>OU696669.1:8750000-10000000 GCA_916049575.1 Ancistrocerus nigricornis | reverse complement strand
ATGTTCTCGTAAGGGGCGTTGAATCTTGGTATGCCTAAGAACTAACCAAGCTCGATTTAAAGCGCTATCGATTCGTGCATAAACGAATGTAACGCCAGTCGTTACGTATTTCTAATCAAATTTACGGGAGTGTACGGTTACGAGCATCGTACGATGTAGTTATATACCTACTTACTTCGCGGCACGGAGTTTATACACTCCACGCATGCCGCGTTTCAGCGAAACGTGCATTCTCCGTACACGCGAACATATGCACGAGCGATATCTCATATGACTTAAACATGACGTTAAAGAAGAATATGAATTCGAAGGTTACGCGTTATACGTATCCCTTATGTTACGACGAAGATCGGTGGTACTTGAATTTTCATTCTCGAGCGTAGCATTGGAATAAATCTTCGATCGATTAAAATCGGTAGGCCGTGTAACGTTCCTTCGTTCCGTAACGAGTCTTCTTTATAAGCCGTCATTTTCTCTTCGTAATAAGGTAAATGCTCTGGAAGCGAACAGTTTCGATTTAAAGTTTTGAAAATAAGAATTAGAAACGTTGTACGTGCTTCAAATTAATGAACTCGAATATTTATGCAATTTTGTTGTGAGCTACTAGGTATCACGGTGTACGTAATAGTTGTTCTTCCAATTTTTACTATCGTTGACATGTTTGTTACGTATATTTTACAAGTTTAATAAAGATAAAATATTATATTTTCAAGTTACAACTACTAAACAATATCAGCTTTATTTAAGTACGATCAGTTCGATTTCAATAAAATTTTTACAAAAATATAGCATTCGCTATCGCAACAAGCTTGACGTTTTGTAAAAGTACAAATTAAACATCTAATTTACGATTTTATACAAATACAAATGCCATACAAAAATTACGACAATTTTTTTAACAGTATTCACTACTGGGACACTTACATACTTTACACCTACTCCTTGGAAACGATGATTGCTGACAAGAAAAAATAATATCAAACTAAATGCAAGCTTGGTAAGTAATTAGAGCTTAATTACATCGATCGAAAGAAATCTTGTGACCCTCGATGTTCGCCCTTTCCCTTACGTACCCTGGGACATTCAATGATACTCATTCGTTCGTCGTAACGACCGCGACAAACGCTCGTAATGTAATCATTAGAGCACGGGATCACGGCCGGTTTCACGTTTCGATCGTGCGTAGGTATAGCATACACGCTCGATTTGCTTCAAAAAATATATATTTCTTCTTTGTATAAAAAATTGGCTGTATTTAT
The DNA here is from genome assembly GCA_916049575.1 of Ancistrocerus nigricornis. Taxonomy (NCBI): domain Eukaryota; kingdom Metazoa; phylum Arthropoda; class Insecta; order Hymenoptera; family Vespidae; genus Ancistrocerus; species Ancistrocerus nigricornis. The sequence goes on along the minus strand of OU696669.1, from coordinate 9,998,741 downwards.
CCCTGGATAGACACACCTTTGCATAACTGACTCTGCAAGGATGAAAAAGTGTTATGTACAAAGTAATCATATTATTACTAAAAAAAAGGAATGAAGAAAAAAAGAAATAAAAAAAAAGAATGTTGTTGTTGCTAGTAAAAAAATGTTTTGGCAGTCCGAGTTATCGAACAAATAAATCCCATTAAACATCGAAATACCACGGTCTCGCTCACGTAACAATATGTTTACTTACCACTCGTAATAATATTTCGCATAAATTAACATGACATTAAAGATTCGTAAATTTTGAACTCATTGTCAGTCAAAAAATCAATGCTACCAACCATTTGGTATTGTCGTTGCAAACAACGGTACATCCGTCCTTACGATTCGTCTCTCCCGAAATGGCTCTCTCTGTATATATACTATATCTATGTATATATATCACGAGCGTAATTGAATTGGTTTATCTTGGCGGGCTCTAGAGCGAGCTATACTACGCAGCTCGATTCAAATTTGACGATACATCAACGTCATGTCGATACATTTCGATACTGATTTGTGGTAAGCGTAATCACTCCCTTTATTAAATTCCATCGTCATCGGAATCGTTCGAGTTCGCTGCAGATGCGACTCGCCTCGTTCGTTCGTTCGTTCGTACGTTCCTATCGAAACCAATCACGTTAATGTTGAAAACGGTGGTTTGCCCCGTAGCGTTTCACGGGTCGTCCTTGTCATCGATCGTGATCCACGTTTCGTTTCGAACGATTTTACGCGTTACGTTTAATAGAAAACAAGAAGAATTATAAATATTATAGAGAATCTTTATCGAGAGAAAATGGCCAAGATTAAAATTCAGCGAAGAATGCCAAATTCGGTGTCGGTAGCCATGGTACAGGAGATAGGTAGGTACACGAGGCGAGAAAAAAGTGGCGTGATTCGTTTGTATGCAAATCTTTTCTTGTACGGTTCGCACATACGGCAACCCTCCCTTCTCTTACCTTTGTTGGATGGAAATAAAACGTGGTCCCTTCGACGGGACGCTCGTTGCTAGTATCTCGTGGAATGCCATAAAGTCCGGCAAGTTGCCATGTAGATATCGGTAAAGGTCTTGCCTGAATTTCCATCGAATGATCGGTGGTACGCCGCGCGTACTACCTGCTCGCAACGACCGTGTTAAAAAAACTAGAGAGAGAAAGAGAGAGGGAGAATGCACGCGGCTTAATGCATTCTCGACGATAAAACCGCACGCTCGAAAATATAGGTCGCTTTCCGGTTCTCGAGCCTTTCTTCGTGGTCTAATATCGACATCGACCTACTACTCGCGTTGATTTATTTTTCATTCCCGATTCGAAGGAAAATTCGACCTTGCGATAGAGGATTATGCTGTTTTTTCTGTCTTTCTTTCTTTTTTTTCACGTCGCGAAGCAATCATTTTCGATTTAGGGAAAATCTCTTGATATCGTTGTCGGTCGATCGTTGTCTCGGTACGTTAGGTATCGGTGAGACAGAGAGATCCTTTGTGATAGGGAACAACGGAACTCGAGGCATAATTACAGGCAAGGGCTCATCGTAGTCCTCGTCGTTGTCGTCGCCGTCGTCGTCGTAGTTCGGTTCGATCGCGTCGCTGCCTAAGCGACAATGACCCTCTTTGGTCGATGAACGACCATCGGCCGGTGCGGCGTAATCGCCTGTCACCTACAAACCACGAAGAACTCTCTAGTCCGGTCGATCGAAGCGAGGATAGAACTCGGACGTCCGCGTACGCTCGTCTTCGATAAATCGATTCTCGTCGAACGGTTCACGAAACGCGTGCACGCGTCGAGATTGACCAACTCGTGTAGCTCGTTCTAGCTCGAAAAGAACCTTCCCTTGTTTTTTAATGAAGAAACGGCTGGTCTCGTAAATACTAGCGCGTCCTACGGTGAAAAAGCGTCTTTCCCGCGAAGATGTCGAGGCCGTCCACGGAGCGGTACTCCGTTAGAGAGAACCGAGTAAGAACGGACAGTGCACTATCGCGCTAATGTCTAGCGGAGTGTGGTTCTGTGTTCCCGGTGTATACGAGAGAGGACGGCTCGTCGGGTGTTATTATTTTTCCTTGTTCCTCTCGTTTTAGTCTACCTCCCTCCCCAGCCCCTGTCTTTTCTTCTTCCGTGCCTTCGGGTTATGTGGTAAAATGATATGTCCTGCTAAACCCCAGGCACCGGGCCATAAGAGGCCAGATAAGACAAGATGGGACCACGGGATACGGGGATCCGTATTAACTTCCTTCTCTCTTTTGCAAATGGAAAAAAAGGAAAAAAAGAGAAAGACAGAGAGAGAGAACAGGAACGCTAATCGCCGTGCTCCGTCGCCTCGGGTTATCGCGTATGAAGTCGGTGGAGAGGGCTGGCTAGAAAGAAGAAGAGAAAAAGAGAAACGAAGGCGAAGAAACTGGGAGACCCGAGAGGTATTGCGAAGAAAGAGCGAAGAAAAGGGGAAGGAAGATGGAGGAAACGAGCAAGAGAGGAGGAAGCCTTTTTCTTCTTCCTTTTTCGCATTCTTTTCGAGGGAAGGTACAGGTTGTAAGACGTCGACCTAAATGAGCCTTGCCTTCGATGCGGCAGCAACGCGATGCTCCGGAGAAATTTCTTGAGTGTTTCTGAGTAGGTATCCACCTTGCAACAGCTCGGAAGTAAGCTCATTGTAGTCTCGCGTGCGAACCGCTCATCGTGCAACTTTTTGTCGCTCGCGCCACCGAAAAATGGAACTGCATTAAGAGGGCTAACGTAAATACGATAGCGAAGCCGGGTAATATGTAAAACGGACATTCTTTTACGTGTTTCGTGCGTCCTATCGCGGTAAACACGTCGCGGACGATTATTTTTACACGTTACTCGGCTTTTTTGAGCGATTACCTACGCGTCGAAGGAACGAGATTCCGTGTCGGAAACAAATCCAACCGTCGTTGTTTAACACGTTGACTGCCATGCCGGTCACCCGTTACCATTAAATATTTTCTCTGTAAAATTGCGATCTAAGTTACCTAATGATTGTTATGAATGATTATTTGCGATATAAATGGACTATCGATACTTTGTGAACCGGGTGTCGATTAATCGGCTGTTTTCGGCAAAGCTTATCAATCAATTCTTTCTTAGCGAATATTTTTCGGAATTAAGAATATTACACTGCTATTAACAATTTATCTACCGGCTCATTTTTATGGTGTATGGAAACCGAGTCGTTAGACAAAGTGTTAGTAAGAATAGTCCTACTATCTAGATATATTATGTATTATTTATGATTATATACTTAGAGTAAAATTTGTACAAAATTTGGGTAGCAATCAACGTTTGCTACTTGATAAGTAGACGGTTCGAAGACTATCAATTTCGGAAGACCAATAAATCGATGCTCGCGCGATAAATTAATTACTCCACCTCTCGGAGTTATTCCATGACGTACAAAAGAAACGCTAGACAGAAGGGTTGATTTCTTCTACTACTCTCTTCTCTCTTTCTTCTCCGAGAGCGGAGAAGCGTTAAATCATCGCTCAAACTGCCGTTAATTACTCGAGGAGGCCGGTAGTCCGGCGATTCCAAATACTTAGGCTAATTCCCACTCGACCGCGCAACCGAGACCAGAATCATTATAGTCCGATTAGACCTTAAGGAATTAATTCGGTCATTGTCTGCGGGATTTCTGTCCGCGCCATAAACCCTTTTGACTGGAGGGTGGTGCGTGTTATGTCCCTTCTCGTAATCTCGTCTTCTTCCTCTCTCGTTCTCGCTTTTCGAGAGATCGGTTCATTTATATCCGATTCTTGATCTCCCCTTCGCATGACAGATTACATCACCGAGTGTTTGGGAGGATCTCCCTAATTAATGATCAACTTGATCGGTGACAAATGATTTTTATTCGGAATTAACGAATTTCTTTTAATCCATGATCTTATATTTGCAAACAGACTCGATAAACTTTTAGATAATATTTAAAAAGAATTATTATTACATTCTATGTTAGGAATTATGTTTAGGGTTGGTACTCGAAGAAATAAATACCTACTTTCGTACGCGTCAACGCGCGAGGTTGAATTTGAAAAGAATATAAAAATATATTATACCTACCAGGATACGTATCTCGAGTAAAAGAAAAATTTCAACGGCACTAGACGCGACTACTACCATTCGTTCCTCTTTAAACGTCCTCGTTCCCGATTCTAATCTTTCATGAAATCTCTCTCGGTGGAAATTCAACGAGCTCGAATTCGATCGAGTTCTCACGTAAAGTGTTCGAATTATCGGCAATGGATACGAGAAGCGGGATGAAACGCGAACCAGTGGAAGTACCACAGCGAGCACTCTCGTCTCAAAGGAAGGCTCGTACTCGCTCGAAGGCGCAGGAGAAACCGCATAATGTGTAACCGGAGATACTCGCGCGCTCATAGGGCTCCTTAGCGTGCGCGGAGGGTGCAAAGTCGTGGCGAGACTTCGACGACCCTTAAAACCCCGTGCTACCGAAGGGTGATCCCTGCCACCTTCCTGCCACGAAGAAAGGGTCAGGAAGGAAGGAATGAAGAAAGGAAGGAAGGTCCGTTCCCTCGAGAGCGATATAGAAGCCGAAGAGAGAAGGAAGTAGATTCCGTGCAAGAGAGAGAAACCTTCGCGATAGTTCCAACCCGCGAAATATCGAGGCCACGAGGCCTTTAAATTAGAATCGTGCCAGTAGTCCCCTTCGAAAGACGGCGTTCCTACGACCGCGAAATTAACAAAGATTCCCATTATACGGTTGCCGGAGCTCGCGCGACTTCGTCCCTCCATGCGTTTTCCCCGCTTACACGCGAGATATTAACGCTAGAATCGTACCGAGAACAACCGCGATAGTGGCTTTTGAAATAGGAGTAGAACGCGCGAACAAGATGGAAGACAAGGAATTTTGCCGCGCGATAACGGTGTAATACGGGCAAGGGTTCCTGTACGCGTACAATGAGGAAAGTCAATGGGCTCGGTCAAAATAGAAACGACGAGAGAGTAAATATATTTCACGCGAGAAATCTTCCTGAATGGGAGTCTGTATCTCTCTGTTAGATCGATGGTTATTAAAGCTCTATCTATATACATGTAGCGTCATTTCGGGGAGACGTATCGTAAAGATAGATGCAGCTTTGTTTGCAACGGCGATACTAAGTAGTTGGTAACACTGATTTTTTGTTTAGAGATATACATATATGCATCCAATTTTATATGTATACTATTTGTTTCAAGTTGATGCAAAAATAATTGTGGTTTTGACGACTATAAGGTTTAACCCCTTGCCTTATAATTCAATTCGACACTCAAGCAAATTAATATTAGAAATTTAGAAGAAATGAATTATAAGCTTATCCAAACAGAGACTAATGAACATTAAAAAATGAGTAAATAAGAAAATAAACTTGTAAGAATTGAACCATGAATTTGACTCGTACTTTTTATACTCGTCTCGAAATTTGTTCCACGAGTCCCACACGATATTATAAGGCAAAGGGTTAAATAACAATTATGTCGAAGGAATAATAACGAATAATTAATCTCTGTATATTTTCTTTTTTTAATTTTTCCATACTCTATGAAGTACAATGACCCCCCAGGCATCGAACATCGATAGCGCGGAACGCGCAGGGATGCATTATTAAAGCGGAGTTTATCGAGTCCCTTCAAAGGCAACGATAAGCGGGATAAGCCCAATCGGCGGGCGGGGACCGGTACGATTTATTTTTGAATGACAATCCCCATTCGCGAAGACAAGGTGGCTCTCCCGGGAGAGCGCAACGGAGTAGTAAAGGGATTCTTGTTATCGCGAGGAGAACGAAGGGCCACCCCAGGCCTCGCGTACAGGGCAAGCCGTCGCGACAATGGCGCCCTACCGAGCACCCTCCCTTCCGTACGGGCGTCCGCGACAAAGCCAACTTCTACCCCTTTTCTTGACGGCCACAAAGTGCGCGCACAAAAGTTGCTCTCTCCGTTCGCGAGCACCACCGTTCTACCACTGGCACCGCCCTACCACCGTCGCAACTACAGCAGCAACGGCAGTGTACCACCACCCTCGCGAAAACCGGTGGCACGTCGCCGTATAACGATTTCGCCGAGATGACAAACGGCCATTGTGCGCTGCCACGAGCCGCATCGCCGAGCTATAACTCTCGCGATGCATTACGGACGAGACTGATTTACCAACGAATCGCAGCGTCGCGAATCGTCCCACCGACTGGATAAAGAATAATGTCTTCTTTCTCCCTCGTCTTTCTCCTCGAAAACACCACCCATTCGCGATTCAACTTATCGATTTACGGAACGGAGATTCGACGAATTACTATCTCATAGCGGTTTATCCCTCGTCTCACGTTCTTTTATAATCTCTTATCGTCGAACGCGATCTTGGTAGGAGAAAGGAAACTGTGAGAAGATATTGAATTTCTTCGAAAGGTCGGAATAGTCTTTTCGTCCGTGGAACCTCCCGTTGTTTCTTATCGAAATCAACCGTTTCCCACGATCGGGAGACCGCCGACGTAAGATGAAAGTGGAGGAGGTAGATGCGAAGTGGGTGAGAAAAAGAGTAAGGGTGGAGGATGGGGGGAAGAGAAATAGAGGAGCTTGACAGTAAGGAGAGACACGGGGAGAAAGCAGGTATAGGTGATGTACCAAAATTGCTTTACCGCCGGTCCATTTACGGAGATGAAAAGCACTCTCTGGCAAGTACACCGGTGACTCCGGTAGGGAGGGTTCACGACAGCTAGTAGCGTCGTCGTACCCTTCGAGAGACGCCGAGCACAGACAACGTCCGACCACGCTCTCCATTTCAGTTTGCAACCAACCCTTTGACCAATTTGCCGGCGCTACGTAGCGTAACTTTCGGTTTGGCATTATCGCGCTACGTGTTAGTACGTCGCGATATCGCTCCGTGAGTCGCTTAATCTCGGACTTATCGCGAGCCGTAGGAAAAAGATCGAAGGAGAGCTTATCTTTCGACGAAAGTAACGAAAGAAGAGTTTTTTCTCTTGCGTCGATAAGGAACCCTTACTTGATCTTTTTTCTTAGATTCAATTCGCTGCAATCTCGATGAATTTCCCGTGACTTCGTTTTGTTCGATTAAACGACGCCGAATGGGATATTGTTAGGATTATGGTGAATTAAATACGCTTTTTTAAAATATAAAACACTCAGTTCTTTATTCTTTGACTGTATAAGGAGGCACGTCTTTTCTCTTTGCTGTGACTTTCTGGACTAATTGTAAGAAGGAAAACCAAACGCCGTACCGATGCATAGGACATAGGCACAAAGATCCCACGAGCGACTAAGTTTAGGGGAGAGTTAAGTGGCCAGATCTCGCTAGACATAACACTCAATACAAAGGATCGATTGTATTTTGTAACGGAGAAAATATCTAACGAATCTCAAATTATAAATGCAATGCTATGGAAATAGAACGTTTAATCCAACAGATATAATATCAAATTTACTTTCGTTTTGACACGACTGCATGTTAATGCGCCACCTAGGCGGTCGAGCAATGTCAAACACACTATTTACGGGCGAATCCTGCAGCGGTCAGACGCGTGCACGTACACACGCAAAATACGCGTATTTGTCGAACGCGAAAATGCACTCCGTTTTGCGAGGGTTCGTGCAATCGAACGAAATATCGAACTATCTCCTCCTCTCTCGGATGCGCGCGCGCGAGAGAGAGTAAAAACACCAACCACGGTTCTCGATGCGACATCGATCACGAGCGGGATACGAGTGAATGGCTGTGACTCGTTGCTTGGATTCGTTATTATTATTCAAGCTTTAAAATATTAATAAACATGGGGAAAATGGGAGACACTTTTTTCGATTTTAATAATTTTTTAATGACTCGTCAAGGTCGTCGCTCCGAGTAGCGTTTGGAAGGTTTTGATTGAAAATTTTCACTGACCATTTGCATTTATTAGAGTATAATTCATTATATTCTATTATAAATGTACTAGTATATCGCATATCGAGCTTGCGTCTTGTATCATTAATTGGCGGATATTAGATTTACGAATGATTAGATGATTTTTTTCAAATTAATGGCAGACGTATACGATATATCAGATAATTTAAATAAATAAATATGTTATTCTCAGATAAGAATGTTGGTGTGATTTAATATACATAAATAAGAGATTATGATAAAATATACTCTAATAGATGCAAATGGTTTCTAGAAAGTGTAGTACTTTTGAATAAACTTCTTCCGATAATAACTTTTTAATAAGATTAAAACATTCGCAACCGTTGCTCCGGGTAACGACCTTGACGATACTTTACAAAAATGATAAAAATCGAGGAACAAGGATCCCTTTTTTCCAGCATATTAACAAAAAAGTATTTTTTCGAATTCCACCGTAGCTGTGTTATTATTTCAACAACGAAAGAAGAAGAGATAGAGAAATGACGTATCGCGGATAACCAAGGCGAAGGAAGGCAGAAATTTTGCCGGGGGGTCTTAACCGTATTTCTAAAATTAATTTTCTCGCATATACTAACAAGATCTATCGCGCGACTCGAGGCGATCCTTAAACGACGATTCAACGGCGTTTAAATAATGACCGTTCCGGCATGGAGCCGAGGGCGAGCCGAAGGATCAGGTGCGCCAAGGAAAACTACTCCGGAAATGGATTGAACCGAATTCCGGAGGGCCAGGGGGTCGATTAGGGTGCAACCAAACGGGAGATACGAGAGATTTCTCGAGGAGGAAAGGGACATCGTCGACGATTTACTGTCCGTCGATTCTATTCTTTGGTCATTTTCTTCCATCGTTTATCCCCCATCTTCTCTCTCTGTCTCTCTTGTTCCTCATCCTTTTCTCTATCCGAACGACTTCTGACTCCGCGCGGAATCGAAGTGGATTTTGCCGTTCGGTATTAACATTTCCATCAAATTCTTCCGTTCCATAAAACAATTTGCGCTCAGTTTTTGCTCCAGCAGCGCGCGACGACTCGATCGCTGTGCGATCAATGAACCGGAAGCTACGTACGGGTCTCTTCGCATTTGGGAAGGGTCGAAATGTCACGCTTGACGAACGCGTTACGGTCCTACGAGAGTACGCGTTCGACCGGAGTGTCTGCGAACAGACTTCCAACGTAAAACACGAGATTCGACAATCATACGATTAGGACTCGTAACACCTTGATCGTTCATTTTTTATGTATGGATTACGTCGTCGTAACTTTGTAGTATGGAGGGTAGAGGTAAGGAGGGCAATCTCTGTATATGGAAAGTGTCCGTCTTATGAAGGAAATTACAGGTGGCGTTGCGAACATGAAGGGTACATATTAAAAAGAAGGCGCAACAATTTGATAGGGTAGTTCTGAACATCGGCTAACTTCATAATGTGTTTTTAGAATCACGAGCGCTGCAATTGGTCATTATTCGAACCCATATTTTCCCTTATTTCCCGGACACTTTTTCAGTTGAAACGCCATAAGAGATTGTCCTCCTTACCTCTACCCTCCATACTTTGTATTTTCGAACTTGTAGTGGTTTATCATCGATATCCGTGCATGGGTACGCTTAGCGAAATAACAGAATTAGGCGTAGTTTAGAAGGTTCATAGACGTCGTTCGGACCCTCGCGAACGTTAGGTCGAACGATGCGTCGAATCCCCGAGAGAAATCGTCGATGGTGCCGGCAGGCAGCAGCTTCGTTTTCGGGAAGCCACGTCGACCGATAGACTTTTTATTTAATTACGTCTCAGCTACGCATCTGCGTACTCGTTCTCCGTCTTCGTCGTCGAGAAATAAAAGTATCGATGTCTTGGGAATACCCCCTGTCCTTATTGTCCTCGTCAAAACGGACGTGCCGGGATCGACGAGTCGCTTTTCCTTCTAATCCTCTTGCTACGAAATAGGGCAGCGGTTAATTGCGTTCAGCGAATCAAACTAGTGTATATCGTATCGACGAACGAATGGGTGGGAGCTTATGAAATAAATGGTATCATGGGCATATACGTACGTAGAGGAAAGTTGTGTAATATTAAAAGGTTTCCCTTCGATAGCTGATAGATTCAATCTAAATGGAACAATAATTTTAAATATAGCATCGTATTTTTACTCATTCTTAGCATTAGTTATAGTTTTTTATGTATTGTCAAATTAAGGAAAACGTGTATCTCTTGCCTAGACACACAACATCGTATACAAAAGTTCTATTATTCTTCTAAAACACGTCATCTAAAATTTAAAAAAACAACGACAAAAAGAAATTGTGATTCCTGAGATACGATTTATAAACAAAAAATATGGCGAAACACAACGGAACCTGTCAGAACCAATCGCTATACGATTGATTATTCCTGTATAAAGAGAAATTGTATAACCACGAAACTGAAAACATTTACTTATAAAGCGCAGCTCTTCCTTAATCAAATTTCCGACCTCACCATGTTAAAAAATCCTCATCTCTACGTAAGAAAACTTTTCTGTACATTTCCTGCGGTTCTAACGAAAGAGAACCATCGTCCAAATTTGGAGATAGCACTAAATGACCGGAGGAAGCACCGGCCGAGCTCACGGCCACGAAGTCAACATTCGCGGACTGGCAAATTTAATTTCGTACATGGCCATCGTTATTTGTTCGAGAGCGGCTACGCGTAAACATCGTTCCGTCCATCGTTGCTGCAGCCGTTGGCCGCTCGAATTCGACGTTGGCGCTTTCTTTGCACGAAACGTACTGTAAAATCCAGATTCCATAGTCAGATATATACCACTGTCGACCGCTGCGAACGTTGGGCGATCCCATTTTCTTCGGCGTTGTAAAGCTTATTTACTTAGGGAAAACAAGCGTTTAGCACCGATCATTTAACGATGCCGCTTCTCTCGAACGTTCTCAGTTAATTCTGATCCTCGCGCGCGAACTCTCCGATCCCTTTCACCCGTATTACGAAAGAAAATACGAGCATGCATTTCCCAACGAGCCATAGCGAGGTAGATACGTAGGTATAACCAGACTCGGCCATTTCGTCGAATATTCTCACGATTAGTGGTGTACCACCGATCGCTCTTTTAGCCAGCGGTGGGATTTGATCGACGACTCATCTACGAATGATTTCATTTTAATAATGTTCGAGAGCGTTCGAGAATCGATATTTAACAGTCGAATATGTAACGAGAGTTCGTGTGGTGAAATATTACGTGGGAGTTTAGAACAAAATACGGGACACGGAGCATCGCGTTCCAGCGTCTACTTCACTTCCGCATGGGCCACGATTGTACCTTTTGTAATAAATAAGTAGTTTGTCTATTCTACGCACTTTATTTTCTTACATACGCAACAAATAAAAAAAAAAGACGATTACGCCTTTTTTCTCGATAACCTTCGGTGGAATTTTCCGAATTATAAGAAAAAAAAATCAATGAAAGCGTACGCACGTTGCACGGAAACTCGGTGCTCGAAACAGACGCGTGGAAATCCCGCGATCCGTATAACGCTGGCGGACCGCAGAACCATGAAATTTAATTCCATAAATGGCAATCGAACGTACGCAAGTTACGTATGTATAAGCATACGTAACGTGGCCCGTGTTTGTACGCTCGCGCGTACGTGCAAACATCGACGCGACTATAAACGTCATAACCCGATAACTTTGCCGGGTGGCTCGCGAGAGCGACGCGCGGTTCGACCTAGCCGCCGCCGCGATCCTATCGAACGGCAAAACGATTTTTATTTCTCTAACGCGCCGAACCACGGCCTTTCGCGTCTTCCAACGGTACTGGATAATTACTTAGGCACGGCAATCAGGTAATGGATCCCACGTGGGCCGCGCGCCTGCTTCGTACTTCTCTGTTATCTACGCGCTTCGAACCGCGAGCGATCGTAACGCCGCCGACGCAAAGTCGTATCGCGATCGCGAGGTATTCGTGTCGAAATTCGAATTTTGGTTGGGCTCACGGAAATTTGATTTCTTTGAAGTTTCTACAGGGTGTTCTATTTGAAGTTTCGTTAGCTATTATTTTCCAAACTATAGCTCAACGTTTTCCAACATGTGGTCCGCGACACAAGACTGCTACATGGACAAAGATGCCGGTTCTCAAAAATTGAAATTAGTACTTTAAGTAATATGAAATATATGTTTTTTACAAAAAAAATATTAGTCTGGTGTCGAAAAAGTTGGGAAACGCTGCTATAACATTGTTCCAAATAAGATTTAGGTACCTGTTTCAGAGGAGACGAGTTCTGACCCTTGCTTGTTTTATATGGAACTGTATGTTTTTATGTAGCTAGAATTGAAAACTATTTCGAGACGAATTTGTTGATCTATAACACTTAGTTTTTCTTTTAACGTTATTTAACCCTTTGGGCTCGGGAAGACTAACTCGGGTAGCACTCTATGTTTCTTCTTTTCTGTACTCGCTGATTTTTCTTAAATTTACTTGCCAGTAACGCAAATATAGTTTTTTAACAATATAGCGAATACTACATTATTTGAAATGAAATGGTATAATGTCAGACATCCGAGTGCAATGGGGTTCAAATTTACCTACCTTCTTCGTACACTTCGAAATTATTCCTTACTTCCGATCTTCGAAAAAAACGACGTGATGAATCGGTGAAATGAATAGCAATAAAGGTGTATGCGAATCTTTAACTTAACAACGTGTATTTTCAAAAACTTTCACAATGCTCCTTCTACAACGTACAAAACAGTAGCGACAATAGCGCCTCCACTCTAGTTCTCGGGAAACACAACAGTCCTACCAACTGTTAACTCTCGCCAACCTTTTACGATAAAAGTAACTTCACACCTTCACCATTGATAAACTGATTCATTCCTTCCCTAAATGCAAGTTCCACGTTCTCGAGTGCTGTCCTCTTAACTTATAGACAACCATCGTTTACCCAGTCCTGCATATTTTAACAAGTGATGAGTTGAATGTTTGCAAGCTCAAGAAAATTATTATTTACATCAATTTAACACTGTATTAATTTAAAATATATTTTCCTATCCCATAAATCGCGCCTCCTATCTCAAATATCTCGCAAAAAATTATTGAGGCCCAAATCGTGGTTAAAATTTTTACTCGGGTATGCGTAAGGTCGAGAGATTTCCGAAAGATCCGCGATAGTCTCCCTCGTCTCGTTCACTTTTACGCACTCCATCTCTAACTTCTCCCTAGTTTTCCCGGAAAGGAGAATAAAAGGTGCTTCGCTATAAAGAACGTCTGCGCGCTATAAAAATTATAATACCTTCTCCTTCCGACGTATTCGAAAGACGGGCCATTTCGGAAACACGTTAAACCCTTAGAAAGCGCATCTTGTCGAGCTTTACGATACAACTCCTATCGAAGTATCGCGACGTTTACTCGTCTCTTTAACGTCGATCGTTCGCGCTCATCGCAATCATATCCGTCCCTCTCTCTTTTTCTCTCTCTCGAAATCGACGTTTTTACGGTGTCGCGGCTTCCGTGTGTCTGTCTTGAAATTTGAAAACTTTATAGCGTCGCGTGCTTTTCCGCCCTTCTTCTTTTCCCCATGCTCGTCGTCCCACCCATCTTTTTCTACTCTTCTTTTTTTTTCTCGCAGAGAGAACGTTAAATTTATTTTAACACCCGTGCCTTCCACCGGAGCTCTTCTCGTTTCCCAGAGCCTTTCAAGTTTTTTTTAAAACGTACGACCACACGGCACGCCGTCTCGATTCGTGTAAACGCGTTCGGTCTCCGACTTTAAAACGAATCTCGTACTTCTCAGGTACGGAGGACCGGTAAACGGAGAGTGGGAAGGGAGGAGGACCGGTGTTCTTAAGGAGTTTTCGCGAGTTCTTACACGACCAATAAAGCGCTGACAAATGCTTTCGGCGACACTATCGTTCGGGCCTATCTCCTCTCGGTGGCCATTTCCATTTCGTCTTGGACAGAACCAGTTCGCTTCGTTGGACGACGGCCACCGCGAAATTTTACGCTCATTACAAGCAATTAAGGAACGCGCGCACATAAGAGGGAAAGGGGTGAGGATTGGGCGAACGAAGAAAAGAAAAAGTCGGTAGCCAAGGGGAAACAAGCATGATCGCGAAAGCGGTTGGTAGTCGAAAAGAGGCAAGAGGCGAAAACGAGAAAACCGATACCGAATGTCTCTCGCATGTCCAGATAAACTTCTACGGACGTCGAGACCTACGAATGGTAATTTCAATCTGTAAGGATTATCCGGATAACCGAGATAATCGATATTTATATTGGAAGTACGAAAGGGTCCGATGGGAGAGTAGTAAGAGAAGTAAGAGAGGAGGGACCCTGTTGGATTTGGAGAAAAGGGAATAAAAGATCGTCGAGAGAAGTGCTTCGAAGGAGCGGACTTAAGCCCTGGATATTATGAGTCGTGATTCTTCTTTGTATAAGAATACACCAGCCGGTTGGTCGGACTCCTCTCGGCCGTATCGTTATCTTCCTTTACGGCGATAACCGCTCGACGACTCCCACTCTCTCTTTTCGTTCCTTATTTTGCGAACGCGATATTTTCAAATTTATCGACCACCTAGCGGAAACCGCGGAACGGCTTTACTCGCCGACCAAAGTATCTACCTATCTGGCCGTTACGAAAAACTCGTAATCCTGTTCTAAAAGTACCAAGTACGTACCCACCTACCTACCTCTTACATCCTTCCAGAAATAAAAAGTTATGTCCGTGGCTCGCGAGACGAGACAACGGTCCCGTTCGATCGTGCGAAAGTAACAAACAAGTTTATCGTAATCTCCATTTGTAGTTATTACGTCCCGAAAGAATTCGAAAAACGATATTCTGTAAAATTGAGTGAAACGATGTCATTGCAATGGATGTGAAATAATGTAAACTGGTGGAACGAGAAGGGGAGAAAAAAAATCGCTTATACGTTACCCGCTCGAGATCGAAATCGATGTCTAATGGCTAGAATTTTCTCCCATTGTTCCATCGTTTCGTTTAGTAAAGCTATTACAACTTTATTAAACCGGCTCGTAGAGATGCAGGCCGTTTTTATCATGCCGAAATTCCATATAAACGAAACTTTACTCGAGCGCGCGTACCGATCGTTCTCGTTTTATTGGAGTTTTAAAGGGATAGATTTGAAAGCCACTTATATCGACTAACCGATTCGAGTTCTTTCTTTTTTTTTTTGATGCCCCTATCGATACGGAAATCGATATGTCGTGTACTAGAAAAGTATGCAAATCTCGGAGGCATCGTTATAAGGCAATAGAACGATATGTGTGTACCTATACATATATACTTTTTCTTCTCTGTCCATTTTACAATGAAACGTTACTTCGTGCGAGCCTCGATCGTCGAGTATTATACGGAAATTGAATCCACCTATTGGATTTAAATCGGACCGAACGACATACGTGCATATGTACTTTTTCTGTCCAATTTACGACGTGTCCTGCTCTTTTTTTCTCGTTTTTAAGTACCAATTACACGAGCGTACCGTGTAACGAAGAATACAACGAAAGCAACAACGACGTGAATATTGCTCGATTCGGACAATGATCGTTTTACGATAACGTTGCAATGATGATTTTATAATTTCCAATTTCGTCAATAACTCTTACCCCTCCCCCAGGAAAAAACATACCTGCGTGTACGAGATGACGACGGAAAATAAAATTAAATTGCATTATCATGCTTTACGTTCGTCGTGTGTTGAAAGCATTTTTTCGCAATTAAAATGTAAAATTCCAGGTTATATTTTGTGATCGCTTGTTTGGTAACGCAAAATTCAAATACAAGTGTGCAGGCATAACTTTGTAATTCCATCGTTAAATTTAATTTGAGAATTTAGCAAATTCGACGATTGCCTGTTACATTTTTTAACGCAAGAATAATATCTTCTTTTTGTAATACAAACGTGCACGATGTAGATTCGTCGTTGTTAGCCGTTTACAACGTTAAAAGAATCGATCCTCTTTTATCAAAACTAAGGACGGTCGCGATACTTCGTTAGAAGGATACGTTGCAGCAGCCCTTCTTTTCGAAATCCGAGCACACCTTTCGTGGGAGCGCGGGCCCCGCTCGTTTATGTGTACCTTGCGTCTTACGAAGTTACTGTTTGGCTTTGTTACTGTAATATTTGCACAGAATCATGGACTCCAATTATCTGGACAGATAGAGGGGGTGCAGGACGGGTAAAGGGGAGAGGCGAATGCACAGCGAAGAGTCGAAGATAGAGAAGGGTGTATATGGAGAGGCGAAGTTCCGCGAGTCGGAAGAATGAAACGTTAGGGTCAGGAATGCCCGGAGGGTTGTTATTTTACCGAAAAGCATTATATCTTGAGATCCTCGCGGTTGGCCCTGGCAACCCTTGAGATCGCCCCACGGCCAACCAGAATAATATTTATAGATTTGCCTGGGCATATTAAGCGAGTAAATCGTTTCCCTCGCTTCTTCGTCCTTTTTTTTTAGATGGTAAGATTAGCTTCGAAACGATAGTTGAAAGATTTCGACATGGAGAATGTACTATTCGAACACTCGTCGTGTTCTTTGAAGTGTCGATTCGATCGTCTGCCTATCGTCGAACCGCAACGTAACGTTGAGCGAACGCGAGATGAAGCGGTGTGTGATCGACTGATGTTAAGAGAAAGGACGAGAGTGAAAGAGAAAAACGAGAGGAAGAGAGGGAGAAAAGGAAGGTAGAGATTGGAAAAGTGAGCGAGAGTGGTAGAGCTCAGTGACTTTATGGTTGCGGCGGGTCGAACGTAAAAATCTATCAACAGACCCTTCTGGAGGACGACAAGGGGGATGAAGTGGCGGCGGTGAGTGGGCGAGAGAGGGAGGCAGCCGCGGGCGAGACAGCCGTAGCACCCCTCCGCAACAAGCGGTATTGACGAAATTGATTGCGGAGGGTGTATAACCGAGCTCTCTGCTCGGCGTGGGGTCGCGCGGCTGGTAGGTGGCGAAACGGCGGCTCGGATCCCGCTCCGATCTCGTTCGTAGGCCCCTCTTCGAGCACCCAGCCACCGAACCCTGCTCGGAGGGTGGTAGAAGGAGGGAGCCCGCTCCAGGCCTCGTTTCTCCCGCTAAAACGCAAAAGGGTGAGAAAACATTGTTACTAGCAGTTACTCTTGCGCGAGTCCCGCAACCGCCTTCGTCTTTCTACCCCTCGCCTTCTCTTTTTCTACCCCTCGCCATCACCGACGAACCACCCTCCACTATCCTCTACCAGCAACGCTACCAGCAACGCTTCGCTCCTCGACGTCGTTCGCGTGTTACACAGCCCCCAGGGATGCACACAAAATCGAACGAATACTCCTCCGAACGAGAGAAAACCTCAAGGGTTTCGACTTCGAGATCGCACCTCGAAACGGGTCTCTCTTTTTCTCTTCTTCTGTCTTCTCTCTGATTGAGAATACATTTCAAAGCGACACGCGATTTGACCTTTTACCTTACAGTATTCCACGCGTTTTCGGGCGAGAAAACACAAGGACTCCCTTTGCTTAAGTTGAATGCTCCCGCCGGTTTTTTTTTTACAGTGAAACTTTACCGAGATACCGCGATAACAAAAGTTGCCTTTGCTTTTATGTTCTCGAGCCTTTGCAACTCCCGCAAAACTGTACACGCCTGTCGATATTTTCTGTGAAACGAGTCGCGATACAGTCGAACCAACACCGCGTAAAAAAAGCTAGGAAATCTCTTTAGCTATTTATTAAAGTAAACGTACCAATCGTCATATATAGTTGAATAGTTTGTTGAACGTGGCTGAAATTTAAAATAGGTGGCAATAAAATGTGGCTTAGTATAAACTTTAAGAATGTCAGCCGATAGCTTACGACCCGAGAGCCATAGCTCCTTAACGGGGGTCGCAAATGGCTCGTTGTCTACCCCAAACGATCTTAGACGGATTTCGTCGGCCGTCATCCGTAGATTCGAGCGAAACACAGAGAGAACACCGGTGAGAGTCTGGCATCGATCGGTTCGACCTGCCTGCCTGCCACTGCCGAGAATTTTCCAGGAAACTGCGAGGATATTTTATAGACTTTGAAATTTCTCCGCTCCAGAAAATGTAGATATTGGAAGGATAAACGGCTTGCCACGCGTGTCTCGAAAGTTCAGTGGTTCTCTATCGACTTTGGGAAATTTCCAACGTCTCTCGCCGCTCGTGAGATTCTATTTATTGCGAGCATACTCGATGAGTTCGTGGTAGTCGAATTTCTACCTCTCATGCCAATTATCAAACGTCGCGATATTTTTCGTGGCCTTAAAATAAAGGTCGAATATAAAGCGCGAGTCACTTTCTCGAGGACATTTCGTTAAATCGAATCAACCAGCGTACCGCGTCATCTACGGCGAAATAATCGAAAAACAGGACTCGGTCAGTGGATTATCGAGGCACGGTGAATGCTCTCGTAATGTTCTCCCGATTACCGTAAAATCACATTTTTCCAGTGCTTAATCGCCCGAAACGAATCGTCCAATTAGGTCAGAGATTCCAATGACCCATTAAATTTCCGATATACACTGGAAAACAAAGAGAGAGAACAGGAGAAAGAGACAGAGTGGGACACGGCTTGCTTAATTCATTTCACTCGTGCTATTTCCGGAAACGAACTCGTGAAATGGATTAATTTCTAAACGAAATTGACTTTAGCAGAGTTCGAACGAAAAGAATGTATTGTAGATCGTTTTGCTAAAGGATTAATAACGGCTTCGGTCGAATGGAACGAAACGGCCACCGTAAAAGCTACTGTACGACATAATTGCACACGAACCGTAATCGTTGTCTACATTTCAGCTTTTTCTCCCTTGACTGGTATTATCGCAATCGGAAGTTTGTCCGGTAACCGTACGTTAACGCGTTTACTCCCATGCGAATGTCACTCTAGGTTGTCACGATACTATTTTCATTATTATAAATAAATATATTCATAAATTATGTTTAATACTATTAGATAAGATTATATTTTTATTAAAAGTTATGGCCAGACAAAAGGAGAAAATAAGTCGTGGTCACGGATAATCGGCATGGCAGTCGACGCACTAATTGCAAACTAAGTAATTTCTAAGTTATCGTACCTTTTGGGACTTTCAAAAACGGAACTACGACGTCACGATAGTTTCTCCGTTCTACGAGTACCATTTTTCTCGTGCTTCTTCCCTCAGACGTCTCTTTGCGCACCGACGTAGCCATTTCCTATTCTTCTTTTCACCCAGCTTTTTCCTCCTTTTCGAAAAAAAAAATGGAAAGGTAAAGTATCATCCTTCGTATCTAATGGCGTAACGTTACATATTATATTCCCACCAGAACAGTCGTGGCCACCCTTCTGCATTTTTCTTATCATATTTCTACCGAAGGAACTGCCGTTATGGTTTTCGGAAGTGGGCACTACATTAAAGGGACGGGCTACTTTCCGATATTTATGAGCAGAGATCAGCCCTCGCGATGTGGAACGGGTAGGCATGTCGAACGTAGGTCTTTACGAGAGGGGATCTTCCGTACAATTGTATGCCGCCTAATCTATTTATAAAATATAATGTCTGCTTGCATTTTCTCTATTAATTTTTTAACCATTTATCGATCGTGATTAAATTTTGCATAATCATTTTCTAGGACACTGGAAAATTCAGAACATTGTGAAATTTGGAGGATTCGTTTCGTTCCCTGGTTTGAACCTTTCGATATTTTATATTAATAGAAAGCCAATAGTTTTCTTATGATCAACTGTATGTCGTCTACTTTGGACTAGTGACAATTAAGAAAAGAAAAGTAGTTTTTAATCGCTAAGCATATGAATAATATAATGTGTGACCCGTATTGCAATATCTGAATCGTTAAAAAAATAGAGAGAATTGATAAGGCTTTAACACTTTATATAGATTTGTATTAACCCTGTGACGTTAAAGTTAATTACAATAATAAGATATTATGTAGATATTTGATTTAATAATAAGAAAAACAATTGGAATTTTCGTGTAAAATTCTAATCTAAAAGAACGTACAAAATAATCTATAAAACTAAAAGCAAACTGTTGTAAACATCGAGCGAACGTATAAAGGGCTATTGATGACCCCGTTACAGAAGAAGCAAAAGAGTCTCGACTTTAATACTCTTTCTAATAAGTAGTCTTAAAGTCCTTATCGAGAAGCATTGGAATCGTACAAGTTCTCTTTATAAGGTGAATATCGAGACGGTTATAAGCTACTTCGGTGGCACCGACTCGTAGGAAAAGTTTTCGAATAGCGAATTAACGATAATGTAACAGACTGTTCGAAAGGAAAACAGGACCGCGCAAGAATTTCAATGTTAAGCCGTTGTCGCTGTCGCACTGAAACCCTCTTGGGAATTCGAAGTGCCAGCCTTCTACCTTCCGCCTTCATTGATATCGGGGGTGTACGTGTATTTGTATAGTATTAAAACTTGAAACTCCGTCCGAGGTCTAGCCGGGAGTTTTAAGCTCCGAAAGTTCCTGTCCTCCTTTCAGTATTTATGCCTCGCGTATTTCAAAAGCTTTTGTCTGTGAGGTCTGCAAAGCTCATTGGGTTAGTCAAACACATTTATCAACGTGTAGTGGCGTCTATAACTTGGACAATTTCCATTTTAATCTACGACGAGTGGTAATTTACACCTTTTGCTTGAATAAGCCACGTTGTCTCTTTTTATCTCTCTCCTCCTTTTTCTCCTTCGCTTCCATCCACTCTAGAAAGCAACTTTTGATAAAAATTCCTAAATTCCGCGACAGCGAATCTCTTCCGCGGTGTTTGTCCTTCAAATAGAAAAAAAAAGTCCAACGTTGTTCGGTATCGGGAGAATTAGAAGAAACGCGTCAGTGGTCGGCCGCATAAAAGGGCGCGTGCGGACGCGTATAACGATGCGTAGATATACACGCGTAAGGGATAAATATCAAGGCGTGCACGCACACACACAAATGGAAGACATATCAAGTAGTAGGCGTACCATCGCGACTCCATTATCATATAGCAGAGTTGGCAACCCTCCCACGTTGCTCGCTTGAATTGCGAGCTTGCCCTTCCACCCGCTGCTGCAAGATATGACTTTCACTCCCACGTCCGCCGGTAGTAACGCACAAAAAGATGTTCTGAATAGAAACTTCGCGGCATTAGGGGACAATTGGGCTCTCCGTCGTCACGTTATTATTCCCTCCACCGCCATGGAGAAGAGAAGCCAGGAGCACTCCTGAAATTGCTGAAATTTATGGACTGAGGTCGGGAGAGACGAGGAGATGGTAAGGGAGCAAGAGAGAGACGTAGAGAAACGAGACGAGGGAAGAGAAGAAAAAGAGAAAAAGAAAGATAACGGACAGTGAAGAGGGTGAGTCCGAGAGAAAACGAGAAAAAGAGAGAAGGGAGAGAGAGACGGAGATTCAGATAGATCGAGAAAGTTTTCTCTTTCCACGCTACGCTTATGGTTTTTCTTTTACGTTGGTACGCGAACGCGAGTATTTCACCCTGTACACATCGTATTAATTCTTTCGTCTCGACATTGCGTGGATCGTTAAAAGCCTGATAAAATAATCAACAACAACTGAGAGTACGGTCGCACGTAGAAACGACAAGCGAGTTTTTAAATATTAGATATCTACCTAGTTCTTCTCGCGTTACCGTTTGATTAGTCAGAAAATGAAAAATATAATTATTTACCCTATCATATTCGACTACGCGTAACTTTATCGAAGAAGCCATCGTTCGTGCTGTCCTTCCAAGATGTCTTAACTCTTGATTACAATTGAGAGGGAAGCCATATTCGAGCCTCGTTTCTTATTCATCGTTCCTTTCTTTCGTACATAGGTTATACAGATATCTCGAAGGAATAGGATGAATTGCGAGCGTTATACAGATTCCGAGTTTTCAGACCAAAGTTCTCGTTTATTCGGCATACTTATTCCTTGTAAAGTTCCATCGTACTGGGGGGATGTATTAAGGCGGGGTGAAACAGCGAACTGATATCTCTATTACATACATGTCACGCTTTTAAAGTAATGAGCGACTTGTGGTAGCAACATTGAATCAAAGGGACACTACCGAAGCGTCAATCGGAATAGAACTGACTTGCAAACAATGTCGCTCGTGTTTACATAGGATCTTGGAAGATAACAAACCACTCAAAGTACTTGCTTGACCTCGTTTCCCATTTGAGATAAACACACGAGTCACGAATTTCGCTGAATCAACAAAGTTGCCTTATTTTAAAGAGAGACCGAAGGACTGATTCCTTTAATCCCTTGCCTTATGATTTAATTCGACACTCAATCAAATTAATACTAGAAATTTAGAAAAAATGAATCACAAGCTTGTCTAAAGAGAGACTAATAAACATTAAAAAGCAAATAAATAAAAAGATAAACTTGTAATATTTGAACCATGAATTTGGCTCGTGCTTTTTATCCTCGTCTCAGAATTTATATCACGAGACTCACACGATATTATAAGGCAAAGGGTTAAAATTATATAAATTCATTATTTTAGAGAAAATAGTTTATTGCAAAGAAATTCTACTCTATCTACTCTCGAAGAATAGGAAATTGTTCACTTTTTATCCGGATAAGGCAACTTTCGAACGTTGCATCTCTATTACAACGAATCGAAACTTTAAACGATGAACGCACAGCATTTTTAAAGAGATCCAAATAAAAGAAAGGATAGTACGCTGATGAATGGAGATAAACAGACAAAGAGGATGAGATATAGAGAAAGAGAGAGAGAGAGCAGAAAAGAAGGGGGATTGAAGCTCCGAATCAGCGTTTATCGCCCCAACAAGCCGGCTTTTAATGGGCTGTTCGAAAACTGTGCTGTTAGAAATAATCCGAAGTCTGGTTTGCAGAATCCGCCGTGGGAGCGAGAGAGATGGAGAGACAGAAGAGGTGGATATAAAGGGCAGACGAGGGTGTCGGTAAGATGAAGAGGAGGATGAAAAGGTGGCAGAGAAACGAGAGGAAGAGCGAAGGGAGAGGGGGGAGATTTGCGCGGAGGTGGTTTAGGAAGGCAACGAGGGGTGGCGAGCCCCAACGCCGACGACAATACCTTACGGTTCAGCGCACTCTCGGCTCGGGATCGCAGTGTTGAATCCGAACGGTGGTTGCCAACAGTGGTCGAGACGGTGGTGCAACGTTTCGTGCAAGGGGGTTGGACCGTGCGCCACTCTTCGTCTCTCTCTCTCTCTCTCCATTTTCTCTTCACCCTCTTTATCCCTCTCTGTTTAAACTAGACACGTGGCCCCGTTTATGTACACCAAGAGAGCGCGACAGAGAAAGGGAACATGCGCGCCACTGTACGTACATATCGGTCGACGTCCTTTGAAAACCGAAATCAAATACATTATTCGGAACTCCGACGGGTCAGTCAGTCGCCGCCGCCGCCGCCACTCTCCCTGGATCTTCCCATTGTCCCGCGCTGTCAGCCTGGAAGAGATTGCGTGACTTTATTGCCTGGCTAAAGCTCGCGCGAGCTGGGACCGGCCGATGCTTTTGCAATTAAGCGTCTCGATGGCTCGTCCGTCGAGATCGAGAACAATATGTATCAACTATTTTCTAAACGATGTTCCATCGAAACGAGCGTAACGTGCATCGAGTTAAAATAATACCCGATTAGAATTATCTCGTAGACTCTGTATCACCGACGACGGACGTGACGTTAAATGGTTAACTTTCGGGACGATGATTCGCTCGGAGAGAGAGATTTACGATGTATCTCGGAGCCGTTTAAGGATGACAAGTTAATTAGCGCGAAAGTCGGTAGAACGGCTTAATTCGAATATTCGCTTTAATATAATCGCCAACGTGAGAGAACGAGATAGAGAAATTCTTTATCATGGAAGGAAGCGGAAAGTCGCATCGCGATAACTCGATCGAATTAAACGTCACAAAGGCTATCTCGAAGCGTATTTAAGAGCGAGGAATGGGACGGCATCCGTCTACGGAATAAAACGGAGCAAGTCGGCTCCGCTTTATTTTAGGGAGAAGGCAGAGATCGTCGTCTGTAAATATGCAAATTGTCCGGGCTACCATCCTTCTTTGTCTAAAGCGCATCCGATCTAGAGGCGGCCGGGGGTACCGGGCCAATGAGATTCAATTTACTTTCACCAAAACGACGTACTCGGTAATACACCTCGGGTGTGCCCCGGCATCCTTCACCCCTCTGGCCCCCCTCCTATATTATTGCCTTCGTAATAGCGTGACAGTAATTTGTATGCAAAATCATTTCCCTGAGCTATCCGACCGACGCGCGCGAGCACGCTCCGCGAACCAACACCCGGCCAAAGTTTTCTTTTGTTTGCACACCCGAACTATCCGGAAACTCGATAGATCCTAAACCTTCTCTCTCTCTATCTATCTATCACTCCTTCGTGCTCTTCTTTGACCCGGCTTCCCTTCACGAATACAGTTCGAATCGACCGTTCGATATTCGGCAAACATTTTTGTCGCGATACTCTTTTTATTTCTTCTTTCTACCTGTTGAACCTGTTTTATCTGTCGACACGAAAAACATCCCGGCAACGACTAATTTTATGCCTCCGTATCCATCGCGACGCGCTCTTCGATAAAGGAACAAAAGTAATCGATCGACGGTACCGAGTATCGGTGTCGTTAGTCACGATCGAGGGAAGCGAGAGCTACGAACTCTAGCAAGGTATTTCTTCTACGATTTTATCGATGTTTCAACGTACACGCCATGGCGATGGTGCTGCTACTTGTGATATAGTATACCGTGCTTTGGTCGAACTACGCTCTAAAAAGAAACAAAAAAAAAAGAAACAAATCGCGAAGAGCCGACGAGAAAAAGGATGAGAAGGGTCAAAAGAAAGAAACGCAAAAGGGGAAGGAGGAGGAGAACATGAAAATTTATTTCGTCCATCCAATTGTATTTTCTTAAGTGGAGGCTCGGGTACCTTCGGCAGCCTCATGCAGACGTAGCCGAGCTCTTATCTCGACTAACCGAGTGATGGATGTCGATCTCCTCCCAATCCCGCGCTCATATCACCTTCCTCTTCTACGCCCTTCCTCTCTCCAATACGCACTCGAAAGAAGTGCATGGAGTAGTTGCGCGAATAAATCTACCAAGAGCGATCGCGTCGAGTCCTTTCCTCCAGGCGGATTCTTCCCTCCTTTCCAATGAAATGCAAAGAGATCCATGCAAAATAACCACCGCCAGTCGATCCTCTTCAATCGAGAATGCCTGGAAAACCATTTTTTATAAAGAAAAGTATAGACGTGGAATAGACTTTTCGTAAACTTATTATTCGTAATATTTCTGGTCGAAGGAAATAGTCTAGGACGAATCAAATCGATCAAGTACATGGATAAAAAATGTTGATTCTAACAAACTAAGGACGAGATGTGTATAATAGAACAAATAAATTGCACATTATTGCTGTACCATACGGAATAAGAATATATTTTTGATTAGATATCATTTCAACATGTTGAACGCCATGTTACCAAAATATGGGTTGGGATTATGTTCCCGGGGGTGTCCCGTGACTCACAATTAGGTTACGCTTTTCTTCGTAATTTGCAACGGTAATTTGCATTTGTAAAGTAACGATATAACAATTACATACCTACATGAATAAATCAAATGTAACGTGTATTTGGACTCTGCGGAACACATATCCGATCTACGGTCGGCGATAAACTTATTAGGTACGAACGAAAGAAAAATTGAAAACTCGGACACGGCAGATACGAAACTCGCGTCCAATACAACACGAATGTCGTCAAAATAGAATTGTATCCCATCAAAAATACTCAAGAAAATAAGTAATTCATATTAAATTTCTTTCCAGTCATGGTCCAAGGGTAAAAAAAACATTACATCAAACGATCGACTCGATACAACTTCTTTTCGAAGGGTTTCTCCTAGGAAAAAAGTGCTTTATCCATCGTACACTAATTTTGATCTTATTACGTTGAAAAAAAAACGATATACCAGGACGGGGGAATAAGGTCCACACTTCGGTGACTCTGCAGATTGGGTGACGATAAGAACGGAATTTTCCTCCCAGTGGACTTTACGAAGGATTCCCGAAAAGGGGGTAGGGGGATCGTGCCCTTTGATCGACGCTGCCGTTACGAGCTACGATGAATCTCTCTCTCTCTCTTTCTTTCGTACACCTCCGTACCCCTCGTCGAAGGGTGCCGGGAAAATCCCATTGGAAATGCCGATAAACCGGTCACCCCACGGTGAAAACATTCGAGCGAGTCGGTAGCTGCATGTCCGGTGCCAAGTTATTACGCTCGAGCCAATCGCGTATCCCCGATGGCGCTCTTCTTATCACGCCGACAACGTCCTCAGGGAGGATGACGATGCCTCCTTTTTTTGCTCCCTTCCGCGAACGAAATTCACCGTTCGCGATAAACCCTTGCCCCAGTAATAAACCGTTAGGTGTATATGACAAACATGTAGATGAGATAAAAGTGCGAGCTATAAAATCTTTCGAGGTAGAAAAGATGTCTCCAAGAGTAGCGTAGAAAAAGAGAGAGAGAGAGGTTCAATGGGTTCATAGGATAAAACGAGTATCTATACTCCTTTGAAAGATAAACTGTGATCTAAGTACCAGTGGCAACTCGATTCTACGGGAAACGGAGAAGTGACGTTTCTCAAAGGACCGATAAAAGGCAAACAGATACGTACGACAGGTCCGAAGAAAATCCAGGTATGTTTAGAAAGACAGAGAAACTATGGTTATTGGGTATATCGAGCTGGACGTGGTTGAAGCCTTTGCGAATATGGAACCAGTGGAATTGATTTTTCGAATGGCACAACTTTTTATTAAGACGGTATACGAACTTAAAAATTGAATCTAGGTATTATACTTATCCTTACTGGGAGAATGAAATCTAGACTGCGTTGGTTAGATCTATATTATAACGAAGCCGAACGATAATCAATCGTTTCGTGTACGAA
Source organism: Ancistrocerus nigricornis (assembly GCA_916049575.1). Taxonomy (NCBI): domain Eukaryota; kingdom Metazoa; phylum Arthropoda; class Insecta; order Hymenoptera; family Vespidae; genus Ancistrocerus; species Ancistrocerus nigricornis. Next base: position 9,971,897 of record OU696669.1, on the reverse strand, counting down.
GAAACCAACAAAGGATTCGTCGAAAAAGGGAAGAAATTATTTGTCGTACGGACGAAAAATAATCGCTTGGGTCTTCTCGTGAACGGCGCCGGAAGGGCGACGAGCGGCATCTCTGGGGTAGGAAAAAGCACCGTTAAGTACCGACTAAAGGATTGTCAATACTCTCCTTTTCTTCTTCGACGACTCACTCTAAGGCGACGGTAACTTCCGTCGAGAGAAAGAGAAACCAAAAGGAAGAGACTGAGGAAAAGAGGAGGCAAAAAAAGGGGAAGAGGGGAGACTGGCTGGTTTTTTCCCCCTCGATATCGAGTCGGCGACTTCGACTCTCGTTTTCCTTCCTTACACTCTTCCTCGCCTCCCCCTCATTCGCCAAAGCCGGCCCTTACTTCTTTTCCTCCACTCGAGATTAATTATTCGACTTTCTTCTCGCGTCATTACGCGGCGAGTCCAAATAATCGACGACTCACTTTGGATCTTTTCGTAACGCGCCGACCACTTAGCACTTTGGGATCCTGAAGGAGGTGACTCCTCGTTAAACCGCTGGGAAGGACGACGGAACCACCGAGTAAGAGAGAAAGAGCGAGGGGAAACGAGGAGGACGACTATCGCCGAGGCGATAGCGGGTGGAGACAGTGGAAGGGCTTACCGAGGAACTCTGGGACGAAGGGAAAGGAGAATAAGAAGAAGAAGAAGGTGGAGAGCGGCCCCACGAACGTTGGCAGTGTCGTATGAATAATACATCGGGGCCTCGCGCGTACCACAGTAGTGCGGAGGCTACTTGCGCCCGTACGAGCCGGTTCTTGGCCTATTTTACAATTCCTTTGATACCGGGCGCGCGGACCTGGCCGTCGTATAACCAACTCGAATGACGAGACTACCAGTAAAAGGAGGTGGAAGCGAAGGTGAAGGCAGAGAAGGACGACGAGGACGACGTTAAGGAGACGGAGGATGCTTTTTGGTGCACGAGAAAATTACTCGAAAAGGCTACCCTTTTTTCTTCTCTCACGCGTTTATCGAATGTTGGACACATATTAAAAAGAAGGAACGTGTACTTGAGTATGCATTTGTAATAATAAGGAACGGACACCGAGCGTGACATCGATAACTGCGTTGATTGGATACGCAGCTGTTATAACGCAGCTATAATACCTAATAATTTTTTAATTTCTTAATAACGTATTCGGTATCTTTCCAAAAATACAGATCTTCTTTGAAGGATTTAAAGACCGATAATTATTGGTCGGTCATAAAAATTTTCACTAAATTACAATCCTTCCATAACTTCTTAAAATCATCTTCGCCGTGTAATCGCGATATTTCGAACGAAACGAGCCGGTCCTCTCGTCGCGAAAATCGAGCGTGACGGTCTCGTACCGCGACAAATCCTCCTCCTCGGTTTCCCTTCCGAGAATCGTCGTCGGGACGACGAAGACGAATCTAAGCCGCCCCATTGAAATGCGTGCGCTAATTGCGTGAACGGGCGAGGCGTAAACGGCCATTCAGAAGGGTTCGCGCGCGGCCAACGAGCACTCGGTGCGTTCATTATGCGCGCTTGTTTCGCGACGTCGTTAATTAGATGCTCCGTGAAAGAGAAAAGCGACGGGAGCGCGAGAAAAAGTAACGTTTTTTGCGCGTACGCGCCCCGTTGGTATTGCCAAATGGCGGCTACTTAACGCGCAACGAGCCCTTTTCACGAATTCATTGTTTAAACGAATGTCGTTCTTCTTCCTTGCTAAATTATTGTTCCACGAATGTGAATCGTTTTCTTTCGCATCCCGATTCGAGGAAGGATAATCTGTTTAAACGGGTTCTGTAAAGGAGAATTCGCGCGAGAATTATTATTTTTTGTTCTGTTTTCAAGATTATTGATACGCAAGTCATACGGTCACGACATTCTTTATCATTGTGGGGCGATAAAATCAAGAATAATTCGCCCTGAAATTTAAGGCGTGGTGTTTTTAAAAATGGAACTTGTTTTTTTCCCCCTAAAGCTTGGAGTATAAAGAATATTTGAAGTGTAAATTTCATGTTAAAAGTAAAAAAAATACTAAAGATATAAACGATTCACCGAACGGCGCGTATATTATTTTTTACCAAACTTTAAAATCGATAATGTTGAAATATGATTCTCGGTAACTAGAAATATCTAAAAAAAATTTGACCGATTTCTTTCAAATTGGGCTACAATGTTATTAAATAATTTGTTTCGTCTATATCTTTTTTTATTATACCGAAAAGGGATTAATCCAAGTCGAAAAAGTATGACGCCATTTCATTAAGAAATAAAATATAATCGAATAAACGATTTTCAAAATGTACATCCCCGATATTCATTTATTTATCCATGACCTACTAAGGTACCTTCCCTTAATATAGACAGAGACATCTATCAAGGTTTACTGTCAGAAGTAATGAGATGCTGCGCGACAGTGAGGAGTTATTCCGATGCTGCCAAAAAGATTCGACCCCGAGTCGAAATTTTAACTTCGGTTTGACCCTCCAAAGCCTACTTTCCTTTGTTGTTTCTATATGCCGTTCGAATTAAGACTTGCTTTCACCCTACGAAATGCTGTGGTAGGTTGAGTAGGTTGAAATCGAAGTTTAACGAGTGATCTAAACTACGAATTGACCCTACAAAATGCTCAGAGAGTGCGAGTAGAAGCTATAAGAGATTTATAAACTTTGGTTTGACCCTCCAAAACCTACAATTGTAGTTCTGTACAAAAGTAGGGTTTGGAGGGTCTAAACGAAGTTTATAAGCTACGTTTTGACCCTCCATTTGGTAAAAGCGGACAAAACAGCCACTTGGAGGTCTAAAACGTAGTTTATTCACCATATATTTTCCCCATTCCATATAAGCTTCATTTTTACCCTCAAACTTCTAACAGAGCATTTTGGAGGGTCAAACCGAAGTTAAAATTTCGACTCGGGACAATACATATACGAATATACATACGATATGTATATCTATGTCTCCTCGATCGCGCCGATTAATCGTCCGTCTCGGTCGCCGGTAATTTCAGCTTCCGAATGAACTCTTACGGAAAGACGTAATTACTATCTCCTGTAGCAACGGTGATTGGCAATCGGGAGAATCGACAGAAAATAAGGTTAAAACGCGGTTGAACGTCACCGACGTGACTGGTGTCGGTGGTCCGTGCAGATAGCTTCCGGGAAAACGACGGTATTTCCTTCCACGCCTGTGTACGTGTGTCTATACGTATTATTCCGTAGATCTCTGAGGGTGTGTACGCCCGCGCGCGCTACGTCTGTCTATCGGATTCGCTTGGAGAATGGTTCGTCGTCGTTACAAATCGAGTCCGGGCGAAGCTCGAATTACACTCTCTTCAATTTTACGGTATCGCTCTGGTTGCACGGTAGAACTGGCACAGATAAGGCGATCGGTGACGAGAGCTGGAGAAAAATGGCAAAAGGAGAGCCAAGTTCCCGGAGTCGTCGGCTTGCGACAACGGCGAGGACTGCGAGGAGCGAAGGAGACAGAAAATCGCTTGACTGACGTGACCCCGATTTCGGTCTCTCTCCGTCACTTTTTCTCTCTCCCTCTCTTTCTTTCTCTTGGTGACGTTCACAGTAATTGGAATTACCTTCGAGTCTTTCGTTTTCAATCAAGATTTACTGCCCGGTCATTACTTGTACGGAGAAAGAAAACATACGAAAGCGAGCCAGCAAGACTTAATCGTCGATATCTATTCGTAATTGTGTTTTTTTATTTTGGTACCTACGCCTTTTGCCAAGGATTAATTGGACCGATGGAGAGTGTCTCGAACAAGAATAATGGAATAGGTTTTAAATAGAATTTACTTGAACGAATAAACGTTGTTGAAAATCTTTCATTGATGTTATTTATGCACGACGTATATTTATACGGAATGAGCTAGAGTGGTAACGTATTTGACCAAAAAGCCAACCCTCCATTTCTCGCTTCTATCTCTCTTTTCTTTCAAGGATTCATAGACTCAGCGCGATTTCATCTTAAAGATTACATCGAGCGAACTATAACGAACCGTTCTTTTTCTCCTCTGGACTGCTTCAATTCCCACAACCCCTTAGATATCGCTTCCTAAACCCTCGGCTCGTGGACGGAAGAAACTTCGAACTGCTCTTTGATGACGATGCGTCGCCAAGTTGCTCTATGGCTTTACTTCATGGCTGTCTCGTGACTCGTATATCGATGGAGATTCTCTTCGGAGAGGAAAAAGAGGAGAGAAAATCGTCGTCCTTTCGTAGCGTAACGTTTGTCACGAAGTGGATTAAACGCTCGAAATTGGAATAAAAAAAAAAGGGGACAATGCAAAAAAAGATATCGACTCGTCCACTCGAATTCGCGTCGTCTTCATCCTTTTCCGCGTCGACTACATCTCGTCGTACGAAACAACAACGGCGCCACTCTCGTGTTTCAATGAGGGTATTGAGAAGCAAGAGTGCACCGTCGAGTACACAATACGAAGCGCTGTACGAAGGTTAGTGGGAGGGTGCCCGGTAAAAGAGAGAGAGAGAGAAAAGCTACCCTGATCGATTCGACGCTCGTTCGACGAACGCAGCAGCTTTCGTCCCTCGTGGGTCATTTCGATGCCATATGGGACGAACGTGGATGCTAAGTCTTTCGACAATGCGTTCTCTATTACTTCGCTCTTTTTTTTTCTTTCTCTCTTTCCACTCGTTCCCTCCTCCTTTTCTCTCACCCTCTTTCGTATCGCGTACGTCCCTTCGACGTCCTTCTCTCGCCGCACTTTGTTTTTTTTCCACCCCGAGAATGAAACGTCGTACCTACCTTTCGACAAAGGCGCGACGTTGCTGACACCGTTCTCTAGCCATCTGGGATTATTACTGTTATACCTACTACCGAGAAAGCTGTCACGAATAGAAATTTCCTCGCGAAAAGACGGGAACGTCCTTTCGAGTTTCTCGCAGTTAGCGCCGTCGTCGTTTAAATGCCCGAATAACGAGGAAGGAGATATATTCGGCGTAAAAGAGAGTTCGCGGTGTCTGACATAGGTGATTTTATTAAAAATTCATGCGTTTTGGAGTTGCCGTCGGAAGCTCGCTCGAATGGGGTTCCCGCTGTCAACCCTCTTTCGCGGGAGGACGGTATAACGCGGGAAGGGAGAAGAGAATCGTCGTTGGTTCGCTTGACTCCGTTGCGGCGGATGTCCGAAGGAGGAGAAGTCGAAGCAGAAAGAGAAGCAAGAGGAGGATGAGAACGACGGTGACGATGACAACGACGACGATACCCACAACGAAGAGCTGGGAAGGGTTGCAGGGTGCATGAAACTCTCTCTTTCTCTCCATTCCTTCTCTCCCACTGCTGGCATAACAGTCCCCACACCAACTCTTACCGGTGCTTGCGAGGTATCAGGATTTTACCCTCTCGTCGTCGGTCTCTCTTCTCTCCGCCAACAGTCTGCTACGACATCCGGGTACAAAGACAGACGCGCCTCCGCGCCCGAGCCTCATTTAAATAACAGATAATTGCCAGCCCTGTTAATTGAAGCGCCGCGGGAATCGTCGGGGTAGAAGAGTTACCCAAGATTTCGCGCGACGTTACCCCTCTTCTTCCTCACCCCCGCTCCGCCACTTCTCTCCTTTCGTATCCTTGACTATCTCTCTCTTTCTCTCTCGTCGCCGACGCATTTCCGTTACCGTCTTCCAACCCTGTCTTCGAAAGATAATACGAGACTGTTCCTATCTCTCTCCTATTCTCCTTCTCTCTTATAGGTTCACTCGCGCGATTCTACGATAAATAATTCGCTTTTGTCGTCAGGTGCAACACTCCCCGAGGCTCATTATAATCTCTGCTAAACTTTTAATCCGCTGTCGAAAGGATTTGTACAAACTGTTTGGGTAAACGTTCCCGACGTTCGAACGAAACGTTTGATCTCGCGATCAGCGATCTCGATGATAATTCGAAAGACCGCAGATGAGTGGTCTTTCATCGGATAATCTTCTTGACATACGGATATGTCATGTTCTTCTTTGGACATTGTAACTTTTCAACATCTCCGAGCTGCACTTTACTAGATTGGATTATTGGTATTCAGTTATTATATTTTCTTATAATATTTAGCAATTTATGAATGCGTTCTTTGCTAAGCTTACTTAAATATTAAATTAGAAAATAAGTGCCTAGGTAGTAGTTTTTTTAGTCACATGGAATTTTACTTATTTCACTTAATTCGTTTAGTCAATTAGTTATTTATTCGAGTCAATGTATAGGGCTGTTTGTTATGCTAGTCGACGGTCGACACACGGACACTCCACATACACGGATACGCCGCTTTAATTTATTTTAACAAAAATAACGATGATCACTTTTGTTAACCAAACTAAATAATCCAAATTTTTATGTTTTTTGTACAAACCTTCGTTGTAATAAGATAATAAAAACCGTTTTCAAATTATAACAAATATAGTATTTTTCATTCCTTCGTACAACCCCTATATTTGATAAGACATTTCTCTTCAAAACGGCACATCTTTTTGAAACTTTGCAAATATTTTCATATCAATATAGTATAAGTTTTATGATATTGGTAAGAAAAGCGTATATTCGAAATACGAGTTCTTACATATTCTCATTTCGTAATTAATTATTAAAAAGCGATATCCGCAGTCGTTAGAGTCTACGAAACAGTATTTCCTGGTAAGTCTGGAGGATTCTTCTTTTATCTTTCCGTAGATTCCAATTTGTGTTAGGAAGAAAAAAAGTAATTAGCGACCTACCGAGTGTCGTACTCGCGAGACTCTAAAAGCGAGCGAGCGCATGCTTCAATGTTTTCTGTATAAGGGGAAGTTACGAGTAACAACGACGTCGATCCCGCTAACACTGTAGAAAAAGTTTACGTCTTGTGCAAGCACTCGTTCGGTAACCCAGCGTGAAATCGAAGAAGCGATGGACGGCAGAAGCGTCGCTTCCGAGCGAAGAGAACTCGTTTAAATAACGTATAATTGCTAGTTCTGTTAATTGAAGAGCTGCGGGTATCGCGCGTTATCCGGCTTTCGTTCGTGCCGGCTGCTACGCAGCCTGTAGTTAGCGGCAATATCTCCGTCGATCTCGCTTCTTACGTACACGAGAACACAATGGACGTAACCCTTTGACGCGTACCGCGTCTAATTCGTGAAATGTTCTTTCGAGTGTTCCTCTCGAGTCGTCCATTCTTTTCCGTGAAAACGAAGCTCGAAAGTCTTGCGTCCGTCGTGACAAGGGCGAAGAAAGAGAGGAACGCATCAAGTGCAACGAGACAATGGAAGGACGAAAGAGAAGGAGAGAGAAGTGGAAGAAAATAAGAATCCCATTTCCCGTTTATTCGACTAACGCGCTACTAGCGTAAGCCATGGCGAGCCACAAACGCATCACGAATGAAAAGCTTTCGAAGCCAGAAAAGTTTGGACCGTTCTTTCTTCTCTAAGCGATAACTCGAACCACACTGCCAGCTGGTGGTTTCGATTCTCCGGAGGAAAGCGATTCTCGATAGGGAGGACGAACGAGACGTCCAGGTTCGAAATTCGAAACCTCCTCGTACTTTGCCTCTCTCGTACCTTTCTCTCTCTCTTTTCTTCCCTCCCCCTCGGGGGCCTCTATTGCCCCGGAGTCGCAAACTTCTTTTTAACTCCGCTTACACAAAGAATCGCTTTCGTCGTCGAGAACCGTCAGAATGAAAAGTCTCGAATCAAGGTGTCGTTCGCTCGCGCGCTGCTGGATCGGAGTTGCCTTCGGCAGCCTCCAAGAGGATTCTCGTGCGAGAGCGACCTTTCGTGATACCTTCGGATACCCTCGGGCTATCCATCTCTCTCTCTCTCGCTCACGTTCTATCTCTCTTTCTACCTCCAACACCCGGCTCTCTCGCGATTGGCAAAACGGTTCATCGATTGCCTCCTCCCGTTTCGATCGCTTCTGCCAAAATGTACGGTTCGTTATCCTTTCTTCCGAGAGGATAACCCGAGCGGTGTCGCGACCGCCCCTGAGATGGCCTCCGGCTAAATTAAAACTCTTTTCGTTTCCCTCTTCTTCTCGCGTTCCGAACGTAATACGCGCGACGCTCGTGCATGGAGAGAGAGAAGCTTATAGTTGTTATAAGCTATTAACCTCTTAACTGGGGAGTTTTCTGAGCTGCAAACGCAAGTACGTGTAATTAATTTGATATAACAATGTAATAGCACGTTGGAAAGACAAGAATAAATAAAATAAATGGCAAAGGATTTGTAAGTTTATTACTTTCTCTGTTAAAAAAAAAAACAAATGGTCTCGTTTTACCTTGTTAACAGGTTAATAGAATGGTGAAATTCAAGTGGGGAATTTAATAAAGCAAGGCTATGCAGATTATTATATTATAAATCACATGCAACAATGTTATTACCGATACGAGCTACTACCTACATACTATCGGTACATTCTAATACTATTAAAAATTGAACCGATCAATAAATAGGTTATAAAAATCATGAAAACAAAACGTAACGATGTAAAATGAAATAGAAAAGGAGCTGCTGCTGGACAAGCGGCGGAAAAGAAGTAGAAGAAGAAAACACGAGCGACGGCCCTCAGCTAATTTCAACGGCAAATTTCACGTTTGGTACGTCACGAACGTTGGCTCGGCAGTATCGTACCGTCGCGTTGGGCAAGAGTGTCGGTGACGTTGACATGCGACTGCGAAAAACGGGAAATTCGCGTAAAAGTTCTCGATTCGTCTGATGCATGCGAAACGATCGCGGCAACGAATGAAATTGGCATTTCGATTGGACAAGACAAAAAAGCGGCGACATGATCAGCGTCGAGAGATTTATCGATGATCGGGGTTGCATCGTTAATGTTTCTCGATTCTTATCTAATAGATATCTTTGGTTCCGTCGAGGATCGAACAGCTTCGCTTGGATCGATTAAATCACGAAGGATATCCTTTCTAATAACGCTCGTCGCGAAGTAATTAAAGATATTTTCATCCGGTAGGGATCATCGATCGGACAATGTGGCTAATTAAATCCTCGATTTTCGCTTGCGTCGACTACGTCTCGCGTTCCATCCGAATAAGCTACTTTTCTTATTCTTCTCGCTTCGACCGTGTAAGCGTTTCATTATTCGAATAATCCGCGCGGCTTTCCGATCTGCAAACTTTGCGTAAGCAGACATAAGTGGTAACTGAAAAACGTTCTAAAGTAATCACATAGAAACTACGTGTAAAACGTTAAAAATGTGGTTGGATTTTACCGATCGATCGGCTGGGAGAAACCTTCTCGATTCGGTTCGCCGAGCCAACCCTCGGCTGACTGGTGAAAGACGTTTTATAGACTCTCTGAAACTCTTTTAAAAATATCGTGCATGAAAAATGTGCCCCTTGATAAATATTCTAATCGAAAGAAATAAAGAAATTGGGAAAGTAAGAGTAGTCAAGGTTATTTTCCACGTAGTCGTCGTTCCGATGCAAGAACCAATTTCATTCGCGTCGATGCATGTCTACGTGTACATACACATAGAAGAATTGTAATAAAGTTGTCGTTCGTGAAATAAATCAATATACTTTCTCTATCGATCCGTGGCGAAGGATAACATCGAATTTCATGTCTGAGATTAAAGTTTCAACTCTCATAGATACGCTTTACCGGAATGGGAAAAGAGATTTGCACTTGCTATTCCAGACGTCGAATCTATAATCTCATTCTGCGTTTCTATCGAAGCTAAAATAATTTTCGGATATCGACGACACGCGATACACAACTTTTTGAAATAAGTCTATCGATCGTACGTTCGACTCAAACGAAAAGTTCCGTCTCATGCCGCGCGTAACCTCAGCACGATCGAAACTCTGATTCTGCGAGTGTCTTAGCTCGGAAATCCCTTTGATCTATAGTTTCGGGGCGAATCTGGAACATATAAATTATATCCGAGCAACTACAGGCACATGTGCGTAAAGTTTAACATAGAGTAACGCGTGAAACCTGTTCAAACTCACTAGTGCACGTTGCACGCTCGATAAACTTTGCAGTGACTTCTAATCCTATTTCTCAAGTCTATCACCTAGAATATACGTGCTAATGAAACGTTCGGAAGTATATAAATTGTTGAAAGTAAGGACCAATCGTCTAATAATTTATCCGATAGGATAAGATGAGTAAAAAAAAAAAAGTTGCAATGCGTTACGACAAAAGAATTTTGTTAAAACAAAAGAATTTCTCTGAAAGCAACGCAGTCGAAGTCGGCAACGGGATTCGTGTTTCCGTTAGTTTCTTCGCTCCCAGCCGAGAACATTTTACACGGCTTGCCATTACCTGTTCCCTGGTTAAGATCGGTCTATGCTCCCTCTCCGTCTTAATGGGTGGTCATACATTATCGCAAATGAGGAAAGTTGGGTGGATAAGGGGTAGGATGGAGGGTAAAGGCGAGAGGGGCCATGTGGCGCCAGATGCGGACTCGTAGCTTCCAACTTCATAACCGGCGAGTCGCCGAGAGATGGCTCGAACTGGTCATGCACCCTCGTATTTCCAAACTGCGCTCTCCCATTGCATCTCATTCGATCTTTTCCCTTGCTCGTCGTCCGATAGGTGCCAAAGTTTCCTCGTTATACGGGGTCTGCACCACCGAATCCCGTGACCTTCGACCTGCCTACCGATACGCGAGGGATCGAGCCTTCGTCGATCCGTCCTCGACGAGTAAATTTTTCTAAAGGAAATAATTGTACCGAAATAAAAAGATAAGAGATAAACGATATAGCCGAAGATCCGCCAAAAACATAGTAGATACGTAGGTAGGTTATCGCGAGCCATTGATTCGACTTCTCCCGTGAAGTCTTTACGAGCAGCTGGACGGACCTAAAGCCGTTCGAGCGAACGATCGTACGTATCCAGTCTAATCGATAAGAAGCCATGGCACGTCCACCTGACCAGACGAGATAAATCGACAACAGGCAACGACACTCGTAAAGTTAACTGCGATAGTCGTACCGGCCGAGCGTCGGTTTAATCACGCACCTGGATCACCTGAACGCGATAACGCGACCTTCCCGAATCCAACAGTTTAGCCCTCGTACCGTTTTATTAGACGATTCGTAGTAGGAACATGCGAGTCCAACATGGAGCGGTCATGAGGGATCGAAATCGTGTATTCCCTTTCGCTTTCCCCTCTTTGTATCTCTCTGTCTTCTCTCTCTATCTCTCTTTCTTCAACACGAGCTCGTTGCTTCAGATTCCATCGTTTCCATTCTTCCATTCCTCCGCTCTTCTCGTACTCTCATCCCATGGGCACCATTCGACCGGAACAGTCAGACACGCTCTCTACGAGCAAGGAGTTTGGCGGCTAAATAATCAGGTTAACCCTTGTTGTCTCGTCGCTTCGTACCGAATACCACGATAACGGACCGAAATCGGTGGGGAAAAAATGGAGAGTTTGCCGAAAGAGTGCTTTCAGTTTTCTCTCTCTATTTTCCTTCGACCCGTTTTCAGCGACGGACGGGTTCGCCGTTCGTGAACTTTTGTTTTAAAATAGAGACATATAGAGGGGAGACGAATAGAAAAGGATGAAACTTTCGATGAAATCGCGTTATTCATAGAGAATTTATAGAGAAAGTGGCATAAAATTGACGATACAAAAGGGGACGAAAATCCGTTGTCTCGAAGAACAACGATATAAATTTTGGAACAGCCCAAAGAGACGGATTTTAGAGAGAAACGGTATCGAATCTTGAGGTCGAAGAGTTATAAAATACCTAAAAGGTAATCTTTTCCTGCGGGTAACATCGAAGAGAAGATTTAGAATGTTTAAATGGCGGCGATATATTTATTGTTACCTTTGAATTTATTCTCGACTCCTTTCTTCTCTCGTTCTCTATTCGTGTACCGGAGAGTCGCGTCGGGGGAAAAATTGCAAACGTTATGGCAGAAGCACGAGCGATGAATTTTTCGCGGAAAGCGTGCCGTTATGTTCCGCCATACGCGCCCGACGCTATTAATATTCAATTTATCAGATTTACGGGAGGTAACTCTCTTACGTAAATTTTCACTCTTTCTCCGAAAGGACCGCTCATGCTAACACGAAAGCGAGCGCTAGCGGAAGAGAGTCTCGTGCGAAATCTCTGGCCGGTTGCTGCTGCTGCGACTGACGAGATTGACTGCGGCTTGCAAATATCGCTCGTCGAGACGGGTAATTGAAAATTAGCAGAGTTAATAGCTACACCGCCGAGATAGGAGAAGAACGTTAGCCGGAGCGCCGTCATTTGTGCGGCAGAAAATCGAGTAACCTGGGCAGAGTGCCTTTTAACGCGATTTCATGATCGAATTCGACGGCGAGCGATGGTGAAACCTACTTTTAGCATCATTTTCCTGACAGTCTACTGTGGTCAATGACCAGGCTGCTATCGTCGCTACGGTGCGGTTCGTTTTGTTTCTTCCCAACGATAGATACCGTCGTTAACCTCTTGCCTCATAATGTAGAGCGAGACTCGTCGCGCGGATTACGCGCTAAATATAAAACACATGAGTCGGATATAGTTCGATCTTTACGAATTTACTTATTTTTTTCTTTTATAATGTAAACTAGGCTTTTTTTATCTCAATTTCAGTAATTATTCGGAATTGGGTCGGCTTCGTCATTGTTGGAGTTACTAATCACCATCCTGAATATGTATTTGTAAGAATTTCAATTTAAGCGTTTGTTGCTTAATGCCACCTAGGCGTACTTATTATAATTTCTTCCGTTCTCTTCCTACTTTCGTCTTCAGCAATTCACGAGTGTAGTACCTATCATGTAACGTGGCGAGCAAAGTTTATAAAATATATTTATTATTATACCTATCATCGTAATAGTATTTAAACCTATCCACAATTAAGGACAAATTGCAAAACTCTAATAATCATTGATTTCAATGATCTTCAAATATTTTGCCAAAGTCATCATTATGATCGACTTTTCCCTACGAGTATTATCGTCGCACGATCTCAGTTTCCGAGATATTTACGAGAATACTTTTGACATTTCTCCTTTGATCGCGTTTATCTAGAACTAGACGAAACACAGCACAGAATGAAGAAATCAAAAGATTTTTAATTTCTATCTGATAAGCTACAGAAATTTACTCGGTGACTCGATCGACGATAGAGAAAAGTGACGAAAACGCAAGATGCTCTCTTTCGGATCGTTCAATCCAGAAAATGTCGTTGGTTTAAAAACTACGCGACGAGTCCATTTCCGCTCGTTTTCACTTCCTTCCCATCGGCGCGCGCGCCATTTCGAGATTAAACGCATAAAGCCGGAGGGAAAATCGAGTAGCAAAAGGATAAGTTACGATCGGTGCCAAGTTTCTCTCTCTCTCTCTCTCACGAGAAGGGGTTCTCGAGGTTGCGGTGCATCAAACTGTATCAAAGGGCTCCGCTTTCGAAAGCGATCGGAAAGATCGGCTAACTGGCGTCTCTCCCTCGCGATCGGAGACGCGTCGAACGATCGCCCGTTAAAGAGCATAAGATTGAGAGAGGAAAAAAGGGGTGCTCGAGAGGAGCCGCGCGCTGCAATCTATTCCAATTTAACACTCCACTCTGTGGCATTAAATAATCGCCCTCGCCTTCGGAGGAACTGGTCCCCATTCAATAATGGATTTTTATCCAACGAGCTCGTACTTAGCGAGCGTGCGCGAAACGGAGCTGCCTGGATCGGGATATTACCCCCGGTAAGTCGTCGGTATTGTGACAGTAAAGAGCTTGAAATAAATCTTAGTTACAATCATTTCTTTTGCAGCCCGCAGCCCACGACGGACATAAATCAAATATCATCGTTCCGCGAGTTCTCCCTTCCTTCGTTTTCTTACGAGACTCGTCTCTCTCCTTTCCGTACCTCCTTCACCTCCGGTCTTCGGCTCATTGAACTTGCATTTACATCGAGGAACATCGCACGAACTTCGTTTTCCTCTCTCCATCCACTTTACTCCACCATATATCTCCGACGCTCCCGTCCAGATCTCGAACGACCTTGATCGATAAGACCCACGAAGGAAAGCTGCCGCACGAGAAGCTGGAACGTTGCTTTATCGATCCACGAACCTGCTGTAAAAATAAACGATGAAAACGAATATCTTTGGTAAATACCTACCTACCTACTTTTTCTCGAAAGTGACTAATTCCTTTCGTAAATTCGTAAGGAAGAAAAATACACTTCAAATCGTGGATCGCTTTTTCTACACAGGATTCGAGAGGATGACCGAGGAACTTGGTTTATCGCAACTCGTTCGTTCAAAGTCCCGGGACATTCGTTAATGGATACCGCGAAGCGATTGCTTCGCAAAGGTGTAGTAGGTACGTTTAACGCGCGAACGGCTTTACACGTCCTTACCATCTAACTCGACGTATCTAATGACGTTGGCTAACGATGCGATACACAGAAAGGAAATAATTCGCGACGCTGGATACATACATTTAGCACGGTTCCTAAGATCGCTACCACTTCTATCGCGGGCTACGATTAAGTATCTAACTTATATACGTGCCATCGAGACTAGCTCGATCGTTTACTTTGCTCCTTTATCAAAGCTTACCGTGAACTTACCGTGCGAATCTACATGTAGTCATCTTAGTTATCGTCTAGGTACTATAGAGAGACGGGATAACGCGTTAGCGGGAATTTTCGCAAGCTTATTATTTGTAATCGCTCCATAAATCTTGTTATCTTTGAACTTTAATTAAAGATACGAAAAAAGGAACTCTTTTCCTTGTTACCCTACACAGCAGAGTTAATTTACATTTATTAAGAGAAATTTATGGTAATCGTAGGGGGGAGGGGGCGGGGTCTTGTATGACCGAGATAGAGGAGAATCACGAGGCGAGACGTGCTAGATTCGAAATCGTTCTTCTCCCGAGCAAATAAATTTTTCGCGACACGAACTTACCTTTTCCATTTCGCAAAGCTAACCCACTTCGAGATAGCCTTTTCACTTTGTAACGATAAAGAGAAAATTGATTTATATTGTTCGTAGATTTTAGACGGACGTACCATCCTTCTTTCGTTTCCCCTAGGGAACCCGCGTAGTAGTCCACCTTAGACTCCATAAACTTTTCGCGGAGGCAAGTCAAACTGTGTCGGCGTTATCGATCGAATCGAGACAAAATTGTCTCTGAAAGTAGACTCGTAAACGGCAACGGTAATGTCATCGTTATTTAGCTACAGAGAGAGGGTGTCACCGATTGTTAAACTTTCATTAACAACGGTGAGATAGATTTAATTTCTCCGACGTTACAACTTTATGGAATATTTCGACAAATTTAGATTTTATTTAAAACATTATTGCGACTTTTTACCGAAAGCCAACGTTTGGACCGAAAGAAAAATACACGGAAGGAATATTTATTTATCAGTATACTACATAACTATGAGTCGTAATATTATATAAGTTTATTTAACCCTTTGCGCTCGAGTGTTGCCTCGGAGGCGACATATTTTCAACATTACATAATTTCACTTCAAATGATATATTACTGAGTACATTGTACAAAAAATATGTTCAAGTTACTAAATAGGTGAATCGAAGACAAATCTGCGAATACAAAAAAAAAATCGAGCGTCATAGAACATTTGACATCGTATTAATTTCAAAATCAATCTTGTCGAGTCACACTCGACACCGAGTGCAAAGGGTTAATAATTTTAGCACCAAGGTTCCTAAGTATTTTAATTATGAAAGTACGATTGAATATTCTTTTTTTGTTTATAATACTTTGGAAAGAAAATTTAGTAGCCAATCTGTTTTACACAACCGTAACCAGAGAAGCAAACAGAGAAAAACGTTTTGAAAACTTGAAACGTTAATTGACAGCTATACATATTACGCGTGGGATCAATAATTTTGAATGTAACGCTACTATTGTAAATATAAGTAAATAATAACAAATTGGCTTTTTGCTACCCCTACATACAAATTTGTGGTTGTCAGATCTTTCCTTATATTTTCTAGTAAACAACGAGGAATAAGTCGAAAACGATTTCGACCATCAGTCTCGAGGCACCAGCGCAACCGTTAATTTCATCGAGTTATGCATTCCAATTCCCACGAACGGTGCCAACCAAAATTCGAGGATCGCTCGTCGGCCGGCTTCTCGAGGCGACGACCCGCACTGCCGAATCGTCGACGGATGAATATGCATTTCGCCCTAACGGCGGCGGCCGATTAAAATCGATGCCATCAACCCTCGTCGATCTTTTCGTAAATCGCTACGGTCTCGTCGGTCTTCTCGACGTTCTATCTAAGCAACGAGGACGAGAAATTTACGAGAACGTCAACGTCTCGAATAAACATCAGCGCGTTCACTCGCCATTATGCCGCCGCTCGCTCGTTGTATAGTCGGCATCCTATACCGGTTGAACCAACACACGCGAGAAGATTACGTGCCAAGTTACGAGCAGGCTCTTATCCTCGCGATGCGTGAATTCAAGGCCGTGAGAACTGGACGCGTGCGAGCCATCGATCACCCTTGTTCCCTACCCCGGTATTCTCGAGCTCGGTGACGTTTTTCTGAGGGTTCTATGTAATTCGGATCATCCTATCGACGGACAAGAGTTTTAATGCTTTCTACTGACTTTCCTGGAATCGAGGTTACAAGGGTGATATCGTGACATGGGTACATACAACGCTCGTATTTCGAGTTTCAAAGAAGATAACGTGTAACGTTTCATCTGCTATTTTTCAAATACTACAATTTTTTCTCAAATTCAAGCAAAATATTATTTATTTATTTAATTCGAACGATTTCATCTATTTTCGTTGCTATCCAAAGTTCCCCGATCAACGAACTCTACCAAATACTTATAAAATCGTGTAACACGACCGAGCACTTTAGCAACTTTAAGTCATCAATTAATAAACAGGCACCTACTCGTTTGGAAGAGGGGAGAGTTACGAAACGCTAAGGAAAATGTTCCTTAACGATGTAGCAATTTACTGGTTGCACGGAGGTCGAGACAACGCCCTATACTTTACCATTGCTACCCTAAATACGCGTGTAGCACACTCGCATCCGTTCGTAGAAGCGTAGGTACGCATACAACGACGAAAGAGATCGGTGTACGGCGAGCCGACGTCGTAATGGGGCGTACGTAATATCATAAGCCACGATCGACGTTAGAGGTTATGCGGATTATACGTAGTACCTATATACGGATCGCGATTCGACATAGACCGTACGTATTCGCAATATACTCGGTAAGCCCTGCGCGACCCTTCGCGACCCTCCGCGACTCTCCTCGGCAACCCTTGCCGCTCGTTACGTGTCCGGCATATCTAAGATTCCACCGAACTGGTTGCATTACAAATTTCAAATTCTACAGTGGCATTAAAGATCGCATTGTTCTTCCGTACACGCAGTGCCGGTGTATTAACCGTTACCTTCCTTCGAATATAACTCTTACTACGAGATCGCAGCTTCTTTTACGAGAAAAGAAAGATCCTTGGACTTTTATTATCTTCTTCGAAGTTAATACGATTCCTCGAGAGTACGAGATAAAACGTATGCCGAACGAGAAACGTCTATGAATATTCGTTTAGAAAAATCTATTCGGTTTGCCAAATTTAAAAGCTAGGTTCTTTCGCTCTTCGCCGCGGTACGCTTCCCGGTGCATTAATCCTAACGCGTACGTTGCTCGTTTCCTTCTTGCTCGATGACGAATGAGCGACCCCCTGGCGAACATTAATAAATAACTTAACGAGATTCGTGAAAGAAGCATATTCGCGTTATACGAGACACCACCGTCACCACAATCTTTCTTAATCCCACAAAGTGAAGGAAAAAGGAACAAAAAGATGAGCGAGAGCACGGAAAAATCTCACGTGAATTTGTAATGTGGCATTAAGAGCTTATGACGCAGTACGCCGCACCCCTCTTCCTGTCTCCTCCCACGAAAAGAGGGACAGGAGACCGTGCTTTCAGGAAAATGGAATGGATGGATGGAGAGCGAGCGAGATATCTATGCAAAATAAAAGGAAAATAACGAATCAAAGTGTAAACTATATCCCAAAGCATCTCGATACGTTTGTAATCGTTAGTAACGCTCGATCGATAACGGGTGAGATGATATTTGTTGGAAATAATCAAGGTATTTTTCTACTTTAAACCATCCCACGAATCGACCCGTGATCGTCTACGTTAAAGCTAAAGATTTCACGTTCCCCGTCTCTCGTGGAATGAATGACAGGCTAGGAAATGAGATCTCCCAGCGACTGTCTAGGAATTAGGAAATGTCGTGCGATGCGAAACGTCACGAGAAGGGTCCGTGTCATCCCTCGCTAAGTCCGTCTACTAGAAACGAATGATTCTCGGTCTTCTTCGAGAACCGAACGCGAATAATACACAATTTATTCATCGAAAATACTCTTTTATCTTAGTAGGTACACGTTTACAATTGACTATCTTGCCAACGTTACCAACAGACGTTTCACATCGACGACGTTGCTCTTTCGTTACGCTCTTCCCAAACGACGCTCGAAAAAAGTGGTAGAATACACAAGGATAGAATCAAGTTCGTCGGACGGTCCAGGGACTCGCAGAATTCTCGAGAAAGGTGTCTCGTTTCGTAAAAGAAAGAAGAACTTCTGTCGAGACAAAAACGCTGAGCCAGACACAAATTAAACGGCTGTTAGGGCCGGAGTTATCCATCGTCGTGGCAGTGAATCTAACGGCGAGGGCGAGCAACGAAAAAAAAAATGGTGGGAAAAAGTGCGACGCGGGGTCTATTAGCGGACAGAGGCATGTGGCTCCAGGATCGTCTTGCACGAGGATACCGTGGTCCGCTGAGAATGAGAAAAACTTCGGCTTTTCTCATTTCTCTCCTCGCGGGAACGTTTCCATTTCTACTGACCTCGCCTACGCCCTTCGTCTTCCGATCATTTTTTTCGTTCTCTCTCTTTTTCTTTCTCAAAACAACGCGTCTTCGAAGCGTCACCGCCCACTACGCGTTCCTATTACGTTTGCTAGACGGTTGTCAGTTTGAAGAAAAAAAAAAAAGAGGCGAGATATTCCCCTCTTGCGTATATATCCTGAAAAAATACGATAACTCGCGAACTCGTTGAAAGAATATTAATAACTCCGTCTATTTCTTCCGCATAATAGGAGAAATTGTAGGCAGATAACAAGAAGGAGGATAATTTCATAGCATTCCCTACAAGGTAATCCGCGATTCTCTCTCTCTCCCCCAAGGAATCGACGTCGATGTCGGCGCGGCGCTTTTTATCATTACGCTAACGGCTGCGGTTGATGGAGCGCGTACAGCGAAAATGACGTAATTTCGCATGAATTTCGCGCACCGCAAATGGAGCCACGTCGCGACGACGACGACGACGACTGTAATTCGACGAAAAGTTTATCGCTCTGAGAGAGTGGTAGGTAATGAGCAAACAAAGGGCTAAAACTTGTCGTTGGAGGTGAAGCAGCGAGGGTTAGCACGCACGCAACGACGGCCACCGCGATAGTGACAAAGTGATTCGTTTACTTTTTTAAAATAACTTTATTTTAAACGTTATTAAAAATTGTTAATAACTCGTCGAGGGGTTGTCGGTACGACCGAATAAATTTCTCTTTGCGGCTACAACATTCTAATATTTGGATATCTCGTAACGACGCGGAGCAGCCTGTTTGCGGTGAGCGCACAATGCCAAGTACGGAGTAAATATACAAAAGGCATGCCGCATGATACAACACGACGTATATTTCGAGTTCTTGCTAATGTTTCTCTCCGCCATAATATAGCGGCGAGCCGCGACATTGGCGTAGCTATATCCGAATCCCTCATCCCGTTCGCGGGTTACCAAGAAACTTTTATGCGGTATCAAGAATTAAACAAATGATGGTAACTCGATATAATCGATTGCACGAAAGAGAAGTAACGACAATTTTCCGTTCCTCCTCGAATAAAATTTTACCATTTCGTCAAAATATCCAGAAACTATATGCATAACTGGAACGGTACGTTTCGGTTCTTCGTGAAATATTTTGACATCTTAGCAAAATATATCTTCCAAAAACATTATTTTCAAATATAAATAATGTTGAACTATTTCCCATATCAATTTCTACGTCAATGAAGGTTAATTTTCGACCCTTCGCATCGGCAGGGTAGTACAAGCCTTCTCCTTCCGATCCTTCTATATACGTTCTACTCCTTCTCTCTGCGTCTTTCTCTCCACTGTACGCATTACCTTCTCTCGGGCGCCTCTAGTATACGTATGAGTTTTCGTAGATGTGCGCGCGCATGCAATATCACGGCAAAAGTAAGAGAGAGGTAAAGGGACAGAGACCGAGGGAAAGAGCGAAAGCGTCTACGTGCTTCGAAGGGAAACCAAAGCACTACCCTTAATGACTCTGACGGCAACCTACGGGCTGTGCACTTACTTCGCCTCCCTTTATTTATAAACGAAAAGGTAAAGGGTGTGAGAGGTGGCGATGACGACGACAGTACCTACCTAGGACGATGCCGATGAATGAAGAAGGTCACGAGAAGAGGCACGAAGACTCCTTGAAAAGTATCTCAAGCATGGACGGCCGCTCGTTCGTTCCTGAAAATGAAAAATGTCTGGAACTTTAAGAGCACCAGCCAAAAGAAGCGCGATAGGCAACACGCGATACCACCCGCGATGTAATCCCTTGCAAAGATTCCTAGATCCTTTTTGTTATAAGAATACGACGAACGTTGGGACACGACGTTTTCCGTCCGGTCTTTTAAATTAAAGAGAAATCTAAGAAAGATATTGCACCTTGCTCTTTCGATATCTTTGTGTAGGACATTGTTAGAGAAAAAGGGATAGAATTATTTGGAGTGAGAGAGAGAGTGAGTCCAGTTAGCGCTTTCGTGCGATGCACGTGGACTAATCTTTTCATCGATTCCTTGTTAAATGTCAAGTCGTTTCGCTTTTACGAGTCAAGCTCGCTAATGAACATCACGTAACCTGGCCAGCCCGACCGGACTGACTGACCGAGCACGAGAATCGATACGCAACCATTCGTCGTCGCGGCCTCTCTTACGAGCATGGGCCTTGTCATATTTTTACGTACGCGAACTCTACTCGTTCCATCACGGACGAACATGGCAAATTTTATATTCGCTCGACTCGAGAGCAGGATACTGATACGAACTAACGTGTAAATTCTCGGTTCGTCCAGCTGCTTCGTTGAAAAGTGAATTCATTCGAAAATAGGGTAGAGTAAAATCTAGAAATACGGGTAACCCTTCTGTAATTCGATAGATAGATTCCTAAAAAATGCTGTGTTATATGAGGCTCGGATATAACTAAGTATTTAACCGAATAAAACAATATAGTTTCACTTTAACACTAGATTTACGGACTGAGCCAATTTGACTCATTAAAAATTGGATTACTATATACTATATACTATATATTACTATACTATATATATATATATACTATATTACTATATATAAAGTTTCATATGTATGAAACTTTACAATTATTTAAAAAAAATCATACGTGGCTTTTTAGTTAAGTAATGAAATATATGTAAATGTTGATTCCTCTTCTTTTCTTTCCTCTTTATATTCTTCTTTTTTACTTAAGTAAAAATAGGTATATAAACAACATCCGTAAATCTAGTGTTAATAACCATAAATTTAATGGACGTCATTCAGATCGCTAAATACCTAGGTACATACGTTAAATATTAGAAGTACAGTGTTATACGAAGATTTCAGCAAAGTTTTGATTGTGTTAAAGCGAAACCATGTTGTAGATACCGTGCTGTAGCAGGGTTACCTACCTGTATATCGTTTTAGAAGTAAATTTAATTCGAGAGACACGCTTTGGCGTTCCCCTTGGTTATCATAGAAAACAAAACGTAAGAAGGTCAACGGAGAAACGTTCTCGAGTTGACGCGCGTCAGAGAAATCCCAAAAGGACCGACCCTGAGCGACCTACTCTTCTCGAGTGACCGTCTTCGTCATTGGGTCTCGCGCGCATACGGTCAGAGGCCAAGGCGTAAACTTAATTAATAGAATAAATTTACGAGAGACCGTAATCTCGCGTACGTTTACCCTCTTTGAGTGTCTGCGAGATGGAACGAAGGACCACGTAGGAACGGAGAGATGCCGCGAATGCTGAAATTCTCTTGGCAATTTACTTAAGTGGCTACGATCATTGCTAACGAGGGCCAATGTCAAATACTTTTCCGCTCCTGTCGGGATTCCGTTCTAGATAGAGGAAGAGAAAGAAAGGTGTGTTCGTGCGAGAAAAGGAGGAAGTGGTGCAACGACGGTCAAGCGATTCGCGATCGAAGGGCTTCAGCGACACGCTAGGAACGCGCCATGCTCCCTTAAGGCTTGAAATTGCGTCCGACTTTTCAGTGAATTAATGGCAATGATGCTAAATGAGTTTGGTGCTCGCTGCCTTCTCTCTCTCTCTTTCTTTCCGCTTTCTTCCCTTTTAACCCACTTCCCTCTCCCTTCATCCACCTTCGCGAGAAAACAACCGGCATCGTGATAAATTGGTGCTCTCTTTTAATTAAAAAATTCTTTAGCCTTCTCACGTACGATCGAGCGTGTTCAACTTAAAGACTCGAGGAGTCTCTCGTGTCGGCTCTCTCGCTCTCTTTATTCCATTGAACTCCGATATAATCTTCGTCTCACGTCGGAAGTACGCGTGCAGTCCGATAACGCGGACCTGCAAAATGAAACTCTTCATTTTTTGCTAAGTATTTAAGCAATTTCATTTACATTTTTTACATATCGAACATTTACAGTCGCGTGGGTGTTTAAGTTGATCTTGCAGTTAGCTTAAACTTTCCTTTTATTATAAACTTATTTGTTTATTCTTAAAGAACATATACATTAATTCCTTATTTGGATGATAACAAAAATAATTAATTAAATAATTGCTACAATAAATTTGAGTAATGGCTAATACGATGTTTGATATTCTCTAGCACTTGTAATCTCTAACCAGTGGTTAAGCTTACTACGGATCAGTTTTTTTCCCTCAAATACTAGGAGTAACATCACGCTATTTTTCTTTTAGTAATCTTGGTGATATGCCCTCCTTAATTTATAGTAACCAGAAACTTTAAAATTATCGCTATTTGACTTAATACCCTTCTTTCCATTAAAATATACAATGACAGCTTAAATACCAACGCGATCGTATACCGAGTTGATCTATACCATCCATCCCAAGTGGCACTTTCAAGGGTTTATAGAAAAGACAAACGCGAAAAGGCATTTGAATTTTTGTATTCGATACGAAAAATCGCACAAAAACCGCGTAAAAAAATCCACTGCTGGCTAGCGTAATAGAGCTTTCAACCATTGAAACGAGCTCAACGCGAGACCGAATAGAGATCGAATGGCTTAACATTCATGGTATACGCGGGGTTAAAATTGACTCTTTCGTTTTTTTTTCGTTTCTTTTTTTCTTCCACAAACATCACACGCACGGTTAGTACTGTTGGACGTTTTCGCTTTAATCAATAACTCTACGACCTCTCGGCTTACGAAGTTTACGATTTATAAATCTTTGATGTTCCCCTTACGAATATTTCATATATATATACCTATAGAATATAATACTCGTATCGATAACGAACCACGGATTTTTATTCTTTCTAAACTGTAAAACGTCCATCCTGGGAGAGCTCCTCTCTTTTCTCCGATAGATATTATCGATCGATTGGCAACCGGCATTGATTAAACGGAAGCGATTCTTTCGAAACATCGGCCTCGTTCGCTCCACGTACGAGTACAATGGCCGTCGTTATCGTCAGCGAGAGAACGGCGTTATCGTAGTTTCCTTCTGCCATTTCGCTTTTGTCCGAGCGCCGACGAGGTACTTGCCTCAATGTTTTCCCTCTGTCGTCGGCGACGGTATTTGCCCGCGCCCGCTGCTTTTAGGTTTAAATAGTTAAACGGATTTTCGATGCTGGCGGGGGCCGTGGGGGGTGGAGGGAGGGCCAACGTACACCATGGTAGGCCGTACTCGCGCGAGGCCAACCGGTATTTATTAATGCGATGGGAATTATGTCCGACGAACAATTGTAATTTATTGGCCGGCGTTACGGTCGCGCGTGAAAATTCCAATTGCAATTTTGTCCGGCGGCGGTGCGATGCACGGCACGTCTCGCGCATTATTTAAAATGTACGACGCAACCGGCGACACCGGAATAATGACGAATACATACGCGTGTATGCCTCTCTCTTTCTCTCTCGTACACGAGCATACTATCTCTCTCTTTCATTTTCCGATCTCACATGCGCGCGTCGTTAGACCAGGACTGCGAAACGAGTCGACCGGCACCGTTCGTCAGCTCGCTTTATTCGAACGAAACTCCATGAATCCGATTGGCATCGGAACCCCTTATCAGATTTATCTTCTACGCACCCTATCCTACTGAGTCCAAGCTCATCGATCCCGGGGAATAGAGGTTCGTCCTCTTTGCAGAACTTGGCAGACGACCGGAAAGACGACTGATATACACCTAGGACTGCGAAGTCGTTAAAAAGGAATCGCGGGACTACTACGGGCATCGGGAAAACGCCTCCTTGGATACGCCTCCCTTTGGAGTGATTTACGACGATGCTTCTCGAAGACAGGAAATTCGTTAGGGTGATCTCCGGGATTCGAGATGGGCTCCCGCACGCACGACTATACCGAGCAGAAAGAAAGAGAGATAATGTTATCGAGTCGGATGGATAAACGGGCGAGACTCGTTGTTCCTACCTTAATACCCGCATGTCGTGACTTCCTACTTCGAGGTACTTCGCGATTCTTATACCGCCTTTTTTTCTTATACTCGTAAAAGGGAGCAACACTGATCGCTATGAATTAGCTTGGGGCGGATACGAGATAGCTGGAACATGTCATTGGGTAAAACTCGTAATGAACTACGAAGAAATTCGACTTAGTTCATTTTTCGAAGCATGCAAAAGTTGGAAACTAATTATTTGATCGATGGATTAATATTTCGCTAAGCGAGATGAATCAGGTAAATGAATATTTAACCAGCTTGATATTTATTCATCATGAATTTAAATATTTTAACGCCAAAATGTGACCCAGTAAGTATCACCGTTTGATCGACGTAAATGAAGACGCATTGCGTCTAGGTTGCGCTCGATTGCTCTTTTGATGGTTATTTATATTTTGAATAATTCATAAAAAACTAAATTGCCGATCGTTATTGTTAGGATATGATTAATGAAATGTACTAGTCTTTTTACAAAACCAGTCTTTAATTTTACCCTTTCTTTATAAGAGCTCGAAACAGAAACGTCTTTAAGTTAGTACGATCGCTGGAGAAATGGAAGAAGTATAAAGGACTGCAAGCAGCGTCCAAACCCGAAGCAAAGATAGATTGAGTTTTGATTATAAAGAAAACTACGTTTAATATTTCAGGGGGTCAACGTTCGATCCAACAGTTATCCCTTAACACCATTCGCGGGGGAGCAGAGTCCCCCACAACACACATTTTCAGAAATATTTTAAGAATATCAAGCGTCAAACCTTCTTTATTTGACGTCTTTTTTATGTTCAAAATTTAAATAAATCTTAAATTACAACGATTATATGCCTTTAGTTTATTTCATAAAAAAAAATCCAAACTTTTTCCACATTTTAGTACTAAAATATTAAAAATACGCACGGGGGAATTCGTTCCCCCACGAGTGTAGATGTGTAGGTTGAAAATAGCGAGTGGTGTTATGGGTTATTATTTCGTTCGCTGAGAAAACTTTTATTGGTCGATCAATTAATTTGTCGAATCAAAACTCAAATAAAATGCTTATCAATTAAATCATATCCTTTTGTTAACGAATACCGTATTTGGTGCCAACGCGTATCTCCGTTCGAATTTTTGTTAAAAGTCCAAAGGGATCGAATCTCTTGGAAATTGGAGCCATCGCCTTTTCCAAAGATAGACGGGTGAAAGTCGAAAGCTCTTTCACGTGCGACCACACGATTCAGCTTTCATCTTTTTCATCGTCCTCTCGTTCCTTCTACGGCTGGTGAAAGTTAAGCAAAGAATAGAAAAGCTACCGCGAGAAGTCGCGTGGTACGGCACGGAGACGCGAAGCACTGTGAAAACCATTGGAATTGCTTGGAGATTACGCGATAACCCTCTGCGACCTACGCTTAGTCGGTGGTACCGAGATATCTCCGAACGGCGAGGGAACGCGCCGACAGACTCGATTTTCTCTCCATCCTTTCGAGAAAGTTCCTTCGATTCTATTTATCGCGGGGAATAACCGCGTTAGCGCTCGTCTGGACCACGAGTCTTTCCTCTCGTTACTTTTTTTCTCGAAGACAACTTCTAAGTTTTCCTTTTCGTTACCGATATGCTTCTCAGAAATGCTTGTAAGTAGAAATGTTTCCCCACTCCCCTTAGTCGATCAAAGTGCGCCTCCAAATTAGGAAAACTCGTTTGATCGCAAACTTTATTTGACGTATTTGATTGGTTAATCAAAGGAAGAATCGATAAAAACGCTTACCTACTTTGATTTAATACCGTACACTTTTCTAATCTCTTTTTCGCTAGCCAAACGTGTTACCGTACAGGAGTTTCTCATAGTTCGAACGTTTTATAATTCTACGAACGTAAAACATTCGCGTAAAGGTAGCATATACCAGAGAAATGTCAAGTACGCTCCTCTAACTATTTCGCACTCAGCACTCTTCCCTTATTCATCGTCCCTTTCGGGGTTCGCTGCGAAGACGATATCTGCCGTGTGTAAGAGGAAAAACAGGAGCGAGCAACGGCCAGGGAGGAAAGACTTCTCGAAGAAGACGCTTCGCCTCGTCGCTAGTTTTACTACTTCTTTTACTACTTTCGCGTACTGCATGCAAGCAATGCGAGTGCCATCGAAACGGTCCGCGCTCCTCGAACTTGCTCGAGAACCCCGACCGCGCTTTTCTTCGAAGAACCTTCGACCAAACCACGATTTCTATCTTTAAACACCGTTTAACTTTTCCTACCCCTCTCGGTTCAATCGTAAAGAGAAACTTTTCGCGAGTCAACCAACCCTCGAGAATCAAAGAAAATAGCGCTATCGAACTCGTTCTTAAAGCTAATCCGAAAAACTAAGCTTCCTGAATATTTATAAAGTTTACGATGTTGCGATATCTTCGAGAGATACAAAAATAATTCAATTACCATTATCGTTAGGAGTAATATTTTCTCATTCTACCGCGTATTAACCCTTTTAGTACCGGACGACGATATATCGTTTCGTATGCGATTGCGCCTTATTCTTCGCTTTGAGAGAAAACTCTATCAAAATAAATTTATAAAATTTGAATTTGCATTTTGAATTTTTTAAATATCATTCTTATTTTGATAAAAAAAAAAACCTAGAAAAACCCTCCTAAACCCTAAAAGCCACAACCTCAACAGATCCTTCAAATACGTCCTGTTATCTTCGTATAGGATACTAAAAGGGTTAATACATGAACGAATGGGACTTTTATAACTATTAGAAGTGGAGAAATGTAACTAATAGGATGAAACAATTTACTTTTGAATGTTGTGTTATTTTTTCGTAACGTTATCAGATTCTTTGAAAAAAGACCAAAAATGTGTTACACGCATGGCCTATAATAAATGATTTAACACCACCGACAATTGTTAGTAAGAAACATAAAACTAAAATAAAATTAGACGTTGTCAATTTAGATAGCATACTCATAGACAACTTTTCCAAACAATTTGAATAAAGTACCTAATCTCATTTTTTGTAAACCGACTCCCGTATACCCATCTGTTCGCATAGCTCCGTCACCATCCATGTGTTAAAACAATCAAAGTATAAATTCTTCAAAACTTTCCGTTTTCCTAGCAGAGTTTCTCCCATTTCTAGGACGGCTTTAATTATTTTCAATGAAAGGAACGCAGCGAGTGGTTTATGAGAAACGAAGTACATTATTCCTCGGTCGCCTCGGGGTCGAAACGAGTGGAAGCCGATGCTAAACAGCCCTTCTTTCCGCTCCGCCGGCCCTCCGTCCATAGCGATACGCTCGCGAGTGATTAATAACATCTTATCCTACGTTAAACGCTCGCCTTGGACTTCCTTGGATTAGTCCGAGGAAAAATGCCGAAGTTCGAATTTGCGCCCGCGCGTTCTCGCGGCAACGAACAAACGAATAAATCACTTTGGGAAAGGCCACGCGTGCGCGTACGCCAGAGCTCTTCTTCCTCTCTTGCCTTTTTTCTCACCCTTCCTTTCCTCGTCGTCTCTTTTCTCCCTCGTGGCCGGTGAGTTATGGCGAACGCGGGGAAAAGAAGGCACAGCCGTGCCGAGGACATTGTACTGGCTCGTACGAGAAAGAAAGAGTGAGATAAAGAGAGAGAGAGAGTCCTCCTTGCGCCCGGTATCTTTCTCTTTAAAAGGAAACGCGCTTTAAGTGGCCGTGAATCAAAGTAGATAAACGCGACTGGCGGGCGTTTTCCGGTAAAGGCAAGATGCAAGGGCGTTAACGCGCATTAAATGCGTCTCGTCTTTTTTACGTCATCTCGCTTTGTTATAGAAATTAAACGCATCTTCGTGGTCGCACAAAGCAACAAGTTTGCACGAGACCGACTCGTTGAAAGCGTACAACTGCAAGCGAGACGACTGCTGTCGTTGCCACGCGCTACTCGACGATGAACACCGTTAAACACGAAGCAACCTGGCGACTCTACCATTTATCGATCTTCGCCTTACGATACTATCTCTCTTGACAGAGAGAGAAGGAAAGAGAGAATCTATACGGTTTCGACTCGTACAATTTGTCACATTGTCGCGTTCGCTGCGCGTCTCGATTTCTGTAGAGCGCGTAACTACCGCATAACACCCTTATTGTTTCGCGACGGCATTAGATCGACCTATTTTCCTTGTCTAAGAACTTCCATGCTTCCTTTGTTCAGCCCTTCTGCCTTCCACCCTGTCGTCCATAATTAACGATACGCCTCGATTTAATTAGTAGCTCGGTGCCGCTTCGAGCTACCTCTCTATGGCGTTCTTGGTATTAGCCAAGATAGAGAGAGAGTGAGAGAAGAGAGAAAGGAACTGGATATATATATGTATATATACGTACTCACGCAAGGTGTCTCAACCATTACAGTCTCGCAGTCAGTTGGTCTAATACGGTCTCGCGCTTATAAGCGCAAGCTGTGACATCGTCGAAGGAGTAGGAGTACGATATTCTTACCGCACTCTGCGCTTCCAAACTGCGGGCGAGAAGGTTAAATCGGCTCTTGCCTGGAAGCGATCCAAAAGTAAGGTATTACGATTTATGATCGAGCTGCCTACGCGTCGAAGAATCCCAAGCGGCGAGCCCCGTCCCTTTAAAGACGCGAGAGAGTCGCGAGAAGAAAGACGAGACGCCTCACGGCAATTTCTTCGTTTAAAGACGAAAAGACGATGACGTCGAGACGCGAGAATTCCAATGCGATATATCGAATTCTTCTTTCCCTCGAGGCTCGTCGCGTTTAAAGGATTCTACTTATTCTTCTTCATCTTTTTCCCATCCAACGAATATGTTCCCATTGGTATTTAAATGTCACGCGTTGTTTCTTCCTCGCGTAAGACTATCGTAAGATGTAAAGAACTCGCTTGGAAGGCCGATAGTTTGTCGCGCGAACTCGGAACATATCGCGCACGTAGACGATGACGCATTGCATGTTGCCAATCCATTGTTAAACTGGCTCTCATAACTATGAGATTTGCTTACGTTCTCCTTTTCGTAGGCGGGTTAGCGCGTATATCTTTCTTCGATTCGTACGAACGCAAAGTTTTTTGGAAAAATTAATTATTTTATATTTTTATTCTCGTATGAGGATGTCTACTTACTCTTTGACAAAGTTAGCAAACGCGTAAGTATCTTACATATTTAATTCATACGATAGCTCGTCTCGTGCTCTTTTCGAAACGCTCTCACGTTCAATATATTACAACAACGTAATCTGATCTCGGTACTTTGAAACTTTTCTTCTTGTTCATCGAGCAAATACTTCGAGAATAAGGAGAACTACGTAACGTACGGCACCTAACGTTTTTCAAAAGCGTAGAGAACGAGAGTGAGTGAGTGAGAAAGACAGAAACTCAGGTTCTATTTTATCCGGTGAACTTTTCATAAGCCGCGGGGTCATGCAAATCGCGCCAGCAAAGAACTATCGAGAGAATTTCTTTCCAACTTCTCCAGAACGCGGAAGAACTATAGCGTGCGCGCGCGCGTGTGATTCTCGCGGTCTCATCGGCATCGAAAATGCGAAGTGGTCGTGCAAATACGCCGGGGAGAAGTGGATCCCCTAGATTCGCCAGAAATCCGCATCGCGAGGTCTTAGTGGTTGAATAATGTAACGGGCATCGGTCTGAATGATTTAAAAGTAAAAGTCCTGAGCAACGTCACGAGGAACAGGGGCGAGCGAAAGGTAGAGAGAGAGAGAGAGAAAGTGTGAAACGAGGAAAGCCGAGAAGAGAAAGAAGGGAGAGACCGGAGAAAACGGAAAGTTTTATGTTATTTCTCCGTGGAAGACAATCCCTCCGGGGTCCGAGCGAGAGATTAACACGAAAAGTTCTTACGTCGTTGAAGTTTGCATTAAGTACGAACGAACAAACGAGGCCGGTGTAACTTGCCGAGCTAAATAACAGCCGAGACATTTTTCGTTATTCTCCATTGCGTGGGTACGAGCGAATAGAAGGGCCGTTTTACCTGGCCCGACGATCGTTTTCGCACGGAGTCGTAAAGAGGAGGGAATAAAGCCCGAGACTAGGAGGGAGAAAGGGAAAGAGAGAGTTTCCTTGCTACGCAAACGGTCCCTGCAACGGACGTTTTTATGGATAATTCGAGATAATATCATGCAAATCTCTGCTAAACTCGATTTAGACTTTGCGATATAATTTTCCTTGACAAATGATAAGACTACGAATGTTGAAATTGCGATGGGCGATGTAGTCGAGCAGGTATAACGGATTTAACGAAGTTCGTCCTAGCTATTAACGTGTAGAAACTTTGTCCAGGAATACGAAGATCGAAAAAGAGGAGTACATTTTTCTCGTTTATCGCGGATGAAAATACTTTCGATGTTCCTACGTCCCTTTCGATTCAAAATGGTCGACGTAGGAAAGGTCCAGATCTGGGGGATGAGAGCAAATACATAAACTGTCAAAACTTATAAAATAATTATTGTTAATTAAATAGGGTAAATATACAGAAGAAAGAGAGCTCTCTTCCTGGATTTCAATAATTGTTGAATTTATTTGTTATGATATAAAACGTTATACGAAAAAGGTCTTTGTACTATCAATCGCCGAGTGACACCACTCAGGGTGACAACTTTGATAACATGTAAAAAAAATTATCGAATTCGCATGAGGGACATACTCTTTTTCAGCACATTTACCTTAACACGAGAACTACCAACGTTAAACCTATATTTTCATCGCATGCACCTATTTGATTATTGATAAAAAAAGCAACATTTTATATCCCATTATGAATGAATAATACAGAATAAATAAACTAGATAATAAATTTGTACAAAAGTCGTTTCGTTATTCGAAAAATGATAAAATAAGAAACACGCAACCAGTCATTGTGACTACTTCCGTTGTTCTAATCTGAAATATAAAAAAAAAGCGGTAAAAATGATTTCTACCAACATCAACGAAACACTTAGAAAGACCTTTGCCTTACGTTAAACATTCCATTCGCTAGGTGGATAGACCCATTATCGGTGCACACTTCGGACAGTTCAAGAACGATCATATCTCTTGGCATAGTCGAGCATAGCGACTAGTTTCTCGAGGTATAGGAACACCTCGGGCCGTCGTCGAGTCGCGACACGTGTGCACAGGGTAGGTATACGCGTTGCCGATGATTTCATACTCGGTACTAACGAACGCTATTCGTGTCGGCGTACTCGTAGGAATTATCCCTTTATCCCGGTTCTACCGTCGGTTCTGGGTCAGCGCTATGTATTAGATTTTCTCAGCTTGACGCTAATAACCCATAAATACAGTGTCGCGGTCTCCCGCACATGTTCTCGCTTACGTACCTACGAACGTCTTTTAAGCGTGTGAGGGTCTAAACTCGTACACTAAGAAGTACCTACCTACGTTCGGAAGAACGGTGGCCGTCGAAACGAGCTCGCGTGCACGTATCGGAGGACGAAGAATTCATTTCACCGACTCGTGCTCCTGGGATAAGGAATGGGGTCTTGACCTGCCAGACGATTTCGCGCCTAACGCGATGCAACGGAGATATCGCGAGTTCCTTTCCACCGTTAGCGATAATAAACATCACGATCGCAATGCGTCCCGCTCGCGGTAGTCGCGAGACCGCTCCCAAAGTCGTTTGTCCGGATTACCCTAGAGTTCGTGTAACTCTCACCAATCCTCTTATCGATCCGTACACCTTCGGAGATCCTAGTTGAAATAATCTTCCAAGTTTATTGTTTCCACGCGATAAAACTACGAGCAAACCACGTTACACGGGACACTAAACGACGATATCGGAGCCTGGCTTTTGAATATTCATTCTCTTTGTCTTATTACACGTAATTCTATTGATTATTTGTAAAACAGTGCAACGTATCACGATATATACGCTTCATTAAATTAAAACAAAAATCCGTGCATGGAATTTATTCGCGCTTCGTCGTTGTCATCATCGTTCTACCATTCAAAATTACACAACACAAAAGCACGAAATTCGGCTCTTCCTTCGTTATTAATATCGTGCTGCTCGTACAGCATTAATGCTTTTACCTTCCCACTTAGCGAGCTTAAATTTAAATACCAC
Source organism: Ancistrocerus nigricornis (assembly GCA_916049575.1). NCBI lineage: Eukaryota > Metazoa > Arthropoda > Insecta > Hymenoptera > Vespidae > Ancistrocerus > Ancistrocerus nigricornis. The sequence goes on along the minus strand of OU696669.1, from coordinate 9,939,147 downwards.
ATTAATGTATACCGTGATTACGATTGCATAAGTATAAAAGCAAACGTAACGACGCTACCGTATATTTATTTAATGCATACCGTTAATGTTTAAAGAGACAGCGGTCATTAGTATTGAAATTAACCAAGTTTTAAATTTATCTACCTTCAACATAATCGTTAAAGTATATGGTTGTCGTTCGTTCGAAGGGTTCGAAGTTCTCTCTCTCTTTTCCGTAAATCTTTCGGAACGACGACGATCATCGTTGTCGATCGACGTGATCGTTCGTTAAGATCGTAAACGAAGGGGAGATTCACCAAAGAAAAGAGCAAAAAAGGACGAGAAAGAGCTGTAATTTGACGCAAGGAGCGAAAAGGGAGAGAACACGGAGGTAATAGTTTTCGCAGATATCGCGAACGATTCGACTGTGACGTAGCGTGGCGCGTTATCGCCGCGAAGGGATCGACCGACCGACAGGTGAACCGGAATATGTGGATACGCCGACACTTCTCGCTCTCGTTAATGAGTGTAACCGCGCTTCGGCGTTTAATATCGACGCACACGCAAGGTAGTCGGCAACACCCAAAGCCGTTACATCCCTCGCAAGAAATTCTCCTCTCTCTTTCCCTTCGGGGTTCTTTTTCCTCTTTCGAAAGATCTTGTATCTTTGGAAACGTACTGGAATTGTGCTGCCACGAATGAGAACTCTAGAAATGGCTTTGAGCGATCGATCTAAGGAATCGATGGAAGATTACATTGTTTCGATCCCAGAAAAACGTTTAAAGAATGAAAGAACGGGAAGGGAGAGAAATGAACTTTAGCATAGCATTCAAAGAGTCAAGAACGAGAATTCTATTTCTACATATACCTACATATATTTACCTCGACCCTTCTCGCGAAGGCGTGCACCGTCCTTTGGCGTCGTTACGTCAAAGACTTGGAAATTTCGACCATTTTCTCGACTTTGGATGATAGCATCCTCGTCATTCTCGAGATCGCTCCTCGACACGTTGCCTGTCGTAGCGAACGTGTAACCCCGTAAGTACCATTAGAATCAAAGTGTCATAGAAGTTACCGTTTCGACGGACCGTCAAAGAGGAAGATCGATCGAGCGTTCCTTGACCTTCCTCTCGAACGAAAATGGATGAATCTACGAGAGGATGGTACGATCTCGAAGCAACTTGGAAGCCCATATATGTAGGGATACATGTGGAGGAAAGAGAGCGGGATATGCGAATATTTAAAAAAAAAAAAGTAGTTACACCGGCTGCATATCGTGTATAACTCAAATATCGTTCGTGCGGCAAACTACGTGCTCGGTGTTCCCAGCTCAATAACGACGAAAGCGGCGTTACGCCGGGGCTTTTAAATAGATTTTTATCGTATCGCGTTGTTAGAGGGATCGATTAGACGCTCGTGGAATTCATATGACTCAAGCTTGGTCGGATTACGTTCCAACTTTTTTATTACCCTGAGCAGTCATGCGTGCCACGCTTCGGGGCATACGCGTTGCCCCGAAATGGATTAAATCCTTCACGGACCGTACCTACCCGCGTTCGTATTCCTCGTTTCATCTCTCTTTTTCGAATACTCGCGACAACGATCCTCGATTTCTTTCGCGTTTCAACGATATTTTCAACGATGATTAAAAACTATGAAAGCGTAAAGCGTTTCTGTACGATTAGCTAACGGATCTTACCATTCTTAAACGCATTATATCCTAGTGCGATTCGATCTCGCGAACGGCACGTGGAATTTCCCTGTGAAATCTCAAACTCTCCGATGGAGGAGAAGAAGAAAAAAGAGAGAAGAGGCTGGAGGAGGAGTCGAGAGAAGCGAGTAAGTGGCGGAAGAGGAAAGAGAAGAAGGCTTTAAGCGTCGTTATCGCCTACCTACGAATTATTCATTGTCGCTTTAGACAATAGAGATTACTTTATCTCCGAGATGCTCGGCTCGTATATAGGTACCTTGCGTCACGTACTTTCTCGGTGGATCGCCGTGTATAAGACACCTCGTATCGAGCGTGCGTTGGCCAATCGTAATTTATACCCCGTTGCAGTTGCCTAATATGTAGTCCGCTCGAATCGGCACGTAGCTCGACCTTAGGATCCGCGAGTTAAAAGACCGTCTTCCAACCTCTCGCGAGCCCGTGTATACCCTTCGAAGATAACTTTGATTCTCTGCTGCTCTCCCAAGCGTCCTTTCTTTGGCTCGGCTATGAAATCCACTCGTTGTACGATTATTTCGAAGGAAATGCTCAAGGACGTGGGCGCGAACGACCGAGCGGCTCGTTCTTTAATAACTTCTTTCGGACGATTACTCGTAAAATAAGGAAATCGTAGCGTGGATATTACGACCGTATGCCAGGGCAAGGATAACATCTAAATGCTACGATTTAACCGGCAAGGACGAAACCGTTCGATACGCCATCGTGAAAATAAACTAAAAGCGACGACCGGTCGCGCGAGTATCTCGAGCCTGCTTCGAGACGAGCCGCTCGCCGCCGGCGTTTTTGATGTCGACGCGTCAAACGACTCTCTTTGGGTATAAAATGTGAAAGGAAATGCGAAGCCTCGAGTGTGTACCTATTGAGAAAAGTCGCTGGTACGATCCTATACGACCTTTGAGGAAAAATAATCGTTCGTTAACGTTTCGACGACAATGATCTATCTTTTCGCATGCTCGTTTAAATCGTCCAAAGCATCCTTCGGCGTTTCTTCGTTACTATTAATTACGATACCGCGGGAATGACCCGACGTGTTTCAATTAAATTCAGACAAATTCGAGTCGATATACGTCGGAGGAAGCTCACGCGTTATTCTTGATTAATGAAACTCGGTTCGCGATCGTTAAAACATCGGTAAGTATTTTTCCGTGTCTTAAGAAAAAAAACTTCAATTAACAGTATCCATTACTAAAGTATCAAAGATAAAAGATGTATTGTCTTATTAGGTGAATATTTATGCATCAAACGTAAGAGGTCGGGAATTACATTTTTTATAATTTTAGTCACGTGGAATGTTTTAATAGGACTACAATTGAAGGAAGGATTCAAAAATTCTGCAAAAATACATAGCTTATCTTGTCATTTACACTAATACATGGAATTGTATTCAGCTGTATGATACTCCAAAAAACAACATTCGAATCGAACTAATCCGAAAAATAAAAAATTTATGAAACGTGTACAGACATAAGAAGAAGTTTATTTCTACAGTGATAGTTCCCAACGAAATGATTTCAATTTATCGGGCTATTCAAAACGTAGATACGTCTTTCGCGAACCGCCAAAGTAAGCAAAGGGGTGAAAGGGGGGGATGGGGTAGAGAAAGACGCGCAGATACGGACCAGCGTTGTTGCGCGGACGCCTAGTGCGTTTTCCCAAGGCACTCCTTTTGCCCACTTAGCCAAGATCTGATAGCGGCTAACTACAATCGGAGTTTTCTCCGATCGGTGTATTATTTACTATTATAACGCTCGTCCGCGTTGCGCATACCGACTATCGATGTATGCCGAAGAGATTAAACGAATATGTACGACGAGGATATAAGACAGGAGAGAGACGAGAGTCCCGCCGAGCGGTAGAGCCCGTACGAGGTCAGGATTACGACACGTTGGATCGACCGCATGCCTTTTGAGCGAGGCTGTAAGGCTCATTCATCTTGGCAGGTCGGCCTCTCCAATCTCCGCGTGATTATGTATTACATTAATATGTAAGTCGGCCTACCCACGTACGGATATTACATCTATCTAGAGGCAAGCTTCTCGTCTGGGCTACGCACGTTTCGTCCCTCCGTCACGGAGATACTCGTAAGAGACGTTACCTTACGATCGATCACGAACGAAAGAAGCTCCTTCCAGAGAATCAACCAATCTTTGCTCCTCCCTGTTAGGATATGGGTAATGAAATGTACTAGTCTTTATATAAAACAAGTCTTTTTAATATTACTCTTTCTTTATAAGAGCTCGAAACAGAAACGTCTTTAGGCTAGTACGATCGCTGGAGGAATTAATAGAAGTATAAAGGACTGCAAGCAGCGTCCAAACCCAAAGCATAATATAAAAAAAGATTAGAGGAACCTCGTTCGACTACGAGGTATTCGGTCTTACGTATGCATTCTAAGAGATGCTAACTTGAGTTTTGAATATAAAGAAAACTACGTTAAATATCTAAAGAGGTCAACGTTCAATCCAACACTCCCTTTCGATCGGACTAATAAATGTATGGGTGGTATTCTCGAGCTTCCAAATCATCGTCCTAATCGGCAAACTGTGTAAATCCAAACAATCAAGTTGTACGGAGACGAATAGATTTTGCTCTTTAGTTAGAAAGTTGTACGGTTTTATGTTTCTTTTTAGAACTAGTCTGAAATGATGGCGAATGTATGCCGAAATGATGTCGAAATGCCTGGCGAAATGATAAAATGTTGAATATATTTGAATACAGAAAATGTACATTCTAGGGGCCGAAATATCTAAAGTGCTTACGATCGTGTTGATCATCCATAACAAACGTGGCATCGCTCGCTTATGATTACACAGGTCGACACAATTTGATGAGAGCCCACACCCGAAAACCAGACCATACCTACTTGCTCGAAGGTTGTTGGTGCGCAGAATCCGAATCCGGTGTCTGAATTGCTTCATCGCATCAGGTTTTCGAGATATCCTAACCTAAAAGTGCGAAAAACACGTTTTTCCCTATATTTGAGGTTATATTACATCGCGAGAAAATTTTTTATTCTAAAAAACGAGACAAGCTCGCTCTCTGAAGAACTTTTTTCTATTTTGGTACTGCTGTCATGAGACGCAAAAGTACCGGAATTCATTTAATAATATCTCCGCGAAAAAAAAAAGATTTCTGAAATTTGAAAATAGCGTTTTGAAGAGTAAGAGTGGTAATTTTATATGGCTTGACTCGCATACCAAAAACCTTTGGGCGAGTATAGTCTAGTTTTTGGTTGTGAAAATTGTTGCCCTGTGTTATCTTTTAACCCCATCCTTTATATTATGATTAAATTCCAAGACACAATAAAATTGATATTAGAAATTGAGAGAAAAAACGAATATAGTTATAAACAATACAATCCGCAAGCTTGCCCAAACAGAGACTAACGCGAACTAAATAATACATCAGAATTGGACCACGTGAAACTCGTGCTTTACATGTTTGTCGTGAAACCAGCATCACGAGTCCCACTCGATATTATAAAGCAAAGGGATTAACAATACTCACGAACGACGCTTTATGATCCTTCTCTCCTTTCTTTCTCTCTCGATGAAGCGATCGGCTTTAGTTTTCCCGGAGGAAATCGAACATATCCATCGCGAAGAAATCATTTTCTTTGCGTAGGCGATCGCGAGAAGGAAGAATGGTATGTAATGTACCTACTCGCGAGTCGTCGATCGAGAAAGCGAAGGTACCGTCGAGAAGGACGCCGCTTGACCCGAGGCAAAGAGATCGTATTTATAGGCGCACTATATCGCGCACGCAGTTAGATCAAATAGATAAGAGCGCACACGATACACGGGGCTCGCGATGCCGATTGTCTCCCGCTGCGGTTAATGCCACGCTTCTCCCTCGTTCCTCCTCGCTTCGTACCTTGTATATACCTTATATGCTCGACCTACGCGCAGCAAAAGCGAACCAGCTCACCGATGCGAATCTCAAGCGACCATTCGCGAATTCTAAGGAGATCCTAATAATTATCCACGATTCAAAGTACAAAAAAAACAATCAGAACTTTGAAAACAAAACTGGTAGGTAAGTATTATAAGTATACGTACCAACGAATCGATTACCACGCAAGGTGACGCGGATAAAGCTCGAACGTGCGACGATTTTCAGGGCGTAATCTGAACCCGCTTCGTGTATAACAACGCTTAAATAGCATTGTCGCGCGATAAGTAGTCGAATGGGTAGCGCTTTGTGAGCCGATTTGAAATTCAAATTCGCTTCTCCGACAGCGTGTAGGGCACGTACAAAGGATAGCGTCGTGGAACGGCAGCGACGAGCGCGACGACCTTCCGGTATGGTTCGACGAAAAATCGTAGTAAATCGGATCTCGATCTATTCCTTACCTTCTCCCTCGTCTTTTTCACCTTTCGCGAACTTTTCTTCTCTCTTTCTACGCACGACGGAAAGCGATCATGCAAAAAAACGATTTTCGATTCTTTGCATCTTAAAACGGTAGCTTTCGCGCGGCGTTATATTACATCGTGTACCAGTGTAGGTACCCTCTTTTCGTGCAATGTAGGTACAAGCAAGAAAAAGAGAGAGAAAGAGTATATACAACGGTATAACAAGGATATGCTCGTCTCGTAACGACACCCACGCAGCATCGCTCTCTTCCACTCCCAACGATCCTTAGGCGCTCGCTCGCCGATGCATCTTCTCCTTTTCCGTTCGACCCTTTCCTTTTTCGATACGCATGATAGACGTATACCTATTTGATGATACGCGTAGTTCGAATAAAACGAAGTGCCTCGATTCCTAGCAAAATAACGAGAAACGATTATCGATAAAGATGGGAAAATGCGTCCGATGAACGATACGTACGCGTTTGCTACTAAAGCGAAAATTTAATCGATATTCGCCAAAGGGAAGCAATTATCTTATGGATATATTGTAGAAATAAAAAAGAAAGAAACGATGCTAATAGATCGTGGCTCGAATTATCTAGATGGATCGGGACCGCTAATGCTATTCCTATTGTATCTTTATACAATATCCATGCGCGGTTTCCGTGCTTCGTGGTATAGATACGCATTCGATTATAGCCTCCCTCCTCTGCTGGTAGAAAATTCGTGCTCGATAATCTTCGAAGATTAACGATATTGCCGACACTCGCGTCGCTCGACATACGACTCCCGCAAATCGATTCATTTTCTGGATTAAGAGAGCCAACGCGGCCGGTATCTTTGCCCGAACAGCCGTAAAGTGGTAACGGTTTAACAGTATCGATCGGCTAACGGTACCAGTAGCAATTTTAGCGCCGTTGTTTAGCGAGGCACGTCCTACAACCATGCGCTGCTCCGATAGGCATAGTGATTTATAGCAATTTGCATGATTGTAGAAAATGAGAGAATACAGGCAAACGCGCTCGACCGTCTCTCGCTACGCGCATTCCTCCTCTATGTGCGGAAACGAAGGATCTGAAAAGAGAGAGAGGGCAGAAATTGCGTGAAAAGAGAAGAGATGGAAGGAAAAAAGGAAGTTAGAGAGAAAGAGAGAGGGAGAAGGAAAGGGCAACGCAATTGGCATTCTACGCGGAGCAACGAGCACCCACTTGCGGTGTGTAACAGATACGTAGGTTCTAACGTAATTGCCACGTATATATGGCCAACTTCGTGTACGCGCTCTTATAGAAAGAGGCTATACACGTATCTGTGTGTACGTGTGTGTATATACAAATACACACTGTCTGCCTAATCCAATTAAATAGCCAATCAGATAGCCGATACGAGTGGTTAATTAACGACGCATTCTTATGCATGTACCTACCAATCTCGTTAGATCATATATATGTATATAGTATACTGGTATATAAATTTACTTATCGATGTACGAGTCGTCTCAATAGTGCACGGTACGTAAAAGAAAAGAGAAGGAATCTTCCTTTCTCCTCTTCGAATGCGTATAATGGAGATTTTTTTTTTTTTCTTCTTAAAGAAAAAAGACATCGATAGTCGAGAAAGTAGGTATTGCGGAAAGGAATGCGCGTGGTATACGAAATAGCGGTAAGACTTCGTTAATAAGATTAGAGGCTCGTCAGGGTGAAAGATAATCGAATCGAGTCGAATTCATCGGTCGTAAGATAAAGAGGGACGAAACCATACGACAAAACGATGCAAACGATCGACGGACGATGGGATCGGCGAACGATCGATTCGAGCGAGAGAGCACGAGGCTGTGTTCCTAAGCGAACTAATTATCCTCCCGTAAATGGAATAGAAACGTTGGTAAACGAATACACACTATCTTTCTCTCTCTTTCCCCCATCTCTATATCTCTCTTTCTCGACGTAACGGACGTAAGCGTGGTATACGTGTAATTTCAAACGAGGACGAGACCGAGTGCGCGGCACGGAACAAAGTTCATGTGAAAGGGGAACCAATGAGCATGAAACATGCAAGAAATATATAGGCACCCGTAGGATACGCGGTAGATACCTCTACCTAACGTCTCGGGTCTGATTGTGGGTAGTGTGTGTGTACATAAGCCGCCGGCGACGCCACTTCCAAGTCCTCGGGGAAAGTCTAAGTAGAGAAAAGAACATCAAACGTCTTTGGCGAACTCACGAATCATCCGACGGATCTAAAACGAGAGGGGATCCTATCGATAAAGTTTGAATCGAGCTAGGAATTCCTATTTCTTGTTCTTTAACGAGTATGTACCTTATGGTAGTACACAAACGATATTTGGACAGAGTTAAACGCGTTGCGAATAAAGTACCACGATACGGGGAACCCCGCGTAAAGGTATGAAGAAAATGCCCGGAAAAAGCCGACTTTTATGTAATAGCACGATCAACGTAATCGTAAGGGACGGCGCGGTACTCTCGCTATTAAACCGTACCCCCTCCAATTCCTGATCTCACGACATACAGCCTAGAGAATCCTGTTTACAAATAAAAAAAAAAAAAAAACAAAAAGCAGGTCCGAGTTGGCCGGATGCAAGACCGCTCGTATCCGCCTGTTTTCGTGCCAGTTCGCCGTCGTACAATGGAAAAAAAGCAATTTCCCTCGTGGCGAGCGAACGGCCGGGAACGAAAAAAAAATAAACGTGCGATTTCCTAGATTCGGGTGCTACCGAGCCAAAGGGAGCAAACACGGTCCAATTTAACACTTTGACCATGCGCGAGTACACGTACACACGTACACCCACGCGTACCGCGACAGGAGGAAACGAGACCGACGTGCGTTAGCCGCTCGTGCACGCGCCAATTCTTTGCAAGTGGATGAACCGCGCGATCGAAAACGCGTTCGTTCGATCCTACCTCGCGAGATGTTCTCTCTCGTATAAAAATTTAGCCGATCGTTGACCTGTTTGGTAGAAAAATCTTCCAGAGATGAGTGCCCGAGGATAATGAAATTGCAAAAAACAACGAGACCAATTTGTTGCTCCGTTCAGAGGGAAACGACGAATCATTGATTTTGTTCGATCAAAAGAATCATGCTTGGGTAGATAATCCATATAATAAAATTAGTCGAATATCGAGAACAAGCTGGAACTCGTTTGAGTTTTAAAAACACGAGTAGCTAACCTTGGAATCTAAACGACAATTTGTATCTATTGTGTAAAAATATTCCGACGAAAAAATGAACAACCGCGAGAACAACGGCTCGTGACTTTTTCGATGTCTCGCGAGTAACGTTGAATCTTATGTCAGACTGATGGTAAAAAAGAGAGAGAGAGGGGGAGGAGGTTAGGGAGACGTGGAGAAACGACAACACAAGAAGGACGGAGGTACGAATCGAGATGTTCGAGAGTGCGTGCGTGGGAGGACGAGCGAAAGAGAGAGAGAGAAAGGAAGAGAAAGCAAGAAGGAACGCAAGAGAAGGGACAGAGTGATGGACAACCAGAGAAAACCACGTGTAACAACACCGGGGCAAAATGAGTGCCGGCCGGTATATTAATTCTGCATTTAAAGCTGCGGTCAGGGCACACCGGTCTCGGTGGTCGAGTGGTTAGTACGAGTGTAGGTAGAGAACGCAACAATTCAGAGGGGTTCGCTGGGTGTAATGGCTGGTAATTAGAGTGCCATGATAGCAGGCTCCGCGAAAGCAGTTATCTCGCTACGTGCATCGTGCATGCCGAAGCCCTCGTCTCCCTCCCTTCTTTTCTTCTCCTCCGCCTCCGCTCTTGTCACGCTCCTCCGGCCTTCCTTCACCTCTCTACCCTACACCGCTTCTGGCCTCGTCTTGTTTCGTCCTCCTGGAAGTCGTCCTACTCCTACTTTCGCCTTCCTCTCGCTAATTACACGCGCACGCACACAGTAAAGATTCTTTTCTCGTTCACGCACGCGACTGGCATAGAGCCGAAAAACTTGGTCCACTCGTTTTACCTCTCCCTCTTTTTTTCTTCTTTTACCTCTACTTATGGCGAGAACATGCTCGGATCGACACGGTGTACGCGCGACCGTTTCGCGCTTCTTCTGCTTCTTCCCAACCAAGCGAAAGTCTCTTCTCGATCCGATCTCGCCACCATTCGTCGACGGATATCGTTGATCAACGTTGTCGGCAAACAAAGGCGAGTAACGGCGTGAAAAGCTGGCGCATGCTGACCAAGCTGTTCGCTCGCTACGCTGGCACGTTCCCCTTTTGGATCGAACTTCTCCCCGCTGGTCAACGTACTTTGTCGCGGATTCAAGTACGTTTACGGTCGACCAACGCTCGTTCGCCACGAGAACGGTGTTCCGGCACGTTCCTGTTTGCTTTTCGTCCTATACGTGTCATCGACTTTCGGTGTTCAACATTTGCGAAGCCGAAAGTGCACAACGTGAAACTTCAATCGCGTTAGCTGCCATACGCTGGAAAAGGATCCTCTCCGATCGTTGCGATCGCCAGCGTAAAAATTTTTCCACTTTATCCGCATTACGGCTTTTGACTTCGATTGGCCTTGTTATAGACTATGTATGTTCTTGCATTGTAGAAAGTGCAAACAGTTTTTTGAAAAGCTATGTTTAGGAATGCATGCTTTTATTTTCTATAATACTTTATTTTGATTAGTGTTAACCAAATGAAAAGCTGCTTGATGTCACGTATGTACGATGATTGTTAAATAAATTTGTTATGGTTTTATTCATAATTTGTCGTATAAATAGTTTTTTTTTTTCATCCCACACTTAGTTCGTTTCCTTTCTTGGTAGAGTTAATTAACAGATACGAAGGTCATGTCTATACGAAAATCATGGTCCCAAAGATATACAAAATGCTAATTCTTATTGGATCCCTCTATATACTTATCGATAGTGCGTTTGTTTTACTATGACTCCATTGAGAAAACGGGGTGGCTACCGTGATAGAAGATATGTTAGATTAACTTAAAAAAATATTTGATAAATAATACTGACAAAGCCATATTTTATTATCGAATTACTTTGGACCCACGATACTACTTATGTCAACAAAATTTACGACACCAGCTTTGTTTTAAGAATGCAAGAGAACGATAGTGGTTATAAGCGTGGATGTGTCGCATGTTCGATTGTCAGTTGCTATACGTTTAGTAACTGTTATCTGTTTTACTGTTGGGCAACGTGATTGGTCATCGACACGTGATATAAATGTGTATTGTACGTATGAGAAAGAATGAATGATTGTACGAATGCGTGAAAGTCTTTTTAACCGAGCGAGCAAGGGCGGGGCAGTCAGCTGAGAAAACCAAAGAGAAAGATAAGATGCGATCCGAATGGTATCAATGGACGAATACGTTACAAAGAATATTTTTTATATTATGTAATTACTTTTTAGGGCCACAGGTCACATCGATTTGATGCCATTAACATCCCTGAACTTTTTTTAAAATCAGCTACAATATGGAAAGGAAAAAATATACTTAGATCGAAAAAAATTGATGTCCTTGAAAATTTCGAAAAAATTTCTGTAACGTATTCTTTCTTTGGCATCATTCCATAACATATCTTTATTATATCGTCACAACCGAAGGAGATATTTAAATGGCTACCTTTAGGCGGATCACTCTGCATACAATATTAATTCAAAACGATTTAACAAACATTGATTTATCTCTTATGTTCTACCTACCATACACGCATCTACCAACAATACCTTCGTATAATAAATCAAAAAAGAAACTAAACCGACCCACCGATCGCTACGAATCTTTAACCTATCCTATCGCTGCTAATATTCACCGAAGCATAAATAAAAAATCATGTAATCTTTTCGAGATTATCCTATACATCGTCCATAGCTCGCGTGTAAGAAGCACGAAAGGTTATGCCGGGTCAGGAAGCGTCAAGATGGAACATAATGGATGTAACGTTGTTTCGTCGCTACGGTATCAAAGCGGCGGATAGGATGGATAATGCGGCGGATATGCCAAGGATCTATAGTCGTTGCGGAGCATGCGTATCAAGCACGAATTTACATGGCAAAATGAATTTTCTCGCAGCCGCAACGCCCAGACCTGGGATGAATCTAAACTGTAAAGGGTTTTCTAATTATGATTTCATTATCTCGTTAGCGTATTAAGCGATACATCGCGTGCCAGGATACATGCTGTAATTTGAAGTGGCGAAAGGTTTCTCCGAAATATTTCCGACACCTCTAATTCCTTAAAGTAAATAATTCTCTTAATTTGAGACGATTATTACAGGCTCGGTTGATTACCTTCGCTTTTGAATCTTTTAAAACTTTAATGCCAAAGCGCTTGCTCGATGTTTAACTTTTCAAGCTCTACCTTTTACTTTATCAAATTAATCCATTGAGTAGACGAACGAATTATTTTAAGAAATTAATAAGAGATAATTTAATTATAAATAAATATAAAATTAAACGAAGATCTGAAAGTTGTAGAAAAAAATGATGTTTCTATCGTCATCTTCTGGCTTTATATACGTTCCTTGGCAACGAATCGATCGCGTACGATCGTTCAATTCGAAACGGGCTTTCTCGAGGGTCGCTTTGAAAAATCGTGGCATTAAAGGGGACCTTTGGACTCTTATCTAAGTTATAGTTCACGTCTGGCTGTACCTTTGGAGATTGCACGAAGTAGTCGAAAGAAGGAAAAAACAAGTTGAAAGTCGACGACGTTCGTACTCGAAAAGAAGAGGATTCAGTCGTTACATTATCAATGACTTGCAGCTTGCATTAAAGAAGGAAAAAAATAAAAAGAAGATGAAAAAAGATCGTCGTACGCGAATCTTTATCCGTCCATTAACCAAATAGTAGCGCGCACGTTCGCACGAATTTCGTATATACCTCGCGATCTTTCCTCGCATTCTTAAGAACTCTCGGGTCCTCCTCTCACGAGGAGTCTTTTATCCTCGTAAAAGGAACGATATATAGCGAAAAAACCGTAGACGGGAGTCGTTCGTGTCGTCTATATAATATCCTGACTCGCGACTCGAATCCAGTCTTGTGGCCTTTATGGATCGCGTTGGAGCTACGAGCCTCGACTTTTCTTCGATTGTCCTTCTCCCTACTTCTTTCTTCTTCTTCTTCTTCATCCTTTCTCGACCCCTCGCGTTCCTGACGAAATGGTCGGACGTTAAAAGTGCTGCGTCCGCGGTAAGTACGAGAAGAGAGCCAAGAAAAAAGAAAAACGAGTGAGAGAGGGAAGGAGAACGAATATGAGGGTGAGGGCGAACGAAGGAGGGAGGTACCCTTTTTATTCTCCGTTATGGTCGAAGCACTTCTCTCTGCGGATGAAAACCGATTACGATGGACCGTACTCCGATGCGAGGATGGGCCGAAAATGAAATTTCACCGGCAAGCGTCTGCATTATCGTCCGGTCCTTCTTCCTTCCATCCCTTTATTCCCTTTCGCTTTCTACGCTCGCCTTTTCTCGGACGGAAGAGTCGTACGATCTATTACTTCAAAAAAACTCTTCTTCTTTTTTTTTTTATCACGATACATTATCGATAAGAAAACGAACGATCGAAGTTGAGCGTGAGCTCTGATTTTCACGCGTAATTGGATCGTTAATATTCAGATTGAATTTAAATTCGTTCTCTCGTTAGCATTCCATTAACGTTTCTCGAACATTTAATGGAATGGGACAAAACGCAACGCGGATGTAAGATTCTTAAGGTCGTAAAGGGGGAGCGAGCTACTTTGTTGCGCTACGTTGTATTAGTTAAAAGAACCGTAAAGGATGAGAAAAAAAAGAAAGACAAATCGTTAGGAATAAAAAACAAAATTACACAGGAGGTAGACCCTACGATCGCGACCATATTTGAAGAAAAACGCTAGCTAGTCGTGGTAAAGACGGATTACTGACATTAACCAGCCCGAAGCACGAATAAGACCACGGTAAAGTTAATCGCGAGCGAGCCGTGGTCTTCGAGTAAATATAGTAGGTATAAGACTTTTCGATATTAATCAACGCGATCTCCGGAAAAGAGAGAAGGCGAAGAACCTCAGCCGGGAGAATTGATAATAGAAGAGCGGCAATAACGCGGAAGTTTGAATAGCTCAATCGGATGAATAGTTTTGGCAGCTGGAGAGTACATTTACTCTTGCCCTTCCGTTTCTTTTCCTTTCCACCCTGACCGCTCGTCCATCTATACTACGATCTATTTATACGGACGTTCGTTCGTTCGATTTGAGAAAAAGAAAGAAAGGGGAAGGAAAGGAAGAATAAATCACGGAAATGCAAATTCTACGCGCGCTCGGTGGAATTAGAAAAAGAGAGACAAGGAACCGAGAGAAAATGGGAAGGGGTTGGACGGATGGTGCTGGAATAAAAATGGCCCACGAGTTATCGAGACGAGACGGGAGCACCAATCGAATACTCCGATTCCTGGAAGATCCAGCATGTAAATGGAATCGAAGCTTTTTTTAAATATCGCATCGAGTCTCCCGTTTGCGACGTTCTCTTTCGTAATTAGCATTATTATCTCGTGGCGACTGTCTGCGAAACGAAGCGGAGACCGTCCGAGCGAGACCGGCTGCGTGACTAGCACGGTAGGAACCGCGAAAAGATGTGACTTTAAGCTCGCCACACACGGCGAATCCTTGTTACAACGTCCAACAGGGTCAAGTGGAATGACTTCACCTCTTTTGAAAGCAAGGCAATGGGCAATAAGCTATCTTTCTTCGTTGCAATTTACTGGAGAATGTGGAAAAAGAAGAATGACGTGATACCTAAAGGGCATAATACACTTTTAAGTAGAACCGTTTAATTAGCTCTGCATCAATTTAGACTGAATTGTCGTTTGGTTCATACATTATGCCATCGCTAAACTTTCGCTTTGAAGGGTGGTTCGGGCTTTGTTTCCTGTTGTAAGCGATAACCATGATGTCGAAATTCATATGCGGTGACGTCGGATCGATTCTGTTGTAAAAGAAATTAGAAAACTAGCGTACGATTACTGCGCAACACGTACACTGGCCAGCGGGAATTGCCCCCCGGGTGAAAAAGCTTTGCTTTCGCGCATTAGACACGACGGGGGTGGTGGCCGGCTTGCTGCGTTCACCTCCCCCTTTTCTTATGAATTTTTTAATTTTTGAAACTAGAATTGACAGTGTATCCTCTTTGGGTACAACCAAATTTTATATATAAATTTCAATTTTAGAGATCTCAAAATATCTTTTCATTCGGGTTCAAAGAAAATTATGTTTTGCATATATGTATATAAAATAATTATATTTTGTTGTCGAACTATCCGATCATTCTGATCGGACGACAAGCCTATGACATTGTCCTACCGCCTACCCAATCCGATTAAATATCGGATATTATTTGATACTGTTAAAATAATTTATTAATTTGCAAGCAAGACGAAAATTCATATAAAAATATGTTTATTTCATAAATTTATTTAATGTGTTAAGAGATCAAACTTTTTATTACTCTTCTTTTTGGTTAATAAGTTAATGACAGTTTTCTTGAAACTTTTTTTTCCAGCTTTAGTTTGAGAACCCCGAAATATTATTAGGACCCCCATGAACAATGTTTAACATGGTCTAAAGAACCAATGAGGAATTTGAAATGTTAGATGCGACGCATCGTTGATTTAATATCTTTATGTTGCAAAAGAAAGCGCAATTGTTTTTTATATTAACTACAGCGGCGGCCCACTTTACATTTTTACTGTTTTTCGGGAGATACTATTTTGTATACAAGGAGGCGAAGCTTCGTCTGTTTATTCTCTTAGAAGTATTATGGAAGAGATAGGTATTCAGTTAGTTGAAAATCCGCTGGTTTTTGAGAAAGCTTACGCATAGCCGCGAACAGATCCGACCAGGCGGATATCTCTAATTGCGCATTAATCAGACCATGTGATACGTAATTGGGTACCTAATTATGTAAAAACTCGCGTGCTCGTTAACCTTTAGAGGACTGGCATTTTGTCGTGAAAATGATGGTATTTCTTTTCCAGAATTTTATATATGTATATATAACCAACGTAGAGTCGAAGGATTTGTACAAAGCCCCTTTTGGGGCTTCCAGCCCTCAGCGGTAGATAGTAAAATTTTCGAGACTTGTAGATTTTAAAAATAAAGCATGTGTAGAAGTTTTTGATAGTGCTGATTATGTATTTGTAGTCAGATTGTAAAAATATTTGATCTATATAGCGGTTTTACTGATCTAAATGAATGAACATATGTACCGTAATTCAGAGAACTTTCTTTTAGCGCTGCATAAACCTAACAACGTGAACGTAGAATGTTTTTGCAACACATTATGTAATATTATACATAAATACTAAAAATACTAACATAATCTATAATTTGGCAACGGACTTACTCAAAGCCTCTTTCGGGGCTTGCCTGTCCCGTAAAGATTAAAAGCTCGGCCACACGAGTATTAAAAATGCGCACGTCACGACGCACTTTTAACGTCCGTAGGGCAGAGCCCTAAATCACTAGACTTATCGTTATTCCATTTTATCCGTAATAAAGAGGGAAAGAAAATTCGTTGAAATAACGCGTTTGATCGAATAGCGCTTCTAGTTCGTCCCAAAACACATCGGTCCCGGCCATTCGAGGAACACGTTGAGTCTAACACGAACGAAAGCTCAAACGCACGAAATTCATAGATCCCCGATTTAATTGCTCGTTGGTAACCGCCGATCGTGTACACGAACTGTTTACCGATTCTTGGGTACCACTCTCGGAGCTCGCTCGCCGTTAATCGAATCCCCTTGAATCTTTCGCCCCGATCGATCCTGTTAAACGAAACCGTTTTGGTAATGACTTAATAATTCGCTAATATAATGTCGTTATACATAGCTCGTATCGATCAATATTAATTATCGCTGGACCCCGCATTATGTAATATTCGCGATAATTATATAGTTTCTATGAATAATAGAGTGGCCGAACCGATGGGTGGAATAGGTGTAAGTGTGCAAATAGAATCTTCGTAATTTACGTATTGTTCGAGAATGAATTGCAAACAGAAATGCGTCGAAAAATCGTGAATAGTCTGTGACCGATCGATTACAGGGCCTTTTCTTTCGCTTCCACTTTTTTTTTTTTAATGCGAAAACTACGAAAATTAGAGGACGAGATAGCGACGATCGGTCAAATACTCGTACCAATTGTTCTCGCCATCCAACTCGGTCCATTCCGCACACGCGAATATTAATATCGCGGTGAGCGTGGCAGAGTCGTTAATTCTTCGTCGTTCGCCGATGCTGGAGGGAGACCGTCAAATCGATAAACATCAAACAAGGATATTCCATTTAGAAACGGCAATACCGTTCAACGTTTTCAAAATAAACGCACGACAGAGTTGATGCGCGCACGAGTCGTCGACGATCTCGCGTACGAACAAGGATCCACTCGTTCAACGTCCATCCCGTTTTGATTCGGGTGCCCGCCGTCGCTCATTAGGACGATCCCCCTAAATCATTTATTTTTGACGATCCACTCTTTGGCAATCCTGCCGAATCACGAAAATCGTCCCCTTTTTTCGGCTTTGATTCCCATGCCGATGACGGTTCCCTCTTTATAACCAAATTTTAAAACTAGCTTTGTTTCTTTTGCAAAGGTACCGAGGTAAAATAGAGTCAAAGACTATAAATATGATATTATAACGTAGCAAAAATTAAGACCGCTAACGAGACCTCGTAAAAATCTTTGTTACGATAATTAACGAGTTCCTGAATGCAAGAGAAATTGCGTTCCTTCGCGGCCTTCTACGGAATATGCGAGAGTTTAATGAGGAACGAGCTTTATTCGCGTGGGTGTACGTAAAGGCCGGTGTTACGATTATTATAAAGCAGTATCCTTTAGACTTTTTCGACAAAACCCTAACGACATAGCCCGTAGACTCGCGGCGGTGTCACAACGGGAGAACACCGGTAGTCCGACGGAGAAAAGGCTGCGTTTAATTACGCGAGCGCGAGGGAAATTAAACGCGACGATGCGTCGCTCGATGTTGGGCCGCAGCTTCGCGATAATTAGCATTTATTAAACGCGATGCATCGTGTCGCGTCGACGAGACTGCGATTTACCTAGAAAAAAAGGGAGAATCGTCAAATCGAAAGCGAGGGAGAATAACACGCGTTCATTTTTGTTGTTACCTGAATTCGAATTGCCATCAATGATTTGTTGGGTTCTTTTCAAAGGAAAGTGCCTCATCGAACATTGTTATAACAAGTTATTAATTATAATAAATCGTATCATCGAAAGATTCAAGATAACCCAATCTCCGCGCTTGAAACTAGTAAACTGGAATCCTTCTAAAAGTAACGTATAGAATCAGATTTAAAACACGGTACCGTTCTCAGAAAAAGGTAAGAATTAAACATGGGTACCTTGATCGCGGTTAAAAGTGGAATTCTACGTTGTCTGGTCGCGTTTCGAGCTCGTCACGTTGTCCAAACCCCTTGTTTTTCTTGCTTCCCAAGTGGGAAGGACATTTTTAACTGTATCGAACGAAGCACAGCCACGAAGTACGTTTAACGTAACGAAGTAGGTATACTCCATCCAGAATAGCGTGTTAAAAATTGCGAACGGTGAATGTTTATGGGCTTTAACCGCGTGCTACCGTCCGAGCTGTGTTTTCGAGGTCGAGGAAGGTTATAAATAATGCGAAAGAAACGTTCCGCGACCCTCTCTTTGTCCCATCGGTGTTCTCTAGTTACGTCCTCCGACTAACTGACTACCTCGTTATGCATTTAACGTATCGGCCACTTTTAACGTCACGCGCGACTTGGACTTTTATGGAGAGTTAAAGTGTTCTTCACGGAAGACCGATTGAAAAAATATACACCGGCTTAACGAAACCTGGAGTGTAAATTATAACGGAATTTATTCGGTCTCGATGCTCGGCCATTGATATCAACGTTAAATCATGAGAAAATATATATATGTTTTCGTGTAGGAACGGGGGGTGAGGGATAAGGATCTACGCGATAAAATTCCTGACACTTATCGAAGCGAGAGACGTAACCCTCCTATCGTATATCTTCTTCGTATGCACGTTTGATAATAGCTCGAGCGCGCTCTCGGGCCTTGACGAGTCAGTCTTACTTCCTCTTCCCACGCAATATCAACTATATTAATCTTTGCGAGAGAACAATCGTCGACATCGTCGTGACATTACTAGCAACGTTATAAGCACGTTTGGAAATGTCATTGCGAAAGAGTGCGTCGGTCGGCCGCGTAACGGAATAAACTCTTTGGTCGCGACCAGACTGGGCCTGTAACTTCTACTACAGGCGATACCATTAATTTATGACGCATTCGTTCACAGTCATTGCACTAAAATTGTACCAATTGCCTCGAAAAATCATTAAACTCGATGAATTAGGAAATAGTTTCGTAGAAAAAGCTTTCTCCGAACGAACGAACGTGGGCCCATGCTCGACTCTCGCCAACTTTTCTTTCGTCGAAGCGATTCACTGATGCTGTCGGATATACATACATGGTGAGAAACTGGTGGGGAGGGAAAAACGATTTCCGATCATCCAATTTGTCGTAGACAATCCGTGAAAAATTTAAGTTTTTAAACTATTCCATTGCTTATCAAAAGTGTATGGCGTTAGATGACACAGCGATCACTGAGCAACCCAGTTTCGAAGCAGTTGTCTAGTTGCGAACTTTGTGTTTTGAAATGTTATAAATGGACGTAAATTAGATGAACGTCCATTAGATTTCTTTAACCCTCTATGGGGCCGTGTAACTTTGAAATCACATATCTATATTTCCTAATTTATTTCACTTTACTGGCAGAACTCAAAGGGTTTCCATTTATACCTTAAGTATAATACACTTGTGTGTAAATATGTACAAAAAGAAGCATGGGGGTGTACCTCCTCCACGCGCCATTAATGCTCCTCCTTATACACCATTGTTTCTGCAAAATTCAGAACCGTTTTTTTATAATAAAATATTAAAAAAATTGTAAATCAATCGTTAGTTTATTGCAGAAGTTATTTTTTGTTAAATTTCGCGTTACCTCATTTTTTCTAGCCAGGTAACAAAATTTGGCTCATAGAAGATTAAAAAGATTGCACGTAACACGACGATCTTCCGATAAATATATCAATGAATGCCAACGAGATACTACTGTACACGATACGAACGACAATTGGCCTGCTAAAGTCACTGACGATAAA
Organism: Ancistrocerus nigricornis; assembly: GCA_916049575.1. NCBI lineage: Eukaryota > Metazoa > Arthropoda > Insecta > Hymenoptera > Vespidae > Ancistrocerus > Ancistrocerus nigricornis. The sequence goes on along the minus strand of OU696669.1, from coordinate 9,918,903 downwards.
TTAATTGCTTAATTAAAATATTCTAACGAGTCCCTAGACTAATAACTGCACTTCGATCCAAAGATCCTCGCTCGAGGCATCGTCGTTGTGCGGCACCCGTATCCGAAGGTATCGCGTTTAAGAACACACAAGTCGCGCAATATGCTTTTCCCGGAAGAGACCGATCATCCGTAATCGGTGATGCGAATCTCACACCTCGGGTTAGACCGCTCGTACATATGCACCAACGGCTGGGTGAACGTTCCAGCTCGTGCGAGAGAAAGTCGTCGATTTTCGCTTCGGAATACGTCGGACAACTGGCATGATCGTGTTCAACGGATAGAAATCGCCTGCTGTCGCTTTTGACTTAAGAAGGATCAGAAAAATGTCGACGAGTATCGTACGTAAACGATGCAGGCATCGTGGTAATTCTCGAGAAAACGTACGTTCTTCAAAGTCGTCTCACCTGAACGATCGCATCACCGTAAATACTGTAACCTTCTCGCCCGCAATAAAACATCTCCATGCGCGTCTATCCTTCCGCAAACTCGTTACCATAGATACCTATACTTATCTAATCCTTATCTTTCGTGTAATGCACGATTGATTTTAATTTTTCCAACTAAATTAATTAACGTTAATCGTTTTGACGGGTTTCAAAGCTTCTCTTTTACGATAATTGAAACCATAAAAATACTTTTAATAAAAAGCCAATTTAGTTACTTTATTTATCTAATATTATCATATTTACGGGTATTGAATGGTCGTAGAGCGGAAAAACGGGATAAATTTCTGCTATCGTCGCACTCGTAGAAAAGGTGAAGTCGTTCGACCGTCGAGACGGAAAAGATAATAATGACGTTCCGTGAGCTCGTTTACTTCTACTCGTTATCGTCTCGACGGCTCTACTACGCGATTACGCTTCGGCGATTCGTATTATCTGTAAGAAGCGTCAAATTTCAATCGTCAAAACGGCGCAATCGGATCGTAATTACGAAATAAGATACTCTCGACGAAGCTTTCTTCTCCCTGCGTGCATCATATCGATCATGTCGCAGGATCGACGATGCACTTTCCTTTTCTTCTCGATCGATGGTACTCAACAAGTGCATCCGCGTTGCACAACGGCGAAGCGAACGCGCGCGACGTCGATGCATTACACGCGCATTACCTACCAATCGGTAATCGATTTGACTACCATGGTAACAGAGGTACTTTTTCCCCTTCGATAACGAATAACTAGAGAGAGAGAGAGAGAATGTGTGCGAGGGGAAGAGCGAAAAAGGCAGACAGAACGGACGGAGATGAAAAGCGAGGAAGAGAGAGGGTGATGAGTGAACGCCAAGTGAAAGAGAGATAACTGCCTAGCCTCTGTGCCCGTCGATACACTCGATATTAACTCGATTCACGCTCATTGCGCCGCTTCGCAACTAAACGAATTAACCGCGCAAAATGGGAATCGTCCATCATATACGCGCATACATATGTATATGCATGCATGCTAGGTATTTAGGAGCGCCGAAAAGTTTCACGAAAAATACGAAGTTACTCGCTGTATCGAAGCCGACAATTGTTTGGAAACTGAATGAAGCTTTTTTTTTCTTGTTAATTTTACATCGTCGAAAGTTAAACCGTCGTTTTATAAAACACGTTCCTCGTTTATCTTCGCTTCATAATCGTCACGCTTTTCATCGTTTCGATCAACGCGAAAAGTCATGTTAAATTTAAAACACGATCGAGAACGGCGTATCGTAGAGAAAGGTTAAAGAAAACGATGGAAAATTTATATATTCCTCCGATAGTTGGAGAACTCTCGAATAGACTCGATAGGTGGTACGAAAGCAAAATCGTTACCATTGCGGCAATACGTTCACGAAATCTGTGTGACTATCGTCTAGAGAAAGGTGAGGCGGTAACGTCCGTGGAACCGAGCCGCCCACTGTCGTTCGCAACGGTATTTCAATGCCAACCATAACCGTTTACCAGGATCGTTCCGATTCCAGTTTCGCTCGTGGCTTTCTTAAGTGAAATTCCAACGAGCGACTACCGATCGTACGACTCGATTTTTACGTGACTTTGTGCTCGAGCGCCAATGTCCTACTTCAAGCGATTATCTAAGCGAGCAATTATCGGTTGATATAGATTAGGACGAAAGTATTAATAGCGAACGAGTCATACGCGTGGGAGGTATTGAAACGAGGAACGCGAGATTACGTGACCAAAGTGGCACGCGAGAATATGTTGCAACGAAAAAGTGACATCGTGTTTGCTACTGTATAAGCAAGAATGTATTTCAGATAGGTGATAAATTTCTGTTCTAGTTGTGTTAGTTTCATGTGTTCTATTGAATTGTTTTTATTTAAAAGACAATTTTATGGAACACGAAGACTCTTTTATGTTTAGTCGCATATACGCGTCGATTTATTATTTTTAATTGAATAGCAAACTTTTCTACATTTTTATATATCAGATAAATTGATCAATTTTGATGTATCAGAAATAAAAAAGTGTCTTTTATATCGTATGTTCCAAATAGTGAGACCAATTCGACTCGACATAGAATCGAAAAGGATTAAGATATGACACAATTTTTCCCCTCTCCTGATATCCACCAATAATAGATCCATACTTTCCATTTAATAATGTAGCCTTTCATCTAATAAATCCTAGTTCAAATTTTATCGGAAGTAGGTATACGTAAAATATGAATATCTTCGATGATTGACATATCGGAAATCTTGAAATATAATTATCGTAGCGTATGAAAATTTCTACCGAAATAAAGTCGAATATTCTACCTACACGAAAATCCTTCTTACACGAAATCGATGTGGCAAAAGTGACCGTAGATTTAATTTGGATCATCTTGATCTAAATCGAGTAAGCGACGGATCTATACGAGGAAGGAACGAATCCTGGAACGTTAGCCTGCTCTTTCCACGAATACGACAGCCATTCGATTATGATTAAGCTAATACGAGTTTGATCCGCGTCAGGTGGAAATAATGGACGCTCCGGTAATTACATATAAATCAAATTATACTCGGAGCCGGCCACCACGTTTAATAACCATTGGCGTACCATGTCAAGCGTTCCAGTCAATCGCAAAGTTCACGAGGAACACGTTTCAATTGTATCGTTTTATCGACCGTATTACACGACCATTCGTTGAAGTATCGACGACTCGTTGCCCGACTTTTCAAGATGATCTTCCAAACGGACTGGAATGTACGCGTTTTGTTCGAGAATTTCGTATCGTCGTGGGTCTCGCCATTCGGCTCGTTCGGACGGACGAATTCAAAGGGCTTCTTATCGTGGTTACGATCTTCGATACACGCACGAGATAGCATTCTTGTCCGAGGTAAGGCAATTAGTTCGAAAGTAAAAAATCAATAGACGTATAATCGGTAATTAGAGCACGATAGCCGACATAATTCGAGTCCCTATCTCTCTGGCACTCTTACGATATTATGACGTTGGTATGAATGATGGACGGGCCCTGCAGGAAACACCTTCCCTCTTAGAAGGAGAGAGAAAGGTGGCGGGTTACACGGCATAGAGCGTTCCCTTATCGATCTCAGATCTACGCCGTATTCAGAAGGAGATGCAATGCGGCACGAAATCGGTCGTCGCCCAAAGGCATGCCGCCGACCGATCTTACGCGTGCTTTACTACTTCCTTGGACTTGACTCTGCCCCGACCGGAATACCTCTAGACACCGCGAGAACGATCTTAAATCTAAAATGCGTTCTATGCTTTAGGGTAGCAGTTGTTAGGCGATACGGAACGATACTTCCCTCTTATAGCTGCAGATTTTTACCTTTCCGATATAATAGCATCAATTTTCTTAATATTTCAAAACGATCTTACGATTTTAGATATACCCTCTCTTTTCCTCCTTGCTTTTTTTCATCCTTTTTCTTTCCGGCCACGCGTAGGTAGGTACATACAATACATCGACGGTATCACCCAACGAAACTCGCCTTACGGAGAGAGAGAAAGCACGTTGATTTATCGTACCTTGTCAGCTGTCTCTCGACTAGCTCCTTTCACGGCCCTCAGACGCGCGCACTACCGTCGCGTATCACCGTCGCGGTCGTTATCCCGTCGTTTCCGTTCTTGTATCCGCCATAATGGCAGTCGGAGATCCGTGTATTATCGTAGAGATCTTTGGAAGAGGAAAACGCGAATGGAGATCTCGGTGATGCGCCTTAAAAGGATCTTCGTCCGTCGAAATTATCGCCTTCCGTGGTAAACGTGAAATCTGTACGAATTCGCTTCACCCCAACCCTCCCCGACGATGGGAAATAATTAGACGGTACGCGCGAATCTTCCGCCGTGTTAAAGAAGAACCTCTCTCACTTTTCGATGATTGCACCGAATCGACTCGCGTTCTCTTGTTTTTCAACGTTCGACTTCCAGTTTCATCGAATATAACCGAATCAAAGTATGTATACTTACGAAGGGACCACTTTTACATTGTTTACGACAGGGATAGAAAAGCAAAAGCCGGTGAAGCGACGTTTCCATTCAATCTCTCGAAGCGAACTTCGCCATCCATGCCGGAGGGGGAAAAAGTTAAACGCTGGAAAACGACTTTTCCTGCCTTCTCTTCCAACACCCCCTCGCCAACTCTTCTTCCCCTGTACAGCGGAATTCTTTCGTGTCCTCGCGAGGGCTTCGCGACCCGCAGGATAAATGTAATTTTACGTTTCTCTTACGAGCCGTATCCGCTCGTAGGGAGAGATAGGTACGTAATGGGATACAATCGGAATTTCCTGGAATTATGGTTTAAGCGCGTACTCGTTCATTTTCAGTCCGTCGACTCTCTCTCTCAGAATTAATATAGTAGTGTAGAGTTCCGCTTTAATAAATCGCGTGCGCGACAATTCGTTCGGTATGCGACGACGTTTCAATGGGTGGAACTTCATAAGCCGGAGAGTAAAGCTCAAAGCTTCGGGAACTGTGTGCGAAGGGTACCTCGAAAAGCGGCAAACAAACGGAGGATGGTGGCGTTTCGATGGAAACCTTAATAATAGGAATTCGATAGGCGTACCTCTCTCTTTGCTATTGGAATATCTCCATCCTTCTCCCCAACCCCTGACCGACCGTCCATTCATCCGTCTCTTTCTATCACTTTCCTCTCTCGGCCTATCTCCCTTTCCTTGCGTATGTGTCACCGTACACGAGCACACGCGAGATATACACAAGGGATAGATAGATATATGACGTAAAATATGCCAACGGAATATTCCGGATTAAAACCTCGACAGCGTAAGGGGAAAAGTTCGAAGGGCGTTCGAGGACGAACGGCTTCTCCTGGTCAGCCTGTAAGGTTGGGAGAAAAGAGACGACGCTTTAATAAGATCCTTGCGGTCTATTCGCTTTACCGAGCATAACGGTTGCACGTTCTATCTTAGCTGCTTTGCGTTAACGTACTAACTTTCTTGGCGCGCGTGGAAACATCGAGGAAACTTCGTTGCACGGTCGAGTATGCTAACGATCCGACGAAAACGATAGGAAGTAAATCTTCGAAAGTTCTTAAGATAGGTAGGTGGGTATTCGTTTTACGCGGATTTTCCGATCGTCTAATTTCCATGTTTCCTTTAGGTATGACGGTCAAAGTAATTACAAAATCTTGTCTACGATCGTCTCCCTTCGTCTCTATCTCTCGTTCAACCAGTTTGGTTAGCGCGTCGTCGCGTGGAAGACGTGCACAAATTGGTTAATTAAATCTGGGAAATTACTATTCCCTCATCGCCTAGCCGTCTACGCTCTTGGCATACGTACGGCAGCCGAACTTGGCAATAAGAACCTTATGTGATTAGTTCGAGACCTCTGTACGAGACGCCGCGCCGCTGCGTATCGTACAAGTGCAAACATCGTCCCATTTAAAGGATCGCATGCAAAGGTGCAACGCAACGTCTTAGAACAAGGTTACCGTCTGCCCTAACTGTCCCTTCGATGTGTGTGCACATGCTTATAGATAAGATGCCACGTTGTGTACCAAGCGAGAAAAGATCGATCGGTTCGTAATTTTCTTGTAAAAAAAAAAAGATATAGGTATATCCTCTCCTTTGATGTCCCTTCCGATGGTAGGAAGCGTAATTTCCTCTATTAAAACTGTCCATCCTGTCGAGCTTTTTGAAAGACCTTAGGATAGGATATTTCCTTGCCAAAAACATCTCCGATTTCGTTCGACGCAATGGACACTGACCCTGTATCTCGTTTCGGCTTGTTATACAAAGTCTATTCGTAAAAGAGAAAGGGGGCAAGATTCGGGACGTAATAATTATTTCTAGCCCTCATCTCTCAAAGTTCTTATGGAATATAATAGAGAGACGAGCGGTAATGCGCAATGGGCCATGCGAGTACAAACGATAATAATAATAGCCCTTAAAGGGGCTTCCGCAGCTCTTATGGCGTTTCCTTTGAAGGTTTTTGACGTGTCGTGAATGCTTGAGGTGTTCCGCGTTATGGTTTATGATGAATATGTCGTATCGTGTTTCTCCGTCGATGTGCTTTTCTTTCTCTTTCTCCGGCACTTCTCTTCCTTTTTCTGCCCAACCCCACCCCCCCCTTCCCTTGCTATACCACCACTACCTTTCGAATAATGATTCTCTTCCTCGAAACTACGAGCAAAACGTATCGCGCAAAATTACGGTATTTTTGTTCTCTCTCTCTCGCGGCAATCTATTTTCAAAACTATTCCTCTATCGGTAGTAATTTCCAAGGAAGTTGCCCGGATCTTTCTTTATTAAAAAATTGCGTCAATATCCGGCTTTCTCTCGCAGTCTATCCTTCTTCATTTAGCTCGTCATTGTTGTCTCCTCGGAATCTTACGTATTACCTCGTCATAAATAACATTCCATAAGGATCATATATATTTTTCCGAAGCATGAATATCAAAAAGAATCTTATCCACCGAACTATACGATTTATAACTCTGTCTCTCGAGTATATATAAGTCTGTGGTATAAAACAGAGACGTTAGTCATTTCGTTCTTCGTTGCGTGCGAAGCAGTCTTCTTGCGAAAGGGAATAAAAAGAGAAAGTTCCTTCAAAAGAGATCAAATCGATAACGGCACGTTGTTGGTGCTTCATTTTTACGCGTCGCTCGCGTTAAGACTGTTCACCACCTTTTGCTCGAGTCGCGCGTGACTTCACGACTGGGATGGAGAATGTTATGCATGTTAATCAGTAGTGAGGCACAAGCTTTGCCAGTTTTACCGCAAATTTCGAGAAGTATCACTGTATGATATCTATTTTTTCACGAAAAACGTTTAAAACAGCGTTCACGCGGTCGAGGATACTAGTCGTAATTGTTAACCAATTTTGATGATCAAGGTCCTATTTGAAGGAAGACGATTTAATTTAGTACCATATCTTTTCAAAATTTTGTTAACGTGTCTCAGTCTTCCATAAAGTATCTTTCAAAAACCGGTTTTTGACACGATTTTTGTTAAAGATAATACTTTTTCGAATTTCTGAAAAGATAGGGTACTAGATTAAACTTTCCTCTTTCAAACAAAACTATGATCATCAAAATCGGTTAACAATTACGCCTGGTATCTTCGACCGCGTAAACCATTAAAAAATTAGGGGTGGTGAACAGCTTTAACTGGTCAACGACGTCACGCCGCAACAACGATTTTTGCTCATTGAGCCTTGATACGAACAAATGTGTTGGATTCCGTGACATTATTCGCAAAAAATCTCATTTTTATTGTATTAGCGATAGATATCGATTTTGGTATTAAATTTTTGAATTCAATCGAGTATGACTTCGTACGTTGCATTATTCTACGACCGTAAAAACAATTTGAAATTTATCCAGATTAAATAATTATTCCATCATCGATTCCTTCCGTTCAATATTCGAGAGGTTCGATCTTTTCTACGAAGCCGCCCGGTTCGGAATACCAGGAAATCACAAAGGAAAGCAAAAAGATAATTTTTCGAGTTTATCTCCTCTCACGATCTGACGTGCCGCGAAGACGAGTGGTCCAGTTTCGGGAAGCCCGGGCACAGTTTTTACGCCTCTATGAGTGCCCTTGTATGTAGGCTACGTGTAAACGTATCGCTTGAAACTTTTCACACGTCGACTCTTATCCGGCGCTGAGTTTCAATGGAGACTAATACAACACGATAGCGCTGACTATGGTCCAGTGAATTCTTCATGCTCGAACGATCCAAGACCTGCTCTTAACTCGAATCTCGAGACAGAAGTTCGCTACCGGTCGTCCGTGTATATGTATGTAGGCATATACCTATTTATACCCAAACTGGATCGGCCGAGACGCATTTCTCGCCCGTTGATTGTGTTGTCGTTCATCCGAGTCCGTCTCTGTACCCAACGAACGCGATATATCGCGCAGGTGCAGGAGCCGATCGGTTAAGCTTCCGACATGATCATCGAAGTATAAATTATACGGAAACATCCGCTGCTTAAATCGCTACAACTCCTCTCGTGGTTTCTACTACATTTTTATGGATTGAAAATTATTGCTGACTCGTCGTTATCATCGTCGACTCATTAAATGTTTACCATACCGTACAGCTTAGAAATGATTATACTCGTCTAGGGAGATTTTTGAAAATCATGTTTCACTACCAAGGAGTATCATCACCAAATGCCAATTCGGTTTACGCGTGTCCACTTCTAGTATATACGCTGGAATCATCGTTCGGACTTAGCATATCAAAGCCCTCCATCGTCTCGACCGACGGTTGATCGAGCCACCCCAACTTCGTAGCGAATCCTTCTCGACCGTACCTTTCTCCAAGGAAAACTACTCGATATCCCTCGAAGATATATTCCGGGAAATGTGAAATTCAGAAAATATATATACATACATATGCGTAGAACCACGCGGAGCTGATGAAAAGAGGGTCCGTTCGCCTGCCCGAGGCGCTACAGAAGCGTAAATATACAGGCATAGGATATGTAGGTACTCGACAAATTATGTTTCCGTTGATGCCCTTCGGATTTGAAATTGTTATACGTCCCGTGATGCCTGCCTCGGCTCAATCTTCATAGATCGACCGTAGGAGTTGATATATCGCTGTGAAATGAGTATTTAAAGATCGCCGGAACTTTACTTCATGGATGTACACGAAGATAAGTTTGATGAAAATTGGCACGACTTGTAGTCGTCCGTTCGGAAATTACTTCGGTGAGTTTCTCGACTTAAAGTATTTTAAATTAACTTCGTAACTACACATTCGTGACTTTTGTATTCACCCAGCTACTTTATTGTTTAACACTGAATATTTTATAGATAGCTTAACTGTCGTAAGAAACGGCAAACGATTGCTCTTGTCTTTGAATTTAGCAATCGCCTCTTTATCGATCCGTCTGCTTCAATCGCCGAATAGCTAGCCATACACACACGGATTTACCCGCGGGCGCATCTCAGATCCGATTCGTAACCTCGCCTTTAGTTAACAACACACGCACGGATTTGCGCGCAGCTCAGATCTGTGCGTTCTCGCTAGCTTCACAAAAGGTAAGCGCGTAACTGGTGCGATCTGCCGGGCACAACTGTTTTTACGCACACACGCACGGATGGATCTCGGATTTGCCTGACCCGTGCCCGATCCGGTCGTTTGGAGCACGGGCAGCGGGCAAGTTTGCGGCGGGTAAATCTGTGTCTTTTCTCGCCATACATTAGCAGTTTTGCCCGAAAGACACGTCCGTCGGGCATATCTGCCGGGTAAATCCGTGTGTGTATGGCTAGCTATCGATGAGTGTCTTCCCCTCCCAACGTCTCTCTAAATTCGCTTGTTCGAGATCATCGCAGCATCTAGCGGTACAATTACAAAATATTTTGTAAAAGGAATAATGTCGCAAAATTCCGGCTTTCTATACAGAAATGTGATATTTAACGGAGTTTGCAGTACTAAGCACGTAAAAGGTTTCATATACGGAGTGTCCGCTTCCATGTAGTCAAGCGGAGGACTACATGTACACATCAATGACTTTAATCGAAATGTCTAATGCCATTTTTCGAAATTCGACTTAGTTAACGAATTATTCGCTAACAAACATCGGCCAATTACGGCGATTAGCAAAGGAAGGCGGTTCACTCGAGCTCGCAGCTTGGCAAGAAATAAAGATCTTTGAAAGATTGGCCGATCTTTATTAGTTAATAATTCATTAACTAAGTCGAATTTTGCAAAATGGTATTAGATATTTCGATTCAAGTCATTGATGTGTACATGTAGTCCTCCGCTTGACTACATGGAAGCGGACACCCTGTATAAAAATTCGATACACGGTCCACGCATTCTTCTATGTTTCATAATGCACACAAATATACATAGCTTATAACATCCTGCTTCAACGTCAACGCGAAATTATTTATGAAGACCGATAAGTATGTAAAAAAGATTGATAGATTTCCCGAGCGTTCTATTAAACTATTTCTTTATTTCACGAAACGTTGGTATACGTCATACGAAATAAAATCTCCCATTGCGATATATATTATGCGATATTTCTCTCGATAAAACTATTGCGCGAGCAGGGGAAAAATCGAATTGCATCATTTCCGAAACACATCGTTAAAAGCATTGTAAAAGGATACAATATGAATTAATTAAATCCCACGGTAATTAATAAAAAAAAAAAAAAGGAAGAGAGCCATGTGTGTAACGCGTCCGGTTCGATTATTCATACATAATAGAAAAGGCAGGCGGGAGAGAGGAGAAGGTAAACGGAGCGGAAAGAAACATCGACGCGGATGGACGCGCAGAATCGAAATTAATATTCCTAGATCGAGGATGATCAACTGTGAACGGTGGCACGGTAAATTACGTCGCGATATCGCTGCCGGCTCAGAGCCGACCGGCAGAATCCCGGCGCGGCGCGAGCCCGTCAACTTCGCCACGATCTGCATAACCGTGAGCTCATTACCTTTTAATTACCAGCCACGGCTGCCGCGATGATTTTCAGTGCCACTGAAACTCATCTACCATCGCGGCTTCCACACAATGGAAGGGACTTTTCCTCGGCAACGTAACACGCCCATTAATTTCGTTGCTAACTCCACGGGGCAACAAAACGATAATTCTCTCCGAGCACGGCCGCGCGCTAGCGACACAGAGAGGAAGGGAGAGGCGGTGGAGGGAAAGAGAGGTAACTAACCTCATTGTACATTACGTTCGCAAGAGTAAACGCAACCCCCAAAAGCTTTTCTACGGCCATTCACATCACGACTACGTTATGTAATGATTTCCTTTCTTGACGATCGCCTTTTTCATGCATACCTAATCGCTGAGAAAAGAGTACGGAATAGAAAAAGAAATGACGACGAAAAGACTCGCGACAAGATGTCCAGTGCCTAATGATGGTAATCGCGCGAGCTCGAGCATAATGTCTTTGTTTTGTAAGACTCGCGGGAGGCGTGTTGAATGAAAAAAAGGTGGAAAGGTCGAGGGAGAAACCGCGAAGCGTAGGTAAGCGAAGGAACGGGCGAAGATATACCGCGAAGCGAAGCCAGAGGGTATTCGCGGTAACGCAGAGAGGACGTCGTGCATGAAAGAGAATAAGAGACGAAACGAGTAAGGAAGAGAGAGAAGCGAAAGGGGCGGGAAGGAAGAGACGAAGGTTTAGGCCCGGCACGTATGATTATACGCTATCGCGTACGATTACGGACGCTCGCTCGTGCGAGACCGGCTCGCACGGCGCATTATGAGCTTATCGTAGGCGTACGGTTCAAGATAGGCACCAGCGCACAGACTAAATTGAGATAGAAGCGTGCGTAGAGAGCGATAGGTGGTGGCTTCATTCGAGAAGCTGTACGAAGGAAGGACAACGAACGCACTGCCGACAGAATTTGCGGGATTGATGAAGATCAAGGGAGAGAGAGAGAGGATGTATACCTACGTACATATGTGTGCGCGCGGGAGAGACAGCAAAGGGGGAGAAGAATAGAGAGGGAAAGATAGACACGATGGAGGGAGAATCCTAATTAACGGCATTGGCCCGTACTCGTTTGCATACGTAAACACAGAGGGGGATGCGTTAGGCGCGTTCAGATTCTTGCTAAATCCGAGAGCGATTTCGCGAAGGGAGAAGCTCGCACGCCCGAACACCGACTCGCTGCTACTTTCCGTCGAGCGAGCAAATGCACACCGACGATCGTCTCTCCCGGGTCTCTCCCTCGAATGCACGAAGAGAGAGGCCAACTACTCGCTAGGTGGTTACACGATCGTGCTTTCTCGATGCGAGCGCCCCGAACGACCTTCGGGTAAGAGAGAGAGAGAGGTAGGAAGCGTGAAAGACGAAACGAAATCCAACATGGCGCTCGAGCTAGGAAGTCGAACGATGGATGCTAGAAAGTGGAAGGAGTCATCGTGCGAAAGCGCGCACGAGATTGGCCTTGCTCTCCTCTACGGCAACGCGCTGTGTAAACTTCATCTCCGCGTGCCCTTTCGACACCTTCCATTAGTCGATGGGTTAGCCGGCTGGATGGATGGATGGCTGGATTCGAGAGTAGCGGCAGGTTTTATCGCCCTACGAGAACTGTCTTCGCTCTGCTTCTTTCAGGAGCGAGGAAGCAGAAACCAAGGAGCATGGCTAGCTTCTTCTCACCCTTCTTCTTCTACTTCTTCCCCAACCATTACCGCTTTTCCAGGAAAGAGATTCCGTTTCCTTCTCCAACGTTCCACCCATGGTCGACGATCGGTCGCCTTTTTCCACTCGTACAAACGAAGCGGAACCTTCGCCGATGGAAGAGGAGAAATCGTCGGGAGAGTGCGAGCGTGGAAAATCAGAGAAGATTTCGAGATCCGCTGAGCAACGTTCGCCGCGCGTTACTTCTACTTCGGGAAGACGAAGAAGAGACGACTCGTAATTGACCATCGAACGGAACGTTCTTCCTCGGCGAAGACTAAGAAGTCTTCGACGTTATCGTACCCTTTCCGCTTTAACGATACACTACTTTCTCTCAACCAACGTTCTTCTTACATTTATATCAACCTACTTCTTTTCGACTCTCTCTCTCTGTGTCTAGCATTAATTGTTAATAAAGATGATTACACTTTTCGTTATATTGTTTTTTTTTCTCCCAAGGGGAAGCCATCAACCATCTCCATTGCCTCGTGTTACATCGAAGTCACATACCTTATTTGATTTTATCACCAAAACTTAATGAATTTATGTTTTTGAAATTCTTCATTACTTATAATAAAAAATTAAATAAATGCTAATTAATTGTTAGTTCATTTTTGGTTCATTTGTCCTAGTTTCACATTATCTCATTTTCTGCTCGACACGGAAGAACGCCTCAGCCTGTGATGTGTTAAGATTCCCCGTGTATCAACTCTTTAATTCCACTTTCCGTAACATCTTGACTATCTTTCGCAAAAGACGTTTCGAGTCTAACACTAAAGGAATTTTATTTCCGGTGGCCATCTTTCTAGACTCGAGTCGATACGCGATAACGTTGCAGAGCACAAAAGATCGAAGCCCGAGAACGCGGCAAAGAAACTGTCGAAATTCAAAAATTCGTTTAAAAATCGAGAGAGCAACGCAACGACGACGAGAGTATTTGGAGGGAAAGAGAGAGGTCTGCTCGAGGAAGCTGGAAGGGGATGGAAAACGACGGAGGGTGGCGAACACCACTCACAATTTCCGGATTTCAATATTGACGGTTGCGGACAGTCACGTAGCCGCGCGTTATCCAATGTGCAAACTTTCCTCCTGTATTTTAATTTTGTGCCGTTCAATATGCTCGTCGCGGCGTCGGTCTACGACGTAGGTAGTCAATGTTCGTCGTCGTCGTCGCGAGAGTGTTTGCAATAACAGTTTAATCCTGGGTGATGAGAGACTAGGCAGGTCCCCCTGGCGCCTTCCACTCGTCTACCACTCTTACCCCTTTCGCTTGAAACACTTTTGTGCACCTTTAATCGAGCCACGTGTTTGATTCGGCGCCACGCAAGGTGCATAGGAATTAATCGATAACTAGGCTAGCGCATCGGCTCCGTTTCGGTCGGAGGCTTTTACGCTTATTGGATTCGCGGGAAACGATTGAGAAACATTTACTTACTCCCTGAGCCCTTTCGACGATTCTCGACGATTACGATTCCTTTACGTTTCAATCGGGCGAACGTTTCATTCGCTACGGTAAAATACTCATATAGACATTATCGATCGATCGCACTTATTTCGGCGACTCGTCAATGACAGAAGCAATTACTACCTTAAAATGGATCCGGACGGTATTATATTACTAATCGTAGTGGCGTTCGACGTTGACGCTGCGTCGGTGGGATGCAGTGAATGTAATTAGTTTCATGTTTCATTACTCGAAATTACAGCGTGCAACGATAAAATACCACTGTGCGATCGTTTAAGCCTTTGTAATCCAGCGAAATAAACATGTCTTTAAATTCACACGACGCGTCGTGCCGGATTAACCCTCCATCGAAATAATAATAATTTTTTAAATGTGATCAAATAAGTAATTAATTTAGGTACTATTCGTTTATCGAGTCCTCCGATCGATGCACATTTTTTCGAACATTCGGCAAGATATCTAAAACGTTGCCGGTAATAATATGACTGAGGGTATTGCAAAAGAATGGAGGATCGTAAATAGAGAGAAGCGAGAAAATAAGGAAAGAAAAAAGGGAGAGAGTGGTAGCGAGAAAGGACAAGCATTCACGACAAATCTATAAACGTAATGTTCAATAATGTAGCCCTCGCGAAAACAGGCTCGCGTGACCGCACGACACCCTCGACACGCGAACTCGCGAGGGCAACACGCACTCGCGACACACCCACGTCGTATCGGACCGTTTATTGCGAAGCTCCGAAGAAAGGAAAGGAGCAACCACCACCGAGAAAGAGAGAGAGAGAGAACGTCGCTCGGCACCCCCGCCTTCGGCTACGAGCGCCTCTAAAGATAAGACCCTGCGGTCTCGTGGAATACGACGAGGATATATCCTCGGGGATTTAGCGTGTCACGTGTCACTGAAACGCTCTCGCGCGATCGACCGACGAAAGGAGGGAACCCGTCGCGATAAACCACCGCTCGACTTATCCTGGACATCGCTTATCTCCCGATCTTTTGTGTTTTTCGTTCCGGCTTTTCAATTATCTTGGCTGCGTCGTAATGCTGGCAGACTTCGTTATTATTTTTATGACGGCCCGACGAGCTTATATAATCTATTTCCTGATTTCTTGCAAACACCGTCAACTTATCGTAATAGCATCTCCCAAAGCTAAAAACACGATACGCAGTTTGCGGTACTCGAGCGAGCGGATAGATATTCGTCGAATTTACTTGGATAAAAGGCAAAAGTGAGGGGTAGAGAGGGTGGGGGGGAAGAAAAGTTGAGACAAAGGAGATATACGAGTTGCGCGGTGGCACCCTCGGTCTCTTTCGATTTGGGCATTTGTCTCGCGCCAAATAACGCGTGTTATTCCAGCTAAGAGACAATAAAGTGCACATGTTAAGTTTCGTTCGAAGAGCTCTCGTGGAGCCACCGTAAGCCTCGCTCTTACCCCGAGACACCGCCTACTACCCTCTCGACGATCTATGAGCGTACAAAGCAGATGGTTTTTCCAATGATATCCGAACGAATCCAACGTATTTCCGTTTGTCTCGAGGTCGCCGGCTTCTCGAAGCACGCGGGACGCCTCTTACCAGAAAGAGAATCGCGTGTTCAAGAAAGGGAGAGAGAGGATAAGAAGCTGCCGGTCTGAGGGATATAAACGTCCTTGATGTATCGCAAAATGGGGGAACTTTGGCACACCGTCGTGGTAACTTTGCTCGATCGTGAATAATATTATTTCTCTTCTCTCAGTCGGAATCTGCTGCCATCGAAGATCTCTTTTTTTTTTTTGCCTCTTTCTCTCCTTCGATTCCTTTCTTTTTTATCATTCTTCTCTCGATCGAGCCGTGAAACCCATTTCGTGCGACGTGGGTGAAGGAAGGAGCGCCCTCCGAAATTCATACGCTACGAAAAGAAAGAAAGAAAAAAAAACCAGGATGCGCGGGCGCGGGTGGTCGTCTTACTTCCACACGCTTATCTAAATCATATTACGTGCGTCCTAAATCGTGGCGTATTGTTCCGCTCGCGAGGACTACGGTTCTTTACGATCGATTATGTTCGATGCGTGTATGTACATGCTCGAAAAGCGATTGAACGCGATCGACTCGATCCAACCTCGAGTGTAAATTATTCCGTCCATCTTCCGTGATCGCGTCGATCACGATAAACGCGTCGACGTTGAAATCTAGAACCGACACGAGCTCTCCCAGCCCGTCGAATCGCTCGGCTTAACCCGGAGCCCTCTGTTAACGAATTTACTTTGTTTCGTTGAGATACTACTCGCTCGCTCTCTCGATCGGCATTCGACCACTGGCCTTTGTTATGATACAATTACCGCGTGAAATCATCGACGCGAACGTTGCTGCCCTCTCTCTCTCTCTCTTTTTCTCGCTCTCTAGCTATCCTTCTCTGGCCTCGCTCTCCGCGATTCCTGGCTTTTGCAGTAGAGAATTATTCGCCTCGGCTCATTATCCGCCGGCGCCGATTTACCGGCGTGGAATTCGCTCGTACCCCTCGTCGGCGCTTCATTTTCCACGAAACCGGAGATTACGCTTCCACGGGGAAACCTCTTCCTCCTCTCTCATCTCTTGCCCACTCCCTCGTTTACCCTCTCTCTCTCTTCTCTCTTTCTCCCTCGTTTACTCGTGCTCGACTCTCACTCCAGTCGTCGACTGGAATTTGATTTCTGAATCGCTCCTAAAACGGACACGCGGACCATCCGTTCCCTTCTATCCCCTTCTCCTATACGACTTAAGGAGTTTACGTAGAAACGTCTCCGTCCGTGCGTCGCATATACGAAGTTAAGAACCGAGCAAATCGATTACGGCACACGAGCATTTAAGCGGTCATCGAGTTTCCTCCGGCAGATCGACCGAATCGTGGGCTAAATCCTCCCGGAGAGGGAACTCGTTTAATTCGAACACAATTACCCGTGATTTCGTTACGTTCGTCTAATATGACGGAAAAGTGTTACCCGTCGAGAAGTGTTCGCTCGTGCGAGCTTCGGGACTAATGATTTTGCAATGACAAAAATTAAACGAAATCATATAACCCGTTGGACGTGCGTTATTTTAAGACAGTATGCGAACCGAATAAATTAGATTACGAAAAAATATGTCAAATTTCTTACGTTTTTTCTACATAACTAACTTCGTGCTAAAGTATTTTTAGTAAATCTGCAAAAAAAAAGGAGTCGCCTTCTGATTTCAATAATTTTTTAATATGTTTTCGAGGTAATCACCCTGAGTGACGTTACGGAGGTTTTAGTTGGCAGTCGCTGTTTATTAAAAAGTTATCATCGAAAGAAATTTATACAAAATTACTTAATTTTTTCGAGACTATTTGCATTTATTAAAGTCTAATTAATCATATTCTTTTATTTATGTAGGTAGATTTAATCGGAGTCTCATCTAGATTGCGTCTGGGTTGTGAAATTCATAGAATTTTATTAACAAAAACTAATATCGACCGTCAGGATACAACCGTTTATCCTGTACTGATTTCCACGATAAGACAGAACTCGAACGATCGAATGGTAAGACAAAAAACAGAAGATCGGGGTTTCGCTTCGGCCATTTCCTTTCCCAATCCGAATCATAAGTTTATCCCTTTGAATCAATATGTACTCGAGAAAGTCCCGAGAGAATCATCTCACCCGACAAATTGCGTTCTCTTTATAGAACACTCGACGCATTTAGGATTATAGAAGATACGGTAATAATACTCCCCTACTACTAAAATAAACTTCCGAAAATAAACCCTTTGTACAAATTCTTCGTTCGATAATAAACCATCATTGGTTAATTTCTAAATTGGAATACTCTTGAAACGACAAACGAAAGCATTGCTACTACACTAGCGAAATTTCGAAGCGGGAAGAGTCTAGAGAACTCGAACCAATCTCGGCTTCGTTTCGATGGATTACGGAAGCTGGACAGTGTTCGTCGTCCCCTCTCCCTTCATTCGAACGTAGAATCCTCGAGAGCTCCTTCGATAAAAAGGGACTGGAGGGCCCTTGTTCTCGTTCGTGTTCGTGGACGCGGGTAGAAGGCGTATCGCACTTCCGCGAATGGACCGAACCTTTTGCCCCGTCATTGCGAGCCTATCTATCTGTCCAGCGAGGCATGCATACCTCGGATCCTATGCGGAAAGATGGCAGCCCACCCCAAGTAATGGACCGCGCGCGCGGTCCGTAATGCACCCAGATCCCTTTTCATTATTTTATGGTAATAGCGTCCCCCCCCTCTCACTCTTTCTCATACTTCTCATCTTCTCCTCTCGACCGTGATCGCGACTGGACTCCTTCGTTTCCAGATAGCGCGAGAGTAACCGTCTGAATTCCGTACAGTTGCCTTTTACTCCGCGCGTCAAGAAGAAACCGCTCCTTAAACGAGATTTCTTCGAGACCGTAACGAAGGATATCTCCAGCTATTTCTTCTGCCGAATTGAGATATCAGGTTTATTGAAGAATTTTTAAGTAAGGAAAAAAGGAATTTTGGTTCCACGATTATTTTAACCACTTGCTTTGGAATTTAATCAACGATTGCGCGAGTCACGTATTTATGCCTATTTAATTTTGCAACAATAAAATACATTTACTTGTCAAGTAAATGTCGGTTAAAAGATAATGTATAATTTTATCGTGGTATAATATACAACTGGGTCTCGTTTTGCACGATACATATGTATGACGTGATAAAAAGTTTTGGGAAAATTAATTTCCAACGAAAAATATTTAAAGTGTGTTAATGTATCTATGTATAAGTCACGTGGTTAAAACTGGAGTCAGGTCATCATTCGAAGCTCAATATTCTTGTCCAAGCTAGTGAAAATTTGTTAAGACTGCGCAAATATTTAAAGCATTAGCGCGTGCCTTTTTATTCTACCTTTATCTAAAATCAACCCCGCCTACGTGAGTAAATCGTCTTCTGGGAGGATTAGAAACAAAGCCGGTACTATCTGTCATTCGACCTTTAATTTGAATTGATACCGTCCCTCGAACGGGTATTTTGAATAATTTAAGGCGTACACCCTGCGCGATATTTCGCCGCAAGAAAGACGGAGCGACGATTTATTTTTGATTACGTCAACGAAAGGGGAGAACGAACGAGAGACCGCGTCGAGAGATCAATTTAAAGTGTGCGTGCGAGACTAAAATACACAGTGACGTGTCCTAATTCATTTTCATACAAACGATTGAGTTATCAGTTAGGGAAGCGTCGATTAAAACGACCTTTTTGGTCGAATATCCAGAACAGATATTTTTAGAACGTTAAAGTTCCAATAAAATATCGTTATACCTACTTAAAAAGAAATAAAATGAAGTAGCAAAAAGTGTTATTGATCTTACGAGATCGCGAGTAACTCGATAAAGTTCATCACCGAAAATAATTATGCAAGATATAATGGAAAAAGAGTATAACGAAGCTCGAGAAGACGGTTAAGTAAAATGGGGAAAAGGGATCGTGGAAAATGTAAAAACGAAACAACCGTCTGAACGATTTTCACGAGGAGGTCTCTCTAATTTCTCTTCGCAAGCGTATCCGTTGACAACGGACTCCGAGCGTTATTCTCCCCGCGTGGAAATTCCGGTAGCTTTCCGAGACGGCGCGTATACTCGGTCGGGTGAGATTGTCGACGCTGGGCTCAAATCAAGACGCTGCCTAATCCAATCAGAGATGGTAATTGCGTGCGTAGCTCGGGGGCAGCAAAGCCATCGAGGGGCTGAGGGGCAAGGATTGCGGACTACGGACCTTGAGGGATGAGTCAGAGTTCAACCCCGATGCTACACAATCCGTTTGCACGTCCGTACGTATCTACCTCTACATCGACAATTTCCAGGATGCCGCAACGGTCGTGCCGATCGATCGTCCCTTCGGTTATAAAAAGCCCTAGCATCGAAAACAATGCTTCGCGGAGAATCGAAAGATTACAAAAAACTACTGCAACGATATTTCATTAAAATGTCTACATCGTAACAAAATAAAATAGAAAGTGATCGAATAATAGATCAAATCCTCGCCAGTTATGGTTGAATAACATAACGCTTAGAAATGGGAAAAAGAGTAAGAAAGGGAAATCATCGTCGAGCAAAGTCGACGAGAAAATCGATACTCCCGGTGAATCGCGCTACTAAACGCATAGATACATACGGTAGAGGTATGTACGTCGTAGAAGAAGGAAGATTGAAGGTTGTAGAAGAACGATTTGTAAAAAAACACGTGTAACTCGCACGAGGCACCCTCGCTTATTTTCCTCCATCGAGGCGACCCTCGGTCACCCTAACGACCGTTTGCGGACAGCGAACGCGCACCGTTGCCGAAAGAGCCTGGTACTAACCAACCATCGACCATTCACGCTATAATTTTGTACTCTACTTACAAGCAGCTCCGCTATCTAACCTACGATCGTCTTACCTCTTTCAAGATTTTTGTATAGGCATTGCATACTCGCGTCGGGAAACCTTTTTTTCATAACGCTATAGTTATTAGAAAAATGTTCGAACGTTTAATTAAAGCGAAAATGAAATCGTAATGCAAATGTTACCGATGCTGTCTACAACGAACTAGGTAATTTACGGACATATGCCAGAGCCCTGGTTAAAGCAGTAACTGTAATTACGAACATCCTATACATTCTGATACTTCGGTGCGTAGAAGGATGGGGAGGAGAACGTTCGCGCGCAAACATAGCCGGTGCTACGTGTACGCGCTTTTGCAAGGTGTACGTGTGTACACGCGATAATGGTCCTGCGGGATCGTACGAACGATCGGCTTACGGCACATGTCAGCCGGGTCTAGGACATCGGTGCTTGCATCCGAAGCTTGGAGGAGGACGGCGACGAGCTGGTAGACGCGGAACTCTACTCTACGGCGCACTGCGTTCGTAGACGTCACTTCGTACAGTCCGACCCAACGATTCCATCCACCTAAGATAGATCGTAAAGTTAAAATGCCATGACGGTTCTTACGTACGATAATTTGAAAATAAAGGTATCGATATTTCGGAATTCGATGTATCGTGGATAAGTTCTTATCGGGGTAGAAAAGAGAAGCGATATTTTTTAGTAAGAACTCAAGGAAATTTACAAAGGATCGTTGCAACGGACTGTACCAACGTTACATACATAGACAGCCTAGGTCCAGGTAGATAGATCGTGATCGGAGATCGACGCAGCCGACGGGTTATACAGGAGGATCTAATTGCAGCATGGACAACTCGTGGCACGTCCGTATCCCTACGACGAGAGTCGTAACTTTACCGCACAGAAATGCCCTCCAATGATCCTAATGCCCCGAACCCATTGTCTTCTTCCATCTTCCTCAACGAGATTTAAAGCGCTACTATCCAGTCACAGCTTTCAACGCTATTACCGTTTGATGACGATTCGATGGCTCGAACGTAGATCGAATAATTCGTTTGTAGCTTGGTCACGAATTTAAGGGATCTAGCCAACCTGGCCGCTTGGAAAATGGGTATATTTTTAAAAAATTTATACACTCGAAAGTATCAAACGAAATATTTTTTAACAGGAGGTAAGAAACGGCTTTGAGAAGGCCACAAAAAAATTTTAGTTGAAAATACTGAAAAATGGTGGCGTTGCAGAAATTTCCGCAGAGACCCTCCACGCGACACGCGCGTATATTGTCCCAGACGTATTTATTAAAAAATTAGCTTATTCGTGGATAATGTCGCTACAAAGTAGCATAGCGATTTTTTTCCGACCATTATAGTGACCTGAAATTTCGGTGAAAAATAAAATTTTTTTCTTCGATTTACCATAATTTCTCTAATGGTAAAAAATAAATCGCTATGCTACATTGTAGCAACACTATCCACGAATAAGCTAATTTTTTGATGATTTTTTTCAGATGCAACATGATAGTGATACACCTGGGACAATATACGCGCGTGTCGGGCCTCCGCGGAAAATTTTGCAACTCCGTCATTTTTCAATATTTTCATAAAATTTTTTTGTGGCATCCATAAATCCGTTTCTTACCTACTGTTAAAAAATAAAAATACTTCGTTTGATACTTACAAGTTTATGCATTTTCAACAAATGTACCCATTTTCCGAGCAGCCAGGGTGACCAAACCCCTTAGCGCTATGAGAGAAAAATACAAATGGAGTTACTTTAAAAAGTAGTCGTTCGAGTGATCGTGAAAAGCGTTTAACGTCGAATTATCCACTGAACGGAGTATCTCGAGCGCGAAAAGCAATATGTCTGTGCGATATCGCGCGCGCGAGTGTGTTTATGGCCTGTCAAAGATGAAGAACGACGAGACTCGCAGCCTCTTTCCTTCTAGGCAAATTAATCGAGAGCAAGAAAGAGAGGGAGGAGAAAGAGTGGTGGGGATAGAAACGAGGGTCGCTCGGTCGATTAGACGCGTAGGTGTCCCTAACGTTACGCGTTACAACGATGATCGCCGACGATGAAATACTGGTGAAAATTCGCAGACCTCGTCCTACTCCTATAGAAAACCGAGCCCGTATTTTCTCGATCCGCTCGACAGCTCGTACCACCCCCACGGTCATCGTTCTTACATCGTCGATTACCCAAAATAGATTTAATCAAGGGAACGCGCGACCGATACGATGGGAGAAGGACAATGGTGGGGTTCGATCCCGCGGACACGCCCGTGATCATGACGAATCGGTGAGATCGCTCGCATATGCAGCCGTGTGAACGCAAACACGTAGTATCGTGCGACTCTATCGATATTAGTAGCTTCGGTGCACCACGTGCAATATGTCGATGGACGGCAGAATCGACGTTACAACTTTTGCTCGCTCCTGATACGAGTCTAATGTTCCCCTCGGTGCATATTAAATGAGATGGTCGAATGACTCGTTGGTTCGATCATATTTCCGTCCCTCCCGACGATGGCAGCGTGGCTCCTATCGAACGGTGATATCTCGATTAAGAGAAAACGATTAGGAGAAAAGACTCGATTAATGTTTTTATAGTAATAATAATAAGGAGAAAATGGCGTAGGACGGAGGAGACACACCATTTCGATGTCGTCGGCATCGTCGCCGTCCTAACGATTTTCGAGTCTCGCGCGTCAGACCGCGCGTGTGTACGTGAGTTAAAACGATTAGGAAGCACGAGTCGACGCGCCAGAGTTGCACCGAAAGGGGAATAAAGAGAACGAGAGAGAGAGAAGGAAACAACGTAACGCGCGCGCACCGACTCCGCGGAACTGAATTACGCGTAATTGGCCTCGCCCCGTGCAACTTGAAAATATATTTTCGTTGATGCGATTCCAAGGCGCTTCGGGAACGGCCATTAGTCCGACTTGCCTAATTGTTCGCCCGTTATACGCTGACGCCGCGTACGGGCGGGAGGTGAATGAAGAGGAGATGGAGTAGGATGAGAAGAGCGAGAGGAAGAAGAGGAGTCGTGGCCAATCCCATTCTACTAATCCGAAAGTGTCCCTGTTTTCTCGAACGTTGCCGCACTCGTTGTATCCGCTGCTTTTCGGTATTCCACCGTTGAAAGCGGTAAAGTGGAACAACGAGAGAGTCGAGCCAACATTCCCCCCTCTCTTTTCGTTGATGCAACCTTGCCAGAAAGCTGAAAAAATAGCATTCAAAGTTCCGCACGGATTTGGGATTTCGTTCGCAATCCGGTGAGCGGTATCCGAGAGCCGGAACTGTACGGTGCACAGGTAAAAAGCTCGAGATGACGCTCGAAACACGGAGCAGAATTACAAGCGGAGATGCGGAAAAGCGTGACGAGAAAAGCGGGACTCCAGGTATTTTCCCGAGCTTTCTCGTCCGGCTGTTCAACGGAGTTACGATAGAAGCTAAGGAATTTCGCAATTGCTTGTGCAACGCTCGAAAGTTTTCGTTGATGAGAAGAAACGAAAATTCATGATATTTCGAAAAGGAGAAGAACGACGAGAGAGAGTAGGATCGTCGGTATTCGTCGAAGCTCGTTCGTTTAGAGATTAAAAGGTTGGACGAAAACGGCGATTCCGGTTTTGACGACACAATGGCGTGGGTGCTATTGATTTCGTAATAATACGGAAGGAAATCTCCGCGATTCCGCTCGTTACGTGTAACGTAAACACCGTCGACATTTGCCGAGCGACATCGTCGACCGCAGCACCGGTGGTGGTTTCAATGAAATTCAATAATTTGTTTAATTCAACGTTTTAAGCGAAGCAACTTGTTGCGCGTAACTGCCTCTGCATCATTAATTTTTTACAGGCTTTCGCATTAACGAGCAAAAATAGATACGAACTCTGAAAGAGGATCGTTGTCGGTAATGAAAGTCGCTTTGGAAAACGCGGGATACTATTTCGAGAAAAGTGTCTCTCGAAACCTTCGTAATGCTTTGTTCCGCAACATTTTATAACGCTACCGACTTTCCGTAACATTTACTAATTTTTAATTGTTATTTTTATCACGTTCCCATTAAAAATTTCGTCGTAGGTGAATAATTTTTTTGTAATACAACAAATACGCTTCGAAGCCCCTAACAAACCCGAGTGAAAATTTTAACTGTGATCGAAACTTCAATCATTTTCTCTGTAAGAAGTTTGAGATAAGAAACGAGGCTTATGAAATCTAAATTTAAACCAAATCTGAGTTTAAATCACTCATTAAACTTCAATTCGAACCTTTGCCGCCTAAACCAGAATCTCATAAAGTAGGGGGAGAGTGGTATGAAAGATCCACTTTTTGAAAGAGCCACGAGCTAACTATCGTTTACACAGTTGTTTCTGAACGAATGTTGAACGAATTAGTTTTCAAAAAACTAGTAAAGTTTTTGCTAGTTTAACCAGCAACCAGTGTTGCTATTTAAAAACTATAATTCGTCCAACATTCGTTCGAAAACTACTGTGTAAATAATAGTGGCTCTTTCATGTCACTCTTCCCCTAATAAGACACTACCCGCGGTTGGTCGTCCCTAAAAACGAGTCTTAATTTCAAACGATAGGTACGACATATAAAAATTCGGAAGAAATGAAGTTGAGAGTCGAACCAAAGTTAAAAAGTCGACTCTGAATGAAACGATCGCGGAAGCGCTCTTTCGTCGGACTTTCGACTCTCGAAAGAGAACAAAAATCACGCGGAGTGGTCCTTGGTGAAGTGCGCGATCTTGTTTTTCGTTCAATCAAGCGGAACTCACGAATTCGTCAAATTAAACACGGCCGGCGAGCGGTCGACCGGGAGCAGTCGGCGACAGTCGTAACGACCCTCGATGCCTTTCAAGAGGTCGAACGTGCGTTCCAGCGGTGACCGGGAAGGGCGAAGTTAACGCGTCAGGAGGATTGCCCTTTTGCGAAATGTGCCGGGGAAACACCCCTACATATTTATGCTCTCGTACTAACGGTCTAATAACACCGACCGTCGGACGGTTGGTCGGACGTAGGCTTAGAGCTTGGAACCGCACGTCTAACGACATTTCTCTCGTGGTCCGGGTGAAGGAGGGAGGTTGTCTAACGACGCCCGTGCACGATTTCTCTCCATTGTTCTCGCCTCGCGCGAGATGATAACAAGAGAGAGAGAAGGGCTCGCGGATCGATCGTACGAGAACGAGAGAGCGGCAGATTCTCGTAAACTCGCGAGAAAAAGGAAGGAGAGGGGTGGAAGCAATAGAGTCGCTCGATGATGGACGCGCCGTGCCGTTATCTCGGACAGAAAGTGAAAGTGGCCGCGTTTCCCTTTTTTCTTCCTGAAGAATAATAGAGAACACACCTTCGAGAGGAAGAGAGGTCGGGAAGAAGGGTAGAGAGAGAAGAGGAGGACGGGAAATGGGGTTTTTCCGGGCACGATGCTCGCTCGTACGCCGCCAGGCGAACGGACCCTCGAGTGCGCCCTGAATATCGCAGATGCTGGAGCCATTTGCGCTACTCTCGGCAACGATGAACGCTTCGCCCTTCGTCGTGGTGCTTCGATCGCTGCCACAACCACCACCATCATCCCTACGACTCACACCACCATCGGTGGTAGATAGGTTGGTACTACGCGCTACGCTGGGATCGTAAAGGCCGTTCATAATTGCCAGTGCATTGTGGATATTAATTTAGTGGCTCGTTCATATCGAAAGTAATATCGACCGTCCTACTCAGGGAAAGTCCAATAGAAGTCGCCTCGAGATGAGTTACTGCCTTTAATTTTCCGATAATAGGGCTCGTGCGACCCTCCAGCAGCTATCTCCCTTCCACCCCTCTTTCTCATTCTCTTCCTATTTCACCACTTCCGTCCGCTTCCCCCTTTCTCCTACCTCTTTTTCCTTTCGACTGAACAGCGCCGCGACGGAGACGAGGCTCCTTCCTTCGAAGCGACCGTTCCACTTCGCACCACTTCCCGCGGGTACCATTCCTAGGTGGCTCAGAATTGTTCGCCGATAGTTTCCGCGAGGGAGACACTCGAGGGGTAGTTAACTTTGCGACCGGAGCCATTCATTCCCATGGAATAACTATTTTATTGGCAACCCTCGCAATAACCCTAGCCTGGCGTTTATCAACGGAACTATGTTTACCGAGAAATACGGAGAGAAGCCAATGGCGATGGGGATGACGAAGGTGAAGGACGTGTCACGTCCGGCAAAGGGTATACATGTAATATTTATTTCTTTTATAAAGCGAACCCTCTGTAACGTATAATATACGTGAGGGCATTTAATTTTTATAGAAAAAGCAATCTTTTATCGATGATTTCTATGCAATTTCTAAAGAATATTTCCAAAAAGCTATTTCTTCCATAGAATTATTAGTTAAGCAAAAGTAATTGCAAAAACGTGTTGAATTGTATTCATACCAAACTAGCCAAGAATTATACAAGCATACATGTAGTAACGAATAATATATTAATAATAATGTCAATAACATCGGAGAACCTATGTAACAAAAATGATAAATTATATCAACTTTTGACAACAATGTTAACGCTTATATTACGGAAAAATGAAACATTTATAGTAGCTTGAAAAGATTACACTTTCCTTTAACGGTAACATTAAATTTTAACACGTTTAGGAGTCCCTCATAGGAGGGACTGCGCACTGAACGTGTTAAACAATTTTCACCTCACGCTAGTACAGTACAAGACTCAAACGGTGCTAGAATATTTATTATATGATGACCCTACAGTTTTATATTCACCTTCTCAATCATCAAACCTCAACTTAAATTGTGTGAAAGAGTTCAAAAATTCGAAGTCGGATTTAAAAATGAGGATAGAAGGAAAATAGAATTTTATTAATCCAAACAACCGATTTTAGATCTATTATGATTAGGCGTTGCGAAAAATCTTTTACCTTTTACTAATCTCCCAAGAAATCGTACGATTATTAGCACTCTGTAAAAATTCGCGTATTGACAGTCCGACGCGTTTGAAAAGACAATCCTTGACCATGAGAATGGGATCGAGAAAAACGGAAGTCGTGAGACCGAGCGAGCCCTTCCGCTTCACGCAAGGCCGAGTTTCTTTTTCATTTCGACGAAAAGAAAGGCATTCTAGTAGAAGGAAAGGCTCAACGAACGTTCGCTACAAAGTGCTGGCGACGTAATGGAAAGCTTCGAACCGCGGTCATAACTGTCTCTCCGTTGCGGGACGTTGCGTACGATCGCTCGACGGATGAAGATATTAAATACTTTTGCCTCGTGGCAGCTGTGCCCGCCACGAGATTCAATTTTCTTTTTCTCTCTTTCTTTGTTGTCCCTGTAGTACACGCAGCCCTCGCGAAAGATGCGATAACCCGAAAGGGCCATGGATCACCGACGAAATCGTCATCGATCATTACTCTAAGTGGTGTAACCGTGACTAATCGGAAAAGACGGTTATCGTCGAGATGACGACGCGTAAATCCAAGTATTTCGCCGTCCGACTCGATTCCATCGAATTACCGAGAGAGGGAATGTGTAAGAGTAACAGTGACGCGTTCGGACGATACGCTCATTTTTTCTTTCATTCGTACTAGTAGTACGTCTGTGAAGATCCCATGCGTGCAGTACCCACTCGAACAAACGTGACTAATCGAGAAACACGTAAGTATACATATACGTTCGCTTATCCCACCGGACCGGAGAGCATCCAGAAGAGAGGAATGATTTTTCCAAAGCTTCGAAACGCGAAGGATCATCCTCCGAGGTATCCTCGCGATATCACGCTGACACGACGGAATTTTGCAGCGTGTCTCGCGAACAACGGTACGTTTCCACGAGCCATAAGGTATCGGGACACGCATCCCATCGCGGTTAAAGTTTCATTTCTATTCTTCTTGTTCCTCGATACGAATTTGGCAGACCCCTCTATAAAAATGCTCCCGATAATAAATGGTACCATCCGATGCACGAGACTCGGCGTCATCCTGCATCTTCGTAAAGAATCATTCTATTTTTTCCCTATCCCCCATTCCGTCCCTTTCTCGTTCTCTCTTTTCGCAACATAAATTCAATGGTAAATACTTTCTCGAGTTTAAGTCAGGCAGAGTCGGACGAAGGTCGAGAATTCTTTAAATCCCTACGAAAGGGATGATAGGTACTCGAAGGTGACAATGAACCGTGACCTGGTCGGTATGCTAATCGGACATAATACTGATGAATTTACGATACAGAACGGCTATCCCTGAACTGCTTGCTCGGAACGGTCAACCCTTTGGAGCCTCTTCGCTTGGCCACTCTCTCGCTCTCTTTCTTAAAACGAAACGAACATATTTCTTGCGTAGCTTTGTATGGACACACGTCGCCAACGTGCTCGTCCCTTTTCTCGGTACGTTTCAAAACGCATAGTTTCGCTTTCTCGTGCGTTGTCCGATGGAAAAAGCTCGACGACTCCGATGACTCATAAACGCATAACCGATCTCTGCCGAAAGGGAACGGAACGCTGCCACGAGAAATTCTTGAAATTTCTTCCCTTCGATCGGACGAACTGCAAACTTTCGAGTTACGATTAGAACTATGCGAGTCACACGGCTCGTTCGGATCCGTTCTCTGATAGACTTCGCAAGAATTCTATTTAATCTTTCGCGCAATTAAGGATGACCCGTACAGAGCATATACGTCGGTTTAGATCAAAGGGAAACCATTTTAACGCACCAAAGGTCGCTCGTGTTTAAAATAGATTTTATATACGGAATGGGGCAATAACTATTTTAAATACCTCTGAAATTCTAAGGTTCGAAGAACACTTTTGTTATATCAAAGTTGCACGATTCTACATTTTATTTATTTCGGCCTGCAACATTGCCGGCCGTTAGAGCGTTAATATTTCAGGCAAGCTTTTAGAATATATCTACCTAATGGATATCTCGAAGATCGAATTGGAGATGGGTACGAAATTGGTTCGACGAAGTTGGCGATCATTCCAAGAAGGTCTCTCGATTCGCTCTAAAAGACGTCACGTATGTAAAGAGTCAATAAGAATTCGATAAAAATTCGGGAGACACGAAATCGTACGCTGTCGGCATCGACCGACTCGACCAGTCGAGAACACTTAGCTTACGTGGATTTAAAAACGTTTCGTATCGATTACGAAAGTCTTAAATTTATGTAGGTACACGTGATACATCCGACCCGGTAGCTCGTCGGTTCGACGGACGAACGGGTCGATCGAAATTTCTGACTCGCGCGAATCCGTACGATGTTCTATTTGAGCAGGGCGGCCATACAAATGTAAACGCCGACCACACGCGTCGATTAAAGGTCGAGCAAGATTATATCGCACAAGCGACGTCAAAACATTATGCAGCTCACATCGTCGGCGTTGTCCAGCATGTGCACGACTCTTCCGTAAGATTCCTTTTGCCATCCTGTATCCTGTGTGATGCGTAAATAAGACTTGCCTTTGTAAACGAAAAAAATTGATCCGAAAATTCAGCGTTTACGTTATTTAAAAAAAATTGTTTTTCTTACTAAGATATTTTTTCAATTAAAGAAACATATCAACCTTTGTATTTGATATAAAATGTTTGTTAATCTTTTGCGCTCGTCTGTCGATTCTAAGCCAACATATTTCAAATTATATTAGGTGAGGAAGAAAGTGTTGTTTTTGTATGAATGTGTGAAATTTTAGAAAAATTGAATTTATGAAATACTTTATCGTTGTAAAAGAATACTGAAATGTAAATGGTGATTTTGATCAATAAAGTTATGACAGAGAAAAATAATTGCGTTTTTAGTTTAATTGTAAATGGCGACAGAACAGTTTTGGTTGCCTGGTAGGTATATTCCTCGCTACGTCACGAAAGAAATATATTTCACTTATCGATGAATTGAAGAAAAATTGTCGAGTGCAAGAAATACATAAACGAGTGACAAGTGCTGCTCGACATCGCGTTGCCATTAAAATTGGCCTTCTCGGAGTATTTCTTTCATTCGTTATACGATATACCTATATACGTCCGTCGTGTGAAATAAGAATGGTACCGATTCTCCTTCCGTTCGCCAATCATCTCGAGATCCCTGACGGAACAGGTTTAAGCGGCCTTATCAAAAATGGTAGACAATTTTCTCGCGATCGTGAGAGACAAGCGGAACGAAGCCTCGACACCGTTCTTTTTTACTCCTTTCATCATAAATCTCCCATCGTAGTAGTGCGAAACGAAAACGGCATTGGCGAGGAAGCTTTTATCGTGATACCTTTTTTCCTATGTAACGCAACGCACGAAGGAAATTGTAGTTTGCTCGTTCTTCTATTTTGTATTTTCGTTTTTGAAAAATTTTGACCAGCGATGAGTAAACCACGATCGTTTAGTTATTTATCTGTGGCATGTCAAAATCGTTCTTACTTCCATTATGTAAAGTTTTATTTTAACTAATTTATAGACTGCTTAACAATGAAATAACCCAATCTCTAAATTAACATCTACGTCACTTCAAAGTTTGTAGCTAGTTACCGCTGACGCATATACATGTCTCCAAATTATCTATTGTTTGTTGTTTTTTTTAAATCTATTTGATAAATTTACAAAAGTTTCTTTTTCTATTTTAATATTTCCGTTAAATCAACATTTGCAAGATCTACATCTTTTTCAATTTTAAGAAAATTTTGTAACAATATGTTCTTTAAAATAGAACAAGAGCAATCTTATAAAAAATACTTTTTTTTTTGTTCTTACCTTCAAAACCTTGCCTTATTAAGCCAAGGCTCTCACTAAACTCTAGAAGGATAAACTTAAGTAGAAACAGTTGCTTATTACTAATCCACATAAATAACTGCGTCGGTCGCACATTTCTGTCACTTGTCCAATATTCGTATCCCGATCGTAACGAATTATTCGGTGAGGCAGAGAACGATTCTTAGGGATCGCATTTATGAAGACATCGTTCGTCGACCTAGCAAATCGTGTAACGCTTCGTCGATATGGACACGGTTTAAGCGTGCGTCACAATTTCCCCTCGACAATACGAATGTACGATTTTTCACGCATGTGCCACCCGACGTAAGCGTCGATACTCTCGTTCACATATGTTGTCAATGACTGACCGAAATTGCTCGTGGGTTATTGCCGTTCTTGGACGATCTCACTTTGAAGAACCGCCTTAAAAAAAAGCTGGATCGACCTCGAATAACGTGTTCAATTATTACCAAAACTTTCCTGCTAATTTTCTTTAGGATTAATCAATTTAGAGTTTCAGCTTCTTATGCTTAATTCGTAGTGCTTTGTCTTTAGCTTTATGCTTCGCTAGACATAATGTCTTTAACACTAGATTTACGGACTGAGCTAATTTGACTCATTAAAAATTTGATTACTATATATATATATGAAACTTTACAATTATTTAAAAAAAATCATACGTGGCTTTTTAGTTAAGTAATGAAATATATGTAGGTAAATGTTGATTCCTCTTCTTTTCTTTCCTCTTTATATTCTTTATTTTTTACTTAAGTAGAAATAGGTATATAAACAACATCCGTAAATCTAGTGTTAATATGTTTCTATTAATTTTAAACTTATTATTTTTTTATACTCTTATATTTCTTTTCTTTTGTTTTTATATTTTTTATTTATTTTTTTTTGTTATTTGTAACCTCCATATCGACTCATCTGTAGAGACTTTGCCTAAAGATGTAATAAATTCTTATCTATCTATCTATCTAATTTTAATTATCCTACGAGCAATTTGCATCGAAGCGTACAAGTTTATTATTTGCATTAATGAAATCGGTAGTCAACGAGGAGGGTGTGACCGAATATCGTGACGCCGACCCTGACTCGCGCGCTAACGAGAAAGAGATTGAATTTAAGGGGCAACTCGATACGAGTGCACTAAAAATTGCTGCGTTAAATTTCGAATATATGCGTACCGTCGTACTAGGATTGTATTCGTCGGTGTTACGCGAAGTACCATTAAGCGTTGTAAAATGTTATTTTCCCCGGACGTTGCATATGTATGGACTATCAACCTTTTTCGGCTGGCTGACTGAAATCTCATTATCGTCGACCATTGAAGGTTCATCAAAATCCGATATCTATGTAACACGCAGTTCCATTAACTTTCCCATCTCCTCTTTCCCGTGAGAAGCGGCACTGGGAATCAATTATAAAGATGATTTTTTTCGTCATCGTGCAGACCCATGTAACACCGCTTCCAAAACCTTCGATTTTCCGAACGTTCAATTTCGTCGTTTATAAAATGCACGAGTGAAGTTCGTACACATTGCGTGGGCAACCGAAAAAGGTTCAAAGATAGCAGCGACCGGTTGAAGTTTCGACGACGAAAGAAGGTAAAAAAAAAAAGGAGACGAAGAAAAAACATAAAAGCGAGAAAAAAGGAAGGAGAAAAGAAGATATCGATAGAGAATAAAAGAAACAAGAAGAAAACGGGACGAGGGAGAAAGAAGGAAGGAAAGGAGAAACAGCGAAGTGGAGTGGAAGTAAAGAGAGGTTTACTAGAATGGCGTGGGGCGGTGAAGAAGGGTTATAGGAAGGGATGAGAGAAAGAGAGGGAAAGAATATCGCAGTACGGTAGCCAAGCCAAAGGTGTATCATAGCGGGGCCGAAAGTGTCGGACGCTCGTGGGATGTTCTGGCCGAAAGGGCCCCCTCGCGATCGAGAGAAGTCGATGGAGGTAGTAGGTGCTGTAGGGGAGGAGCAAAAGAGCGAGAGAGGCCCGACGAGGAGAAACGCCGAGAAACGAGGAGGAACGAGGAGAAACGAGGATAGATGGAGAGAGAGTTTCTCAGAGGAAGGGAGACCATAAGGGGGAGATCGGCCGGAGAAGCAAGGGGGAGTCGGCGTTCCGTCTTACCTTGTAATTTACTCACCGCGGGCCCCAAGCTATCCATCTCGTGGCATAACTCAGGGATGGGCCCGTCGAACTTCGAAAATGTCACTACACGAGGGGCACCGTCGAATTTCCTCATCGGCCGTAATCGTGATTCGATACGCACGTAGCTTGTATCGCTTCGAATATACTTCCTTCGTGATTACTTACCCAAAAATATGCGGCCTGTCTTTTTGTTTCACTCGCATCGACGATTTTCAGAAGATTTTATTTTAAGATAATGCTTCATTAAGATTCGTCGAAAATTGAAAAAATATCCTACGTACACGCGTTGCTTCGCAAACAATTACGTTCGTTTTAGAATCGCGGATCTCGGTTCGGCCTTGGAACGGTCGAATGCGACAAATAACGTCGTCGAAGATAATACAATTTACGATCGTATTATATCCAGCGCTATTGTCTTCGAGATACGTTTTACCTGTATATAGGTATCGCAATACGACCTTCGATCAAGATCCTTACGGATATCGTGAAAGGATACCTCGTGTTTTTCTTTGGAAGGATCGACCGATCGGTCAATTACATTCGCGAAGACTAATGTGTGACTAATCTCTTTATATGCCGTAACCACCTACGAACTGTCTATTGTCTGCAAGTATCCACGACGAACCAACGTAGATCGATCTTGGAGCTCGAATTGTATTCGTCGGTCCCAAACTTTATTGCCAATAAACATAGATTTAATTCGTATTTTATCACCTCTTTAAACGAGTATTAACTAAACGAATGATCGCAAATTTAACAAAAAGCTTTGAATAACGTAAATTGAGAAGTAAAATATTGTAAATCCTTATTCGAAAGAAAGAGGAACGGTAGTCGGGTGACTAAGCACGGCCCTGGCATCGCAGTGGAGCTTCAATACAACGCTGCATACGTTTAGCTAAATTACACTTTATATATACCATTATTATTTCATGGCTCCCACTGATGTGCCCTCTCACGGCTGACGCCTTTTTCTCGTTCTACCTCTTCTCACCCTTCTCCTTTCCTTCGAGCAGAGTTTAACAAAAGAAAGACTACCGCGCACAACCTTTTGCGGTACCGACGTTACGGCACGGCCTGTTCGTATTACTCGATATAGGCGGAGTGAAAAAACATATTACCTGTACTTTCTTACACTTCTTCAACTTTGTTCCTTATTTGCGAGTATTAAATTTGTCTCTCTGTCCAGAAAGATATCAAGCCCATTCGCGTAAGTTTTAATTTTTGCACACTCGAAAATGTGCTTCATCGATGATCGGTGATTCGTAACAAGTGGGAAGATCGTAACGAACCCGTTGCACGAGGTTAAAGAGTATTTGTGTAAGAGAAAGCTTTCGGGTAAAGGTGCGAAATAAAAAAGAGAGGCGATTCGAAGACCGAGAGCGAATTTTCGATCGTTCGATAAAACTATTCTACGAGGTTGAATGGTTTTTCGTCGAAAGAATTTCATCCGAGTCACAAAGACCTTTTACCGTAAGTAATCAGACATGCAAAATCCTCCTTTTGTACCCGCTCTTACCGCCTCGACCACTCTTCCTTCCCCTCCTCTTCGTCCATTTCCTCTCTCTCTCTCTTTTCTTTCATCCACATCTTCTCTTTGCCCTGCCTTAATCGAACCACACTTTTCATCAAGGAACATCAAGGGAACTTTCGGAGTCATTAGACGAATCGGTGTACGATATACGATCTTTCTTTTCTCCTTTCTTTCCTAGTCTCGAAGATGGTAAAAACTGTATTAATCGTCGACGGACTACCTTAACAGCTATGTTTTATTTCTTTTGCTTTTCTCTTGCCACCGGTAGCCGGTCTGAGCTTGTAGCTTACGAGCGGTAACGCTGGAAGGTAAACCACGCGACTAAGGTTGTCATATTGCTCCCGATCTCGCATCTGAAATTCAAATGACCACGGCGCCATGACTTTCAAATCTATCGATAAGCAGATAGGACCAACGGGGAAGTACAAATTCACATTCTCGCTCGGGTTTATTCCTCCACCTCCTTTCGAACGATCCTCATAGTCTTCCCGTACGTACATATCTACCTATTCTTCTCCTCCTTCTACGAGCAGGAGGAGCACGATCTCCTTCCGTGCAACATCGACCACTTCGAGCGGAACGATTTTACGAGATCTCGCTAACCGCGTTCGCCTTTAATCCCTCAAAAAGTTTTCAAGCGCATCGATCCGTCACGATCGAATTCGCGCGATAACAATAAAATGTTTGCACGCGAGTATCCCCTGCTCGAAAGGATTCATTTATCGAACGTCGTGCGAGCCTGTAATTAATTACACCGCTCTCCCTACTGCAAGCAGTCGGCTTCTCTCTCTTGCATTGGGCCGGAGGGAGAAAGCGGAATTAATTCAATTTAATCCACGCGCGCTCGCACAACTCACGAGGTCGCGCGAAGATGCACGATCCTTCTTTAGGAGGGCACCCGTCAAAAGAGGGAGGTTGCAAGCGGCGTCGGAGGAGAACCACGGACTACTTATGCATAATGCAACTCGCAGCAATTAAAACTAAGTAACAATTAGACTTAAGAGGACGAACTTCCGACCGAATACGTGACCCTTTAAAAATGTCCGAGTAGAGGGAAGCGCGGATAAGAAAGAATCTTTTTCTTCGACTCGTCGACTTGGCTTTATCTCCCTTCTTTTTCCTTCCGTCTGGTCTCTCTCTCTCACCCCTCGTCCTCCTTTCAGGCTCTCTTAGACTCCCCCTCCGCATCTCAGATTCGCTCGTTGAACTAGCGGTTAAGCACTCCTTTCAGTGTACTCGAGGAACTTTAAGCACGCTTTTCAACGAGCAACATAACTTCGTGTAGCTGGCAAGTGCCACACCCTCGATAGCAAGTTCGTAGGGCGCTATAATTAAGGCTATCAATTAACATTCCTTCTCATCCTTGGCGATTAATCCGAGATTATTGTTGCCACGTAGCCTTTGGTCCTTTAAAGCGCGGTACCGTTTCTCGAGGCCTCTCCTCTTACAAAATATATCAAATTCTTCTACCTCTCGGTCTCACGAAATTAACTACCTTTTCCCTGTCGGTTCTTTAGCATAAGACAATTCCCATCCCTCGAGCGAATAAGAATTCCACGAATTAAAGCGTTTAAAATAATTATTTTCCTTCGTAGGTATCGAAGAAACGAGACGAACGAACGGCTGGATTCTCGAGTTCGATCATATTCCAAGAAAGAACGTGCCGACGTGAATTTTATACGTTCGGTGGAGAGAAAAGGATCGAATTCTGGAAAGGAAGGAAAGAAGCTTAATGATCCGTTATGGAAGCTCCGGCAGAGCTCTACGAAAAGGCCGCGAAGAATCGGTACGCAGCTAATACGGGCTGGTGGTAACGCACCGCGAGGTATCTCGCTAATTATAAGTTTCTTACCGATCCCTGGCGCCGGACGCTACGATAGCCGGAGTATTACGTTTCAAGGTTCCTCGAGAGTCTCGGATAAAATATGATCAAGGCCGTAGCAAAATCCCGGCGAACTCCTGGTGCGTAGAATCGACGGAAATAGGAGGCAAGCGTGCGTGAGAAAGTGAAGGTAGAGAAAGAAGCATCGATAATCGAAGGATAGGAAAGATCGTGTCTTCGACGTCGTCCTCGTCGTCGATTGGGAAGTCGAAGCGGCGCGATCAGGACTTACGGTAACTTTAATTACCAGTTTTCAATTCGTTAGCGTAGCGCAACCGCGGCCGAATACGTGACCGGAATCCGAGCGTAGCTCGGCATAGCAAAAAATTAGCATGCCTTCCTGCGAGCTACCGCAGTCTAGCTAATTTGCAAAGACGCAAAGAATCGATAGCCGGAAAATGTGGCGGATTGCCTTGCCGAGAGTAGGAAAAAAAAGGGGAAGGGAAAACGGTGAAAGAAATTCAACGTGTCTCTCTCTCGTGCGACGAAGAAGCTCCTGCACCCCTTCCGATTCTGGGCACGCGCGTCTCTATCGTGGAAAACGAGAAACGATCAACGATCGTTTCTCTCTCGATACCACGGGATACTTGCTCTCTTCCTCTCTGTAGCATCTTACAACAAAGTACTCCAGGAAGTAGAGATGAAATGAAGACGAGGAGAGAGAGAGAACTCGTCCATGTTCTTCTAGTATAATAAAAGCAGAGCAAAGTACGAATACTCGGGCTTGAAACGACATTCACGGTACGCTCGACCGCGAGCACCGGGCGAAGACTTATGAAGCTCATAAAAAAGACAATCTCGTGCATCGAGATACAGCTTTTTCAACGAAGACACCGAAGAATTATTTTTCTCGAGCACGCGAGGCGCGAAACGCCACCTAACGCGGCCGTTCCGTGCCTCCGCGTGCGCTAGAAAATGCGAGATGCATAATGCAATGTGTATACCATAAGCCGAGCGAGTTAATCAATTATTTTCATCGTGATAAAGCCGAGAGCGTACCGGTCGAGAAGTAGTTTAACACGCCAGTGGTCAGGGAAACGATTTTCCATCAGCGTCGACCATTGAAAGCGTCCCGCGGATACGCGGCTGGCTTATCAATGACGCAACCCCCGAGAATGTCGCGCCTCGCACTTGGACGCTCGTAGCCGAATAAAACGAATGAACGGAAGGGGAATGGAAAACATTCGTAGCAGGCTTATATTTATGATCGAAGCATAGGACTCGGCTAGCGAACGATTTACCGAACAAATACTTTCGGTTTATCGCCATACGCGCCGATAACGATCGGCCGATGTCCGAAGAGTAATAAAGCTAAAAGATGGACGACGAGCAACGCGAACGCTTCTTCCGCTATCGCCGTGCAACGATCGTCGCGCGTAAAATAACAACGGTGGATCCGCGTTTCGCTTTTCCATCGCCAAAGGAAATCGAGCTCGACGGCGATGAAAATACAAGCGAATATTTCGTCTCTCCTTCTCTCTCTCTCGGATGAACGTCGAAACTCGCGCGTACAGAATATTCGTTAGCATGACTACTCTCCAAAATTTGTTGGAAAATTTGAGAACCGCGTTAGAAACCCGATGTTTAACGTAGAAATTATTAATAGCTACCTACGTAATAAAATGTTACTATGCTAGTCGAGGGGGGGCACGCTTCGAATACGAAATTAAGTCCGTCATTCCAGCGACGAAAAGTCTGCTCGGCCGACGATGTAGACGATGACAAGTAGGAGGAGGATGTCGGTCGGTCGAAGGCGAAATCAATTTTCACGGAGCACCGTGCCACTCTTGGTACAAGTTGCGCGCGCGACCGATCCACACGTAGGTATATATCGCGCGAATACACGGCTGGACGAGCACGACTACACGAACGATTAGTTTACGCCGTCGACCACGTCGCTCGTTCTGACGGACAGCGCTTCGGGGATTCCGCGATGAGAAATAGAAACGATGGACGCGTCCTCGTTGAATTTCTCTCTCCCTCTCTCTCTCTCTTTTTATTTTCACTCGTTCGCCCGTCCTATCACAGCCGCGACCACTGACGCTAGAACGCGTTTATCATAATTAATAAT
The DNA here is from genome assembly GCA_916049575.1 of Ancistrocerus nigricornis. Classification (NCBI taxonomy): domain Eukaryota; kingdom Metazoa; phylum Arthropoda; class Insecta; order Hymenoptera; family Vespidae; genus Ancistrocerus; species Ancistrocerus nigricornis. The sequence goes on along the minus strand of OU696669.1, from coordinate 9,880,144 downwards.
TATCGAGAAGGTACGGACGCACGTGGCTGCCTATCGCGAGTCCGCAAAATAACGGCTCGATTGTCGATCAAAATACCGTTCGCCATACGAAATATACGTAAAAATGGTCACGAGTCTGGGTCACGGCTGTACTCGCGACTGAAAATTCCACGCCGTTAGGACGAATCATAAATCATCGGGAAATCTTGCGGCTACCATTATTCATGATTAATCTCGTTTCACTACGGGGGGAAGGCTGGCATACCGAACCGCGACTTTACTATTAGCCGTTATATCGCTGTTGCTTTTATTTCGTCCTACCTACGTCGGATAAGAAAATCCAATCTAGCGGGACGTAACTTCGTTGATTAGTATAATCAAAAGGATTTTACACGATTTTCTACTACTTCCGATCTCCCTTTTAGCGCGTAACACGCATCGCGGTGAAGTTGTTCTGAATTTCAAGGGGAAAGCGAAATTTTTGTCAATTTTTGTTTGGTTTCAGGTGTCCAAGCGGAAAACTATATGTGCACATCAATGATTCGAGTCATAAAGTCTGATACCATTTTTCGAAAATCGACACAATTAAATAGTTATTAACTAGCGAAGATCGGTCAATCACGGCGACTAGCAAAGGAAAGCGGTTCACTATAGATCGCAGCTAGGCAACAAACGAAGCGGTAGGAGGAGCAATCTACGGTAAACAACGTTACATGTCGCTGATTGTCGTGATTGGCCGATCTTTGTTACTTCGAATTTTTGTCGAATTTCGGAAAATAGTATTAGACTTTTCGACTCAAATCATTGATGTGCACATGTAGTTTTCCGCTTGGACACCTGGAATCGGACACCCAGTAGATTTAAGTTGGCAGTTATTGGATAGTTCCGAAGAATATTTTGATTTAAAGTTGTGATTGCACTGACGTCACTACAGGCTCCTGTACTCTTTTGTTTTTCATACATTACGCACTTCGCAATAAAGACCACATCGGTAAGCACGCATGTCCTTCTCTTTCCCGCTTTATCCATTCTTAGAATTTTTGTACTTCATCTTTTATAGACCGTACAAACTTTGTTGGATAATTGATATTTGTAAAGAACTTTGAGTTAACGATCGGAAGGTAAGATGGCCTCGCTCTCGAGAAGAGACATCCTCGGTGACGAATCGTATCGGTGAAGCACCGTTACCTTCCAAAAAGGGCCGAGTTCAAATTGCTCGTAACAAAGATTTAATTGAGGCAATTAACGGTGGTGGATGGACGGGAGAGCGTAGAGTCGAGGAGAGGGAAGGAGAAGAAAAAGACCGGCAACGAGCGACGGTAGAGCGGAATTGCGAAGTGAAAAAAGAGGCGGATGTGGAGAGAAGAAAGAGAGAGAGAATAGAGAAGAAGGGTTGTCGCGAACGGTAGCGAGCGAACACGTGAAAACGCGTGCTTTTACGGTACCGACGATTACGAAGACGACGTTGAAACTGTATCCATATACGGTAAGTCGGCAAAGTGTGAGCGCTTGCGCGACAGAAAGAGATTCCGGGAGGGTGGAAGTCTCGTTGAAGGGTCCTTCTCTCTGCCCGAAAAGGAAAGGACTTCAAACGGCTCGTCGAGAAAGGGACAAGAGAGAAAGATAGATAGAGGAGACGTTCGACCGAAAAGTGACCCTCCATGTATTATTCCCTTCGAACGTCATTTCAAAAACGGCTTATCCGGTGGCGAGGCTATTAATGTCAGAACTCATCGTCCGTTCTCCCTCTCGCGTTAACGGAGGGTGGAATTCGAGCGAAGGACTACCTACGAGAAGAAGCAAAAGACGAAGATAGCGAGGAAGAACGACGAGGATCCGATTTGTCCGGAGGGTTTCTGATTTAAGGCGACCTCGATCCAAATCCTCGTTATGACTTATCCAGCGTGAATCACGCTGACGTTGTATTTAGCCCGATATCACTGTCTTTCGACGTAATCGTTAGTTAACGTCTAACGATCGTTGGTGCGCTCGCCATTTTCGTGACACCGTACAATTATGCTTTCCGAACGTGCTTACTTCCGTCTTGGCTAGTATTTACTCGAGCAGAGTCATTCGAGGGTGCCCCGATCCTTCGTCGATGACGATGCAACTTCGAAAAAGGTGAAAGACGAGTCGTTGAAAAAGTAGTGTCGTCCTACGTTCGATAAAGTATACGAGTCACGAGTATACGTAGAATTCGAAAGTCGGAATTGTGTATACGATACTCGAAACGCAATTCGACAGAGATGTGTTACGTCGAAAGTAACTCACGAGATTAAACATTAAAACGTAGCGAAGACGTAGGAACGCTGGAAAAAGGACCAAGGTAGGTAGGTAATTCTTTTCTCCGCGGGAATTCGTACCGTGGGAGAAAATTGAAACCAGCCGGAATACGAATATGGCAAAATCCATTGCATTTTCCGGCAGACCTCGTCGAATCGAGTTAGAGTTTAACGCGCATAATGCGATCCATCGGAGTTACGTATTGCCAGTTACATTAAATTCGTGGTGTCGTTAATAGCGAGTGAAACTTCGTTGTACCGAATAATCGCTCGCTCGAGTCTACAATAGCGAAATTGATTAGCACGCGTTTCGTACCGTCGATGTGGGTGGCTGGGACGAGAAAAGCGATATCAAACTCGAACGTGCGTACCTTCGTTCGGAATTATTATTTAATTCATATTCGATTTTCTGTTTGCACGATGCACCCGCCTGTCGGACGAGTGCTCGCCCGAACAAAAATCTGCTGATAATTTAAATGCGAAACAATTTATTTCACGTCATATTTCGGAATTATATATATGTGTATGTAAATTTGATTAGCGTCACATTATTAATTGAGAATCAAAGTAAAGTGACAGCAGGAATGGGGGGTAGGGCAGAAACGTAGAGAACAATGAACGATTACGAATGTCCGATGTTTTTTCCCCGATCGGACAATAAAGAAAAAGACGAAAACAATTCTCTTTCGCTAAACGATCGAACGATTCGTAATCGGAAACAACGGGGGGCGTTCGACGCGATCGATTGCAAAACCGAGAAACTTTCATTTTACGGGCTAATAGCTGCGCGATATCGAAAGTCAATTTTACAAAAATAATCATTTTAACGATCGGATCGTTTGTTAAACGTCGAACGGAGAAGACGGCGAGAGCTTCGATAATGATTATAATTTCGATGTCGATACAAGTCGAGCATCGAGTTTTACGCGTTTGGATATCTAAGCCCTGGTATAGCGTAGTCTCGTACGTGGCGCACTTTGTACGCTATATGTCAAACGGTCGGATAAAAATTCACCTACATGACTTATCCTTTCTATTTCTTCGATAGCCGTGCAAGCTGCATGACCATGGCGGCGATCGTTTATTCTCGCAAACGGGATCGTAACCAATGGAATAATGAGCATCGAAGTCTCGCCATGCTCGTTTACGCGAGCACCGTCTCGCTTCTTTCTTTCTTTTCTCTTTTACCTTCCCCCTACATGCCTTGTCTTCGCTCACTTTACGAGATCCGGAGATGGTTCGATGACTCGAAGAGAATTCTGAATAAAAGGAGGAAGACCTCGAGCGACGGAAGCGTAACAGCTGGAAAAGAGAAGATCGATGGCTGACGATGAAATCGTCCGGTGATAAAAGATGTACTTTAGTCTTGATATTAGCTCGCATCGTCTTGATGCTTTCGCGGTTCGATAAACGCGATTGATAGATCTTCGTTCTTAAGAAAGTTACGACCGTTTTAAAATAATTCCATTCAATTTATAATAAATGGATTGACTAATCCGAAAAAGAACGTAACGTGAGACACGTAAAAATAGTGTACGAAGGTAAAAAGAATTTTACGTGGATATTGATACAGACTTTACGTAGAATACATAAAGCCTGCCACTACGTACGTTTAGCTCGTATTTCTACTCGTCTCTCTTTTCCAAGAGAATATAAAAGCACGTAGAAGAGCGTACACCTTCCTCCTAAAATTTGTTCTCGATTTTTCCCAAGGTTTCGAAATTCCCTTTATGGCTGAATTAACTGGGCCAAGCATTTTCGATCTACCCTGCACGTTCCCATCTCTCAAAATTCGAAGTCGTATATCAACTGGTTCGAAAAACACTCGCGATGAAACACACCGAACGGCTACCGGGAAGTTACGCGCGATGGGAGGATGTAAACGCGCGTCATACGTCGCACGCAGAATGATTCTAAGCTCGTAAAAAGCAATACCGCGTATTCGCGATCGCGTATCTTCATGACGTTTTACCACCACCATATTTCGTTACGGAATACCTCGACGTGACTCTCTCCCTCTCTCTCGCTCGCATAAGAGGTAATAAACATAAAACTCGACACCTACGTTTTCGCTTTTCCTTCCCTTCTTTCTCTTCCATCGCTACCTTTACCTTTATCCCTTTTCCCATTTCAACCGGTCTTTTTTTTTTACTCCCCGGAACTGAAAAAGATAGAGGAAAAAGTATCGGGCGATGCGACAAAATTGCGTTCAACGGAATGGATAATGGACATATTTTCTTCCGACGATCTCAAATAAAGTCCAAGATATTTTACACGTCGTAAAAAATGTGCGATCTTTCCGTCACGACCGCGGAGGGAAAGGAACTGTCCTATTCGTACACTATCGAGCTTGAACGCTCGAGCTCGCGCACGATCCATCGCTGTTCGGTCTTTCTAATCGTCGAACGAATAACGACGACTTGCCAGGATGTTTGGTACATGAGTTTCGCGAGAGATCGTACGAACAAGGTTGCTGTATTTTTACGCGACTTACGTGATTTATAAACGATCGAGAGGAGAGCTTTACGCGAGCATCGTAAATCGAACGAACAACCTATTTCGTTGGCTAGAACTTGAAATGCTTAAGTTCGGGACTATGGCCTTGTGAAGTACTTTAAATTTTAGCAAAAGTACAAAGAAATAGGCCTTCCCTTAGACCGTGCGTCGAGTAAATTGTCCGCTTCCTCTAGTTTCATTCTACGCGTAAAGATTTTTTCCATTAAATGTCAAAAAATAAAAAAAAATACGCGATTAACGAAAGTTTTATCGATGGATACTTCGTCATACTTTATCCGATGTTTTTCGATACCTATATCAAAATACTCGGCGGATGAAGTAGGAACGAATCGATAGTCGTACTACCTACCGCGAGCGACGCGTACCTCGAACGTATCGGTTCCTCTATTTCGCGGAATTAGAACGTAAGCTCCGCACTGTCGCCATGAATTTTTTCCTCCACTGATCTTTCCATCCCTCTTCTTCTCTCTCTCTTCCTCGTGCACGCGCTAGCAGCTACGACTTCATAAACGTTTTCATAAATTTTCGCTTGCCGCTCGGAGCGTACGGTATCGCGTAGCAAGCGCGGGGAGGGCATAAAATTCGTCGGACTATTTTCCTGAGGGCAGTTACGCGTTATCCGGTGCAGATTGTCTGCAACGGACGTTTCTATCGTAGAGAACGAATAAAAACGCATCGCCTACCAATATCGAAAAATCGTTAGGAAGCATAACCACGCAGGAAATATACGGTGAATCCTACGTGGATACGAGCGAGAGTTTCGATGTATGCGTAGATCAGCTCGCTCGTACGATTCGAGGCACCGTAGAATACACCTTCGTACGTTCGAAAGCGATGCCGACTACGGAGTAGCGCGTGCTATCGCCGTTTCAATTATTCTTCGTTATTGTCTCGCACCTACGAAGCAGGTAGCAGGTTTACGTATTCATGAGAATAACCGCATCGCACCGAGATACGGCACCGTGTTTCGACCCTTCCATCCTCCCCGAAGACGCTTAATAAATCTTTCGTGTTTTCGAGTTAAGCGTCCCTCCCTCTTCCCACCCCTTTCATCTCTTTTAGTTCCACTCTACCGATGAACTAAGATCTTTTTACAAGCTTGGACTCCATTCCCGCGTGCGGCTCATTGTTCTCAGATTCTATGCAGCTTGATTTACGAAGAAGAAACGTAGCGTGGTAGGAATTTTGCATAACCGGATAACCTTTCGTAAATTTCATTCATAGGTTACTATAGGTACGTATCACGCGACAACGCGAGCTCGTTCGGCACGTTTGTTTCCAAACGATTCTATTCTCGATTAAATACAAAAATACAAAGCGCGAGAGATACGCGTTACACTTTTAGCTGCACGCGCAGCGACTGTAACTTCGTCGTGTTTGCAGGGAGTAAAATAAACATTTAGTCGAGGGAGGGCCGCATTATTGCCGTACTCGAGGGCTGCCGCGGTCGACAAATTGAAATGCATCACGACCACGAGGTTACCATCGGTGCTGCTACCACCATCGTGTGCTATCGTCATCGACGTCGTTGCTATCGGATACCTACTACGCGCATCGACGAGGGAGGGCTTACACGCGAGAATATACCCATCCGTGTACGTGCCGGTACGCGTGCACCCCCGCGACCAATCGAATACCGTCGTTTTATACGCGCTAATGTCTTTGTAGACCGGAGAAACACTTACGGTCTCGCGCGTCTAATAAATAACGATTACCACGGTCGACTATCCGGTATCGCGATCGGCCGAGCATAAATTATGAAATCACATTATTCCTGTTGAATTATCGTTCGGATTTCCATCGCATTACGAAGGTCGCTCTATCGATTTCACGCGTGTGTGTAAGAGATAGATAGATAAATAGATAAGAGTTTATTACATCTTTGGGTAAAGCCTCTACAGATGAGTTGATATGGTGGTTACAGTTAACAAATACAAAAATAAAAATTATAATGAATATAAAAAAAATTGATAGATCGATAGATAAGAGTTTATTGAATCTTTAGGCAAAGCCTTTACAGATGAGTAGATATGGTGGTTACAGTTAACAAATACAAAAATAAAAATTATAAAGAATATAAAAAAAATTGATAGATCGATAGATAAGAGTTTATTGAATCTTTAGGCAAAGCCTCTACAGATGAGTAGATATGATGGTTACAGTTAACAAATACAAAAATACAAAATAAAAATAGAAATTATAAAGAATATAAAAAAAATTGATAGATAGATCGATAGATAAGAGTTTATTGAATCTTTAGGCAAAGCCTTTACCGATGAATGGATATGGTGGTTACAAATAACAAATACAAAATAAAAAATATAAAAAAGAGAGAGAGAATTGAAGGAGAGAGTACAAGATAAAGGGTCGAAGAGTCGGTACTTCGAACAAAGCGATTCTCGTAGAGCCCGATCGACGGATGAAAGAGAAAAAATTCGAAAACCGACCGGTGAAAAATAATATGAAGCAAAAGAATCGAAAGAGAGAAACGGTGGGAGGCGCGCGAACGACCACGGCTATCCCGACGTTTTTATTACGCCGACCGTAAAGTAAATTCGCGGTCACCTGCGGCTGCTGGATGGTCTTGAATTTATCGCGGCGCCGCCGTTTCCATTCGCGAAAGGGGTAAGAGAACGGAAAGGGGCGCGCGCCTCCTCGGAATGCATTTTCGGATCGATCAGCCGGTATGAAAATGGATTTCGTTTCTCCTGGACTGGAACGAGGGCGAGCCCGTAAGTACGAAAATTACCGCTCGGAAGGAAGGGCTTTGGAAAAAAGTGGGATGAGGCTTACGGCTTTGTTAATTAAATTTCTGGATTAATCTCGGCCGTCGCGACGCCGCGGGCGTGGTAATACTTTCTCTTTAGCCGGGCAAGGCCGAACGTGCCCAACGACCGCACGATCGTGCCCGCTACGAAAACCAAAGTACTTTTCGTCTTGTTCGACCGACGGGCAATTCAAATTTTTTAACGCTGAAAAATCATTTTTTTTTTTTATTGTTAAACCAATAAAGCGTTGGTCACGTTTTTGAGGAATCTCTAAAGAATAGGAAAAGAGAAACGATTCGTTAATAATGGTTATTTAGTCGAGTCCGATTTCTTTTTTCTTTTTAGGTTTAGGTAGATCATAGCGACACACCCAAGGAATAATGTTGCGACTCTATTAACCCTTAATTACTTGCGTGGGGTATACGCGTTTGTTGACTGTTATACTTTACTATGATGTTGATTCTTTATAATGTTATTAATGAATATAATAAAAAACGCTAAACAATGTATTTTATTTTACTTTTGAAATTGAGGTTATATATACCCCATGCGAGCGATAATGTAACTTTATTGACACGAGTAATTAAGGGTTAACGTTTTTACGATCAGATTAAGGAAAGATGCCTTGTTTTCATAATTGTTTATCCATTCTGAAAAGTAACAATACAATGTAACTTGCAACTGTTATTCTTTGCGAGTGCGAAGAGATACTAATCGACATCTTTCGTTTTTGGTGCATCGAAGAAAAATTGTAAGAAAATTAATTAAAATTGAGTAATATATTATACTTAATTCTATACATCGTGAGGTGGTTTCCCATATCATTGACACTGTACGAAAGAAAGAAACAGAAAGAGAGAGAGAGTGCTACCAACGTTTCGAGCAAACATAAATACCCAAAGAATATTAAATTCACGTTCGGGCGGCGTCCGTACGGCGAATGAAGTCGTAAGATTCCGTCGTATCGAAATTATTGGACAATAACGTGAACGTTTAATCCCAGCACCGACTATTATTATCACTATTATTATCATCGATATGGCGAAAAGGGTGGACCGGGGTTGGGGACGTTCGTCGGCCGATGGGCACGTATAAGCGAGCGTCGACCTTATATTAAACGGCAGGAACTTCTTGCCTTGACGTTTACCGTCTTCCTACGGGGCATCGAGACTTTCAGGAAGAAGTTATGAACTTTTGAAGAATTATGAAGAGAGCCCGAGGAGGAGACACGGTGACGTCGTCCCGTTCGAGCGACCAGAAAACCGAGACGAACGTTCGCCAAACTACGAATGAGAGAAAAAGAGAGAAGAGACGGAGAGCGTTCATCGAGCATTAAAACTCACGAAACGCGCGTAAAGCTTCGACCGCCTGGCGGGGGACCACGGTGTTGAATTTCACGGTAATATATCGTCCTTTACCGCCCGTCACTGGCCGCTATCGGTAGCTGTAAACATTGTGAAAGACCGATGTAGGTAGGTAATACGTAGCTACGTAGGTCGGTAGCAAGAAAAAGGGGAACGAAGAAAGTGCTTATCTTTTGCCAATTTCATATTTAACTATGACTATGACGTTGGGGGAACGCGATATTGTATACCTTGAGAAAATACGATGGAAATATAACTTTCTCGAATAAATAACAAGTTGCTTATTTCGAGAGAGAAAGCGAAAAAGGGAAGAAAAGGTATCTCGATCGTTCGTCCGTAAAGCGTTTCCGCTCGCTATCCTTGAGCCCCGCGGTACAAATAAAACAACGTCGAGGGTTGTAAACGAAGGTAGAAAGGACCCGGTGGTAAAGAGCGCGTAGGGCGAAGAGTGGAGGACGAAAAGGACGAGGAGAGTCGGTTCGCGCGAACGGCCGGGCCGTTAAGGTTAAGGCGAGATATCCTCGAGGATTTACGACCACACGTCGACGTTAATACATCGTTTTACTAGCTCGTATGTAATCTATTTACCGCAGGCTGCAACTGTCGCGTAGCCGATCTTTAAGCCGTTACCATGGATTCGTCGATGGTTGGAAGGTAGTGGTACGAAGACGGCAGCGGCGGCGTCGAGTAGTTATTTTACACCTCGGCTGCATATTTTACATCGAGCCACGATCCCGTAATCGAATTAATGAACCGGCTCCTGTGGTTTCGTTCGTTCATTATTGATTTATTCGAAAGCGGGCCGACGGTGGGTACCACGGCGCTTTTCCATCGACAGGAAAAATTTACGAGGATCGCGATAATAGCAGGAGCTATACGATTTTCCGAACGAAAGTCTCGCGATTCGTTGCCAACGATATATACGACTGCGGCGGAATCGGCTCGGCCGTTAGCAGATTTCCGTAGCGTGGCCGATAAAGTTTTTGCTCCCGAGCGCTCTCGCTATCCGAATGCGATCAACCGGCTCGCGCGTCAATCAACCGACCTGGAAAGGGGGTAGCTATTTTAAAAAAGAAAGAACACAGAGAAACGACGTTTCTCCGTTTTTAAAGGGCACACGAATGTATATGCGGCTAGTGTAACGCGAGCAGAATATTCGTCAAAACCATTTGACGGCTTAAGAGCGGATCGAATTCAGATTTATAACGCTGCCGCGCGAAATGCACGATAAATAATAATTCGCGCGAGCGTTTACTGTACGTGCGAACCAGCGACCGATCGAAATAGCGGGCAAAAGAAGGAGGGAGGGAGAGAGAGTGGTAGACTGCCATCGTTTAGGGGAAGGTTGCCGCGATTGGACCGGCTCCTCGATTGGACCACCACGAGTTTTCTATGTTCGAGACTTCGTAGCATCGCGAAATTTTGATAGAACATGTGGCAATATCTGTATTCGTATTTGCAAGTATTTATACCGAAATTAAATCACATTTATGTGCGTTTTGCCCATAATTGTGATTTGTGCGTCCCTGATGTAATTTTTTCCTTCCATTTCTAAGGAAATTGCAAAAATACAAATGAGATTCACTTAATAATATTAATATGATCAACTAATTTAGACTTTTAGAAAGAGATCCATATACTTGATCTTATGGGTATGTTAGGTTTAGATCCTCATAATAGCATATATTGAGAAAAGGTTCGAGTTGCCTCGATCGGACCACTTCTAGTTTCCTCGATTGGACCGGTCCAATCGAGGAAATCAACTGTGTTTTGCATTAATATCTGCGCTCTCTAAAACTGAATTAGTAAAATTTTCACTAATTCAAATTGTTAATATTCACTATTTACGCGTGGTCCCTTTTTGGCATTTCAGAATAGTGAATATACACTTTTAATTAGTGATTTTTCACTAATTCAGTTTTAGAGAGCGTATTTCATAAGTTTAGTTTATCAGCGTTACTTTTTCTAAAGAATTGTCTCAAATAAGACGACAGAAAGCTGGAGTAAGTTCGAGTTCGTTTTTAGCATATGAGTGTGTATAATTTATTTATAGAACGAATTATAAAAAGTGGTCCAATCGAGGAACCTGGTGGTCCAATCGAGGAAACTAGTTTCCTCGATTGGACCACTTGCAAGCATTTGGAAAATTAGTTATAACTTTTGTTGTATAATAGATATTAAGTTCCAACTTGCAAAATTTGGTTAATAACTTATTGTAGAATATATATGTTTGCCGATTTTTGCGCAAAAGTTAATAGGTAGTTAGAAAAATGCAAAAATGTGAAAAGTGGTCCAATCGAGGCAACCTTCCCCTAAATCGCTTAATTGCCGCGCGGATCGGTTTGCTTTTGCGAGCGCATCCACGTAAACGCCGTTACAATGGCCATTTGAGAACGTTAAAATAATTAACAAACAGTGGGGTATAGCGATAAACCAAATGTAAAACATTTCGATCGATCATATCTCTCGTAGGTATAAGGGACCAACATTTCAGCGATGACGCTCAAATTCCGAGGGGATGTTTCGAATGATGAATAGCAGCTCGTAAATAATTTTATACGTAAATAATCCAGGACATTAACTGTTGTACGCGCGATGAGCAAGAAAATTTATTCACGTTGATGTTCTTCTTTAGATGTTTAATCTGCTTCGCATACAAGTAAAATCAATGTTGATTCAAAAATATTCGTCTGTTTAGAAGTTCGAGTTAGGTACGTTGCGAAAATGACTACGATGTACGAATATCGAATCTAGGTAGATGTCTATACTTATTGATTCCTGGCATGGGGATATCGAGTAGGACGATGCCTCGAACGTTCTTCCCAAGAAAACGGTGTCTAATCGGGTCAAAAGGGCAACGTGCTTCTCCGAAGGGCTGCCCAACTCCCCGCACGTGCTTCTTCTCCCTTTCGAAAAGCTAACTCGAAAAGTCCATTTTCGTGGCGAGCGGTACGAGCCGTCAAAGCAATCGTGTCAAAAGGAGGAGTAGCAAAAGTGCCAGCAAGACGATCGTAATGTCCCTCAAGTATCCTTCAAAGGGTATTACATCCTCTAAGCGTTAAAGATTCGAATAGCAACGACCATTTGAAGTAACTTTGTCGAAGGACGCGAGTCGCTCTTCAAAGTCGTTTTACTTCTTTCGAAGAAAACGTTTTAAGCTGGACCGACGACCAATCGCTTTTCGTATACGATGATATGGTATTTATAGATGCAAAGTGACAATTAAAAGCTTCTCATCGTGCGGACATTGATATCGTTATCTTCAATAAGGAATATTGGTGCTTTTTCTGTAACGAAAAAGCAGATGAACGAGCGTTCCTAAATAATTAAAACGAATTTATTAACCGGTTTCATGAATTCATACGGACGATTCAAATGACGATTGCTAATTAAGCGAATTAACGATAAATGTCATTGGGTTCGTGGAATTCGCGAAAAAAGGAACCAGTCATCGTGAAAATTCGATTTTATATGACCGTAGTTGATTAACAGAAAAACGTACGCACGTACGCGAATAAGCGGACGGACTGGCAATGGAAAAAAAATATGGAAGGGATAGAACACTGTGTTTGTGTCGCTGCGAAAGGTTCGCGAAATCGAGGAAAGCAAACGCACGCACGGCTCGTTAAATCCACGGCGAATGATCCTAACGAAATTATTTATCCGGAAACGAGGGTGAACGCGTTTTATCGTTGGGTATTTCTCTCGGACCGTAGCCCAGTAACCTGGGAAAAGTAAGGCACGTTTTCCCGAATGTATTAAATGCAGTATCAAAAATAAAGGCCAATTTTCTGAGATTATTTCTATTTTTCAATTCCGAAATTCGTGCGGTTTTGCATAGCTTGAGGGTAAATTCGCAAAATTACTCAATTACTAAAAGCTGAATGAGAACATTTTTTTCCATTTATTTATTTTTTCTAAAAATCCCATATTTTAAAAAGACAGAAGATATTTTTAGTACAATTCTTCTCCGTGCTATATATCGCCATCGTAATTAACAAAGCACGTAACTCCAAAACGGCGAAGTTTTTAGAAGACAAATAAATCTTCCTCCTTCGTCATGGAAAGTTGTAAAATTCTGACCTAGTAAGCTATAGTAGAGGTTTCTTCGTGAGGTAGATTTTTAACCTTTAGAGAACCAAAGTGCTATCTGAAGTATACAACTATTTAATGTGCATATATAAGGTATATTTTATGCGTATAATGTGACAAGAAGCATAAATTAATTCTTTGCCCTACGATTTATTCTGGAGCAAGCGCGCCCATCCATACTATTTAATTTTATTGCAGCGCTTCGCGTGCATTTTTGCGCGGGAAGCAAAAATATTTATATCGGTTTTCATCAAATTTATTCACATATGTATTGGCTCTATTTTATTTTTAATAATGTAGATTTACGTGATAAATCCGGTAAAAGCTAAGTGTGGCACAGATTTTTACGCGGGCAAAACTCGTCATTTCCACGCCAAAAGTTAACTGATAAAACAAAATCATAACGAACTGTTTTTCACGGCTTCGCTTCGCGTAATAAATAGCAGAATTAAAAAAATAATTACAAAAAGGAAATGAATACAACAATAACAAGACAAATATCAATGAAAACAAAAATAAGCTACAAATCATTCTCCGGCCACATTATTAGCATTAAGTAACGCCAAAAGGAATATTTAATACATGAATGAAACTGCTGTTGTATATTTATGCTTGTTGGGGTTGGGAAAAATGTCATTGTAAATTTTCGATTCGCTGCCCTCGTAATTATATTTATCGATATAAAAAATTAGTAGAAACGCTAAAGATTAAATTTGTCATGCTTTTCGGAGCCGGAGTGAGCTATAGTCGCCAGGAACGAATTTGTAAATTTCGCGAAACGTGTGAGTCGAGATACATACAAACTTTACGTTAACAAAATTCCAAAATTTCAGTGGAAAAATGCCGGCCCTCTAAGGGAGAGTGTACGAATTGATAACACGGGAATCGCAAATTTTTATGAAAACGGAGTTACGAGGTTTATTAATTAGCGTAACGATGTATGACATCTAAACGATGATACATCTTTCTTATTATTCCAATACTTTCTTTACACCTAGTTTAATAAAACATCTGTCCTCTCGTCACTCGTGTCAAAACACAACAGTCCATCGATCGATCTTTAATAACGCATGACGTACAAATCATTTCTGTCCAGCCATGCGCATGATTGATGAGGACGATCGAGACGATAATTCATCAAATAATTAATCTTTGGTATTTTATCAATGCGAGTAAAATTTAACTGGCAAGGAGTTCGTTTTTCCTGAGAAGTCCTTTTTACCCAAAGAGTTCGGGAAGATGAATATCGGCAAGTAACCATATGCAAAAGCGATAAGTCAATGCACTTTGGAGAGGCACTGAACGTACTCTCTACGTAGTCGACAGTTCGGTAACTTCATTGTGCTACACCGTGTCGCTTTGTGCTCAACGAGACAGAGAGAGAGAGAAAGTGCGAGAATACGTTTGACTAACTCTACCCTTGCGTCCGACTAGACTCCATCTAGGCTAGCTAAGCACAGGCACCTATCGCTGAGCCAAGACTATCGTAAGGAACGAGCACGCTCGATACTCTGGCACTTCCTGAGAATCAAATACCGAAGGGTAATTATCTAAAATCGAACGAAAAGTAATCAAATGGAAGATAATCGAACGTAATTGAAAAGTAAACTGGATTATTAAATTGTCTAGAATTTGTAAATAAATGTAGTACTTTTTACACGGGAATTTGTTGAACATTTATTAGATGGACGCAACTGAATAATTGTTTTGTATTATTTTAAGCTAATCGATGTCTGTGAACGTGCGTAAGGATCGAGATCAAGACTTTGCCTATAGATAAAATTTGTCAGAATCATCTGTTCTGTGACTACTAGACTACGCATAGGCACCCACACACGCATAGGCCGTTACCATGCAACGATTAGCGACTTTTTATGGAAAAATCTCAACTGTTAACTAAAAAAAATATTACAGTCTCGAGATATTAGAGATTTGACGTCGCATAAAATTTGTTACAAAGCATGTCACGATAGTTCCCTTGATAAAGTTTGACCGTGACCTTTAATTAATGACTACTTTTACGACTAAACTCGAGAATCGCGTCGTTCGCTAATGAACAAAGTAAACTTCATTCCAATTTCGCGTGAAAGCTTATGCCGGAAAATATCCATCCCCCCCAGCCTCCCCATACCGTAACGGCTGCCGTACTTTCTTGCCGTTACGATGGAAAGCTCGACGATCGCGAGATGCTATCGCTGGCAGCGTTTTGCGGAATGCCCGGATGTCGTTACGGCGAACGAGCAGCTCGGCTTCTGCAGTTTATTACGCTCGCTCGTTAAATCGGACTACTCGGGAAGGGAAGGATTTTGATCGATGTAAACTATCCCGTTGACTCGGCAGGATCGCGTTTATCGTCGTGATCGTTTTAAATACAAAATTAAACGAATGAAAACGACTCGTCGTTCTAGATCTTTATCGATTTTCCTCTCTTGCGTTTAATCCGTGCGAAAGCAAGCATAGCAGAAAACGACGGGTGACAAAAAATGACGTGAAGAAGGTAGAATGGTCAGGGTTGGTGTAAGAGTTTCTATGAGTAGAAAGAAGATAGATTTAATGTCATAAAAAAAGATCGGCGGGCTCATAATTCTTTCGTACCACAAATCAATGGAGAGCCGATTACGTTGGTCTAGAAGTCTTGCGCGAAAAAAAAAATGCAAGTCGAAAGAAGTTCCAAAGGTCCTGGGTACTTAAAGAAGAAGGAGAAGAAAAGGACGAGAAGAAGAAGAAAGGAAGAATAGCCCAAAGGACATTAATTCCTAAGCTTTATGCGGTTCTTATTAGACTCTCGCTCTCTTTTTCAATGCTAGAGGATCGAGTAAGCGGGCGCCAGCTGCTACGAAAAATATGACTCTATTTTTCCTTTCTCACAAGATTTTATTTCCACGTGCGCGAAAGACGTTACCGAGACAGGACGCGAATAGTTTTTTAGTTTGTAAGCTTAACCCGCGCTCGATCGTCCCTTTCTTTCCTTCTCCATTTTTTATACTTCTCTCAACGCTATAAAGCTTTCCGAGGAATTTTAATAGATAACGTTCTCATCTCGATATTGTATGCTCTCTTTCTCCCGTATGCGTATAACGCGTCTTTAAAATTCATATATACGTATACATATACATACTTCGGTAAGTGCGGGCTCTTTCCGATGGCGTTTTAAAATTCCTTCCCGCCGCGTTCCTGGCATAAATATGTTGAAATAAAACGTTACAATGTAATTAAACGCATTAACGTGGTTTTTGTAACATTACGGTCACCCATTATGCGATCACCATATTCATAAAAGTAATGATAATTACGGCCGGAACGAGAATCGGGAGAAATATTTTTCTTTGCACTGCTCTACATATATGTGTATGCAAGTACCGTACGTGTGTATAAAATATCCATATATATTCATTCCAATCGGATTATCGTACGATCGAAGGTAAGAGCCCGTAATATGCATTATATATATATATATATATAGATATATCGGATTAAGTCTCTTTAGCTCGATTTCCGTTGAATTTTTCTCTACTCATACTATACGTATGCAAGCAAAGTCGCCGGGACGGCGGTCGTAATCAGTCAAGCGAGCGAGCCATATGAAATTCCGGCTCATCGTTTCTCAGGTAATAGAGCATTTCTATACGATGGAATTTAATTCAAAGCGGTCCTCCTCTTTGAATAGCGTGCCTCCGAGCATCAGGCATGAAAAGTTCGCGAGCACTATAAATTTGGCTGCAAGGAGCCTCACGCTTATCCGAACAATAGCCGCGGGAAAATCAGCATGCAAGCTCGGAGTGAATTGTACGAAAAAATGCGACCCAGACACGGACGAATAATAACGTACAGTGAATAATGACTCGAGTCCGGTATAGCCCGCTCTGCAACGTTCTCTCTCTTTCTACAATGCTCTGCAACAGTCCGCGCACGCTCGACGGAACAACAACGCAAACGCGTAATTATCAACGTCCGCAAAGAAAATTTTACCTACCTACTTCGCGTATAAATGAGGGAGACAATGAAAACGGAAAATGAAAAAGTACCGTACAAAGTCGCGTTCTCGAGTTATTATTAATTGCTTAGTATACCCAGCAACCTACCACCGTATCGTCTCACCGTAGCTACGTCTCCTGTCCCTTCTCCGAATAACCCGAACTCGAGTATCTAGATGGGAGACTCTCCGTGAGTTTTAATTAATTTTACGTCGATTCGATCGGCGTTCGAGCGTCCCACGAACGTTCAACTTTGGAGACTCGTTCGCTCTCTACCTCTCCTGTCTCTCTCTCTTTCTTGCTCTCTCTCTCTCTCTCGTTCTGTTACTCTCTTGAAGAACGAGCGTGGAATTACGCGAGCGAACGGTAACGCGGTATACACGAATCGCGTAATAAAATGAACATAGAAGATTATTTACGCTGAATGCACTTACATCCAATAAAGAACGCGTATTGGACGACATCACCGAGAATCCAATATGTTCTCTTATATTGAATACAGGTACAATGGGCGCGAATACAAATACTATGAGCTGCAGCGACTCCTATGTTTCTCTCTCTCTCTATTCATCTATCCATCTTCGTCTTCCATTCCTTTATCCACCTTTCGCCCCATTTTTTTTCTTTTGCTTCTAGATTCGTTTTGTGAAAAATTGATATTTGTTTATATTCCCAGCGCATTCTTTCGAGAGGAGTAATAAAACGCAATAAAATTCGTCCACGCTGTGCAACTTCTCAAATCTTTCAATTGTTTTGTGTCCGTCAGACACGAGTGTTTCAAAATTAGTAGACGATGAAATATAAGAATATACACGCTTTCTCGTGGTAGTACTTGCTATTTCTTTCGATCGTCTTTTTTCCTTTTAGATCTGGTTAATCTCATTTCACAAAGCTTGCTTACCGTCAGAAAGCGTACACACGCATACACTCACTCGCACGTACACATGAGTATCACGAAAGAGGAAAAAGTCAACGTGGATACGATAAATACGCCGAGGAGAGAACGGATTTCTTTTGACTATGGCACATTACTTTCGTACGAGTACCGCTGTAGTGGAAAGCACGAAACGGTTACTCTACTGTAAATTCCCGACTTTTTTTACTTCTCATTTTTCAACAAATCTGTCGGGCATAGTTTCATCCGGCGCGCAACGTATTAATTTTACAGACGAGCGCACTCCGCGATAGCTAAAGTTCCATGCTCCGTTAAGCGGTGCCTTCGATCACCGCGGCTTCCCGACACGGCGATGCTGCGTGGCACGCCCATACGGAAGAAAAGATAGCATTCCTCCGAAACAAATCCTCTTTCCCCAAAGCGCACCGTGCAAAAATAAAATACAGCTATTGCGTCCATTATTTGCTCGCGATATGAACGAGCGCGAAAGCTTTTTGCCAGGCTGTATGATGAGCAGCGCTGTTCGGTGTCCCGTTGAAAAATCGTTTGTGTAGCAACGTACGTGGCCACATACGACCCCTTTTTTTCGTTCGAAGCTCACGTTTTTGTACCTTTACACGGTTTGCCGTAAAAATATCAACGAATTTGTTCGTATTTTCGACAATAAAAGAAGGAGAAACGCTTTACCAAAGTAACTGTGTATCTACGTAATACATGCTCTACGCAGGTATATGCAAGAGGGAGAAAGGTGCTCGAGATCCAAATTCACGGAGGCGCCGGTAGATTTTCTTCTCGAGGAGAAAGGAAATGGTTAAAGTACGTGAGAGACGAGCTAACCTCCAAGGCGATAGCGATCCTTCGTGGTCGATATCTCGATGCCGACGTCGGTTGCCCCGTCGGTCTTTCCGTAAATCTACGATTCACTTCTCTCTGTTTGCTTCTCCCTCTCCTTCATCTCATCCCCTTTTCTCTCCCTCACACTCGCTTTCTCTTCTGCTCTCCTAAGGCAAAGTAGCGAGGTTTATCCGATCGCAGTGGCTAGATCGGTATCTCGCGCTCGAGAGTTTGAGTGCAGTCAATTAGAGATTCTCTTTCGAGTACGGAGATGGACAGATGAAAGGAATAAATTATTTTTCCTCCTAGGATATCTTTCGCAATGAAAGGAGGCGAGAAATGAGGAAGAAGGAGGCTCCTCAAGACTATAAGAATGAAAGGGAAGGAGTTTTAGTATCGCGGAAACAGATCATAATATAATGCGATTACTTCTTATTATGACAAAGCTTCGGAATCTATAATACTTATTTATCGGACTCAATTAATGTGAAATGACGCTAAAAAAAAAACAAACGCCAATTAAAAAGTAAAACTCTCACAAAACAGCCGACCAAACGTCTAATTGTTATAACAAAAAAAGGAAGAGAAGCCGTCGCGTGAGAAGATCGTCCGAAGGGAAAAGGTGGCACTAGGAAATAGGAAGGTAGGTACAGCGAGGCTAAGAGCACTTATAAATCAGGAAAACCTAACGTATCGCTCGTGATATTCACCTGTGGTAATGGCCGCATAAAGTGTCGAGAGTTATTTGGCCTAGCCCTGCTACCTTGAAAGATGCACGCGTTTATAAGAGCTCTCGTCTCTATACGTTCTTCCAATCTTGCCTCTTATAGGTACTTCGATGAAGCAATTCTTATCTCACTCGTGTATAACCCGACGGATACAAATCAACGGGGCGTGGTCCATTGTTCTTATCGACAGGCACGATCGCTTATCGCTTTAATGACTTTAATAGAGATCATAAAAACAAATACTTATGAAATACTAGTTTTGAATAGTATCTGATCGTCTACAATGCGATTATTTACAATTTCAAGTTATACCGGGTTCAAACATTAAGACAAATCGTAGAAGACGCGAACAAACATCTACGTTTACTTACGCGGACTTCGTAGTCTGGTTCAATATGTCGACGATCAAATAACAAGAGTATCGAGAAGCATCGAAATTAGTCCACTTCTCTAAGTTTCGAGTGCATCCTTGTTTCCTTCCATCATAGTCGCGAACGCTTTATCTCTCTCCTTCCCACCCTTATACCAATGGTTGGTACTCAACCAAACAGCACGTTCACCGGACGAATGTTTCATATAAACTCTTCAGTCTCGGACAAAGTTAGTCTGGATATCCCTCGAGCAAGTTGGCCAAAAGCACTCGGTCCGTTCTGTGTCGAAATGTTGCTCTGATCTTTCGAAAACAGTATGGTAAATTGTCTTAATAAACTTCGGAGTAGGCATAGCTGCCAAGGAAAGTATCTATCCAGGATTTAAAAGAAAAGAACGAGACATATGGTTCAAGACCATATTCTTTATCATATCTTTGCAACGAACTATCGCATATTCTAGAAACGAACGAATCGGATCATTCATCGATCGAGCTCACCGGTAGAGAAACAAAGAAATAATTAGCGAGATCGTTAGGCTTCATTATTTTCTGTAATTTCACTTATCGACTCGACGATCCAAGGCGGATGCGAAGACGGAGCCGAGGGTAAGACTTCGCATCGCACGAATTAACCATTATAAGCGGCGCGAGAAAGGGAAGGGTAAGAGAAGAAAGAGAGAAAAAGGGAGAGGGGGGAGAGTAAAGCGGGATATCGGATCATTTGTAAAGCGGCAACGCCCGATAAATCTCCATCCTTTCATTACTATAAATTCCCGAGCGTTGCGCATTTTTGCTCTTCCACACTCGACTGGTTGGACGACCGGCGATAAATGTTATATAGGTATATAAAATTCAGGCTGCATCTGCACGGCTATGTTGTATATAATCACAATTAGCGTCCTATTAGGCACCGAATGTGCCTCCTTATTTATGCCCTGCATTAACATACCTACCTCTGTGTAAACTTATATCATTTCCATCATCCCTCTCTCTCCGTACCTCTCGAAGGTCTCTTCCTCGCGCGTCTCCGCTACTCGCCTGTCGTCCCTTTCCAATCCTCGCCTCTTACGTACTTTCTGACCCGAAACGACGTCATTCTCGACCGCAACCCGCTGTTCCTTCTTTCGGCTCACGTTGATCGCTCAAAGAATTACGATTATACGTGTTCGGGACTCTCCTTCCTTCTTCCTTATCACTCTCCGAGCATACGTAGCGTTGACACGTAAGACAACGTTTTGGAATCCACTCGCACCCCTACTTCTCATTGCATTCTCATTGCCTTCATACGGACGCGACAGTAACGATCAAATATTTTTCAAAAATTTCCTCGTGATCTCAACGTATCGAGACGGTCTCTCATGGCCGAAAAAATCGTTTATTATAAAATGGTTCTTTTGTAAAATTCGCGAACAGACATGAAAGAAAAAAACCGTATCGTAGTCACGCCAGCTTTCATCGATACTATAGATAAAGGATCGTGTTCCGTTATCTGCAGACTCTTTACGCCATTATACAATACATACGTCGACCGTATCAATGCGCAAGCGCCACGTCCGCTAGGATAGCTCGACATAAATATTCCGATGGTAATAAAATCTAGAAAAAATCTTCCTTTATTATACGTACACGCGATATAATGTACAAAATCGGAAAGATTGGAATTAATATTAATAGAAGAGTCTCCCTTCGGCTTTACGTCTTTTCGACAAAAGCAACGAAAGCTGGACTTTACAAAAACTGGACCGTGAGAAGATCTGTTGTGTTCGATCAGACGTTTTGATTTCGATCG
This sequence comes from Ancistrocerus nigricornis, assembly GCA_916049575.1. Lineage (NCBI taxonomy): Eukaryota > Metazoa > Arthropoda > Insecta > Hymenoptera > Vespidae > Ancistrocerus > Ancistrocerus nigricornis. The sequence goes on along the minus strand of OU696669.1, from coordinate 9,858,552 downwards.
GATCAGATCGGCGAATGTAAGAAAGAAATCGTTTATTCCATCGTGCAATAACGTTACATAAGTACCTATGCTGTTCCCAAAGAAGAAGGACAAGGGAGCAAACAGCCATGGCGATGATGGTGGTAGTGACGATGAAAGAGAAGGGAGAAGGAATAATGAAAATCATCGGAGCGGCCTTCATCGTGCGCGAAGCTACACATAAGAAGAAGAAGAAGAAAGCATTCGCCGAGTGGAATCTCGGGGCTTGGCAAGCGGTCCGAGGTCAGGGCCTCGCTCGTGGTGTATCGTGAGGACCTCAGCAGGGTGTCTCGATGCTTTTCTCTGTATTAATAACATGGCCCGGCCACCGCCAGCTATAGATTAAAGAAAATAATCATCATAATCGTGCGTAATACGTTCGCGATTTCGCGTACATTGGTCTCGCCGAGGAAACAAACGATCGTTGGATAAGACCTGGAGATAGAACGAGAGACAGAGAAGGCATTATTGAAACATCGGCTTACAAGTCGAACGACCGACCGTGTGCAACTTTGTAGAGAATACTTTTTGCAATTACCCGCTAGTCTTTCGTCGCCGTTGGTCGTTCGAGAGTCCGATATCGTCTATTTGAAATTTTTCAATATGACCGATCGCTACCAACGCGGAATATCAAATTTGTATCGTCTTTTATTCTTCAACCGAAATTCGAATCCCGTTGCTCGCCGAATTATTTTTTCTGCCGTGAAATTCGAGACAAGTATCGGGAGCTTGCGAATCACGTGCTATCGAATAACCACCGAAATCCTGCCGGTAGAATTTGTATGGATTCTCTGGAGTAATTTTGTAATAATTACGATCGATGCTGCTGTTGCTGCTTGAAAGTCGAGGTAATATGATTACCGATGGTGGTCGCGAGGGAGGTGCGATCATAGATTACACTGATCAATATCTAAGCTATTCACAGGCCAAAATGATTACTTTCACTTTTAGTTTTTCAAGCGGTAAACACATTTGCTGCGGAGCCGAAATGCCGAATATGCGTCAATACTTGGCGAAATTATTTTTGTAATGTTTTGTCACTATTACTGATTTTGTTTGTTACTTCTAATATATGCCAAAAGGAAATGTTTCCCTATTTTGTTTATTAGGTTTCTCTTTTTTTTGTGAGCACAAGCTGCTTAGGCAGCTACAGACTAAATCCTAGTTTGATACAATGCTGCTCAAGCCACAGCGAACGTGTTAATTATACTCACCTTTAGATATTAAATGAAACAAGAGTTTGTGTTACCATTGAATAATAAACATAACTTTATTAATTTTCTCTCCTTTTAATTTCCTCAAGCTAACCAATTCGACAAGTAAATTTCTGACCTAACGATCGTTTGTTGCATCGATTAGATATGGATGACTTTATCAAGCATATATCTTCTTTTCTCTCGTTTTCCACTTTCTTCTGACTTTCAGGGTAGCACGTTCTATATGGAGCGCGCTCAGGCACGTAGTTTGTTAAAAACGCGGGACGCGGCATAGACGGATATCGCTAACAGGGCGCGTACATGCAAATCATGCGCGGAATTAATTTTTCGCATGCTGCGCCTCGTGGAATAGGAAGAGAAAGAGGGTAAGCCATGGAAAGCGCAAAGAGGAAACGGGGGTCGACGTTGCGGATAAAGGAGGGAGAGGAGCGCCTCGGGCAGAGAGGCGTTCACGCGCGCACACGCGGAAACGCGTACACTGCGAAATGTTCGGGCAAACCGATGACCACGACTATGCGCACGATTGATTACCGACGTGATCGTCATACCGCACCGGATCCGCGACATTCTCGCCGACCTTGGTCAAGGCTCGAGAGCCATCCTCCGACCGCGTCGACTAATCTCCGAGATTCCACGAGCCTGAATCGTCCTGTGGCTCCTTCCACGCGCTCTCTGCCTCTGTCTCCCTCTTCATACTCCTCCTACGATTCACGGGATTGCTTCCTATCCGAAAGCCAGATTATGATAACGCGTTAACTTATTTGCATTAACTCATTTACACACGAAAAAGTGAAAAATACGTCCGCGTTATGAAAATTGTTATTAATTATATGTGAAGATGTTTCAGAGTGTATAAAGAAATTGATACTTCGATCATCAATCTTGACACAATTCTTGTCAATTAGATCATTATAGGAATTCAATGATCCATAATGATAAAAAAAAACTTCATAATTTTAGTTATTTACTAATAATAGGTATGATACGTTGCTGACTATAGGAGAAACGAATGATAATTATTATCAAAGTAACAGAGGTCTAAATAACTACTCGCTACGATCACTTCACTCTCATTAGTAGTAAAAGCCTTCATTTTGTGTCTAATACTTTACGTATTAACAAAATCTCATCAGTCTCATCAATCACTGGATGCCAACTAAAGCGTACTTGTAATACACTTCGGTGATGCACAAATGGGTTAATTGAATCGATGTATCTTGTCTGGAAAAAATAATTACGAACGAAAAATGAATTTCAACTTGTCCGACTTTTGACTACTTTAGATCAGAATCGAGGTGCTAATAGGAAACTTTCCCTTCGATATCTCTCCGTAATGCATCGAACGTGCGCATCGGAAATCTTGGAAGAATCGGTATTTATGCGCACGGATAATATCGATACCATCTGTACGCGTTCCTCGTCTCTCATACGTGCGAGACCCCCATAGAACGCTTACACGCGAGTAATGGCTTCGCAAGTAGATAACGTAAGAGGCTTCCTTCCTTCCTACCCTTCTCCCATCGGAGCGCGCGCACGTTTTCAATAATTCATTTTCCGGAAGACGTACCGGTAATAAAGTGAGTTATTTCGAGCGGGTGCAAGTCTCGGACAGCACGCGTGACGTTCGTTCCCGTGGAATTACGCTGACTTCTATCCTCGTTCTCCTCCTTTTCTTCCTCCTCCTTCTCCTATTACGTCGGCGTCCTTATACGATTCGAGCTACACGTCACGGACCTTTGTTATGTATTTATGTGCATATTCACCTATTTGTCGAGAAATTCCAACGCCGTGTCGGCTCTAGGCTGCTCACGACTCGCTCCGATCCCCGTTACATGCACAATCCTTGAGCATCGACCCCGAAGAGAAGCGCTCACCCACCCCCTTTCGTACACATACCCCCCTGGGCACACGTACACACCAACGGGGCTTATACTTTGCGTGTATTCAAGTTTATCTCACGTGACTCACGTACCGAGCTTCGGATATACAACCGGTGCGATCGTGATTTTTCCTCGAGATCTTCCCTCACCTCCTTCTCCTCCTTCGAAGAACATACGCGATTTCTATCCGTATACTCATACTCGATCTACCGGACCATCCATATTTACTCGGACTAATCTCCGTCAATGTACTTCGATATAACCGCGGAGCCAAGACGAACGCCCAAGCTTCGTTCGCGTACGCTTTAAAGGATCTGTGACTCACCGTTCGTGACTACGATATAAGCGAATTATAATAGTAAACGTATGTCAAGCGGTATTTTATGGAGCGATTAGTTGTAAATTGACGATATATGCGAGAGAAAGGGTTTCCGGTAGTGTCTTTATGAGTTTAGATAATAATCAGGTGTTTTCTTAATGGATACAATCGATTAAGATTGCATGGCAAATTTCATTCGAACCATTTCACTTTACAGTAATTAACTTTTCCTCTATGAAACAGTTTTAACACATTTTATCTTATCATATTTTATAGATTTGTGACCCAACTCGGAAAAAGCACACAATAAATTATTATATTTAATTTGAAATTTGAGCTGCTATAAAACGCTACCCGTAATATACATCGTTCTCTTGCTGTAATCGAATGGCATGAGGTGTCAATTAACTGACACCATTTCCGTGATTTCATTCGATCGACAGTAATTTTAGTACAACGGAGAATACGCGAGAGTTTTTGCAAAATTTACATACTCACCGTTGACACGATGTTTTGACTTTTAGAAGTACATTGAAATGTCAGTTAGCGATTCTTCTATTTTGAGAGATTGGGAAACTAGGTTGCTGCTACGATACGATACCACTTCGGGGGTCGCTATGTGCTAAATCGGCATGCTCGACCAGCGTTTGAACCGTGCTAAAACTTTTTAATTAAAAAAAAAAAAGAGAAAAATGATATTCCGTTGAAACGTGCGGATTTTTTTGAAACGGCAAATTTTTCTCCTACTGTCGTGACTGGTTACATAGATTCAGATTAATTGCGGTTTGCGATTCACGAAGGCTCGTTGCGGTCAAACTGTGCAATGGGCAATAGCATTGGAAAGGCTGAAATTGAAATCGAATACGCGCAGCCGTGTTGTCAGAAATTATAATAAACTTGTAGGACTTGGTTCGATACACAAAAGAGTAACTAATTTTATAATAATGTTTACAAAATAAATATTTTGGTTTTACTCAAAATTATTGTCGAAGGTTTACTTTAAAATATAAATTATTGTTTATCAGCAAAATCCCTGATTTTATAGAATAATATGTGGTAATGCCAAATCCTTGTATTTTTTACCCTGGAGAATATTAAATTTTCCTGATATATTTTAAGTCTAATAATACGCACTTAATCGTTGACTCCACCTATGATTTTCTTCGTATTACGCACAAATCACTTCACGAGATTTCTCGAAAAATTGTTTAACTCGTTAAAATTTATAAACTAATAACGAATATACCTTAGTATATCCTTATTAGCGTCATCGAACTACCTTCCGCATTTTGCTGTAAAATAATGAATTTTGAATAAGCTGGTACATTATAGACGTTATCCTAGCATGGCGGGAGGAAAAATTAAGTTAAACGCGTTCTCAAGGCGTGTAATTAAATTTCTGGTACATGCTTTTAAAAACGTCACCTTTTAAAAAGCAGAAAAGAAAGTAACCTACTACCAAAGGCAACATTTTTCACCTTCCTTTCAATTTAATTTAACAAAGAAACGCTCTCTTGTACATTATTATCTTGTCCAAATATACGATATTGACGGTGAAATAATCATAAGTTATTATATACTTTGAGATGATATCGGTCTACGAAATTTGACCTACTTCATTTGCCAAAGAATACCTACCTACCTATAATAAAACTAAAGAAAGAGATAAACTTCGATTCAAAATAATGACTAAGAGTTTAAAACCATTTCATAAAATAATCGCAAATGTATAGAAATTTAGAAACGCTACAAATGTTGGAAACGACGCTTCCGCTATAAAATTATATTTCTCCGTTTAATGACAGTTTTCAAAGAAGGCTACAATATGCATTATCGTACAAGTAATTTAAATTCTGGTATCAAGTAAGAAAGATTTGCCTTGCAAACTTAAGTACGGTTTACGACTAAGAGCCACGAAGAAGTAGTACCTACTACGAACAATGTAGTATATACGATGGGCGTAGAATTGTAACTGCCCGGAAAAGAATGCCTGTATATATTTTGTTAAAGTGTAAACTCATGTACGCTTACGTCTACGAAACACCCTTGTTTTCTTCTTGCGTATGGTTGTGTCAAGTCTACATATGCATACCTATGTGTAATATAGGTACGTGCAAGTACATTTTTTATAGTGTTTCTAACACTTCTACATGGTTTATAGACTCTGTGAAAAAGTTAAAACACAAGTTTTGCAAAATATATTCAGCGATGAAAATAAGTAAAAAGTGTCTTAATTATAATTCTATATATCGCATTGTTTTATCCCAATTAATCTGTCAGGTAGAAGTTTTATTTGATTACATTTTGTAAATTAATTTCTTAAACAATTAAGTAGTACCTATTTAAAAAAAAACAACTTCATATAGCCATTATTTATCCTATCGTTATTAACTCTAATTTGTGATCTTTCTGACTTTAATTTACAAAATTTGAATCTATCGCTTATTTCATTCCTACTTATTGCTTTGCACTAGTTTATTTCCTCTGTAACTATGCGCACACGTAGGTACGTCCGCTTCATAAATTTTCGTACTCATCCTTCCCGCGTCGTCTTTCCCCGTCTCGTCTTTCCCACTTTCTCGTTTTTCAGCCCTGAAGGAGTCTCGGAACGCGAGAGACAACGTTAACGATGTTCCCTGAAAGAAGACTGGAGGAGGACTCGCGCAATCTCATCCGAGCAAACAAAGCTAACGCGCTGGTACACGCGATTCGGTCTAGAAAAGAGGTAGCCGCGCGTTCTGAATTGTATGCATAACGCGAAATAAGCGCGTAGATGGTTTAACTTTTGTCCTCGGCAGCTGCGGGGCTTCGAAAGTAGCTTCGAGAGGCGAAAGGAACGAAACACCACCGTTACTTCGTCATCTTTCTCATCCTCCTTCTATGTGCTTTCCATCTGCATTCTTCATCGTCGATAAATTGTCTCCTACCTTGTATACGTGGCCTCGCGCTGATAAAGTATTCATCGCAAAATCAAGTTTGCCGGACGCGTGTGCGAGCGTACGTGTGTACCACGGGAAAGTACAGTCCTCTCAAAACTAGTCTGTATGATGATGATGCGCGTGAAAGGAAAAATGACGATGTACGGATGAGCGATGGTTACATAGATATACCAATACCTATCGCCATCGACGATATACGTACGGCTACGTTACATGATCAATGATGACAAACATATATTACTACACCGATATAATATACAATTTCAATATAATCGCTCAACCAGTCTTTCAAAGGCTACTGCAAATTAAATTTTACAATCGACGATCAGAATATCCATATCAGTCGCTATTCAAGTTCGATGCTATCAATCAAAATGTCGTTTGATAATATTAAATCCTGTCGACTCGATGTCGATATCCAATTCGGTAATCGTGCTTCGTCAATTTGCTTCGCGACCCTAAAAAGTCTGCACGGTGATCGTTAAAAGGATTACGAAAATGCATGCGAGGATAATTGCTCCAATTAGATACGCGCTTGGACGAAGGTAAGTCACGACCAAAAAAATTCATTTGAATTCACCGAATGTTATAGATATTAACCGTGAAATCATAAAACAAATATTAGAAAGTCCTTAATCGTGGAGAAATCTAGCTAACGGCTTTTCGCATCGAAGCTGGTTCTCATGGTGCTCTTGGTGGTAGAATAAAAAAAAAAAAAAAGGAAGCGTTCGCGCGAATCCGGTTCTCCCGGATTTATCGATTATAAATTGCACGGCGATCGATCCCTTAATGGTACCCGCGTGCGCTCGTTCGTCCTCTCTCGAGATGTATTTATGAATCAATACAAAATATAGCCTTATTAAATCACTTCAGCCGCCCCCATCGTGGCTTTAGCTACGCAAACTGCTGGACTCTCGCGTTTAGAGTCGCGATTAATATGTCCTCCTACAAGGTCGGTACATTGTCGTCCTTCTCACGTACCGCACGATACGATCGATCGCTCGTACGCTCGACGGTGTCGATCCAAGCGTACCTTTTTCACGAACGAATCTCGAGAGGGAGACAGAGAATGCATTTACGAGATCGCTCTCGCTGATTCTCCTTTTATTGTTCCTTCCTCTCTGTTCTTTTTGCAGTCGAAATATGTTTCGAAGAGGAGGAAGCGGTTCGATAAGGACCGTCCCATCTATGGCCAGACTCGATTTAAAAACATTTACCGTAGGTATCGTTACGAACGTTCGGGAGTATTTTTATAACAAAATCCATCATCTTGCACGCGTATCGATCGCGAAGCATACACAATGCCGGCATATTTTTTTAGACTGTAGTTACTTAATACTAACCAACGAACAAATGGCTCGGATATTATTTCTAGTGTTCATTACAGATATTCTATAGTAGGTATCGTTATAATTCGTTCGTTATCGGAAACGTAAATCGCATAATTTTCACGGAGTAAAAAAAATCATTTGTTACGAAGAAGTTACGTGCAGTTGACCCAGGAAGAATAGCTCCTGATCGATCGACATCAGAATTGAGCTCGACAACGTACTTTTTTTATATGCGTACTACTTTATGCGATATTTTTGAAATTTTATTGTCCTGCGATGCGTTACTAACGAGCAAGATATCCAAGCATCGGGATTCTGTGGTCCGAATCCCAATGGATATTCGGATCGGCCAATATCCCGTTGATACAAAGATGTATAGCTCGTATAGAGATGTATCTATATTACAGGACGCTCAATGCAATCCTCGAAATAATAGGAATATATTCCGAATATATTCCGAATTATACATCGTCACGTCGATTCAATAATGAGAATATTCGTATGCTAGACCATCGTGTCGACATATCGGGGCTCGTATTGGCATCGTGTAATACGAATACGAACCATAATATATTTTTTTCTTCTTCTTTAACTATGCTATATCAAAATATTGTTGTAAAAAATTACGTATCATTCGATTCCTTGGCAATATTCCATGAAGGCAATATCTAATTGTAAGAAAATATTTTTTTTCCGGCCAACAAAAAAATGATTCTTGACTAAAATTTGTTTTTTTGAATTTTGTTACCTTTACTTAAATCTGTCACTTATGTAGTGAATTTACCTTGAGAAGAAATGAATCGAAGAAAAGATTTCTACAAACTATAGATACCTAGATAAATAAAGTGAATGTACCCAATGGACAATATATTGCTAATGAAACAATTATATAAATAATTTTTACGCGCTAGAAAAAAATTATTATAACATATGAACTATCAACATACCTTCATTCGGACGAAACGATAACATAGTTAATAAAATACGACGACAGAACCGAACGATTCTTGCGTAATACATTTATAAGATACATAAATTAATCGTTGCGACAAAGCAATCGATCCGGAACAGAGCTCAATATCGGGGCATACATTTCAGAAACTCGTTATATACTCGAATAACTCGTACGGAATAACAAACATGCGTGGCTGGTCGAGATACTTTATCATAGGAGCGAACAAGAAATAATGTTCCGATACGGTGATTCGGCTAGCGAGATTTATGCTAGAACATTATTTTATCGGACTTAATAGTCGGTGTCTAGCGTAGGTATCGATAGGCTGCGTCTGTGCCGACAAGTATATCTATCTAGTTTCGAGTGCATATGCTCGCGGGTGTACTTATGTATGTACGTAAGAGCGTAAGAAAGAATATAAAAGACGAGAACGATGCCTCCGATGACAACTGCAGCTTGGAGAGAGGTAAGAAGGAAAAGAAGAAGAAAGGTAAGAAGGTAAAGGAAAAAATGAGGAGAAGGAAACTCGGGAAATCCTCGGAGACTGCACCTTGGCACGGGTCTGCGTCAGGGCCAATTGCCGGAAGTCGGCGGCTGCCGTGCGACGTCAAAGTCGGCTCTCAAAATCACGAGCGTGCGAAGGGCTGGGAAAGAAAAAGGAGGTGGAAAGGGGAGAGAAAGACAAGAGACGAGACGACACGACGAAACAGGAGAAAATAAACAAGTCGGAGGACGGGCTGTCGCCTTCGGGCATGATGGAAGGGCGAGAGGGGAAAGAAAAGGAAAAAGTAAGGACCGAAGGGAGTCTACGCTAGTTCGACTCTTATCCTTCAACCGACGTCGTGCTTCCTTTTCCTCTTCTTCTTCTAACCTTCCCGTCCCATTGCCCTCCTATTTTTTTTTTTCTTGCTTCATTCAAATGTAACAAGCTCGAAAGGAAAACGCATTTTCCTTCGTCTACTTTGCCTATCTTAGGCGGTGCAAGCTAGATATGGAGAGAAAGAAAAGAAGAAAGAAGAAGAGGAAAAAAAAGCATCGTCGAGTAGGCATCAAGGAAGACGCTGCTGAAGGAGCATCGATGATATTGGTACGAATGATCTGGTGCACACATCCACGCACAAGACTCGACTGAATTTCTTCTCGCGCGATGGTGAACGCGATAGATCGCCTTTGTCAAACTCGGTTCTTTTGAAAATCGTACGAGTTTCCTTCGTCAATGCGAAAGCGGGCTTTTCTCGTTTGCCTCGTTTGAAAAAGAATCTGTTCTCCTCTCATCCTCTTTCGAATTTCACTGCGATGGAGAAAGCCTTCGAAGTCCTTTTTTCCAGTTCGTTTCATCGAAACACGTCGAACGGCACAATCGATGAGAGAAAAAGGATACAGTTTATCCGATAGATACAGAAATCCATGCATGAAATGGAGCAACGAAAACGTTACCTCGCGATTATCAAAACAAACAGGCAGATATGCGGAGGGATTAGCATATTAGATCGTAAGCTTGTCGGATTACACCTAATTTCGAGCGAAACTGATTTTCGTACGAATAGTATAATACGCTTATTGGATCTGAAATTGAACCAAGGGCCGTTGATTATTTTCTTTCCACGCGAAATACAAAATGGACGTAACGACGCTACGATAAACGCGATATACCTACAGATAGTATAATATGTACACTTTAATACCTAATACGTTACATAACACGTAAACTTAATTACATATATCTTCTTAATAGTACGATCCTTAATCCTAAAATATATCAATAATTCGGAAGGTAGGAATTTCCGTATCGACGGTAGACCCAGTTTATGTGTGTATGTGTGCAATATCGTCGCGGAAAGAAGCACGTAACCGTAGGTAGGAGGACGATGTAATATTCAGCGACCATCGGGCCGCTATGACGCCAGTAAACTACCGTGTAAAACCCGGACGATTTATTTTCCTCCGTCGTGCGTCGGCAGCGGTATGCGAGCCACGCTTAACCAATCACGATCGGCTACCGTGCAGTGTAATTTCCTACAACGGAGTCTGGTAAAAACGTATGAAAAAAGAGCTATTGGAAGCGTGAAAAGTAATAACGAAAAAAAAGAGCCGAATTTATATCGTATTTTTTGGCAAACACGCGATCTCGCATAGGTATCCTTCCTACCAAATCGATCGCCCCTGCAACAACGCTTTATAAGCGCATATAATATTTATCTTCGTCTCGTAGATACGTGCACGCTTTCATCGACAAATTTTTCTACGATCATCCGCTGTTATCGCACGTCCAACGTCCGTCGTCGTCGTTACGGATAATATTTACGAGTTTAAAACGAAGAGCGAGAAAACATCGTCCGAAGGTTGGTTTGCATCGAGGAAGAAATTCTCGGAGAACGAAACGACTCGACGCGTTCGCACGCGATCGAAAATAATAACGAAGGGACGAGCGTGTCGCACCTTTCTCTTTGCGTCCCTTTAGCTCGCTCGTGCGAATTTTTAAGAAGAGAAATGGGCGAGAAGTCGAGTCGTACGCCGCGCGACGACGTTAACGCGTTCGGTCCCTTTCCTTCGCGTTCTTTACGCCTCGTCCTTTTACCGGTGCCGCGGCGAGATCGCGTAGCCTTTTTCGCGCGCAAACGGGCTAACAAGTACAAACGGAATGAGAAAAGGAGGGGCGGGAAGAAGACGGCGGGGAAGTTTGCAGCGGTGGCTGTCATTCTGTTTACGGACTCTACGCTTACTAACTAGAGCGGAAACCGGGTGGCCGCCATTGTGTACCGGAGACTGCCTTACCTCGTGGTCCTCCGGATTAAGACACCGTCCATTGCGTATTCTCCCTGTCCACGCGCCTTACTTTTCTCTCTGCAGAGTCGTTACCTTTGCGATTCTTACCCAAGCTACTTCTTCCTCTTTTTCTACCTCCTCTTCGTTTACTCGTCACCCTCGCTCGCGTACGTGTTTCTCTTAGCCCTCTTCCCGTCCGTTTCTCTTCTTCTCTTTTCTCTCGATTCTCGTCTTACCTAAAAAAGGTAACAGGTGCTGAGCGGTGGCCGCGCGCGTATCGTCTCCCTCTTCCCCTCTTTTACTCACCCGACCCCCTTTCATCCTTTTTGATCTCCCTTTCGCGCACATCGGACAATGCTAATTTATTGCGAGTATGCGCGATACGCTTACGAGTAGAAGTACAGTGGACTATCGTTCCTATCGTAGGTAGCCGGAACAATGGCGCGGCACGCCGCAGCGTCTCGATATCTTTGACAAGTAACCCGACGTAAGGACGCTCGAGAATTCCAAACAGTTGCTTCCTTTCACGGACGTGATACCCACCTCGTCACGATATCTCCCCATCAAACTGTCGCGAATCATGGCTTTTGCCTCTGCCATAACCGTGTGCCGTCTTTGATGAAACCAAGATCGCTCGGCTTTCGATGGGATAGGTATATCTATTTTATGTAGGAAGCCTTCATTTACTATATCCTTATCTTGTCAATTCAACAAACGTGAATGATATCGTAACTCCAAAAATGACCTTATAATTAACACGTTCGATGCAATATCGATTCTGCAGGAACCTATACCTATGTTTATCTAATTTTTTATACAATTCTTTCGGATATGTTGGTATATGGAAGGATGCACTATTACATCTTTTATAATAGACCTTACACTTTTTATGCTAGGTGATTAGTAGACTGCGGATCTTTATGCAAATACATATTTTTCTTATTGCGTATGTTTTTCAAATTTTTCATATAAGACAAACCATTGGATATGTCACATGTATCCTTTGTATTTTACATATTTTTATTCAGTTATCAGCTCTACTTGCAATATTTGATGAATCATGAATTATAATTCATATGAATTTGCATAAAGATCCGCAATCTAGTGATTACGTGTTAGCTTTAAAATGTACAAAGTTAGTTTTTTCTGAAAAAAGATTCTGATTTATTTTATGGGACTACGAATATATCCAATATCTAGAAAAAAAGGCACATCCGCGGTGGACTTCCCCTTACAAAGAAAGCATAATCGTGCACACTTATACCGGAACGAAAGGGTTAAGGGTTGATCTCGAAAGAAGCGATATACGAAACAAATTCGCTACGCACTCGCACGCCTTCCTTCGAGTGGCGTCTAATAAACCTGATTCCCGGCAACCGGCCGACCGTCCGGAGGACACGACGCGTACGTCGAGTAACGCGAACGATAAAAATCTAAGCCCCCCAGGGTTCCCTCGTGAATTATAATAATTTATGTACGAACGAGTCATGTCGGAGGAAAAAGAGAGAGAGAGATAAAAGGAAGAAGGAGAAGGCCGATACTTTGTGCAGGAAGCACGCTTACGCAGCGAAATTTGGTGTAAAATAGAATACGCGTCGTGTTTATGGCACATTATATCGCGATGTCTACCATAAAATTAAAGGCCATTTGTCTGGAGGAGAGAATGCGCTTAACAGAAACGATTTTGAAGATCAGGTTCGTACGAGCGTGTAATTCGATGCATCGCCATTAGGATGGTATACTCGAAAGCAAAAGCCTTCTTCGCTATCTAATTCATTTTCTTCCCTAGCCGTGTATTCGCGTCTCGTCTACACGGTATTGCGATCGAGTCGAGAATTTTGATCGATTAACAATGACGTAACAGCGTACAAGCGACATACTCTCCTCTTTTCTTCTTCGGTCTCTCTCTCTCTCTCTCGTATCATTACGCCTTCGTGTATTCACGGTACGTCGCATCTGGCTTCTCCAACGTGCGTCGGCAGATGCGCAAAGCCCGCGTGGAATGCGTGCCATCGCCTTTCTCGCACACGAAAAAAAGTGTTTGATCGATGAAGTGCGCCAGGCAAGATAAGAGAAAAAAGGAGTATCGCCTCCCGCGCTATTACGCACTCGAATCCATCATCGATCTTCATTAACCAAAGAGAGAACGGGAAATAGTTGGTTAAAGAGCATTGAGCGGGCTGCTCTTCTCCCTTCTCGTACTCTCTCTCTCTCTCTTCTTCTCTTTAATTAAAAACTTAAACAATTATTCACCGGTATCTTTCTCTCTCTTTTTCCCTCTATCTTCTTTACCGACAGACTCTGTCCCTTTCTCTCACCCACGCAGCCGCGCGCACAGGCGTAATTAAAAATCTTCAGAGTGGCTTGGAAAAAAAGAGACGAAGGATAAAACGAATAAAAAGAAGAAGAAGGAGGATGAGGAGGAAGAAGCAGAGAAGGTGGCGGAAGAAAAACGTGGCGGGTTAACGAGCGATATTCCGTGCCGGTAAGATAAATTAAGCGGCGTGAACAATGGCGCGGTGGAAAGCCAGGGATAGCTTGCCAGCGTGTACAGTTTTAGTCCGAAAGAGTAAAATAAAAAAAGAAAACGTCCTTCGGTAATGCACGTTCGTAACGTTATTGGCCGATTGATCGGACTTGCTTATCGCACGGAGAACTACCACGTGGTTCTAATCCGGCGTGCGTGCTCGCAATCGTGCGGACATCGTTTGAAAGAATTTAGAAAGTAAATGGCGAATAGGTCGTCTTGGTTGTCGTCGATATTACGTCGTTGTACGAGAGAACTTGCCAGAGATAAAGCCTTACGTCGGCCACTTCAAACAACGCCGATAGATAGTCGAGGTTAATAAATAAATTTCGCGTTCTACGAGCACGCGCTACGTCGTCACGTTTTCCCCTTCCCTCTCTTTTCCTACACGCGCCCGATCATTTAAGAATTAACGAACCCTCGGCCGGATCGTTCTCTATCGCGTTAAGAACATTCTCTAGACGTTCTTGCGAGACTACTTTGTCGTTGTTTATATCGCTTTACCACGTTGGCCATTATCGACTGGTTCGATCGCAAATTTTTCATTCGTAAAAGCTTTCCAGACGCGAGGCGAAAAGAGAGCAGGCTTTCTTCCCGAGACGAAGGAGCAAAGTCTCGTTCGACGGGATAGTTCCGAGAGCACCGACTTGAAAGAGAGAAAAAGAGAAGGAAGAAGAGAGAACGAGAAGGAAAGAGATCGGCCGCGATTACTTTCTTGGACTGTACCATGGTCAAAAACCTGTGGTCGACATCTATATTTATAAGGCATCGCCCAACGGAGCTCCCTCGATCCTTTGTAATTAAAATAATAAGATTAATGTTTCGCGCGCCAGCGCGCAAATTGAGCATTTATACATATGTAGCTGTCAGTCCGTAGGACATAATGACTTTTGGTATGGTACGCGACCTAAAATACGATCCTCCTCGCGCGTTACTTTATTTCTGCCTGTTAAACGATCGCGGGGAGAAGATAGAAAGAGCATGAGGAAGATAAAGGCAAAAGACGTTTGCGATCCGATACCGACCCGAAAGAATTCGCCTTTTCATTTTCCATCGTGGAATTATTTCTAATCTCGAAGCTATGAAAAAAGTTTATCCGTAATCCGAACTAAAAATATTCTTTAGAAATCATCGAAAAAGATCCGGCGGAGGTGGATAGTGCTCGGAGGTCGTGGGAAGTCTTGGAAAGCGCTAAAGGAAAAGAAAACTTGCGGAAGAACGCGGTAAGAAAGTAGTCAAAATGTAAAGTAGTTGGACGATAATAAAACAACGACCGGGACGAATTTTTCTCGTTCCTGTGTTCGGCCGACTTACGGGAATCGATAAATCGAATTTATGCGCGGACCAAGAACTTTTATCCGCGACTGTTCGAGTAGGAGGAGGGGAACGGAAGAAGGTGGAGACCACAATGCATGCATAAAAGGTTTCGCGAAGCACCTAATCGAAATGCAAGGTTCATTCGAGCGCGGGCCCGCGCGATTGCACGGATCGGATGGGTAATCGAAAAAACTTTCGAGCCCTTTTTATCCGTCTTTCATGGCGCGGCCGAGGTTGTTCGTTAGGTATCATTTGCATTCCTTCCTTCGTTCGTATTAGCTACGTTCAAAGTGTCTGATCTAATTAGTCTTTGGGCTTAACGGATCGTTAAAAGCTGCAGGTATCGTCGTGTTAAGCGGCAGGCGCTAACGTTTAACGATCGAATTAGAACCGTTCCTCTCTTTCTATTCGAGCGAGATAGCAAAGAATCAGAAATACGAGGCACGGATCTGTCTCGCTGGTCGAATCCAGGAAGAAAGGGCGAAGGCAGTTGGAAAAAAAAAAAGTCTTTTCGGAAACGGCTCGATTGTACCGTCGAGTCGTGCGGTCTATGAAACAATTTGACCTCAATTTGCGGTTTCGACGTGGGCAGTCAGAGCCGAGAAACGCATTAAGGACAGTCTCCTACCGAAAGCACGCTCGTACCTCCGCGAACGCATTCTTTTCGGCATCCGCCACTGACATATTTAGGTTGGGCCACCGGGTAACCGTGAGTCTTTGCTCGGAATCATCTTGAGCCTGGAATCTCGAAGGATCGACAGATTTTCTTCGACTCCCAAAACTTACACAAAACTATAGGTAAGTAGATAGGTAGGTATATAGTAGGTACAGCAAATTTCGGCGATGCAGAAACCACCATCGTTGAGGGACAAAGGTGCTCGCTATTGGCAAACAGGATATTTGCCGGCCGTGGCAAGACGAGCGCAAAATCTTTTCCACGCTGCGTAAGTCGGCCGAACTTTTTTCCCTGGCACTTTATAGCATCCGGTGGCGTGGGTCGGAAGAGCCCCGTTCTCCTGGCATATAATATCCTGTTGGTTAGAAGAATAGGCTACGCACTCGAGGCCCGAAGTGCTATTGTTCTAAAAGCCGAGCGAGCCTCTTAAAACGCGACCTAGCAATGCGGGCGAGTCTCCCTTGCTCTTTCTCTGTTTTTCTCTCTTTACCAGATGCAAAGAGAGAGAGCAAGAAAAGTGTCGAAATCTTGAAAGCGTCGAAGAAGCCGTGAGAACGTCTAAGAGGCTGCGCGAAAGCTCGGAATAGAAATTTCGTCGTGTAAAATCACGAGGGTGCTTCGATCGTTGGCGAAAATAGACGAAAATCGTCGATGATACGGTAGAACGTTTCGGGTTTATCGCTCGAAATCGTGATCGTTTCTATACGTGACTCTCCTTCGAAACGAAGCAGTAGCAAACTCTCTGGTGCGATGCACTGCGAGCTCCGACAACCGATTTTTTTGTAACTTGTACGAGAAAAGAAAAGAGATCTAAAATGAGTGCGCGTTTCATCCATATCTGCTGGAAAATCATGTTAAATTGTTATTAACTTGATTTTCGAATCAAATAAATTCTTAGCGAGCGTCGATCGACTTTAAATATCTCGTAAACTAAATTGTATTTCGCGCCTCTTCCTCATGATCAACTGTAGTATCCTCAGCTTGCACCGATGTCACCACCAATGTTTAAAACAAAAAAATAAGCCTTTCCAATGCACCTATGCGTTGCATGAACTCATTCTTCTGTTTGGTGCCGATGAAACCACACGCGAGTTCGGGAGTAATGGGACGAAAACGGGAATATGGTGATTATTTGGGCGAACCGGATAAGGAGACTCTTATGTTGAAGAGAATTAAACGTTTAGAGAGAAAACTTAAACGTAAGGAAAAGAAACATCGACGTAAATATTCGTCGTCAGATTCTGAATCTTCGACGAGATCTCGGAATTTGCATATGTCTGACGTTGAAACGAATAGACGATCGCATCGATATTCCTTGGATTCGAGATCTGATATCGATAATTTTTCGGACTGCGCCACTAGTCAGCGTAAGTGATAACCTTAAATTGAAGAAGGCATGGTATAGGCTCTAACCTATACCGGGACTTTGTTTCCCCTTGCCATTCCTTATAGGAATTTAAATTACTCGGCTTGCCAGACTCTAATCTGGCAATGCTATATGGGCTCTAACCTGTATGAGTAAAGATATAGACTGGTAATTCCTTACAAACTCGGTCAGGCTCTAACCTGTAAGAGTAAATATTTTTACATATCGTAAGGAGGTCATGTCAGGAATACGATGGATTCATGTTCATTCATGAACATATCCTTTGACCTTAAAATTTTGATTTCCTTAAGATACATCTTAGATGAATAAAGGGTTTAAAGTAATTCCTTTCCTTTTTTCTCCCTTTCCTTCATATCTATAGGTGTTCAGGGAACGTCTCGCATAGATGGACATGCGCCAGTTAGCAACGACGTAGTCGAGCTCGATTATATTGAGCAAATTGATAATGTACAGGACTCTAATCCTGTAGAAGGCTCGACACAACCTGTGATTGAAAAATCTTCCAGTCTAGTAGAAGACCCGCTTCCGGAAGAATTTTTGCATGTTATTGGAAAAAGATTCGCAGAGGAAAAAATCCTCGCGTCTGCTATCCACAAGGACTTGGCAGTGCGATGGGAGGAAATTCTTAGGCTTGGTCTTCCATCGGATGATAGGGCGGCGATTGTTAAAAAATATCCACCTCCAAGTAATTGTACCTTGATTGATCCGCCTAAGCTCAATTTAGAGGTTAAATCTTCGATACAAGAGGCGGTTTTGAAAAGAGATTCGCGTATTTTGGCGAAACAAGAAAAATTAACTGCATGCTTGGGTGCAATTGGTAAAGTACTTTCTGTGCTTTTTAAAAACGGGAGTAGCGAAGAAAATTTGATTTCTATTGAATGTTTGAGCGACGCAAGCAGACTTTTGGCGGATTTACAACATGATGAGTCTGTAATTAGAAGGAGTTTGTTGCTTCCAAATATTAATTCCGGCTTAAGGAATACCCTTAATGCGACAGCAATTGATGATTGGCTTTTTGGTAAAGGTTTGGCAGAGAACGTAAAATCTGCAAAACTTATTGAGAGCTCTGCTAAAGAATTTAAGCCTTTCGTTAAGTCTTATCCAGCCAAACAGCCAAAAAACTGGAAGGGCCCGCCTCGTCGACAGCGATCGAAAGTTCCTTCAACATCGACGAGCGGGCAAAGATACCCATTATCGTTGACGAGCAGAACTTCGCGCCTTCAACAATCACAGAAGCCGGTCCACAAGAAAGAGAACACCAGTTACTCAAGGAAACGGTACTGATTCCTGTAAGTAGGATAGCAGGTAGATTGAGATTTTTTGAGCGAGAATGGAAAAATCTCAACCCAGATCCAATAATTTTGTCATGGATTAGTGGATATGTAATACCTTTTTCTTCGGAGGTAAAACAGTTGTTCGCTCCTAAGGTAGTAGTTCACTCCGAGAAGGAGGAATCTCAAATTAAGTTACAGATTGTGGAGCTTTTAAAAAAGGGAGCGATAAGGATTTGCAGTCCAAGTCAAGGGCAATTTATTTCCAGTATTTTCTTAATTCCGAAACCTAACGGTACTAATCGCTTGATTTTGAATTTAAAAAGATTAAATTCTTTTGTTCAAACGGAGCATTTCAAATTAGAGGATTATAGAACTGTGATAAATTTAATTAATAAGAATTGGTTTATGACTTCTCTCGATTTAAAGGATGCGTATCATTTAATTCCAATTGCTGAATCTAACCTAAAATATTTAAGATTCGAATTTAATAGAAAACTTTTTGAATATACTTGTTTGCCCTTCGGTCTCTGTACAGCTCCCTACGTTTTTACAAAATTGTTAAAGCCAGTTGTAGCTCAGTTGAGAAAGGCAGGTTACCTTTCTGTCATTTACCTAGATGATATTCTTTTATTTGGTAGGACCAAATCCGAATGTTTAGATAATCTTAACCAAACGTATAATCTCTTGCATAAGCTTGGTTTTGTAGTTAATAGAGAAAAGAGTCAAGTAATTCCTGCTACTGAGTGCAAGTTTTTAGGATTCGTTTTCAATTCGGAACAAATGTTAATTAAATTACCTGAAACGAAGAAAGAACGAATTAAAAAAGAAATATTAAGATTTAGTTGTTTAAATTGTTGTAAAATAAGAGAATTTGCCAGGTTTGTAGGTTTACTCGTGTCCTGTTGTCCGGCAGTTAGATACGGTTTGGGTCATACGAAACAATTTGAAACACAAAAATTTTTAGCGCTAAAAAGCAGTAATGGGAATTATGATAATTCTATGTCTCTCAGTAACGAGTTACAAAAAGAGTTTCAGTGGTGGGATTCCAAGATGAATTCACCAAGTAATTTAATTAAAGATATTCGGTTCCACATAGAGATTTTTTCTGACGCATCTCTGTCTGGTTGGGGTGTTGTTTGTGGAAAAGAAAAGGCTCACGGATATTGGAACGAAACGGAGCGTTTAAACCATATTAATTATCTGGAGTTAAAGGCTGCCTTTTTCGGTTTGAAATGTTTCGCCAAATCCTTACAAGACTGTGATTTGTTGCTGCGCATAGATAATACCACGGCTATTTCTTATATTAATAGAATGGGTGGAATTCAATATGATAACCTAAATAAAATTACAAGGGATATCTGGAATTGGTGTGAGGAAAGAGGTTTATGGATTTTCGCGTCGTACATAAGTTCTAAAGAAAATTTCGAAGCAGATGTAGAATCGCGAAGGTTAAAACCTGAGACAGAGTTTGAAATCGCAGATTCAGCTTTTAATGTAATTGTTCAGACTTTTGGAGAGCCAGAGATCGATTTGTTCGCTAGTAGGCTCAATACGAAATGTGTAAAGTATATTTCATGGCGTAAAGACCCGGGTGCCTTAGTCTCAGACGCATTCACAATTTCATGGAATTCTTTCTATTTTTATGCTTTTCCACCCTTTTCAATGATTTTGAAATCGTTACGTAAAATTAAAAATGATAAAGCAGAGGGCATAATGGTAGTGCCAGAATGGCCGGCCCAACCTTGGTTTCCATTTTTCCATTCGATGCTTGTTTCTAAACCTATTTATTTTAAACCAGATATTACATTGTTAATTTCTTGTAATAGAGAACCACATCCGCTTTGGAGGAACCTTACCCTGGTGGTCGGGAGATTATCAGGAAAGGATTCCAATTGAAAAATATTCCAGAGCCTTCGATCGATGTAATTATGTCATCGTTAAGTGTTTCAACTTTGAAACAGTACGATTGTTCGTTGAAAAAGTGGTGGTCATTTTGTAAAAATAGAAAAATTGATCACTTCACCAGTTCGATACCACATATACTCGAATGTCTGACTGAAGAGTTTAGGAAGGGAGCTTCCTACGGATCTTTAAATTGTCTTCGTTCAGCAGTTTCATTAATAGTTGATTTAGAGATAACTAATGATCTAAAATTAAAGAGATTTTTTAAAGGGGTTTTTAATTTAAGACCATCAAGGCCCAGATATGATTCGACGTGGGATCCCAAAGTTGTTTTAGATTTCTTTTCGTCATGGGCATCAGATGAAAAGGTGTGCCTTAAAGACTTGTCTTTGAAACTTATTACACTATTTTCTTTAGTTACTGGACATAGGCTTCAGACTTTTTCTTTAATAGATGTTAGAAATATTCGTGAGACATCGGAGTTTATTGAAATTAAAATTCCGGATAAAATTAAAACATCTGGTTTAAATAGAAACCAGCCTTGTCTTACATTGCCCGTATACAATTTAAATAGGTCTGTTTGTGTAGCATCTACCTTAAAGACTTATTTACAAAGAACAAAAGTACTGCGCGGTAGCATAAATAATTTGTTTATCTCGTTCAGGAAGCCATTTAAGGCAGTATCTAGCCAAACTCTTAGCCGTTGGGTAAAAGATATTTTAAGTAGAAGTGGGGTAGATACTAACATTTTTACAGCCTATAGTACTCGTCATGCGTCAACCTCTGCAGCAAAACGCGGCGGTGTAGATATTGATGTAATTAGGAAAACGGCTGGTTGGACAAATTCGTCAACAACATTTGCAAGATTTTACGATAGAAATATCATTAAAGAGAAAACGGTTTTCGCTCGTGCGATCTTAAAATAGAGTTTAAGCTTATAAGTTATACTTCTTTCTGTTTATGCAGGCGTATGTTATTATTTAATGTTAATATGGAATTTTCAAGGCTAAATGCCAAAGATAATAAAATAAAATAAATGTTTGGTCCAGTTCGCAAAGAAGTTCCATTGTCTGTTATTTTAGACACATATGCCGTAACGAACTTTAAACATCTACAGTTGATCATGAGGAAGAGGCGCGAAATACAATTAAATGATTGAACGAACTTACCTTAGTGAAGTTCAATCATGATTGTATGAGCGCCTCTTCCGAAATGATCATTCCCACCCTAGCAAAAACCCCAATTCTAAAATGTTTAGAATCCCAAAGGTTACGGCATAACTTTAAAGAATGAGTTCATGCAACGCATAGGTGCATTGGAAAGGCTTATTTTTTTGTTTTAAACATTGGTGGTGACATCGGTGCAAGCTGAGGATACTACAGTTGATCATTTCGGAAGAGGCGCTCATACAATCATGATTGAACTTCACTAAGGTAAGTTCGTTCAATCATTTAATAAAACGATAATTAATGCGTTCGAAAAACGCATTCTCCCAAACAACGAATCATGATAAGAAAGAAAGACGTAACGAGCAGCTACCTTTCGTTGCTCGATGCGCTCAACGACGTCCCGTTACGCGTTGTCGTATCTGCCACCACCTTCCTATCTTATACAAGCAGGTGCATCGTAAAAGTACCTCTAACAACTCCAACTTAACCGCGGACGCTTTTATAGTGTCCGTAGTCACGATACCAGATACGGCCAATTTCCAAGAGTCCAGACCCGAAGCACCGCTGACAGGTAACCTCGACCATGACAAAAACTTGGCGAAAAACATCTTCCCCTCATCTACCCTCGAAAAACGGCTTCGATCGAGTGTTCACCCTCTTCCCCTGCCTTTCTATTTCTATTTTAACTCCTACTCGCGTGGTAATCGGCTTCTTCTTGATAACGAGGAAGTAAATGTACAAAAATTCTAAAATTGATAAGAACACATTGAATAGTGAAAAAGAAACGAGATAAAGGGACAAAGTGCTTATTGAGAAGAGATAGGTATAGAATAGACGTTATCTTATCGATAATGCGCGCGCAAAAAAAGAATAGAGATATTCGAGAGAATGCATCTAGGCTAGAGTACGCCATCGGATGATCGTGTATCTACGTTAGTATGGAGTTTGACGGAGTCGAGCGGTGCAGAGATTAAACCAGTAAAATGCAAGTACCCATAAAAGTGGTAAACGGCTTGCCCTCATCTCCGAGGCGCCAAGACGTCAGTTTAATGACTGGAATAATTTTCTGTGTGACCCGGGCGCGACCGACCAGCGAGGAACCGGTTTTGCTACCGCGATACGTCAATAACGCGAAGCCTCGCCTTCAGAAACGACGAAATATGAGACATTACGTTGCGTGCTACGGAAAGGGAACGAAAAAAGAATGATTTTTGGAAAGGACGATCCCTCGAGTGATACGCGACAACCTCGATCTCCGAATTCTTCCTTTCGTTCTTACTTTTTTTTCGCAAATCCTTCGATCGTAAAATAATTCCCAACAAAATTGTAAGTAGATGTTATAGCCATATCCAACGACTAAAGCACACGTGTAGCGGCAAACTTTCCTACTGCGAAGCCACGTAACGCACAAAAAGGTTTTGTTCTACGATCCCTCGTTCCGGAGATAAAAGGGGCCGGGGTTCCTTCCGTTATAGAACTCGCGGTACCTACAACCGACGAGGGAGCGATTCTCTATGAAAAAGTAAATCGAATGTGCGGAGTAAAATTTGTACGGGAAAGAGAGAGACTCCATTTTCAAGAAAAATGATCCGACGTTACTCGGATACTAGGCGACTGCCAATAAAGATTCGATCGGGAGGTAGACTTTCTCGAGCCACCGCTCGATTATTTTAGATTACATCGGGATTTTGTGTAAAAGTAACTCGGATTACCTCGATCTTCGCGACCCTTTTTTATCGTTCGTTCGATCCTACCTATGTAGCACGCGTAATATTCCTCTCCGAAAATAGCTATCGCTTAGAGGGGGATGAATCACGTTTTAAGAGAATTATCTTCGAGGATAAGAGTGTCTCAAGAATGAACATTATTGGCATCGCGTCAGACACCGAAATCAATTTCGTCGAGTATGATCGCGCGATCGATAGGGTTCGGCCGACGGGTAAGAAAAATAAAGGTACTCCAACCCGACACACTTACGTATTTCCTCCGCAACATCGAGACGATAAACTTCCTCGTTCGCGAAGCAATACGATTCAGCCGTTCATGAATTTTCCCCGGGACGAAGGAGGAGGTCGATAAATCAGGTAGCATCGGTTCGCGGAGAGATCGTCGGGTGGGTAGAGAGAGAGGGAGGGAAAGAGAGAGGATGGTAGCCACTCCGTGGCTCTAACTCAGCGCCGAATCGAGTAGCAGCTTTGAACGATCACCGGGAGATGTGTAAATACACTATCTCTCGCTCTCTCTCCTATTCGTGCATACAAACACTGATCAGCATACATAGAATCTTCCCTCTTTCTCTAACCTTGGTAATATCGAGCGGAGTACGGTGATACCAAACCCTCGCACGCATACATAGTACACAAAGTTAGGTAGAACGCGCCCGTACATCGGAGCATCGCGCATTAATGTACGAATCGATCATAGAAGCTATCGGTATTGCGGGCTAAATCATTTGCCTCTCGCAGTGTCGGTTGCCACCGAGCCTAGAAAGTTGTGTCGGTCGGTCGCTACCGGCGCCGCCGTTGCAGCCGTTCGCGATACCGATGCCCGCCTCGTGTACCGCGTCGAGTTTACCAAGTAGCAATTGCCGCTCATTTGTCAGCCGCCTCGCTGAAATATCGCGCATGAAATGGACGCCGCAACCTAGACCAGCGATCCTCGGCTCGATATCTCGATGGGCTACCCCCTTCCACGCTTCGAAGCCCGATCCCATAACTTTTGCAAGCGTATCGAAGCGAGGTCTACGTTTCTTCTTTAAATTATCCTTCCTCGAAGATATATACCGTTCGTCCTTTAATACGCTCCTCTCTCACGATTTTCGATACAAATTTTATTCCCTCCTGCCGTGCGACTCGAATTCTTCGCTACGTCCAACGTGCTTCGAAGAAAGTTAGACGAAAAGATAATGGGGGAACGCTGTAAGAACGATATTACGTTCCAACGAAGACTTTTCTTACCGTCGTTTCGGGTTTACCGTCATCCATGAGAAAAATCTAATCCAGTATGAGAGAATTCGAAACGTTTAAGGAGGCATAAAACATAGAGCCGTGACTAAGAGTCACCAAAGAGTTTGAGCTTCATTAGCGGTTGGTTTTTCCATTGCTCTTTGTTGTTCCCTTTCGGTAGTTTTAGATTTTTTTTATAGCCCTTTGGCATTACAAACTAATTTCGAGTACACTTCAAGACCACTTTGACCTATTTCTTACCCTCCGAGCTACGATTCGTAGACAATTCCTCTTTGCACTCGAGGTTGAAAAGGTCGAAGGATTTGTAACTTTTAAGTAGGTACTGTACCTATGTGTGGCATGGGGAGACGAACGTGGTAACGAGCGTCAAAGATTTGCAAATAAAGAGAGAGATGCGACAGAAAAATAACCTAGGTGTAGGTACAAAAGAAGCTGAATAAAAAGACGAGAGAGTGCGTAAGTGTGACGAAAGATGAAGAGATCGTTAAGGTGTTCCAACGGTAAAATGTATTTAACGTATTTAAGAATCAAGATAAAGAACAAATGTGGGAATAAAGACATGAGATAATGAAGAGCGAAAATTCGAGGCACGGTGCGAAATGAGCCGTCATTAACGAGAGAATTCTCGGGAATATCGGCACCGTTTTGAGGCGATACCAACCAGGCAAGTTCGTCGGTAAAACGAGCTCTTGAAATCGGTCTCTCGCTTTCATTCCTTCATGCCCAGGTAAGAACACAGTGATGGCATTTCGTTCAATGGAATTCCAGCGTCGGATTCTCCGCCGGCAATTTGCCAGTTGCATTCGAATTTCGTGAATTCCTAGCCCGTGTATCGGTCGGAGCGCTAAACGCCATAGTCGATAGGAGCAAAAACGACTGCATAGGTGCATGGACCACCCCACGTGACTACGTTGGTGTTCACCTAATCTCGTGTCCTCCTTTTTCCTCCTTCCTTCGGCCCCCCTTCTTCGCCCTTTCTCTCCATTTCTCTGAAGTCCATGGAAACCTTCTATTCTTCGAATTTCCGATAGATCGAGAGAATCAACTTCACTCGTGTCCGTGAAGTTTGCATTGCAATTTTGTGAATTTCAGAAAACTAACGATTTCACTAACGTCTTCCATTTTTATGCCTGTTTGTGTTCTATTTACTTTGAAAGACTTTATGTTTAAAAAAATAGTCCAAAAGCAATTTCTTTTAAAAAGTATATAAATTGTAATGTTTTGAAGTCGAAAGTCATGTCAGTAATATCTGTGTTCGAATACAAATTTTCGTTATTTTGACTAGAGCAACACTCTAGTGATAAAAGTTAGAATTGAATACCATTCTCGCTATTCTCAATGCAATTCTGTTTCCTATTTTCCACCAAAACTCTAATCCTCTCTCTCGTCTCAAGGATAATTAAGAGAACGCATTTCCGTCATAATCGATCTCCTCTCGAATATCCGTTACGACATATTTATGATATTGCAAGTAGAGAATCGGTGATTCGGTAGAATACGACATCCAAATTGTGCTCCTCGTAGAATGCCAGAAGCGAAAGCGGCAAATCGATCTTCGTTCTCATTATCATTACGATTCATTAAAGCTTGATGCATCTCCATTTACTCGAGATTGGAATTACACGCTATTGTTTAACGAATGGTTCTCGCTCGCGATTAAATCCTTATTTTAAGTAACACACCGATACGTTGTTCGAATATCGCGACAATTTACGTCCTCCGACGTAAAAGATTTGTATTTATCGTATGCGAATGAGCGAATGACATGATATTAAATGCGTAACGTAGTTCGAAAGAAATTCGGAAGGGAACGAGGTAGGCGTAAACGCAAAATTTTATGCGCGAAGGGTAGTTGCGTGCCTTCGACGCTCGCACCGATGGTGCGCGCAAGCAAATACATTTCATGTAACGGGGATTGTAACGTCGTAAATCTCGACGTCGTCGCTCCCTCACACGGATAACCAACGGCATTGATTCGTTGGAGGCCAATTCGAAATTATACCCCTTCTGCGAGTCTCACTACGGTTCTCCCTATCTCTCTCATTCTCTACGATTCCAGGAGCATACGAGTAACGTTCGGCGGTGTACGAGCGAATACCCTCGTAAAATGCGTCGGCTGATCGATAGTTCGCCCCGTTTGATCCAATTCCAATCAGGACTTTGCTCGCGAACTACAATTCGAGTGGCCGTTCATCTAGCAAAGAGTACGAGAGATCCAAGTATCGCGGAAGCGAACGACGACGAGCCGACAATGAAAACTTGGACACTTTCGAAACGAGCGTTCGTCCTTTCGAATTCAGTTAGTTTCATCTCGCATTCTTGCGATTCGATTCCGAGCGACGTGATATTTTTACGAAGATCAAACATCACGCTAAAAACCATCCGTTAGAAGAACACGCTAGGGAGGATGGAACGTCGATAACGCGTGCGCTAAGTAAACTTTGATTTTACGATAGGGAGGGAACCAAACTCCGTCTCTATAGAAATCGCTTGCCCCGCGGATAGAGTTATTGTTCGATATGCGAGGAGAAATATTAATCGTGCAAGGAAAATATACTACCTATCCAAATTCATATACAGTCGAATCTTAGGGGAACAGAGAATAATTCGAGTTATGGAGTATTCCGAATTAGCAAGTTTTCAAGTTATAGAGTTGTAAAAAAAAAAAAAATTCGACTTATAGAGGGTAGGCGGTTAGAGAGAAAGGAAAAACAATGAAAAAGCGGTTTATTAAAAACTTTGAGATATAACAATACACCTCTCGAAACAATTCGAGTTGTAGAGGTGAACTAAGACGACTGTACACTTGAAAACACTTCGAGTTAATGTCTTATTTTTCTTTGACTTATAGAAGTTTTCTCTAGGGAATGAATAAAAATTCAAATTATAGAGTTTTTCGAGTCGACGAGTTTCGAGTTAGCGAGGATCGACCGTAATACCTACCTACAGGAGTACGGTACAAGTTCAGAAACGATACGGTAAGACGCGTTCAAGTTAAAACTACCGCGTTCGCGTAAAGGTAGGTATATGCTTTCCGAAGGAATTGCTTTCGCGATATAGTACCTATGCCGTCACAGTATAACCCGTAAACTAAAATTAAATCGAACGATAGGAACGGTACGCTCGCTCGTCGAATGCCTTTGAGAAGAGATGAGAGTAGAGAAAAAGGATGTCATGCGAAGGGGGATGGTGACAGGGGCTGGAGAGAAAGCGAAGTTGACCATCGTTGCCGAGATCGCTCGGTCGACGCGTACAATTTCGAAAATACGTCGGCTCTTTTGTGAGCGAGACCGATCGATCTTTTGCCTCGTTTAATCCATTTCCAATCGGGACTTTGATCGCGAGCAGCAATCCGTCGCGACGGACTCGACGATGACATCGAGCAATAGTGCTGCCGCTCGTATATCACTCCTCGCCAACGCTTTTAGTCGAAAAACGAACGACGAAATTCGTCCGCTTGTCCGATCGGAGCGTTTAGCAGAAAAACACGCTCGTACGTTCTCGGATCATAAACAGCGACTCGGATCTAGTCGAGAAATCTTTCATCGAGCTTCATGGTCGTTTTCGAGGATCGATGGATACCGGGAACGTGACGATATCGAGAAGAGAACGCAAATACTCTTCGCGAGCTTTTTTCCAAAGCGAGTACCATTTAAAAATTGCCCGAAACGCTCTCTTATTGGCTTCTCTCGCAACGAATTTTGAAGTTCTCGTACACGAACGAACGAAAGTAATTCGTTCGAGCTACCAACGACGAGCGAAAGGAACGCCGGGAGTTGATTGACAGCGACATCGGGTGTACGTCAAACCGAAAAGGGTTAATAACGGTTTGTCGAGCAGGAACGGTCGGAGGCAAAGCACAGGGAGGCAAGCAGGGACAAGCGGAGGCAGGGACACGGTTGCGATCGTCCTGGCTCGAGGCAGAAATACACGAGCGCGAAGGCAGGATCACCCTGGACGCGAGTAGATACGCGCGTACACGCACTCGGCGCACCAGGTTGGAAGGGTTATGATACGCGTGTCAAATTTGGACGGGGCTTGGAGAGACCGCCCACGCGGTCTCAAGCAAGAAGAAGAGGAAGAAGGATAAAGAAAGAAAAAGGATAAGAAGAGCGAAGGGGTCCCTCGCGATCGGGACCAAGCTCCTCGCTTAATTATCGTACCTACGCCACATTCGTGCGCGTAAATCACTCGGCGATGCCTCGAGACGCGTGATGTTCTCCCGTTCCCCACCTTTTCGTTTCCTTTTACTTCGAGGAGGCTACGAGACTCAACCCCTTTTTCGCGAAGACCTCTCTCTCTCTCCATGAGTCCACCGTGGCCCCTCTATGGCCTCTTCACGCATCTTCCATCTCTTTCTTTCTTCTCGCGGGCGGCCCTAAAATATGACGGAGCCTCGAAGTTAATACGGCATTTAATCGGGGATGTGTGGGCACAACATCGTGGCATACCATGACGAAGGGGCGCGAAGCGGTCGTGCACGGACGCGCTCGCACGTAAACGCGAGCGTACTCGTATACCGCGAGCAAACGCTTACGGCCCTCAAAGCTAATTATGAAATATTGCCGGGCCATCGGCAGACCACCGCCGGGTTATGCGCATTTCCAGCCCTCTCCTTCCTCCTCTCGGACAGCGACGCGTGTGCGTTCTACGTGCGTGACCCCTGCAACCCCGACCCCAGGACGGCATCATCCGGGACGGGAACCCGATGAGAGCCAGAATCCTCCTTCCGCACCACTCTCTCTCCCCTTCTCACAAACCCCGTCTTTTGCGATTGTCCTCGCAAAGCAGAGCGAAAAGATACGTGCCTGCATATTTTCCTTTTCTGTTCGACCCCTTCTCGCCACCCTCGCGACCTTTTCCACCTTCTTCTTTTCTACCGAAAGCCGCCGAGTAGGTACTCGTGGGAAGACGCGTCTGCGAAACATCGTAACTCGTTACGCTCCTTCTTTATGCGATACTTATTGTTACTCGTCTCACGGGGGTCCCAAAATTTATGAAGAAATTCGTAAAACGCCGTGCCGCGTTCTTTTCGCATCATTCTTGCCGAAACTCTTCTTCTTCTCTCTTTCCTTTGCCTTACTCTCTATTTCCCTTCTCCTCACCTCGCTCACCCCATCGCTCGCAATCACGATCGCGTTCATTCTTCTTGGAGTATCAACGATAACTCGAGCCGGCTCGGTACACTTAGCGTGCCTCTGAGCAGTCCCCCTTTCGAACCTCTCCTTTATCGCACTGCCGCCACCAGCGCAGCTTGGGAGAGAGAAGTCACGGAAGTGGCCTTTAATTCGATGGACGCAGCGTGGCAGCGAAGAACGATCGGGAATGTCGCTACGGAATCTCGTTTGCGTGCGCGAAACGCTTCCCAAGGTGGACCGTTTCGCGGAACGAATTTGATTTAACTCGAACCACGCTCGCTCGCGCTTTATGGTCACGGCGAACTTTCGAGGATAAAGTCGGATAAGACGACGGCGGCAGAGGCTGCGGCTATGGCAGTGGCTCACGAATGCTCCTTAATTTGAATTCTCGCCCTCTTCTTATGGGCTACCGGCGTGGTAAAAATGACGCTGTAAGGTTATAGCTCGAGAAAAAGAGAGATAGAGTATTTCGGTTGTTCGAGAAAAATAAGACCTACGAAAGTTTCATCGGTATTGGGCAGCAGAGAGAAATTGTAGACTAAACTCGAGTAAAGTTCAGAGGGTTTAAAGGCGATCACTCGGGGTATTTTCGCAACTCCATTGATTTCCGACCTTTATATCGTATGTCCTGCTTATATTTGGTTATTAAAAATTTGTGCGAAAAAGTAATAATTTTATCTGTATGCGATAGAGCAGTTATCATTATCAATATGAAGGACGCATTAAGTGGTCACTTGAAAGAGCGCCAAGTACTTTATACTTCCCAATATTGAAAAGCTTGCCGGAGAGAAACAGAGCCAAATATCACGTTAATTAAATTCTAGCAGCTATTTAATTTTCCTTAATTCCAAAATATACGTACATATACCTGTATATATCTGTATTAAAAGTTTTACTAGTGAAAAGTACACCAAATTCCTTCAGACAACTGCATTTTAATCTTCACCAAAAAAAAAAAACAAACTCCATCTCATAAATTAAAATTGTTTGATTAATATATTTAAATATTTAATATAAGTACCTACTGCTCGTTGGGGTCCATTTAGAATATTAGGTTATTCATGTTGACTCACGAAACAAAAGTTATTCTGCACTTCTATAGAGCGTAATTCGTTTAAGTTAGATTGATAAATTAGAGAATGAACGACAAGAACCTTCTTTACTCGCGCTAACATAGAACAATTCCAATTTCCCTATCACTATACTTTATATCTCGTGAACTATATCAAACCTACAAGGTTTTTTCGTCCAAGAATCACGATAAAAAGCATTGAACAAACAGAACTCGTTACACTGGACGCGTTCGTTTGATTTCTACCGCCGAGAGAACGCGGGCAACGACAAATAGGTTAGTTCTGTACTTGCTTTCCGCAAGTACGAGCCATGAAAGAGACGAAGCGGTCCGTTTGTACGATACCGCGGCGAGGTTCGCGCGCGGATGGCGCCGTACCGCAAAACCGCAGGTGGCGCGAAATTTTCGGTGAGGAGTATTACTAAGTAATTTGTTCTTTCTCCACCCGAAGGTCTGCGGTGAGATAGACGACTATACAATCCGTTCAATTCTCCTCGCTCCGACACGGACAGCGGTGGGTACAAGAGAGTGAAAGAGAGAGGATGGAGACCGCGCTCCGTGCGACTCACGCGTCCTCCGGGGCCACCAGCAACGACGACGACGAGAAGATAATTAAAATGGACCGCGCTTTACGTGCTCGCGAGAGAGACGAAGATTCGAAAATGAACTTGATCATTTTAAAGCGAGTCACGTTAATTTTGAGATTGGAATGGCTACGATTCTCTCCCATTCTTCTCGTAGCTTTCCCCGAGTTTCTCAATCTGTACCTCTTTGCTTATCGAACGGCCACGCTCGTCTTTAATCGCAGAGAAGTTCGAGGTATGCGAAGGACACGCGTTGTCCGAATATCCAACCGTCGAGAATTCGGATGAGAATATGGGACGGAAGATGGTTTTCGAAGAGAGTGAAATCGTTGAAATACGAAGGAATACGGCTAATCCCGTATGGAATGCGACTTGTCTCGATGGAGCCAAACTTCCATTTGCTACGGGAGAAAAAAAGGAGAAATACTGTATTTCGCCAAATCACGTTCGTTTCTCGAATCTGAATTACCCTGCTCCGTCATAATGCTTTGTCGCTTGTTAATCCGGGCGAAACAATTTTCCGTACTACCCGCTTAATAACATACTCCAAAGATGCCCGTATAAATGGTTCGCCATTTCGTTTTTGAACTATTCGTGACCTCGCTAATTAATGTTCTCTTGCTCACAAAGCGTTCTTTTCCTATTTCTACAACGTTCCATTACCATTGAATACGACTCAAAGAGAAAAATAACTAGTTAGAAAATTGACATACGGCTTAAAAGGATCGTCCAGTTATGCTAAACTTCTCTCGGATCCTCCCGGTTCCTTCGAGTATCACCGGTGACGTTAATCCTCGATAACGGTAGCCAGAACACGAGCCTCGAAATATCCTCGGAGTCTCATCCACGAAGATAACACCATACATGACGTATCCTTTCAAGTTCGTACGTCGACTACGCGAATGACTCAACGGTCGCTCGAAATACGGATAAACAAGTTTTTCGGTAATATTCCGAAACATCGGCGTGCAATTAAAATCGAGCTTAAGTCCGGCCTGGTTGACGCTAATCCTCGATAACGGCGGTCAGGACACGTCTCGCGACATCGCATAGCAGTCACGCCGAGATAGACCGGAGACTGCCGATCCTTGCGACATCGCCGGTTTACATACTTTCCTCTGCTGTCGTTAAAGCGTCGACGTAAGTTCAGATGTAAGCAGAAAGAATGAACCATCCGAACTAAACTCTTTACAAGGATTCGTATCCTCGAGAAGGTTTTGCGATGGAGGTATTTACTAGAATGGCACCAAACTTTAAAAAATAATCTCATCGAGGATTCTATCGCCTCGCGAGGTAACGTACGACATTCCGAGAACGTTCGATGATCCTGCTAAAAATTACCGCGTGGTCCTAGCTCGTTTTCGCGCGATTACGCGAACACGGTGTGTCCAAAGACGAGAAGGAGCGAAAAGGGTTCGCGAAGCGTTTCATCGTAGAGGAGATCGTGTCGTCGGCACTTTCATCTCGATCGACACCAATGCGGGGATAAAGACATAAAACGTAACGGGCGTCCGTGAAGAAAGTGCATAATGGTAGTTCGCGTTGGACCGAAGGAAACAGTTGAAAGATGGTCGAAGGAAGGAATGGAGAAAGGAAGAATGGAAGCAAGGAAGGAAGGAAAGATGAAATGGAAGAGTGTAGAAGGAAGAAAGAAGAAGACAGAGAAAGAGGAGGAAGGAGAGCCAGTCAGCCGGTCGGTTCTGTTCGAGCGACGAGTCTCGGGACCGACTGGAAGGTTCGCCGTCCCTTTCTCTCCTCTAGCATCCTCTCTCCATCTCTCTCGATGCGCGGCAAAACGATGTGTGTGGTCCATCGTAGCAGCCGCCAGGGCCGACTCGCTAATAACACCCCCTGCCCTCTCTTCCCTTCGAACGAAAGCCACTCTGTCGCCCTATGCCAGGCGAAGGAAACGAGTAAAAAGGTACCAAAGATTCTGAACCCAGTCCGCAAATCGTCTTCTATGAATGCCTCCACTCGATCGACGCTCGACGACGTTCGCGCGTCACCCTTCGACCATTCTCTCTCTCTCTCCTCTTTCCTTTCTCGCTTTCGTGCTGCTACCCGCGTCCAACCTTACAAAGCCATCGGTCTTGACTCCTCTCTCTCTCTTTCTCCAACCTCTACATTCTTCGCCGGGCCGTCTCTCCTTTACGCGCCTTCCTCCTTTTTACAATTCCCTCGAAAAGCTCGAACGCGCGTCCGCTTGTCGTGCTAGCGAATTTTTCGCATTCTATCGCTTCATTATAAAGGCCGGCCACCAGCCGGCTCCCGGATTCGGGGACCGAGACGACGAAGTATCGTCCCCCGATACCGGCAACGAAGTCGAATCACGCCGTCCTTTTAGAATGTACGAAGAAGGAACCTGTTTTCGGCCCGCCTCTCGTCCTTTTCCCGAGCGCCCTCCCGCTCGTCAACCAAAGCCGCCGTCGCCGCAATTTTGCGCTCGTCACTGTCCCGAGTCCAGATTTTCGAAAGGAATTAAACGACGCTTTATACCCCCTTATCACCTTTCTCTCTTAGATTCTTTATTCCGCTGGAAGTAGAATGAATTGTTTATCCCATAAATTAAAATAATATGGACGAGCGAACGAGTAAAGTTTATGATTCCTTGAAATTTAGATAAAGTGTATTTAAATAAACGAACTAAAGAAAAACGATAAATTATGGTAACTTATTAGTAACAAATCGAATTAATAGTTAATTCACTTTCGAAAATAGCCACAAAATAGAGAAAACGAAACTTTTAATTATGTTATCGCAGAAATGGAGTCAATCCTTACTTCTTCTCTTTTTTATATCTTCCACGCCCATACTTGAGGTAAACTGTACACGTCGTCGTTATTATTTTCTAAATCGTTACATCTCAATTCGAAGCCGCCAATTGCGATAGCAATTCTATGGCAGGTATCGACACTCTACTTGATTTTATTGCGCGTCTCGTCCTGTGGCTTTACGTGGCCAAGTTGGGCGGAGTCATGCACAGTGGTTCTCCATCGGCACTCAACGAGAAAACGAGTTTGAGGACGTAAAATCTCGAGGGATGGTCCTTCGATCTTCATCAAATTAAACTTTCATCGAAGTTGAATAGGTATTTCACTATTTTTTAAAATGTTTTTTCATAAAAATGCGCTAGGATTATGTTCTTCGTAATATACATCTCTATATACATTCATTAATCAATAAAAATGTTTATAATTTGGCCGTGGTAAGTATAGTCTGCTAGATCCTACAATCGCTTTATTGGGGAGAGAACTTATTCTTTAATCATACGGCAATATTGCATAAACTCACGAAACAAAATCGAAATTCTTGACAACATGCAAAGTTTTTCTCCTCCTTTGATCTGTTGACTATATAAAATGGAAAATTGAGCTCTAGTACCCTAGCCGACAGATACCTATGGCTCCTCGGTCTAAATTTGGCGATAATTAAATTATATGAGAATTTCTATAGTACTTCTGTTATTACTAACTCCATACCGGAGAGCCATATCTAACGACGACTGTACGTCGTAAAAAAACATTAAAGTATTTAGCTACAAACAAAAGAAATGAAGAAAAAATCTTTTTTCGCGCGTCCATTAAACTTGCAAAAGAATCGATGGCCGTACGTGTGTACGTATATGAATGCATACGCGAACGGCGACACATTGTTTCGCGAATAAATGTTTAAAATATCATTGAAATGTCGAGCGCGCTACGGCACGACTGTAAACTTTCAATATCGGTAGGTGCGTTTTCAAAGCTGAATGCGCACTGCACTCGCGCGATGTTGGCACACGGTTGCTTTACGTCAGCATCAAGAGGCACTCAGCGTCGAGGGAATTGTGCGCATCCGTAAGGTGGGACCCGGCTGCATGATAAAAGAGAACGAGAGGAAAAAGATAGAAAGTAGTATCAAAGACGACGGAACGAAATGTATTTTTAGACATCTTATTGATCCGTGGCTTCCAAGTAAAAATCAGCTTCTATGTTGGCATTCGTATTAAAAAAGATGAAAGGACATTACAACGTTGAGATTTTGCTTATATAAGAACAACGATAATGTAATGAATCTGGATTAGACACGACGTAACCGTAGCAGTTATGTTAATGAAACTAATACTACATGACCTTTTTCTAAGATCCAGCCTTATTTTTATTATACAAAAGTAGACAACGTTGTCATACTCTAGTAGCGTATTATTCACGATTACCAACAAATTCAGACAATACTTTGCAATTCTGGACGGTTAAAAAGTTTAATAAAAAAGCATCTAATTAATATTTATATTTAGTATTTAAATAAAAAAAGCGTGTAACGCACGTAAACACAATGAATTTGTATATTTGAATGATATTATTTTAGTTGATTTTTCAAACGTAGAACCAATCCCCTACATTTATATGGATACTATATCTTTTTTACGCGGGTCGTTTGAGTACGTATCTATCGCGTAAAAACATAATTAGGTGTATATTAAAATACTTGCACGTTATATAAGCCATAAGATTTGCCAATATCTCTAATCCATTGACACCGATACGGTTATTGCTACCGTTTCTCAACCTCCAACCTAACATACATAAACATGAACGATTTTTCGTTCCTCTCTCCGTGATCGAGGAACAAACCTCCAGCGATTCCGAAGCCGAAAGAGAGAGAGAGAATCGGTCGATCTTTCATCGTTGCGCCGACAAAGTCGCGGCTCTCCTCCTTGACACATCGGAGTACGCTCGTTCGCGAGTACTTTGTCACCGGGACTGCTTTATGACTACTCGTGCAAACTGCCGTCCCCTTCATCCTTCTCCTGTTGCCGGGTACGCTTTGTTTCTCCCTTCGTCGGTGTAGAAGCACCGCGACGAGGAAAGCAAAAAGCCATCGTTAGCGCAATATTTTCGCGCGGATCGGCGGAGCGCGTGACACACAAAAAAAAGAGCGAACGCTGGCTCGCGTAAGCCTTCGCACGCGCGCCGAACAATACCCAGTGATATCGATACGTCGTTGGAAATCGATAACGCATTGTTCCTGGAACCTACTATCTCTCTTTCCCCCTCTCCCTTTCCCTCCCTCTCTTCTCTTTCCTCCGAACGGCTCCAAATCTCGACACCGAAACGAGGCATGTGTCATTGATGGACGAGCAACGCCGTAAACGGATTAGTTTGCCGACGCGTCGAGTTCCTACGTCACCGATATTTTGCCCCTTCGATCGGCTGATCATCAAGAACGACGCCCTGAAACGTCCTCGTGATTTAAAGTCCATCTAGGAACGAATCCTCCACTCCTCCGTGATTTCGTTTATCTTCTCGCGATCGACCATTTCACGGACACGCGAGCAAACCGAATAAGAAAGAGAAGAAGAAGAGGTGGAGGATCCGCATGAAAACAAGGGACGCGTGCCACTGGAAGAAAGGCATTAACCGTTCATGTGGAAAGAAAAAATGGCGAGTCATCGAAGACAATGCCGTCGTTTTATACATAAGGAGTGCTTGTCGTACATAATGAGCCGTGCACAAGCAAAATGATTAACTCCGCTTTTTGAATTTTCGTGTTAAAGTTTCGAAGTCAATATTATTAACTGCATTAATTTGTTTACAAATATTTTTAAAAATTTACGTTTTATTTGAACTTTCCAAATCGATTAACACTCTTAGTCATGCAAAAATTATATTCATAATAGTAATTATTTCAAAAATAAACTATCTTGTACCTTTTATATATGATTAGGTACAATCTAGGCTTGTAGTAATACATTCTACACTGTTTATATTTAAAAGGAAATTTGAAAAACCAATGTACCTTTTCCCCACTTTTTATTCCATAGAGTCGCTTTGGCTTCCGAACGACTCATATGTCTTTTGTGTACTCAGCCACATTGGTTGCTTGTGAAATGGTTTATAAACGCACACATACCTACATAGGAATATGTATAAGCCTTGGTAAGAGTTTTACAATTCCATATAAGTACGTACCTATACAATTATTTTGTCTCTTCTTGAATAGACTCACTCTCTCGCTGATTCGTGCAACGAGACACCATGAAAAAAAGGGCAACCAATGTAAAATTTTATAATCATAATCCTCATTCTATTCAAATAACCTTTACGTTGCCTCGTACAGTCGCTTTAATCACGCTGTCTCGCTTCAATTTCACTTTTCCTTTCTTCTCTTCTCACCCTTCATCGTTTCAACCTCGCCCTTTTTTCTTTGTTTAAACAAACAGACAGGTGGCTCTGCAACGCGGGCGGCAGTCGCTACCCGTTATTTTCACGCGTCATCGTCGACTGCGACACGTGCTGCCAATGACACGATACCGCTCCTTTGATGATATTCCCCTTTTTAACTTGTAGAAAGCTCGAAAGGTTTCAACGCTATACGTACACCTATGGCACGCCGAGTATGCTGCATGACAAACAACAAATTGAAAACTTTTATGAGATTCGAACCGTAGTCATACGGTTCCGTTACTTAACGAAGGCTCCATCATCGCATCGCGAACGAGCGTACAATCGGTTTCACTCAAAAATATTACGTCTTTTAGAGAATCGTGAGAAAGTATCGACGAGAGTCGCTTTTTAATACGATTTTCTGTTCCCTTTACTCGTCCATGCCGCAACGCGTTCCGTATATACATAAATACCTACATAGTCGTGTGTACGAACGGCTATAAGTAGATTACGACGAGAGTGAGAAATTTTCAACGGATAACGTCGAAGTATTCGTAGAGACTCGCGTCTCGCGTTGCATCGCTTCGAGAAAAGAAGGAAAAAAGATATTCCATTGTTGGTTAACTCGTCGGTACGGTCTCGCGTATGAAAGCTTTCCGCGCCGGTGACACAAACGGTTTTGATTAACTCGTCTCGTTAGAATGTATGCGCTCGTACAAAGCCTAATTAAATACGCGCTCATCCCGATTGTCGATGCATACGATACGTATAGTCGTTTGCGCCGCTGTCGGCTCTCTCGTATATATTCCACGGGACCTTACCGAAGAACTCATCGTTGATATTAGTATCGGACAATGGATACTCGTGCCAGAGTTTTTACCAAAGTTCAACAAAGTTCATCGACATTCTTC
This sequence comes from Ancistrocerus nigricornis, assembly GCA_916049575.1. Taxonomy (NCBI): domain Eukaryota; kingdom Metazoa; phylum Arthropoda; class Insecta; order Hymenoptera; family Vespidae; genus Ancistrocerus; species Ancistrocerus nigricornis. The sequence goes on along the minus strand of OU696669.1, from coordinate 9,820,058 downwards.
CTTGCGACGATGGTTCAAACATTATCACTTGAATATCGCGTTCGTCGCGTTCTCTCACGCGTCCGTCAAGTTTTGTGGTGTCATATCGCACGGTACGATACAATATCGTTCGTGTGTCGAGACTCTTTAATAATTTGAAAAGAGAGCGGACGCGCACGCGGCTCTCTTGCGATGAATTACCCTACCCCATTCTCTTTGTAACGTAATCTATCCATCTACGTATGAAAGCGAGCGTAGACGCTGGCCAGGGGGTGCTTTCTAATTTGGCCGCGACAAAAAGCTTTTTCCCTTTGGACCCCGTAGAGGAAGACGGTGGCGCTGATGACGACGCACGAGTTCCCTTCGACTTCAAAGTGCCCCACGTGGCGACGATGTAACCGATGATCCACTCTCGGAATATTCCTACCCAAACGACGAATTTATCACGAAGGAAGGTCACATCGAAAACAAAAATCGTACGAAAGAAAAAGAAAGACGACGAGATTCGAACGTTTCGCGATCTTCGAGAACTCGCTACGTCACATAATTTATTCTCTTTTAAATTCAATGCGGAGGAGATCACCGCAAGCGGTTCATAAATCAATGGACACTCCCAAACGACGGGGTTACGCGCTTTAATGCCACTTTGTGGTTAACCGGGATTAGCGCGTAGAAAATGCGAGTGTCCCTTGACGCGTGCAGGGAACGTATTAAGATTTATTTTAATGAACCTTTCGGCCCCGCGATCCGGCATTCCTTATGGTGCGACGACCCGAGTAAAGTCCTCTGTACCAGGTGGGAGGTTTATGCCGTTGTAACCTCGCTCGTTCCAATCTCTTCACCACCATCACCATCTGTTATAAACTTCGGTTAAAAGTTTTTTAATTATACGTGTCAATTCTATACTTCAAGAGCGTGGATCGATACATTCGTTATGCGTGAAGAACATCCACTCCGTTTACGATAAGGAACTTTGAAGAACGGCTCAATGCGTCCGGCTAAAGCTCCTTTAACGAAGATGCTGATAGAATACTAAAATGAAATATTATAAAGTTCGGCAACGCTCGAGAGAAAGTGAGAAGGACAGACAGAAGGGAAGAAAAAGGAAGGAGCGGAGAGAGAAGGAGATAGAGCGTAAAAGAGAAAGATGCGACGAGGGATGACGGCCAAGAACGATCAGAATGACGCATGATTATTAAAGAGTTAGTTTCAGAAGTCCAAGTGACACCGTACCAGCCGTACCTCATTGCTTATTCAGGCAGCATACTTTATTAGGGTGGAAGGAAGACAGACACTGCGAGATTATGAGATCGACCCCCGGCCAATGTTCAAGCAGAAACAGAGAAGAACACCCTTGGATAAAGGCGAGAGAAAGAGAGAGAGAGACGGAGAGTGAGAGCGGGAAAGAGAGGTCAAGATGAAGACGGAGTAAGAGAGAGAGAGGGTAGGAGAGAGAGTCAGCAAAATCGTAGGGGGCAACTCGGATACCTTGTACAGACCTACCAGCGTTTAACTTCTAATTGAATTGTGAATCCCAATGTTAGAGCGATGCTACGGGATGCTACGGGAAGACGCGTCGGTTAAATCAACTGTGCGAATCGTCTAATTCGATTATCAATGCTGCTATAAATCTGTGGAGGTAGGGTTAAATGATGTCATTTTTTCGAGTCGACTATATCACATGATCTTTGATTTTTTTTTAGCTTTACCAAAGTAAATCGTCGAAAACTTTTCTCGTTATAAATATCTTTGTTGCGCAATGCATATTTGAAATATAACGAATCTATTTACATATTTTTAAAGAAATAGAAAGTATTCATGGAAGCAAATGTCTACCTCTATATTACGTTGCTTTACTTGAAAAATATTAAATCGATATTCCTAAAAAAAATAACAAGGTGATGTTCTTTCGTATACATTGCATCACTCGGTTGAAAGTCAATGGTTCTATCTATCTTTCACATCGAGGTTTCATACTCGCCTCGTACGTGGTCAGAGAGGCTAACTTTGGGCAGGGTCATAAATTATAAAGTGTACTTCCTAAACGATAGAACGCGCGCTTCCCCACCGAATCCGGACGCGAATACAACGGGCAAACGTATAAACGAAACATCCGTCCGATTTCTGTAACAAGCGTCGTTTAGAAATGAAGTTTTGCGTGAAATTCGCGATTGGTAGTCGGAGTTATGACTGGTAGGTACGTCTGTCGATTGGAGTTATACGGAGAATACGATTAGGTAAACTAATTAATCGAATCTCGATGCGGTGTCGGGAGATAAACTTCTATGAATGAACGATATGCGTCGCGTCAAAGTCTCTTTACCGCAAATATGTTTCACAAAATAGACAAACAAACGCTAACTGTACAATGTGTCACGGCTATATACGCTTCGGGCGAACTAACTTTCAAACACAAAATGCAATGGCTTAGGGATGTCAAGTTTGTAAAACGAAATTACGAGTCATAGAACCGTCACTACGTTCCTTTCGATGAATGTGTGTAATCGTATTCTCGAAAATGATTTTCCATTTCTTTCTTCTCTAAAATTGAAATATCGTTAGGTACGAAAAAGGAGTTATTATTACGCTTATCATAAATCGATTCGATGCAATTCGAGTGCACATTCTACATTCACGCGTCTAACGACCGACTGTATTACATCATGAATAAAAACTGGCATACCTTTCAAAAGAAGATTAATCGATCCATGAATTGAGAACGTAATAATATTTCTGCATTATTTATTTGTATTAAAAACGATTATATATTATAATCTCAACACATTCTACCTGTATGAACGACAAAGTATCATAATAATAGCATTACATATGTAAAATGTTAAAAAATAACGATTGATACGCATTTGCACGGTCAACGCTTTAGCGTTCACTCATCGAACGTTTCAAGGGTCGAATCTGTTGCCTTGAATAATTAATTTTAGGAATCATGAATTATACAACGCGAATTGTATTATTCTTATCGAAATACCGAAGGCGAGAACGAAATGAGTAAAACATTTTGTCGATTTGAGTGAAAAGTTTGATAACGATGAACGAGAAAAGAAACGGAACGATTTTTCTAGTGATGGACGGCAAGACAAGAATTTCAAGATCTTGACAAGACAAGACTTGATTTTTCAAGACAAGATTACCAATTTCTTGTTCTTGATAAAATCGAGACAAGACAAGATTTGTCCTTCAAGATCAAGACAAGACAAGAAAAATCTATCAAGATTCTTGATAACTGAAACTACAATTATACGTATGTAATTATAATTTTATATATAAAGGGCCATATATATCGGGGTTATGTAATATTATAATCACGTTGAGATCCTTCCGTCTATTTTCAATTTTAAATGATTAAATGCAAAATTTAAATTAATTCGAAACAATAAACTTTATAATTTTACTGAAAACTGCAGTTTATGTTTATTGTAAATATATGAAATCTCTATTTTGTAATGATGTGTCCTCAAACGTGCTCTTAAGTGCGTGCGTGAAGTAAATTAGAGACCTTAAGCTTTGAAATAGTTTTTTAAATTTTCTACTACGAACATTTGTAGCTGATATAGAGTAATTTGAAAATGACCTAAAAATTTCAGGAATTTTCTTGTTCCTTTAATTTTTATGACCAGTAGAATTTAAAAAAGATATTTTTCAATAATTTTTATAAAAATTTTCAAAAATAATAAATCAAGGTGTGGTAAATAAATATTTCTAGATATTATAAAAATATCAAGAATCTTGCAAGAATCTTGCAAGAATCAAGACAAGAAATTGATTGTCAAGATCAAGACATACTAATTCTCGATTGTAAAAAATCAAGACAAGACAAGGATGTTCGATTCTTGTCTTGTCTTGTCTTGAATCCATCACTAGATTTTTCGGCGCGAAATCGGCCCGAAACGACGAGAAGAGAGGGAGGATGATTGTATTGGCAAAGGAATCGCGGCTCGTCGCCCACGAAGGGTGCAATCTCGTAGGTGGGCCGCGAAATAAATGCACGCGCCTTCGAATTTTCGAGCTTTCGAGCACGGAGGAAGACAGTCGACCATTGTCAGCTCGGTCACGTAGGCCAGCGTGACACTCGGCATATGAACTATTGGCCGACATCAAGCCCCGGAGCAATTCCTCCCCGGCTCCACCTCCTCCATCTCTCTCTCCACCCTCGAGCGCGGCATTCCGCTTTCGGGAATATAACCGTGCGAAACGAGTTTCGCCAACCCTCGCGTCTCGAATGTTTAAGAGGAGAGGAACGAGAATTTACCACGCTTCGTGGTTTTATACCGTGCAAAGGAGAGAGAAAAGAAAATGAGAGAGAGAGAGAGAAACAGAGATATAAAACGAAGGCTCTCTCGCTTTTGTAATTACGAGGAGTAGCAGTGCGATCGTAAAACTTGTCGTACTTCGTTTACAAGTAATCGCGGCGATACGCTGCGGTAATCCGTGCCTCGTCGAATCGTTCTGATCTCTTGTCGTAAGATTTTGATTCGGATAAAAACGAAAGACAGATATGGTATAGATAAGACTGTTAAGTAAATGAAAGGAAAAAAAAAATATGCAAAGAGATTTCTCTTTTTCGTCGTCTTTGTCCCCGATACTCCTCGTTTAACTCGTAGAATTCTAAGAGCATGTATCGGAATTTTCTCGTCTTCGAAGTCGGCGATTCCCTGGCGGCTTTGCTCGACTTTCTTCTTCGTCTTCTCTTCCTCCCCCTACTCTCCTTCTTCTTCTAATTAAGCTCGTGGAACAGCGCATAATCAGGACTATCGGATGATCCGAGAAGGGAGGGAGGAAAGGGAGCAGAGAGCAAGCGATCTCGCCGACGAGCACGATTATTTTTAATTCAATCAACGTCGTCGGAGGAGCGCGCCTTTTCACGACGGTCAAGCCTTTCTCCCAACGAGAGAGTATCTCCTCCTCTGCCGGAGGCTGGTATCGTGAGTTAGGGGAGTCGTCCAGACGGATTTGAATACGCACATGCCAAATGTCGGGGGTCCGTGCGCGTCCAGCTTCTCTCTTCTTGCCATCGATCCGTTTCTCTCGCTCTCGTCTTCTCCCTCTCTCTCTCTTTCTATCTCTCTCGCACTCTCGGCCGGATCACGTAGCAATAAATAAGGGGAGACGAGACACGGTAGGACAGTCGCGATGTCGTGCGGAATGCATCGGCTTCTGTCAAACGTTCTGCCCGAACGAGCGAGCGAGCGAGCGAACGGACGAAGCGGACGAGCTGCAGCGACAACGCTCGCTCGCTTGCACGAGTTCTGCGCTGATCCGAGTCTAGATTGCATTAAGGCTTTTCCAAAATGAGCGATTCCTCTCTCCTCTTCCTCTCGATCTTGTCCGGATGTACTCTCTCTCTCTCCCCAGAGAGCGAAGGGTTCCTTCGCTTCCTCAACGACATTACTAACGACTCCCAAATGCGGATATGCGCTGACTCCGCACGACTTTAACCAAACTGGCCTTCGCTAGTCGTAACAAATTTTTCAGATATTTTTGATAACTTAAGAAGATTATAAACGGAAAGGGTCGGTCGAGAAACGAAGACGAATTATACGAGCATGTAAGATCGATTTTTTGTATACTCCCAACGGAACTCATTTGCTTAATGAGATGCAATATTAACAAGTCTACACGTAATGTAATTTTATTTTCAAACAGTTCGATCGAAAGTATCAGCGAGATAGAAGTTCGTCCGGTAAGCTTATTTTCGAAAGCAATTTTCTGCTACGACTCGCATCGTTTTCGAAGTCGATGCGAACCAATTGTTTTTGCCTAAGATTCAAAGAGGAATATCTATATTTTAGGCAGAGTCAGCTCGCGCGTACTTCCTCTATATAGGCGAAAAAAAAGACATGATATGAAGATGGGCGGAACAAACGCATGGCGTTCCCAAGAAGACCATGATTTTGTGATGTGGCACCCGAGGGTAAAATCGTATTAGCTATCGAGGTAAAGAATGCTGATTCCAGTTGGTTCGCGGAACCCTCCCTCGAAAAGAGAAAGAAACACTTAGGATAGCTAAGCTTCGCAAAAATTCAGCTTGCCCTCGACGAGCACAATTCCCTCTTCCTCCTAACGCGGCGGGGCGTTCTTCTCGGCGGACCACCGCTAGCAACTAATTTCGATGTTGGTACAAGCCAAGAGGGGGTCGCGCGCTTCGACGAGCTCGTCGTCGGTGTCCCTACGGGCAAACGAACTACTCGTTCTCATCGAGAGGCTTCCGCATTCTCCTCCTCCTTTCTCTTCACCGTTTCCTTCGCAGCCACAAAGTTCGTGTCGAATAAACAATAAGAAGAAAGAAAAAAAGAACGAAGAAGTCGTGGAAAAGTTGGGATCGCGAGGGAGCCGCCAGGATAAACATATTTTCGCGGTTCGTTTATTATTCGAAGTCCCTTCGCGCCCTTCGCGATAATATCGTTCCCCGTTGCTGACACCCATGGACGAGAGGACGGCGAATATACTTTTCTAACGAGAACAACGCGCGACTATCATCCTAAGGTGGTAAAGTTTTGTCGTCTCGTGGGCTACTCGAGGAGGAAGCGTAATGCGTTTAAAGGTGTCTGCATATAGAGACAGCACTAGAGGCTTTGTCGGGTGCTGTAATATATTTATTCGTCAAGCAAACGGTACGGGTGGATGTAGGCTTACGATACTGGACGACGACCAAGCGGATAATATAGGGAGAGTAGAAATCGAGATGAAACAACCGCGACACCGTTTTCCACCTTGTAACCCTTCGGTTTCGACCCTCCCTTTTGACCAATATTCGGAACAATGTTCCGTTCCAAATACTTACCAAGTTAGACAAGAGTTACAGGAACCTCACTTGCATTTCCGAGAATTATGCATGTACATTGAAACGTTTGATCGAGCTATAATGATCTTGTAACAGCTGTGGTGATGTTAGGTCGTTAGATATGTACATACATAGGACTAATATGATTTCATAATAACGCATGTGATCCACTTTCGCTGGATGCTAATGCACGGTCCATAATGACTACGTAACGGGGAAAGACGTGCACGACGTTAATCCCGCTTATTTCTAAACCGTCAAGACTCGAAATGTATCCCGATAACGTACAATTGAATGGGATAAAGTCGCACGGTAGATAAAGCCGAAAAGCCAATGTAAACTAAGCGCTCTATCGTTGCCGTATCCCCAGCACGGCCAGCTCTTTAAGAGAGCGCAATATCGAATCCCGTTTTCGTTACGCTATCTCCTCTCTCTCTCTCTTTCGCGATAGAAACGATAGAAGCGGAGATTAAAGTTTAAAGCCGATTTCAGTCGGCAAAGCGAGAAAGATTTATCGCGACGGCGAGGTTACGAATCATTGATAACGACGCTCGATAAGTCGGCTGGAATACAACGAACGATACGATTCCATCGTAATGTTCCTCGAGCGTTAAAAGCATGAACGGGAATTTCTAAAGAAAAACAATTTTATACGCCGTTAAGACGTTGTCCATCGATTTTACCATCAAAATAATCAAATTACGAGCCATCGATCCCTTCCTTTTTTTCGGCTTTAACCTCTCTTTCTTTTACCTCATCTCTTCCCGACAAATCGAATGAAACGTAGCCGTTTGATGTTAACACTCTTAGATTCGTTCGGCCGTCTTGCCGGACCGAACGTGTCACGTTTCAAAATCAATACCGGACAAGTACCCCAAACATCAAAATGAAACTAATTCCTTGATTGCCAGCCGACGCAATATCCGCTCGTTAACGCTGACTCTTGAATTTGCCCGCTCCGCGGATCTCGCACAGACTATGTGGTTAACGGTTCCGGATACCGACCTGACGATCTCTAATTTCGCTTCGTGCCGAAACCATCGCTTTTCCTTTCAGCCAATAAACTTTCCCCCTTACTTAGCCGACACGTTTCTCTCTGATCTTGAAAAACCGATACAATGTCGAATGGTGCAAAGGAAACCAAAAAGAACAAAAAAATACTCTTACGTAAGATCTATCAAATAAATCATTGGCATTTACTGTCAAGTTCAAAAAACATTGAATATTAACATTAGAATTATCGAAGAAAATGTAATTTTACATTCATCACATTTATCTACCCATTCAGCAAGTGTTTAAAAAAAATATTTAACTCGCTATCAGTAATAAATAATATCGAACAAATAAAATAGTTAGATAATGTATTCGTGCAAAAGTAATTTTGTCATTCAACAAATTGTGAAACGCAGAAACATAGAAGTTATCGTGACTACTTCGGAAGTTCAAGCCTTAGAGAGCAACCAACTTTACAAAAACGACTAAACTAATGCAATACTTTTTGGTCCAGTGAAAATATCATTAAGAAGAAGGAATCAGTATAGGAGACTTCGTGAGTTATATTAAAGTTTCGCAAAAAAGCTCTAAGAGGATATGTTTTCGAAAAGTCGTTAAATAGAGTCGTTAATATCATAAGGAGATTCTCGATAAAACTTCACGCACGATTCCAGAGTTCCGATCTGTAAAGTTCGTGTTCGAGCGCGGCTATAAGCGAGTAAATCGAAAGAATTCAAAGGGAGTTATTTCCCTCTGTAAAGGAGCGCAACCGTTGTTGTGCTCCGGCGATTTATAACCGAGCGGTATTTTTCACAGAGGTCGTAAAGAGAACAAAGAGAGGAGAAGAGGAGTTCGATACCTGATTAAGAAAACCCGAATGTCCTCCTTCCTTTTCGTTCGTATGCATGAGGACCGTGTCTTTCGCGATTTCGATGTATGACCGGGCATTGTTAGCGGCTCGACCGGGTACGTCGACTTGTGTCTGAAACGTGTGCAAAAGTATGATCTTTAAGTGCCACGTACGATCGTAAAATTGTCATTTAACTGTCCTCGAACGCTTAAGTAGGTATATTTTTTCCCTCGACTTTCGCGTTAAGAGACCAAAAAAAACTCGAAGAAAAAGATCATTCGCTTTTGCACCAATCAACGAAGCGATATCACCTGTATATCCATGAGCGAGGTCTTCGATACGGTAGGCGAGATAGTTGGTTGCTTCCACTAATTAGGGAATTTAATTTCCTCGACCTTCGGACAGAACTTCGGAGACAATAGTTAACAAGAAGGGTCTCCGAGAGACTCGTAATGCTTCCTGCCACGTTAAGCTGTACGACTTGGCTAATGGATAAATTATACGTCGGTGGATGTAGTAGATTGATTTCGAATACCGGAATTCCCCATCTTGGAAGGAAATCGCCGGCGAATACCACGGGAATCGCAATTTCGGTAAGACGATAGTATCGGAAGCAAGTACGTACATACTTTCGAAAATACGTAAGAGAACGAAGAAGAAAGTATAAGGGAAGACCTCTCTCTCTCTTTCTTTTTCTCGAAGAAGTCTCGAGCGCAAACGCGAGCGAGCGCCCGCGCACACACGTGGTGCGGCGCTCGTTAAGCGCAGTGCGATCCCCCGAGATATCGGCCTGGCTTTAAATCAAGTCCCTCTGGCTCTCGACTGCTGTGACTGACTTTGAGCCAAGTCCACGGCCGCGTATACGTAAAACAAAAGAATCGTTAACGTCCGCCGTAGCGGTGCGCGGCGGAACCACGGCGCATTCAAATGAGCTATTGACCACTGCAAAAATGACAACAAGAAGAGCGAGCGAACCTCCTCCTGCTACCGCGGATCCCCCGTATCGAAGGGACGCGCCTGCCTGTCGTACGAGAAACCGATCTGACGAGAAATGAGACCGGTTTGACGGTTAGGCAAAGCGCGATGCCGATTCCCTACGTCCAATGACTTTTCACTGAGATTTCGGACTCGGATTGTGCTTGACGAACGAACGAACGACCGAGTCTTCGACAACGACGAGTCACATTGATCGAACTTTTCCTTCTTTTAACCTCACCCACCATCCAATATCGTCCTTTATTTTATTTTTAATAAGTCGATGAAATCAATTATCGCCTCTATTCAAAATTCGTATAATAAGGAACAAAAGGAAAGTATTTTACAGGGCAATTTTATAAGCGCAAAATTATCTACGGTCCGTCCGCGTTTTTGTAATTCTTCCGTTATTAAAACGCGGGAATGCTTTATAGTGTGTGCGCGCGATTAATAAACTGCAATCGATCTCATATTATCGTCGGAATATTAAAAAAGTTTTATATAATTGCGTCTGAACGCTATGAACGATCGGACCAATGAAAATCTCAGTAACGTACACGCCGAAATACGTCTAAAAAGTATCGCGTGAAATTTGTTTCTTTTTTTCTTTCAACAACAGTGCATAAAATTAGTAGAATTTATCGTGCGCGTTAAACTAGATCATTCGTAGATACAAATTTAGTTTGAAACTACTGAGCGTCACGTGTGAAATTTATGCGAAAGATAGATATGAGAAAAATATTATCGGCAAAAAGTACACGGGAAGAGAGAGAGAGAGAAAGTCGCGCGTACTGCAACAATAAATCGTGGTAATACACGGGCGAAGTAATTTATCGCAAAGTTATTCGCCGGTAATTTCGGTAAAGCGATCTACCAGTGCTATCTCGTTTTTTGTTTCGAACCTCGGCGTAATATTTTAATATAACTTGCAACGAGCTAAGCGAGCTACCCACGTCTCCGAATCCGTACTCGGTCGCGCTCGAGGGTACGTACCGCATATTCGGTAAAGTAATTACACTGTCGCTCAATCTTTTAGAAGTAGAGATAAGCTAATTTTATTTTTACCTTAGCAGAGCGATGCCCTTTTAAAGGCGGCGCGCTTCGACCGCGAAAAAGTCCGAACGAGTAGGTACGATCGAAAAATTAAAGGGAGCGAAAGAACGTAACGAGCCAATCGGATATACAAACACTCGGGAATATCGCGTGGGATGTAATAAACAAAGCAAACAAAGTCGAACTACTCGTGGAGAAGTCGCCGTTTAAAGAATGCCGAAGGTAAAATCGATCCATGGGAATTCCTCTTGGTGCGCTTAGAGGCTTTAGCGGTGCGCGGAACATAAACTTCGACGAGTAGAAATCCCAACGGAGAGCAGAACCCAAACATTATAAAAGGGTAAGGAAAATCTAACGGAGATCTGGCGAAGATCTAACGGATATCGATTCACGAGAAACCCACTTCTAACGAGCCGCTAGAGCCGTAGACGTATCGTGAAAGGACGAGCTCTCTCTCTCTCTCTTTCTCCTTTAGAAAGTCGGAGTCGCGCTCGATCGAAGAATGCGTCGATACATCGGTAATTGGCAGGCCTCGCGAAACGGATAGGCAACGTGATGGTCGAAAGGTCGCGAGCGGATAGACAAGGTGTCTCGCGAGAGAAACGATGACATCGCCAAGGGAAGAAGTTGCCGTGCGATAGAGGAGATCGATAGATAGGCGGATAGATCGACTAAATAGGCGGATAGGTGGATAGATTGAACGGCAGATCGGTTGATAGCGAATAGATGAGCGGATAATCGATAGATAAATAAACGAGGTTCCTTGGAAGGCTTCTGTGAGCCGGGAAGGAAGATGTTCTTATTACTCGCAATCGGTATCTTAACCGTTTTAGTGCCAGGGGTTTTTAAAAATCCATGTCGAATTGTGCCATGAAACGCGATAGCGCTTCCTTCATTTATTTGCGAATAATGCCAATCGTCGCGATCGCGCTGCTCTTTTTGAATGAAGAAAGCTTTTTTTGAAAGAACATTTGTAATTACGAGAGGAAACTCTCGACAGACTCGCGACAAGATACATGCTGAATCGAGCGCGTTGCGAATTGACGAACGTAATCAAAAATAGCGACACGGTTCACCACAGTACGCGAACAGCGCGATCGCGCTGCGTGGCATTAAAACGGTTAAAAGTGTATCGAGGCAGAGCGAAGCGAAGATTTTTCCGGAAAACTGATGTTATTCTCAGTACCTAAGTAGAGTTTCATATTTTATATTTAAATACAGGAATGAACGTACGTAACGTAATCGATATCGTATATCGTAAGCTACCGACGATTGTAGAGAACCGCCGTAAGGATAGATGAGATGAGAGAGAGAGAGAGAAGGGTTGGGAATGGCAAGGCCGAATTGGCCGATGCTCATCTCTAGCCTAGAAGGCAGCACGTATCTTCGAATATGATTAGCATATGCATGAAGCGGACCGACCCCTTTCGGTGACGTCGAACGAGCGAAGAGCGCGCATGTGTGTCACCCAGAACGTTCTCCAGCCACGTTGTCGTCATCGTCGACGTCCATCGGACGACCCTTTCGCTCGAGCTCTCTGCATCCTCTCACGTCGCATATTTTTGGCTCTGAAACGACGCAAAGCTCGTAAACAAACGCGGTTCGCTCGTAGCAATTACCTTCTATTTAATTAGACCAACGAATAATTGAACCACGCGCGCTCGCACGTTTGCTCGTCTCTCGTCCGGCCGCCAAACGAATATTTGTTGGAAATTATGCCGGAAAATCGAGGACCGGAACTCAGAGATCCGCCAGAGGAATACCAACCGGGCCGGGTATTAACCGTTTCGAGCGAAAAGATACTTTTGGCGATGCTCTCCTTCGGGAACATATATCTAAGTCGAGAGGAGAATAAATTTTCCTAGCGGAGAAAACTACGAGCTCGCGCGTTCGAAAGGGAGAAAAAGGCTTTACCGAGTGAAAATCGCATCGAGAGAGAATTATAAATGTCATCTTTTTTGTGAAAATGTTTGATAGTATTTGACGGCGTTCGGAGAGTAATGCGCCCATTAAAAAGTCGCGAAGAACCGCAGAAAACGTAGAGAGTGCGAGACGGTTACTTCGGCTCTCGAATACAGTGCACACGTTGCATACATTTCCACGGCGGAGCTTCGAAGATCGCGCGCGTTCGATAAAACTTTCAAGGGATCTCTCTCTCTCTCGCTTCGTCTTTCTCACTCTCGGTTGCATAATGCACCAAAGCGGTCGCTCAGCCGTGGCTACACAGACACCGAGGACTTTCTCACGTTTCTCTTGTGGAATCCTATCGTCGAACGTCATTGAATCGCAATCCGTTTAATAAATTTCACCGGCTGTGACCGAAATCGACAGCCGATACTTCTTTGTCAAATTATACGCGCTTCTATAACGAATGCCGTCCCTACGTTATCGATTTTCTATCCTCGACAAACCGTAAAATTTAGAAAAAAAAAACTGACCAATCATGAAGAAAAATAAAGGGTAAGTAAATTTTTCGGAAAGTTTAACAGCAGAAAAGAAGACTTCACGAAACAGTAAAAAAGGTACGAAATTCGAGCTACCAACGATCTAATCACCCCGACGCGTTTAAAAAGATATTTCAGAGCAATCGCGAGAGCATATTCAGCAATAAGCAAGCATCAATTAAAAATCGGAACGTATACCGCATGGCAGAGAAATTACTACGCCGAGAGCGTAGAGCAGCGGGGTTCTCGTAATGGGAAACGATTGGCCTTTAATTGCCCACGTCTGATTGGGAACGAACGCCCCTTCCGCGTTTGCTGCTCTCTTCTGGTTATAGTAGACCGCTACTCGAAACTGGCCGGCTAAACAGAAAGAAATGTCGTTACTGTAATGCGCTCGATACCGTGTGTTACCCAAAACGAGGACATTTTTTCTCTCCTTGCCATTCGAATTTAATTGCTTTCTAATACGACGTTCCCTTAATAAAATAAAAGAGAAAAAGAGAAATTGAAGCGAGCTCGCTTTTCGAACGCTGAAAAGTCCGGCTTGAAACGGCTAACGGCTTCGCCTACTGCCCCATTAAATTGGAAAAGGTTGAAAATCAATGCACTTATCACGATTTAACCGAGTAACAGTTGTATGATAAATAGAAGAATCAATGATACGACGAATGAAATTTATATCGACAGCGTGACCCGCTTTCAATAGAGGATCGAATAAAATTAGTACAAAACGGTGGAATCGAATAAAATCCTTTTGTATGAAAGGAAGAATTCTCGTCCCACTCTCGTGAAAATCACGGACTTCTCTCATAGGCCGGTGAATTGGTCACCTGGAAAGGTAATCTACGCTGTTGTGCAAAAGCACTGCCGATGCAAATGGAAAACTGATTGAAAAGTGGTAGCTTAACCGATTTGATAGAATATCGATCGGTGGGACGCGCAAAGATACCGTTTTGTTCCGACTACACGTGTAATTGTCTTTTCCCAGGATTGGCATACAATTTCCGGCCGAAAAAGCTGTCTCTCTCTCTCTCTCTTTCCCTGTTCTTCTCCTTCTCTCTTTTCCTCTTTATCTGCCGGGAGCGCGAGAGAGAACGTTTCGCAACAAATTCGCGAGGCGAAGCTTCCTGTTTCCGATGTCGACTGCGACTTGAAAATTGCACGCGTTCCTACAGACTCAGACGTTTCCTTCGAAAGCGTGCTTTTCGAGGAAAATATATGTGCGTTTGTTATAGCGATCGTTGCACCTACGTTATTATTCCCGCGAGAGGAAGGAAAAGCAAAGTGTAAAAGATAAACCTCGAACGGCGAGCTACGAGATAACGTTACTGGTAAAATATAAATTCGACGATTAAACGTTTAAGCGTCCCACGTTCCATGGAATTCAAACTTCTGCAACGTGATGAAAAAATCTCATAAAAATTAATTTAAAGAAAAATTTATATAACAAAATACAAGACTCTACCCTTCGATAGGATGAAGGGTCGAAGAGTATTACCAGGGGCAAATAAACCCTTCAATCTCGATCTATCAATGCGACCTACCGAGCTATGGATCTAGAATGAGTTCGAGGCGTAGGACGAGAGTGAAAGGGTGAAAAAGAGAGACAGATAGATAGAGAAGAGACAGGAAGGAAGCTTAAGAGAGTTGGCCTACGGCAACGAGGTGACATCGCGAAGTATTCGAAGAACGACGTACCAGCGATGGCAAGCAATCTACGAATCGAAACGAAGCGAAGCTCAGTGGGAGCATCGAGGCACGGCTCGGAAGAAAACGAGGACTTCGACGACGTCGCGCGGGGAACTTTAACGAATTTGCGCTGCAGGAAACGGAAGAAGCTGTGCGCGCGCGCAGGAGCAAGAGAAGGAGAGAGAGAGAGAACTGTTGTCGTGAGTCGCTTCGGCTCCTCTTCGGCTACGTGGCCCCTGTCGGTGACATTGAGTAAGCGCGAGACTTTGGTATTGATTAGACGAGATTAGAGGGGGAGAGAGAAAGAGAGTCCTTCCATGATTCATCTACCCTTTCCTTTCTTCCTTCGTTCCTTACTTTTCGGGCCCTCCTTCGAGAGTTTACATCGACGTTCATTTATGTTGGGATCACGAAAGTGGAGAATCCCATCGTCGGAGCTTAATTCCACTTCGTCTTCGTTCCCGGATCGTCCGAGGAAGGATATTACGCGCTCAACGGATACGGAATTAAGGGCATACTAATTGCTCCTCGAAAAAGAGTATCGCCGAGCCGCACGAATGCGCCAAGAACAATGGCGAAATTACGTGACGAGAGGAGGGAAGAGGATGGGTGGGTTACTAGAAGGAGAGAAGGAGGAGCGCTTCGAACAACGCGGAAGTCTCGCAAGCTCGAAGGCCCACCCTCGCTTTCACCACCTTCGACGATGCTTCGGCGACGCTGAATGCCAAGTGTAGACGGGAAACTCGTAACGATTGCTCGCGCGAAACAACTTTGCGAAATGCTCGACGGAAGGAGAGAGAAACGGGGTGAGAGGACGAGAGAGTTCCCGATCCGAATTCCTATCGGTAAGCTTCGCGTGTCGTTCCCGGCAAAGTCTAAAACACGCGCGCGGCGACTATTCCCCTACCAAAACCTCACCCCTCCAAAAGGGTTTCACGTTTAAAGGAGAAGAGAAGCCATTTAATAATCAGTAAACTAGTTATTTCTCGCATACATTCATACGGGAGAGAGTCTCGGGCAGCTCGTACGGTCGCATGTGCGCCAGTGAATTATTTACACGGAGGATGACCGCTCGCCAAAATGGACTTAGAATTCGGAATTAAGGTGGACCAACTCGTGAGCCCGAAACGCATTAACGCATTATTATTAAAATCGAGTAAAACCGCCTTTGCACCGACTTTATTAAAACATTTAGTCTCCTTAACGTATTGTTAAAGATAAACACGAATCGATGCCTTTTACTTTTTAAATGTTGATGAGTAGAAACTTACAGTAAAAAACACTATTGATATTATCATTAAAATTATTATACTCATACATTTTCAATAAAATTAATGTTTTCCTCAATGAAAATAAAAAGTATCGTTAAATTGGAGTAAATTATATTTCATCGATCATGATAGATCGATAATAGTCAAAGCTTGTTCATGAAGATCCAGCGATAATCTTCGGAATACTAGATATATCAACAGCGAGAAATGAAAATAGTAACGGAACCGAAAGAATGGATGAGTTTTCACGAAGGAATGTCGATTTGAACGTATAGCCGAACGTTCGATCTCCGTAAAAATACGCAGATATCTCCGAAAACTCTGAAATTCCGATTACCCACATTCGTACCTACGTCATATTCTATTTGCAGCCGCTACCAACACCCCGTCGCGTCGGTGACCGAAGAGTAATCGAAATTCAATCAGGAGGAATTTCAATGTAGGCACCGGAAAAACCGCGATACGTTTTCTCAAGAATGCTTCGAATGCGAGGAGCTCGACTGCCTCCTGGCGATATACATGCATACCTATTTACGAAAAAGATGGATCACGAATTCGGGATTCACCGCTGGCGCGTCTCGAATTTACGTTTTCGCAAAATCATCTAGTATGAGAGATGGCAAAGAAATGATACTGGTAAGAAGAAGCAGGGAGAAAAATAATATTCGTATAAAGAATAATTGCTTCTTTTTCTCCCCGACTTAACCCTTAGACCGATAGATCTCATTACGCAACGCTTCGTTAGTTTAACGAACTTTCGAGGCGCACAGCTGCTCGACTCGTCGGCTGGCCTGTGCAAATTAAAGAAATGAATCGTACGTTTTTTTCGGGTTAAGACATTTCGTGCGACGACGGCGAATAACGTTCGACCGCGCGACGGTGACGGCAACGACGGCCACCACTACGAAAAGAATAAATTTTTCTGAAATGTTCGGTGACACGCCAGGCGCAAAGACTTTTTATTAAAACGCGAAGCGAAGGGGCGAGCGCAAACTCCAGAGAGGACTTCGAGAGCCACGGGCTGCCTAAGAGCCGTATATGCAAATTTTATAGGTTAAATGGGCCGCCCGACCGACCACGGAAATAATTATCTCGGTTACCCTGTATTCAGTACCTTAGTCATTCCCGCCGGTCGCACACTCGCGCCTTGGCCCTCCGCGTTGGGACTCGCGCGCGGGCGGGTGCACACGCACGGACGAACACACGTGCCGCTTGGCTTGCACCTGCCTTGCCCTTTAAACGTCGCGTACGACACCCTGCCTCGTTCGTAGTCCCCCTTTACCATCCTATGAAATTTAACGTATTACTTTCTTTCGAATAAAAAAAAAAAAACCTCCTACCTACTTCTTTGTTCCATTTATCCTCCTATCGAATCGATTTCTGCTCTCTTTCCCTGCAGTTTCTTCGAAAGTACCCTCCGAATGGAGCACATCTCCTTAACGATTACACGATGAAGGAGCGCACAGTGGCAAGGACGATCATTAAATTCGTCGTAAATTCACTGCCAGTTGCGTTTTATCGAACTCTCGCCTAAATCCATTTTATTCGGTGTATTATTCGATTTAAGCGCTGAATAACTTGCTTTAGTCTAGACACACGATCGGCCTTGCAATCGAATACGATTTAATTAAGCTCAACCTCGTTACTGTCGAATTAGCGTTAAAATGCAAGGATCCCGAGATGAAGCCTTAACGTCGTTGAATCTTTTAACGAGCGGCATTCCCTTTGTTGCTTGAACAAAGACACGAGTGTAAACGCTCGGTTCGTTTTTTTTCGAAAGGTGTTAGGCTATGATACGAGAACGTGCAATTAATTGAAAATGTTTAGACCGAGAGCAAATTCTGAGTCAGGTAACGTCACGGATACTTAGGTCGAGGGGGAGGACCGCTCGACGATTTCGTTGGTTAGCTAGGAAGTAATTAAACGTTCGATGATTATCTATTTCCTACATCGCATCGTAGGCAGACGTAGTATCCCTCGGTACTCGAGCAGAAGCCACCCCGAACAGAGTTCGTCCTCTATGCGCGGCTCGCCTCTCCTTCCTCTTCACCTACAATCGCCTTTGCACAATGACGATACGACGGCAGATGAACCGGAAATTGCTACGGAATCGAGGTTAGTCGAGACACACAGGAGCCGGATAGCTATGCTATTACGCACAATCGCACCACGTAGATCAACCGTGTGCGACTGTATACACGCGTACTGGCACACAACGCGAGCATGTCGAGAGAGAGGAAGGGTGGGAGACTTGAACGCGTTTCAGAGGGATACTACTACCTGCAGTAAATTAGTGTTGGTGGAGAGGCAGGCCCTTTCAAGTTCTCGAACACACCACCCACAATGCCACCCATTACGCCACCCACTATGCTCACCGCACCTTCCACCCCTTCTCCTTGCTATCAAACGCACAAACGGCTCTCGACGGGTACGCGCCACGCGCGAGTTTGATCGTCGTTATAGACGGAACTCTCCCTTTTCTGCTTTCGACGCCCAGAACGACGCTCGTATCAACGTTTCGTTTCGATTGACGGCGAAAAAGGAAATGTCTTGGTCGCGCGCACCGAGACACCGCCTTTACAAGAATCCCGCCGAGATCAAAGCCGAAACGTTCCACTTTATCTTTTTTCGACCTATCGATCTCTCGCTTAAAAATTGATTCTATAAAACGCTTTTCGAAACGTCCGGCGTCCTCCGTTACCCTTGATAACAGCTACGAATTATTGATCAGCATTTTATTTAAATTTTGATCAGCTACAAATTAATAGTGTTATTTCGTAGATCACATTTTATCGTTAAAATAATCCCTTGAAATT
Organism: Ancistrocerus nigricornis; assembly: GCA_916049575.1. NCBI lineage: Eukaryota > Metazoa > Arthropoda > Insecta > Hymenoptera > Vespidae > Ancistrocerus > Ancistrocerus nigricornis. Next base: position 9,801,186 of record OU696669.1, on the reverse strand, counting down.
TCGATTTTGCTGTAAATATACCACCGGCGTTAGTTCTATTTTTTTTACACCGGACAGGCCTAACTGCCGGTAGTCTGTAATAAAATTGATGGTAGAAAAATATCAAACTGGTCAAATATTTGTTTAGCTGATTTGTCTTGCTTATAAAAAAAAAAAAAAAATTGCCGATCAGTCGCCCTCGATAACGCTCGGTGATACACGTCCGCGAAAAAGACGAATATCGGTCGAATTTACTTTGCTTTGAATAATTCAATGCGATCGCGACATTTAAAACTTTCCCTCTCACCGACCACTGGTCCCTTTCTGATGCTCTTGATATTTTCTACGAAAAGAAGGAAAAAAATCAAGATCGAACGTGCGAGGAATTTAACTTTATATCGCGAACGGTCGACCGCTCTTTTTTCATCCTCGGGCAAACCCGCAAACTTGTTCTTTAACTTGCGACGAACGAACGTGAGAAAGAATTTAAGCAGCGAATCTTCCACCACCACCGAATTCTAACTTTAATTCTACGGTTCTTTTCACGGAGATAATTTACGGTGTAATCAACCGAAACCTCGTAGAGAGAGGATTGTTCGGGCCGACACGGTGCCACTACTGCCGCCGTTCGTGGAGTAGGCCGAGAAAGGTTTTTCGATCATAGGGGATCGTGATAAAAGTCAAACAATACCGGCTTTTCATCGTTACTCGGACAACAGTGGGCGGATATTGCATCGTTAGTTATACGTGTACATACTACCTGAATATTAATTTGTCAGTACGTAGCTACGGATATTGACGAAAAATGAAGGATAATCGGCAACGGGAAAAATACGAGAATACAAATAATACATCGTAGAGCCGTGCCTCTGTCGGCCGAATTTGTTTTTTTTCTCTGGGGAAAACAAAAAACCAGAAGGGTGATAAAGCGAGGAGGGAGAGGCGTGGTAGAGAATGAAAATCGAAACTCTTTAATATGCGAATCAAATTAAATATGTGGAATATATGTTTTTTAAAAAAAAATACAAAGCTATAACAACACTTCTCTCTCTATCTCTCTCTTGTTTCTGAAGCTCTTGGGCGCTAACTCACATACGATTATAAACTTTTGGTCAAATCACACTGTACATATCGAATAAAGCAGGACACGCAGGGCTAATTTATCTTTATCGGCTCATATTTATAAAAACATTAAGATTATGCCATAAACATAATTTTTTTAATTCAACAGTGATCTCAAATCACATACCATAATTGTCACTAATAATTAGTCGTTTGATGTTCCCCTTTCTTACCGTGTTCCCTTTTTAACCCGCGAATCTTTAAGCCTAATCCTACCATATGCGTTCGATGCTGGTAATTGAATAAAATAAAATGATGTACGACGTTAAACATTCTCGAGGAGAATTTTATTCAACATTTTTGAGATCGTTGCTCGTTATAAGTTACATTCCGTCAACAAACTTTTCTGAGAAAATACTAACCAGCATCTTTTCGTCAAAGCTTGTACCTCTGGAAGGAGATACGGGTCCTCGGTCGAACTCGATCGCTCGACATGAGGGCGATGCTACGAGCAGAGCGAAAGCTATTACAATGTCTCTAACGAGAAATATTATCTACACAGATTGAAATTTTGTTCGTCAGTGCGGATAAGGATCTTCGATACTCACCGCTTATCTCCCGCGTTGCACACATTTTCGCATCACACACCGGCGCATATCACTAACAACGCTACGTGATAATATATTATCCATATAATTAAACATATCAGATACAGACTCGTGTACGTAGCTAGCAGACGGGAGATCCATATTAAACAATATCGTTTCAGCGAGCTATATCGTACCGAAATTATGTACCCAGAATCGACGCATTCTCTGACGGCTCAAGCTTGGAAATTTAAGTTCAACTAAACGTTAACGGAAACTCTTTGCGAGATTTGCAAAATAAATCCGAAATTAAAGTTAACATACGAGCATAGGTAGGATCAATACATGACGCTACGATAAAGTCCGTGTTGCGCTTCATACTTAACTACGAGTTGAATAATTAATCGCCTTAACTTAAGTAAACGACGAAGTCTCTCGATATCTGCCAGAATGATTTATTAGCAACATATTTAGTAAGTGTAACCTACCGAAGCTTCGTTATGGATGCCGCTACCGGTGACTGCTGCTTTTGATCCAGTATTCTCGCAAGTCGGACAAAATAAAAAACTAAATGAGTGTAAACACGAAAGAGAGAAAGAGAATCTCACCATCGAGCAACGCGTACTCTCTCTCTCTCTCCTTCTGTGTCTTTCCGTATTTGTTTATTCTTGGTGTTGAACTTGCTTCCTCTCCTCGTGCGCTTACCATTCTCAAGAGCCGTTGAATTTCTTCTACCGTCCGCGCAGCTCGACTCTTTAATCCTTCTTTCGAAAAGCGCGCTTCGTTGCACCCTGATATATAAAAGGAGACTGCCGAGGGACAGAAAAATACGAAACCGTTGGATATAATTCGAAGTCGTGCGAACGATTACTCGTAAGATCGCGCCGCATCGTAACAGCAAATCCTTTCGCGCGTTGGATCGCGACCGACTGATTGATTGAAGGATTGATTGATTGATATTCTATTAAACGTCTGAGCTATCTCTCGTATCCCTCGTCCCGCATCATAGCATTTTACGCTCGTCGTCCCTTCATTCGTCAAATCGGCACCTTTGTTTTTACGATCTGTGTCGCTCATCGAACGGACACTTGTCCTTCATCCGCATTCCTATGCCATTAGAAACGGACGTCAGTCAACGGTGCTCCTCGAATTCTCTATTTGGTCTTTTTTTTTCGCGACGACGCGGTACCGTCCTATAAAGTAAAATTCGATCGGTATTCAATTGAAACGAACGAAGTCGCTCGAAGCGTGACGAATCGTAACGCGAAGAAGTCGAGACGGTTAACGAAACGATCGATCGTCGTTTATAGCGGACGTTCGTAAAGAGGCGGCACGAAAGAGAAAGGGTTTGCAAAATAATTACACGGCGCGTCATTGGCCGGGCGTTAAGTCGAGGATGAGGAGGAAGGATGGGGAGGATACGCGCGAAGAAGGGAGAGAAGAAGAAGGAGGAGGGGGAGGAGAAGTAACCGTGAAAGTCGTTCGGCAACGGGAGAATCTGTTTAAGCTTGTCAAAGCGGCGAAACTAGCAGGCGACGTCACTCCAACGTACAAACTGCAACTCATTCGTTAATTTACGTTGTAGAAGTTATTGCGCGCCCCCGGGGAAACTGTCAATTTATGGCGTGCGCTGCCTGTACCAGCCGTAACGAGAAATTCTCACATACATCAGAGTTATTAATGGATCAGTATGTCGGTGAAGCGCGTTTGCGCTAAAGAAAAACCTGCCACCGGCCGGTCCGATGCTCTTTCTTTCCTTCTTTCTTTCTCCCTCACGCCCTTTTCTCTCTTTTCGCCCCTTCCGCGACTTAAAATCGTACGAATGTTATAATTGCTCCGTAACCCTGTAAGGAACACGCGAAACGTTCGGCTATCTCTCTTAAAGTTTCTCCTCTTGAGTTTTGCTCTCCGACGAGAACGAGCAAGCCCCAACCTTCGTAGAACCCGAGCGTGCCACTCTCGACTGCTCGTTGGAAATGCAAATTCTCCCTGTGAACTCGAAAGAGAATTTTTCGACTCACCCTCGTTAACCTTTCCTCTTCCAGCGTAACAAATCTTAAAGGTTTTCTCGCGCGTTCTCATTCAAGACGAACGATCGAAATTTCCAGCAGTGACGAATGATCCTCGATAGATACGTCCCTTAAGTATATTGTTTTTCGATGACGACAAGGGAATGGGACGAAGTAAAGGAATATTCACAGGAAAATTTCGTCGAGGAGTAACCTTACTCGGAAACGATTACTTTGCGATTCCGTGAGCGAAGGTAACAAGAAATAGATTAACGCTCGTTCTTGCTTCGTTGGAAACGGAATCGTGGCGTTTTCATGGCGAAGAATCTCTAGGTATAAAGCGTGAAAAGAGAGGGGTGCGACGAGAGAGAAAGAAAAGGGATAGAGACATCGTGTCTGTCGCTCAACGGGAAAGTATAAAAACAAAAATAATTCGAAATTCACGGGAAGCGAAGTACCTACCTACGAGAAACGGAGAGGAAATCAAGTGCTATCGTTGAAAGAGGAAAGGGATGGAGAAGAAGAAAAGAGAAGATGAGGGAGGGATTGCAGAGGTCGTGGAAGAGGACCGTCCGGTAGGGAAAAGTATCGGGAAGAAAAAAAGGGTAGGATGGGCGACGAAAGAAACGCAAGAGTTCCTGAAAATAATTGCTCTGTGACTACCTCTTCTACTACCACCAGCGTCGCCTCGTTGCCGTAGAGATTCTCCGGGCAACGGTAATCGTATTTAAAATTGACAAATTTATCGCGCTCCGCTTCCTTTTCCCGCGAGCTCATCAAATCCTCTCTCTGCGTATAATTCGTCCGGTAGAACGGCTTGGTTAACGACGAGCAATTTGCTCATCGAGTGTTTAGCGGAACAATCGTTTGAAGAAAAGGTAACGAGGTCTGAAAGGAAACTCACGCTTCGAGGAGGCATTGGTTCGATCGTCGGTTTTCTTCCTCTTGTCGTCCTATTCTTTATACTCTCCCTACTTCCATTCGAATCGTATCGCGGATCGAAAGGTGATGTAATGAGATCCGTCAAATAAGTCGACACGAATGTCGATACGTCCGAATCAATCTGGAGATCATCAGAAATATACTTTAACGTGCAATTAATTAGAGTATGATTAATTTTTTAATCCGTGTTAATTTTTGTATTCGTAAATCTAACGTGGTTGTAAAATTACAAGAATTATTGATAATTTATCGCGTTAAATCGAGAATCGAATAAGAAGATATCGATATACCGTTCATGGCAAAGAATAATCGACCGTCCCCCTCCCCTAGGAAAAACGCAACGTGCCGGTAATATCCTCGTCGTTTCTCTCTCGCGTAAAACTTTCGTCGTCCCTGAGCGGTCGATTTAAGCGGAAGTAAAACGCGAGAGTTCGAGTAACACAGATGCGTTCGTACGGCTCAACGAGTTAAACCACAAACTCAATTGGACGTCAGAAAGAAACTCTGCAACAAATGGGCAAAGTCTGGTACGGACACAGCTCCGGCCTTAGTCATTTGACGCCTCATTTCTGTTACCGCAAAAAGCGAGGTAACGACCGACGACCGTGTACGACTTACAACGTGTATCGAGCTTCGACTCGAGCTTATGGTACGCGTGCTTCGGCTGGCGTGGGCGTTCGCGTGTATCAACCCGAGACTACCTCTAGGCTTGTAAGAGAAAAAAGAAAAAAAAAGAAAGAAACGGAGAGAAGGGAGATACGAAAAACGGACAACGAAGAAAGGAAGACGCGAAGCCACGCCTAGTTGACTCACTCCTAAACACCGTAACCCTACCGTTACTTCGAAACTTATTTACAATTATTCCCAGACGAGCGCTTCGAACGATCTTATCTCTCCTCGCGCGAAATAGAAGAAAGGAGAGAAGATTTCTTCCTTCTTCCACTATAGAGGCAGATTAAAACGGAAAGCAACGTATCGGCACGTAAGCTTAATACGCTTACGTAAGTACTATGGAAACAATATCTCGGTACGCGTGAAAATATTTCCAGAGAAAACAGATTTCTCGTCGCGCACGATAGAAACTCACCGATGTATACATATAAAACGGGATAAACCGATCGGCGTCGCACCACGTCGATCCTATCGTCTCTCTTCTTTTCCATACGCGTATTTGTCTTCTATCTTCGTCGGTGAACCGTTCCTCCTTCCTGTAAGTTTTTCCTCTCTCGAAAATCGTTCCGCTCGATCCGAGTGGTATTTTGTCGCTTTTCGATTATCTCCTGGCTCCGTGGATTAATCCAAAGACGGAGAATGGGAAAGGAGAGCAAACTTGAGGTTCTCCGTTCGAGAAGGTCTCCCGAACGCTAGAAGAAAAGTACAAAAGCGGCGTACGCCACTCGGGGATGTTAATAGGCGTAATTACCACGGCGCGACCTTAATCTCGATAGCTGGCGACCGTTGAAGAAGCATCTTCTTCTCCTCTTCGAGCTACGAGACGACCGGCATCTGCCAAGACGCTCGAGTTGTTTAAAAATGCAGATTGCAGCGTATGCGACGATGGCTAAGAGAGGCATCGGAGTCAGCTGAATTCTAAGAAGCGTTCACTTATCTCGTGGCTCGGTTAGCGCCATCTTCGCGCGCGACTCTTTTAAACGCTTCTTACCCTCGATACGTACTCCCACCAGTAAAGTTCGAGGCACCCCTGTAGCTCGAATGCGAACTCTTATCGTGCACCATTTTTACGACATTTCCGATACTCGTAAACAATTAATTGTATAACTTTAGTGATTTTGGTGTTCCACACATTTTTCCTATAATTAACAGTGTTCCATAACTATTTAAGTGAAGTAATTCGACCACGATTTAATGTATTATATGTGAGGATTAATCGGCGTTCGTTTAAGTCGATTTTAAACAGATAAGAACGGTTATTTAAATTTATAAGTTATAAAACATTAGGATGTAGCTAGGAAATATATAATTCCGCTCTTAACTGTTCAAAATCGACTTAAACGAGCGCCGATAATTCCTCACGTATAATACAGTGTTCCAAAACTTCACAAAGATTAAAAGCAACTGATATCGATTCAGTTATGTCAACCTTTATAGGAAGCGATCGAAGACAAACGTCGGTGAATGCATAAAGTATGGAGTCATTAATGTTTCAATTAATAGCAATTAACTACCGAATCAAAGTCGAGCGCATCGCGATACGAATTTCTCGCATCCTTCGAGAAATCCAGTGAGCCTCGAGGATAAAGGCTTTATTACCATAGTACCGATAAAAGAAAATTTTTTCATTTCTACGCATAACGCGACCTCGTCCCGACCGAGAGAATCCTTGGGCTTTGGAGAAAGTCAACGAAGGGTCCTCGGACGGAGAATTATAATCGCGTTCGGCGATGAAAGAAAGAACTGGACGGAAACGTATTCGCAAGATTATTCGACCTTCATCCCCTAAATCCATTATACGATGCGGCGAAGCGAAGAAGAAGTGAAAAACGTAAGAGCTAGCACGCTATCTCTTTCTCTCTCTCTCTCTTCCTCATAACTATCCACGGGATCGTATCCGGTTTTTCTTCTTCTTTTTTTTTCATTCATAAGAAAGACTTCCCGCTCGTCCTCTTTCGAAAAGTGTCTCCCGTATTACCATACGTCTCGCGATGGGATTCGGCTTTATCCGCGGTCGCATCGAAGTGGCTACTTGCGGTATATCGGCCTGAATACCATCGAACGGCGTCACCTTTCAACCGGCGAGCACCGTTCGGCTCCGAAGCGAAGCTACACGAGTCGCGAGCTCGAATATAAGTGCAGGCGCATCGTGCACCAGGTCGTACTCGTGATCCGTCCTCTCGCCGTAGAGAACGAAACGTAGAGGCGAGCCTCGACCGACTACTAATTAATCAAGTAAAAAAGTGATTTAATTAGCTCAAAGATACCATATCTAATTACCATGACCGCAGCACGGAGAAAGACTCGGCAAGACGGGAAGGGGAGAAAGAGGAGAAGGAAAGAAGGGTAGAGAGCACGGTCTCTCGCTTCGCTCCCATTGCGAAAGTGCCGGTGCTTTAACGATTTCATTCGAAGATGGTTCCCAGTAAAGTCTGCCGACTCGCCTTCCCTCTCTCCCTCATACACACATACGCTCATATAAATACATGTACGCACATGCGGACACACGAAACAGCGCGTACCTGCATCCGTCCGACATTATTTAACGTAAAAGACGAATATGCGCGGTGGATGTGATTATGTATGTACATACGGGAACACCGAGTAGAAGAATGTGCAAGAAAGAGAGGAGAAAGCGCGACGCGTGCTTTTGCATGTAATTTATTATGTGCATAATTAGGATAACGTATGACTCGACTACTTTCCGCTCACAATTAACAGGAGAGTATCGGGAACGTTATCGCAATACGACACGGAAGATCGGACGAGTACACGACAAGGTGAGTGCTATTTCGCGCGACACGCCATTCAGAAATCTGCCGAACGTATCGATAATTCATCGTTCGTAATCCGTCTCCTTCGAGTTTCGACGCGATATCGATTCTTTATCGACCTATTAACGAACACGTTTGGTTATTCATTTTCCATGGATACCTTATTAGTTAGGGTACGTTTTCCCACCGTCGCGCGCTACGAGAAAAGTGCGCATTTTAATGTTGTTTACGCGCGAGTAGAAGATAGGTACGACGTGGAAAGGAATCAGCCATTCCGGAATACTCCCTCGGAGTCTTACGAGGTAAGAAAGGAGGGAGATGGATGCGTGCGTTCCCCTTTTGAATTCGTGCTTTACGAAGGTCTTTTATGTTGCTCGCATCGCTATTTTTACAGGGATACTTTGGAAGGTATGCGAACGGATACGGTAGAACAACAACAATAAGGTAAGTAATATCAGAGAGAAAGATAGAGAAGGATAAAGGTAGACCATAAATCGGAATTCTTCCCCACCCATTCCTGGTCGTCGCGGCCGCTCCGTATTGACTGATCGATAATATTGCTTCTCGAAGTATCCGTGGTACGAGCTGTAAATGGCGAACGGTATAACATTTTAATGGGAAAATTTAAGTCTACGGCGTGGAGAGGACGTTCTTGGAGTATTCGTAAGAGCCCGGCATGTTCGACCATATGCCGCTACTTCGGATTAGGTGCACACATTACGTGCAAAGTGTTATTACGACCGGCCGGAGGCGCCTTAATTAGTATTATCATCGGGATAATAATGTGAAATGCAGAAACGCAGACGGCGGCGGCCTGGAAGCCGAAGATGGTGTACGGAGTACTGGGGCGTCGAGAGGCTGAGCGAGAAAGGTCGTAATAATAATCGAATCGGAGTTCGTGTAGGAGCGCCAGACGAAACACCTATCTTCGCTTCGCGACTTTGAAGTACGACTTTAATTATTTTGTACGTAAGTCGTGTGCGTACGTTAAAACGAGCGTGCCGCGCCGGCACGACATAAGTATGGGAGATGGGGCGCGCGAGCGCGCGTTCGTCGTATGGCGCGCGAAGATCTCGTTTATTTACAACGACTCCTAATGGTTCGATGTTTATCGGAAGGATAATTTAAATCTTTTAATAATTATTCATGAAACGTAGCATTAAACCTGTTTTCGCGTGCGTGTAAGTATCGCGTAGTCGTGTATCGTGTAGCGGTCGACTATATGTGGAATATTTCGAGGCGACGTAATTGATGCGGCCAAATTTAAGGTAGTTAATCATGCGAAGTACGTATTTTGTTACCAGATAAAATCAATAAACGAGACTTCCTCGTTCGATGTAGAACGGTGAGCGTTGTCTTCTCGGAGTCACCACCGTCGTCGTCGTCGTCTCTTCTACTTCGTCCCCTCTTCGGAATCTGGCGTAATGTACGAAGTCCACCCCTTTAACTTTCTCCCTTTTCTCCCTGGTGACGTAATGGATGCATAAATTATACAGCTTGAAATATGCTAATATTGAGCATAACTTACGACGCTATATCGAGCTACGTAATCCAATGAAAAAGTCGCCGACCTGGAAGGAAGTTTTAAGAGAGTCGATCGTTCCACAACGACGTGGGTATCTTTCGTATTTGATTCGATAAAATCGTCGCTCGCTATTCTTTATTCATTGAAAAAGCGAACGCGTCGGGGAGGCCGCTTCTTCGTCGTTTCTTCTGGAAGTTACCGAGCTCGATTCCCAAGGAATGCAGGCGAGAGAGTGAAAAAGAGAGATAGAGTGAGAGAAAGAAAGAGGGAAGAAGGTGTGCTCGCGCGCACAGCCTCGTGCGTACCTACCCGTTTCAGTTGTAAATGTTGAGACGCGCGAGAGATAGGCCAGTCATGAATATTAATGCGAAGGGACATTACCATGCGACGAATCATTTACGGATTCTATCAAAGGGCCTACGACATCGTAGATGTGTCTTGCAAACTACTTTTGTGAGTGGTCCAACTGACGAAAATTACTTTCCCTTCTCGCGTCGAAAATTTCATAAAGCGTTACGGTACTCGCTTTTTTACACACGCTTTGGAGTAGCGAATTACTGAAGTTGGCAAGATGATGACTCTTTCTACCATGAATAAGTAATCCCAAAGGTCTACTTAAATGTTTAGAATATTTTCTTCTTGTATGTTTAAGTTGGATGTTTTCAAATTGTATATAAAAATTGAGCTACAAAGTGCATTTAAGGATTATTCTGCTACTGCTCTTTGTAAGTATCGCACGAGATAGGTGTTACAATATTATACAAGGAGTGAAATAAAAAGATATAGCGTCGAATCTAATCTAAAAGAAAAAGATCGAGAAGTAAGAAATAATTAGTTATTTATCAGCGCATGCAACTTATTTGTTGAATTCTCGGAACACCTGAAATATTTCGCGAGAACGCCTTCGGGAAAACGATGTACCTGCCAAGGATCGTGAAAACATTTTCCTTACGCTCTCGGTACTGGAAGGCAGCGTCGAAACGTTCTTTTGGTGTCACGGTTAGGAGCCCGCTTTAAAGATTACTGCACTCGTAAACAGCGTAAAGACGACGCCCTTCCTACCGTTGTTACGCTTCGAGACGCCGCGCTGCTTTTCCACTTGGCTGGTGTTGCCAACGACCTGTGTATTAAGGAGACACGAGAAGACCCTCGTTATGGCAACACCTGTGCGACAATATTAACTCTTTAGCCTTTGGCACGTAATTTCTACCGCATGGAAACGTTGCCGAACTAGCTTCGAGTGTATTAGTCGAATTATTGGAAAAGAATTAAAAGACGAACGTTCCACGAACGTCGAACCATCTAACTTCTGCTCTCGATTATTTCTATTATGCATGCGATTATTTTCTTTCGGGAATACCTATATATCTAAAAGTATAGTCAAAATATCTAGCCTATCTAGTAACGTAGTAAAATGAATGCGTTTAGTTTAATCACCCTTGGATCAAAAAGACTTTGCCATTTAATAGATAAAAGTGACAAGTACAAATCCAAACGGTCGATTATCAATCCCCACAAGAATTTCGCTATCCTAATCGGACAGAAACGATCTAGGATAGATATTAAACTCCCTCTAAATTTCAATTTCGCGGGACTCGGGCTATTAGTAGGAGCTCCGAATAGTTTCCTCGTTTGTGTAATTAAGCTCGGCGAGAAAGAAGTTTAAATGCTTCATGAATTCGTTAAATGGTATAATGATAGCGGCACAATTTACATGGTAGTCGATTTCACTTTTTAATAAAATTCTTTAGAGTCGAGTAAACTGCGAATTACGATCCCTTTCTCTCTCACACACTCCCCTTCTCTGTACTTCTCTCCTTTTCCCCTCGCTCTCTCATATAAGACAAGAGGTCGTTAGTCAAGATAACGAATTAGGGAAGTACCAACGGAGCAGGATGAACGGGGCAAAGCTAGAATCCCGCAAAGGTACATTACATTCATTTTACCGGCATACGACCGATATATCTAATCATTAGAAATCTGCATAATGGTCAGTTGGCGTGTCTCGTATACACACACAGGTAGTACACGATCGAGCAATAAGCTCCGCTGCTGCAGTAGACGTTCACAAATACCGGGTAGGGAGTATGAAAAATATTTCTGCCCTCGGTATCGATTGATATTATTAACTTTTATGCCACGTGTCGCGCGGTATACGCTGAACAACAAATAACAAGGATGCGCGTCTCTCATCGATTTGCAATGATATACTATGGACGGGTTACGCTGTACGTCGACGATTCGACTCGAAATAAATACTCGATATTCGATGGTCTTCCTCGTTCGTAGTACCTACACCGTATGCGTGGTTTTTGTGTTATATTTCCAATTACTTACACCATTTTTTATTAGTCATCCTCTACGATAGAATAGCTAGTCATACCTTCGGAAATTCGTTACACGCCGTGGGAATTTTGCCGAGCGTCGAAACGTTATAACCCCTTCAGACTTGGGCTACGGTATACCGTACGTGTTTTGAAAAGGTTATTCTTTTAACTATCCCAAACCAATGCAGACCATGTTGTACATTTTATTGCTAGATAATTAAGAATACAAAAATTCGATAAAAATTGCTAGGAAATATTTAAACGATTAAGATGAAGTACACCAAAAAAAAAGTAATATATTTTAATTATTAGAAAAAAGGCAGGATCGAAGTGGTTAGAAGCTAGAAAGGAAACGTGGCGCCATCTGCTAACAATCATTGGTATCACTGCAAACACGGTCCATCGGTGAATGCACCGAAAGTCAACGAAAAAGAAGAAATACGTTTATTAACGAGTTAACGATGTGACACAAAAACGAAGATATAATAAATTGTTGTACCGTTGTGCGGGGAATTACCCTGGATATGGATAAAAATGGTGGGTGGCAGGGCAAGTGGGAGGGACGAAAAAAAGCGACAGCTGAATAATACATACGCGGGAAAACGTATTTCATATTCCCCGCGGAAAGTAAAGAGATATACATAGATATGAATATTGCACGTGTACCGCGCAGCGTTCACTATTTTCTTTTAATATCTGATGAATATGAAGCGCGCTACTTAAAAAAATAGCTCGAGTAGATCAAAATAAAATGTATATTAAAACCATCGTTCTTTTCTCGCGCAGGATTAAATATTATAAACGGAAGGATCTCGTTAATCGGATCCCTGCTAATCGAGTCACCTATAATTTAGAATAAGAGAAGGATAGAGAGAGGTAGCATCGGCCAATGAAACTTTTTAACTCTTTCCGAACTGTATTACGAAGAACGAAGTTCCATTCTAACGTTAGGAACACTTTTCAAGTTAAATTCTCCAACGCGATCGCTCGAATCCTTTCTTCGGTACGTATTTAACGCGATAGCTCGAGAAACGACGGGACGCTTCTCCTCGCGTTCGCGTCTTCGCCGTCGAGCTCGAAGGGATGGGAGAACGGACGAGTATGGCTGACCTGACACATCCTGCTTTACATATAATGGGGCCCCATAACTTACAATGCATTCAGGCGGTAATACACCGGGACAAGCATCGCTCGGTGTGTGCTGCAATGTTATATCGGTGAAACGTTACGACGCGACGTACAATAGGGGCGAGACTCTTCGAGAGACAGAAAGTGTATGTATGTGTATGAGAGAGAGAGAGAGAACAAGGGTGGCGCGCTCGAAAAATAAAAAATAAGCAGCCCGCTGTCGAAACATTTGGATCCCACTTAGAGCCACGGCACAAAGCATTGATTAATGAACGACATTAAGCGCGACGCGTGGAATCCGCTAAGAATTTAATATGGACAGGCGGTGGTACGCTGTCTCGACGCATTACCTGCATATTAAGCGCGTTTAACGATCCATCTGGTCGACCGTGCTCGCTCGAAAACGGACAGCTTTTTGGCATCGTGATTCACACTTTCCGCATGAGAATGTCACGCCGGAAATGAAATCTGTCCTCTATCTAGCGCGTCTAGAATTGTGAATGCACATTGAATATACCTACAGATTTTTTTATAAGATTATAAGACAATGATAAACTTATCAAATCGGACCACAGAAATGGTCTTCGTCCAATCAGTCGAGCCGTATAACAACGTCGAGTTCAAATATATCGGCTCGTGCCAGAGTCGAGTTTCTGCCTACGACACGTATCATTATTTTCCCCCTTCGCGTCTTTCGAAAAACTATGTCACCGCATGGGGTTATTACCACGTGGTTCAGAGAGAAATTGTTCGACGGGTCGATAGCTCGCCGATCGTGCGCGCGCGCGCGAGAATAAAGTCGCACCGTCTATCCCGAAGGAGAGTAAGATACGCGGTCATTCGTTTCCGAACACAATGGCGCGCGATGATGGGCCATCGGTCACCGTTACTCACCGAGTAGAAACCTCGGGCTCAAATTTTCTACTTCGCCGGAACGATAAAAAACAGCGGCGTAAGTCAGTTTATCGTGCCTGCCTACCTACCGAAACTCCCTGCCTTCGTTCGTTCGTTCGCTCGCTCGCTCGCTCGTTCTTCCGGAAAGGAGAGTTTAAAATAATTATCGCGATAAATAAATTATCCTTCGTCGCGCGTCTTCAACGTCGACGTTACCTGACAAAAGTTATGCGAGGCTCGGCGCGCCACGAATATATCACGGGCGAACACGCGATTAGTATTCAGTAGATATTGCATTATTCGTCGGCCGACCATATTTCTCCATATGTATCTCGCGTATGCTTAACTAGCGTTCGTATATCTATCATTCGTTCCGTATAAGAGAATTCACTGCGCAGCGCATCCAACGTAAACGTCAAGCAGAATTTGTCGAACATTATCATACTCGTATCGTAGAGTGTCCGAAGTTGATATAGCAAATGAGACGGAAATTTTCAAAAAGATACATACTCGGTAGACGTTCGCAGTCATCCGGTAAACCGGATCAACGGCGTTAGCGACGAGTTTACTTCGTAAGAAGTTAAACATGGACGAGGCACGATTTCGTCTCCCGTCTTTTGACTCTCCCTCTCATCGTTTTTTCCTCTTTTCGTCTCGTGGCTTCTCTTTTCCTCTATGCAGAAGCGCGGTCGTTCCTTCGTAAAAGTAGCAACATTTCATTTGCCATGTTACGACTACGCGGTTACCCCCTGGACGAGAGTTTAATGCTTTCGCACGTGTAAAGCTCGGGAGACTCGTAAAGCATTGCTTCAACTGCAACAGCTACGACCACGTAATATTTAAGACAGAAAGCCGGAGAGGCGAGAGAACGATGCTGTCGGGGTCTACGGTAAGTCTGCTTCTCGAGTAATAAAAAGAAACCGTCGAATCAATTCTCGTCCTTTTATTCAACGAGTCGAAGATTATCGTCACGCGACGAAATTAATTGCACAAAATCTAAAGTGTCGAACATTCGAAAAAAAAAAAAATCTCTGCAACGTTCGTTCGCAATTTTACCTTATCCGAGCACAATTCACTCGTTGTTAAGCCACAACGTGACGTGTTTGCACGGAACGTGCTGCGCGATTCCTATCTGATTTAACTTACAGCATTCGAATCCCGGTATGATGCTCGACTGGAAAACTAGCGCGTAAAATCGACGTCCAGCTAGATACGCGGGGAAGCGTGAAACAATAGCGAAGAAGGGTCGTAGCGCGATAATACTCGCCGAATAACTTTTTATATCTGCGTTCGACGCGATCCGAATTCACGCAAGACTTACGCGGATAGAGCGAGAGAGAAAAATATGAAAGCACCTCGACAGTTTGGCTTTTACCGTGCACCCTGTACGATACGAATGAATGAATGAAGTTCGCACTGTTCGGAGTGGTATTGTTCGTGACGCTCTGTAATCGATCGTCACTCGTGAATGCAACGATGGTGAAAGAGTTAGCGAGAAGAAAAAAGATAGGAATAGAGATAGAAAATAGGGGGAGGGAGAGAGAAGAAAAAAAAGGAAGGGTGCGTGAATGGACGGATACGTAGAGCCGATTTTTATTACCCGGATTCGCTTTGGCGAGCTTGATAATTCCGTCGGGTTTATATGAGAGCTCTAAAAAGAGAGGCCTCGCGAGCGCCCGTAAAGAAGGAAGAGACGTCGTTCGTTAGATCCGGCTCTCTTCGACGCGATGCGTACGCGATTGTACCTCTCGGATAAAGGGGGATCGTTAAACTCCAGTGATAATTTCAAGAGTAGGAAACATACAGGGTGAGTCAATACGAATTATTGTCTACAATAATTTTTTACCTACTGGTCATATGAAGAAATGTTTTAATCCTTCGTACAACTCTTTTTTCAATAACCTCATATCCGACTAGCATTTTCTCTTTCTATTCTTTCTTATATTTTTCTAATAAACTATGATTTCATTTTTCGTAAATATTCACGAGCTATTTAATTTATTTCGATTTAAAGAAAGTAAAGTCATTATATACTTAATGGATCATGCTTAGTTACAAATTTCAGAAAATCGTTTTTTTGTTTTTGCATTTTCTGTAAGTAGTTATGAAATCTTGACAATATTCTCTGAAAGTTTTAAAGCAATCCTGCAAAAATTGACGGAGTTACAGGCATCCAGAGGATACGCTGTACTGGAGAATTAAAGTAAACTTGAAACATCGAACGCGCTTATCTCCAAACTAGGTTTTAAAATACAGTGCTTTGCAAATTATTGTATTGATTTCCATCAAATTTTGAAAACATATAACATCCTATATAAAAAGCCCCTGTTGGACCGAAGGATTTTTGTCAGAAGCTTACGAGCTTGTTAGTTACGGTGATATAGATTAAAAACCACCAAATTTATCACTGAAAATCGGGATATTTACTTTGAACGTCCGCCATTCCGTTATAAATCAAAATTTCGAAAAAGCAAACGATCCGCCAGGGGATCATTGAATATTGTAAATAAATCTTTTTCCTTTTTTTATATCAGATGATCCTACTCGGAAAAAAGACGGGCACCGTACAACCCGTTTTCGCAACAGACCTCCGGGAGAATGGTCATATCTCTATTATTAGTAAATATTTCTTTCCCAATAAAATTTATTTATGTTTATGAAGATACGATTTATTTCATACACGAAACCTTTTTATGAAAACTCTTATAGTTTCCGAGAAAAAAATTCTTAAATATCATGCATTTGTCGGCCCCCTTACTGAGCATGACCCCTTAAGAACTATTTTGTGCTTCGATATTTTTTTATTCGTAAACAATAAATCTTCATCGAATAAACATTTATAATAAAAAAAACCGTACTCTCTCTTCTCTATTAAGTACATATTTTTGCAATGATAATAATTTAAGAAAATGTTTGATGATTCATTCCAAATGCAATAAAATCCATGTAAAACGTTTTTCGACACAACCAATATGTAACAAGTTATTTTAAATAATAATTCTCATTGATTCACCCCGTCTATGTAGAGTACAGGATAAAACAAGAGTTAGTTAATAAGAATCATTCATCGCTAACTTCTGTAATATTTTGAAACCGTAATATTTTATTAAAATCCTTAGCTTCTTAATAAGAACTCTGAAACTCATTCATCGATGTTTTGACCAGAAACTTGAAATTTGTTCACCGTGTGAGTTACGAGATCAGGTCAATGTTGAACGAGACGATAAAGCGAAGAGAACCATATCCGCATAAATTCTTGGAAGAATGTTCGACAACGCACACATGCCTTCGGGAAAGGAACGCCGGTGGCTCACGTTTGAAGCTCGAATAACTACAAAAATGACAGCGACGAGTGTCTTGTGGAGATGAGGGGAATGGATCGGAATAACACGGTTCCTCAATAAGCAAAGGAGAGCCGTGGTAAGCGATCGAATTACTATCTTTAAAGGATAAACATCGTCGTATCGAGTGACTCAAGGCTTTGAAAGGAAGACCGAAAAGCTCGAAAAGCTTCGTCGACTTTTGCGACTTCTTTCGTCGTTCTCGTTACACGATAATTACACCATTGAAAGCCTGGATAGAGCAACCAGGAAAATCCAATTTTTTAATTTTGGTGTTAAAAGATGGTTCATTTAAATAAAGCCACAATTAATATCTTTTCCAATTGTCATACCAAATATTTTAAACACAATTTGAATGATGTCAAGAAATCAATATCCTGTAACAATATTCCTTTTTCAAAGGTTATTATTATTCAGTGTTTTCAAGATTATTGACACTTTGCTTGCATATAACTGAAATTTTGTATTGCATCGTGATACTACTCAAATGGCATATGCAATATTTGTCGTATCGATACAATTGGAAGAGGGTGGCCTTATTTACATGAACGACCCTGCATAAACTAGATTAGACAGGATAAACAGGTTCATTACACATATGTGTTATGACTACGAGTCTGACGAAAACGCCCTCCTACCGTGCTTTATACACGAGAACAATATCTTTAGGTATATATTTTGGGTAAAATGTAAAACAAATACTAAATACCTACTTAGGAACAAAAAAACTTCTTTCGGAACGGATTGCCAAGAAAATAGGTACGTAACGAATGCGTTAAAGGACAAAATAGTCTTGGCTTCATTCAAAATAGCGTCAAAGGGAGACACGTTGCAACTGCTTATTTGTAAATCCAAACGAGCGAATTCCTCCCGTCTTTACCATCCGATACGAAATGTGACATGTAAAGTAATGCGGGAACATAAACATAGACCGTCGGAAGAATACGTAGAAAAGGGGTGGCGGCAAAATGGAGCGGGGTAGAGTCGAAGACCGGTGGTAGCGACGCGATCTGTTCGCCGATGTCGTAGAGAAGCCGTCCGCAGAATAGCGTTCGTCGATATATTTATGCACGTTGGAACGTGGCTTTTCCATGCGACGAGAATTACTCGCGTATCTCACGCAGCAGCTTTTACCAACCCTCCCGCTCGTCGTGTCGCTCGATCGGCGAAAATATCAGATCGCCGCCGATAAAAATGTCCTGGCTTTGACTTGCATGCGTCAGAGAACAAGAGAAAGAAAGAGAGAGAGAGAGCACGTTTGTTCTCTCGCGTAATGGAATTATCGTTCCGGGAGCAAAGCCACACGCGATACTTCGATTACGCCGAATGCAGCCCTTCGTTCTCTTTTCACCTTTTTTCTCCTCGTCCACCACTGTTGCTACATGTTGATGCGTGTAATTCGAGTGTAATCACGACCGCGAATTTGCAGAAAGAACTTTTATCGGATTTTATCTTTAAAAGAGGAATAAAAAAAAACAATCGTCGCACAAACGGATTCATATTGGTTTTTCTTTTGGAAGAAAGTAATCATCATCAGTGAACGGGCGTCTTTGCGCAGACAAGCAAAGGCGGAAGGAGAAACTTGCGAGCTAGAAGAATGGCTCGACTCGCGCCAAGATCTTGAATGACTCGACTATTCTCAGCACCTGCGAAGGAATTCCGTTGAAGAATCTTTGGACGCGGAACGATGTCCGGACGCGTGCGAATAGCAACGAGACCGGTACGAGAACGATTCGTGGATGCCACGGATCTTCCATTTACATACCGTCGCTATATTTATAGACGAAGCCAACTTGGAACGTTCTTCTCGTCGTCGTTCCTCCTGTCTTTCGTCGTCGAGCTCCAAGATCCGTCTAGTCTGCGATCTCGAAACCCCGGAGTCTCGCTCTAACGATTTGCACGTGAGAAGAAATCGACCATCGAGAAACCGTGGGTAGGTATGCACGATTCAGAATTTTCTAAATCAAATATTTCCACATCGAATACGATCTAACTTTATATCCGATATTTTCGAATAAAAACATATTCTTGCTGTTACTTCCATGTATCCTTTTCAAAAGTTTGCATAATTTTTTTAAAAAATATTGCGATGCATTAATCACGTACCTACCTTGGGACGTAACATTTCGACAAATAGGAAAGGAAAAAATGGGATCTTTGTAAAACTGAAACGGAAGAAAGAGTATTCGCGGGAGAAATAAAGCGAGGTAGAATAATTAATCGCGCTTTTTACTCTTCTCGCTAGACAAAAAGCTTTCCTCACTTTTTCTCTCTCTATCTCGATATCGTCGCGGTCATTAGAGGTTTCGGTGTCAAAGTGGTCAAAATACGTCCCGGGTGCGCTTGCCTCTTCGGGCCCGGAGAACGATTTATCGCAAAAAACTTGACGCGCAATCCGAAAGCTAAACATGCGTCGAGAACGAGTCAACGCGGGGTACACACAAGTACACAGAGAAAGGTACTACGTACGGATAGGTCCCATCGTGCGCGTGGGAGGCCAGAAAGATAGAGAGACGCGAGAACGAGCTTTTTGCCGTTCGGCCAGTACGTCTGCTCATCCCAGAGTCACCCCCCTGACGCGAAAATATTTCACATATTTTTGTTGCGAATTAATCCAGCTCGTAATACCGGCTGCCGGCTGCGTGTTCGCCGCTGAAAATTCTTTTGACAAACATCCCTCTCGGCCGCCCCCTTCCTCCGGAGGCAGCGCGCTGGTGGCAGCCCTCGTTTACCGTGCGACGAGCGTAAACGCGACGACGACGACTCGTTCGTGTTCGTACTAGTTCGTTGGTGCGTGTGCGTGTGCTCGCGAGACCGGGAAAATGCGGAGATCCGGCGAAATGGTCACTCGTAACCCCTTCTCTTCCCTTCCTTTCACAGCCCTACGACGACCTCCCGGCGCACGCTTTGCCCCTTTTACACTCGGTAGCATCGTCGTCGGCAGCCACGTACCCGCCACCCTGAAATTCCTCAAGTTTGCCCAGGGACGGAAATTAGTCGGAGCCCCGTAATTGCTCGAATGTATGCGTTCGCCCGTTAACGTTATGGTACCTCTCATTACCATCCCAACGGCAGCTGACACACCAAGGCCCTCTCCCTCTCTTCTCTCTCTCTTTCTCAGTCTTACTCTCGCTATGCCCTTCACACCACTCCTACTCGACAAATTTTAATATCGGTTATAAAAACTGGCGAAATAGTAGAGGAGAGAGAGAGAGAGATTGAACGAACGAATTTCATTGCCGTGAACGTGATACGAGCACTCCTACGCTCGAAGAGGGGACCCGAGCTGGTTAATGCTCGAGACAAATCCGGCGAATTTTGGCGTCAATTTAACGCGGTCGCGCTTGGCGAGAATCCGACGCTTTGGAGATTGGCACATCGAGCGGACAACGGCGAACCGTCGCGATTCCATTGGGTCATCCCGTTAGTCATGATTAAGCAAATTTCATACCGAAGCTATTAATATTATAGTGGTTGACCGCGCGATGTCCACAAAATTCCCCTGGCTAGTATACAATGCATGCACTGACCCGACAACCGCTGCTACCCGCAAACTTCCCGAAGTTGATTAAATTGTCTCGGAGAAGACCTTTGGCTGAACAACCGCGTCCAGGTCACCCCGCGCACGTCGCGCGTAGCCTTCGTTTCGATCAACGACCGTGTACGTCTACACCGATCTCTTTTCCTACCCCCCGCAATATTTTTCTCATCGAAAAGAACGAAACGATGAGCTCCCAATTTTGTGGAGATAGTAAAATGACTTGTATAAATCGAAATAACAGAGAAACCACCTTTCATCTAAAAAAAAGTCACTTTTTCTACCAAGGTTCTTTACCAATAGAAGTTATCCTCACAATCCTATTAAAAAATGTATTGTATTATACCCTTAGCAAAACTTTTCAGTGGAATTCCACTAGAACTTAATGGTAAATTGTAATTTTCATTGGGTTTCAGTGCAAATTGAATAGAAAAATGAACGAGCTTAACTCAATGATAAAAGTTACGGTCAGAGCCAAAGTAAAGGATATATAAATATATTTTTAGCTATATCTCTCTTCTTGCTATTTGTTTTCTTCAATTCTTTAATATGCTTCGTAGAAATGGGTTAATAGACACCATCGAAATAACATTATCTCCCTTAAGAATAAATTTTATACTCCTAGCAGGAATATGTACCTAATATATGTTCTGTTATTAGTTTCGATAGGTCACTGCGACACTATATTCGCGTATAAAACGCGTACTCGTTGCTCGAAGAGAGTCTCGAATTAAATTCAAACGTTTCTCGCACGCTACGTGAGTATGTATGTACCTACATGGCACGAAAGCTGAGTCGAGGTAAGCATTCGTAAACACGAAGATTAGTCGACTATCTCGCGACTGCATCTTCGATAACACGCCAGTAATTTTGAAACGGTCGAAAGGACGAGAGAGGAAGACGAATTTACGTTAAACTGATATAGACGTAGATATACGACGTAATGGTCATACTGCGACAAAATGTGGTCGTGTCGCGTGAGAAAACGTGTTAAAAGTGTAGAATAGAAATCACCTGGCATGATATGAAATCGGGCTTGCATCGTAATCCTAATGAATGTTCGACTCTAGTGAGTCTTTCATTTCTCGTAGGTATACACCGAAGAAAAATAATTAGAATTACTTTTTCAATACCTATAAAAGGTGTCCTGGGTTTTTGGACCAAGTGTTAGCACAGCTACAAATAAAGAAAAAAGGTTATATGAACATAAGACCGTAAATGCTTAATGACAAAGTTATAACAAAAAACGAAGCTTTCTTTTTTGAAATTATTCTATGCTGGCGAGTCGTCGATGATAATATTGTCGAAGGAAAACGAACGATAACTTCGGATGCGATTAAACTTCGGATCTTATGGGGCTCGAAACTCCTAAACCTCATCTGTGGTGACGCAAACTTTAAAATTCAATATCGATATTATCGACTACGGTTACGGTAAAATAAGTTAAAAAGAATTTCCTATAAACGCATTATCGAACGTAAAAACTATTGGCAAGATAGTGTGTTTTGATGAAATATTTGATGCATTTGACATGATATTAATAAAATAAAAGTCCAGTAATAATGATGTTACGACATTAAAAAAATTATGTTGCCTTCTATCAAATGCTAGACCGATTTTATGTTTCAATAAGCCATAGATTATAATATTAGGGATCGGCTCAACGATCAATTATGCAGAATCATATAGATGATTAATTATAATTACCAGCATGTATCCTAATGGATCACAATTATAATAATATGTAATCTTAATGTAGAAATTTCACCAATGTTTCAAATTATAAGCAACAGAATATGAAGAAAATGTGATACTCGTTTCAGATACGAATTAGATCAAATTTAAGAAAATATTCGGAACATTCTAAAAAATATTTCTAATTATGTTCAAGTGATTAAGGCAGTGTTCTAGTTTAGAGAAGAATTATTTTCTAAGAGAGAATACGAATCAATCTTTCTAAACTTTTGCATACATTTTGTTATATATTTGAACAATAAAAACGAAAATTTTAATTGAAATCTAATGGATAGATCATATTCGTCAGCGGACTACTTGAAAAATTACAACTAGTATCCCACGCCGATTCGGACCTTTCATCCTCGGCATAATTAGGTACCAAAGGGACTTAAATGTTATCGCTTACTACTTAAGAAGTTCTACGATGGCTCCAAAACACTCGTCCGCGCTGTAGGTCGAAATTGAGGGAGGCTGATCCGTAGGAGGTTGAAAATGATGTAGGTCGACATTGAAGTAGGTTGAAAACGTTGTAGGTTGATGATTGCTTCACCTAGGCCCTTCAATGAGGGAAATCTGCTATGAGCCGGATACTCTTCAATGATGGAAAGACTCTTTTCACATTACTGAAACAGACAAGAAATAACAATACAAATATTATAATCCCTACAAATCACTCTTGAAGACAGTATACCAAATTATTTATTTTATTAATTAACAATCTAATTAACACTTTTGAGACATACCAAATTATGTAGCCAATTATCTCAGCTTTGCTTGCATTGGGAAGAAGTAACATTGGAAGGATCTTGAAGTGGAAGTTGTTACATATGGAGACCCAACTTTTAATAATAATATCAAAATAAATAGATAAACTTCCAAAAACCGGATACCTCCGATTGTGCTAAAATTTTATACAGACGTTTAACAGTAACCTTGTAGTTACCAATAGAACGTCTGTACAAAATTTCAGCCCAATTGAAGGTATCCGGTTTTCGAAAGTTCACCCTACTAAAGTTACTAATGTCTGATGTAATAAGTAATAACAATTAATGTTAAATGTATTAAAATAAAATATTAAACGATCAAACGTGTATACCTTGTGTCCTACGTCAATGACCCAGTCTACTCTCCAACCCCGAACGTACATACTCGCGAACGCTCGACTGTATTTTGTTTACATCCTTCGCGCGAAGCCGAATGTCCTGGAATTGGAAGCAAAAAAGATACATTCCAGCGTTCATTAACTTGGCTATATGACATTTTTAAAGAAGACTTACGTAATATGTAGACTAATTTCAAATAAACACGATGTTTGACTCTTGTATTGTTGTCTGCCAATTCTTGAAAAATGACGAAGGCTGAAATATACACAATATTGTAATTAGTACAGAATAAAGTGTAGATACGTGTTGTGCGTATACATATGTATGTGTGTATACGTATATGTGATTACATATACGAAGCTGGAGCATAAAACATGATATATTAAACATCAAAAGTAATTAATTATAAATTCTAACAATGTTAAAACGCGAAAGAGTTATCGATATCGCAAGATTAAAACCGATAAATAGCGACATGAGATATAACGCAGTACCTACGGAAATAGGGATGCCAAGTGCCGATTTTATTTTGGCGAATATTTGTCGAACGCGACAATACCGTGACTTGAGAACATTTTACACTGAAACAGTGTACCCAGGAATTGATTGATACATAGAAGAAAGATGTACATTAGAAAAAATATATTAATTACCTTTAATTAATGTGGGACGACGCAGATTTTGTGTCAACCATGATGTCGTTCGCGCCATGCTCTACTATAGCGCCACTCCGATATAACGTTCTTGAAAATGATTAATTAATTTCGTAAAATATGATTCGAAAATATTAATACTTAAAAAATATGATATTTTGGTCCAAAACTATTAAAACGACTACTTTTTTAACAGAAACTTTACAAATAAATGGGATCAGTCTATTACCTTTACAAAAAAGACCAAAAATAATGAAGACAATATCAAGCTTGTATATAAAAATATTTATAACAATTTATTTAATGTTAACGACGGTATGAAAATAAAATTAAAAAATAACGTTAAAAGTTATAATTAATTAGTATATACTTGCATACTTACACATACTTAAAGAGAAATATTAATACGTGTTGAAATTTTAGGTGCTTGGTATCAATGTCAATACTGATACCTCCTTAATATCGAAAAAGATCGATTTTCCGACACGCTATTTCGGCAATGCCCGCATGAATTCTTCTCCACAATGCTATTGTCGGTCGATCTGCATGTTTTATAGTTCGTTGAAAAGTTAAAGGTTTAAACTACGCGCTGATATCAATATTTTTAGAATCGATATGTTAGTTATCTGCCGTACCGGTCGTTTTCGTTGCTGTACAAAATACGTATACTAGATTCTTGCGTACGTCTGCCGGAAAGCCTATGACTGATTTGAATAATGGCATTTGCTGTAAAAAGTTTACAAAGTTTATGCAAATCCTACCATGGAAGTTATCGTGCAGCATATTCCATATTTCGGCAACCCGTCGCAAGAACATCCCTTGTTCAAACAACTCAAAAATATTGTTACAGCAACGAAGGTAAGCCGGATTGTTTCGACATAACCTTGTTTCTTTGGAGAAATCTCGTGGTCCAAACATTGTATACTTGTTTATAATCACAATAGTTAACTTTTAATCATGATTCCCAGCGTCTTTCTTATTAAAATGTAAAACACTTGAATAAAGTATTCGACGACATTGATACATATTACAACGACGATGTGTTACGTTTTTATACGTAATAATGGATAATGGATTATATTCTTATAAGTTGTAATGTAATAAATTTGTACCTATACATTTCTAGCGCCTAATCGTCCCAAAATAACAGAAAGTCTAACGAACATACAATCGTCAGAAGGAATGGCACAATCATTAGCACAAGAGCTGTTAGAAAAAAAAAGACAAGAAGAGGAGCAACAAGAGGAGGAAGAACAGAAAAAAAACCGTGAACAGACAAAGAGGTTCATGAAATACAGTTTCATTGCATTCGGATCAATGACAGGTTTGGGCTTAACTTGTATAATCTATGAACTTGGAAAACCAGCCTATGACGAACATGGAAACGTCATAGAAGATGAATTCTCGAATTTACCATACCATGAAAAAATTTATAAAAGACTTAGAAGAGAATTAAATTACTATACCAAAGTATGATACTTTTTAAAAATGAGAAGCCAAACTGGGGCTCATTATTTTTTATTTTAATCTTGCTCATTTTTAATTTTTTAGCTTATACAAGAACCTAGTAGACCAAAGTTGCTTCCTGATCCATTTAAATATCCTTATATTCAACCTCCATACACATTGATTATAGAAGTGAAAGATGTTCTTCTACATCCAGATTGGACTGTAAGTTTTAAATTGAAAGGTTTAGTATATAAAATATTTTAATTATTATATTTGATCTTAACATTATATGCAATTTTTAGTATGGAACAGGTTGGAGATTTATGAAAAGACCATTTGTAGACGAATTTTTAGAAGCTGTTGCACCTCCACAATTTGAAATTGTAATCTATACAGCAGAACAGGGAATGGTAATACAATATTACGTTTTTTTTATATGTTGTGGCATTATTTATATAAATGTATAAACATAAATCGTTAAATTTTAGAATCTGTATCCCATTTTGGATGGCTTGGATCCTAATGGCTATATAATGTACAAATTATTCAGAGATGCAACACGTTTTACAGATGGACACCATATAAAAGATCTAGCTGCGCTTAATCGTGATCTCAGTAAAGTAATTTTATCACTATTATATCTTTGTTATATTTGACTTACCATTAACTCATTTACTAAAACCTTTTTGGCTTAATAGGTCATTGTAGTGGACTGGGATGAAGAAAGTATTAAATATTATCCTGAAAACACAATTAAACTTAAACAGTGGACGGGTGATTATAGCGACAGAACTTTGTATCACCTTGCAGCATTCCTAAAAAGTAAAATAATGATTTTTATTGTATTAAGTGGAAAGATTGACATTGAAATTGATGATAAAGTATTTACATTACTACTTCTTCAGAGATTATTAATAATATATCTAATGATTGTTTTTGTCATTTTAGCTATATCAATGACAAATGTGGAAGATGTTCGGGAAGTTTTGAATTATTATAGACAGTTTGATGATCCATTACAAGCATTTAGAGAAAATCAACAAAAATTAGCGGTAAATTCAATATAGGAATTGTATAATAAATCGTAGACTTAATTAAAAATTATTTTCTTAACCGATATTTCTCACTGAAATATTTTAGACACAATTGGAGGAAGAAAATAAGATGCTAAAAGAAGGCAGCAAACACCTTGCATCAAAGTGGACACCATCGTTTCTGCGAAGTCGCTAGTCATTTAAAATGATGTTATTATGTAAGATACAAAACATCTTAACACAAGATTTTATTCATTTATCACTTTGTTCAAACTGATCTTACAAAAAATAATCATACAATTTGTATGATAAAACAAATACAATTAGTACTATTTACATTCATTTACATCTACTATACGTGTAATTTCGCGAATACAATATATAAAAATATTAGTACGCATATATACTATATAAACCATATCCAAACCTGTGTACAGTCTCCAAATTATAATACATTGTAATTATGTATCTGTCCATTGATGAAACAAACTTTAAAGTCTTTATGTAATAACTATGCTACATGTTTCTATATTACTTTGTCCTATGTTTTTTCTTATTTTTTGCTGCTTTAACTTTAGGTAAAAATAATTCTTGGAACATACTACTATCATCTAAATCTAATTGACTTGGTTCTTGAGATACACTCATTGATCCATTTATATTTAATGGTGTAGGTGTATATTCACTATTATCTTGCAGAGGAGAAGATGGTTTGGTATCAGTTGCTTTTAGCCAGTTCAATACTTTGTCACGAGGAGGTGCTGGTAATGGTATGGAAATATTAACATCTATTCCCCATACTGCTAACAACTCTGGTGCCAAAATATCCTTGTATAAAGCTAATTCTTCAACCGATTCTCTCCAATTTTGATCAATAATATCATTCTTTGGGTTATTATTTTGTAATTGCAGACTTTTGTTTGTAAAGCCTAAAATTCAACTTAGTAAAATTTAAGAGTATACTCATAAAAACTAGATAGATTATTTACTTACTTTTATATATATGTTTCATGTCACATTTACCAGAGATACTAAGTGGCGTAATTGGATCATCCCGTGATAATATTGCCTCTTCCCAAGCACTTAAAGCAGAAACTGATTTCTCGTTTATTGACAGATGTTCGTCAAGTTTATCTTCGTGAGTAATGCATTGATAAAATATATCACCTGAAAGTGATATTTTAATACATTAAAATATAAATTTTGTTTGTAAAATAGATTATTTCATACCTATAGATGTTTGTACAAAAAAGAATACATTTCCACTTTGGTTAGTTAATAATGCGGAGCCAGTGTTACATAATTCCAATCTATTCTTCAAATATGGGTCTAGACATAAGCCTTGTAATTGTGATTCATTTAGCGTTTCCATTACACTCGGTGGAGTAATAGGTAAATTGTAAGAATGAGAATTTTCATTAGTCCATGTGTTCAAAATTACTGAATTTTCTCCAGCCGATAAGCTTGACAAAACAAGAATTTCCTCATTGTCCCTACAATCCCAAAAATTACATGAGAGCCTAATAAAATTCAAGATAGTGCCTAACATTTAGTATACTGCATAGTGTAATTTTTTCAATATTACTAACCGAGTTACTACAGGAAGTAAGAGAGGAGTACTCTTAAACTGATGCGTCCATTTTTGTCTTATACATTGCTTTGGAGAACGACTGTCACATAACAAGAGACCATGATATGTTCCTACATATCGGCACAATTCATATTTACTACTTGCTTCTAATGAAAGACTTTCGCATCGTTCCAAATATGGTTTTGGACAAAGCGTTAATGCTGGGTCATCAAAAGGTATCTATAATAATATATGTGATAACAAAATTCGAAATATAAAGATAAATTTGAATCTTCAACTTTAAAGTGAAAGATATCTAAATTTATGACATGCAAATATTTGTTAAAATTACCCTAGTATCAAAATAACGAAGGCAACATCTATCTGTAAATATTAATAGATTTGGATCGTGTAACTGATAACTGACGCTTCCCCAAACATCTTCTAAATCTTTAGAATGAGGTATTTTTGTAGTACTGATGTGTTTTCTGTAAAATAGAAAAAATAGTTTTTACAACATTTAAAATTGAAAGTGTAAAATATAAAAAAGGGCGTGTCCCTGTTTCTCATAGTCCAAGTGATATTAATATGTAACTCCTTCAATCCTATAAATGCATATTACTTATATTCAAGTACTTACATTTTGTTCATATTCCATAGACATACTGTATGATCTGCATCTACTGTACAATAGTAATCTTGTTTAAATGCACTTAAATCTCCACTAATATATGGTAACGTGGAAGTTTTTTTATGGATTTGAAGAAGTTGCAGTTTATTTTCATGTATAGAAAGTTTATATATTATACAACTGTCTTTATATCTACCCAAGATTCTACCTGGAACACAAACAAATTTAATGAAAATGGAATTATTAACCATTATTAAAAAAAGAATATTATATATATTGTATATCAATTGTACATTATATATTTTGCATACATGTGTCACCAACAGTACAGCACTTCAATTCATATAATGCACCATCTAGATTAAATTTAGCTGATTTCCTCAGTTTTGGTTTCCATAATGCATTTTCCATAGAAATAAGCGGAGATGCAACTAAAAGAATTTACATATATTTCAAATAAAATATTATGCTTTTTATATATTATAATAGTATTAACTGCTGTCATCGTACTTAATTCTCCTACATAAGGATAGAGCAGAATAGTTTGATCACCAAGTGTAGCATTACACAAACTTCCTCCAGTATAGTACCAATTGTAATTCTAATAAAATGTAAAATAGTATAAGTTTTGATGCATGACTTATATAAAATGCACAATTGAATAATATTTGTACCCCTTTTAAATAAGGATCAGGATCTAATTCGATAAGTTCGGCAATTTCTGCAATATACTTAGGTAATACAGTAGTTGATTTGTCTTCCTCTTTATTCCACTGTAGACCCCTTTTATGCAGCTTTCCAACTTCTACAAAATATCATTAATAATGTAATAATTGCAAAGTGTATAGTCATATAATTATTTTATGAATGCTATATACCTTTTTTATATTTTTCACAATAATCTAGAATTCTATTTATGTCATCTTTCATGTAAGATTTAACTGAAACAGATTCTAATGCAGGATCTTCCTCGTGTAATACTACATGTGAAAAAATGTATTATAATAGTTTAATAATGCAATATTATTAATAAAATATATATAAAATATTTTATCATAACATTACCAGTACGGGGCAATTTAGCTGGGGGTAATAATGGTTTTGGCAGGTCACATTCATAAGGAAAGTTGTAATAAAGTTGTTTAATATCATCTATATTGCATTCATCAGTACAGAATGACTTATTTAGGTTATATCCTGGTACGGCATAATGATCATATTTTTTTAAATATCCATAATTTAATTTCCCTTGTAAATATTTTTCAGCACGATGAAACGCTTTAGACGCCAGATTATTTGGTGCAGTCATTGTATTTAAAAAATTTCTTGGTTAAATAGATGTAATTATGTCTTTATGAGAATAATCTTTTGTAATAGTAAAAATAGCGACATTTGTCATACAAATATTCTAATTTCTTCCATTAAATACACATAAAAATAATCCTTTTCTCACTTTTTACTTTATTTTAAAGGTCCTTTATTAAAAGTTTTACTCTAGCATAGCGCAGCATAGCGTTGCCCGTACACGTGTTTACGGCCACGCATGCGCAACGAATACTCTGATATTTTCGATTACCTGTTGTTTCAAATACCTAATACTTTAAATTAAAATATTAAGGCTGTTCACCACCTTTCGCTCGAGTCGCGTGTGACTTCAGCGACGGGAGCGGAAAAAATAATAACTAACTTGTGTTAAGATGTGTAAGTAGTAGCTCTCTCGCGCACGATTCAAAACAATTGAATGCTGTAATATCATATGGTCGGCGTGCGTTGCATTTGTCCGCGCTCGATAGAATCGTAACAGCTTCTTCTATGCTTTGGCCGTGACGCGCATGCGCGGTCTTCAGCCGATCGTAACAGCTGTTCGACAACAAATGCTCAGAGAACGTATCAATCAATCAAGATCACAGACCTTTTTCGAGTTTCTGAAAAGATAGGGTACTAGATTGAACCTTCCTCTTTCGAATGAGACCGTGATCATCAAAATCGGTTTATAATTACGTCTAGTATCTTCGACCGCGTGAACCATAAGAAAATCAGCTGTTGTGAACGTCCTTCATCTATGTAGTACCTCATTTTTTACGAAGTTTGCAAAAGTTTGAAGGAATGGAATTGAAAATAGAGATGAATATTAAATATTCTATATCACATTATATATCATTATCTATCTTTTCAGAAATTCATAAAAGTTTTATTATGTTTTACTTACTACTGTTTATACTTATAAACAGCTGATTTTATTTATGATTTGCGCTGTCGATGACCGTAGGCGTAATTGCAAACCGATTTCGATGATCAAGGTCTCATTCGAAAGAGGAAGGTTCAATCTAGTTCACTATCTTTTCAGAAATTTGTTAGCGTATCTCACTCTTTCATAAACTATCTTGGAATAAACAGTATACTTTGACACGAATTTTCTTAAAGAAAAAAAAACATTTTTGAATTTCTGAAAAGATAGTGAACTAGACTGAACCTTCCTCTTTCGAATGAGACCTTGATCATCAAAATCGGTTTACAATTACGCCTACTGTCATCGACAGCGCAAATCATAAATAAAATCAGCTGTTTATAAGTATAAACAGTAGTAAGTAAAACATAATAAAACTTTTACGAATTTCTGAAAAGATAGATAATGATATATAATGTGATATAGAATATTTAATATTCATCTCTATTTTCAATTCCATTCCTTCAAACTTTTGCAAACTTCGTAAAAAATGAGGTACTACATAGATGAAGGACGTTCACAACAGCTGATTTTCTTATGGTTCACGCGGTCGAAGATACTAGACGTAATTATAAACCGATTTTGATGATCACGGTCTCATTCGAAAGAGGAAGGTTTAATCTAGTACTCTATCTTTTCAGAAATTTGAAAATGTTTTTTTTTCTTTAAGAAAAGTCGTGTCAAAGTATACTGTTCATTCCAAGATAGTTTATGCAAGAGTGAGATATGCTAATAAATTTTTGAAAAGATAGTGAACTAGATTAAATCTTCCTCTTTCGAATGAGACCTTGATTATCAAAATCGGTTAGCAATTACGTCTAGTATCTTCGACCGCGTAAACCATAAAAAAATCAGCTGTTCTGAACGTCTTTCATGCCGTGCTGGTTTTCTGCCTGCGAGCTATTGCCAGAGAAACGCATTTCCTTGCGTTCAGAACAGATCGGGAAAAAAACAGAGCATCAGTCCTCGCACACACAGAAACGGACATCCGTGTGCTTTTTGGAAACAAAACACACTTACGCTACTCGCGCGTATACATGTTTATTAGTAGTGGTGCCTAAGTTTCGGCTCTTCCGCCGCAAATTTCAAGGGGCGCCACTTTACGGCAGTTATTTTTCACAAAAAATGTCTAAAAAAGCGTTTACGCGGTCGAAGATTCCAGGCGTAATTGGAAACCGATTTTGATGATCAATGTCTCATTCGAAAGAGGAAGGTTTAATCTAGTTCACTATCTTTTCAGAATTTTGTTAGCGTATCTTACTCTTGCATAAACTATCTTGGAATAAACAGTATACTTTGACACGATTTTTCTTAAAGATAAAAAAACTTTTTTGAATTTCTGAAAAGATAGTGAACTAGATTAAACCTTCATCTTTCGAATGAGACATTGATCATCAAAATCGGTTTACAATTACGCCTGGAATCTTCGACCGCGTAAACCATTAAAAAACTAGGGGTGGTGAACGGCCTTAAAAATTAATTTACTAATTTTTCAGCAGTTTTTTTTAGCAAAGGGTATAAAAAGATTTAGGAAACGAGATGATGTTAAATAAAGTAATTTCAGAGCTTTGCAATGCTTTTATTTGGTTACTCCCTTTGCGTACATTATTTCGCATGGAGAATACATATTCTTCTCTCTCTCTCTTTCTCTCGTTGCATAGTTCCTCTTAAATCACATTCTTTACATGACATCATTTATAAATTACACGTCTTTCTTCCATGTTACCTTCATCGCTCTGTGCACAATGGCATAATTATTCTTCGATAACATTTCTTGCATATTTTGCATACACAATCGAGTATGCATATTTTCGTGTTACGCTTTCGTACATGTACATTCTGTGATATCCAATTTCTTTGTAGGGAGTACAGGAAAAGCGTAGGATAGAAGGACATTTGGAGCATAAGGAGATTAATCTTCAGGGAAGTTAAATTATAATTAGGGAAAATACCATTAAGATAATTCATTAATAATTATGGAAAACAACAAGAAAATAGAACAGCACTTTTACGCTTTTATACCCAGTTTGATGTGCAGTGTTTACGTAAGTACTCCGCTATTATTTTTTTCTTTATTTCTTTGAGATTTCCAATTTTATATGCATCTATCTTCATTTACGTATTGAATGAACACACAAGACCTGCACAGTGGGTTAGAAATAAAACTGCTCGCTAAAGTGGCTACTAAAATCAAGAAGCTAATTTCATTCAAAATTCACATAAAATGATTGACAAGCTACAAACGAAAACTTGAAAATCACTACATTTTTTTTTTCATCGTCAAACGCGGTGTAAGATATACGCTTTTTTTGTTTTGTTCCTTTTCTTTTTATTCGTCAAAGGGTTAATAATAATTATCTAAATGAACATTTAATATTCATTTCATCATTCTCTTTCATTTAGCACTTCTTTCAATTAGTTGATCCTTATAAATGACAATGGGATTAATCGTGCCTTCTTGGATACATGCATAACAAATTCCACATGCCAAGAGGATCCATTGTCTCATACTTATTTTTTGTCTTCATCTTGAAAAAAGTATATCTAAATCTGAAGTCTCCGGTCGCATAACATCTTAGCAGCTTGTATTATCCAGTTCACAACGTCAAAGGACGTAAAATCGTCAGTGGCTGGCATCCTAAGCTGCTACTGTGCCTTCTACCAGAAAAAATATATATTATAAAATTCTAATAGCAACCAGAAAAAGAAACATATTCACGTAGATATCACGAGAGGTTTATAAGTTTGCTAATCATTGAAAGAGATAATGAAATATTGGTACATACTAAATTCTAATGTATAATTTGTAAAGGTTTTATTACCTTTTACGATCGTTGTGCAAAGGTACATTATTTTGTACCCAGCCCAGCTGACTCAAAGAAAAGTAATCTTTTTCCATCTTTTCTTGTTCGTGAGCAATGGTTTCTTCAGCTTCGACCGGAGAGTAGTGAAAATGATCCTGTTCGGAGAGAATTCTGCGTTTGATCGGAGACCGAATAGGCTCAGTTTGAACG
Source organism: Ancistrocerus nigricornis (assembly GCA_916049575.1). Classification (NCBI taxonomy): domain Eukaryota; kingdom Metazoa; phylum Arthropoda; class Insecta; order Hymenoptera; family Vespidae; genus Ancistrocerus; species Ancistrocerus nigricornis. The sequence goes on along the minus strand of OU696669.1, from coordinate 9,766,990 downwards.
CATTTGTCACATTGACGCACCCGGAATTTCAACGTTAAATTCGAAGATGCAGAAGGAGTTGGCGAGTTGTTTTCCCGATATTCCATGTAAGGGCTCTCTCCACCAGGTAAATATAACAAGTTTCCGGACTCAGATCTTCTATACGCAACCCGTTCTAAAGCATTATTAACTGGAAAAGTAGTCCCATCGGCCCAATTACCGTCGTCCTTTATAGGGCGAAAGTGTGTCTTAGCTGAAGTAAGTAAATCCTCGTCTGGTTCTGGAAGGCTGTGTACCTTCAGATTTGAACGAGATTCTTTGCGTGTTCCAATGGGAGTTTTACGTGGTGTAACTGGAAAGAAGCAGCTACCTGCCTGAGGACTATGACCCAAGTTAGTCAGATTACTGCCAAGTCCTTTCCAACACCAAGGTCCATCCATAACCGTATCCGACCAGTTTACATTACCATCTGTAATTCGCGAGAATAGATATATGAAGTAGTTTTACTAAATGCCTGAAACGCATAAAGCAATATTCCATATGGTAACTAACCTGACTTATTCTTGTTACTACATTCTTCCGCATAATCTTCAATACTGATTAAATCGATATCCCATGGAATAAGCGGTGAGTCGTCAACAATACATTCCTGATATGGTGTATCAGTGGCATAACCATTATCTGCAGCGGATAAAGTAAAGGTTGTATCGGTAGCATCCGTGGGCCAGAGTGGTCCAGAAGGAATAGAAAGAGTAGGGGCCGCCCAGATAGAAGCTGTATCTTGTGCATTACCAGGTCCTGAATCCCAAAGTGCCTCTAAACTTTCATCAAATTTTGCTTGCAACTGCGCTAATCTCAATTGGTCCAATTCTAATTCGCGTTCCTTTTCTCTCTCTCGTTCCATAGATTTAGCGAATCCAAAGCTTTCTTTATCTTCTCTGCTTTGAGCTTCAATAGTAATTGGCATCTTTGTCTTTTTATTTCGAGCCTTATTGTTGTTCCTACTGTTGTTATAATTGATGGCGTTGTAATAGTCTGCGTTGTTATTATTGTTATTGTTCCCAAAGGTTTTATCCTTTCTTTGAGAAAATTTCTTGAGGCTTGTAGGTTGTAAGGCAGGAAATGCTGCGTAGTATCTGAGAGCCCTGTCGCGTGGAGTAAGCACTTCTAGATTCACCTTAGATTCGCTATCTAACTTTTTGGATTCTTCTTTTTCATTTTGCGAACCTCCTCCTTCCAAATCTTTTAATTTCGTACACAGTTCATCGACCAACGTTTCCACTCCACATTTCTAAATAGAAATAATACTACATAAACCAATCCTCATTATATGCACTATATTCTACTAAAATATAATTGAATGTTTCTTACGTTGTCAGCAGCACTTTTAAGACATTGCACGACAGCTCGTCTTTGCTCCCTATCTCCTTGAGGTGGCAGTTTTGCTTTAGGCCGGGGACGAACGCGACGTCCAGTATTTTTATTTACGCTTACCGCCTCTTCTGGAGGACTGAGGGCCGAGTCGGGGCGGCGCAATAGGCTGAGCACAAAACGCGAGTACGCAACCGGGTCAATCCCCAATGCGTCCAAGCGTGTCTCAAGCCACTGGCGCAACTCCTCCTCGGCCCTTGTGCCAAAGACTTCGTCTCCTCCAGGGGACGCCGCTATCCCGACCAAATGCAATGCCGGATTCCTCATTCCCCCTTGATAAATTTCCACCTAGACTCAGGAACTCTCATGAACTCCACTGCCACCAGGGTGATCATTTTCTTTCCTACGAAAGAACCAAAGTTATTTATCGTACTATTTTAAAAGCAATGCAGTGAACATGACAACGAAACAGTGAAATGGATACTGCCATAACTTACCTATTTACAGTGCAATATTACAGTTTATATTATTGTCCTTTAATGTTTCAATTCTATTGAATCCACCACCTTGTAACTATCGAGTGTGCTATATATTCGCTGTCTTTTATCTTCTTACTTTCAATTTTACGAATTCAGTTACAAGTTTCTTCTTCGCAATTAGTAAGAATGTTCCTTTTAGTCTTAGTTGTGTTGGTTAAATGTTATCAGGTTCTTGTAAATAGGTGGTGGATATCTTGATAAGGCGAGGCTGGCAGGTCTTAGCGAAGGATAACAAGTATAGTCTCCTTCCCATTTTGACACTGAAATTTAAACCTTCTTTATGATTGATATATTTTAGCAATTATCATTAAGTATTACCATTTTTATAGAAAGGTAACATAAATCTGAAATTTAGTAATAACACATTCAATAAACAGCAAATATATGTTATATTCATTTCGATATCTTAATCATAATTATGTGTAACATTGGTAAAGACATTTAGTTTTCAAATGTATTTTTACTCATGAAGTTTTCCATACCCTTCGTATATTATTAAGACGCTTTGTTACCGTTTTATGTTGTAAGAAAAACTACACATCACGAATTGCAAACGCTAGAAACGCATGCACGATTCAATTCCGAATTTTGAAGATTTCCGCCGTTGAATCACATAGCCAGGATGAAAGAAACGAAATAGACAACGCGGTTTGCACTATTAGGAAGTGCTATCCCTCAAATGATGCCCCTCGTAACGTTGAACGGATATAAAGCATCTGACTTTAAGCAAATAATGGACTAACATATATACACACACACATATATATGTATATATATACGTTTTGTTGGCAGAGACATTGGACGGGTAATGCAAATAACCTTGCCGATTGCGCTATGCGTTTTTCCTGAGTCATAGGTCCGCCAAGAACGGAAATCGGTGCATGATGTTACGAAATAAACTAAATAACTGCACGTAGTGTTTAGAAACATTGTTCAGTCTAAACTCAATAACCTCTAAGGTAGAGATAAAGGAAGAAATTCGAAAATCTTTGACGTACCTGCATGCCTCGAGAGATGATTTTCACCCCGGCCTCTTCTACACACCCCACTTGGTGAAAAACATGGCGGGCTACTAAACTTCAACCTCCCATTCCCCTCACCTCCTAAAACCAACGAGCAACTTGTCAAGCGCTGCAGTCACGAATCAGGTGCAATATATCTGACTAACTAGCGATTGACCGGTACCCCTGTTTATGGAGTTTACCAATAGATGACACTCTACTCATGTCCCTAGAGTAAACATTCTATGATTTTTTTTACAATATTATACTCATTATTTATTGAATATAAACGATCTGCATTATTACGTAGAAGCACGGAAAAACGTTCAAACGCTTTTTAAACGTTTCCAAGTAATCTTATCGATCGATTCTTATCGAATCGATTTTTAAAAGTCATGAATGAAAGAAAATAAATATAGAATATGAAGTCGATTTAGAATCGAGCTTTCCTAGATAATACTTATGACATTATCATACTTGATTTATTGAAACTATTTGAAGACTTTTAAGCATTGCTGATAAATAATGTATACGAAAAAAAGTATATTAGGAATTATTGAATTTTTTGGTAAAGTATCAATTTTCTGGTAATATTCTTTAGTAATCATGATCGTTGATTGGATCGTTTTGAAAATAGGATTACCTACGATTCTCGAAAAGTCACTATCGTATACAAAAAATCAGGTTTACCTAAAGCCTGAAGAAAGCTGTTCGTAATCTAAAAGCGATCGAAGCCACGGACTTAGGAATAAGGGGACGGTACATAACGCGAGTGATGGAGCACCGCGCGGGGTGCGACGGAGGGGAAAGGCCGCCATGTTTAGTACGGGTTACGTACACATTGAAACTCATGCATGTATATGCTTGATATACGCTTGTGTGCATACATCAGCAGCGACCGCCACTTTCCGTTCGCTTTGAAAAATACGTAAATAGGATTGCTAGAAATCCTGAATGTATAGAGAATATATAAAATGTATAGATTAACAATTATTTATAAGTAAATAAATAAATTATTTAGATTTTTTATTAAACTTCTTAAAGTTAAAATTAACTGTAGATTAACAGATTTATAACATATGGGGAATGGGGATTTTGTAAAAGAAAAATGCGAATATTTGTTTATGTATATGTTTTATTGATTTTGAAACTGTATTAATTTGGTGTATTTTTGTCTGTTGCTATTAGCTGTAATGATCTATATCGTCCCTTACGCTTGATGTTTGTATTTGAATTCCGATGCCGCGGTGGGTAGTGGTGGGGGGCATGAGCCGTTCTTAAAATGGCGGATCTTCTTCCCCCTTCGCTCCCCGTTTGGACCGCCCCCTCGCCTAAAGTAAGACTTTATGTACCGTCCCCTTATTCCTAAGTCCGTGGATCGAAGCGCTACCTGATGTATAGGCTGTGGTATGGCCACGGACGAGGTATAAGATAGATCGGACATGCAATGTCAATTTTTGTCCCATGGTCCGGGGGCTTCGAAACCCCCTTACCATTTTAGTGTCGCATGCGACACCAGGGTGTGGACACTCCTTACCCTCACCACCTTGGCAATTTAACGTAGTCCCCGCCGTTTACGCATGCGCATTGTGGAAAATCCTCAACTGGAGGGCAGCACTAACGAACGCAAAGCTGCCAACCGTGTTTATTGCTTCTGTTCGTATAGTAACTAGCCTGCCGAGGTCGAGATCCCCGAGTAGAAGTGTAGTCCCCGAGAACGAGTGCAGTCCCCGCTAGCCCCTTAAACCTGTTGACCCGGTAGCCTTCTAAGCCCGCGATCCGGCTAATTGGAAGGAGCACATAAAATACATGTTTGAAAAGCCGTCTGTTTAATAAATAGTGAGATAGATTCATTCTTCGAAATTATTATTTTTTTATTTTACTTTTAATTATATTTGGGTATCCTATAACCAGATAAATTCGTCAATGGATATTAACTTGCTGAACAGAAGAATGGTTCGTGAGGAAAATGGTTTACATAAAAGAACGGGTTCATTTTAACTACAGCGCGCTACTGCTCGTGCACTATTACGCGATAACTGTTGCCTACTAGTATGTTTAGGTGAATAAATGACAATAATTTGATTATTAATTACCATCCTATAATTATAGAAAGAAAAAATTAACAAAAAAAGTCTCTTCTTTACGAATATGCAAGTCGCGTCTCGATAGTAAGACCAGTTCGGAAGTTACAACAGTTTAAATCTTATGATTCATCTCAGCATAAAGTGCAATATAATAATATGTTATTATTTATTTTATGTGTATTTGAATAATATTTAAGTATCGTATTTATTTACAATAAGAATTATTATACATTATAACAAAAGTGCGTCCGATGTATTAAAAGTTATAATTATTCTATGATTTATATTACTTTCCGACTATTTGTAAAAATGTACATATATAAAATTGATATAAATAAACAAAAATAAGATACATTGCAAAAAATACTGGAATTTTTAATTGAAACCATGAATTAACCATCCAATTCCCCTTATTTGTTCAACTTCTCGAGTTATTGCCTTTTGACGAAAACTCCATCAATAGAAAAAGTATCAGGAGAACATGAGCTACAAGGAGGAATTCGGATTTCAAGACCCACCTCTTCAAATAGTATGCTTTCCTGGTAGAAATCCCAGTTTACGGGAAATTTGCCGAATCGCTGAGAATCGAGAAAGAAACATGAGAACGTGAGCAGCAAGGAGAAATTCGGATTTCACGTGCCACTTCTTCAAACAGTATGCTTTCCTGATAAAAATCCCACTTTACGGGAAATTTGCCGAATCGATGAGAATCGAGAAAGTATCATGAGAACGTGAGCAGCAAGGAGAAATTCGGATTTCACGTGCCACTTCTTCAAATAGTATACTTTCCTGGTAGAAATCCCAGTTTACGGGGAATTTGCCGAATCGCTGAGAATCGAGAAAGTATCATGAGAACGTGAGCAGCAACGAGGTATTCGGATTTCACGTGCCACCTCTTCACATATTATGGTATCCTGTTAGAAATCCCAGTTTACGGGAAAACGTTCCGAGAGCGTTCGTGAGAACATTGGCAGCGCCATCTAGCGGTGGAGAGAAGAGGCGAAATTTCATGCGTTTGCAAGGTGTTCCTTTAAAACACTCTCCTGGTCGTAATAATTAACCGATTCTTATGAAAGATACCTTGTTGGAAAGCTAAAAGAACGGGCTACGAAATGGCTATTATAGAATTTTTTTAATAGCTCACTTTCAGTCTCAAATCGTACTTAAACTTTTGAAATGTAATTTCTATGATGATGCTAGCGCTAATAATAAAATTTGTTATAGCTATCTTATAGCTTGTTCTTTTAGCTTTCCGACGAGCTATTGATCGTAAAAATCGATCAAGAATTGTGATCAGAATTAATTTTTAAAGTAAATCTTTCGAAAGTCGATAAAACAGGGTATCAATTGCACGCTGGCGCCATCTAGCGGTAGAAACAAGAGGCAAAATTTGATGATTTTTCAGGGGGGTCTTTAACAAATTCTCCTGGTCGCTATAATTAACCGATTCTTATGAACGATACCTTGTTGGAAAGCTAAAAGAACGGGCTACAAAATGGCTATTATAGAATTTTTATAATACCTCACTTTCCGTCTCTAAATCGCACTTAAACTTTTCAAATGTAATTTCTATGATGATGCTAACGTTAATAATAAAATTTGTTATGGCTATCTTATAGCTTGTTCTTTTATCTTTCCGACGAGCTGTTGATCGTAGAAATCGATCAAGAATTGTGATCAGAATTAATTTTTAGAGTAAATCTCTCGAAAGTCGATAAAACAGGGTCTCAATTGCACGCTGGCGCCATCTAGCGGTGGAGACAAGAGGCAAAATTCGATGATTTTTCAGGAGGGTCTTTAACAAATTCTCCTGGTCGCTATAATTAACCGATTCTTATGAACGATACCTTGTTGGAAAGCTAAAAGAACGGGCTACAAAATGGCTATTATAGAATTTTTACAATACCTCACTTTCAGTCTCTAAATCGCACTTAAACTTTTCAAATGTAATTTCTATGATGATGCTAACGTTAATAATGAAATTTGTTATAGCTATCTTATAGCTTGTTCTTTTAGCTTTCCGACGAGTTATTGATCGTAGAAATCGATCAAGAATTGTGATCAGAATTAATTTTTAAAGTAAATCTTTCGAAAGTCGATAAAACAGGGTATCAATTGCACGCTGGCGCCATCTAGCGGTAGAAACAAGAGGCAAAATTTGATGATTTTTCAGGGGGGTCTTTAACAAATTCTCCTGGTCGCTATAATTAACCGATTCTTATGAACGATACCTTGTTGGAAAGCTAAAAGAACGGGCTACAAAATGGCTATTATAGAATTTTTACAATACCTCACTTTCAGTCTCTAAATCGCACTTAAACTTTTCAAATGTAATTTCTATGATGATGCTAACGTTAATAATAAAATTTGTTATAGCTATCTTATAGCTTGTTCTTTTAGCTTTCCGACGAGTTATTGATCGTAGAAATCGATCAAGAATTGTGATCAGAATTAATTTTTAAAGTAAATCTTTCGAAAGTCGATAAAACAGGGTATCAATTGCACGCTGGCGCCATCTAGCGGTGGAAACAAGAGGCAAAATTTGATGATTTTTCAGGGGGGTCTTTAACAAATTCTCCTGGTCGCTATAATTAACCGATTCTTATGAACGATACCTTGTTGGAAAGCTAAAAGAACGGGCTACAAAATGGCTATTATGAAATTTTTTTAATAGCTCACTTTCAGTCTCTAAATCGCACTTAAACTTTTCAAATGTAATTTCTATGATGATGCTAACGTTAATAATAAAATTTGTTATAGCTATCTTATAGCTTGTTCTTTTAGCTTTCCGACGAGTTATTGATCGTAGAAATCGATCAAGAATTGTGATCAGAATTAATTTTTAAAGTAAATCTTTCGAAAGTCGATAAAACAGGGTATCAATTGCACGCTGGCGCCATCTAGCGGTGGAAACAAGAGGCAAAATTTGATGATTTTTCAGGGGGGTCTTTAACAAATTCTCCTGGTCGCTATAATTAACCGATTCTTATGAACGATACCTTGTTGGAAAGCTAAAAGAACGGGCTACAAAATGGCTATTATAGAATTTTTACAATACCTCACTTTCAGTCTCTAAATCGCACTTAAACTTTTCAAATGTAATTTCTATGATGATGCTAACGTTAATAATAAAATTTGTTATAGCTATCTTATAGCTTGTTCTTTTAGCTTTCCGACGAGTTATTGATCGTAGAAATCGATCAAGAATTGTGATCAGAATTAATTTTTAAAGTAAATCTTTCGAAAGTCGATAAAACAGGGTATCAATTGCACGCTGGCGCCATCTAGCGGTGGAAACAAGAGGCAAAATTTGATGATTTTTCAGGGGGGTCTTTAACAAATTCTCCTGGTCGCTATAATTAACCGATTCTTATGAACGATACCTTGTTGGAAAGCTAAAAGAACGGGCTACAAAATGGCTATTATGAAATTTTTTTAATAGCTCACTTTCAGTCTCTAAATCGCACTTAAACTTTTGAAATGTAATTTCTATGATGATGCTAACGTTAATAATAAAATTTGTTATAGCTATCTTATAGCTTGTTCTTTTAGCTTTCCAACAAGGTATCGTTCATAAGAATCGGTTAATTAAAGCGACCAGGAGAATTTATTAAAGACCCCCCTGAAAAATCATCAAATTTTGCCTCTTCTCTTCACCGCTAGATGGCGCCAGCGTGCAATTGAGACCCTATTTTATCGACATTCGAGAGATTTACTTTAAAAATTAATTCTGATCACAGTTCTTGATCGATTTCTACGATCAACAGCTCGTCGGAAAGATAAAAGAACAAGCTATAAGATAGCTATAACAAATTTTATTATTAACGCTAGCATCATCATAGAAATTACATTTGAAAAGTTTAAGTGCGATTTAGAGACTGAAAGTGAGGTATTATAAAAATTCTATAATAGCCATTTTGTAGCCCGTTCTTTTAGCTTTCCAACAAGGTATCGTTCATAAGAATCGGTTAATTATAGCGACCAGGAGAATTTGTTAAAGACCCTCCTGAAAAATCATCGAATTTTGCCTCTTGTCTCCACCGCTAGATGGCGCCAGCGTGCAATTGAGACCCTGTTTTATCGACTTTCGAGAGATTTACTCTAAAAATTAATTCTGATCACAATTCTTGATCGATTTCTACGATCAACAGCTCGTCGGAAAGATAAAAGAACAAGCTATAAGATAGCCATAACAAATTTTATTATTAACGTTAGCATCATCATAGAAATTACATTTGAAAAGTTTAAGTGCGATTTAGAGACGGAAAGTGAGGTATTATAAAAATTCTATAATAGCCATTTTGTAGCCCGTTCTTTTAGCTTTCCAACAAGGTATCGTTCATAAGAATCGGTTAATTATAGCGACCAGGAGAATTTGTTAAAGACCCTCCTGAAAAATCATCGAATTTTGCCTCTTGTCTCCACCGCTAGATGGCGCCAGCGTGCAATTGATACCCTGTTTTTTCGACTTTCGAGAGATTTACCTTAAAAATTAATTCTGATCACAATTCTTGATCGATTTCTACGATCAATAGCTCGTCGGAAAGCTAAAAGAACAAGCTATAAGATAGCTATAACAAATTTTATTATTAACGTTAGCATCATCATAGAAATTACATTTCAAAAGTTTAAGTGCGATTTAGAGACTAAAACTGAGCTATTAAAGAAATTCTATAACAGCCATTTCGTAGGCCGTTCTTTTAGCTTTCCAACAAGGTATCGTTCATAAGAATCGGTTAATTATTGCGACCAGGAGAGTGTTTTAAAGGAACACCTTGCAAACGCATGAAATGTCGCCTCTTCTCTCCACCGCTAGATGGCGCTGCCAATGTTCTCGCGAACGCTTTCGGAACATTTTCCCGTAAACTGGGATTTCTAACAGGATACCATAATATGTGAAGAGGTGGCACGTGAAATCCGAATACCTCGTTGCTGCTCACGTTCTCATGATACTTTCTCGATTCTCAGCGATTCGGCAAATTCCCCGTAAACTGGGATTTCTACCAGGAAAGTATACTATTTGAAGAAGTGGCACGTGAAATCCGAATTTCTCCTTGCTGCTCACGTTCTCATGATACTTTCGCGATTCTCATCGATTCGGCAAATTTCCCGTAAAGTGGGATTTTTATCAGGAAAGCATACTATTTGAAGAAGTGGCACGTGAAATCCGAATTTCTCCTTGCTGCTCACGTTCTCATGTTTCTTTCTCGATTCTCAGCGATTTGGTAAATTCCCCGTAAACTGGGATTTCTACCAGGAAAGCATACTATTTGAAGAGGTGGGTCTTGAAATCCGAATTCCTCTTTGTAGCTCATGTTCTCCTGATACTTTCTTCATTGATGGAGTTTTCGTCAAAAGGCAATAACTCGAGAAGTTGAACAAATAAGGGAATTGGATGGTTAATTCATGGTTTCAATTAAAAATTCCAGTATTTTTTGCAATGTATCTTATTTTTGTTTATTTATATCAATTTTATATATGTACATTTTTACAAATAGTCGGAAAGTAATATAAATCATAGAATAATTATAACTTTTAATACATCGGACGCACTTTTGTTATAATGTATAATAATTCTTATTGTAAATAAATACGATACTTAAATATTATTCAAATACACATAAAATAAATAATAACATATTATTATATTGCACTTTACGCTGAGATGAATCTTAAGATTTAAACTGTTGTAACTTCCGAACTGGTCTTACTATCGAAACGCGACTTGCATATTCGTAAAGAAGAGACTTTTTTTGTTAATTTTTTCTTTCTATAATTATAGGATGGTAATTAATAATCAAATTATTGTCATTTATTCACCTAAACATACTAGTAGGCAACAGTTATCGCGTAATAGTGCACGAGCAGTAGCGCGCTGTAGTTAAAATGAACCCGTTCTTTTATGTAAACCATTTTCCTCACGAACCATTCTTCTGTTCAGCAAGTTAATATCCATTGACGAATTTATCTGGTTATATGATACCCAAATATAATTAAAAGTAAAATAAAAAAATAATAATTTCGAAGAATGAATCTATCTCACTATTTATTAAACAGACGGCTTTTCAAACATGTATTTTATGTGCTCCTTCCAATTAGCCGGATCGCGGGCTTAGAAGGCTACCGGGTCAACAGGTTTAAGGGGCTAGCGGGGACTGCACTCGTTCTCGGGGACTACACTTCTACTCGGGGATCTCGACCTCGGCAGGCTAGTTACTATACGAACAGAAGCAATAAACACGGTTGGCAGCTTTGCGTTCGTTAGTGCTGCCCTCCAGTTGAGGATTTTCCAAAATGCGCATGCGTAAACAGCGGGGACTACGTTAAATAAGGCTCCTATGCTTATGCATTGAGTTACAACACCCTGTGCGACACTATCGGTTCAGAGTAGAACAAGGCAACAGTGTTGCTGAAACGGTAGGAATTATAACTAGACTGCGGGTCTTTATGCAAATACATATTTTTCTTATTGCGTATATTTTTCAAATTTTACATGTAAGATAAACCATTGAATATGTCACATGTATCCTTTGTATTTTACATATTTTTATTCAGTTATCAGTTCTACTTGCAATATTTGACGAATCATGAATTATAATTCATATGAATTTGCATGAAGATCCGCAGTCTAATTATAACTATACATAGCGATTGTTAATTAATTTTGACTGACATGAATTACAATTCGAATCAATCGATAGAATCGAAATTTGAAGAAAAAAATCACAGTAGCCATACCATATTTACCATACTATATTTAGAAATTAATAACTTTTTTACTATGTATGCTACGATAAAATTCCGAAGTCGCGGTAATGTGCAGGTTTCCCGATAAATGCATACTGTTATCTCCTTATTTGACGAGTGTACATTGGGGGAACATTCAATGCACATTTCTATCTATAAACTAGGAACGAGTACATTTTACAGAAAATGAATAATTATATTACCTAAGCTAGACGTGAACCCAGACGCCACCCAAAGCGGAGTTTTGAATTTTCAGGCCCGCCGTGCGGTGAGTAGCGTACTGCGCATGCGTGACGCCATGTTGGTTCGGCGGGTGCCATCAATTTGTAACAGGTTTCGCGGTCTCCTCGTTAATTACAGGTAATTATCATATTTTTTCTAACGTACACCTTTCTATAGTAGATCAAACGATTGCCAAAGACTCGATCTCTATAGGAGAGTGTAGACGAGACGAGATATCGCTTTGTTTAAAAAATATTCAGGAAAATAAGATCGGCATCTTGGAGTCCCTTTCGCGAACTTCTGCGTCGTAGCTTCCCCCCCTGCCCATCACTTTTGATTTTGATTTTCTCGTTATCAATAGTTTTTTCATACTTCGGTGTTACAAAACTAATAATTAATTAATTTTTGTAGATAATATATCGCGTGTATATTATATTCCGACTTCGTATATATGGCATATGTATGCACACACACGCGTACATACATATATATACGTATACATAGTCCGTACTAATCTATTTTGTATTTTTGAACTTTCACAGTTCACATGAATCGTCTGAATTGGATACGGAAAAGGTTAGACATCGTTTTCTATTTGAAGCTGGTCTACATAATACGTAAAGGTAAGTCTCCGCCAGCGGGTTGCCACTCAATGCCAAAGGATAGGAGCCTTATATGTGACATTCTATTCCAATATAATACCAACTTAAATGGCTGAAAGCAATAAAATCTCGGAATAGAAGCAGATATTTTTAATTTTCCACCCTTTTGGTGGCAGCCCAGGTTTTTTTTTTAATTAACAACATTTGATCAAAGTAATAATAAATAGAAATTACAAGAACTACTCGTATCACTCAATTTTATTTTTTAAAGTTATTTCTGTGTAGTGGTATTGCTCTGGAATAGAAAGTAATATAAGAAAGTGGAAGGGGTAAGAAGTGGCAACCCGCTGGTCTCCGCTAAAAAATGTTATAGTATTGCTCGATGCAGATAGGTGAAAAAAATTCGGTAGTTGAATGAACGGTGAGCAGTGTTGTTTCGGTTTCAGTTGCGAGAAATTCGTCGTCGCGCGAAGATGTAAACAAAACGAAGGATGAAAGTCCCTTCTCATTGTAATGCGATACTTCGATGAATAAAGAAGCATCAAGTGAGTTTCCTGTATAATACACATTGTATCTTTTAATGGTTTGTTCTAATATACTTAACTTTTATTACTAATTATTTGTTATATTTATTAATGGTAATTTTACTGTTACAGCCGAATGTAAGTACTTTTGATGCAGTCACCAGTTATAAACAGTACTCGTCGTTCGTGACAAATCTTTTTCTATCTCTACATATTGGTATTACCGACTTCGACTATTGGGTTGAATATGATTACTAAACTCGCCGCTCCATATCGTAGAGGGCGTAAGAAAACCTCTGTTTTTTCGTACGATCGGTATTTCAGTACATGGGACACGAAGTCCCATAAGATGACAGGTCTATTCTTATACCTCGTCTGTGGTATGGCCTAACCGTGTTCGATCGTGTGTCGTGATCAGAAGAAACAATTCTTTGTCACTCATTGATCTTTTCAAGATTTTCCATCAAATATCGGTAGACCTAGTGCACTGAACTGGGAGTATTCAATGAGTCGAATCATAAAGGTAATGTGTACAATGCTCATGTCGTAAGAAGAACGGTCTAACGTCAAGTCTTCCCTTTGCGTTTTTACCGATTGTTACGCCGTTTTTCTTCTCTTTCGAAGAGGCTCGATCTTGAAAGGATAGATGCTCGCTCTTTTTTCACGTTATTCGCCATCGAGAGAGAATTTGTATATATATAACATGAAGATTTGTATAAAAATAAAATTTTCGAAACGTTCGTATTTGGTTAGAACTATCAGAGCCCTCCGTTTTACGATTCATGGTTAAAAGTGTGCGCTTTGCGGTTTTACTTGCGCGTGCGTGCATAAGCCGCCATGTGATTAAAGTAATTCATTTCGACGTTTACGGTTCAATGTTTCAATCGTGAAAGAAGATATGATAACATTACCAAGTTACTCACACGACTTTGCTATAGCTACAGTTAGTTTGGTATAATGTATTTAGTTACTCCGGGCGTTGGAGTTATACTGTCATTTTCCTCTAGGAAACTAATAAAAAATGTTAAAAATAGGAAAGATGGTGGTGTTGAATCTATTGGGAATCTATTAACATGGATTTTTTACATAATGTGCATTAGATGTTTGAAAGATCAACATAAAATTTAAAAAATTGAAAAGTTTTATAAATTATTTTGAAACTAAAACATTTTACCCTGTTTATTTTAAATCATACTTTTTATAAATTACCTATTTTGTTTGTTTCAGATAGTGCTATTTGTAAAGCTTTAGGGATACCTTTGATATGAAACATTGTAAGATAGACACCAGAAGGGATGTAACATTGGACCTAAATGACAGATATCATTGGAAAAAGTGCAAATAATGATGAACTTGTGATGTAGTGTATTATATACGAACGGTTATTGTGTTCTATCGTGTTATTGTAAAAACTTTATATGGTTCGGTCCGTGGAAACTCAAGACATCTATGAAATTTCAAATATTTTGTGGGTCGTATTGTGCAGTCTCAAACTAGTTTCGCATGGATATGCGCATGGCTAGCCCAACCTGGAAATAACACAAAATGATCTTGGAGCGTCGGCGACACGATCGATTGGAAATCAAATTATATCTATGCAAGAATCAAACAATTATTTAGACAACAGATGCTTCATAGAATGTTAAAACGTTCGCGAGTACACCTCCATATGTCGGATTAAATCTGAAGCATTGAATACAAATTCAATTTGCACGAGAGAGTAAAATAAGTTTTTGTGTGTAAAAAATGTTGTAACACGATAAAGAGAATGTGTAGAAGCTATAATCAGTTATGTTTTGTGAATACAGTGTTGAACAAAATCGTACGTGTTTGTTTACCACATGTGACTGACACAGGATTCAATAGTAATATATTTTCCTATGGAAAAATAATTTCCTAATGCGACCGCATCTTATCGTATGTCGGATTATGCTTTGATTGGAAGCAAAGAAGAACTTCAATCTCAAAATTTTGTACCTGGTAAAGAACAGAAGAGGCTTATTTCATTTAAAACTATTGAATTTGTTAAACCATTTTGACAATACCAATGGCTGTAATAATTTAGGTTTCAGACAGTATAGTGGTAGACAATTAAATTTTTAGACGCGAAAGGTACATAGAAAGAAGTCCTAATGCTGAAAGGAACCATACCACCCTATCTTGACACTCATAATGAGGAAGACTCGTTTTATATTACACTCAGCAATGGGCCCCATGGTAAAACATATATCCTCTAACAGTTCAGTTTCTAAATTAATCCTTATCCCTAGTAACATATTTTTTTGCTTTTAGCTTATGTAGCTGAGTCTACGAATACGGAACCTGAAAATTATAACCACAATCTTGAAGATGTATATTTTATAACACCCATTTTGTGCAAACACTGTAAGTAATATGAGTAAGATGGAATAACGTAATTTCGTAAAGTAGACAGATCGTGTGGATTAATACTTCATTTATGTTACATTACAGGCGAAGATTATATTTGGGGCTCAGGAAGGGTTGGGGTGGCGTGTAAAGGTAAGCGATTATTTTATTTTATAAAACACCGTTAAATAGGACAAAGAAAGAAAATAGGTGCATTAAGTTTCATTCGTGTCAAATGTCCAAATACCCTTGAATACAAATTTAAAATTATGGATATTACAAAGAGAAAGGAAGGTGGGAGCGAATTCACGATACATTTCGGCACGCTAATCGAGTCGAAGTTTTAACGATTGACCTGCATTATGCATGATTTATATATATATATTTATAAATATATGTAACGTCATACGTAATATCTTATGTATCCATCACGATAGCGCAAGTAGTTACACAAGTGCGCAAGCTTTAGCAGTTCACTAAAGTGCCGACGGTGCGCGAGTTTGACTGTGGCTACAGCATCGACTGCGCTCTATGCAGAATATTTTGAAACTGTCGAGTAGCGCAATCGGTATTCGTTGTTCGGTTCATCATAATGACCCAGAGGGCACCATCGTAGCATAGTAACATACGGAGCCGTATCATTTTCGAGTGGCGTGCTATCGCGTCTCCTACCTCTTTACCCCGCACCTCTTTTTAACTCTTGCCGACAGTTTCTTTTCTGAATCACTCCTCCCGTACTTCTCTTTGCCGATCCCCCTTCCACGAGCTTTGCCATCGTACGATTCAGGGCCGTAACTTTGTTCGTCGGTATTTCCCGTACGACCTCGACAAAATTTTAATTCGATCTCCTCTGCTTCCTCCTCTGTCTTCAATCCCTCGTACGCACCGTTATTTCTCATCGATTTTGGCATCACCCTCGTTCGAATATTACGTTCGAATGCTTTAGAATGATAGTATTCTCGACTCATATAAAAACGATACGAAACGATAGAAACGCGCGTGAATTATCTCTAGCGAGGGATAAGCGGCCTTGATCGAGAAAAGAAAGAGAAAATACGTTTATAGCCAAGGAAATCAAATCTGCATTCTTTTATTATAAATCATTTTCTAATAGGATACTATCGGGAAATTCGTTGTTACCCGTACGATGACATAAGAGAAAGATCGTATCGTATTTCCGATCTGTTTGACTTTTGCGGCGTACGGAACGCAGAAATCGCGACACACTCGATGCAACTTCGCTTACGTGCATAATGTCCGTTTTATACGGTCTAAACGTTTCACTATCTCCGAGTAAGGCGTGTTCGCTTGCGAGCGCATAGTACGGGCACTCTTAGCACCGTGGACGTAGTTATCACGATCGCGCGCAATCCTTGAAAATCGATGCATTTGATCGTAAAATGCTCCGTTGTGAGAAAGAGAGAGAGAGAGAGAGTATATTTCTCAAGATACGTAATCGTCGAAAAAGAAGCTTCGGTTCAGGCTACTCCCGAGATACCCCCCTTCCGACGTTACACTATCGGCCTACTTCGAGAAATAGCTTCGCGAATTATCGATCCCTTGGAATATCTTTTTTTCTCTCCCCACCCACCCCCATTGGTATTTTTGGCTCGAGGAAAAAAATGTACGCCTATATCGCAAAATTGAAAAGGACGGAGTCCTAAAATATGTCTCCTCCGCGTTCACCGGTTATTCGGCGTAGGAATTCCGTTGACACCAGCTGGGATTTATGTTGAAGCAGCTGATCGCAATTTGGCAGACCATGCGTGGTGAACACGCGCGTGTGCCTCCTCGACTCTCTCTCTCTCGCTCTTCTTCTCGGTTCGCTCGAGTAACAAGAATTTGTCTGGAAAGCTTCCTAAAAGGCGAATCACGTTTCACGCCTTGCTTCGATCTATTAATCGAACCTCCGTGATATCGAATTTTAATATTCGATTCGATAATATGCCGATAAAACATTTGGCGAGTCACGAGAATTAATAGATAGCAGTCGCTCGTATATTTGACTGAAATCGAGAATCGATTTTTTCGTAACGTTTTTTGAACTGTATACGTATGTTTTTGTATACGTATACTGAAATGGATCGTAGAGTTTTTAATATTTTGCGCTACACGTTGAATCACACTCTGCAAGATCGATTTCAATGGCAACGCGATGTCGAGTAGCACCAGACATCCTAAGAGTTATAACCAATATTTTTCACATTACGGTAGAAGAATTAATAAATGATTTAAATGATTTGGGTTATAAGTAACTATTATAGATGCTTCATTTCTTTTGGGTTATCTATAACCATCATCCATGAGAGGAATCCTTTTCGTTACGAATAACTATTATCGATGAGAGAAATGTTTTTTGGTTGCGGATAACTGTTATCGATGACATAAATTTTTTTGGTTATTGATACACATTACCAATGGCGAATATTATAATTACAATACATTATACAATATTACTAATGACAACACATTTTTTCGAAAAATATTAGCCAAGATGGTAGCGTCATCAATAACCAAAAAAATAACCCCAAAAAATCTCTGTCATCGATAAGAGTTATTTGCAACCAGAAAACATTTCTCTCATCGATAATAGTAGCGAAAAGGATTCCTCTCATGGATAATGGTTATAGACAACCAAAAAAAAAATGAAGTATCTATAATAGTTATTCGATATCAAAACAGTAAGACTTATTTTTTTGTAATTATTCCATTTTCGGAAATATTTTCAAAATATTTAATGATGACTAAGTTATTTTCAATTTTGAGTAATAGATTTTTTTCTACGAAAGTTAAATATAACTCTTATTTCGGGTCTCTGGTAGCACTCGACATTCGTTTTTCGAAGTCGGGGGTTTTCTTAAAGTGATTGACATTATAACGGAATAAGTTTTTGGAAGATAAAATTTCGACGTTACCGCAACGATGGAAAAATGTCATTCAACAAAACGGCACATATATTTGGCCTTCAAAATAAAGTTACCTTTGAAAATAGAATAATTTTAGATTCCAAAATCGACACGAACTTATCAAACGACTCGGTACCACTACATTTATTTGAATTCGAAATAAGATGTCGGAAATATATAGTCTCGAAGATGGCAGACAAATGTAAAGGGTTAAAGCCCAATATTTCGTCGATTCTAATCACCGAGCGAAACGACATTTTTCCGTTGAGTTACGTAGCCTCGTGAATATTACAGCGAGATCGATCGTTTCGTAAAACCCGTACGTCATTCAAGATCGTCGCTCTCGAAGTCATCGACTTTGTAGAACGCGCGAAAAGTACGAAAGGGATCGAAGATTGGCATCGTTCGCTCGGTATTGGAATTCTAGTCAATAAATTCGTATCGCGATCGAAGTTCGTCGTTGCCTGTATGAATTTGGACGAGGGAGATACGAGCAACGGTAGCTCGAAAGATCGTCGGAGGGATGACCGTTCGTGAACGTTTCTCTCTTTCGTGGAAGGCCGATCGTAAAGAGTTAATAACAGAAATTTTCGAGAGCATAGACTCGCGAAAGAGAAAGACAGAAATAGGAAGATCGGGAAGCTCGACGTGCATCGGTACGTTTCACTCCAAGACCATAAAGCAAGAGAAAACGATGAGACATCGAGTCGTTTCGAAGGACAATCGAACGGGGTCAAAAGTCCTCCTGTTGCTACGTGAAACGAACGAAGCCATGGAAACGAGCTTGTCGCGCAAGCGCTTCGTTCTTCCGTCGCTTTTCCCATTTTTTTTCTTTCCATTTCCGGCAGCAACCTCTTTCTCTCTGCTACTTTTAAGCTCGACGATCCGCGCTACCACAGCAGCGAATCGGCTCGATCCCCTTTTTCCAACGCTATTCGAAGCTCACAACGGTTTTATCTGAGAACGTTCTTTACATTCTTATAATACGACAAACGGCAACTTCTTTAGTCTTCATTTGCAACCTCGTTGCATAGACTCGCTCGACTTCGGTTCGACTCGTTTAGATAGCCTTTTGGCATATGGGTGACGAAGACGTCGCTCTTAATCGACCAACCACTACACGCGACGCGTACGTACTTATACGCGACCGACCTCGAACCGTTCCTCTCATGCCGGTCCTAACGCACGATCAATGCACTTATCCTCGTATATACCGATGCTCAATGAAACTTGTTAATTGGTAGAGTAACTCTCCTTCTCGAAATCTTCGAGTACGAGGGTGCATCAAGAAATAACCGAACTTTGTTGTAGCAATCAAGCAGTAAAGCTGGATAATTTTTCTTTAAATATAACGCGATCGTTGTTTATTTTTAGGGAGATTTTTGCTACGGATCATATTAAATTAGTTTGTTTAAAAAGCAGTTTTTTGTGCTTGCTCAAAATCGCGTTGACCGATCCATAAGAGAAATTCGTCGATTTTCATTCAACGCTATTACAGCTTCGTTAGTCGACATTTATGATCTTCTCCAACTTTGATCATATTGGAGCTCATTCCTGCTTGATTTCTTTAAATTTGACTTTTAAAAAAAGTAACTTAAAAATGATCTATACAAACAATCTTTCTGACAATAAGCTCCAAACATGTTATATTTAAAAACAAATTATTCCCCTTTACCTCTCGATTGATATAACATAAATGACGAATGCAGTTATTTTTTGACAGACCTACGTATTTCGAATGATGAAAGTTCGACGTTTCGCATGCATCGTATCGATCAAGCATCGACCCGATAAATCTTTCATGACAGTTAAGAACCGATAAACCCACGATTACGATCTTAATCGAGCGATTTCGAACTGCACGACCTCGAACAGTTCGTTCTCGCCCCCGTCTATAATGAGCGAGCTCGCGCCTTGTACTTTAGCCCTCGGAACGGAAGCCTCATCGGTACGAGACCCGTGGTTCGTACGGTATTTCGTTAAAACCAGATAACGCGAGCAAAAGAAAGAGATACTCCGATCGATATAATCTCTCCGGTGGTTGGACGAAAGTACCGAGTTCCCGAAGCTAGATAGAACAAAGCGAAACGTCTCTTCGGAGAATCCTCGATTCGTCGTCCCTCGCGTTAACTTCCCGATCGTAGGGATTTCCTTTAAGTCCTTATCGTAAAACTTTGAAAATATCCTTTTATCTTAGGTTTTTCCGTTCGACTTTCCAGGCGTGGCTTTGAAATCTTATGAATTAGAAAATGATGATGACGCAAGAATTAGCCGGTACCGTGAGCAAAGGGAAGCATCGAGCGTCTCTACAAAGGAAGTGTAACACGAAAGTTTCATGAAGGAATACCGGAGCCGACATTCGCGATATCTATAGCAGTAGCATTAAAGCGGACGTTTCCTTCGGGGAAGTATCTTTTCGTTGGCGAAACGTTTACCGGCAAAGTTCCGATCGTTCTGGTCGAAGAAGAGTCGTTTCCTCGAATAGGAAATCCATTGGACGGAATCAAAGGAAAGATATACGAATTTCATTGTGTAGAATATGTGCAAGTTGCGTATGTGTCCGCCTACACGCGGTAATAACGCATCCGTCGTACGTGCGTGCATACGTATATAGATGTATACAGACACGTTAAGGTAGCGTGCATCGCTCTATCGTGTTCTTCCACGCACGCGTACACCCGTATGCTTTGCATACGTGCATCGGCGCACGTACATATATCAGGTCGGTCGATTAAACTAAAATTAACTCGTCTACTTCGAGCGAGCGCGTACCATCTTTCGAAGCACCTTCGCGAACCGCGTTACTCGACGCGAACTTCGGGTCTCTTCTCTACAATTTCTCTCTTTCTTTATCGTATTTTCTGACAACCGTGGACAAGTTCGCGAACGATTCGCTGTTATTCGTACCGTGCTGGAAATGTAACGAGTCTCGTTGTACGTGTAGGTAGTTAAGACGAATGCAAACAGTATTCGTAGTTGAGAGTTTAGGATGTAGTTTTGGTAACTTTCGACTCTCTAACAAGATGCTCGGAAAGATATCATTTGATACTGGCGTCTTCGCGGTTAACTCGTATCGCATTCGAGAGAGTTACGTTACGCGTTACGTTACGCGTTACGTTAACAGGCTTGATTCGCTACGGGCATAGTCAGTTTTATGTGTATACGTGGTCATGACGGTCTTTTCATAGATTAGGTCTTAGAAAAGCTTCGATCGAATCGGGGATTTGTTAGGCCGACCGATAACCCGAGTCTATCTTTAGTCCTTTCCGTAAACCGTCCCTTTATCGATGCATCCTTTTAACGTCGATTATCGTCATCTTTTTCCTACAATTAAATATTAAAGTCTGGCATAAAATAGTTATTTTTTATAGTCCTAATTGTTTAACGCGTTGTAATTGAGAAAGAGTTGGTAGAAATTGTTCATCGAAATACGAATAACCTTAGCTGTTAAGTCCCAAGTATATTCCAATCTCTATTAACACGCTCGTTACAGATATGTCTTATGACTAGGAACAGGGTAAACTTGCCCTACTTGTCTTATTGCTTCTTGTATTATGACGCAGCGACAAGAACAAATTGGACGCTCTTTATCTTTTACACGTTAACTCTTTGTACTTGACTGTCGCCTCGAACATATTTCCAACATTATACCGTTTTGCTTCAAATTATAATCACTGGAAGCTGAATCGCAAAGAAAGCTTTTAAATGGAAGAAAAATAAATAGGTGTGAAGCGGTGTGATCGAGTGTGGAGGGTTATAGGCTAACTAAGTACTGGATATACAGTTATTACGAACAAGCTAACAAAGAAAGTATTCTAAACATTGGACCCAATTAACAGTTAAGTTCGTTTTGAAACAATTGAGGTTTAACGCTAGATCTATCGACGTTAAACATATATTTATTTTGATCGCCTCTAGCTATTTTACAACAGTTGTTTTGTTAGGTATTCGAAAAAATTGTTAAATAAGAAACACGCAACTGATCACTTTGACCTCTTGGCAAGTATATCTACTATTAAAACTTCAATTTTTTAACTTTTTTTTTTGTTCACACTCCATATTTAAGCGTAAGGTTGTAATATATCTGAATCATTGTGATTCCTTGTAATTACTTATTATTGTTCTTTACTGATTTTTATACTCTTGTTATATTGCTAAAGGGTTTCTCTACCCGTTTAATAATAATAAATAAATAAATAAATATTTCCTAGCTTTTTGAACAGACCAATCTAAGTTTAGGTCACTAAACTTCAATTCGAATCTCACAAACCTAACACAGGATCTTATAGAATAAAAACGAGTCTTAATTTCAAGCGATATATAGAAACTTCAAAGAAATGAAGTTTAAGAAGGCTAAACCAGAGGTTAAAATCACTATTCGAAGAGATCGAAGCCGGGAGATCAAAAAGTTTCTTTCGAGATACATATACCTACATTCGCTTCCACAACAGTGGACTCTCCTAGCTCGCTCCAGCTGCTGTCCATCTCAACGCTGGATGTTGCCCTTTTTGCTGGGTATTGTGTGCAAAAAGGCGCGCGTCGAGTTGCACAACGCGACTCGCGCGTTGCTGCGAGAGTACGGCCGTCTCGTCGACATTGTCCTATCCTTATTGCAGCGAACGACAGTGTCGTCTATGTCTGCACGTACTCGTTTCGGGGAATGTTGATATAGATAGAGAGAGAGAGACAGTGAAGAAGAGCAGCGTGGGGTGGCGGGGTACGGCAGAGAGGGGCAGTGGGAGGACCGGGATGCACGCGATGGAGCTGCATTGATTCGCAGATGTATAGGCCTCCCCCAAGCTCGGTGCGGAGGTCATGGGTAATGGAGTGTATCGTCACGTTGCTATGGGAAATTCGGGATTTCCCGGCTAGAAGACGGAGCATAGCGTATGAGAATAGCTTACGTGCACTCTCCTTCGCTGCACGCTCGTCTATTAGCGGCTACGAGCGCTCTCGTAGATCCCGTTTTACGATAGGATTCCTCGATAAATTTCGCGGCTTTCACGAGACGCGTTTCCGTTCCGAGAGAAGGCTCGTAAACGCGAGAGCGAATCTTCGAAAGGATCGATTTTCTTTCTCTAAACCGTTTCTACGATTCGGCGTTACCGATTGATCGAAGATTTTTTATATGAAATCTCTTGAAATAAGTTCTAAACGTAGCAATTTTCTCTTTTCATTCGTCCCGAAGAGCACGAAACGAAGTAAACCGCACTCGCGTAAGAGGAGCGCGAAGTCGGCCCGTATCTTTGTCACGTTTGCTGTATTTAATCGCTGGCAGAAGCATCCGGACTCGGCACGTTATCTCGTGCTTCCGAAGACAGTTAAGATCTGAAATCCAAAGTTGGAAGTTAGCAAAGGAGAACCGCACGATCGCTCGCACGAGAGTACATTTGCACGATGCGCGCGAGAACCGTACGTATAGGGCTTATTATCTTTCGTTGTAACGAGCGCCGAGACAATGGCCACGATAATGATTGGAAAGTCACCGAAATGGGGAAAGTTGGACGGACGCGCTCGAGTATAATTTTTTTTTTTTCCATTTGTCACGATTACTAGATCGAAATCTTCTTTTTTTTTTTCCTTTTTGTTAAGTCACGGTGCGGTGGTAATTTTGAAAATTGCTTTCAAGAACGACGCGCAACTTCCGTTCGGTAATTTTAGTTTCGTTACGACGATGAGGGGAAAAAGGTTCGAAATTTTCGCTCGACGATACAGATACGGCGCAATCGCTGGAGAAAGAGGAAGGGGAGGAGCGGATTCGGGGGAGGCGAAAGAGACGGAGAGATAAGGTTTATACCGTCGAAGGGAAGGAGCGCGATCGAGGTGACAATGTCTCTTTTGTAGTCTTCCTTCCATGCGTACGTGCACGTGTTCGCGCGTGTCTCTTCGTTCGAGCGTGACAACGACGATCGATCGATCGATCGATTCGTTCGATCGATGGATCGGCCATTCGTGAACGATCGATCGTTCGTGTTCGAGACGACGAGCGTGTTACACGACGTCGTTTTCTCGTTTGTCTTTCCGGACACGATCGCGAACGTAGACGAGCAAACTTCTCGCGTACGTTCGCGCAAAGGTAAAATTCAAAACGCGTCAACGATCGTCTTCGTATAACGTCCCGTCTTCGCGAAGGAGAACGCGTCGATAATAATGCGAATCAACGTAGGACACGCCAGGGAATCGTCGAGCATCGTTACGAGCGATCGTGTTCCTCGACTTCGAATTACTCCTGGATGACGAATCCTTTAGTTTTCGATAGGATTCGAGAACTTGGACGATTAAAGCCCTTCTTTTCTTTACAAATCGCGTATCGTTCCTTCGAAAAATGGCTAATGCAAGAAAGTATATCGTGCAAGGAGAGAGATACGACCGTTTAAACGACTTCTCACTAACCGCTTTCTCTGTCTGCTTCGTAGATCTATAAAAACAGTTTTGGTATATATTTCGCGCACGTGGAGAGTGTCTTTTATATCCGATCGTCTAAAGTTGTTCTGGCGAATCGTGAGAAGCGATTTTGCCGTAATATATTGCCTTTTCTACACGTGCCGAGGAAAACGGCCAATTTTCTATGAACAACGGTAAACCTTCGGTTTATGTTGTAAACATTATTATTAAACACTATATATTATTTGTTCACTAACAGTGCTTTATCAACGCGATGTTTCAACTAATAATATCGCGCGACACGCGAATAGATTAGAAACTCGGTCGCGTGGACATATTTCTAGGCATTTTATTATGAAATAATAGAAACAATCGATACATTTTGCTTTGTTTACCTTTAGGGTAAAAATGTATCATTTGTTAAAGTTTCTAACTATGTTTAGCGATATCGCAAGCTCGTACAGTTTTAGTAAGGTGTTAAATAGCTTTATTGCCGTATTAATTTTAGTTTGCATTATGACATTTGCAACCTGCCAATGTTGTTTTTATAAAAAAATTTAAAGAAATAATTAATCAAATTCAACAGTAAATTAAATCACTTTTTAATAATAATCAACGAAACGTTTCTACGTAATAGCAATCAAGCGCGTTCGTGGAAAAATAGCTAATTGATTTCAGAAGCCAATACGAATAACTCCATTAATCGTTTCTAAAAATTTATAATAAAAAATTTCTGCGAAGGTATTATTTCCCAATTAACATCCTCAGTCACGAGAAAATTTAATTAATAATAAAAACTACTTCAAACGGATAAGCTATCCCACGCATTTTATATTCCATTAAATGAAACCTGGGCTTGCCATAATACATTTTCCAACATTTATTTGAATTTTTATCTCAAAGAAAATTCTAAGAACAACTGTATACTCCTTCGTTACCTTACTCCATTTCTTGTTTCTCAGAGTTAATCACTTTGGCTTATATACGGTACATACAATAAAAATATCCGTACGTATAGTTCAACTCGTTACCCAAAGAGTTTTACTAAAGGTTAATAAAAGTAATGGTCAAAGTAATAAAAAAGAAAAATTGTATGCCGGTAACACGGGGCGACGCGTGTACCCGCTAGCGGAACTGTGACCTTGAGGAGGAAGCTCAGCCGGTAGTACGCATGCGTGCGACTAGATTCGATCATCCCACGTTCGCGGACCCTTTCCATGATTTCTCTACCCCGTTGCCGAGCGGTGCGATATACGTTGAAAAGCCGCTTTTCACTTTCGCGTCCCTTCTTTTGAGCTTTAAGCCGACCCTTAAACGAACAACGCGTCATTGAATATCGCGAGCTAGTAAACTCCTTCGTCGACGACGTTCCTTCGACGACGTCTCGTTCGTACGAAAGGGCGAAGCGAGTTCCTCGAGTGTAGCACTTTATGATAAGAGCGAGAGTAAAAGACTCGATCGTAAAAGAGCTCGCACCCACCGCTGGTATTAAGCTGAAGGTAGTGGCAACGATTTTCGCGTAGAAAATACTCATCTCGAGACTCGCGTACCGGTCTCACGCGTCTTCCGCGAGCGCGCTTCGAACGAGTCTCGTCTGAATGTTGCATTTAAAGACCGGGCACTTAGCGTAAACGGCGATACGACGTATACGTCGAGAGCACTTTTAGCCCGTAAAACAGTCATTCTCGAAGATCTTCTTCTTTCTCTATTCGCGGATGGCCTTGATGGTAGAAGTCGTCGAACGAAAGCTCCGTGAGCGATATCGCGCACGCTTAAGGTCAACGCGCCGCTATCACCGACGAGTTCGATTTTATCCTTTTTTTTTCGAGAGAGAGAGAGTCGATTTTAACGACCAGAGATACTATTCTTCAAATTTCTCGCGGTAAGCGTCAATCATCGATACGGTCGATGAATATAACTCGATATTATGGACCTTTGACACGAATGAAATCTTGCTATTTAAAACAATTTCGATTTAGACGATCGAAAGCCTGAAAAAAAAAATACGGTTTATCAAGTTCGTTCGAAAGTTACAGAATTACATTAAGTTCGTGGCACGTGCCACGAACAAATGCGATCTCCCACGATTCGATAAAGCATAGGAAATAACTCGTTTTCGTTCTCCTCGTTTACTCGAAGAGGAAAATTCGTTTTTGGTATCCGAGCTCACCGGCCCAAAATCATGAACGTGCTTTCCTCCCTTTTTTTTTCCTCTCCGTGACTTCGATCGTCGCGAAAAGAGAGAGATACGCGAAAGAAGCTTCGGAAAGAGTTCGCGAAGAGGGTTAGGCGGGGCACCGGCTTACAGCGGCACAGCCCTGGGCTCGTAGCGCGTTAAAGGCCACGAAAAGGGCCGAGCTTTAACGGAAAGGATCGAAGCCAAGCGCCGACGATCGAGCAGCGGCAGCAGGTTCGGCTCGTCGGCGAGAGAGCCGTCGCGACTGCCGCTGGCTCTGGCTATGGCTATTGACCGAACTTGGCAGACCGGCCGGTCAGCTGTGCGTCGTGCCGCCGCCACCGCTACCGTTGTCGCCACCGAAGAGATATTCCTATCGGGAAAACCTCCTGCATTCATCGTTCTCATCCTCGTAGAAGAAAAATAGACTTTCTCGTCGTTCGTATAATGGAGAACCGAGCAGCCGTTCGAAGGGAAGCTTTGAGAGAACATCCGACGTTGCACGATTAAAACGAAGAATTAAAGGGATCGAGTGCACGTAAAAGACGTTTTAAAAAGATTACTAAGCTTGTGCCGGTCTTCGTTCAGCCGGCAATTACGAAGCATCGGACTTTAAAGTTTTTTACCGGCTTCGTTCGGCAAGAATCGAGTAGAGACAACGAACGACGGTTTTTGGGAGACACGTTTTCGAATGAACCAACGGTAAGGAAAAAAAGAGATCGAGTACTGTGTGCCCTAGAGAGAGAGAAAGAGAGGTGGCCACGACGATCGGTCGTTCTGTCGGTCGTTCGGTCGACGAGGAAGCCCGAACGCGAGCGGAGGTGGAGAACGAGCTCGTACAAGAGAGAGAGAGACGATCACCGTACACGTACGCGCGAGTAGCGGCTTGTGTGCTCAGCTCGCGCGTGCAGGTGTGCAGTGCAAAAAGTGCATTGCCCAGTGGACTTTTCCATCTCGCGGCTCTCGAACTATACAACGTTTTCGCGCCAGCGTTTTCGTCCACGAGAAGAGAGAGAGAGTACCGCGACAAGGACGGGCCGAGGCGTCGGAGGAAAAGAGAGAAGTATAGAGATACTCGTTCGGTAACCGCGCTCCTCTCGGGCCGGAAGGAGAATCGAGGGGGTGCCAGAGGAGAGGAAAGAAAAGTGGAAGGGGGTACGTCGCGTATCCCTCCCGTGGCCTCGTCGAAGATCGAAGAACGGTGCGGAGGCGCGACGTCGATAGAGAGCCTCGATTTCGGTGAACGTTTCTCGCCCTTTTTGACCGAGAAGAGGAAAGTGGAAGAAGAAACGGTAGGATTTTTTTTGGTTGTAAATGGTGGATGGTAGATCTACGGGAACTCGGAGACACGAGAGAGGAAAAAGAGAGAGAGATATATAGGATCGTCCGGTGTACGATACCTAACTTATCGACGGAGAGGAGGAATAGACCAGTATCGGTCGGTAAGGTAGCGTCTCCTACGCTGCCACGAAGGAAGGACGGACGGACAGCCAGCTCTCGGGAGAGCCGGTCGCGAGACACCAGTCGCGAATTCGCGCTGAGCGTGATAACGACGGGTTACGGTACTCGCGCGGATTTCTTTTCTTTCTCTCCGGTGGTGGTTCGACCGTTTCTCGACGTAAAACGACCAGACTCTTTTCTCGCGCGAGGAAAAGAAAAGTGGAAGAAAAAAGTAGTAGAGAATCGAAGGTCGCAAACTCTCGGTGCTATCGACGGAAGCAATATATATTCTATCGCCGGCGAGCACGTTGCGCAGCTGCACGAGAGAGCACGTTTCGTATCTGGAATTTTGTCCGCGAGTACGTCGCTAGGAAACTAAGAGAAGTGTGTAAGTGTGTGAAAAAAAAAATAGATAAAAAAGGAAAGAGAGAAAGTAAAAAAAAGGGGAGTGAGAGAAAAGGAGAGAGAGAGACGAAGTAGTTGCCCGCGCCTCGAGAATACTTTCCGGCTGATAGATCGATCCACTAGCGGAGCGAACGATCGTCCGCTCGGAGCAGCGCACGAGATTGAGAGAAACGAGAAGCGCCCTCGGTACGTGGAGGAGAGATTCGTGCCGATCTCGAAAAGTGGAAGAGAGAGAAAGAGAGGGGAGGGGGGAACGGTCTCGAGAAAGAGACGATAACGACGGCACTCTAGAAGGAAGAAGCGGGTCCTTCGACAATTTTTAATCGCGTTCGATAAGCCACGAGGATCTTTTTCTCTTCTCGGCGCTACGTATGCCCGTGGGACTACGTTGAAAATCGCTCTGTGTCGTTGCTTGACGGAACCGGTTTCGTTCGGCTCGGCGAATCTCGGCGTTTATACAAAGGTCGTGTGTGCTCGCTCGTGAGAGAGCGGTAGGAGTGAGATTTATGGAAAACGAATTTACACGAGGTCACACCCACGGGAGCGGCTCTCTTTCGCTCGCTCGTTTTCTCTCTCTCGCTCGTTCGCTCGATCCTTCGTTCTCTCGTTCACGCTCTCCATCTATTTCCACCATCTCTCTTTATTAATAATAACAACGGCGCTAACGCAACGGTGAAAAGGCGCCGCACGGGTTAGCGAGCGCTTAGAGAGGACGTCGAAGAGAGGAGAGCCGGTGAAACGAAGGAAGGAAGGAAAGATAACAAGGACGGAGGTGTCCTTCGAAACACGGAAGAGAAAGAGAGAGAGAGCGAACGAGCAGCTTCGAGGAAGGATCAACGAACCTTCTCTTTCTTCCCTTTCTCTCTCACTCTTTCTTTCTATCTTTCTTTCTTTCCTCCTATTTCTCCATTTCTCTCTATCTATTTATCTCTATCTTGCTACGTTAGCGTTGCACCGGAGAACCCAAAGGAGATTCGACTACCGTCGGCGTTATGTGGCCGGTGCGTCCGTCGTTAGAATCATCGAAGGTGCGCTCCGGTGAAGCGAGAACGTCGAGGAGGACGCGAACGTAGCGTCGATGTTGGGCTCGTCCTAGGCCTCCAGGAAGAAGTCGAGGATATAGGACCGCGAGCGAGATGGCCGAATACGAGAAGAACGGAGCCTTCCAGCTGGAGAGGAAAGAGCGGAACGGCGACTGTTCGATAGAACTCTACGAGACCTAGTCTCTGTCGCTTTACCGATATCGCGAAAGCCCGGAGAAGGCGAGAGAAAAAAGTGGAAAGGCTTGATGATCTCGCGCAACTTTGGCGATGAAGCGAGCGACGAACGCGAGCGCGGACTGCGCCTTGCAGATACAACAACCGGTGGTCGCTCTTCTGGGAAGTATACACGATCTTCTTCTTAATCCATTGAGCAGTCGTACGGAGGAAGAGCTACCGGCGTTTAAAGGTGTCGGATTACGAGAAGGCGGAGTTATAAAATCGCCGTCATCGTCCTCGACGGTGGTGGCGTCTAAGGATGATGCGAAAGCAAAATCGTCGTCCATGCCTCAGCCACCGGCCATCGATTCGAACAATTACTTGCTTAGGAGAGGTGCAGGGACGACGAATGGTGTTACCTCGTCGAAAACGGCTACGATGACGGCACCGACGTCGTCAACGTCGTCAATGGAAGCTGCAGTTGGATATTCTCGAGTACCGGTTTTGCCAGCTTTTCTCGGCAACGCCCCCGCGAACGGCGCGTACACCGATCTGCAAACCAACCCGATTCTTGGTTTCAATAATGGAAACAATAACGAGACGAGACTTCAGCAGCAACAGTCGTACGAGACGAGATTGAGATCGACGTCGGTTGTCGCGGCTGCCGGTACGAGTCAATTCAACGCGCAGAGGTGGTTCGCGAGTAATCAACAGTCTCGTTGCATATCGAACAATACCAACAATAACAACAAATCGGATTGCTCGTTGCAGCAGCAACAACAACAACTGCTGCGTCCAAGAAAAGAGGAGGAACGCGAGAACGAGATTGAGAGCGAAAACAAGTCGCGATTACCCTGTTGTGCCCGAGTGTTTTCCTTTCATCGATACGTTTGTAGGTGCAACGATGCTATTAGTTCGCAACAGCAGCAACAGCTGCAATCGTGCAAAGAATCGTGGGAGATCGCGACCGAGAACGTGGACTCGAATCGGATCGGGCAAGATACTACGATCGGAGCGAGCTCCGTCGATAGGACGGCTCGCTCGTCGAAGAGCAACAAAAATGGGTGCAGCATCCTCGAGGCGCGGACGTTCGCCGCCTCGAGGTTGCCCACTGTAAGATCGTCCGCGTGTTGCTGCATGTGCGCTTCCCTCTGTCCCGCAGACTGCCGCGCGTGCTTCCACATCGTCTGCTCGGTCTACAGCGGACAGCACCTGTGCCAATGGAGTAACAAAGGTCACGCGCTACCCGGCCAGGTTTTTCACGAGGACAAGGTCAGTATATCGGGTATACCCACACTTTTGTTACTACTTCTTAAGATCATATCGATCAAAGGGATCGTCTCGAACGCGTTCCGATAAAAACCAACTATTTTCACGAATCTTTATCGTCGGACTATAACTAGTGGTCGGCAAACTGTGGCTCGTGAACCACACGTGGCTCTTTGGTTACTCGATTGCGGCTCTATAATAAATAAGATTATTATAAAGTATGGTATCTAGTTTTATTTGGTGTATCTAATTTCAACGGTCTTTCCAAAAAATAGGGTTCTTGTTAACAACATTTGACTCCAAAAAGAAATTTAGATCGTTGCACCGCTGATATTTGGCTCTTTTGATCAATGAGTTTGCTGACCACTGGTCCATCATGTCGCACTTTCAACCTCGTGGGTATCTTTCGTGTCTGAACCCTTTGACTAGTATTTACGTATATTTACCCACGTCGGTAACGATTAGACCCGAACTTACTAATGACCTACATATACGTTTTTCAACTTTGGCTTTGTATAGTATCACCATATATTTTTTTTACGTGCGAGTGTGAATTGGTTTAAAGGTTAATCTAAAGATTTCTTTCTTTCGTCATCCTTTTTTATTTTTATTGTAAATAGATTACATGCATTCGCATTTGCAATTCGAGAGACTTCTCGGTTGATTAAACTGCTTGAAAGTCAAACGCCGGGCGCACGAAAAAAAATACCATTTTATGTGGACGGAAATCTATTAATATTGAGAGACGTTGAATTGATTAATAATTTATGTCACCCCGTGCATTTAGAAAAAGTAAAAATAATGTCTTTACATACATACTTTAAAGCTGTTTTATTCGTTCTTTGCCTCCTGGTTGCTACTGTTAAATCCACCTTCTAAGAAATATTCAGCTCAAATTCATTGCATCTTTTTAGATCTGGGTTGGGTTATTTGAATGACTTTGTTTCAAAAGCGATCGTTAGTGATACTTAATTTTGTAAACCTAGAATCAATCTGGAAATAGAGCAGTACCGCTGTATATTCTCTATGTAGGAGTCCGTAATTCAACATTTCAAAGAAACTTTTCTTGACACAACTACTTTACAATTCTGTCGTCAAATATTATTATAATAACAAACTAATCGATAAATGACCATTGAAAAAAAGAGCTTAATTGTAACTACAAAAATAGAGTCGCTTGGGACGGTTACGTTTATCATAGAAAACTTATCGTTAATAATTCGAACACTGATTTCCGTTCACCAAAATGTATATTTTTTTTCCTTCGTACTTTTCTTCTCTTTAACGTCACACGATCGATAGTTTTCTTCCCTCGATAAAAGAACCATGGAATAAAAGTTTTTCCCTCGGCCGATCGATCGCGCGTGCGCACGCACGAGCTCACGCGAGCAGCAAAAGTTTTTGGTGGCAAGTGAATCGTGCGATTTGCATGATTATGGGTCTATTTCAGTTAGTGACGAAAACCCATCGCTACGTTGGTCCCCCTCTCCCCCATCACGTTTCTTAAGATGGTTTTATATACGCGGGCAGACACGCCAGCGACATTTTGTTATCAGAGCGAAACCTGCTCGAGTCCGATGGCGTAACGACCTAAATCCGATGGCGTTCCGCGTAAAGCGCCAAGGAAGTATCGCCGACGCGTTTTTGATCGGCCGCTGTCGCGAGTCTCCTCGCGTATCTTTATAATAAACCGTTATAATTTATACCGACGGATTGGAAACGCGCGTTCGGAGAAAGGGAACGAGACTTCCTCGAAGATATCGATCCTCCCGAGATTTTATCGCGCAAAGTGCAC
Organism: Ancistrocerus nigricornis; assembly: GCA_916049575.1. Lineage (NCBI taxonomy): Eukaryota > Metazoa > Arthropoda > Insecta > Hymenoptera > Vespidae > Ancistrocerus > Ancistrocerus nigricornis. The sequence continues at coordinate 9,733,977 of OU696669.1, read as the reverse complement.
GCTACAAAAATGCTTCGAACTCGTGGAATAATTTTTTTTCGACCTTGCTCGCGATAAGAACAAACCAAAGATTCTCTTTTTCCCTCATCTTCCTCGGCTCAACGATCATCGCGAGAAATGCGTTTTTCGCGCGACTGGTAGCTCGTAAGAAATTTCGAAAGTCGAGATGACGATTATGACGACCGCGAGCTTATCTCTTTATTGCTGTCGTCACGATAGCAGACTTAACCGAGAAGGTTAAATTTTCTTTCTCTCTCGCATCATTACTCTCTCGATTAATCGAGCGCTCTCGATACCGCTCGAGCGCGCGTGCACGCACACGACATCTACGACTGCGTTCGAGCACGTAGACGAGTACTCGTAGTCTCTTTAGCACCGTCTCGGCCACCGCGGCGCAGCCTATACTTATCTAATCTGTCTACGGTCGCGTGGTGCGCGTTACGAGCACGTTCCGCCGCGGATGTACTCGGCGCATTATCTTCGGAATCGCGGAACAAGTTCACGAGGTTAAAGGTGTATTTTGAAAGTTTTGCGTAATTATGAATATGTACGAGGCATTGAATAGCGTGACGCGTCGGCTTTCGCGATTCGATAACCTTTTTCATTTTCGTTTACTCGGCTTTTCGTTCGATCGTTTCCAAGACCGTCCGTTTGTCGTTCGATTTTGTTTCTACTCGTATTCGTCGTGGGTTTCGGGAGCTTCTTTAAAACGATTCTAGTATTTAATATAATTGTCCTTCTATCTCTCTCTCTATCTGCCTGTTGTTTCTTCTTATTCATCAAAGCGCGACAACGAAGTCTCTCCGAATTCCTTTACGAACGATCGAGTTTGAGTCGATCGCCGGTGCAATTTAGTAGGGTCGATGTCGCTCAAGCCGAGCTCTCTCGTCTTTTTTATAGCCCGTCAGTGAATGGACATCGTTAGACGTACTCGAGTGGATGTCAGCATTAAATCTGTACAGCTATGCGGATATTTTCAAGTCGAAGGATATCAAAGGCAGCGATCTTCGTCATCTCGATCGAGACAAGCTCATGGTAAGTAAACTTTTGTCGTTTTACGTACGTACGGTAAACTATAAGTCGGTGTCTACGACCTGCGTGGGATAGCTTCAATGTTTATCATCTTATTCGCGGTTTATGGTGGCGCACGTATTTAACCAGACGCGAGAAAATAGAAACGCGGTATAACGGAGGATAAACGAGCGGTTTAGAAAAATTCTATGCGAGGGAAAGAAGGACGGGCGCCTTCGTGGTGATCGAAAATCCGTCGTTTAATAGCCTGCAAAGGCGATGACCTCGAGCGAGTGGTATCTGGACGACGTTTTCCTTGGCCCGTTGGCCTTGCGATTGGCCTGGAGCGTCTGCCGCGGAGCATACGATCGAGTCTTTATCGATTCTTCCTTTTCTTAATTTACTTTCATTGCCTATCGCGCGTGCCCTCTCCTTCTTTTCATTCTTTACCATTTACGTCGTTCGATCGTATTCGGTTTAACGGCCATTATTTCTTTCTCTAACGAAGAAAGAAGGAAGGCAAGAGAGAAAAAAAAAAGAAAGTCGCGGTTAGCCCTCCACGTGACACGAACGTAAATTAAAATTAGATGAATATGCTAAATCGTGCTAGACGCTTAAACGAGCTAGTAGACACACTTTACATAAAGAGCATACGTATTCATCGCATCGGACGTTCTTCGATATTCGTGCCTCGATTCAGCTTCGATCGTACGTCGTACGTATGTAGTATATACGTTCCTATCCTCACCGACATTATCATAATCATAATGAGTCTCTCGCTTACGTGGCTTCGGCCTTTGAGACTCCTTCGTATTGTGCGTGAAAAAGGGTTTACTCTCGGCGGCCCTGTTTCTTGGCCTATACTCGCCTAATTAAGAGAAGGCAACTACTTACGGCAATTAAAAAGAAAGAATAGGAATTGAGATGAAAATGAGTAGGGGATTGTATGGCCACGCGGAAAACCGAGATAGGAAGTGGAGAGAGGGTAGAGAACGAGTAGAAGACAGCGGGAGGTAGGAATAGCTAAGAACATTAATTAGAATGGCAAAGGAGACTGTAATTGGTAGTATACTAATTAGCCATGGTAGAAATTTAATTCGAGTGTAAATTAGTGATAGAACGACGATACGTATCGCGCTTATAGACGTCGGTCGTGCGATCGAGCGTCTTATTGTGTTTCACGCATGCGCTTTCTAGGCGCGCGCGCGTCTCCTTCGTAGCTGCCAACAGGAATCGTTAGTTCGTCCAGGTAGGCTAAAAGCGCATACGCGATCTTCATACTCGATTCCAGTCGCGATTCGCATCCCGATACGTCCTCGCTGTCACGCACGAAAGAATTTTGCAAAGTAGAGATTTTTTTCGGAAAAGGTCACCGCGAGACGGCAGAACGATGGAAAGATTTGCGAGCGAGAGAACGAGCAAAGGATTATACTCCTTCGTATTTTCGCGTCTCGACGAACGAAAGTGATTTTTCAGGTGCCGCTCGGAGGACAAGGACGAAATCGTTCGGGCTTCCTTAGCGAGACTTCGTCCCGTATAATACGCGTATTACGATGCTAATCGACTCGTAAAACTCTTCACGAGAGTTTTTCATTCGGCGGCGGTGAGAGAAGTCGCACTCGCGATTTGTGTTCTTCTAACCGCGACGCGAATTCAACGGAATTTCAAAAATCGATCTCTCTTCTGTATCGTCTCGAACGCTCGTACCAAACCCATTCTCCGATCTTCGTTTTCCTTCTTTATTCTCGACTCTTTCTTCGATCGGTCGCGCGATCCAACTGGATGCCGAACTTTGCACATTGACGCTAGTAGGTATGTGGTAGTGGTTCTTCTCTCTTTTCCACTCGCGCGAGAGCCATTCGCCGAGAGTGAAATAAAATAACGACGGCGTAAAGTTTTATTGCCGTGCTCGCGCGCGGATATGCGTAATATATCGATACTTACTTTTGCCACGTCCGACTAATAATAGCGTTTGGCCCAGTGTTCATCGTGGCGCCGCGAGAGAAGCGCGCGCGCGGCAGCCGGTGTATTTTAAAATAGCGCACGCGTGCATCACGATTCCCGCGAAAAATTTTACCCATATCTCGGTGGAAAGCCAACCAGAGTCTTTTCATCATTTTTCCACGTTTTCTTTTTAGCGTTCAGGGAGGGAAAAAATAGAGAGAAAGAGTATCGTTTGGAGGTCGTTAACGCTTTCCGCGACACGCGATATATTAAAGTATATTTTTAAATCCATTTCGAGTACACTCTAGGGTTGGGCGTACTCTCAAAGTCGTTGATTTAATCGGACGAAGCGAACTCTCGAGTTTGAAATGCAGTATTATGCCACATCTCGTATACGTGCTAGCTGACACCTGTTGACTCGCCGTCGGAGAAGCAACTACGCTAATCGTTCAAGAGAGAAGATGTCAGTCGGGACTAGCGCAACGACAACGACGCATATAAATTACGCTTGCTCTTCCATCCCCCTTTTTACGAGCGCGTTGCCCGAGGTGCATCGCTCGAAAACTTTGTCGCTTTTATAGTTTCCCACCCGCGACGTGTCCTTCCTCCGCCACGCAGCTACCTTTCCGTATAGTAGCTTGACTTTTCAATGAACATTCGAAGATAACGCATCAAAAATTCTATTTTTATCGTCGTTCGTGCGGACGCTTTTTCTCACGATTTATAACGCGTTGTTGCATCGTCCATTTTCTTGCCGGTCGCTCTGAGCATGGAAATAGCGGTTTACGTTTTTTGGTACACTTTGTAGTGATCTTTCGATAGAATAACGTGGCTCGAGTGTATGTGGATAAGTAAGCATGGTTATTTAAAAAAAAATTTTTTCGGATATATGGAGGAAAAAGTATCTTATGTTGAAGTCAAAATGTCTTAAAGTAACGTTTTATGTCATCGTCTATCTTTCAAACACAGCAATGTGAATGATAATTTATATTTGAGTATTTATTTTTGTACCGAAATTTAAATTCTAATTACTTACTTGTCGGAAAACAATATTCAATTTGCCCAAAAATCTCTTTCAGTCTCATCTTTTAGCCCGATGTCTTGACTTCGCTCTTATGAACCCTTACATTTTTTCAAATATTTAATAAAAGGCCGTTATTTTTATTGGCCGTCGAGCTGTGATCCAAAACAGACTTTTTCCCAAGTTTTGTTACCTCACATAGACGCTTACTCTGATTTAAATCCATTAATATTATACGTGGATTAGTTTGACCTTACGAAACACCAAATTTTCTCTATTAGATTAAAAGAATCACTCTCCGCACACATTCCTACATGTCCCTTTTTAATCGATCAAATTATCGGTTCTCGGATATCACAACCTTTTTCTAAACAATCTCTAATAATATTTCTGTCTTTAACAAAGTCGACTTTGGCATTCTCGACGCGATACACCCTGCATCTAGAAGTAAAGTAATCGGTTACATATTTCTTCGGCTTCACGAATATCCGACTTGTTTATTGCAGTATATGGGTATAAAAGATGATCTCGACCAGAAGATCCTTTTGGTGTGTATCGAGGAACTCTGCCAGACGTCGGCATCCCTCTCGTTGCCTGGTAGTACGGACGCGAGCGCATCTTCAACGACGACGACGAATACGGGAACGGCAACGACAACGACGACGGCGACGACGACGACAACACCAACAGCAGCCACGACCGGCAGTAGCACCGTTAACGCGGGCTGCGTTATCAGCGTCGCTCATCCGGCCAACAATACGGCCAACGACGGTCATAATCTGGTGCTGCACAGTTTCAGCGTTTTGGAAAAGTGCGACAAGTGCCGTAAATATCTCAGGGGTCTATTGCATCAAGGCTTTCTCTGCCAAGGTATATACAAGTTTCAACGAATTCCAATTTCTCAAGTTTGGCTAGTTCGATTCATGTGTATAATAAAGCTGACGTTGAATCATTTCTCTTTTATTGACCAGTTTTCATACGATACTTGTTTCATCTTAGGTATACTATTTAAGATCAAAATTAATTAATTTTTTTTCAACAGATTGCGGCCTGGTCGCCCATAGAACGTGCTCAGCGGTCGGTCTACCCATAAACTGCGTCCCTGCCGAGTCAAAAAATCGTAGCAATAGATACGCTTCCGGTGAGTTCCTCTCCAACTTTTCGCTTACGCGCCAGACACGTGATTCCTATCGTCGAGCTAGCTTACTCTCCGAGACTCTTTGCCGATTTGCTTAATAAACGATGAATGTGTACGGAAACTACCGAAGAAAAAATATAAAAAAATTCGCATTTCGTTCCGCCGAGTATTCCGATACGTTGCGCTAGAAATACGTTCGTTTACGCCTGTCGTGCGATCGAGGAGTTATGAAGTTTACGACAGAGACACCTTTCCCGAGTAACTTACATCTCGTTACGAAGCGAGTATAAATTAGAGTCGTGGTATTGTTAGAATTTACAATGGCTACTGACCGGTATCGTTCCACATACATAGTTGCCCCGTGTGCTGCCGCGCTCCGATATCGAACGTAGTAACGACCTCGCCTCTACCGATGCGTTTCTTGCGTACCATTTGCAACAAATATAAATAATTTCAAAAGCATATATATGTATACGAATCTGGCGATATCTCTCTGTGATTTATTCACCGAACGGCGGCGGCACTCGTACGGCCATTAACGTGCGTCGACGAATAAAATTGTGCACGCATCGTGGTCCCAGCGTAATTTTGTGAAAACAAAAGTAACGGATAACCGTTCGAGTGGTCGAACTTCCCTGTGAAAGCTCATCGAACGCGTATGCAAGAGCAATGGAGAAACAGAGAGGGAAAGAGAGAAATTCTAGTCGTTAAACTCAACGAAGCGGTTATAATAATCTTGTTCACCGCTGTCATCGCACCGATTTTTTCTTTTTACGAATTCGATGAAATGTCACACGGGCATTTAGCGCGAACACATTGACGCGTATCGCGCGTTAAATATTTAATACGCAAAAGCGTCGCAGGACGTCTATTTCAAGAGCTCATTGTGCTACCACCGACGACTACGGCGATTCGATCGTGCACGGCCGTCTGTTACACGTTTATGATTAAACATTTACAATTCATTATTGCATTAAAGAATGCGAGAGAAAAATTCTGAAAAAAAAAGACCCGAGGACGAATATTTTTCTTTTTCCATCGACCTTTTCTCTTCTTTCCTTTTTAACTCGATTACCATCTTTATCGTTAGCTCTTTATCATATACATACACGCGGTGAACGTGCGCGGGTGAGTTACAGTGGATGTCGCGTCGGACGACGCGATTTGCACGGCCAGCTTCCGGATATTCGTGACTAAGCGCAATTAAAAAATGAAATTATCGCTCTCAAGCTCGTTATTTCCGAGGTAACGCTGGCGCATGTCCGAAGTTATTAAAATTATTCAGTCGCGTTATAGGCGTCGAACGACAAGAGAGAGAGAGTGTGCAGCCTCGCTTACTTGCAGTGGCACGCGTACGATGATAGCACTTATACATATACAAGAAAATCGGTAGACTCGCGATATGCATTCGTGATGAATATCGAATTTTCGTGCTGACCTCCATCGGACTTCGTTGCTTCGTTAACTTCGTATCTATATTGTCCCGTTCGCACCACACATTTTAATTCTGACTTTTTCTTTCCCTTCTTCTCTCGTGCCAGAAGAAGATACGGTCATGAAGAAACAAGACGTCGCTGTCGTGGCCGTAAAAATAAATTTCACTCCCTCTTCCTCTCTTCTCTTCGTTCGTTCGTTCACTTACTCTCTCTCTTTCTCCCTTTCGTTGTGCCTCCCTCATTCGCTTTATAACGCTTTCCGTCCCTCGGTCTCTTTTTCTCTCTCTCTCTCCCACTTCTTCATGCATACATACACGCCTTTGATTGTACAAGTGGTATATGCGGTATTAACGACAAGTTGGTTTATATCGCTGCAACCCGCTCGAAAATACGATCACCTGCGCGTAAAGGTATATACTCTCATGCGAAAATAAAGTCAATGGTTCGTCAGTTGTAAAAAGAGGGACACGTCCAATATGGACAATAAACAATCACGGACGCGAGTCGCCGTCAGCTACCGTCCCCGTTGTCAGCTGATATGAGAAAAAATACTATTCGTAAGACTTCGACCTTTGTAACGCATTTTTCGCATTTTTTTCTTCTTCCTCTATACGTTTATTCCACGCGATCGATGTAACAATGATTTAACCGTCCACCACGACGAAGGAATTAAAGTAGAAAGAAAATAGTTTTGGAAAGGAGAGGGAGGAGCACTTTGAAGTCTGGAAGCCTCGTTCACGACCGTTTTTCATACACGTCCAACAAGATTTTTACGAGCGTGACTCCTTCGTCGATACGCTTGATCTTCTCTTTAAATCGTTACGTTTTCCTTTCGTTTTTTTCTTTTTCTTGGGCTCGTAAAGAAAGTCAAATTTCTTGCAGATGTGTCCCCGAATCGATGGGTTGAAACGTTTCTCCTTATTACCAGTGTTCCGTTTGGAGCTCCGCTTTCTTCGTTCCCCCTATCGTTGTTAGACTACGAGCATTTTGTCTTATTTATCATTTTGTCTACTCGGGCAAGTTTCTAATCATAAATATCTTGTAACCCTTTAATGTAACATATCGTGTAGAAAACAAAAATTGGAACAAAGCATAAAACTTTTCTAAATCAACGCTAATTTGGCGGAAAACCATTTTAAATATATAAAAGCATTTCCTAAAAACATTTTATTTAACAAACACGTAAAAAAAACCTCAGGAAAAAATTGTGAAATTGTGAATAAAACGTTTTAAAAATCCGTGTAAAAAGAGACCTAAGTTGTTCTCACGCAGCACATACGTATTACTTAATATTCTAATCTCATCGTTTGTCTTTCTAGAAGAAGTTAACGATGAATGTTTACGATAGCTGGTAATTGATCAAATTTCATCGTGGTTCGATGGAAAAGAACGGAGACTATAGAATAAGATCTTTCTTTACGAGTGTCGTACTTATGGAATAGAAACTGTGTAGCTAGTCGAGATTATGACACGCCACTTATAGATTTCAAAGTAGCAATAAAGATGTTACAGCGGATGAAGGGGTATACCGTAAATGAGATAGAACATTACAAAGTGATATATCATCGTTCTCTTTATTTCTCTATATATCGCAACGTTTTAAACGCATTTATGTTTATTTGATTTAGTATTTGGTCTCGCCCTGTGTTCACAATTCGACACGTCCACGCGTTCCGCTCCGATCCTGGTCGAACGATGTACGCGAGTTCTCGAGGAAAGGGCATGCGCTGACACGACCTTGGATCTGTACAAAGTATATTGCAGTAAACCTAACGAGCAGACCCTTGAGTTGCGGCAAAAATTGGATGAAGGTAATACGTATTTTCTTTTAGACTTCTTTCTTGCTTTTTATTTATTTAAAATAAGTTTGTCGATTACTTAAACCCAAACACCTATATTTCCTTACAGACGTTTGCAACGTGGATTTAGATAGATATACTCCCCAATGCATCGCAAGTGTCCTGAAAAAGTTCCTGCAAGAATTGCCGGATCCGGTGATACCCGTACAGTTTTATGACAGATTCCTAGAAGCATCGAGTAAGTCTTTTTATTAGATATCTTTCTTAGTGAAAAACGATATATTAACGATTAACTTGAACCCTTTCAGATATAAGAAACGACGAACAGTGTGCCGCCCGTTTAGGGCAACTCGTTACCGAACTTCCGGAGCATCACCGGAGTACGTTGTTTCATTTGATGGCTCACTTCTGTCGCATATGTCAATTGCAACACGGGAGGGGTTACACGGAACCACCCACCGTACTTGTCCAGGTGTTCCGTCACATATTCATCAGGCCACCTTGGGAACGAATCATGTAAGGACACGTGGTATTCCCGGTTGTTGATAATTCACGTTTATTTCACCACGTTTACCACATATCTGACATATTTTTTGTCGGCGTTATTATAGACAAATTATACACAATACGGAATCTTACATAAGGATAATGGAACTGCTACTGTTACACGTTGATTGGAAAAAAAAGTTACCCGAATTTGCAAGCGCACCGCAGTTACCACCGAGAAAATTTTCGAGGCCACAGTTTCCTGTCCTAGATCCGTTCCCTGTTCTCGAGGAGGATAACTCGACCGAGAGATCGGGATCGGCTGGCGATAGTGCTAAGGATACACAATCTCACAGGTAGTAGGCCTTTAGTTCTGTATGAAACGCGATGATTTTGGGCTCGTAACGAATATTAACATGAATATTGTCGTTTCCAGGCCACGTACTCTTCAGGAAGCAGAATGGTATTGGGGGGATATAACGAGAGACGAAGTAAACGAGAAGATGATCGACTCGCCCGATGGCACTTTTCTAGTACGTAATGCGTCTTCCAAAGGAGGTGAATATACTCTGACGTTGCGCAAAGGTGGTGCTAATAAGCTTATAAAGATCTGTCATCGGAATGGAAATTATGGCTTTTCCGAACCGTATAATTTTCATTCGGTCATCGAGTTGGTGGATTACTATAGAAATTGTTCCCTGGCGCAATATAATTCTACCTTGGACATCAAGCTGCTGTATCCCGTATCACGATTTCAACAAGTAAGCTATTCCAATTGTACTTTATTAAGTTTTTGGCGTATATCGATGCTAATTGAGTCGTATGAAATAGGATGATGAGATCTCGAGTACGACGGACATGGCTACGGTGAAACAAAAGTTTGCTGAATTCAGCAAAGACGTTGTTGATACGTTTAGGCAATATCAGGAGTGCTCAGAATTGTACAGTAGGACGGCTTACGAGGTTCAGTTAAAGAGACAAGCTCTGGAAGCTTTCTCGGAGGCGATTAAGATGTTCGAGGATCAGATGAAACTGCAGGAGAAGTTTCAAAAGGAAGCGCAGCCTCATGAGATATCCACGTGAGCCTTTTAACGAATGCTAATAATTGGGTCCGCGAAAAATATCGTGAGCACGGAAAGGTTTACTTTTTTTGTTCCAATTCGTTGAATGTTATTTCAAACTATAAGCGAGCCGATATTAATCTAAAGATATTGTAATGATACAAACGATTTAGTTCCTAATCGATATACAAAAAAGAGCGATCACTCGTTGTTACTATTCGCGTAGAATTCACGTTATCGGATTAGTATCCACTGATAATTTTATTGACGTCGTAACAAAGTCGTTTATAATAAAAATACCAGAACGATGGTTGCTCGCAGTGGCTTTCGATGGACTCCATAATTATTATTCTTTATTTGGTATAACTTTGTTCTACATGGACGTTATGATTATAGCTTGACGGATAACGCAGAATTGCTGAAACGCAGATTGAAATCTTTAGAAGATAGTAGAGAACAATTGGATGATAGTTTGAAGCAACAGATCGCCTACAATAGAACCCTGGAAAGAGAAATGCATAAACTAAAGCCGGAGATCATTCAACTTGTGCGACAAAGGGACAAGCATTTCACGTACGTTGATATCCATTTCTTGTTGTCGGAACGATTCATCATAGGTCGCATCGAATTAGCGTCTTATTTTCTTTTTTCACTAGATGGTTGAAGAAAAACGGCATGACGGCAAACAAAATCAATCAGTTAGTGCTAAATCATTCATTTAACAATCCATTAGTCGGCGACTTAGTACACGGAGATCTTCCAGAAGTTGATTTAGAGGTACATGCCGATGAAAAGACTTGGCTTTACTTGGAGGGGTCGCGTTCCGATGCCGATCGTGTTCTCGCTGGACGAACGGATGGTACCTTCCTCGTACGAAGATCGAGAACCGGTCAATATGCTTTGTCGATCATGTAAGTTATTTCTTTATGAAGAAAAAAAATACATTAATCTATACTATATAAGTGACATATATATAATATATTTAAACCATTTGTATATTGGACGAAATAACAGGTGCAATGGTACTGTAAATCACTGTATCATATATGCGACTGAACGAGGTTATGGGTTCGCCGAGCCATACAATATTCACGAGAGCTTGAAACATCTAGTGTTACACTATGCTCAAAATTCTCTGGAAGAGCATAACGAAAGTCTGAGCACGACATTGGCCTATCCGGCTTTCGCGCCACCCACGGCTTTGGCCCAGCTACAGGCTCAACAAATGCAGCTACAAATGCATATGCACGCGCATAATCAGGTGCAGTTTAAACATCCTCTCGAGAGCCAACAACAGTTTACGCGGTCTTTGGAGAATCAACATTTTATGACTCATACGTAATATTTATATGTTTATTGATCTGATATGAATCGGATTTTTCGTAACTCTCGATATTCGTGCGCGTTTCTTTGCGAGGATCGTTCGTTCGCGTGAAAGAAGCGAACGATCGGAAAAATTGTACACTGTAAATTAATATTCGTACGTATGCGATACGAAACGAGTACGAGGGTATTTGTAATTGTGCGCCTTTCGTAAGGAAGGCATGCAATGTGGATTGTTTTTCTTTTTATCAGAATATTTCGAAATGTACATTATGCTGATATTTTTAAGCCATAATAGTAGCGATAATAATTGTCGAAGATCCTAGTAATAGAAGTACCTGTAGTTATTATAATAGTAGTAGTGGTGGTAGTTAGAGCAGGAAAAATGAAAAAAAAGCAGCAGTATGCGTTTTTTTATTTTTTGCTGCATATAAAAATTCTTCCTTCTTCAACTGGTAACTGTCGATTGTTGTTCTATTTTACTGAGAGGGCGAGTGGGGAGGGGGGGGGTAAAGTTAAATTGTTTTTTTTTTTTTCCTATAATTTGACGAAAGTTTATCGCGCGGTATTAAAAAATTGTTTGCACCAGCTTCATTTGTAGAAGTTGGCTTACGTCGAATTAAAAATAGAGTTAACGAAGTTGAAGAAGGAGGCGAAAAATGATAAAATTTCGGGCGAAACGACCAACAAGCGACTGTTAATAACGCTTTTGCGTATTTTCCAATTGACAGACTCTGGCGGGTACCGAAATAACTTTCGCCGATTCACGAGTCTTCGCAAAATTAATATTGATACGTTTAGTAAGCTATATTCTCCAGGCGAGAATAATTTTGGTGTTTGAACCTTGCCACGTCTAAAAGTTAAATGTCTCTATCGGTAATCGGTCAATACGACGGAGGCATCTACTTGTAGTCCAACAACTAAATCACTCTTCGCTCAAATTAGTAACAAGTTCTATTGGTAATCAGGGTAGATGTATTTCACGTAAACTTAAATGTTAATGTAGTTACTAGATCGACGAGTAAGGCAACCGAATGCTTTTTTCTGAATTTTACTTCCTCATATGCCTTTTGTTTGTTTTCTTCGACAATTTTAGTTTCGTATCAGTCGTGTATAATATACGAAGTTCGTTGAGTGATTTAGATTGTATCGGTGGTTAAACTTCTATTGCATCGAATCTTACGAACGATATCGAAATTTATATCTCAAATCATTGATAACAATTTCCGTGTTCTCTCGAGTCTCGGAAATTGCAAGCGTTACGTAGAGCGACTCGCTGTAATAAACTTGAATAATATTAATCGGATTGTTCGTGACAAAGTGAGGTATAGTTTTAGTGGTTAGCCACCGGTTAAAATATAAAATTCGTTATATTTCGGTGCTTGTTACAACGAAATTACTTCGGAGGTGCAAGAAGTTTTTTATATGTAGGTTATAAGTATTGTGCCAGGCCCGCGTGGGTTACGTACGATTTTAAACAAGAAAACAATATTGTCTGTGATTTCGGATCAGCGATGCGGAGGGAGAGAGATAATATCGCGTCTATCATTTCATTCAATGTTACCCTTTAGCTATTGATTTTATATCATAGTTCTTTCTCTAGTTTCTTTCTTCTTCGTACTATCGCCTTAAAAGTTTATTCATTAGGATTGCAAGTAACGCGATAACGCTCGTCATAGCTTCTTACGTACGCGTAGCGAGCATTGCCCGGCTTATTCTTACCATTGGCATTTAAATAGCAATCATTCGTCGCACTTCCCGCTTTTTCAAATGAGTCCCGATTGACGTGTAATTTTCATTGTTCTATATTTATAGTACTTTCGTTGAAAGCATAACTCGATCGTGCATTGCTAGAGCGAAAAATAATCCAGAAATCGCGAGAAACGAACGAATGTAACTTAACGTGCTCATGATAAAGGTATGAATGGACCTCGAGAAATCTTGCGTTTACGGAGCGGTCAGTAAACGTAAGAGTGTATCGAGGCTATCCACTATACCTGTCATATCAAATGCTATCGTCGAATGATCAAATATGCACGATAGTATAAATTCCGCGAACGATACGATCGAGTGACCGTATGCACGTAATGATATACATCGTAACGGGTAACGTTCTAATAAATTATTGTCAACTTATTTTCACTTGAACGCTCGAAAGCATAGCTATCATTCCGATCTCTAGTAGAAAAGGGCGAGAGGTGGCGACGAGTTTCTTTTGCTTTTTTTTCTTATTTCTTTCCTTGTCTTTCTTTTTCATACGAAAGGGTAACGAATACGTAGGGAGGGCGGGGGAGGGGGGGGATTAAAGGAAAGAAGAAGGCGGATGTTGTATTCGTCAAATGAAAGACCCGTTGTTCATCTTAAAAGCTTCGAATAATATAGACTTAGGTAGTTTAGATCTTTTTTATACGAAAGGAGAAAGAGAGAAATACGAGTCGTGGTGCCTCGATAGGCTTGTATTTCGTGATCGTCCAGTTGCGTGCCGGTGCCGAACTCGATCGTTTGTTGCCGTGTCGTTGGATCGTTTGTTTCGTAGGGTATTAAAAAAACTTGGTGCGCGCGTACTACCGTCGTCAATCGAGGTCCGCCCTTCTCCCGGAAAAGGGCTACGTTCTGTTACCTTTCTTATAGCTCACATACTCATACCGACGCGACGATCGAGTTTCTCCTATTAAAAACACAAAAAAAAAAAAAAAAATAGAGAAGAAAAACAGGAAAACAATAACTTTCGAAACGCAACAACAAAGTTCAAAGAATCGTTGTCAGTTTTTTCTAGGCGTGTAAAAGTCCGTCGAGCTTTAATCACTTTCATCATTCTTTCATCATTTTGTATCGTAAATAGTGATGGATTTTATTGTAATTCGATGATCACGTGGAAAAAATTCCATTTCTCTTTTTATCTCCGTACGAACGATGGGAAAAAGGGAAACAGAAAATACAGGATGCAACGCGTCGTTTTTTTTTTTTCTTTTCAATATAATTCGATAACCGAGAAATTCTATTTTCGCTTATCTTCGTTCTATTTTCATTATTCGTTGAATTTTAATCGGCGGTCTTTCACGAACGACGGGAGAGAGAAATCATATAGTTACAAACTACGCTTGTAGATACGACATAAGTAAAAGTGTAAACGATGGCGAGAATGAAAAAAACGAGAAAACGATATAAAAAGTAACACAAATACACACATGTACACATATACATATATAAACACATAAACATACATACATATATATATATACATATATATATATTTTTACTTACTTTCAAAGCAAACATTTAATTGATTATTTATAATATATACGTGCATATACATATATTATATACATATATATTATATCACAAAACCGTGTTAAATTTTCACGCGTGTGCATCCATGGGTTTAGCGATACGCAAAAAGAAATAGTGCAATCGCGAAGATCGGAAGCCTTCTCGCTGTACTCATGGATGCTTATCAAACATCATTGCACGCGAGTATGGAACGTGCTTGGTTTTCAAAGTTTAAAAGTGAAGGTTTCGAATTTGGACGTCATGAAATATAACTTGTAACGATCGATACTTCTCGAGAACCAAATTCGTTCCGTGAATATAAACGATGCGTCCGTAACAAGATCTTTATTCTCGATACTCTTATATCGCGGATGTGCGAGTGTGTGCGTGAGTATGTGTGCGTGTGTGTGTGTACATCGAAACTGTCGACATAAGCTAGATTTTTCCGAACAATCGCAAGGAAAAAAAAAATTTTGAAAGAAGAAGGAGTAGCCGTACTCGATCGACTGTTAAACAATTCCACTTGAGCTTTCTGCGACAATAGTTCGTTTAAGAGATATTCTATTTTCCAAGAGCCGTATAGATAGTCCATTCGCAAACCATTCCGACGACTTGCTTTGATCCGTGAAGAATTTGTGCACGCGAGATGGATCGTTCACCAATAGTTTACCGATTATCCTTACGTAGTCGATCGTATAATATCACATAGTGTTAAATTGAATCGTAAATTGCTTTTATTATACAAATTTCTATATGGATTTATGAAAGCATCTCTTGGGGAATAGATTAAGGACATCGAGTCAGTAAATCGCGATAGTGGAATTGTCTTTTTTCCAACAGGTTTTTCCGTCGGGTCGAGCGATTATAACAATGATAAGTGTTGACGGCGAATTTACTTGTTCTTTTTCATTGATAACACATTGAAATAATATCGCGACCCAGTGATCGTCGTTCTAATATAGAAAAAAAAAAACCAATGAGGAATCACAAACGATATATATATAATCTGGATAAAAGAATTATTGACTGGGTCGGTGTAATGTGCATTATATGTGAGAATTAACGTCATTATTTAATATAAACCCGATTGCGTTGTAGCTAATCGTGGTTTCAAATTATGTCTGAAGAAAGATAAAGGACAACCAAAAAATATATGGACTTATTAAGTTATCAATACTTGTATAAAAAAAAGACTTGGTTCTTAATCGTTCGTCATGTCCTTCACAATTTGCGAGACTTAGAAAATTCATCTGATTTATAAAATTGCAGTGTTTTTCATACAGACACCCAGGCCTTTAATGCTCACTCTCGAGCTTATTATCGAGACAACCTTAATCTCGGTCCACGTCAGCACCTAACTCGTTGTCTAAATCGTACATTCTGCAACACCGTGTTACAATCACGGTTGTATCGGAAACTTGTTTAAAGGTACTTCATTTTGTCTTGCCGGTAGCTTGTACTCATTCGACAGTCATTCATAGTAGAGATTAACGTTCAAATTGCACGGGATCTCTCTGTCAATTTTGCTTGCAGGGCGTGCGTCATCTCTTCTTGTGAAAGAATTTTGGCTCCAGCCGTCGCGCGGCTCCTGGTCAGTTTTCTGCAAATCTTCAGCCTCTGGCTGTTACGCGTTCTCGGCTGGACCTTCTTGTCCCTCGACCCGCGCTGCCCGGGGGGGCATTATGTTCCAATACCTCGTCATCGCTAGTCCGCACCATCTTCCCATCCCTTTCTTTCGCTATGCCGTCAAGACCTTCCCTCATAGTCGTCACATATCTACAGCAAGTAATTTCAGGGCTACATCGCACTGGATGCCGTCCGTTCTTCAAATGTCGGATCTCGGGCAAGTTCTTTCTTCATATACTGGCAGATGTAGGTCAGATTAGCATATCGCCTCGATCGAACGATAGGCATATAGAACGTTTCTAAAAGCTTAAATGCAGCTACAAAGTTTGTAGTTGGAACACCTTCCGTTAGCATCGAAGTAGCTCGATTTAGTTATCTCATCAGCAATGCTAGTTAAACTTGTCACATTGCTATTTGCAGTTTGCTCTTTGATTCATGTCAACGGCATGACTGGGTTAGATGATCCAACGTGTCAAGAATTTGCTTCTACACCGTGTCCAAAGATAAGTCAACTTTTCGGATATACTCGTGCATATTACTTTACAATATTCTCATTGACATAGTCCTCTATATTGATATCAGGATGAGCTGCCTGGAACTGGTCGCGCCAGCGTTGGAACCAGGCAAGAGTACGCTCATACTTTCATTCGAGCTGTCGAGGTAGGCGTATATCATACCAGTAACGTACGATCGGAATATATCCTTTAGATGCCAGAACGTTTCGTCTAGCCCGAGAAGGGGCATTCGTCGACCAACTAGATAGATTTCCTACGATAGTCTTGTCGAAGTCCAAGAGTGCCACGAGATCGACGTTAACGTCAATTAAGTCTCAGCCACGTACTCTACGATCCTTTTATGCGGTAACCAGCACGTTGTGCCCTCTGTACCGATTCAATGTTCGCGCAGACACCCCATCTTGCGGATGATTGGTTATGAAGGGGACTGCAGCAATTCGAGTTAGATGGCCTCTTCCCACTGTTCGACACCTGTTGACTGTCTCGTTCATCAGTGACCGTAAGTCTGCAGATGTTGGAGAGTCTGGTACTAGAGTATGAATTAGACGTTGGATGGTATCATCCCTATCCCGAAGGTTTGACCAGGCGACCACAGTGTTCATAGCAACTAACTCACCGTACGTGCGAGCCATAATCCTATCGGTATCACGAATATCCTCATTGTAGAGATCAGTGCCAAAGGCTCCGATCACCATTGGTCTTGGCAGTAACACTAATAACGATCGTGAATACATAGTCTAAAATCATCGCGTCTTCTAAGACAATTAACACAATTGGCTTTATCTCTTTCCTATTGGCAAGAATCATATTCCTAGAGACCTTGGCAATACACGATTACGACGGATTGCAATCATATTGAATGCTTCGATGATGTTACGTAAATAATGGTAGAACAAAGAGACAAATTATTTTTTAAGGAACATTTTTCTAATTTGTTCATCTTCCTTTATCATTCATGCCCCGTATTAATACGCGTTTCGACTCCAACTCTCGTCCCTTAGCATCTACCTCGATCCTGAGTTTTTCTAATTCGATCCGCAGTATACGTAATCATTTCAACCCGAGTAATTGGATTTCCGTTGTTGCTTTTATTGGAACAATTACAACTTTTATAATAACTTAGCAGATCTACTTTTGTGTTTGATTGATAACAAATCGGGATAATTTCAAAATTATTAAGAAATTACAAACGATACGAAAAAATATTATTACCTGGATCGGCGTAATGTGCCTTACACAAAAACTCAGAATCGAGTGGGACGAGGCACACGAAATTAATTATCTTTTGCGTGAGACGGCAGAGAGCCTCTCGATAACTATCCAATTCCATGTATACGGTAACATCGGTTCCACCCTCCTGTACAACCGCGATATTTGAACGTACTAACCTACCACACGACGAGCCACGCGCGGCGTAACGAAAGAATCGTTCGATCGGTTGTTGGTTTTAGTGTGCAAGTACGAAGTATTACGGTAATATTATTGTGCACATACATATATATCCGAGCCGAATACTCTGTTGTACAAAGGAAAAAAAAAAAGGAACGAAAATGTCGTTAGGGTTTACGGCAGGACCGGCTCATCTTTACGAGTACCAAATTCTTGGCGAAGTCAATACCCGTTCGTGCATCTTTGGAAGACTCGCGGAATTATTTTTATAAATTTGAAAATGGAATCCGCTACGTTCGGTCGACAAAACGCGGAAACGCGTTTCTTCGATTCCACGAAGCGTTTTTACTACGGATAGAGTAAGGAAGAAAGAGAAGGGGAAATAAAGATGAAGGAGAAATTATTCGACGTGCACATCCCGGTATCGAAACTCGGACGAAATAAATTATGGTTTATTATAATAGAAACGATTCGATTTGCGAACGCGCTTTCTAACCATTGAATATGTGATCTCTGAAAATTAACACGGAGGAGAGCGTGCGTGCGTGGATGTATTTGCGTGTATGTGACGAATAAACGTTGCCTTAGTTTTTGTACAAGTTAACACGAGGTTGAATAAGAGAAAACAAGTAAGACGGAATGTGAGAGAATGATAGGAAGGAGGCACGATGTCAGATGTTTATTATATTAATGTAATCGATGTTGGTATCTACGAAGATAAATGGTGATAATAAAACGATAAAAGTTAGTAAGCTATTCTCGTAAGCTCGCTCAAGAGAGAGGAGATAGCCTTGCAGCAAGAATTGTGCGATAAGCTGATAATCAAATTGTACGAATATTGATATTGTTACAATGTTTACGATAATAATATTGTTAGTATTAATGGAAATGATGATGACGATCACTATGGCGACTATGATAATAATTGTAATTTGTACTTTTTATGTACGGGAATTGTCATCTACGAATGAACGATACGCAGAAGAAAGGAAACGGTGCGTGTCTCCATCGAGAAGGAGAGGTCGCGAGTGGACTCATTTTCGAGATACGAAGATAAACGAGAGAGCTTCGACTTTTGAACGATGAGCTCGATAAACGCGGAACAAAATTGTTTGAGAAGAGAAATTGGAATCGATATACGAAGAAAATTTATTCGTTTCTTTCCCGTCGTCTATATTAGAAATATGACGTTCGCCTTTGTCTGTACATAAAATAATATAAAACGACCATCATCGTTGATAACGTTGGCAGCATTAGTAAGAACTCTTTGATAGTTTAGCTAGAGGCAGAACTCAGGTTCGACGATTTCAATTGAAATGAAAACAAAAAAAAAGAAATATTCATTAAGCATTTTTTAAAAATTAAGCTAGCTCAGCGTACGATAAATCGTCCGACCGTCGAAATAAACGGACCGGTCGATTTAGAAGATATTATAAAGACGGAGGATTACGTAGACCAATCTATATAATATAGAACTAATGACTAGAAACTATGTATAGATATAAAGAAATTTTGCCGCGCCTCTATGCTGAACGGTCAGAATCGCATAATCGAAATGTATGTACCACTCGATAAAACAGTATGTATAGTGTATTACAAAGGAATATAACACAAAGAAATTACAGGTTGAACAATTGTGCGCGAGCTGCTGTATATCTTTTGTGTGTGTGTTGCGGTTGCTCGCATATATATGCGCGTATAAATACAAAGAAGAACATCGTAGAACGAGCTCTTCGTGAGAATACATCGCAGAATTTTCTCATAATTCTCTAGAAACCAACGAAAGGCGAGGTGACCGGTTCTTTTGTAATTCGTAATATTATCAAGCGATCACGCCAAATTCGTATCAATCTATAGCTTCTCGACGATGTCGTGGTAAAAAAAAAATATAAAGAATACGGTATTTAACGTGTTTCAATAGTAATTTCGCAGATATATGTAGGTATCGAGAACCGCAACAAACTTTTCAATCCGAACGTCCGAAATATATGCACGCTCGATATCGTTAGCGCGAAGGAAAAATTTATATGGCGGTATATAAATAAATATATGATCCTCTTACGACAGGATGACTTTCCAGGTCGTTAGCAAGAGAAATAATAAAAGCATATAAGTCGGTGAACGTTATAACAAAATTGAGATAAGACGACGAGAATCTCTATTTTAACGGATTTCAGGGAAAATGAGCATCTTTCGATCGCTATATCCGTTTTTCAATCCTTGCCACTTTTGTACATAGTATCCGAGTACTCGCGAGAAGAACGAATGCGAACGGTGTAAGAAAAATTGTATGACGTAAGCTTAGAAACGGTTCAACGAGTGATTTGCAACGTATGCGTATGCTGCAAGGAAAGAAGAAGGAAAAATTACAAATGTTTACGGATCGTATGATCGTCGATATGGGTGGGAGAGAGTAGCGCAAGGGAGATAAATAAAAGAGGTTGAAGCAAAGAGGAGAGACAGAATTTATCGACATAATATTACATTATTAACAAATGTATGATGTCCCACTGTGATAAAAAAAATTTTGTTTTTGCATGTAAAATATAATACTATTAATGTCATAAGTACGAAAGAATCATATTACGGCGCATATATATAGATGTATGCGCTGACGCATGTACGATCTTAGATCGATCTATGTATCTATATATATATCTATATATGTGCAGGCATAAACATACAAGCATACATATATTGTGATTAAGTGTGCACAAGGATTACGATGTGCATGCGACTATACAAAGAATACAAATTTTAATTATTCCCCTCGCGTTTTCACACGCTCACGAAATAAGAATCTGGGACGATTTAGTCCTGTTCCATGAAACATATACATAGAAAGTATATACATATACTTATACTATATACGTGTAACTTATAAAGGAACGTAGAAATCATAAAATATTGAAAAATTATTCATACAAACTTGTTCATACGTATAAATATACATTCGATATGAATCAACCAATTTAATCAATTAATCGCTCCTGGCTTAATTGAAGAGTAAATAATTTGTTGCATTTAATTTCTTAATTAATAAAACAACTTGCTTTTATTTCCTGTAACGTTTTTTTTGTTTTTGTCCAAATGGAAATAATTTGTAGCGATCTTTTTCACGTGCTTCGCTGTTTTGTAATCAATCGTATTAGGATCCGACAGACCCTTGAATAGCAATTAATATTCTCTATACGAGATCAGTCAATTTTGGATATCAGTTAAATCGATAGATTATGGATCGTTGGTGAACGTTCGACCATATACCTTCATTGCCCGTATTAGTCTTTGAGCGTGTGAAAACTGGGGATATCAGATAAGTGTTTATTCGCTTTTTTGCGCAACGGTCATCCTCATATTGTACCGTTTATTTGGTAGTACTACCATGTAAAACCATTTATATTTGCATATAATTAATATGTTTTAATTATAAAACACTGTTCATTTTTTTCTTATACTCCTTAACCCGATATTACAACCAACGATGCTTGGATACGACGAAGATAAATTATTAACCGAAGACCTTGCGACGTATGGACGCGTCGACTTTTTTCACGCATGAATTTTTATCATTTTCAAAGCGATTAATACGTTCTTTTGACGAGTCAAATTAGGAACCCATTCAGGCAGTATTTCTTTTACGCTTGACGATTATTTCACATACGATCGCGCGGTACGCGTCACACTTTGCGACGTTAATAAAATGAAAACTTAATTTGGTAGGATCGAATTATGCAATTACTGTATCGGTATCCGTAGACGAAGTTAGTCACGTTTTCGCGAATACGTGCCAGCGATTCAAATGAAGTTTGTGATGTATATGCAATTAGTTTCGTTCCATCATCATTATGAGTAAGATAGAAGGAATTTATAATTAGTTACATATGGATTTTACATACGAATCATTCGCCATGTAACCGAGCTCGATCGATAATAAATTTCTTAGATCAAATTTAAACAAGTATCAAAATATACTAGAAATTCGAATAGCTTATCAGACTATTTTTCGTGCGAAAATTGATTATTTTTTCAAATATAAATAATATGTAATAAAGAAAATATAAAATTTGTATTACAAAGCGAGTAGTAGGTATAAGATTGGAACTACCGCAGGTTTGTCGGTACATTTTGCGCCGTAGGTACGTTATATGCAATAGTGGTAAAACTATAGCATTGGGAGAGAAGAGAGAGAGAAGGAGAGAGAGAGAGTGGGGACAGTAGTGTATCGTACCGCGAGCTTGCGCGCCGCATTGCACGGCCGCAGTCGAGTCATTATGCAGGTACTGCCTGTCACTTCGGCTCGTCGTGACCGCAAACCAACGTCGCCGATTCGAGTTTTCTCCCTCCACTGGCTCCCTCCTCGTCCCTTTTCTTCTCTCTATCTATCTCCCGATTCCTCTATCTACTCGAATTCCAGCGATTCTGTCACCGATACCATTGGCGAGTCACTGAATATGTTATAACGCGTTTAACAATTCTTTTTGACATACGATCAAAGGTAAACAAAGAGCTGGAAGCTCGCTCGATATCCGAGTTAACGTTTAAATTGAGCTTAATCCTCCTCCGGGTTAAACGAGCTCGAAAAAGCGACGAGTTTCTCCTTTGGCGCGTATCGAAAGTCGCTTTAATCTTCGCTTTAGCGGAATATCCTACCCCTTTTTTGTAGTTGTTTTTGTTGCGCGAGATCAGTGGGTTAAATATCGAGGAGGGGGCTGGTAATAGTTTTTTATTCCATTGTATCGTGCTTTTAATTTCACGCTTAAGTGGCTTTCCGATCGAGCGTAAACTTGTGTTTTCCTTGCAAATACGAAGAACTAACGTTACCGATAACGATACGAGCCGGACGCAATAGAACGGGGTCGATTGTTTAGCTAATTGGACGCGATACGTGGTCACGCGATTGGTTGTATTCTATTATCGATATTACATTTCGAAGGAATCGACGTAAGTAGGGGCACACGTAATATCGTTATTAAAAATGTTTAGATCGAAGTTTCACGTAATCTCGAGTAGGTACGTCGGCTCGAAAAGGGCTAGATAAATTGCTAAATCAACGGAAGGTCCCGAATCTTTTTATAGGATCGGATTGCGTGACCAGCACGTTCTGACCTTTCAGATTTCTTTCACGAGGTCTATTCGCGCATACGGATGTTGTGTCTTCGGCTTGTGTGGGTATGGGAGCGGCTGATTCACGAGTAGCTCGTTTTATTGGCACGGTCGGGGTTAGTCTGAACAGTGCTTGCCTCGTACTACTAACATCCGTGTTTTTCGTCTCGGTCAAAGGCATGATCGCTTTTTTTTTTCTTTCTCTTTTTTTTTAATCACTCTCGACCGAACCAACGTACCCTTTGCGATTACGTCGAGTCGATGAAATTGAGAGCGATGGGAATCGGACGTCAAAGGTTTTGTCGGTATTTAGGTGGACCTTTTTTTTGGACTCATTTATAGCGATCATTACCCGAAGAGAAGCTTATATCTGTTCTACGAATATTTTAATTATATCTGTGAGTGTAAAATGAAATGACATAAATCATTAGCGTTTCACGTTTTACAACGTAAAGCGTTAAGCATATTATTACTTCGAAAAGAAAAATTAGATTTGCTACACTGTTTCTCTTTTGAAAAAAAAAAAATATAATCTTCCTGGCCTAGATTAAAAACAAAAACTAAAATGTTTTGAAACTCTAACTCACGTCGTTTTGCCTTACAACTACATATGTATATACGACGTCTATGTTAATGAGGACAAAATTACGAGTATCGAGCGGTTTAGAGTAAAAAGCTCCTTTACCTTTGAACAAGTTAAAAAGCCGCGATGTCAAATTTACTTGTTGGTCGAAAATTGTGTATACAAATAAATAGATATATATTTGGTACATTAATCCGTACATGGATCAAATTTATCGTAAGTAAATATTACCTCTCTTTATGTACCTTTCATTAAAATATACTTTCATTCTTCGTTTTTACTATTTACATATTGTTTCACGTGAAACCACCGCAACCGTACGAAGACCACCCAGTACACTGCTCTATTTACCATCGCTCCATAAACGTCCTAACGAGATAAAATCGTTAAAAATCGATCTTTCTAGAGCAAAAAAAAACGAAATCATGGCATCAAGTTTCTATCTCTTCAAAAAAAAAAAAAAAAAGAGAGTTTCCTTCTTAAAACGCTAAAGCTTTCTTACACGCGACCTTCCTAGTAGGATCGGCCGTGGGCGAGCTCTCGATCTTCGACCTTCTCGAGTGGTAAAGTTCGAACGGTGATCCAAGTTCGGAGGACGCGTCTCGAAAGGGCGCACTCGGGTCGAGGATCGTAAAAGAGGGAGAAGGGTGGAAGAGGACGCGCGCGACTTCCGCGTAAGCGACCTCGATAAGAGGGGCCTCGAAAGGAGGTCAGCTCTTTCTTCCTGGCTGTGGCCGGCTGCTGGCCGGGGGTTAGTACGTCGGCTCTATCTCGGAGTCATTCGGCTTCGTCCGTCGACGCTCGTGTCGTTCTCTCTTTGACCCAAAGAGAGAAAAGGGAATGAGTGAGCTAGAAGAGGAGGAGGGGGTAGGGGATGAAAGAAGCAGGGGGTGCGCGCGCGCGACGTCGCAGGTATCGCGCGCAGGAGCTATCGTATGCCGACGCCGGCAGGTGGTGGTGGTCGAAAGCGAAGGGTAGAGGGGGTAGTTCGTTCTCACGCGGCGGTTCTCGCTCGTACGCTCCGCGGAGCCGTCGTCATTGGGCGTCGGGACGTCGCGACGACGCTCTTTACCTTTCGCACTATCTCCTATTTTTGTCTCTTCGCGAAACGCGCGTGGTTTTACAATACCGTGTCCGTTTCCTACGAGTAACGCTCACTGGGTTTATATAGTCTCTCTTTTTTGAACGTCTTATCGTTGCTTGAGGTGTGCGCGAGCCAGGTTTATTCGACTCTCGGTAGTGCTGCCGTGTCGACTCTTTTTGATCGAGCCCCGAATAAGCTAGTTCAAGAGTCACCCTCGTTGCAGTCGCTTCGGTGCGTCAGTGTGAAGTTCGCGCGGGCTCGAACGTGCGCGCGCGCACGCGATCCTCCTACCCTCGTCGTACGGAGACGCGTGTTTCTCGGTGGTGTCAAATCGCGATAGATCGTGGCCGATGGCGGCGATCGTTGATCGGTTGTGAGTCTACGATCGAGTTTTTTTTTTTTAAAGCAAGAGATATCGGGCTGGCACTCGATCGTGATTTTTCGGACATCGACGATATATCGGTGAAAGTGGAGGAAAACGTAGCGCAGGATGGGACGGACGACGTTGCGACGATCGAGCGACGAAGGACAGATCGTTGTCGCTCCTGCCTTTACCGCCCGCGCCGTCGACGTCGTCGTCGTGCTCGAGAGGAGACTCTCGAGATTCGAAACGAGGTTCGCGAGCCGAAAGATCTTTGGGAGAGGTTGAAGAAAACGATGAGAAGTTTTCGGTTTGAGAGCGAAGGTGGAGGGGGAGGAGGGTACGGTGGAAGAGAAGAAGGGAAAAAGAGAGTAGACGAGGAACAACTTCCAAAAGGAAGAACGAGAGTCATGTCACGTGTAGTCCATACGCTCTTGGCACGTTCCGCGCCAATCGCCAAACTGTTCCTCGCAGCGATCCTCGTGCTCTCCTGTTGTGCTAGTTTCGCTCGCGCCAGCGAGTTTCCCGAGAGGGAATGTTGCGTCTTCCCGTTACCGGAGCCAACCGGCAGATCTACGGCCGCGCCTATACCGACCGGAAGAAGCGGTGAGTAATTTTGTTTTTATTATTTTTCAAATTTCCTACCGAGATTCGATCGACTCCTACCCGAGCATTCGATAGGTCGCGTCTATTCGTTCAACGTCTTGTATTAACTCTTGCTAGTCAATCTGGTACCCGTTTCTATATTCGTTTTAGTCATTTTGTATGTTTTCGTGAAAATATCGCAAAACTGTTAGAAATCCACATTCTTTGGATTCCTTTGGAAAGAAGACGCTCGGGGTAGGGTAAGAGTGGCAGGAGCCACGTTTTTAAAAGAGCTACTATCATTTACATAGTAGTTTATGAACGAATGTTCAACGAATCATAATTTTAAACTAGCAAAAACTTTACTAGTTTTTCAAAAACTAATTCGTCCAACATTTGTTCCAAAACTACTGTCTAAATGATAGTGGCTCTTTCACGCCACTATTCCCCTACCCGGGATGCGAAAAACGGTGAACATTTTGATCGTATCTACACGAGTTAAATAAAGAAAAAATATGGAAGAAACGCATAGAACGAGTTGTAGCAGCGATCAAAGTAATCATACGACGCAGTCGCGATGAAATGGCTGATGGTACTAGCGTTAATCGTGAACTTCGTTCGAGGTTACGCCCGATCGAAGGTTACCGCTCGTGTGTAGCGCATCGAAGAAGTTTTGGCGCAGGAAGTCGTTTATATCCCACGACGGAATCCCTTTCTCTCTCTCCCTCGATACGAGCATATACCGTGTCGCCTATACTACGTGACGTTGCCCTCGATGTGGGGCGTAAGTAATGAAAACCGATCAACCTTCGGCTCTCCGTACGCTATGTTACGTCGTTAGCGCGATAAATGCTCGGATCGAAAGCTCTCGTTGTGTTCCTGCCCTTTAAAAAGATCGTAGAAGCGTGTTACCATTTATAACGACGCACGCCGCGCTGCTTTATAATAATTATAAATGACCTCCGTTAGAGATCGAGTACGGAGATACGAATGATGAACGCCGTAGGATTGTAAATGTGTCAAGAGTACGTATTACCGAGATTCGCGTTGAGACAATTAAGAATTGGAAATATTACCTTTCAAAACTTTCCAGACACACGTACCGATCATGGATGGCTCGTAAAAGCCGTTTCGATATTTCGTTTCTTCATCGTTCGCGTAATCCCCGTAAATTTTTGTACAAAACTCGGTCAACTATACTTTCACGAGGAAACGTTGGTAGAATAATCCTTAGATTCGTTTCTCTTCTTTTTTTTCGTCGCGTACGCGAAAATGCAGAAGGAGACGAAGGCGTCCGAGCATTTAAAAGAAAACACCGTCAAAGAATAAAAGCGAGCACGGAGTAAAGATGCATAAGGAGATGGCGGAAGGGTGTGAGCGTACGTGTGTGAGTGTATGGGTGGTTACACATAGAAGGGTCACAGAGGTGTACTCCTTGCTCCGTGGTGCGTCTCCGTGTATCTTAAACGTCGCAAGACGACTCGTGGCGGTGGTGGAACGAGAATAAGTAGACGCGGACGAGAGAAGAGACGAAGGAGATAAATGAATAGTAGGAGGCGTAAGAGGAAGATATAAAAAGAAGTACGAAGGAGAAAGAGAGAGAGAGAGATGGGGGGAAGGGAAAAATGAGGGATAGAATAAGCAAGAAGGAAGGGGATAAAGAAGTGGCCTATTGACGTTAAATCGTACGGTGAGGCGCTTTCAAACCTCGCCGCTATTTTCATGCGACCTACTTTGCGAGCCACGCCGTAACGAGGTTGCTTTCGAACAAATTCAAAGTGCCTTCAAGTTGGTATTCCGGCTCGTTCGCTCGGCAATCCCGGAATTTTTGAACGGGCAATAACGTTGCGTCACGTGGCTGCGGGATTTCGCGTCTGCATTACGCCCGGCTCAATTTCACCCATATAAGCCCCTCGGAGGGCTCCGTGCCTTTCGGCGTACCTTCCGTTTCTGCCCTTTTTTTTTTTTCTTCTAACAGCCGCGAACTCGTTCCCTCGAAATGGGTCGGCGCGAAGACTCGTTAGTCTACGATGACGATTAATCGTCGTCTCGAGGAACACGAGCGAATACCGTGTGGCGTGCGAGCAGCTCACGACATCGTGTCTCTCGCGTTGTTCTCCTTACCTCGGCCGTGCGTAAACAAGAAACGCTTGTCGCCTCTCTTAGCGCGCTATTAATCATTATAATGCTAACGGGGGTAGCGTAATGATTCCGATGGTACACCGGCATTACGGCTATTAGCTCGTGGCCCGAGATGCCACGGCCGCTGTTGGTGCATCGTGAGAATTTACTCTCCGACGTCTCAAGATTTATCGTCTTTCTACCAAAGAAAACCGTAACTTTGTCATATATATGTACGGATGTACGTAGATCCACGTTAATGTACACGAATACATTGATATTGATACGATATATTTCTATATATAACGGTTTCTCGTACCACGAAATCCGGATATAAGGAATAATCTTATTATACTTGTTCTTTGACGCCGAATCGATTCTAGTTTCGACGTTTCTCGTTATATCCTTCCTCTAACTCGCATTATTCCATTCTCGCTATTTCCAGCTCGCTTGGATTATTCTACCAAGATAGAGAGAGAGAGAGGAAAGATTTTTTTATGTCGTCTATATTAACGAGCATACCGAGAAGATTCGTGCCCCGACGACTCGGCTGACGGTCGAGATCGAGCCGTAACGTTCTCATCCGATCTATCTTTCTACTTGACCCGGTTCCATTTCTTTATTTTCGAATACCACTCGAAACCGCTTCCTCTTTCAAAATTATCGCCGCTACTTATACATAAATTCGACAAAGAAATGATGAAACTTTCCGCAATATCGCGTAAAAGTGGCTAATTAATTGGTCGACTCGTTACTCTTCTCTACTTATAATTACAGAAGAGAGAAATTATCAATTAGTTTGAGAGTCGCTTTTATTGTACCGTCGACTCGGATTTCTCCCTAGCGAGTTACTTCCTTCCCTACTCGTGTTGACGTTCGTGCGAACGTTTGTTCCGTAACCCGAAAATATTGGTATATCGTTTTCTTAAAATGAAAGACGTAATTGCAATTTTCTTTAACGCGTAAAGCGAGACACTCGTCGCGGCTTTTAAGGATCGTTTGATATGACAAAGCTTATAATAACTCGAGAGGTCTACTTTACCTTGCCTCTTTAAATTAATCCTTCATTAATATCCACTTTTCCCTCGTTTCCTTTCCTCCCATCCTTTCCAAGGAAGATTGGAATATTATTTTTCAGAGTTCACGAATCGACTCTTCCTCTATAATACTTTTTCATTTTTGTCCGTCAACAGGGAAGCTTAGGCAGCATTTAATTTGCGAAATATCCTACGCAGTCTGGGGATATTAATACTAAGGGTCGTTAATCATTACGAAAGCGAGTCTCGTGCGCTCGCACGAAATCAACTCGCGCGACGACATTGCCCGCTCATAAACAAGTCCACCGGCTGGAATTTCTTCTAGGATGAGAAAGGGAACTAGAGAAAACATGGGTCGAGAGAGAGGGAGAGAGTTTCTCGGTTGGATTCTTCCGTCATATAAGCTCTTCTTCGTAAGCGTGTCTTCGTACCGTAGCCCCGTGTAGCATGCGCTCTCGTCCGAACTTTTTCGCTCGGCGGAAAATGTTTACCTTGCCTCCCCTGTCTACTACTTCCACCAACACTACGGTTCTCTCTTTCTTTTTCTCGCTTACATCCTCACCGTTTTCCTCTTGCGCGACAATTCTTAGAGATTTTTGACATATCGGCGACTCGCAAATCAGAAAACGTCGCAAAAATCTTGTTTAGTCGAAAAATGAAAAGAAGTGATCTCGCTTTGAAGAATTTTACGTTTAAAGAAATGCCAAAACGAAAAGAGCGAGAGAGTGAGAAAGAGGCGTCTCGCCCTCGACGAGGTTCGGCATTAAGTAGTATATGTCGAGCATTAGTCGGACGAATGTAATCTCGCCTCTTACTCGTTAATCTTTCTCCTCGCGAGTTATAAAAAAAACTTGACGCGTTCATAAAACTTGCACGAGAGAGCGAGAGAGATACAACCTCGCATATAAAACGTATATATTCGTGAGGGAAAGTATCGCTTTGCGAAGCCCATTCCGAAATGGATAATAAAGATACGAATCGTACTTCTGCATTCGTTCGAA
The DNA here is from genome assembly GCA_916049575.1 of Ancistrocerus nigricornis. Taxonomy (NCBI): domain Eukaryota; kingdom Metazoa; phylum Arthropoda; class Insecta; order Hymenoptera; family Vespidae; genus Ancistrocerus; species Ancistrocerus nigricornis. Next base: position 9,704,083 of record OU696669.1, on the reverse strand, counting down.
TTTCTTTTGTACGTTGCCCTACAATATTTTCTATCTCGAATTTTTCCGAAACTCGGTATTTCGTCTAGCCGTTACGAGATCTCCGTGCGATTTTGGTTTCTTCGATGTTCGATATATCGGTAAGCCGTCAGTCATAGCCGCTTTCTTGAAATTCAGTGAAATCGTACGATGTTTCGCCGGGCGTCGAACCCTTATTATAAACCAGCGGTGCTACGTAATACAGACGTGATCGGGTGTCATGAAGGAAAGGGTAAATAACGGTCGGAAAACCAATATCGACAAAAGCTCGGGAGACAAAAGTTTCCTGCCCGTGGTTCGTGCTTAAGAGCTGCCGGAAAAGCTGTTGCAAGAGCGGCGTAGGAATGCAGAGGTATACGCGAGTTCGTCACTCGCCTTGATTATCGATTCGCGTATCCGTTCGACGATGTCCGCGAAATTGAATACAAATGTCAACATTAAATATTCATTCGCTTTTTTCGAGCTTCTCCAAAAATATGCAGAGGAGGTCGGAGAGTGCGAGGTAGAAAAGTGAAACGTAGCGTGTTAGGTCGTTATAAATTATTTCGGGTTGGACTCGAGACCAACGTGAAAGAGATAATAACGCAAAAGTTTGAATCGATGTCGTAGCATAAGATAATCGGAAGGTATAGCGGTGGGACCGGAGTCTACTTTGATTCTAATTCTTTTCGAAAACACGGTATAAAGTTTCGGCCTCGTGGACATTTACGACGAGACGAGTCTTGAAACGCGCACGCGAAATCGTTACAACCGGGAGCTATACGACGCGTCGGTCGTTCGACTTTTATCGTAACGCCGTTGAATGAAAGCAGATTTTGCGTTTTACGCGTCTCAAAAAATTTCGAGATAAAAATACTGGAGGAGATAGCACGCGTTCGCACGAAAATATCGAATTTTCCTATTTTATGCGGTGTACGCGGCAAAGCGCATTTTTAGCGACCAATACGAACGCGGTTCGGTCACAAAGAGATTCGTTAGGGTTGCCGCCGTCGGGTGGCAAGTAAAATTCACGATAAATTCGTAAATTATTTTCGAGAGAACGGGAAATTTTCCATGGATGCCAAATTCCTCGGCCATGGCGCAAAGCGATCATTTTCTGGACCACTATCCGGCGATCACGTAAATCCGTATACCGTGGCGTTGAGTTATGTTTACGCCGCGCACCCGTCGACGCGTGAACATCGTTTGCATTCACGTGCAAAGACACAGGCACGTCCGGTAGAGTGGTCGGAAGATTGGCAAGCAAACGTACATTAAACGGTGGATATGCGATTAAGCATTCTCGATGCATTCGCATCGTTGCAATCTGCGCTAGTGCCTGGTTGCGGGGTAATCAAACGCGATCTATCTCACGCGGGATGCGTGACCGTCGCCGGTCTCCCTTCTCTTCGTTCTCTCCGAAAGAGCTGCTCCGACTTTTCATATTTCGAACGATAAATCAAGGATTCTCTGGGAGAGAAAAAGAGAGAGAGAGGTAAAAGAAAGAACAAGAAAAAAAGGCAGACAAGGACTTAATCGCGAGTCCCAGACGGACGCCGGTAAAAACTACCGAAATTCGGAAAGTTTCTCGGCGGTAGGATAAATCGGTAAACGTTTCGAGTGTTCGTGAATAATAAATCATAGAACGGGCGGAGTAGGAACGATTTAGACCTATAAATCCTCGGGCGTTCGTCCGATGAAGTATTTTTAAAGTTCCTCTCCTTGCGATCTCAACGATTCGCCGACGACTCGAGAGTTCTCGCTATCGATTCCACGTTTGCAACTTTCGATGCATCAACGAAATATAATTTCGGTAAGCCTACGTAATACGTTAATTACCTTATAATATAGTTGATTCGTAATAATTTTCGATCGGCCGAATACGAATCATTGAGGCGCGTATCATAATATCGGAGCTCCCTTTAATTTAATTTAGTTAATACTATTTATTGGATATATTCTTGTCTTCTTTCTTCGCTCGTTCACTTTATCTATCAATTTGGATTAATTGGTATATTTCGCGTGCAAATTACGTCATTAAATTCATTCAATTTATTCGTTCGCTCGATCGGAAACCATTTCAAAGTTTAGGTTATATATGAGTAGGTACTTGTTAATTTTTTTTTAATAATAATCTCTCTCTCCTTTTCCTCCTTTAACGATATCTTCCAAAGTTAAAAGTTTGTTTCATTAGAATTTGCAGAAAATTTGCCAAGTTCTATGCGGCATTTTTTTAAGAAAGAGCACGAATAAGAATTCGAAGGTGAAAGAAAGGTAAAGACGTTGAACGATGTCACGTCGCGAGGGAGGCAAGAAAAAAGGAAGGTAAGAGTCGAAGGAAAAGTAAAAAAAAAAAAAGGGTAGAGGGGTGATTCCGATCGAAGGCCTTGACGAGAGTAGCATATTTTTATTCGCTACCGCGAAGGTGCGACGGTCGCGGTTTAAGAAAAAAAAACCAAGAAAAAAGAAAGGGGAGGGTGAGGATCGGGTCGAGGCTGTTCGACACGAAAGCTCCGTGAACGAGCGCGTTCGCAGGCCTTATCGCGAAAAGGGCCTACCCTTCTAACCGTTGGACTCTCTTGGAAGAGATCTAATCGTCCAGTGGTTTCCTTCGCTCGCCGCTCGGCTGCTCGGCTCTCGTGTCGGTCTTGCTTTCCGCGAGGGTTACCCCCGAGACCTCCACCACCTTCTCTCTCTCTACCTTCGTCGTTACAACCAACACGCGTCGCTTTCCTCGTAGTCTCCTCGTCTAACCGATCGTTGGCCCAACGTAGTCGACCGTTTACTGCCGTCCTGGGGCCGTCGTCTCCTAACGACGACGACGACGACGATGACGAGAAAAAGGGGGAGGTCGAGGAAGACGGCGAGTTTACACGCTACAAGGTGGCCCGTTAATGTCGGCACGCGAGGAAAAGCTTAAGGGTTTGCCTTTCGCCAAGGAACGTTGTTCCGATACAAGCTCAACGTCGAACCGAAATTCATCGGTCGATCTTTACTCCCTACCCTTTACAATTTATAATTCCATAGGCGACGCGTTCCATTCGTAATTTTTCTCCTCCATATTCACGAGATCTCGCATTTTCTTTTCCCTTTTTCTACGTGGCACGTTCTCGATATAGGTATATATGTAGGTTGTACACGTACGAACGTATATATAATACTCGGTGCCGTACTCGAAAATCGATTGATGGTTGAGCTCGAGCCACTTTCTTCGCTCTTTCGTTTTAATTAGCACGTCGCATCTTTGCAGAATCGTACCACTGACAAAGAAGAAATCAAAGAATTACCGTAAAGCAGTCTAGCTCGTGCATTTAATATTCCCGTGAGAATTGCATAAATGAAAATGTGGTTTCGCTTGCAGTTTTATCTCTCTCTCTCTTTTTCCCTCTCCCTCTCTCTCCTTCACCCCTTTACCCTCCAACGTTCGTTAATGCGACGCTAATTCGATGGCATTACCGGTGTACTGCCATCGAGCACTTTAATGCCGTTGCTCCGACGACACGCGATCGAATTTAAATCCTCCGCATAAGCGGCCGTTCGCGCTTACATCGCGTATACTTCCAATGACGTTGAAAATAGAATCGGACTATCTCGTTAGACAGAAAATTTGCGATAACGTTGCGATTCGCGAAGCTCCCGATTGGTAAGCATCCGCGATTTCGAAGCTTTCGTGTTTACCTCTACGTGTTTCGCTTATTCCACTGTTACCTCGATTTTCTCGGACGTAATGGTTACACTCCGATCTTCTTGCTGCGATTCAACAAACAAACGCTAATGCGATGTGTCGATGAAAGCAGGATTCGAGCTTCGTAGCAAGTTTAACGAACTTCGATGATGGAAATTGCAGTTGGGCGAGGGTGTGAGGGGTAAAAGGGAGTTCGAGCTTGAAACGTTCAGTCAAGTACGCACGGCGAGTTTGATAGGTGGAAATAAAGCGAAAATATTCGAACGTATATATGCATATAAGTGTACATACGTGGTAACGTTTTACCGCGGCGATATGGACCGTAGCTCGTAGCGGTCTTCCGTGTATGCGTGTGGCCCCTATCTACACCTCGGAAACAATAAAAAAAAAAAGCATCGCGTATCGAGTATGATTCTCGATACTCTTGTAATAAAGCTTTCGCGAGCATGGGTAACGTTGATTCGACGCGTTTGATTTACTTTCGGACTCGTTCGTTCGGTAAAAGTCGAGGCTCCGGAACGGTATGCTTTTTCGTCGGATAACGCAACCCTTTTTGCATTTATTCGACCATTTATTCCTTCGATCGCTCGCACGTCATTTGAATCTTTCAACGCGTCTCTCCACAAAATGATTCCAGCATTCTGCCGGTGTCGACGATAATACAGTCAGTTTTCATAAACGTATCTCAAAACCGAATGTACGTTGGTCCACAACGGCTTTCGACGCAAATTATAGAAGAGCTGGGTCAATAGCGATACTCGGAATCATACGTCGACTAATAGCAACGACAAAGCAGAAAACGGGGTAGGGATGCGAGAGATGCAAATTGTGCGCGCAGAAGTACCAGTCGTACCAATTGTACATCGTTCTTTGAATAATCCAACGTGAAACCAAAGCTATCCGCGAGAGGGCTGGCGCGTGTAACCGAGCTTTGCGTACTTCGTTATATAAGTTTATCCATGAAAATGTTATTCAAGGAGAATATTGTTCGCGTAAGTCTGAATTGAAGAAGATTGCTATCGGCCGAGTGAATTTCTACTCTATTCAAGATAAATACGCGGGGTTTCTTCGACCTGGACTAAAAGATGCGCGTCTCGGTGCATTGATAAATTATATTAAATAAAAGAAAGCTCGATATCTCGAAGCAAACGAGAGGAAGAAGAACTTCGTGCTACCTTTCGCTTTTTTTTTTTCTTGCTTCGAGAAGCAAAGCAATCCCACGCATCTCGACGCGTTTATACCAGGCTCCGAGTGCTTCGCGAATTAGCGTACATTATGCGAGCGTTGCACGGTACGCGAATAACCGTGCGAGGTAGCCAGAGCATCGCGCCCGTGCAGTCGCCCACTCCGAGAGTTATAAAGGCGCGGTATTCTCCCGTTAATTCGACGGTATCCGCGGGCCGAGGCTCCGCGGGGGCTCTTTAATAGCGGCTCGTGTCGACGGATTAGCGAGCTCCGAAAGGATAGAACGCAAACAAAGTTAAAGCCGAAAGTTAAGCCAAAGCAGAGTGCCGATAGCCGAGCGTTCGCTCGTCAAATCGCAGTTTATTTTGTCGGTTTGCCGGGAGTGGAGGCCGAAGGAGGGGAAACGAGAGGTGGCACCGAGAGGAAAGCGCCTGGCAACGTCATCAACGCCGTCATCAGTGCCAACGGCTTGCCGATCTCGTTAATCAACGTTAATTCGTGGTATTAATTGGCTCGTCGAAGTGTACACACCATGTACGATAACGAACGCGATCGGATCGGTCTGTTATCTTACGTTACTCGACGTCGCTACGGATCGTCGATCTTGTATCAACGATAATTGCTACCGTATTCTTCTGCAAATTATACGCGTCTCTTGCTCCTTGTAAACGTGTTCTTTAGAAGAGCATAATCGCTATTGGTATCGCTTAAATTGATGTTCGTTGTCGCATGACGACTTTGACGATACTTTGGCGTCGATTAATAGTTGTTAAACAAGGAAATACGCTCGTTTCACGTTAGCTCGCTGTGTGCTTACTAGCTCATCTCGTACCGTTAATTAGGACAATGTTAGTGCAAACATGCTTTCGTGTGTATGCGTTCATTCATATACAGGGTGTCATAACTGACAGTAACGTCTTAAATATCTCGCTTATTTTTTATGATAGGAACAAATGTTAATATTCAGATCGCAATATATATTTATTTATTCATTTAAGAGTATCATCGTTTGATACAAACAAATAAAAAAAGAAACAAAAGTAAACAAGGGAAATGTAATATATAAATGAAAAATAAATCTACAGCCAGTATAAAATAAATCGTTTTACAATTATTTAATAACTAAGATACAAAATTCGTGGGATGTACGATACCATAATTTTTGATATTACATTCAGTTATTATCGTTGTTGCAAAATTTTGCATGTTTTAAATCGAATAGCAAGCTTTTCAACGTTAATTAAGTTGGACGTTACAAAAATATTCGAAATAAGGCGAGACACTTCGTATTCAGGTCTCAGTTACATTTCTCATACACGATAAGCTATGATTGCATTTTTTAACTTTATTGGAGCATGTATCGTTGCAATTTTTTTCATATCCTTTTCTCGTCTCGAGATACAACGGAATTATTTCCATCGTGAACGTGCACACAAACACAAATACAGATATATTTCGATGCAAAATCGTAGATGAGCGTAAAAGCGGGGAATCTTTTGCGAGCTACGCGATGTAAATTGGACGTCGATCGCATAATCGCGGAAGGCTATGGAGCAATGGTGGTTGGTCCAGTAGCGACGCGTATCGGCTCGAGCTTCTCCATCCAACGGTAATTTATCTTGACCCGATGCACGAGCATGGCTTTATAGCCAATATATATCGGTAAAGCTCCAGTTATTTTCCTAATCTGTATCCAGCGTTCAATTCGGATCCGTGAAGAAGAGGATTACGTCGGTTCGTTCGGTTACGAAGCACGGTGACGCGGCATCGTTCGTTTTCTTTCTTCGCAAATATCGTAGACGTACGCTTGCATACGTTCATATATGTATATACCAACGAGTATATGTACGCGTAGATCGTAGATACGTATGCACGTTGGGAGCATTGTACGCTTCTCGAGTGGAAAAACGTTTCCGCAGCTTCCACTCGAGCGAGCTTTCGTGCCCGTCGAGTCCGGGCGTTATAATCGTTGCAATTTTATTCTTCTCCGTTAGCACCGAGTCGCTAGGCGAATTAGACCTCGATGCATTTGTCTGTTTTATTCGCGCAATCTCCTACTCTATCGTTTTTTTCTCTCTCTCTAGTTCTTCCTCCCTTCTCTCTTTTCCATCCCCTTCTCAAGGGATTCCAAGAAACGTAACGCCTTCGAAGATTTCTTCAGTGATATTTTGGCGAAGGGAGAATTTCGCGGAAGCAACGAAAGTATCGGCCGTGTTTCTATGAACGAGAACCGTCGAAGGGGCGGTCGTGTTCGGCTCACCGCGATCGATGTTCCGCACGAAAGTGAGGTCACGAGATTCCGTCGTTTCGTTTACAATTTTACCCGTGCCGTCCAGGGAAATGAATCGCACGTGAACGAAAGATGGAGAACGCGCGCGCGCCAGTGGTGTAGCGAGCAAAAGGAAAGAGAGAGAGAGGACCAAAGTAAGAGAAAAAAAAAACAGCTGAGGCAGTGGAGAAGTAAAAGTAGAAGGGATGGCTGCTTCGACCGATTTCGTGAGAATCAATACCGTCGAGCAATTTCATAAATGCTTTCGATGGAACTTCTCTCTCTTTCGGTCTCGTTTTCAGAAGGAAGAACGAGAAGTAGCATCTCGATTCGTTAATATGAATATTGCGACGCATGGGTACTTCGAGACGAGACGATCGAACGCATTACACTATACCGCAAGAGCATCGTAAATAATCAGAACGCTATTTCTTTTGCGGAATCAGTTTCCGATGCCGCGAGGACGTTCCCCCCGGTTACGACACCTGACTACTCGTTCGTGAGATCTGTGAAATTAGAGTAAAACGAAGAGAAGCTTGCTTTTGTTCCATATTCATATTTATCGATAATAACATTGAAGCTACCGAGGTTAAACGCGTATTTACTTACTTTCGTCGCGTTTATCTATTTAACACTAAAATTTCTGACGTTAAACCTGCATTTATTTTCATCGCATATGGTTACTAATAAAAAAAACATTCGTTACTATATAATAGATAATAAGTAGACTGCGGATCTTTATGCAAATACATATTTTTCTTATTGCGTATGTTTTTCAAATTTTACATCTAAGACAACCCATTGAATATGTCACATGTATTCTTTGTATTTTACATATTTTTATTCAGTTATCAGCCCTACTTGCAATATTTGATAAATCATGAATTATAATTCATATGAATTTGCATAAAGATCCGCAGTCTAATAATAAGTTTGCACAAAAGTACAATTTTATTATACCTACGCGAAATATTGTAAAACGAAGAAACCTAAACCAATCATTCCAAGTTCTTCGGTAGTTCTAGTAACTAAATAACTTCATTGTTTCCCTAATTAGATAACTACGTGATAATTCTCATAGAACCGTTATTACAGTAAACATCAAGCGTATCGTTGCCCTTGATCATTAGAACGGAACAGTTTGTTTTGTTTACACACACACGCGCTTTTCTTCTCTTCTTGTTTTCGGGCAAGAGCTCGTCTAGTCGTTTATTACGGATTTTACGTAGGTTGGTGGTACGTAATGCCAATTAAAATTTGCACGATTCACGCGGAAGCATTTTCGCGGTCGGATTTTCGCTCGTTGTATATTTCATATTCGGGTACTTTCGTAGTTGCGCAACCGAGCCGGTCTTTCGACAGGGGATATACGTAAGTGAGAGTATATTAATTACCGCAGCCCATTTTCCAAAGGTTCTCTCACTCTTTCCCTCGTCGCTCGGTGCGGCCGACCGTGGACGAACGATAATTATAAAGCACCGTTCGTCCTTGCGAGTTTTTAACGTCGAAAGCCGCCTCGATAAACGTTGCGTGACGACGCACTCGTGTAATCAAACGAGAGGCGGAGACCAAAAGAGGGAGGTGAAATGCACCGAGTTCAATACGTCCAATAAATTTTTAGACCCGATGTATATGTATAGAAACGAGCATGTTGTATCCATTACTTTTATATACATAGCTAGAGTTCCTATAGTACTAAAATTCGTGCCGTGCTACATCGATGATACGTTAAATAAAACTTTATTCGTTGTATCAACATCATCGTATAAAAAAATAAGTGATTCAGTAAAATCTCGAGATGCAATACGGAGGCCCCTTATATTTTTATCGTGTTTTATTAAAAGTTTGTAATCGAATTAGTATGTTTGGGGAGAATTATTTTAATTTTCTTAGAAAACTAGTGGGCAAAAAGAGTATTGGCTACGTGATTCTTTGCGGAATTTAATGACTTTATGTATTTATAGGTATAGATATATACCTACTTAAGAAAAGTTACAAATATTGTCATTCATGCCAATTAATTGTTTGCCCGTAATACATAGGTATATTAATCATTTTAGTTTCATTTGTCCTATTTGTAGATACCGGACTAATAATTGTTAATGTACCTACTGATAATAATTATATATTTATGTGCATACTCACCGGTAAATGCTAGAGATCTCTATTTCATGTGTACCTAAGCGCATATACACGTGTTGTTAATATAGGTATCCATATTTTGTATGGTGTCTAATAGATGAAAACACGGGTACACGCCTATCAAAGCATATGAGTGCACGTATATTAACACATTCATATTCTACTTCGTGTCATTATCATTGTATAACAAAATACTGGAATATGTAAATACGTTTATGCAAATTATCAGTGAGCCAATATACCTATCTATAATTTATTAGATCGTAGACAGTTTACTATTCCTCGTAATGTATTTCAGTACCCGTAGGTACGTTAAAAACTATACAGATTGAAGTACGGATATTATTAGAAATTTTCACGTACCATTTGACGACCGTGACCCTTTTTTAGAATCAGTCAAAAGTTCTCACTCTTCGGAAAAGTTATTATAGCTCTCTTCTTCATTAATTGCCAATAACTAAATTCCAATAGAATCTTCGACATCTTATACGTTTGCATCTTCACGAGGATGCATCTTTCTCAATGATTGGTTATTTTTACTCTTCGGATCCGTTTCATCAATGGATCTTACATTTTTATAAATAAAGACGAAGAAGAATCTTTACTCAAATTAGTTTTTCCTTTTACTATAGTTTCCTTGAGTTCGATATGGAGTGGAACCATCGAGTTCAATTGCAACAGTCACTCAAATCGCTCCCTGGAGCGCTGTGATCCTACGATCTTCTATAACTTTCTTTAACATACCTATCTCAACGCGGCAATCCCGTTTTTTTATATTTAATTAACATATTCACAGTAATTCTGCAATAATCTCGTAACCAAGCCAAACTGTTACAATTTGATTTTTTTATAGGTATTTATATCAATTAAATCGTTTCTTGGTATGTAACGAATTATTTTAACTAAAAGTTCTTGTTAATTTACCCTTAAAACGTGGTAAAAAACACAATTAACTTACAAGTCGTATCAATGTATGATTATCTATGAAGAAGACTATGACCTTCGTTCGCTCATCGCGTATACCTACTCTTTAAGAAGTATCGAACAACGTTTGGTTTCAATTAAACGTGCTCAACGATTTAATGCTTCAACGATTTTTATATTTTCTCTTTCCATTCAATTTCCCAAGTTAGTGAGCGAGAGTTAAAATATTTTGCTTGCTGGTACTTCGTAAAAAAAAAAGGGAAGGAAAGATCTCTCGTGCGGCAGTGCGGTTGAACGAAAGGACGTAGCACAATGGATGGAAAAGGAAGCGAAGGAATACAGCGTTTTCCTCTCTTTTTATCGAAAGTACCGGAGTGCTATCGTCTTGTTTTCATTTGATACTCAACCCTCCCGATAACCGAGGACACCGGAATGACGATAAATAAGAAGAGAGGGAAGGACATACGAGGATGCATATCGTTTCTTACATGAGCTGAACGTTTCGGGAATAACGGTACACCTTTTTCGTGATCGTCTCTTGGATCGTGACCGTGTCAGGAAGAGGAATAAAGATGGATGGATGAATAGATGGAGAGAGAAGCAGGTGGCGAAGAGACGGGAGAACACTCTCGTTTCCTCGTACGGTCCTAGAAAATTCGTATGCATCGCCCCTTTTACCGTAGAAATGATCAAAGGAATTTGTGCCTTTTTTTCTCTCCCTCTCTCTCTCACTTTCTTTTTATCCGATACTTTTGTACAAAGGATTACTCCCTCGCGATATGGCTATACGAGAAGCGAAGAAAAAAAAAAAAATTGAAGGAAAGGAAGACGATATAAAATTGGATCTCCGCGAATTGTTTGTTAAGGCGATGCCAATGGAGATAGAAATAATAATAGAAAGAGGGAATCGATTAATTCTCTATACGACATTCGATTCTGTATTTAATCGGCCGATAGAGTAGACGAGCGAATATTCTATCCCGTCTGTATAACTATATACATACATATGTATATACGTATACATACACATTGAAAAAATGTACCTTTGTACTTGTCGCGCCGCCGCCGGTGAAGAGTTCAAGCCGACGAGAGTCGAAGCGCTAAATGGTGGAGGTCAAAGAAAAGCAGCGATGAGAACCTCGCATGTGTGGGCGGAATGATCGCCCGAAGTCTTCGTAAATACCGTTTCGCCTGGTACGCTCGAATTTACGGTAAAAAACATATCGGCAAAAAGAGGTAATGAAGAGCGGTTTATAAAGTTCCTCCTATCCTCCTACAATTTCCTTCCTTTTCGCTCCTTCCCCCTCTCTTTTTCTTCGCTCTGCATTCAGCTCACGTCGCATTTTCAGCTCCTCGTTGTTGCATTTCTTGGTGGTGGGGGGAATATGTGGTAGAAAACGAATCGCTTTCCCGGAGGATTTTCCTTCTGAATTTTCAATTGCCGTAACGATCTGGAGTGGTGCAGGGATAAAGGATAAAATGTCGGAAGAAAAGGGTGAGATGGATGAAAGGAAGAGTAATGAAAAGTCACGCACGAGGTGGTAAGACAGGTAACGCGAGTAGCATCGATCATTTCTACGAAAGACTCTTTGAGAGTCGCGTTTTCTCGACGACCATGCTTCGGATGGAACGAACAGTTAGAAAAAGAGGGAAAAGAAGAGATGGAAGAAACGATATAAGACGGTCGGATGGAGGCAGAGTCGTGGGACAAGGAATAAAAGATGTTCTTTATCTGTTTGGGAGTTACGAGCGGCTGTTTGGCAAAGGCCATTCACGTCCAGATCCGGTCACGTTACGGTCCTCGCGGCAAAAGTAACAGTTCGGGTTCTCGTGATCTACGCGAAAGAGAAACGACCGAGGAGCAAAGGTACCTAAGACTTCAACGTACTCGTGAACCTTCCTCTCTCTTCCTCTTTTTCTCTATCGCGCGACCCAAGAAAGATGGTCTCTTTTTTCGCGTCCCCGCGTTACGACCGCCACCAACCGTAATGTCGCCACTGATTTGTCTATTAAATCTTACGGTCGATTCAATCCGTCTACCGATTTCTTCCGATTCCCTGCGATTTCCTTCGATGGCCGTCCATTCTTTACATCTTTACGTCTTCTTTTCAGTGACCTCTTCTTTTCGTAAGATATATATTTCATGAAAATATCGATCGAAATTGTTAAGATCAAAACGCGCGACTGCCGATAATAATAATCTTCTCTTCTTATCTCGCTAAGTTTCACGAACTATTATAGTTCCGTTCGCCATACTGGATAGTTCAGGAACTATACGCTCTAAGGTAAGGGCCAGAGAGGGAGAAAGGTGGAGGAGAAAGTGTGGGTGAGAGAGAGAGAGGGAAGAGTGAAGAAGAGAAGGCTTCTTCTCTCAACGTTGTTTTACCGCTAATTAGTGGCTGGAGGTCGGTACTGCACAACCAATGCATATTTCATGCACTTTACCGTCAAGCGAGGAGAGAGAAGTAATTCAACAAACATGCGTCCATAGTAAAGAGGTGGGGGAACTGTCTGGAAAATGATTACATATGCGAGAAGCAGAGACACTGAAGGAGAGGCACAAGAAGGGAGAGAGAAGAAGGACGGATAAAATAGGTTCGAAAGGGTTCGAAGCTTGATTCTCGTTTAAAGTCCGGAGAATAACAGTTGGATTAGCGCGATAGGATGCAACGTTAATGCACTCGGTCGTCTAATTTCTCCCGTTCCTTATGCAATGAGGCTCTTGTACACTTCGGTAAGTTAAACTCTCGGCAAGGAAAACAGTGATGCTCTTTGAAAAGACGGAGTAGAGAATAGGTATGTAGAGAGAGGAAAGGCTGGAAGGACTTAAGTCGTGCCACAAGCAGGCCAACCCTTTTGGTTTCGGTCCTTTTCGAAATTGTCGTTCTCCCGTTAACGAAAACAGGATTTCAGCAATCCCACGGTGTTACTCATCTTACATTAGTTTCTGCGCTAAGCTTTAACCTTCGCCAAAGACACATTGTTCTCCTCGCTTTGCCGCTTATCCTACTTTCTCCGCATCTTACCCCTTTTCCCTCCTTTCTCTCTACCAACTCGATCTTCGTAATAAGCTAAGACTTAGGTAGACGTCACGATTTTTTCTCGTTCCATTTTGCAAATAATCAAGTAAACTTTTTTATTTATCGTAACGATGGATACCGAAAGAAAATTTCTCGACTTCCTCTTTGACTCGTTACACACTCTACTCCATTACAAATTCCTTTATACGGGCGTAATACGAAGGACGAACAAAGCCGAAGGAAATTCGATTCGATCTGCAAAGTTACCGAGCAACATCGACGTTGTACTTTAAAATTTCATCGGAGAAAGTCTGTTGCCCGAAGCACAACACGCCGAGGGATCTCAAAGTTCTTTCGGGAGCGTCTCTGTTGGGCATACGAATACCTGCATCCAAACCAAACGATGCATGCGATGCCGAAGCAAATGATCGTGTGACGTATCATTTTTACGGTAATGTTTTCTTTTATAATATTTTCGCAGTCTTGTTTCACCTTTCATAGAATAAGAAAGCGGTATAGCGATTTTACATACTTATTATTATTTTCCAAAGGATATTCGCAATCTCTATTTTGTGTATACCTATCTCCTTTAAGGTTACCACGTATCAGATCATTACTGAGAGAAAAAAGTATTTAATATTTATAAAATGAATGCTGCAAAAATTTAAAAAATCGATCTAACTGTTCATTAGTGACAAGTATCTGAACTTATAATTTATGAATTAACCCTGTCTATTTATATTTGGAAGTATTTTCGAATTATTAGAAAAGCACCAGAGTATTGGGTAGTTCCATTACTTCTTGTCAATTTTTGACACATTTCATGACATAAAATTTTGAACTTATCCGACGGAAAGAGATCATTTAAAATGATAAAAAAAAACAACATTTAATAATGATGTAGATTTTATAATTGGCATGAACTTATCGCACGACTCAATACCCCAAAGAGATTATAATTTTATGAATTTGCCCTGTTTTTCAGTTTGTGGGGTTAATAGATTTAGGAAATGAGCAACTTATTTGTACTATATGAGGATGAGAAGATAAAGTATGAATATTTAACCATATAAGGATGCGTTATGAGTGAATAAATCAGCGCATGGACCGACAAATGACTAAATAAGGAGAGGCTTACCTAATTTCGTATAGCGCGGTGCGGAGTCTTAATTGAGAAATGTAGTAATATACCTAGATGAAAGGATATCCCTTAAGAGTTACGTGTGAATTTTTCTTTTCTTAACTCGATTTTATTTCATAACATTTATTTTAAGTGTCACAGTAGATACCAATGAGTATGGCGATACGGCAAAATCCGTGTTTTAATAAAATCTCAACGAATTCGGCCAAAAGTGGAACGATAGAAAAACATAGTTCGATTATGACATTTTACTAGAACATTTCGGACGGGCAAATCTTTGGCGTACGAAGATAGTGGTCTGTAGTCAACCATAAGTCCGTTGAAGAAAAATACACGACGAGCACACTTATTTTATAAATTTCGACCCTCATCGTCCACCTCCGTTCCGTTTTCCCTTCAATTTCTTCGTCCTTGCTCAAGCTTTCTCTGGGAAAGGGGAATCTCGTCGTGGTAAACCACTTTAATTTCCTGGATCGTGATAGAACTTTCGTCTCTTCTACCATTCAAGAGACGCGATATAATAAGGAGTATAACGAAATACACGGTTCGATGTTATCGGTATTATTATCATAAAAATTGACAATCGAGGAAGCGAAGACGACAAAAGTGAGACGCTTTGCACTCTAAATAATTTTAACGTCGATACCGTTACGCGAGGACGACGGAGAAATAAGTAAAAGAGGAAAAACAAGAAAAGAAAACGGATGAAAAAAGTTGATGAGACGGTAAACGTTCAGACCTCTTCGCTTTGCCGGTACTCGACGTTCATATTCCGCTAACCTTTTGAAACTTTCTTCTTCGTGGGACATCGTGCCTCGCTTGGAGGAATAGAACCGTATAGAAATTCGGTTTGACTTACAATGCTTTACAAGCTGGCTGCCTTGTAGTAGTTGGAAATTTTCCTCTGTCGCACGTTTTCGCATTGCCCGGAGCTAGCGGGTTTTGTGTACTCTGCCGCGCTCTCTATACCGTTCCCCTTTCGGTAGGAGGTGCGGGACACGTGAACAGACAGAGAGGAACGAAGTGGAGAGGATGAGAGAGTAGAAGGTTAGGGAGATCGAGATCCTCGCCGACGCGCCCGCTCTATATGCCTCCTGTCCTCTATTCAGGAGGAAACGAAAGTGCTGATTTCTTTGTAGCACGAATGAACGAGAGAGGGTCTCCGTACCTCTCGGCTTGCTTCCGGAACGTTTTAAAACGAGACGCGTGAAAAAAGGATGTAATGGAAGAGCTAGAAGGAGACCAACGAACGAGGATATTTTTTCATTAGCGTAAAGGCACCCACATTCGCTTGCCGATGTTTTTCATTGATGCCACGTCGGATATATCTTCCCTTTTTTTTTCCATAGCACGGCACGGTACGTTCGCCAAGGATCTATACGTTTCCTTCTTTTCTTTCGTATAAAAATGATGTCTGCCGGACGAGAAAAGTTAAACGCGATAATACATGTGAGCTATTCTACTTTTCTATGTATCTTTTTAAGGGAAAAATGAAATATAAGGTAAAATTCATTTTCCTCCCCAATTTTTGCTTTTAAATATTATTCTCTCTCTCTTGCGTCTATTCTAGGAAATATTATAACAAGTAGCGAACTTTTTGTATGTACTTACTTTAGCATTAATCAAGCTTTATTTCGGTAAAAGTAGTAAGTTTTAATAACCGTGTTATTTAAAAACGAGTTTTTTTTTAAACATCTTTATGAGGTCTGTTGAAATATAACTGTTTGATATCATTAAAACTATTTCCCCAATTTTCTTTACTTTGAATTGTTTTTCATTTTTTTCTAAATTTACATCAAAATGTTTATTTTAGTAAGGCAAGTTAATAATTAGTATCAATTCGCGGAGAGAAATTTAAAGTCATCGAAAAATGAATCGGAACAAAATAAAATCTCTATAAAGTTTCGGCCATTCACGTTCCATATTTTCTTAACATTTCCTTGTGAACAATAAAGATGGAAGCATTGGGTTTAATTAAAAAACTTGTACGCAAAGTTTCATTATTTGGATATCGATAATAGATTTCCTTGCAGTTTTTCTTTTTTGCGAAGCAGATTAGCCTGCAGAATTCTGGTAAAATAAAACAAGAGGTAAACGATGAGTCGATCGGAAAAATATTAACATATTTATTAGCCGTACGATTTTTGCACTCGCACGTGATACCCCGAAGGTAGCATAATTTATTCGTTATTAAAACAAATTGGTCTTTCTTTACGCACGACAGCCACACGGATGGGAGTTATTTATAAATAATGTTTATTATAATAAATTCAACGACCCTGCGATGTGTGATAAAATAAAATAGGATTTTTACCATTCTCATTTTGTCACGTTACTGAATGATTTCGTTTTGCCAGGTATATTATAAATGTAAATGTTTTCTAGTACATAGGTTAAGAGTCAGAAATATCCGACTCGTGCGAGTTGTACACGTCCAAGGAGAAAATTAGTATCGGTAAAGGATTTTTAGGTACGTATATACAAACTACCTCTTTTCTCTCGAAGCGCAGTCACGAACGGCACTCGGGAGTAGCATCATAAAAAGATCTTACGACATGGACGCGCCGGGCAAATGGGCAAATAGAAGGAAAAATAAGAAAATGACATAGGGAGCCGCGGAAAAAGGAAAGTTAAGAGCGAGTCGGAGAAATCTCCAGTGCGAGGAGCCGGGGGTGGAACCGTGAGAAAAGGGTGGAGTAGCTCGTGGCATACGTGGGAGGTAGGATGAAAGGGGACATAAAAAATCGTGCCAGGGAAAAAAACTAGCGCTCTACGGAATTCTCTGGCCGCGGCAGGGATTCCGGGTCACGCAGTAAATTCAATCGTTCGCCTGCGTAAGAACGCTTCGGATAATATTCCGAATATTTTCCGCGGAGCTGCAGCTATGAAAATAAAACCGATTGCGACGCTTCGATGGTGCTCCCCGGCCACGGTCAAACTTTCCTACCGATATTGATTTTAACTCCTTTCCTCTGTTTTTTGCGTGTCGGATAAATTCGCTAAATGAAATCCGACAAATCGTCGACGAATATATCGGCGTCTCTGTCGGTTGCTCGAGCTAACTCTCTCTTTAAAATAAACGACGATAATAATCGACGAGAAGAAGGGGTCTAATAAAATCTGGCCCTTGCGTAACGCTCCATTGTTTTTATTGTCTCGTAAAGTAACTTTGGGCATTGAATAAAACATTTCGAACGGTTGTGTAAAGCCGGCTAACGTTATTCGCGCTCTTCGTTGCTCGCCTTGTCTCTCGATCGATCCGGTAAGTAGCCAGTTTACCGGTCAACGTATAGGAAAACCCCCCGTAAGGGAAACGATCATAGAAATTCATCCCTCGTCGTTGCTGCACGAACGTCTAGTTCAAGGTCACTAGTCGTTCGACCCTCGGGAAGTACACCGGCGATCTTACGTCGCGTAACGACGTAAAGCATAAAGCAACTCTACGTAGTAGCTGCGACGATATAAACTTCAAGAAGGAAGCGAACGTTCAGGCTCTGGATATCGAGGTGGTCGAAGGTGGGGAAGTAAAGCTCGGAGGACGAGAAGAGTAACGGGGCAAAGTGAAGACTTTACGGATGCCGTTACTCCACCGTCGGAATTCTGGTTGGCTGAGCGGAAGCAAGACGAACGAGTCGGGAATTGAAGATTATGGAGTACGGTACTCGACCGAAAGTAACATCGGCTACCCTCGGAAACTCTGGTCCTCTTATCGCGGCGAATCGATATCTCTAAAAAATCCACGAAGTTTATCTGTGACTCGGGATGACCTTACTGGTAAAAGCATCCGGACGAGCGAACAAACCTCGTTCGAGGATCGCCGTCGAGTTTTATAGATATCCATTACCCCTCCCTTCAATTTTATGGACAGATCCCTTACTCCGTATGTCCGAGTTACGCGTACCATCGGTTCCACGACAACGCGACGATGACTTTGAAGGAAACGTCGCGGGCAATGCGACCCTCGTATTTACGTGTCGATACAATCCTAACGACATCGCTAGAAATCGAAAATGCTACTTTGATACTAAGGTACGAAAGGGTAATATGGCCAGGCAATTAATATGGCCACTTTGTTATAACTCCATAGTTATAGAAACAAATTAATTGATCGCGGTATAAATGTAAACTACACGGTCAGAGATCTTGTCCATGGACTTTGGAAACAATATAGATGTCACTCACAAGTGCGGTCTTGTAGCAGGTATTACATTTTTTCGGAAGAAATTTTTCAAATAAAGAAGATATTGTAATTTAATTTTTTATTGGGATACATGTAAGTGATAGTTATTTTATTCTAGTTTGTGTGTAAACAGTGATTTTTGCAGTTAAACAAATACTTATTGCAATAATTGTGATTTCCGGTAACGAGTCGTAGGATGTTAATATGGCCACATGGCGATATTTAGGGGAGGTCCTTTAAAGTGCGTGTCACTAATGCTAAAACAAATGTTTGGATGTAGAACTCGGTAGGTTTTGGTTGGTGAATTCCACAAGTTGTAGATAACTCGAGAACGGTTAGAGATACGCAAAAACTAATGTGATTTTGGAGCTTTATTAAAGGGGGATGTCCCGAAACTCATTGACCGCCTCCGTCATTGACCGGAACTAGTACCGAAATTTAAAAAAATTGTTCAAAAATCAAATTTACTATTACTTTTTATATGGTCACTGTGATGGCCATATTTTCTCCTAGGTATATGGCCATTTCGCACTTTTTTTTGTTTTAATTATTCCAAAGAAACAAATGAATGTGAGTTCCTAATTCGGCTTGTTATTAACCTTTTGCCTTATAATGTCGTGTAAGACTCGTTGTACAAATTCCGAGACTAGGATAAAAAGCACGAGTCAAACTCATGGTTCAATTCTTCCAAGTTTATTTTTTTATTTATTTGCTTTTCAGTGTTCATTAGTCTATGTTTGGACAAGTTTATGATTCATTTTTTCTAAATTTCTAGTATTAATTTAATTGATTGTCGAATTAAATCATAAGGCAAGGGGTTAACCCTCGCTCAACGATGGCCGGGTCATTTTGACCCGACTTCGACTACGATCGGAAAAGCAACTCCTGATACCGACGATATGTTTTTGTTTCTCGATACGTTACGTACGTGAGACGCACCTTTGTGTGCGTCTTTCGCAGATTTCTAGCGGCACACGCTTTGTAAGATGAAACGATTAGAACGAAATGAAACAAACAATATATTATAAATATGTATGTAAATGTTTATTGTATATTTACTTTTTCCCCTTATGTACCTACTGTTAAATTTCTAAAAGTGATAAATTTAGTCTAACAACTTTCACAATGAACGCGTATTAGTAAAATTCAAGCGTGGGTCAAATTGACCCGGCCACCGTTCCGCGCGTCACGGCACGAGCATCCGTAGTCCGAGGGTTAATAAAGATTTAGTCATAGAACACTATGGCATTATTTATTCTTCGCTGCTGTCTTTTTTGGCTTAGTTATAACTGTTCAAACCTTAAGGTGGCCATATTACCCTTCCGTACCTTATAGTATCTTTCTCCGTCGGTAAGCTCGTCTTTTATTCGGAATTTTAAATAAAACTACCGTACGATTCCGGTTTCGTTTAACCGCACCATGGTCAACGCGAAACGGAAATCCTTTCAACTGGTGTGACACGAGAGGGAACTTTACTCACCGCAACCGGATGTTTACTCGCTCGGGGTATAAACTGCATGTAAAGCGCACATTACCCCTCGTATGTCGCGCGACAGCTTTTTGGTATATCCCGGAAATCTGATGTTTCCTTATACTACAAGACATTCTTAAACCCTTTCTGAAGCTTTAAATCCCGACAACGTTGTAGATTCCGCGGGATATTGGCATAGGTGTCGCGGTTTACACGTTCAAAATCATTCTGTCACGCTGTACAATTTTTACAATCACTATTAACACTTTGACTGCCATGCCGGTGACCACCACCTATTTTTTCAGTGAGACTGTGGTGATCACCATCGATAACTACCAGTGATATAAAGGCACTAGCGATAAGAATATTGTCTTATTTAACCATATTACACATAATTTATTATTATATCCTTAAAATAATAACAATTTTATAATGATTACTCGGAGTAAAATTCTTACAAAATTCGATGGCAGTCAAAGTGTTAAAAGATATAATTATAAGGTTGATTTTATTGAAGCAAATAATCTTCACCACTGAGAAATAAGAATATGGTTCGGTGGATCATATTAAATAGTAGGTACAAATATACCTGGAAAACTTTTCGACGTCGTTAGCACGAACGGATTTGTATCGTCCCTTGTTACACGTTATTGTAACATAAACAATCTGGTGCTTCTAATTACGACTTCTCGAAGTGAGATATATTTTCGTCTTTCGGTAACGAAGTAGTAGAAACAGGATAGCTCTTATGCCGACACATTAGAAGCCGGTATGAGACTTGGATTTCCGTCTGGAAGCACGATACTTTTTTACCGTCTACTTTTCTCTATATATACTAGTTAGAAGCCCGTTCTAGCAAAAAGCTTTTTTGGAGAGCGACATATATATACAATATATGTATCGTATCGTTCACAGACTTTCATCTTAGCGTTCTTCAACATTTCCTTTATCGATTTCACGTATCATGGAGCAGCATGATCGGTGGGAGCTTCAGAGAAATGGTGGAAATACGATGAAAGGAACATCGCCGATAGAGAATCAAAGTTACGGTGGGTATACGCAGTTTCGTAGAAGTTCCCACACACACACACAGCCTTGATTTTTCTGAATTTACTGGAACGTTCGAAATCCGAATAATGAATTTTCTTTCCTTACGATATATTCCGTTGGCGCGAATACGCGTAGCTCACGTAGTAAGGCGGAAAATCGTTCGCGGTGCTTGTCCCACATCTCGACGAGCTTAACGAGTACCTACGAGCGAATATCCGCGTCTACGTGGTTCGAATGGCGAAACATTTCTCGTGATTTCCCTCCGCCAGTCTGCTGGAATAATTTCGTTTTGACTTCTTGCTCAGATTCCCCCCCACCCCCATCTCTCTTTCTTTCGCCACTTCACGGTTCGGAAAAAAGGAAGCTATTCCTTGAGGGAGCTGCTTGTCCACGTAAATTAGGAAGCAAAAGGGATATCGGCTATATCAGCGACCTAAAAATTTCAATGACCTGCCAGACATCCAAATGCACTTTTTACCTCGTCCTTCCACTATCGAACGTTGGTTACTTCGTTCCAGAAGCACCCTTACCCGATATTCGTTCGACCTCGATGCTTCCATAGGAGTATTATAGTTGTAGGGAAGGAAGAAAGGGTGGTTGTGGTTTTGACATAAATTTTATTTCACTTTGAAGCTTTAATTGCATCGTCGAAAGCAGGTTTAGCTTTTGAGGTGATATGCGCGAAATTAACACCGTTACAAGTTCTATACCCTCTTTTAGACCGTAGATACGTTCGGTTACGATTCAAATATTTTATGAAAACCAATTACTTTATATTCCAAAATCTATCTTATTCTAGGAACAATAACGAGAGAGAAGCTTAATAATTCACGTTTGAGTCCGGTAACATAAAGCTGAATGGTACTCGTTAAAAAACAGACGGAACACTTGCAACAAAAATAATAGAATATCCTTTCGCCTTACTTTCATCGGGTATTCAAATAATAAAAGAGAGATAGAAAGAATATTCGCGGTTGTGCTTCATACCCAAGCTTTCGCGCGTATTCCACAGACGTTGCACGGATCTACGCTCGTATGGTAGTCGCGAGTGATGCCGAGAGATGGAAAATATTTTGTGCTGTGATTTCGAAGAATTCTCTTCTTACAATCTTGCCATGTATCCATCGTGTTTTCAGTAAATTAACGACAACTCTTGGCAAACAGTTGATAGGAACGATCCTATCGAACTATCAGAATGTGGATTTGTGTGTGTCATCGCACGTAGGATATGCTTTCCTTTCCGTGTTCGGAGATATGTAAGCGCAAAAGCCGGGGTCGTATAGGCTCACATTCGCTTGTAAAATTCATGAGATAGGTAACATGCTCGGGGTTGGGAAGCTTCGAGGATCGATCTCTCCTTAGTCCCTGAAATACAAACAGGAGCAATGACGTCTACTTCATCCTCTTAACGTTTCCCATCGATAGAAACAATTCTTTCATTTAATCCACGAGAAAATTTTGTACGACATTTTCTACAATTTCCGATCCAATGTAACGCTTAATGAATCATTGATATTTCATCTCCCGATTAAACGACGATGAATACTTACCAGCTATTTAATATGTATTACGAAAATAGAATCATAAAAACTTGTATTAAAGTTCGAAGACTTTACGAAGAGTTATTACGGTTACAATGAAAGTGGGTTAGTACGAGTGGAAATAATAAATCATTTGCAAACAGCCGCGATAAATTGGACCGCGTGAATCGCGAACGATATATCATCGAAAGGGCGACACGATTATTAGATTACGAGAATCACGATGCTTTGGGGGAGTTCGATTTTACGTTGTCGAATCCATTTTTTCCATCGTTCCAAACTTTCGTACAATCGATTAAACTTTCAAAGAATAGGAGAGAAGATTCAAAACGAAAAAAAAAGGAACGACCATCGACGCGTGATAAATGAAAAATCAAACGTCTTCTCTAGTTTCGTATTTTGTTATTCGACTCGTTCATTAGGATAAACATTGGTCGACGTCGTCGTCGTCTATGTGAATGTTTGTGTACATCGGCTCGAATCTAGCTACATATCTGGTAGATAGAGTTCAACCTTCGGACGGTGTGCTGGAAATATACTTGCTACGACCAAATCGTAGGCTATGAACGAGACACACACGCGTTATCTTCCTCTCTCTCTCTATCTATCGGTAGGACCCTCGTTTCGGTTTGACCTACTTACACACTCCCGACTTAGCGTATGTATCTACGTGTAGAGGAAAGGATACGGAGTGTATACGCGGACTGCATAACGCGAGAGAGCAAAAGGATACCTACGTACCATCTACGTTCCTTGTATCGTCTCTCTTCTACCACTTGTACGTGTAAGTTTGCACGTGTGTAAGAATGATATCTCGTTGAGGCTCGATCGTAACTCCAATTACAGATTGCCTTGGCCCGAATCGCTGCAAAAACAAATAGCCACGTCGAGGGATCGTTGGTACCGTACTCCCCCCAAGAAAATTCATATCCCGCATTTCTTTTTCTTTCTATTTTCAATTCCGATATACCTTTTTCGTCGTCCTTTCTATCGATCCGCTTTAGAGATACGCTTTTCATGCTTACGGACAAATATCTCACTCTCGACTCGAGTGGACGGATATCGGTGTTGTTTTCAAGTGACTCTTGATCAGGTTAAACGAAGTTAATGAAGAAGCAGAGAAGGAAAATGGAGAAGGACCGAGGATCGCTTTTACTTCAGTTGCTCGCAGTTATTCGGAGGGGTTCATTGTTTGCGAAGAAAGTAGGAGCGAAGCTAGGGAATTTCTTCGATCGGCATTTTCCTCTTTTTATGGTCGATGAAACACCCCGGAAACGCATCGAAGCGTCTCGCAAAAAAAGGAACGATAATGCGGAGAAGCGCGGAAAGATGAGAAAGAGAGAAGTCGAGTAAGAAAAGAATTGGTGAGGCATATAGGCTGCGCGAATTTGCCATAATAATTACCGTCGTGTTTCTTCTTCGCATACCGTTGGCAACAGGTGGTCGTGAATGAACAAATCGTCCAAGACAACGACAAATTCTAAACCACCTTTGCTAATTATCGAACAAGGTTAACGCGATTGCGGTTTGTTTTGTTCTAAGACCGGCTGACGTTAGAATTCGATAGAGACCAAAGTCTACTTTCCTTTTACAAAAAAGTAGTGTTATGTTAACCGAGGATACGAAAAGTTTACTTATCACGTAAGAGATTTGAAACATTTATCTTAGTCCTTTTCTTCATTTTCTTTTCGCAATAAAACCAACCAAGAACTTTAATCCCTCTCTCGATTCCCTTAATGACCTATTACTATAAACTTAAGATCCTGTCCCGATTTTCTTCAAGTCTCTTGTAATTGCACTAGAATTAGTGTAATATCTACTTTTTCGCGTAACAGCGATCCTTAATCACTCTTTTCGAAGCGATACCCCAATTCGTTTACTCGATCTTCCGAGATTCGAATCAGGCATCGCGGTAGAAAGATAATAACACGTTTTACAATCTTCATTAATTCCTAATATGAAATTCATCAATGGGAATTTGGTAGAGCATCGAATGGTTTATATCTTCCGTAGATGAAAGGCAAACGTGATATATCGCGATCGAAATGTGTTTTAAATGACATGCCTCTCTTTCGTTTTATCGATACAAAGGGCGTTCGTATCATTATATACCTACTTGATAACTCGACAAGATTACTCGACTTTGGTACCAGCCGTATTTTCGTCTCATCCACCGTTTGGATCAATAAGCCGTATATCGAGGTACTTAATCAACTTGACATCCTACACTTGTGTATTATGCATGCGGTTAGTCTATTTGCTTTGCGAGAAGATTAATCCTCGCTGATCTCGATGGCATCGCCTGGCCTTCTTCCTTCCGCAGCGACATTTTATACTCGCCAATAATATTGAGCGACGTTCGTCTCTCGAGGAAACAAGAATCCCCGTCGTGCTTAAGCGACCTGACGTAACGTTTAACGCGCCATGAGTTTTACAACGTCGCTCGGCTCTGTTACGTTCCGTTCGATTTTTCGTATTAAGCGTGATGTTTAAACTCTTATAGGTCCGACAGTTTTTTCTCCTCTTTTCCTTTTCTTTTTTTTTATACAAACGTCCACGTAATACTTTGTGACTCGTATATAAATCGGAGAAATACCGTGGAGTTCTCTGGTGGAACGCAGCAGTTTGTTTTTTTTTTTTTTTCTTTTTAATACAGATGGATATTCGTTAAACCTAGCACAAAGAATATTCACGGAACTCGCAGGTTTTACCTCGCGGGTTTGGCTGACCCGGTGCGGTTCAGACGTTAAAGAGCGACTCGCGCAAAGTGTAAATGCGCTAAATTTAAGCTCTCCGGTATTCCTCGATCGTTCTATTTTCCTCCCTTTTATAGGAGGCACTCGCGATTCCTTTATCTTTCCTTTGTTTCAGGACTTCCTTTTTTGTCTTTTCAGTTTGCGTAGCAGAGTCGTCGCGATTCAGAAGGGTCGCTTTGGGACTCGTCTGCACCGAGTCGCGACGATGGTACTCTAACTATCAGCTAATAAGCATTTTCTCCGTATCGGCTGGTACGATCCAGGTCATTTACTACTCTTTCATTGCTACGACGATAGCGACGGTACCTTACAACGGTAACGCTTTTTAGG
This sequence comes from Ancistrocerus nigricornis, assembly GCA_916049575.1. Taxonomy (NCBI): domain Eukaryota; kingdom Metazoa; phylum Arthropoda; class Insecta; order Hymenoptera; family Vespidae; genus Ancistrocerus; species Ancistrocerus nigricornis. The sequence continues at coordinate 9,678,392 of OU696669.1, read as the reverse complement.
ACACGATTTTCCCGTCTTTCTCTCTTTATAAACGCTCGATCCTTTAAAATAATTCGTCTCGATAAAGCGAGCATTCCGATCCTGTTACGTCAGTCGATGTCCGAGCGCTCGAACCATAAATTTGCTGGGTTTATTTTTAAACGGGATTACTGTAACAGCTAGCGGTGATTTATGAACGTGGAAAAAAAGTTGCGCGCATGGCAACGAAATAACGGAAGGCTGCGCTTTATTTAATATTAGATCGGTTAAAAAGCGCAATAACAAAACAGTGGCGTCGTTCATCGAGCGTCACGAATACGGAATCACAAGCATAATGCGAAACGACTCACGATGCCTATCGGTCTTGCGAAGGCGATCTAACGCGAGCGAACGCTTGCCACCCCGTTTTTTACTCGCGTGATCTAAATTGCCCCACTCTTTTTCTCTCTCGCACCCCCTCCCCACCCTTTTCTCCTCTATCTCGCTATTTACTCAACGACAAATTACTGATGTGTCTATACGATTTGGTCGAGCCTCCTGGAAACTGAAGAGCCGATTAATTTTTTACATGTTTGTCGGTGATACGTGCTAACGTCGACTCCATTCCCACCGGGTACCTGAAAAGACAATAAAAATTTAAAAACGCGATTGTCATAAATGAATATCTACTCTCATTTACATACAAAAATAGGTCAAGCTTCGAGAGACCAAGTTTATCGAGGTCCGTGAAGCCAATGGAATTATTCAATCATCTTGGTAAATACATACATAAGTCGGGTAAACATCGTCGACGCCAATCTATTACTCCTTTCTCAAAAGTATACGTTGTTTGTCCCGATCGATCATACGTTAGGGAGTGCTATTAAGGGCAATCTTTCTAAATCGTGTTCAAGTGATTAAAGACGATCTTTCAAGGTTGATCGTTTCTCCAAGGATAAGCAAATATATAGAAGGAGAAATAGAGTTCTTATCGATCAAGTCATTTGCGACACGGTGTATATTTTTTACGACAAAAGGGTTAGAACCAAACGGTATGTCGTCTTGAACGGGACTGCAACGAGACTTATTTTTCGAATTCCTTTTGAAGAAACGTGATGTTATTTATGACGTCGACCGTAGCGACGAGAGCAAACGTGGAAAAGGAAGAGGACGCAAAGGACATAGGTATGCACGAAACGCGTTTCTCTTTCTCTCTCTCTCTGCTTTTCGTCCTCTTTGATCATCGTACAAACGTTTACGAAAGTCTAGGAAATTGGCTTCGGAAGATGTAAGAACCGATAAAGCGAATACTCCTTCTTTACCTCTCTTCGGCGGGATTCTATCGATGCAATGGCCGTACATGTTCGAGATCCGATCTCCTTCGACGATAATATAATGATCTTACGTCTTTTAACGCGTGATAGAAACGGTCATTCCTTTCCTATCTCTCTTTCTTCGTTTTATCAATTAACCGTATTGCTCCGAGCGAAATGGAGGTAGTAGGTATATACGTACATGAATATCGAACCGTGACCTAAATACGAGCTTTTCGTGAGGTCACGCATTTTATATTTTACGAGACGACCTCTTCCTTCTACCCTTTTTATTTGCGGTCTTATCTCACATTTTTTTCCCGTTTCTTTTTTTAACTCCAATAATAATAACCTCCTCTTTCAGTCATGAGTTATTTCTAATGTACCTTCTCTGGACGATTGTTCCTTCGATCTTTCCCATAAAATGAGACACGAAGATAAAATTTATTATCAGATGACACTGCCTTTCGATAGAACCCACGGCTAATTTTTAAAACGTGATCGCATTGTTGTCGATGCAGTGTGATATAAGCGGCCGAAAAGTGTTATTTTCTCTGGGAAAAAGCGTCAAGGAACAGAACTTTGGCGTGACGATAACTAATTTGCACGAGATGGCGACGGATTTATTTCTTTTCAAAATCGAGCCAAATGTGTGAACAAACTTATGTATTTCTGTCTACGAAACCGTATTTTATATGAGAATAATGTGACGAAACAGATGACGTGTAGATATTATCCGCGAAATAAACGTAATACAGTTTGATAACTAATGTCAACGTTCCTTCTAGCGGATCTCGTCCAAGTGATAAAACTCTGCGCGATTTTCTTGTATAAAACCTCTGTACCCGCAGAATCACCTGACTCGAAATAAGTCGAGTTATTCTCGGTGGCACGAACTCTTGCAAGAAGGTATTGATTTTATTTAATGACATTTCCCCGATTCGCTACCATCCAATTTTTCTCAAACGTTCTTGGAGTACATATATATGTATGTACCTATGTACCTAACTGCGGTGAGTCGCCTATTTGTAAAGGGAAACGAGAAGATTCGAGTCCTTCGTCAGAAAATTTTATCCTTTTATTTTGAAAACCTTCGAACAAGTACCTACCTACTTGTAACCCTTTGCGCTCGATTGTAGCCTCGTAAAATGATATATTTCCAACATTATCTACATAATTTCATTTTAAATTAGATATACAGGATCACCTCGAATAACTTCTAAGTTATGTGTTGTACCCAAATTCTTTCGGCAAACATGGGACTAAGGGTGACATCATGTTATATACATAACTTCTTTAAATGGAACACCCTACTTTTTTGTGGCATCTAAGGTTATTAATTAACGAAATTTAATCCACGTGAGATCGCGTTTAGAGACTAATATCACCGAGTCATTCACCAAAACTTACAAAAAAGTTATGTATACTGCATGATGTCCCCCTTAATTACATATAACATTTGCAGAAAACAATTTTTGTACAACACATAACTCAGAAGTTATTTAAGATGATCGAGTTTGGTACCTCACCCTGTGTATTACTCACTAGGTTTGCAGAAAATTAAGTTTAAACTGCTCGAACAAATTGCAAGCATTTTCAAATACGAATGAATGTCAGGTCATAAACATCGATCTTGTCGAGTGTTAAAGGTTAATCCAACGTACATCCGTGCATGTCTACGTACACATATGTTGCGTTCATCCGAAGAATCGAAGGATAACGTCAACTCCCCGAATTGGAAGGAAGCTCACGGTTGCGCGAGAGCGACGTTCTAATCTCGAAAGAGGTGCAGTCGTATCGAGCACCCGCACACTCCTCAACCTCGAAGATTCGCAGAGTCGAGCGTCCGTGCCGTGTGGCTCGCTCCGTAAGCGATTATTTTATCGATGCGAGGCGATCTGCCAAAGTCTGTACGTACAGACCCCGAAGGCCTTCCTCCGTCACTCTCTCTTTCCCTCCCATGGAGTCTCTCCTTCGCTTGCCTCTTACCTCTTCCTATTGCGGTTATCGAAAGGGCATCATCGGCCGTACATCGTGAGGTTGCAGGAGCCCGCAGTGAACTAGAACGATGGATGGAGTGCGGAAGAACGCAATGCCGCAGAATCGTTTCTTGTTCTCGAATTACTCTAACGAGTAACTCTTTTGACGAGGGGCTTCGCCGACAGAAATGTTACTTCTCGAAGGACGAACCTTTCAGGGTAGTACCTACCCTTTTATCTAGCAAATGGTTACTCGATCGTTGTTCAAGTAAGTATTTAGATAGGATTCTCTACAGGGTGTCCGGTTACAGATGTCCAAGCGAATAACTACATATACTTATTAATGACTGGAGAGGAAAAGTCTAATACCATTTTGCGAAATTTGACTTAGTTAATGAATTATTATCTAGCAAAGATCAGCCAATTACGGCGATTAGCGAAGAAAGGCGGTTTACTTGAGGACACAGCTAGGCAATAGATAAAGCAGTAGAAGGAGCAATCCACAATAAACAACGTTACATGTCGCTCCTCGCCGTGATTGGCCTATCTTTGTTAGTTAATAACTATTTAATTGTGCCAAATTTCGGAAAATAGTATTAGACTTTTCGACTCAAACCATTGATGTGCACATGTAGTTTTCCGCTTGGACACCTGGAACCAGACACCCTGTATATCTATCTCTTTACCTATCGTCTGTAAAACGTTGGTGATAAAGATAGATGTTCTTTGAAGGGTCGATGACGCAACTTTGACGTATAAGTTTCCAAAGTATACGTACGTAGGACCTTGCTCGTTCTCGCGTCATTATTAATCACTCCCTTCACGAACGATAACCTCTACCGAGCTTTAAGAGAAAGAAGAAGATGAAGTCGGCTACTTTTCCACGATACTACGTGACGAAGGTTAGGTACCCCGTGCGGGATGTGGAACGTGTCCAAGGAGAGCAGCGTTATCCCTTTCGTCGTTTTGTTGTCACCGCAAGGAGCTTAACCCGTAGGATTAAGGGATAAAGGGACAGGCGTGAGGCCGGGATCAAACGTTTTGGTGCCTAAGCTTGTCTGAGTTAAGAGTTGAAACTCCGTTGGGCGAAATGTAAGACCACCACCAGGGATCTCCGTGTTTTCTGACTTTGGCTATGGAAGAGAAATCCAAGGAAGGAAATAAGACGAAGGGAGAAAATTTCCTCCGTCGTGGGAACGTCCGTTCTCTCGTTTTCTACTCGGAGGGCTATAATGGAAACACAATAAATTTTCACGCAGTCTCAACGCTCTCCGCCACGCTACCACTCGCGACTGCCTCGTCGAGGAACGAGCCTCTTTCTCCCCCAACAACGTTTTTCGATCCCCAAGAGAGCACAAAGCGTCAGGAATTAAGCTCGAGGTAATAAAGTAATTTGGTGTATAAGAGCAAAACCGTTCGACCGCGATGCTCTTTCGATTTCTTCGATGTTGTTGCCTCAACGAACGATATCTGTCCTTCGTGTTCCAATTACTTTTCTGTATTTCTTACAATGGACGAAATCCGTTTTCCGTTGGCCTTTCCGATATGTACCTTCCACAATAGCGAACAATAATAAAGGGTCGTGGGTGGTTTTCGAAGTAGAAGGAAAGAGAGAGAGAAAACGCGCATCCCAGAGTCGCCAGAGATAAGAAAAGGAAAGGAAGCACGAGGATTCTCGACCAAGCAACTGTAACTGGAAAATCTCGAAGAGTAGATTAAAATTTGAAAACGATACAATGAAAGGATCGAGGGAAACGTTTCTTCCCTTTTCTCGAAGAGAATTAAACATTGTTACGGTATACACAAAGAGGGTATGTTTCAAGAATTTTGTAAAGCAAACGATTGTGTAGCTTATAATATGCTAACTAACTACTATAACAATTAGTAAAATCCTCTTTTAAATAATAAAATACGTCAGTCAGCGTTCGATCGACAAAGTTCAAACAAAGTCTCGAATCCAACGACGACAACACTTTATAAGTCGGTGGGCGGGGCTGGACGCTTAATCGTGTCTAATTAAGCGAACGTAAATGAAATGTGTTGTAATGCGTTCGAAATTCAAATCAGTCAAACGTGAAACGAATTTATAACGGGTCGATCATCCTTCTGTTGTTTCGGTTAAAATTTGCTCGTATTATATCGAGCAAATAGAAGCTCACGTGCTTTAAAATGTATTCGTGTATTGTGTTAGAGGAAGAACCGGCTGTCACGTTCATGTCGACATTCAAGCCTCGTACGTGCATTCCCGGGATTAATTTCTGAAATTGAAACGCTCGTGAGTGGCGCTATCCTCCCGCTGTAGGGTTTCTGGCCTGCTGTGGAATTAATGGCGAGAAACCGGAGGATTGTAGGATGATTTAACAGAAGTGGATGAGTGCCTGAGGAAATGCAATGGCATCTTTGCTACATAACGTGCGCTTGTTCCGAGTTAATTGTCGGTAAAAAAGTCCTTGCAAACGATCTCCGAAACGTTATCGACATCCGGTAACTTTTCCTTCAATATTTTTCAATGCAACTTTCATCTACATTTATTTTCATAAACATGAACGACGGTAAAGCTAACTACCTCTCTTGTCTTTAAACATCGATGTTACTGCCCTGGCAGGCAGGAAATACAGCGATATAAATTTTGTACAGTCTTTACCTACTTATTTTCAAAATGTTGTTCTGTAGACAAATGTTGTCGATAAACATACATGTGTAGTCTATACATAAAATTCGCTGAAATAAAATCGTTGTCCAAGCATACCGGACACAGGACCGCGAAGGGTCTCTCGGTACAGAATCAGATTGTCTTGCAAAGAGAGATCGCTGAAACGAAGTCTACGGGAAACGTCTTAAATATTATGTATGTTCTCGTTTCTTGTCCCAGACAATATCGAAGAGTGCGTCAGAAGTCGAAATATTGCGAGAAGGAAGGAAGAACTGCAATCCTTGGAAGGATAGAAGTACAGCCTCCTATTCGCAATATAAACGCTCCGCGGGAAACTCTCCGACTTACAATGAGAAACACGAGAGCTCGGATCGATTTTCTTGAGACAGAGTCGCGCGCGCGTATAAGTCGGGAATACCTAGCATGTATGTGCTCGTACAAGCGCGAATACGCGAAGGGACACGCGCGTATATACCTAGAGGTGTAGCTACGTAGAGAAGTGTTCCGGAAACGAACGAGTCGGGAAAGGTGTCGAGAAAACGACGTTCGAGCGAAGTAGACAGAGAGAGGAAGAAAAACGTCGAAGTTTCTCGAGTTCGCTCGGTTATTGAGCTCCGAGAATCTACTTAGCGTTTGGTCAACTATTTTCTTTTTATCGAGAGGTCAAACGATACAAATGAAGGATAATAACTCTTCGATATGATTTCGTTTCCACTCGAATCGTATTTTAACACTTTGACTGCCACGCCGGTCACCACTCGAGTCGAAATTTTAACTTCGGTTTCACCCTCCAAAACCTACGATTGCAGGTATGTAGAAATTTAGGTTTTGGACATTTCAACCTTTGGACCAATCCTACATTTGTAAGATTTAGAGGGTCTAAACGAAGTTTATAAGCTACGTTTTGACACTTAAAAACCTACAATGTAGGGTTTAGAGGGTCTACACGAAGTTTATAAGCTAGGTTTTGACCCTCCACTTGTTAAAAACGGACAAAACAGCCACTTAAAGATTGAAAATGTAGTTTATTCGCCATATATTTTCCCTATTCCATATAAGCTTTATTTTTAATCTCAAACTTCTAACAGAGCATTTTGGAGGGTCAAACCATGATTAAAATTTCGACTCTGGCACCATCTATTTTTTCAGTGAGACTGTGGTGATCGCCATGAATAATCATGGTGATAACTACCAGTGATATAAAGCCACAAGTGATAAGAATATAGTCTTATTTAACCATATTACACATAATTTATTATTATATACTCGAAATAATGACAATTTTATCCTGATTACACGGGGTAAAATTCTTACAAAATTCGATGACAGTAAAACTGTTAACCATAGGGCAAAGTTAGCAGGTTCTACGAGTCGACTTACCGACCTTATCGTCACGTCCGAATAATTAGCGACTAGTACTACCTTCTATTCGGCTCGTTTCATGGGTTCGCGCGAGAAAGCGAATCTCTTTGGAGAATCAAGAGGTCAGATGCGGAGAGCGGATTGGCGTTGGTCGGTGGCAGACCAACGAGACACGAGTTACATCCGTCTTTCGTCCTGATGTATCGTGGACCGTGTGTACGAGTGTATACGTGCGTGGGAGACCAGCTCGAACTATCGTGATGGATGCAGAAGCTCAGGGTGAAAGCGAGCGTTCGCGTACCAACTATACGATACTCTTCTTCGTTCACCCTGAAATAACGTTGGTAGGGTCTAGCGCAGCAGGAGTCGACCCTTCTTCTTCTCCTTCCGTTTCAACGTGGCACCTTTACGAGCACTTCTCCCTCGACTCGGTCTTTTACCGCTTGTCTCCCTTTCCGGACACTCCGTTTTACATACGCTCCCACTTGGACGTCATGGCGCGATGCTCTCGATTCGTCGCGACTCCCTTCGCATGCCTCCGCACGTTCCACTCGGAGGAACTCCACCTTGACATCATCGTGCACGTCTCTCCAACGAGTATCGTTCGTTCGCACGTTCTTAACGCGACTCTACACATCGTACATCGAGCCATAACCACTCGACGTCTACCATCAACGGGAGGATCTTCTTACTCACTGACGGCAGCAATGTCAAAGGCCAATGTGTTTGACTGTGGGATACGTGATCGTGCGAAGCAGAGAATAGACCACGACAGCTAAAGCTTCTAGGTAGTATACGAGCAACGTTTGTCAAAGGACATAGTAGGTATTATAATTTCTTGATCTCACTGTCGTTAGATTTCTCGCGGTATACGTGCGCTCTTCCTCGCGAAGAGGATCAAAGGATGACTTTGATCCCGCAGCGTGTATCGATAGCAGCTTATCTCATACCCTCGATACAACCCTGGTAAAACCCTTTCGCGCGAAGCATAATCGCGAAGATCTCCATTCTCTTTCGAGCCCTCTTCCAATCCGTTTCTCGTTCTCTCGACGAGTACCTTACGAAATTCTTTGCCTTTCACGAGTTCAATCGTGTCTAGGGTTTCGGCTTAGAATTTTTTTTCCAGCACTGCGCGTGCTCCGATAAGTGGCAGCTGTCGGATGCCGGGGAAGAAGAAGTCTGGGAGTCTCGCAAAGTAGTCGAACAATACGTGCGTAGGTCGTATTAGCTTGTGTCACCTTGCATGACACTCCAGAGGTCTTTCTGGAGATCCTCTGTCCTTTCTCTTCTTTTCGACTTCCTGGGAGCCCTCGAACCTGCCCTCTTTCCGGCACCCGACGTCTGGTCTCTGCTTCATTCTTTCTCCCACTACTGTCCCCTCCACTCTCGTTCTCTCTCTCGTTCTCTCGCTTCGTCTCCCGTCGCGCAGCCTATTGTTTTACGGGGTGCTTTGATTCATCGTCATCGAGAGGGTCGTCCCACGGGACACTCGAGCGCCTGGCTGAGTGATTTTCAACTACCACCCGACCCTTTCGAGGCTCTTTTCTCGTTTCTCTATATACCTACGTAGACGCCAGATTTTCTCTTCCCTTCTCCGAGCTTCTTTTCTCTCTTATGTTAAATTCACCGTTATAGAGACGATTTATGCGAGTCGACGAACTCTCTTTCTTTCTCTTCGTTCGTTACTGTCCCCTCATTCCTCTCTTTACCTCTATTTCGAGACGATTCTAATCGATTTTTATTTTATCGAATACGCTGATTTTTTTGTTTAATTCGTCTCAGAATCTTTAACGGTGACGGATATATCACGGAATATCGGGCGAATCGATAAGAATGAAATTTTTGACGTCTAGCCAAACCGAACGATGAATATTGGATGAACAATAATCGTGCTTTATAATCGTGAGTAATTATCAAGTTTCATATACTGTCACCTATTATTTCGTCGCAAACTACAAGGGATGATAATGCGTTCCTAATGATCAAACTCGTTATATATGCGTTGGAGTTGCTCGAATCAAGTACCCGTGGAGATTGTTTACCACGCCTGTCAAATTTCGTGACAATACAATAAGTGTAATAATTAAATTGCTACTGATCGGAGTAATTATTTTAGAGAGCATTGTATACGATCGTCAGTTGAGTCACGTTTCTTGCGATAGCACGTTGGACGAGGCAAGGGGCACCGTGAGTTCTAAGAACGTACGCTTTCGTGGATAATGGCTCAAGATAAGCGCGAGTTTGTCGATATATGGAATACCGAAAGATTTAAAAAACGAAATTTTATTAACTTTCTATAACCTGATTTTTATTCCTGTCTAAACAAAATTGGACAACTAATTATTTATAGAGTTTTGAGAGTTAGTAAGTTTTAGAAAATTTCATACAAAAATAGTATTAAATATTTATTTCTAACAGCACATGGAAAAAACTTCTAATTGTTGCTACCTCTTTTACGTATATTTAATTTGTTACATAGCAAACGGTACATCGAATTTCTTTAAATTTCTTGCGAAACTCTCGCCGTATGATGGTATTAGTTCGATAGTTTTAATAGGGAACTATTTAACTTTCTTTCGAGATATGAACGATAATTTATCTCCGAATAAAAAGAAATAAAAACGTCAGAATAGACGGGGACGCGTAAAAAGAATCATCTTTTTCTTTCTCGAATCTTGTAAACTCATCGCCAAGCTTTATCCGTCTCAAAATGGTACGCTCACGATTAATCGAGAGTTCGATAAGAGCCGCGGAACTCTGTGCTCGCTTCGACAAATGATGATTAATGGAACCATTTGGCGGAAACGTTCGAGCACGTATCGTCCAAGAAATCTCGCGATCCTTCTGCATCCAGAAGCAAGCGAGTTGCGGTTCGTTCGTTTATCAAGATGCTACGGTACGATGAAACCGTTTCAACTCGTCCTACATAACCTTTCTTTTGTTCTTCGAAATTTGAAAATATCGGTGCTTTGTCTTTTTCCGCTCCGTGCGTTGAAATATTTCCTAAGCAAAGATTTCGTCGATAAGTTGCCTATAAGACTGCCTTCTTTCTTTTAGTAGCTTTTTTTTTTTTCCTTCCCTTCGGAACTGAAAACTACTAAGTGAAAACGGTCGGCCAGCTAAAGCGGGGATCTAGGACTAAATGAAGCGAAAAGAGAAGTTAAAGGACGAATAGAGAGAGCGAAATAGAGATAGAGAAGAAGAAAAGAGAGAGAGAGAGTCGGAGACAGAGAGGCAAAGCTTCGACTTAAGCGTTAAGCTGACTTTAAAAGTTACTGTTGTGTCAAGAAGTTCCGAGAGCGAGTACTATGTCGAAAGCTCGCTCGACAAATTCCCGTTGTAACGGCGGTCATGAATTTCCCAGCAGGCTTTAATTGCAAGAAGCATTATGAATTAATTTATGAATTTCTTACGTTTTTCTTGTCACCCTGTATCTTGTTTAAAAGAACGCTTTCCAGGTCACGTCTTCAATCTGTTCCACGAATATCCCAAGTTTCACACGTTCACCGAATGGATGAAAGATAGAAGACAAGAGTTCGAAAAATTCCAAGCTACTTACTGAGATCCTTTCGCTTTACCGTTAACGATAGTCGTTCGACATTAAACACCAGCACTCTCGCGATCATCCTAAAAATCTTTCGTTGCTGCTAAGCATTCTATGTCCATGATACTCCGGGTAATACTTCCGTTTAAAAATGTAAAAGTCGATGGTATGGTAGAGAGCGTTCCGTCCATTGCTCCTAAGTGGCCGTCTATGCATAACAGCCTGTAACTACTTCACAGGGTGTATTTTACTTACGCTCCGTGAATAAAGCGAGCGTGTTACGTAGACCGCGAAAGTGGAAGCGTTTTCCAGGGAAATTATGCCGCTCGAGGACAGAAAGAGAGAGAGAAAGAGAGTCGTGGCTCTTTTCCTTACCGAAGGATGATAGGTTTGAATTTTTCAACAGGCAACTATTTCTTTCTTCCTTTAACGTCGATCATTTCGTCGCGCTTCTCGATAGGCACGCTTTCTATCTACCTATTTCGAGTATTCGAAGCAACGATCGATAACGTTCCGGCGTTTCTCGGCGTGTAACACGGGAAAAAGATTTTTTTGGAAGCGAGTAGAGTTTTGGTAGCTCGCGTCGGGTACGGAGGACAGAAGGGAGAGAGAGAGAAATAAATAGATAGAAAGACAGAGAGAGGAAGAAGAGGTTTCGGTGCGGTCGGTGTTTCGCTGCCGATCGTCACGCTCTTCGAAGCAGATGACAGTGACGGATAGTCCCTAGCACCGATAATGAAATAAAAGCGAATAACAAGAAAAATGCACTGTACCCAGAAACTCGATGCGTCGCGCGTTTCGATCGTTTTCTCGTGCATGTCCATGAAAATCCACCTGACATTTGACTTTTGTCCGTCCTGGGGAAAAATTATTGACGCGTTTCAATTAAGCCTGAACCTATTAACCGCTTTCTCTCGCGCGTTTACGATATTATCATGATTATAACTGTCATAACTGATATTATACGGGATAATCATTACTCTGTGAGAAAAGCTATCGTGTTTTTAATATAATAAACGAAGTATACGTAAATCTCGTATAACGTGGTAACGTGGTTTCGATATAACGCGGTCGTGAAAGTTGTTGATTTTTATCTTGAAAGTAATAACGCACACAGTGACAAAGTTCTTTATACGATGACCTCAAAGTGACGATCGTAATATAATCCCCATCTCAGGTATGTGCTATCGCTTATTTCATTGTTGGTATGTTGACACGTCGACTGCTATGCCGGCCATCCGTGACCACCACCTATTTGCTTTGAAGCACTATTAATAAGAATATAGTCTTATCTTATCAATCTGATCACCTAGAGTAAATTTTATGTAAAATTCGCGTTGCAGTCGATGTGTTGATTTATGTGAATTACTTGAATCAGAAATATATTCTTGACACGTCAATTTTATATATGTCGTTTAGAAAAATTAGAAACCAACTTTTTATTAGAACGGAGTTTCGTATCACGCGATTTGTATGACTCGGCATTTCTACGGAAAGAAATACAGGTAACCCTCTTATGATACGGTGGGTAGATAGGTTCCTAAAAAATGCCCTCTTATATGACACACGGATATAATTAAGTATTTAATCAAATATAATTAAATATTTCCAATTTAATAACCTTAATTTAATAGACGTAATTTAGATTGCTAAATACATACATACGTTAAATAGTAGAAGTACAGTGTTATACGATAGTTTCGACCAATTTCTGAACGTGTTAGAGTATCGTGTAGAGCTTTGCTTGAAATATAGTGGATGAAGTACGGTAGACGATGAAATTATGCGTTAGGACGTTAAATCGAAGGGTAGGAAATTCTTGATCGACTGTGAAGGAAGTGTATATCTTTCCGCGCCATTGAAATTTATCCGTCTCGTTTAATCGACGGCCGGCGAGATCGTTCAAACTCGTAAAGTAACGACAACCTTGTCGTAGGTATCTTCGTAGAAAACACGAACAGTGCGGTTTGCGCGACCCGTACTTTCCGTCGAGTTTGCGAAAGTCGTTAAAGAATGCAGACCACTTTCTCGGGGTGGAGTAACGCGTTGTACATCGAGGAGATCAGCTGAATCTTCCTTTTTCTGGTTAGAAAGAGAAAGAGGGTAAAAGAAAAATAGGGGACATGTGCACTGTAACGTTTATCTCGATGCGAAAATATACGATACGCGGTACGAACTTGGCCGCACAAACGGGCAAACGTTTTCCATCATTTTTAAAAATTCATTTCAACAAAATATGTAGGGAAACAAATCATACGCACGAGTATAATATTTCTGGAGTAGAAAATTAAACTAACTATTTAGTTCGGAGTAATGCAAAGCAACGAATTGTAGGAGGTTAGCAAGGAAGGAGGCAGATAGCAAGGAAGACAGCTGTGTTTAGAAAGTAGTCAAGTTCTAACGGTCGAGTTTGACTCAGTCCGTTGAATTTAGTTCGCAATTCGTAGTCGGTCTTCCGTAAATCTTAGTTCCACGCGTACTTCCTGTAAATACGAGGCCAAAGGCTACTCGCTGGTCCACCACTGACAGTTACGAAAGTCAGGATGATCTTGAGAATGTCCGACTGTAAATTTTATTATGGTTAACATGGTACTTAAGGACCTATTTTCTCGACAAACATCCTCTAAGGGAATTTTTGTTTTGTACAAATGATATATTCAGCACTAATTAATTCTTTGTACTCGACTGACACCGCCACTGCAAAAGTATAGAAAAAACAAATAAAAATAATTTTTGTCTATATTCTTAAAATGATCTTGAGACAAACCAAACTGGCAAAGATGAAGAGGTTTTAAAGTAATCCAGAATCGATGTCTTTTTTACTTTACCTGTTCCTTTTACATTGGATGTTTAAAATGTTTATGTCCAATTATCGTGCATTGCTGCTGCTTATTACGAAATGAACGGTTCGTAATAAACGTCAAATTTTGTTTTAATACCGTCTCGTCATAAGACAGAAGTCAGACATATTTAATCTAGATATAACTCTATAAATATCAAATTTCTTGATAACAGAAAGATTCAGCTAGGTATAAGATAATTTGTTCTTTTAACATAATCCTGAATACGAAGGTAACGTTGAACTTCGAAAGCAATAGTGTAAGACCATCGCATTAATTTTCGATTAGATACGATCGATGTAGCGGGAAAAAATAACTAAAAAATTAGCTACCTGGCACATTTTTCCTTTCTTCATCTCTTCTCTCGCCCTATCTCTTGCCCTTGCACTCAGACTCACGCACGGACCCTCCCTCTAGTTTCTTTATACAACAACTTCACTTGATGCGATTTTAATTAGAGGCTGCCGCCGTCTAATCGTCGTGCGTATACACGAAATGGTGACTCGACATGCCAGACTGCAGTTTCCACATAGTTTGCATGCCTTATTATGCAAAGAGTAGGAGCGTCGCGTTCACGCGTCGATGAAACAACTACCTCGCTTCTCAAATCTACTAACCATTATCTATCACTGTATTTTCAGTTCGATGGAAGCACTGTTTACAAAAGAACTTGGACCAAACGCAACGACAAAAAAAAAATTTTCAGCTTCGTTGTTCCCTCGTTTCCCCATAGCACGATAGCGTAAAAAAACGAAATCCGATAAGCGAATAAATGTCGATCGATTGGATTTATTATTTCACTTTTGCGGATCATCGATGCGTATTTTTTTTGAGGGAGGGTAAAGGATTTTATGTCGATGGGAGTTTTTCGTTTTGTGCTTTTGCTGATACAATGCAAACCTGTTTTACATTCATCTAGCCATTTGCGTGCGGGGATCTCCTTTTTCCAAGTTCGAGAGAGCACGGTAAAAGGCGAGCCATTTCGCTCTCATTCCCGTATATCCAATTGTCTCGTTTCGGTTACACCGTCGTAAATGAAGTTGCGGTACCGAACGAAAGCTACGAGACGTATTTTCGGAAGTACTGCCCTTGGAATAGTTCTCCTCCGCTTAAAGTGTCGTCGCGAGGGTGATACGCTCCGTTACATTAGGAAGCTATGAGTCGAAACCGCGAGACGTCTTCGGTGTAACCGGAACTAGACCAAAAGCTCGTTAACTTTGTGCTGAGAGGTGTGACCTCTCATGGGGTAGGTATATCGTTGTAGAAAAGCCCTCGTCCTCGTATCTCGTTACTCCCATTTATAGTTTGCTTCTAACACCTCTAACAAGTTCGTTTTCCGTGTCGCTTGCAATTCGAGTGTTCTACCTTGCGGCAGAGCTATTCTATTCGAGCATTATCGTGAATTATTTTTTTCTAAAGAAAAATTCTATAGAAATCTTTCAATCGTCTGTCTCTCGATAGTAGAACACTATTATTGGCTTTTGATAGTATACCTACTTATAAATTTCAAACAAGCTTTGCCATTTAA
This sequence comes from Ancistrocerus nigricornis, assembly GCA_916049575.1. Lineage (NCBI taxonomy): Eukaryota > Metazoa > Arthropoda > Insecta > Hymenoptera > Vespidae > Ancistrocerus > Ancistrocerus nigricornis. Next base: position 9,663,215 of record OU696669.1, on the reverse strand, counting down.
TCAGAGCATTAATGGTCTACCAAAAGTGAATTAAAGCTGGTCCGAATCTCGTTAACTCAGATTCAAGGTGTTACTCTCACGAGAATGCTACCGTAGAAGGTAGCTATTTACGAACTTCAAGGTGAAATTGTGAAAAGGGAACGTGCCAAATGGTGCACAAAATAGAATTTAGAATCATGCTTCGAGCTGCAATCGGGGGATATCTACGGATTCTATCCGCATCGATCGCAGTCTATCTATAAGGTGCACGACCGACCAATGCCTCGGAAGCATTGAGAAAAATACTAAATTTAAGGATTACATTTACAGAACGCTTCGACGCCGTCTCTTTTTGCAGACATGCGTTAGGAGACCTCGGGGTAGTGCGGTTAATAACTCATGATCGTGCTTTAATAGACCGCTAACGAAGGAACGGTTACGTAAAAATACCAGTTAAAAGAGATACAAAGAAGTTACACGAAATTCTGTAGGTAGTCGCCTTTTACGATTCCAATCGTCTCGTTCTCGCGTGAATTCAAGGCGTTCCACTGGGTCGTACTGCTAATTACAGCATCACAGATCCTTATCTCGAAGATTGTACCGTTACCCCGAGAGGGTAAGAGACGCCATTCCTCTCCTTCTATCTCTCTCTTTCTCTCGTATTTAACGATCCTCGTTCAAAAGCATCAAGAGAACGGGAATACGAAACGAAAAACGACTATTTGGAACATTTACAAAGTCAAAGTACTAGTCCGAATTTGTTGGGACATAAATTTATTATTATTAATCTCATAGTTCTTCTATCGTAATACATTAACGTGGCTATAAATTTATATTTGACTTCTTTATGATTAGGTATAAGTCGTGTTCCTCGAAGCTCGTAAATATATTCATATTAGTCGAAAGACCGTCAGAACGGTGGAGCAGATAGGCTCTCGCTTGATTGATACTCGCTTCGCGTGATTTCTGCCGAAAGGTCCAACGACGCGTGTCGAGCCACCCCTAACTTCGAGATCGCTAATAATAATGACGATGACGTAGGGGGTAATGTGCGGCTAGAACCATCACGAGCATTCGAGTCGAGCGTGAAAAATGATATGTTCGATCGGGATCGATCGTTTCTATGATAATAATAGCAAGCATGCTTTCGAAGCAAGGAATCTTAAGGTATTTGTTCGTTTTAGAACTTCGGAAGCTTGCCTCTCGATCCTAAGATATTCAAATATCTTTACCTTTCCGCCCTGCCATAGATAGAAAGGCCGAATCTGTCATTAATAATTGATCGAGCATCGGAAGGTAGCGAACAGACATTGTCGCCTTTCTTGACGATTCGTACGATTTCGAGCGCTTTTCGGTGGTAGTTCGTTACTCGCTTTAAATTTTCAAGCCACGTCCTTCTCCCTCCCACGTTTTCCTACTTTTTACTCGTCCGAAACGCGACGAGAATAATCGAAGTCGTTAATTTAGCGCGATAATTCCTCGAGTGTTCCGACTCTCCAGAATTTTATACGAAAGGGTGTCGGGCGGAAGCGAGGCGGGACCAAAAGGAAAGAATCATTAAGATAAATTTCTTTCTGGAAAGGACGACTCCGATAAATTCGTCGTTCGGTAAAGGATGATGGCGATGTAAGTTATTTTGATGCTTCAGCCGTAGTCTGTGCTATAAATTCTTTAACTCTTTCTTCCGGTGATAGATACTATCGCAAATCTCGCTGGATAAATCGAATCCCGTTTCTCCTCTCGTCTTCCGGGCTTGAATTTTTCGGGGACAAGTTTCCCCGGTACAAGGTAAATACGAACTTTCTCGGAAGAATCAGCAATCCGGGAGAACAAATATATATATATATATTCAAGTGTACCAGGGGCAACTTCGTTGTCGTTTATATGTACGTACGATAGTATCATTTATTTTCGCTTACATTCCGTCGTAGTTTTACGAGGCAGAAGATCCCATTCTCTTGGTCGAGCAGAGCGCTTTTCTTCTACCCTCTCCTTCTGCCCACACTTTTACTCGCCAGAGACAAAAGATCGAAGGAATTTCTCTTAATTGCTTTCCTCGCGGAACCTGAGAAGGTTCATGGCCTCGGCATTACCTCTTTCTCGGACCTTTTCATTTTCTCCCCGTTACAGTCAAGTATCGGATAAATAACTCTCTTGTCTCGGTGGTACCCGACCTACCGTAACTGTCCACCGTGAAAGACTATTATTTACTCCGATTCGTAAAACTTGAAAGATTAAGTGGGATGTCAGTGAAATTCGAGGAATCGAGAGAGTCGATTGGTCACCGCACAGAGTCGAGATTTGAGGAAAGCTCCGAGCTTTCATGGAAATTTAATCCAACGTGCACGTAGATAGGGAGAATCGATGATAATAGTAAAAAACCGGGATAATTATGTCCGTTTTATGTATCTACCAACATTGTAGTAATACATACAGATGGATACTATTACGGATAGGTACATCCTTCGTAATTAATAGCATAAAAACTCTACCTATCGTTTCCGACAATGAGCGGTTATTGTTCTCTTACTCCTCTCTCTTTCTCCTCCCGACGCTATTCATCCGCGAACGGATGTATAAATTCGCAAGCCTTTTTCCCGTGTCCAGGTGCGCGTCTGTCTGCGAACGGCCAAGAGAGAAAGCTGCAGGGTAAAAAAGGCCGGACGAAAACGGAAGTCGCACATCCGTCCGTTCGCCGGAAAGTGCGACTTGATTAATGAGCCCGTTATTGGAACTAGTTATCCGTAACGAGACTCTCCGTGTACTGTCTTTCTCTCTCTCTCTCGTTCGTTGAGTACGGGTATTCGAAATATCGACAGACGGACGTGAATAGCAACGTTCGAGAAAAATGTAGAAATAACAACAGATCGGATTAATTATGTACGCGAATTTAAAAAAGAAGAGAAAAGTTTTTACTTCGCCATCGAGTGGGACAAGAGCGATTAGCGCGGTAGTTTTTTAATGGAAATCGTTAGAGACGGGTCGTTATCGCGATCGTTAAAGAAACGCCGAAAGATGCTCTCCTCGACGATCGATCTGGTATGTTCGTTAAGAAACAAGGAGAAAGAGAGAAGAGGACTGAAGAGGCTGGGACGTTGTCGAGCCGACGAATCACCATGAAATTTATGCATAAACTTTGACACCGTGGTGAACGAGCCGGCATAAATCGCTGCCTCCTCTACCTTCCCTTATTCTACCGAGCAGCTCGAAAAGGGAGAAGGAGGAGGATGGGGAACGTCGAAAAATGTGAAGAAGTTTAAAGAGCCCGTTGATACGTCGCGCGTCTTGATCCTTCTCGGTTAACCGTGGAAAGGCTTGACGGAAGCAGGATGGCGTGAAGCGGGTGTGCGAGATGGATAGACACATGGATAGATAGGGGAAGAAAGAGAAGGGGAAAGGATGGTGGCTGGAAAGTGCCGCTAGGCGGTAGAAATTCGGTTTTGCAGTCGGTTTGAAAAATCGACTTTGCCGTTAGATCCGGCGTGAAAAATTACCGAGCAGTCTCGATATCCCGATCGGGCGATCCGCTTGTCCTCTCTCTCTCCCCTATAGTTTCTCCTACTCATCCCCCTACCCTTCGAGTCGGCGGCGTCTCCGAAAGCAAATATTCCATCGTCGAACTCTTCACCCTTCTATCCCCTCTCTATCTTTCGTCGACGACATCTACCACGTCGTCCTATTTCGCTCGAACGAAGAGAAAAGAGAGAGGATCGTGCAAACTTTTGAATAATTATTGGCGCGAGCGATGATATATCGTCGATGGCTCGAATATATATAGTCGATCAGGGTAGAAAGAAAGAGAGAGAGAAAGCAAGAGAAGTAGGAAGGAAAGAGAGAGAGAGGCGGGGCAACGGAGTGGGCCAGATCAGGCAGGCAGAAAATTGGAATTGCTTCCGATCGAAGACGGTGTACCGCGCCAATAATTCGCCTCGTTGCCCCTTGAGAGAGCGAGAGAGAGATGGATGGATAGATAGGTAGACGGATGGATAGAGTAAGAGAGAAAGGGAGAGAAAAGGGGCTTGAGGAGAGAGAGAGATCTTTCGTCGGATGTGCCGTGGAAAGGTGACGACCGATGCAGCAGTACTGATCGGGCCCGATTCTGTTCTAGAAATTCATATCGTCGACAGCTTCGCGATTATGGAGTATCGAACCTCGCTTATCCCACCATTCGCTATCGGCTTATCTCGACAAACGCCAAGTCATGTTGTTCCATACTGCCGTCGGAGATACTGTACTACAGTTTCTGCGGAAACACGAAATTTTCTGAAAGTAAGAGGGATTCGAGAAAAGCGTTCACTCTGTATAGTAACGTGCGACTTTGTAGATACATAACCACATATTTTGTAAGAACTTAATCAATTTTCATTTGCTGAGTATGTTACGTTTTTATATATAAAATGTTTAAAAATTTGTATATTAATTGTTAGTTTATATGAGAAGGTTACTTTTTGCTAACTGCACGTTATATAAGTTTTGAAGTACGACAACAAAATTGGGTTATATTGTAGAGTTGAACGGTATTTTTTTCGTTTTTTAAATTTATTCGTATCTCATGTTTTGCAAAATTTTTCTTTATCTAGCCCTTATCTAGTTCTGCGTTATATAATTTATTTGTAGACACGAAAAAAGTATTCTTTTATAGGTACACGATTATATCGTATAAATAAAACGTTTTCCGATCGAACGTATCCTCACAACCGTATATAAACTAATATTTCCAAAATCTTCGTTCCAATTTTCTTTACAAAGATCCTCGATGCACGTGCGATAAAATATATATTTGTCTAGAAATATCGTTCTACACTTTCCGAAAATCCTAGCTATCCAAACGTTTCTATCGGTTGTGAGAAACAATCACCAAAAGTTACGAGAAAATTCAATGCGGAACCGTAGTATTTTTAAAACACGTTCGACGCTTGGGTTTTGTATCCTCTAGCTCACCCTAACGGAGTCGAGACCACTGAACGATATTGTGTGACATGAATTCTCACCTAGTATGAGAAGTTTCGAAGCATACGTGTTCGAGGTTGTTTCGTTGCATGCAATAGAGCACGTGGCGTGTCACGCGTCGAATATCTTCCTCAACGATGCGTTCAACGAGTTACGAGAGCATCGCGCGAAGCTGCTCGAACGCGTACGTCCGATGTTCCTTAATCGATTTAAAGGCACTCTTCCCATGTATACGTCCTAATGACACAATAATCATGCTGTAGGAATACAAGGGAGGATAGAGGAGAAAAGCTCTGTCCAACGAGAGAACGCACGTAGGATTATTTAACGACGAAATGCAAAAGTACGACGGACCGTTGAGAAAAGCTTTGTCGTGATGGCCATTAGAATGCTTCGCGTGCCAACACATGACAGTAATTATGCTTAATTAATCTAATAGCGGTAGATGATAATTTGCATACGCATAATGCGTGCATCGATCTGTTCGCGCTGCGCATGTAATACGAGCAGCTGTACGAGCATCGGTCCTATATGCCGTTGCATGTCGCGCTTTTATAACATCGCGATTGCCCGGAACCATTATTAAATCAAAATGATTCGCTCGCTTTCGTTCTAACGACGCGAAATGAATTTTTCAGCGAAACGTGTATATTTCAGTGTCGACGAGTATCAGGCCCGAATATCGGCAATATATTTCATATAATAATCGGATCCTTCGAATTATATCTTACAGTTGGTCCTAATAAATAAATAAATAGACGTTCGTTCATGTATCTCACGTTCGCAGAAGCCATCGAAGTACCACTTGAGAGCTGGAAAATGCGATTTATATGCTACCTTATGGACACGCGTGGCCGGACGATCTCGAGTTATCGTCTCTCGGCACATCTATGAAATTCTGCTCGCACAACGAGTATTTCTCTTGTATCTTACCTTTTTGATAGGCCGTAAATGCATGTCGTTTCGACTACCAACCTCGTGCCTGTCTCGGAAGTATCGATTTTTCGATTTTTCTTCGGAACCAAGAGTGTTCCGCTTTCTCGAGCAAACGGAACTCTCAAGGAAGGTGACGACAGCGACGGTGGTTGCATCGGTCGTGGTGTTCCTTCAACGAGGAGTAGCTTTGATAGTATAGACGAGGAAAGCGAAGAGACTTTCCCCCTGTGTAGCACTTTTGGCACTTCGTAGAGATCTTGTGTTCTCGATCGTTGTTCTCCTAGAATGGCACACGTCGTGCAGGAAATTGCTACCCCTTCTTCGCTTCTATCACCCACAGTCGTAGCCGTAGTATATTATCGAAGTCGTGCGAACTTCTTCGTCCAGGGATCACGTTTTACGGTCAAATCGGCGAATCGTTGCTACGTCGCGTATAGTTCACAGCTATTACGTTTGTTAGCATTCCACTTGCACGATCCTCCATCGAGAATCTAGTTTGTACTTTTATTAAAGTCCCTAGAAATCCATATCGTTCGGTATTCTATATCACTTCCTAGCTCGAATTTTCCTTCCTCCGCAAGATCGTTATACTCAAAAGCAACGTCAATTTTCCGAGGTTGATACGCCACTGCTTTTCACGGTCTCGAGCTGTCGAGTCCACGCGAGGAAAATAACCGGCATGTTTACGAAACTCCGAGCAGGGTACTGTCAAGTACGTTGTGTTCTTGTTTTCGCGAGGATTTTGTTAGGGAGTGGTAAAAAGACTGTCAGTTATCGCGATATCGCGAGCACTTGTCGCCCGGAACGCGCGGCCGCTCGCGTGCAAGCGGTTATCGTTTTCGTAAAATGGTTCCTCCGGAAACTTTTCTCGAACGACGTTGCAAAAGTCCACCGACGAAATTACTTTGCTACTGACGCGATATTTTATCCTACGACGAAAGAGAAGGGTAAATGTTTAGAAAACACCCTCCTTTTTGGAGGGGGGCATGGGACCTCATTTTGTAAAAGGGGGTACTAGAACGTGACAATATATGTTTTATACGTCGGTCAACGCGGTATAGAAAAATAAGATAGTATTAAAACCTAGATGCAACCCAGGCACGAATACTGGTATGTGTAGAAATAAGATATATGTGGGTTAGGTCTTGTTTCTGTGCAAACCAGTGTTTGTTTTGAAACAAATAAATTGCACATTGTCGAATTCCTATATAAATATTGCGATTATATCTAAATTTTCATTCCAGTCGTTATTGTATACACACGAAAATTTGATATTAAATGTAAAATATAAGCCAATTCTGAAAATTGACCACTAAGCCATGGGATCTGCAAATTAAAATTGTAATACTATCATATCTTTGCTTGCTGCGATGATCGACGAATGGAACAAATATCGTTATGTTCAGGTAACCCTCTCTACAAGATAAGACACCCAACCCCGATTCCTTCCGAGGGGAAAGGGATGTCTTTTCTAGACATTTACCAGGAAAATTCCTTCTAAGCCCTCCTTCCCTCTCGAAAAATAATTTTTCAAAGTAAACGATTATGTAACATCCTATTTAACGTGATCGATCCAGTAAGATTCAAAGCATTCTAAAACCGTCGACCATCGGCGTAATATTCCACGCAAAGTCGACGATCAATCCGTTATCGTATCGGCAACACCTGCCGAGCCGGCAGATTATTTAAGTAGTACTCGCCACGAACGATTATAAAATCAGCATTTGGATACGCCCCGTTTGCTTCTCGTATGCATAATGCCTTCTATTAAATCCGACTTCGGTATTTATCTTGGCATAAAAGCTTTATGTGCATTACGAATTTGTCGATCGTATCCGACAACCACGTCGCTCGCCGTAATCGATGATGAAAGAGCCGAACGCTCTCTGTTAGCAACGTAGCTTCTACGCACTCGCTATGCTCTCGTTGCGACGAAGCAAATGAGTTTCACCGTAATACGCTAACGAACAATTCGCTCGAACGTGTGAACTTTATTGATATCGTGTAGTATTACTTCGTAAGTTAAGATTAGTTACAGGCTCGACATCGAGCGAATTATCGGGAGCTTGATTATTGCTGTGCTACGCGACGGTTCTTTAGGAATAGTTAAAGATCAAAAAATACTAGAGACTTGAAATCGTGTAATAAGGAAATAGTTTATTGTTACCGAAGTACTGGAGTGTTTCTGCTATTCCTTGAAGATTTTCGGATAGAGGTAATCTTGGGTGAACAGAGGGGATTGCTTAAGGACTAGGAGGAAGGAGAAAAGGCTCATAGTCGGATCATTAAGAGATACTTTTATGACCGGTTGGAGTATTAATGTTAAAAGATATTTTAGGTATAGAAAAGGTTTGTCATTAGAACATATGAATAGATAAATATAGGGAAGAAAGGAATAAAGGAAAAAGATTAATAATAAAAAGGAAATGTTGTGCTGGCATAACAGCTTCATGAGGAATAAAGACAATATCCGGAATAATGTGTAAAAATAAAAAGATTCTTATTAGACGATTCAACGAAGAGCTTTGATTTATCCGTTATCGACGTGATGCTTTCGCATCGAACGCGTCTACTTTTTTTATTAATTCATTTTTTATGAAATAAATACTTGATAATTTCAACGCTACCCGATAATACGAGAGTTCGATATCTCGTACGTGTGCGTATACCTACCAATGATCATTCTATTCGAGAAAGAATAATAATAAAAAGCAGACGCTTACGGACTTTTATCTTTGCGTGAAAACTTTACAATAATTAAAGCGGCGAGTACATCGTTATTATCCATTCAAATGCGATTTCGTTCTCATCGAAGTAATTATTCTTGCGGTCGTATATCAGGAGGAACGCAACCTTCTCAACTTTCATCGTACGCCTGCGCCATTGTATACATTAATTTGTCGACCACGTTTATCCGTATTCAACGTTAGGTAGGTACGTACCTACTGCTTGTTTTTTTTTATATTTCATTTCTCGTCCCTTCGCGAAAGGAAAGTTTGTACATTTTTAATTCTCGAGTGGCTCGTGAATGTTATACAAGCAAAAAGATTACACGGTTTCGCGTAATCCCTTCGAGTTTATATTAGCTGCATAAGTTACTGCACCCACTCATACTCAGGCGTGATGCGAATGAGTATATTTCAAGCGATGGAATGCCAGATAAAAACTCGGGGTCATGGATTCACTGGTGAACGGAGTCGAGCCCACGACGAAAGACGTCAACGCACTGCAATAAACGTATATATATATGTACATATATACAGGGTGTCCGTTTCCAGATGTCCAAGCGGAAAACTACATGTGTATATCAATGATTTGAGTCGAAAAGTTTAATACTATTTTCCGAAATTTCACTCAGTTAAATAGTAATTAACTAACAAAGATCGGCCAATCACGCTGATCAGCGACAAGTAACGTTGTTTATGGTGGATTGCTCTTCCTAGCTGCGAGCTCGAGTAAATCGCCTTCCTTCGCCGTAATTGGCTGATCTTTGTTAGTTAATAACCCGTTAACTAAGTCGAATTTCGAAAAATGGTATCAGATTTTTCGACTCAAGTCATTGATGTGTACATGTAGTTCTCCGCTTGGACACCTGGAACCGGACACCCTGTATACATAGATATAACGAAAAGAGCATTTAAATTCGAGTTAAGAGTCGTATCGTTTATAATAAACGCGATGTCGGCGTTATTTTATGGATAATTAACGCACCGTTAATAAAGTATTCAATAACGTTGAAAGATTGAAAACGTGTCGGTGCGTAAAGTGAGCGTGACCTCCCAGCTTTTAATTAAATGCAGGATAGTAAGGCCGTCGAAGCTCGCGGATTTCGCAATAATGTAAATTAATAATTTCCGTTGCGAGTTTAAGATGGATTTACCGACTGTGCCGCATGCGCGGTGGCGGCGGTGGGGGGCGACTCATTAATTTCGTTTATAGGACTCGATCGCATTTCCTCGTAAGGCTCGGAAGAAACTCCTTGAAAACTACGGGAACGAATTTGCGAATACTTTCAAGACGAATACATGCCACTGTCGAACATTGACGTTTGCCGATGGAAAAGTTATAACGAAATTCGATATCGACGCTCAACGGGTACGCGTCACGCTTTTTTCCCGTAAATTCCCATTTCCGTGAAATTCGAATATGTATATGTACATACATATATAGGGTGCGGTAAAAGTAACTCCCCTATTTCGTCAGGTGCATAATTTTGAAGTAAATGAACGATTTTGTTTTCTTTGTTTAACGCTGATTAAGATTTTTTACTTTGTACTTATTAATTTTTAGATATTACATCGACCATATTATCGACAACCGCCTTTAGCGGTTTTACACAAATCGACTCATTCTATTGAATTTTCTATCTTTTTAATCATTTTAATCGCTATGTTTTTAATTTCTTGTTGAATATTGTTCTTTAGTTTGGAAACGATTTGTGGTTTATTTATGTTTTGTTTACATAATCCCATACAAAGAAATCTAGAGATGTTGGAACGAAAAATTGATAAACGACAAACGGTGCAGGGCGGTGCATCATCTAATACACTAAAGAAAACAATACGGATGTTTAGAAACTTTTTGTGATTCGTTGATTGTTTGTTTCATTGATTTGCATTGACCTGCAAAATCATTAAGTTCAAAGGGCTCTAAACTCCATTTTATGGGGTTAAAACAAAAATATTAATAAACATTATTGAAAAAAACAAAATCATTTCTTCGTTTCAAAATCATAAACAAACCAAATAATGGAGTCACTTTTGCCCCACCGTGTACATACGATCGAGCTTTGCGCGTGACCGAGTTTTTTATTACGCGTACGAACCTCGCATATTCTTGACGATTTTCAACGAGAGAAATATTCCCTAAGATGAGATCCCACCTGCAAAGATAAGTTTGCCCTCTTCCTCGTGTATAAATTGCCGACCTTGTAAATTTCACACGAATCGGAAAGTATAATCATAATCGTCGCTCTCCTAGTTTCAACGGGATTTACGGGTCTCGCAAGATGACCTGAATTCGTTCGAGCATATCTCGATGGAACGGCCAAAGCGATGTTAGGTAGATATATACATATATATGACGTATACCTATGCAAGAGGTAAGGAAGAAGATAATACAATTCTTATGATTATCACGATTGTCATTGCATAATAAGGATGTGAGGTAGGTAAAGCTCTTTATAGACATACTCCAGCGGGCGGGTTATTTTCATACGCGTTCGTTATTACGTGGCAGTTGTGGCTCGTTTAATCCTCTTTAAAGACTCTTGTTGGGCTTGTTTGTTTTCAAAGAAAACGATGTCTACAAATTTAGGGTAAAATAGCACGCATTACGTCGACTTCTAAGCGCAACCAATCAAATTAAGATCCTCGCTCGCTGAACAACGCTGCTACGTTGCAACGTCTTGGCAAGCTTCTTTTCAAAAAAATCAGGCAACGTGCCCAGCAGTTTTAGGGAAGGGGGATGCTAAAATGCGTGAGAAAAATATGTAAGTGGTCCATCGAAATTTGTTCGACTTCTATCGTTGGAATTCATCAGCGATACGCGCCCGGGTGGTCCTAAAACGCATTCAAAGCTCTCCTCCTTATATCCCGTTGTTCGCTCCGCGTCGTCGGATCTACTCGCGAGTCGAAACACGTCTTGAATATACGATAAAATTTTCCCCTAGATTTGGATTCATCTCAAACCTTACAACAGGCGGTCTAGAACGATTTTCCTCGTGTTGCTTTACACGCACACGCGCTCAACGAAGAAGGGGTTCCCGCCCTTGCGAGATGCGTGGACACGTACATACGTATGTATATACGTGGTTCTACGAGAAAAAGTCTGGGCCATCCTAGGTAATCGTGTATATATACATATTTGTGTGTGTGTATGTACATATATATATATCGTGTATACGACAGGTACGATCGTCCTTGAAGCATACATATGTAGATACGTAGACTCAACAGGATAAAGGAAGGAAAACGCGTGTGTGAGAATGCAACGATTGAAAGCAGCAAGCTTGCAGAGTATGGAAAAGAGTCTTTTTCCTTTTCTCTCTACTTCTTTTCCATCTCTTTTTCCGTATCTGACGGAGTAGTTTTTCTTCTACCATTTATGGCAATATACCAAGCAACCTTATGTATTCATGAAGAGAGTTAAAGTTCGTCTCTCTCTCCCTCTTTTCTGTTTCTTCTTACTGGTAAAAGCTTGAGTCCACTCCGATAAAAATCTGATATTACTTTAAGGTTTCCTTCCTTTTTTTTTTCTCCTAGTTTCTTTCTTCAGTTCGACGTAACATTTCGTTCGCTTTTAATGGCTTTTAATTATCGGAAATAACGCGAGGCGTGCTCGTATTCGGTTTATCGTTGTCCTTGAACCAAATGACGGCAAAATGGTGAGTTGATGTACGCGGGAGCGTACCAACTTGTCGGTAATACACGCGTGAAGCTTGAAAAGAAACGCGGTCGCTACTGGAGTGCCGGTGTTCAGTTAACTTTTCTTTCAACTTAATGCGTGCTCTTCCTTTAATTTCTTTTAATACGTGCCGTACGGTACTGTGCCAAAAAGTAATTACGCGAATGGCCACCATGAGCGTTTATGAAAAGCTGTACGCTACGAATGACAATAATAAAACGAGGAAAAGTGGGTAATAATTTTACGGAAAGGAGCACAACCTTTGGGCTATGACGTAGAAATTCGAGTTCGCGTGCGAGCGCGACTACATTGAGCAGAAAATGATAGAAAGAGAGAGATTTGTCTGCACAGAGTACTTTTTTTATCTTATATTCGCTGCTCGTTACCAACCCAGATTTTAATGTCTGTTCATTTTCGATAACATTGCTATTAGCACCGTTTCAGGGGTAGGTATGAAAGATCACTAAACCTGCAGCAACCGCAGAAAGTTGTTCGTCAGGCATGATTAACAATAATTTGCATTACCTTTACTGTTAGTAACATTATCGCTTTTGAAATAACAGTTTCAGCATTTTTACCATTAACAATATTGTAGATAATGTTCTTTGCAAATATTCTCTCATCTAATTGGACGAACGTTGACAGCACTTTTTTTAATGATCTTCCTTTTGTTATTATTTTGGTGTATGAGCACCTTTAGCCAGAGAGTTCGAAAGGCAGGATAACAATTATTGAAAAAAAGAAATTATGAAACTTTATTTAATATCTCAAATTATACGCGAGATACGTTTAATGGCGCGAGCAAGCTACCGCAAATAAAGAATGAATAAAGTAAATGCGGTATATTTAAAAAAATTAGCCACGTTAAAAAAAAGGGGTAAAAAGAATGGACGTCTCGCGTTTGTCACTTCGTATATGTGTATCTCTATGTATATACACGCGTTAGCGTGTCTTAAGCCGCCTTAATTCTGTTTATCCAAGCAACATAAACTACACTTATTTCGACGAATACTCGGCCGCATACTAACGAGTAGGTATGTTGTACGAGAGTCCGCCGCCGTTCGCTCGTCTCTTGAAACTCACTTACGATGTTTGCTCTAGTAGTTTGTGCGTTAACTCCACTGATTTTCAAGAATCAGCTTACGCGATCGTACACACGTGTTTCCTTATTTTATTATCGTTGAACGAGCCGTTATTGCCCCCTATCGTTTTCGCTCGAGTTATAATCGCGAAACGATTCCTTTCCATTTGTAACGTGACATCGACAAACGGATCGACGTAATCCCGATCACCTCTTACAACGCGGAAGAGAGATCGAATAACATTGGCAAAATGTCTAAATTTCTTTCAGACATCGATCCGCTTGGCGGAACGCGGACGTTTCCGGATGAAAAGAAAAGATCTTGGGCAATTTTTCGGAAAGCTTCCTGCGTTTCTATGGCCGGTCACGTCTTCCGTCCACGACACCCTTCTTACTCTCCTATTTCCTTCTCTCTCTCTCTCTCTCTCTCCCGGACGAACGATCGTGAGTTTTCGTGGAAGACGCTTAAGCGAAACGTCGATCGACGTGAGTAAGACAAGTGCGAAAGTAACCCCCGTCCAATCAATCTTGCCGCATATCAAACCACCCCTGCTTGCTCTAACCGCACGCTCGCTACGTTCCTGACATTCGTTTTCCATCCTCTTTTTTCCCTTCTTCCTTCCCCCTTTTTTTTTTCTTCTTCTACCTCTTTCCTTTCTCTCTCTCTCTCTCTCTCTCTTAGAACCGAATGTCCTCCCGTCGATCCCTGTTTTATCCTCTTTAGCCTCTCCTCGAGATTTTTCTGCGACAAAAAAGAAACACGTTATGCGCCTCTTATCGGCGTCCTGATACTGTAATGTCAACTCTCAGGATAGGGGGTATCCCGAAGAGAGGCAGATTAGTAGAGTCGGATTCCTTCGATAAAGGCAACGCGATTCCAACAGAAGGAGAGAGAAAATCGAGTTGAAACCATTTCGTTCCAAGTTGGACGGAGAGTCTTTGGATGCAGTGCTTTATGAGAAATTTGATAGTATTATCGTTTATGGCTCTAACTTGCTTAATAGAGAGAACGAGAGAGATTTCTGTCCTTCTTACATCGACGTTACGTCATACGATGGCTTTGCTTGAAATTATGGAGATATCGTTGAAACACGACCGAATGGGATGCTTTCGTTGTTCTACATGACGCTTTCATCGTTTCCATCGCGATGAAAGACCGAAATACCCTTTCGATGATATGCCTGATGAGTATATCAGTTACGTAACTCGATGCTTTATGTTGGTACATGCAGTATCCGTTGAGTACCACGAAGGTGTACTTGGTTGTAAAGACTTAATTTGTTATTAAAGTGTGTATACATATATATATTAGGTTTTTGAGAGATGTCAGGAGAGTTGACCTTTGCAACGAAAGTATCAGGATGTCGTACTTTCCTCATGTAGAGGGAAAAATCCTTTGACGTTAGATGCAGAGTCACCAAAGTAAAAGACGCAAGAGGGAGGATTAAATTGTCTCAGTCGTTATTTAAATTCGTTTAAGTCTAACCGCGCGCTCGGATATATTTCAGGAACTCGAAAGCTTCCTCTAAAGTCTGATCTCCTTCGAAACGAAAGCTCGCGTACATCATCGACGAATCCTATGAGCATTTCCGATAGTCGCAGTTATACGAGTTATTTGAAGAAGTAATGTACGAAATAATTCTTTCCCTCGTTGAGAAGTGATATTTCTACCATAGATTCGAATGATGCAATTGACAAACGACGTCCTTTTCCGGTACTACGAGAAAATCATATCGAAAGATTTTTCAAAACTTCTATGACGATAATCCGAATGGCAAGTCGTATTTTAACGGTTATTTCGATAAATGGAAAGTATCTCGTAATTGATTTATCGCGAATAAAAAATGTTCGACAGCGAACGGGTAGACAAATATTTGAACGTTAAACGAGTATGCGAATACATTTTTTATGCAGGATTCGTTCATTTACATAGCGAAGCGAAAATTCTCGTTTTGGAATCTTTATCAGATTATCTTTTGAGACTTACCCGCGGTACTATTATGCGCGAATTTAAAAAGATGAACGGAAATCGGAGCTAGGAAAGTGGAGATCTGAGAAAACTGGTTTTCGAATCTTAAAATCTTTTTCCTTTTGTGATTAATCTCTTAGCTATGTAGTCAAATTTTAAAGAGTGTATTCACATTGTGCCGTGAAAATGAAGAGTTAACAAGTATACTCAGCAAACACAGAGTTTATGACATTTTTATAAGATTTACTCGGGCACGTCTCCGACGATGAATAATAATTTTATCTATTATTTTCTCTGGAAATAGTTGGGCTTTGTTAAAAGTGGAATAAACGTATTGGCAAGATAACGGACATAAAATTAAGTTAAAAAGAGGACTAATGGAAAGAGATGCACTCAGAAACATCTAAAAATAGTATCGACCGTGCTGCGTGCAGTTTTCCTCAAGTGAACTTTTTCATATTTTGCTTCCTCTTTTCTTTATTAGGTAATTCTCTCAAAATATTGTAAAATGTCCGTATTTTAGTTTCCACATGAATGTTAATTTCGAGAGTAAATATTTTTTTTCTGTTAGCACGGCCAAGAGAATTCTTTCATCGAATGTTTTTTTCTCCACTTGAATTCTTGCTGTACGGGGATATTTTACTTTCATACTCTCTTTTTTATTTTTGAAATCAATCCCAATCAGCGTAACAATCTGTATACCTCCGCTTCTAATAGTTAAACGATAGGATAATTAATCTTTCAACGTGTGTCATGTTTCGTCGGTTTTAATAATAACGAAGCGTTACATTCTATCCATTTATACATAGAATATATAATAATTCCGTTAATTATTGGGCTATTGTATCATTTATCGTTCGTCACTTATTGACAACCACGTGCACGTTTCCAAATGAAACGAACGATAGGAATTATATGAACCCTTCGCTGCTCGCATCGTGACATCGTTTCTTCCACGACAACCAATTTACCAATCGCTATTGCTATTTGTTTCTGGTACTTTAACCCTTTATAGAGTACTTTAACCCTTTATAGAAAAGACAACTTTTCACATCATCTTTTCCACTTTTTATGATTTATTCTCGCTGATAAGGGTTCAACGACCACGAATTGAGCTTGTCAAAAATAAGTTTAAAAGTGGTTGAAATATCGACCAGTGTTCTTATAGAGGCTTAAGCCGATACAACAAATATTATTGTAGGATTTATATCAATGATTGTTAAATCGCAAAGGTTAAAGAGTCACCGCTGATACGTCATGTTCGTTTCCCGCGTTTACCGTCTCTTGAATTATATTTGACCTCTTATTCTCGTTCTTCAATTTTCTATCCCAAAATCATTCGGGTTTCTCCTACCAACGGTGAATCGGTTCGGGCGCGGATGGCATAGCAAAATTTGGACATATAACGTCATCGTCCGATAGATGAAACTGACGGGCCGTTGCTCCAACCGACAGAACGGATTTACAGTACTTTCGATCTACTCTCATCCGGGTTGGCCGGACATTGCGCGAATGGATTTCCTCGGGCATCGATCACTCGCACCCTTTCGACGCTGCTATAAAAAAAGAAAATTCGTAAGAGAGAAGAAGCACACCGAAAGATACTAAAAAAGAAGAGAAGAAAAGCCGGGAGGGTGGAAGATATACCGGGAGGTGGGGGGCGGGAGACGATGTAGAAGGAAAGAGCGCGAGAAAAGAGCTCGCTGTAACAGCCAGGGCGTAGCTGCACTCGAGAAGATCGAACGACGGTCGTTTGAGTCCTCGAACACGTTCTGCCTTTTGCTGCTCCTTCGAAATGGTTTCTGCTCGCTGCTTCCCTCATGACGACTCGGATTAGCCGTGACTACGGAGACGACGCGAACGAACGCTCCGGGAGACAAATAGATGGCGAACGAGCAACCGAAGGAGAGAGGCGGCCACGCTCAACCGTGACCGCTATATAATAAATGACGGAAATTCGCTTAGTATTTTGAAAACGTCTTTCAATAGCAATGATACAAATAATTAACTCCTCTAATATAACTCCAATCTTTTGGAAATAACATTTGTCATACTATTCTACTATATGTAGTAGAAAATGTTAACGATATCGAGGAATCATCGTTTCTAATACATCCCAGATAAAAGGAACAAATTAGAATTTTGCAAATAAAAATAAATATTTTTATGGTGCATGAGGATATGACATTGGCATAACTTAACATTTCTATCTAATAATTATAGCCGGTAATAATATTTTGTATTGCATTACTTATGATCTTTTTTTCTCAACTATGTTCTACTATCCTGTATTAAAGGGTGATACCTGTAAATAAATGAATAAATAAAATATAATAAATAAATGAAAATTATATTTACACATATTTAAAAATGTTTCAGTTTACTTAAGATTTGTGAAGCAATGCAACTGTAATAAAATATATCGAAACAAAGGCAATCAAAGGTATAAACTCTTAGACGGAAAAAGATTATAAAGAAAACTTCGATACTATCCTTTTAATACTTTAATCGTAAACGTCTTATCGGAATTTATTTAGGGAAGGAAATCGAGCGATTTGTCGGACCGTATCTTTTTGATGTTTTCACGGTAGCCTAATTTTCAGAGCACTCGAAGAGAACGTACGCGTAAGAGGTGTTGGCTCGAAGAAGGGAAGAAAGCGAAATAACCGTTCATCGTCGAGCGACGCGTCTCTCGTCGCGCCTCGCCGCACCTCACCGAAGCGAAATACTTCGCGTTCCGTTTCTCGGTTGTGTTCTCCTTCCTTTTTCTCTCCCTTTTTCACAATAGAACGTCGTAAGGTCGTGTCTTTCGGTCGACGTTCGCCATCGTGGCCGCGGAAAAAGGCATTCGCGAAACGAAACGAAATCGATAATGGACGTGCACGAATCGGTGCGAGATAAAGGTTGTTAAGGAGACAAAGTGCGAGAACCAAGATAGAGGGTCGGCCTAAGGGTGTTGCCGAAGGGGTTTGCCGAAGGTGAAGCGAGAGAAGGAGATGCCCCGAAAGAGGTTAGACGACAAGGCGAAAAGGAAGACTTCGATGGTGGCGGCTTTGTATGTACGACCGGTCTAAGTTCCCGGTGCTTTCGAACTTTTAAAAACGTTCTCGCGCAGGACCGAAACTAACTTAGGAAAGTGCTTCCCTTTTCTCGCTTCGTCGCTGTGTGTACCCTTTTTTTGGTCGTCGAGTAGGAAAGGACGGAGGCAGATGGGCCACGCGAGGAGGAAACCCTAGGAGGAGAAGAAGGTTTTCCACCTTCCCTTTTCTACGACTTTTCGATAGCGATATGGGAATCCGGCGTGCCTTCTCTCTTTTTCTCTTCCTCGAACCCCATCCATTTGTACGCCGGATGCATTATCCAATGGCGCGTCTCCGAGAAGGCCCTCTTTCCTCTCCGCCAGCCGGAATTGCGTGGGGAAACGTACGACCGTAGCTCGCGCGCCCGCAGTTTCCCCCTTGCCCACTTTAATTCTTTTGGCTTATCCCTCTTTTCTCTCCCTCTACCTAGCCGATTCCTGGTATTACCCTTTTCCGTCGTAATATCGCCGTGTTCTTTCACTCGACAAAAGTAACATTTACCTTATCGTTGCTTGCCTAATGCTTACGAATATTTTCTAATTCGCTATGCGTATACAGGGTGTCCGGTTCCAGGTAGTCAAGCGGAGGACTTTATGTACACATCAATAACTTGAATCGAAATGTCTAATACCATTTTTTGAAATTCGTCTCAGTTAAATAGTTATTAACTAACAAAGATCGGTCAATTACGGCGATTAGCAAATGATGGTGGTTCACTCAAGCATGCAGCTAGGCGAGATCCAAGAAAATCCACAATAAACAACGTTATATGTCGCTACTCGCCGTGATTGGCCAATTTTTGTTAGTTAATAACTATTTAACTGAGCCGAATTTCGGAAAATATTATTAGACTTTTCCACTCAAGTCATTGATCTGTACATGTAGTTTTCCGCTTGATCACCTGGAACCGGACACCTTGTATTCGATAACGAATGTTCATGTCTATTGTACGAAATATTAAAATAAATAAAGAATTTGTAGAAATTTCAATCAGAGTAGAAATATAAATGGAAGGGAGACGACGGCGATGGTGGCGACCGCGATGCCGCCGCTATGGAATTAGAATGGAAATCGATCTTGGTCCGAGCGGGGATGAAAACGCACGAGATATTTCGGGACGTAGCGGACGAGAGGTGGAAAACTTTGTGAAGGGTGATCGTTCGCGGATAAACGCTATTCCAAGATGTTCGATTATCCTTGTCCCGCGCGTAAAGTAAGATTATGAAGTTCGTGCTTGTCGTGCCATAGAGATAAAATGAATCCCTAACTTTACCGCTATCTACTTTCCATAGAAATCTTTCCAATATATTCTCCGTCGAATATCGTTGAGTTTATCGATTCACGGCTGTGTGCACGCGAAGCTTTCGTTAAGACGTTCGATCGATATACTATATATACATATATCGCATTTGATTACGGGGTCTGACAAATAAAATAAAAAAAAAACAAACTATATATAATGAAAAGGAAAGAAAAGGAAACTGGTAGGTCAAAGTTTACCTCGGCTGTGGTTTCGCGTTCCGAGCGGCGATATTGAAAATAACGCGAGAATCGTGCGGGCGCGATAACCGTGCGGTTTTCGTGCGGCGAGAGAGGGAAAAAAAGCAAGTAAGAAAGGGGAAATTAGAAGGAAAGTAAGGGCCGAAAGTAAGGGCCGTCCGCACGATAGGCAAGGCTTCCCTCGAGGCGGACTAGCGACAAATCGATCCGTACCCGCTAATTAAAGTCCCCACCGAGCTACCACCGCTGCTGTTGCTGCTTGGCGTGTCTCTTGCTCCTTGCTCTCCGCCTCATTCTCTCTCTCTTTCTCTTTACCTTTCCCTCTCTTTTCTTTCGCGATCTTTATCTCTTTTTGCGATTGGCTCTGTCGAGGTGATTTGATTGACAAAGGACAACCCAATTCGGAGTTGAACATTCGAATTCAATAACGCAAAAGTGTTATATTTTCACGGGCAGAAATTTATCCATTTCATAAATCGTCATGGTCTTCAAATACCAAATCAGTATCTCCTATCCTTTGATACTCAAACGATATGATTTAACTACACTTGTAGAAATCGAGATCAGGATGTATTTGTAAATTCTCGTAAAAATGAAATCGGAAGTTTTGAAGCTCTGGGGAAAAGATCGATGTTGAAACAAGGTGGTTTCCGGAAATAAACAGGTACGTGGCCGAAACGCGATAGAGAGGGAATGCATCGCGAATGTGCCCTTTATTTGGTGCAAGGGGCCACGTTCACGACGAAGAGAACGAACGGGTTCGTATATGGGTGGTAGTGGAGTAGATTGGAGGAGAACATTTGGGGGATTAAGGGAACCTAAAACGAGAGGTCGCCGTTTTCAGGGCAAGTTTCGAGCTCTTATGGCCTTGTGGGATCGTAATCGACTCTCTCTCTTCCCTTCCTTCGCTCGATCTCTCCTATATGTGTGGCTTTATATCCGTCTATATAGTCCTACGTATATTACACCTATATAGGTTTATATGCCTATGTATCCAAATGTACATCGACCGTTGATCTATAGACGCGCGATTCCGCTTTTTTGATTTCCCAAGGTACAGTTTTCATGCATTTTGCAAACGTCGAGCCGTCGTGCCTCCGCGAGAGTATGTCCATCGCGATAGTCCGAAATTTGAATTTTCTCTACGACCACAGGGATTCTTTTGCTCTCAGATAGAGGAAAATCTTTTGTGCCTTTGATAACGTTGCGAATGTGTGCCGGTGAAAACGATATTCCCACCTTTTATAGTTAGATATTTTCGCCTTTCGTGAAAGCGGAGGTCTATTTAAACAAAGTTAAATAGCTAGTATGCACGTTGATACCTATACATATTTCGAGATTTCATAAGGAAAAAGTATTTTCAGACTCGTTGGATTCGTACCTACCACTCATCTTTTTATTCTCCGAGTTTCTTATCGTCGCGATCGAAGGAGAAAAGAGAATCTCAGCGGCCAGAGCCGAGAATTTCGAGATTCTTGCCATCTGTTCGCCTAAATGAAATAATTATTTCATGGGAAATGGTTGCGCTTCGGGCATAGCGCCGCCGATAGCGGTGAGCGCGCACTCTCGAACCCGCCTCAATTAGCGAGCCGCCACTAATTTCGTAGTCGGCGATCTGATTCGGTGAGTTACTGGCAATTAGTGCCGTCGTCGTAACGTTTCGACCATCGCCGCGAATCGTAATTACTTCGTGAAAAGAACATTGGCCCTCAAAGATAAATCCCAACATTCTTAAGAAGAGAAAGGAACGAGGGAGGTAGAACATCGTTACGCTTTCAAAACTGTAATCCCTATCGCGAAGCACGTCTCGCAAATATTTCCGATAAGTTGCGTGACTTTCTCGAATATCGGATTTTACCTATGCGATCTATGAGATACAACGCTGGCCACTTTCCATTATGAGATCTCGAGCGTTTCGTACAACATTTTACCAAGGATCGATGAACGTTCGTTCGTTAGAATCCTTCTCCCGGCTTTACCTCGTTTTTCCTTTTTTTAACACGCTTTTATTAGCTTGACCTGTATGTATCAAAAATACCAATCAGATCTTGCAAATAAATTTTAATTCACTTCTACACGTCAATTACCTTGAAAGTTTCATTCTCTTGAATTTGACTACTTATGTCGAGCATCTCACGCTTTCTTTTACATTGAAGTAAAATTATATTTTTACAATGTCCCAAATAGTTGAACATGTAGTAGCTCGAACAAAAAAAATGCTACATTCAAAATTATTTTTTCTTTCTTAATTCAGGTTGAAATAAAAGTGTGTTTTTTAGCTTTTTTAAATTATAATTTTATTTGATTCTGCACGAAACCTATTTTGTCATCGAAGCGGGTTACGCGTCATATCTTTTATCGGTTCTTTATTACAGAAGCGTTAATGGTACGAGAATAGAAGGGAAATTTCGTATTCGTTTACTTCTCCGCGAAATGGTGGATTTGCTTTATGCAAAACTCATCAGAATTTGTAATCAGCGTTCGACGAAGAACGACGGCTTTATTTCCTCGTATATTATAAGTAACTCGTCGTCGTGTTCGATAAAGTTTAGCCTATCTTTGATATCATCTCTTTTCTCAATGATCGTAAAAACATCGTTAAGTTTTTCGTACCTGGTTGCTTCTACGTTTTATTTCGAATGCATTGTCCGTAAATCGATTATTCCAGTTACGAGAAAGATAATATGGCGGAACGAGTATAACGGATTGTTACCCGGGTCGATGCATCGCACGTAACCTCGATTTATCGAAACAAAACGTACGTTTTCACAATTCAACAAGACCTTTGTCGAAATTAAACCAGTTTTTTCATTTGCGACGAACTTGTTCAACGCATCCTCTTTTCTCCATCTCTTTCCATGCTTCTTCCTTTCGCAAATATACATATACATCAATATACATATATATATGTATCGTTTGCTCGCATATCCAGTCGTCGAAACATTTTAATCTGTAGAGAACAATCGACGTGCGAATTCCATAGGAAATCCTCGACAAATCCCGGGAAAGTCCATTGCGTGGCGATTCCTGTCGATGGAGAACGATGGTCGACACCGTCGCACGCGCCGAAAACGATAACATCTCATGATCTGCTTGTGAGCCACGGATGAACAGATTCGCGTACGTATTCCCTGCCGAACCGATAATTGAAAATCAGTGTCCCATATATCGATTCGTAGAATCGTCTATTCCATACTGTACCATCACCCTTCGCTCTATTTCGAACTCTGCACATAGTTGCTACCGCGAATCAGGCTCTCCCGTCGTCGTTCGACAGAAAAACCTTCGAAATTGCTACTGTTAGGTGCGTTTTATCCTCGATCAATTTTTCGATACGTTTCGATCTCTTTTATAAACTTACGAACTTGAAACTTCATAGAGTAATACCCCGAAGTTACGCGATAGGTGGGTCCGACAAAAATCGCGTAAGTCGGGATACGATTTTGCATTTAAATGCATATAAGTTTTGTTTAATATATTTTGTTTCATATTATTACAAAATATTAACAAAATTAATGATTTATGACAGTTTTATTAAGGGTTTAGAAAACGTATAACAAAGCAATTTTAACTTTCGTCGATACGTATGCACGCAACTTGTCCAATGTATCTCACAGCGAAAGAAACGATTAAAGATAGTGGGCAGTTGTGTTGCCAAATGAAAAAAAAGAAGAACAAAAAATAATCGCGCACTGTCGTAAATCGTGTAACTACGAGTTCGCGTAAGTCGGGATAGCATAAGTCGAGGTATTACCGTGTATGAATCCAATCTACGTTGTCCGATCGTGACTGAATTTATTTGTGCAAAGCTAATCCTGCGTCGTAAAAGGAGAAGATGTTTTATTTTTATGTAAATGTTACAATATTTGATAAACTTGCAGGTGTACCAAAAAATAAATACGACAGATAACTTTAAAGCAAAAAATATGAGAACTGCAAAGATTATCAAAATGAAATCTTTTCATCGACATGGATGTAATTTCGTCGTCTTGGATGTAATATATTACACCGTAGCAATACGTCAAAAGTCGTTCAATGTTGCTGGATAAAAGCAAAGTAGGTACGGACGTCTACTTTTATACGCTACGAGGAACGAAATGACTATTTTTGCGTGGCCCTATATCGATCGTATAATTTGATACACAGAAAACTAATTCGATAAAGTGGCCCGTACTTGACCGCCTCCGTCGAAGAGCATTTCAATCATCGGGAGTATCGAGGCGACCACTAGAGCGGGCGCGCGTTACGTGCGAACGAATCAGCTGTGCGGTGATCAAATGTAATTTCGTGTTCCGCCGGAATACGCTTCCAACGTTACGATCTACGAAGCGTGTTTGACGAATTCGGAGTTAATCAAACGAATCGAGTACGGACGCTCGTTTAACCGTTCGTTCTTCGAAACTTTTCGAAAGCCGACAAACTATTTTATAACTACGTTCTAACCAGCCTTTACAAACAATTTCCCTTCGTACTCGGAGTCCACTCGACTCGAGTTCGAGTAGAAAGAGGAGGCCCTTTCAACGGTGCTAAAGACATCTAAAAAGTACGTGACGAGAGAATTAAAATGACCGGGCTTAACGACGATCGTTGAAAACGATTAAAGCTCCTGAGTCGTTTATCAATCTTGTTAGACTCCACTGAACGTTTCATTAATTTATCAAAAATTATGTTAACTTGTCTAATTCTTGAACTATCTCTTTGCGAACCTTCGAAGGAAGATGAGTAACAGCATCGAATGTCCTGCGCGAGAAGACACAACTGAACGAAGACAAAGATAAGGAGAGACGGAGAATTAGGTACTGGGGGATGAGAAGAAGGGAGAGAAAGAGACAGACAGAAGGGTAGGAGATAGAGGCACGGTGAAACAGTTGGGGTTACGAGGACTCCGGAGAAACGGAAGTAACTGCTCAAGCGGAAGTTCCAATTGCCAGCGAGATCTATATTTAATAAGACAGGAGAGTTATACTTTCTGCCTCGCGTCGTAACGCAGTTCGAGTGCAAAAGTTTTGCCCCTGGAATTATCTCTGGCACCTTCCACCCTCCACCCTAGGAGAGATAATTAAATATATCCGCGCACGAAAATGCTCAAATGGATTTTCCCCGGTGAGGCCATCCGGCACGATAAGGGATTTTCTTTCCCGCGAACTGGAAAGCGAAAGAGAGCCTGGGAAAAGTTCTTCATCCTACTTCCCACTCTCTTTTCCCCTCTCTTTCTTTTATTGGCTTCTTCGTTTCGATCCATAGCCCTTCCCCGAGTTCGAAGAACAATCTTACGGATATATTCGAAACTAATATCAATATAGGTACGCTCAGGTAATACGTTTATTTCCTTTCTCGAGCTTTTCTCTTACTTATCGAACATTTGAGGATTTAGCTCTCGCAATGGTGTTTCAGTTCTACTTAGGTTAAGACCGTGAAGTAGTGGTTATTAATTGAGCATAGGATGATTTATCCATGGTAGGATAAGGGATCCCTTTTCATTTATCTTATATACATTGTCGCTACTAGATTGTCTTACGGGAAAGAATATGATTGGGTGAGAAGTATCCTTTTCCAGTCACGTTGATATTACTTTCCTACTCATAAAATTGCGTTAAACAATGTAATGCGTAACTCGTCCGTCTGTATTTATGTCACATCTTTTATATTACTGGACCAGTCGATAAGAAATATTATAAAAAATAATTCCTTACCTACTGGTTGTACCAATAAACATTTCGAATTATTTTAGATAATAATTTTTATTGACTTAATCTGTATATGAACATGACTAATGCACCTTCATTATGAGTAGTCGAGCCGGGATAGTAATTATAGTTCTTTTTAACTTCTTCAAGTTCAAATAATGTAACAAATAAGTAGAAAATAAGGTTTTGGTAATTAGAAGAATTAAAGAAAATTACAACAAAATTTTTATTTTCTTGAGTACTATACTGTACTGTCTGCGATATGAACAATTGACTAGCTCGCTATCGTGGCACACTGTGCTAGCTCCGTGTGAAAGGAGCCTAACACACGGCCAAACTCTTTCTTATAAGACTGTAGCTACCTAAACGCGATAATATAAGGTAAAAAATAGGACACTCCTCTATCCCGAGAACGTTTGCCTAGGTGTTACTACCTAACGACCGCCATTGTAAAAGATCTTTTCTTTAATATCTATTTCAATATATTATTCGGTAAGGGAGATAAGAGATAAAGACAAAATGGAGAAAGTAAAGGAAGAGAGTTTTCGGAAATTGACGCGGGGTTGGTCCGTTCTCTCGAGAGGAACCATTAAGCTTTACTTTTTTTTTTGTCCACCGACCTCGCACAATTAGGTTACCCGTGCAAACTTCTACTCCGTGAAGTTAGCCACGAACGAAGGACGATAATTATTATGCCGCATAGCACGACTTGGCTTGCGCAACGGCAGTGCAACAACGAGCTTCCCCAGGGGCTACATTCGCTTCCACTTAATCTGGCGAATCGTCAAACCGCGATAAGAAAAAAGTTTTCGTGCAGCCACGCCACGTAAGGAACGTCGCTTCGAGTTCGATACGTGCGTGAATGTTCTTAAATAATAATATCTCGATCGAAATGTAATTGCTTTAACCTGGCATAATAATTTCGTGACAAAGATCTTAAACTTTTTTGGTCGTACGTCGAGTCAGGTTCGACATTTCATTTTGACTATATTATTAAAGCAAATGCTTTCATATCTCTGTTATATGAAAATTAAAAAGTTGACCAAATATGAGATCTTATCGAAATAGATATAGCAACAATTTCGTCAAACTAAAGAAGCTTAAATGAATAACAATAGTTTGATTAAAAACTTTCCTCTATTTTTACCCTAAAAGTAAAAAGTTTATATAGTCCCTATTTTATCTGATTTTGCTATTAACTTTCTTACCAATGTTTCTTGTTTATCAGTTTATTTATGCTTTGTGACACATCATAAAACATATGTATGTACATGTGTCAAATACTTTCAAATAGCGTTCGTCCTAAGTGAACCATTTCTAGACGTAGTCATATGTCGTAACTGGTTAAATTCTAACTATCATACTTTGGAAAAGAACTGTCTTTCTTCGCTAAGACAATAATTGAAGTCCTCAAATAGATTCTTTAGCTTCTTAAGCCCTTGAAACGTACCTACCTTCCCTGGGTCCTTCACACGGTCGACCTCTCAAGTACCGAGCGACGCGAGGAAAACCCAGGCTATCATAAAACCTTGACCACCCTAGGATCACCCTCGGTCGCTTGAATCGAGGGTGGTTCTGACTCTTCGGACTTGTCGCGAAGGTAGACCATAATTTTTATAAACAAGTAGAATCTTCGGTAATCTCAGTTTGTATTTAACACGGTACTCTCGTTCATAATTTCGAATTAAACCTCGTGGTATTCCCACTTATTATATTATCAAGTATACAGCCCCTATTTATTATTGTTCTTCATACGTAATAAATGTTCGGTATTATCAAAAATCTTGCTTTTCGTAAATCTCGTGTATATTTACAACCTCGCAGAAAATACACAATTCGGAACCGGTATTTATTTAAAATACAAAACCACCGCGCGTACGGTACGAAGCAACATTGAATAATTGTCTACTCTCAACCACCATAGTAACCACTCCGGCCTCTAAAGGTTAATAACGAATTAACGTGCTGCTAGGAATTAAATGTCCAAAGTAATGCCGACAACGAAGCTTTAATACATCGTAAATCCGAAATATGAACGCTCGTCTCTGTTGAGCAATCCTCTGAAACTGTCACAGAAATCTTCGTATTGAACGTCGATAAAGCTTTCAAGTAGAATCTACGATAAGATTTAAAAGCGTACCTGGAACAGCCATTTTGCATGGTTGATAGCTTAACCGCGAGATCGTATAAAATTTTCAGGGAAAGGGTTAAGGAATACAGTACGTTGGTCGGATGAATTTATAACGTCCCACGAAGATAGAAACTTACCTAAGAGGATAGAACCGGATTTTGGTTACACTCGAATAACATTAGAAGGATATGATATAAGAACAACGATCGTATATAATCGTGACGAATGTTTGTACGATTTTAGTTTTACAGAGCTCGAAGAGAATTGTCGAGTGAACATTTTATCGCGTTAATCTATCGTCGTGTTAACAAATCGAACCGGGCGTTTTTCTCTCTCTGGTAATCGTACAGGCGGCACGATTTACTTTCATCGTATTATCATCGAGTTCATGCACGAATGACGAGGAAGGAGGGTGAAAAATCTACGTCGTTGGCATAAAGCAAGCGGTGATTATAAAGGCGCGTGTTAACGTGACGTAAGATTTAAAGAAAAAAAAAAAAAAAAAAAAAAAGGAAAAAAAAAAAAACCTGGAGAAGAGAGCAAGAAGGGCAAGAGGGGCAAAAGGAGGCGGGAAGTGCAGTAGGGTGCAACGGGGAGGAATAATTATGTCGCGAGAGGAAGCGAGATGGAAGAAGAAGGCCGAGTCAAAGGGTAATAAAGTGAAATGGAAATATTATTCCGTGCAACCCGTACGCCTCTTTCTCTCGCTCCTTCTTTCCGACCTTTTTACGATGCCTTCGTTTTTTTGCCTCTACCTTTATGGCGCATCGATAAACCACGAATGATTTACACGCGAGTTCGCGAGCCGCAACGACACCTCGGCAAATTATCATCGAGTCACTCTTGTAGAGATGGTCTAAGAGAGGTTCCGAAGCGCGAGTAAGAAATTAGTGTCATTGTTCCTCTCGAGCGATCGCTAGGTTTACGATTTAATTTCGACACACACGCTCTTTGTTCGATAAACCAGATTGCATTTTGGCACGCGAACGCCCGAGGTTTCGTGTCGATAATTATAGTTTATCGCTACGAGAGAATGTTCTCTCTCTCTCACTCTTATTCTCTTCTTTTACCCTTTCTCTTTTTCCGGAAGCTCGATATTCATTTGCATAAAAAAGAGAAAACAGAGTTCGGTTTCTCGCTGCCGGAAGATCGATGAATCGGGTTCCGAGTCTCTGTATTTAATTTCTCCTTTAATGGCGATGGTCGTTCGAGAGAAAATAGAAAGTGATATAAAATGAAAATCGTCGGAATTATTCGGTAGATAATCGAACTTTTATCATGCTTATGTCATAAGTAATCTCATGTCCTTCGATGAACAACGAGTAGCGGGAATCGGATCCAGAAAATCGTACAGTTCGAGCTGATGATTAGAAAAATTCATTTATCTCGACGGTACAGCCTCGCGAATGGAGTCATGGACCGGAGCTACGAGAGTGGCAGCGTTATATAGAGTGTGCTTTATAGCAGGTTGCGCCGGTGGCGAACGTTTCGTAATTAATTGCAGCACCGGGAGTCTTCTTTTATCGACTTCCGTTTCACGAATGGCTCGTAAAAATCCGTAAGGGTGCGGGACGTAACTTACTCCGACTCCTTTTTTTTTTCTGTCTCACTTATCCCTATTTTTCTTTTTTTTCAATTTTAGTGTTACCGTTACTTCATTATTTTACTTTTTTCATTGACACAATATCGATCTTCTTTTCTTCTTGAAAGAATTCAAAAGCGTCCTTTCTGCAGTCTAGCCAATTTCTATCGTAGTAACCATAGTTTATTAACGTGATAGTTCGCAAAGGAATTGTTCGCGTTACTAATCCGACAAGTTCGTTGTAGAAATTAGTTTCGTAAGTCCAAGTTAAGATTCTAGGTCTTCTAAGTACGCGTTTCCCGTATGGTCTAAATATTAAAGCGCGACTGATCTGGATTCTATCCGTATAAGTACGCTTTGGAAACTTCGAAGGGTTTTTCCCTGCTTCGAAGTATACGAGGGTGGAACTAAGTGATTTCAGTATTTAGTAATTTATCTGAAAATACTTGAGTTCTCTGCTTATAAGGAAAGAACGACTTTTATGGTTAAAAAATACAGTTTTTGTTTTTCTTTCTTTTTTTTTAACTATATCTATTTCTGATTTTTTTTTTTTTGTATAGAAATTCTATTCGATACTGAATATTGGCAATTGATGAAACAATTTTGCGGAATTTAGGAAACTCCATTTCTTTTACTAGAATATTGATTTTAATCGGCCGAGCTCTTAAAACGGTTGTTCTTTCCTTAAAAATATGTAAAAAAAGGAGTTCGCAGATGATTTAAAAGCGGGGCTAGTTTCATGCATGGTAATAAATTAAGTTCTAATAAAGGAAATTCCCTCTGTATTTCTGGCCACCAAGCGTTTTTATTGCGACAGATTGTGCGGCCCAAGAGTTTAAGTATGCATATTAAAAACATATTCGAAAAATTCTAAATTCTAAATATTTCTATTCCTAATTAAAGGCGAAGTCCTGAAAGTATTTCTTTTTTTGAAGGACCTATAGTATGTTTATTAACGCTTTCTGCATATCACTTGATAATAATAATGAAAATTCCACCGCCTTTAACCCTTCGCACCTCTCTGCTCCTTTAAAAACTTCAGAAAATTATATATTAGTTAATACTACTTTGTCAAAGGATTAAAAAAATCTTTTATCACGCTCACGTGCTTCATTTCCATTTAATTCTTTTGCGTAATTAATAAGTAAAAAAACAGTTAAAATAATAAGAAAAAAATAATACACAACGTAATACATTACTCTAGTATAATATTTATTAAATTATAGAACATAATACAATAGAAATATACCTAATCGTAGGCAAACGCGTCACACTTCAAATTTTTTCTATCGGCCCGGCGTTTCACAAACAACTGACGCTTTCTATCGTCCTTCGGCAATCGCAAGCAGTCTCTTTTATCCTCTTTATTCTCGTTCTAACTCATTTTCACTCCCACTTTCTTTATTCTCCTACTTTATAGATGTATTTGTTCCATTGTTTCAGGATCCGATATCAAAAAGGGTGTCGCTATACTGAACTGTCTCTATGCTCGTCAACTCTGTTTCGAAGATCCATCCTGTAGCGCCATATTGGAGATTATTCCACGCGTCTGTGGTCCGGAATTAGGTGAGTACGAAAATGCTATAAAATTCGTAGCGCGTTTGTTATTCAAGCTTTTCCGTTACGTTATCATTAAATAATTACTCTAGTTAGCGGCGATCAAGCATGGAGCTTCGAACGAGATTCAAAGAGATTAGGTAGAAGCTCGCGCGAGAGAACGGTAGCTCGACTGATTTCATATTTTCTATCTCGTTTCGACGTAACGAGAAGGATGAAAATGAGAACGGCCGAAGAGACGGTCGACGACCCCGTTTGCCGTCATTTTTCTTCTTCGCTCTTTCCTATTTTTTCGTCGGTCGGTTCGTTCCCTCCAGCAACGATGGAAATCGCGTTATGCTTCACGGCAGACGGTTATGACGCAAATTGTAAATTGTTCCGGGGACCGAAACTGTTAAACGAATCCGTCTGTTATTTTGTCTTTTTTTAGTGATATCAATTTTATACTTTCTTTGAATAATTAGGCGAAGTAACAAAGGGTAATAGAGTGACTGTAGCTATCATTTTCTTATAGATATAATACATTTATACTCTTCTTTATTTGGAAGTCTAAGATCGATGTTTAATGCTAATAATTAGACTGCGGATATTTATGCAAATGCATATTTTTCTTATTGCATATGTTTTTCAAAGTTTACATATAAGACAAATCATTAAATAGGTTACATATATCCTTTATATTTTATTCAGTTATCAATTCTCTTTGCACAATTTGATGTACATATCATGAATTATAATTCATATGCATTTGCATAAATATCCACAGTCTACTAATAATACTCGAGAAACGTGGATTACTTAAATAACCATAACGTTTTGATGAAATCCATTTAGAGTATCATCCATAAATTATTTTTATGCAATTATATAAGGTATCGATAAAGTTTAATCAAAATAACTCGTACTTTATTAAATAATTACAAGCAAGTTTTAGTAGTACCAATTGATGCTCTAATAAGATCATGCCAATATCGATCATGGAGTAATTACTAATCGTTAGCATGTGTGACAGAGCAAAAGGACAAGGTGATCGGCGTTCCTGACATGTTTCGTCTACCTAATTCTCGAACTTGTTCGAAATAGCTTCGTCTAATCGTGTAACTGAAAACTAAGTTAAGAACGTTATATCTTGTAGTCTCGCTGAAATACCAAGTATAAAACGAATAATAAATCAATTCCCGATATCGGTAGATACGGTTGCGATTTGTTTACTACTGAAATGTTATTTCTAGATCGATATTTCCAGAAGGACACTTTTGAGAATTTTTCACCACGTTTTTTCTCGTGAATTGGATTCATTGACAAAATATTAAGTAACTTTTTCGAGACAAAAACGAAATTATCGTGAATTTTTCGCAGGCTCCGAAAAAATCGACTGCTAGTGACATTTTAGCACGTTCGGGTATCCTTCCATAATTCGTAGCTGCACTTTCAATGTATTTACACGTGATCTCTGAACGTTAAAATGTTCTAGTCGATGCTCGCAAGTATTTTGATTGATTCGAAGAGGGAAGGGACCGCGTTCCTTCCGGCAATGTTCTACAGAAACGTTCATTTCGCTCGCAAGGCGGGATTTTGCTTGGAGCTTGAAAACAGCCGAGAATGGACGACAATTACGGAGCGTCGAAATTTCGGCGGCTGGTCGCCTTCATCTTCTAATCTGGTGCTAATTGTCTTTGCGAATTGCTACCCCGGAGATGTGCAATCTCTGTTCTAGATGGCTCTGATCGATCGAGTTCTGGCCAATTGCTATCCAATTAGGCGAACGAGAGGAGGCTACGGTTAATGTCAAATAAAAACTGGTCGGGTCGTGCTCGACTTGTCTCACTTTATCGAAATTGAGTGCAAGAACCGTGATATCGCTCGAGGATTCGAATCTTCCTTAACTCTATAATTAGTCGACCAATATAAAAAATATCACAAAGTCAGAATAATATGACATTATTGCTATATAAAATACATTAAAAGGCGGATTTGCTTTATAGAAACTGGAACGAGGGCGAATAAGAGCTTACGCACGCACGCACATAGGTATATATATAGGAGTACCGAGTACGATATACCTCGCTATCGAGTGAAACGTTTTATTTTCCACGCGAGTGCCATCGCGGATTAACCAGAAAGCGTTTTCTCTTGCCAAGCTTGGGGAGTACAACTGCGAAAAAGCCGGTAGTTCACTGGGTCACAAAGTATTTCAGGACTAAATTAACCATTCTCAATTCGAGGCCGGCCAACAATATCGTGCCAGTTAGTAGCGAAAAAAAAAAAAACACCTTTCAACGATTCTTTATAAACGTATCTTTGTGAACGCAGATACCCTCGCATTTAATTCGCACCACGGAGCTCGCCTATTTTCGGCCAATTATAACAGAAACCTTTTTATCTCTGTAGAACAAATTCGGCGATCGTTCGATCATAGTGTTCCCATGCACCAACCTATATCGTTCTCGTTAAGGGTATCTAGATCGACCGCTAACCGAGCGCGATAATAGCGAAGCTCGTAACTTTCTATCCGATTATCACGTTACCACGTGCCGTTGTAATCGCGTTATCTCAGACATTTCGCACTCGTTTACTCCCTCTTCGGTATCATCGATATTAATAACGTTGAAACCTTTTCAAACTTTCGTATTACATATCCAGAGTCGACGAAGGTGACAACGACGTAAATTTTCTTCTCGATGATATAACATCGCGCTGAGATATCTATCAATCCGTTCGAATGGTTGAAACTCGCATCCATGTTGCTTTGTAATATATCATCCATTCGTCGTAAAGAGAAACTCCTTCGTCGGTACGGGAGCTCGAGGATGGATCGACGATGTACTACCACCATCGGCGAGCTTTTCCAGTGCACTTTTTATAACTCGCTTAGGTATTTCCTGAGTGGCCGAGCGTTCGCCTCTTTGGAGTTTCTCGAGCCGTGCATCTGACAGGCTGGCAACTGCCGCTAGACGAGAGAGAGAGAGAGAGGAAGAGGAGAGATGTGGGTGGCGTCCGGGAAAGCTGTACGTCGATTTCGGATTTCCAGTGCGTGGTGTCGGCTTTGTACGTTCATACGTGTACGGGAGTTCCTCGGTTAAGCCTCGAATACACAGAAGCAATCTTATACTATGGGAACACCATGCTCCAGAGTCCTGCATACATTCTCAAGGAGGGAACGATAGACGCTCTCTCTTTCCTATATACCTAAGCGCGTATGTGTCGGTCGGAGGTGCGATCAAGAAAAGTCTTTTCACGCTGGTGGATCGTTGCCGTGAGATCGAAACCCCTGGTTGGTTGGCTATGATAGGAAGGTCAGACGGTGGCGTTCCAAGTATGCGGCTATCCGAAGTAATAACGTGTCGAGCTCGCGCTATAGCTTGGCTAGACTCCCTTATTAAAAGGCTTAGCCGGCACTTTCGACTTGACACTGCTTACGGGCGTTCGATTATAAATAACGGGCGCTCTCTTGGCTCGCTAAAATTCCTTCGAACACCGAACGTATTTTGGCCGCTCTTTTCTCTCTCGCCTATTTATCTATCCATCTTTCTTTCCAGCCTACTTTATCATCCAAGTAAAACTTATGTTAGGTAAAAGGGATTGCGTTAACGTTCGAATTAATTCTGATTTATGGCATGATACTAATCCCGACGTTCCTACGGAGCTTATTTCTTGCGGTGCAAAGGATGCACGATTTCGATCGCCTCGATGGCTATCGTTGATGGTTTCCTGATACCTACCTCGAAATTTCTACGCGACACTCTTCGCTTTTCTTTTGATCATATTCGTGTTAAAAGTTTTACTTAAGTCGAAAGAATCGATTTATCGAGGCGAACGCTCGAGGCCGCGATTTAATCCTGTTGATTTAATTACACTCCCCATTCTCCTCTTGGGTGAAGCTGAGAAATTCATTTAGTAAACGATCGCCAGGATTATAAGCGGGCCGACGTTTCGGATTATTTACATTCCCATTCAGTGCACCGTGCAAATTACAGTGGCGACGCGATTACGCGAGAGCGGAGTTTACGTTTCCACGCGATATTCGGTCACTCTGATTAAAGGTAAAACCGAGCTGGCACAGGAGTCGAGCCGCCATTCCTACTAATGCATTCATTAGGTGAATTGGTTTCAACAATCGTACTTAAACCAATGATCGATAGCGGATTCGTACCAACCAAATGTGCTTTGGACGAGAAAAGAGCTAATAAAAGTGCAACCTGGAACCACCTGCCGTTATCGTTTTCCTTCGAAAGCGACTGTTTAAAGTAGAATTGATAAGATTATACCTCGAAAGAGAAAACTTTTAACCATACCCTACGTGGCTCGACCGAATGAATTTTGAATAGGCTTTCAACTTTGAAATGGGATACCGTAAGACACCATAAGACCTAGAAAAGAAAAACTTTTCTTACCTTCAAGAGACAGCTGATCCATGTATTAAACTCTCGTACGAAGATAATATGTAACTCTTGTTCATTATAGTACACCTTGTATACTATACACTTTCATCTGCCCCTATCTAGAAGCAAATATTACGTACGATAGTAACTTTGAATAAATTCTAATTCTCCATTTTTCCATCATATGTCAAAGTTCACTTCGATTCTATTTTAAATCGTCATTCTTGGGAGGAGAAATCGTTCGTCATTTGTCAATTATTACAGGGATGAGTTAACGTCGCTTTGAGTCAATGACCATAAAAAGATGAAGGAAAAGTATGATCGAAGAGCGAAGGCGGTATAATCCTAGATAGCACGTATCATTTATTTCCATTCGATTGGATTTCTTTAAGGATGATAAAAGATTCGCGTGGAAAAAGCGAGGAAAGATACGAAATCATTATCGTTTTATCCTCAAATATGTTTTCGCTAGAATATTTCGATTTTTTAAATAAATTTTTACTTCTTGATACGACCCTTATTCAACTATAGGTATCTAACGATGTGCTTATTATAAATATATAGATTACGGTACTTATAATTTAGATACCGTATTTTAATCAGGTCAGTTATAAAATTATTACCAAGCGTTTAAACTTTTTTGTCGGTCGCTATCTCGAATGCGCAATAAACATTTGCAGTAACATTATTGAAAGATACGCAATTAAAACTTTTTAACGACGAGAACGTTGACCAATGATATTAGTGCATCCTTTCAGTCGTGAACCAGCAACGAAAGTATTACCCACGCTCGCATCTCCGTTCACTGAAAAATCAAGTAAATTCATGTCCGTCCTACCGTACTTTTTGTTGTAATCAATTTTCTACTCATCACCGAGCATAACGTATTTATCTTAGTTCCATGTTTTCGCAATGTTTGCCATAATATATTTTTTTCCTTATGAAAAAAAAAATGCATCGTTCGAATTGTTAAAAAAAAGTTGATCGCGTTAAAAATATGGCAATTGGAACAGTAGTTTTAAGCCGACGACGAGACCAGATGTTAATAAACAATGAAACATTACCTGTGTAAAGAGAAAAAAGAATGAACCAATGTGGCAAAGTAAAGCTCGGTACAAAGAGTCGTATTGTTTGAAAATACAATGTACGTTGTTACGTCAAAGCGTCGTATGCTATCCTACGGTACAATGGCACGAAGAGAAAGAAAAATAGCCGAGAGGGTACGCCTAGCGCGTGGATATGCGCTTGATTGGTGTGAGTCGGTTCATTCATCATCGGATCAGTTTTTAATTTTCAATTTTTTTTTTTTTTTATTTCCTATCCCACGTTCGTCAACGTACGCGCATATTATCGGCGCATCGAATAGCAGTAGGGAAGTGCCACTCCAAACGGAAACTGCAAACAGGTTGATCGAGTGCTCGCCACTATGCATTTAATTGTAATTAACTGGCGGATACTTTCAATTAGTTTCCAAAGAAGCTTATCGCAACCTCGATTATTAATAGATTTTAGTAAATACGGATCAAAATATACCGATAGGCACGGATATACAGGACGATGATCCCTGAGTGAGATTACTATTGTTAATTACATTGAACGAACGTTAAGCGGCTGGCTGCGCGATGTTCGAGGACGCGCATCCCTAGCTTTATTTTCGGAAAATGCTATAAAGGCATTTAACTAGAAATTTCCTGCGAATATTCCGCTGTCTAAACGATTCGGATTTTCACTCGGCGTAGATAGGAAGTAGATTTATTAGTTCGTTCGAAACTCGGAGCATGGTTCGCAATATAGTTTCATGCCTACTCGCTCGCCAGGCTCTTATCTTCCACCTCTTCTTACCATAAATTCAACACGCTTTATTTTACATCGAGGAATTATAACGGAAGGTGGTAGAAAATCGTAAGTTTTATCGCACGTCGAAAAGTGGACGGCGAGAGTGTTCGAAGTAATCAAACGATTTTCGAAAAGGAACTTTCGAACAAAGACTCGAGAGAGAAATGATGGGCCGAGAAATTTCTCGTGACCCGTAGCAATAATCGCGGTACGATCGTACCGGTAATTAGATTTCGCTTGTATGGAGGCGGCTAGCGAGAACGTATAGTGGCTCGTTCGGATGGTAGAACGTTGGAAGCAGAAAGGATAAAAGAGAGAGAGAGAGAGAAAAGAGAAAAGATGAGAGAAAGGGAAAATACGAAGAGCGAGGGCATTATATACGTAACGGAAATCAGAGAACTAGAATGATCCTGGCTTTGCATACGGAAATCGGGCATTCGCCCAGGAACTGCACATACCACGTATGCATTTCGGACGCATTTCGAGTACCGCAGCGTGGTCCGGTAGTCTGAATGCAGATGGCCACCGCACGATTGCAGCAACGTATGATCCATCTCGCTTGATTCTCTGCCACCCTCTCTTGTAGGTGGCCGGTAACCCCCTTCGAAAACCCCTAGGAGCTTGTCTGGCAGGCCCCTGGTGGCCCTCTGCAAGCCCCCCTGCCAGGCATCCCGTAGAAACTCAACTCGTCCTTCTATATCGCACGACCTCATCTCTATCCGACTCTCGCCCTGCGGTAGCCACCTTTCGTTGCTCGGTATACGCGTTTATAGGCGTAGCACGAAAGCATTAAACGAAAACACACGTACGAAGATACACTCGAAGCTGAAATGAAACTTACACTCGCTCTCCGTTCGTTCTTTGATTTTACGAACAATACGAGATTCGACTCGCCTCGTGAAGAGCGCCGGGCGGTGCATCGCCACACCTTCATTTTCGACGAGTGCTTCTCCTCTCGAAGGGTTTTTTTTAATCTTTTTCTCGGGGAACAAGTTTCGCCCTTCCTTCCGTCGAAAGGAGACGTGCCAGTTTTGAAGGAACTAATTTCATTAATTAGAAGCTTCGTTATTCTCGATTTCTCACGCTCCATAAGCGCGAGAATAATTCGACGTCTTAGTTCACGCGTATTTCGTTTGACACTGTACAACTTGGAATACTTTATTGTAATAAAGAAAAAGAATTCCCGTTACCGGTAGATTAATTAGTAGAACGTCTATCGAAGAAAGAATAGGAGAGTAGAAAAGGGATCACTTTAATTGCTATTCTGAGACATCCTAAGTTTCGTAATAACCGAGCCGTGCCGAGGATATAAGTAATGAATCCAGATGTCGTCGACAACGAAACGTCGGGTGGAAAATGACAAAGCTCCACGTGAAATTTCAATTCCATTCGTCTCTGGGTCATAGTCGTGAAAAGATAATGGATTCGGCTTTCAATGGTTGAACTTTCTGTCGACGGGAGAACGAACTTTTATTTCGACGAATATCGGGCTAATTTTATTTAGGACGAGAGCGCCAACCCAACTTTCGTTCTGTCTGTTTTTTTGTTTTTTTTTTATTCTCGTAGGATAAGAATCTCTTTTTTTATTTCGATCGCAAAGAATAATTTTTTCGTCTAGAAAGGAAGTACGAGCACGGTAGTAACCCCTTTTTGTTCAATACAATTTATTTCATCGTTCGAAGCGAGTCGCGATATATTTTTGGAGAAATAATAATATCCGTGGTGAAACGTGGCCACCGTCGATTCATAATTTCGTTAATGTTATCCGGCGTGGTTTAATTAGGGAATGACGTCCTTTCGTTCTCGCTCGAACCGGTGGTGCCACGAATACGAGTATAAAATTCTCTTGTTTCGTTGTCGTAGCTACAACGTTTAAAAGTACGTTAAGCGTCGAGCTGGTGTCACGACCTAATTTCGATGTACTGCTGACGAGGAAATAAAAGTGTTCTCTAGGACGAAGCGCGAATAAAGAAGGAGTAACAGCGTGGAACGAAAGTGGCCGCGCAAGAATGGCTTGGTAAAGAGGGTTGGCTGGGGAGAACGGGCGCTGAGACTTCTTAAAGAGATTCCGATGGGGAAAATTTCGTCGAGATTAAATACCCGCGGCTATCGTCGATTTCAACGAAATTTACTTGATTCGAACGAATAGAATCGGTGGGCGCGAACGTGAAACGACCTTAAATTTTATAACTCGTGCAACGAGCTGGAAGTTCGCGAACGTTTGGAAAGATGAGATCTTTAAAAGTGACCTCGAAAACGTCGAACCGATCTCTCACTCCTCTCTCTCTTTTTCTCTCTCATAAAAGATTTTCGATTGGCGGATCGTTCCACGAATAACCTCTCGCCCTAGCATCCTATCGAGTCGATGCTGGAGAGAAGGTTGACGGCAGCATTGTTTTACGCAGCGAAACGTCGACCCAATTTCGATATTGCGCCAACGAGATAATAAAGGCGAAGTGCGTACAGGAATATAAAGGAGTGTAGTCGAGTATGCTTCGAGAGGACGTGCTTCTAAAAAACAAAGCGTCGACGAGAGCCACGAAACGAAACAAAATATCCTTACCGCGGTTGGTTATTGATTAAGGATCGTTGAGAAATTTGTAGAACGTTGTCGAGTTATTCGATTCTTCTAACTTTCTTTATGACGGGGAAGGTGAGCGAAACGTGCCACGATCGACGTTTATAAAGGCAAGGCCTAAGGGAGTTCGCAAAGTGATTTCAAAGCGATAGTTTAACCCTTCGTCGCATTTGCGGTATTATTTTCCGGGATATTCAGCGATAAGACTTTCCCCGACATGATTTCCTGCGGTGCGTAACAAGAGAGCCTTTCGATCTTTGCACGATAATACATCGAAGGGTTTCCCTGACATTTTCCTCCTATTTTCTCTCCTTCCAAGCTACCCAGCCGCGTATCACTTCGATGGAATTTCCAATCCTCGTTACTCGTCCCACCACTTCACCCTCCCCTTGCTCGGTGCAGTGTCAACGAGCCCGGACTATAACGATTGCACGCGATCCTAGAATTTAATTCTCATCGAAACCTTCCTCGAACGACGAGGGAGCGTCGTTTCTCCGAAAAAAAACCTTACTTTTTCGAGAGCGAGTGTTAGTATATTTCACGAGGTATGTTTGAAATAGTCGCTACAGTAGAAATGTGACCGAGGTACAGATCCGTGAGATTTTTGAAAATTGAACTATCGTACGTGCAAGTGAAAAGTTTTGTCACAATTCTGTTACCATTGCTTGCTGTACAAGAAAACGAGAGCTTCATTGTCATTCTTTGAATAAGCTTTCCGAATGCCTTTTATACCTTTCAGATATTAAAATAATAAAATGAAGTTTTTCTTTGAACAAGATAGTAGATACCGAAGTTCATGATCTAGTCGTGTAGATTTTGTTAATAACAAATTTTCCTTTTCTCTGGTCGTGATAGAAATATTTATTCGTCATTTTCGTGCCAGACTTTTTGTGGCATTTTTAAATCGTCGTTTCTTTAAGAAACTCCGCAAGACAATTTTGAATAATTTTTCGCAAGCTTAATCTCCATTTTTTTAAAAACTCCTACATTAATTTCAAGGCGAAATATAGATACTTAAACTACTAAAAATTCATTTGATATGCAGCCTTATTAATCTTACTCCCACACCCCTTTTTGAAACTATATTAACTCTTTGAGGCACACAGTTTTCAAGAATATAAAAACCCAAGTTGTACCCCTATCACGACAATGTCAACAACTTACTAATGCGTTTTTACTTCTATAAATTGTTATTTTCACTTATTTAACAGAATGAAAAACTTTAAATAAAATATTAAATAGGTATGACTATGCATAACTTTTCGAGGTTGGTTAAAATACCTAAGCTAAGCAAAAGGTAGAAAAAAATACCTAACAATTACGTATGAACGGTCCAACAAATAATAATAAAATTGTTTCAGTTGCTTGTTCAACGGTGACGGTGACGAAGTGTCGATCGGCTCTCCACAGTCTTCAAGCTTTCTCATTCTTTCGGCCCACGTGTCTCTGTAAGGAGCGGCGCGTCGACCCAGACTGCAATAGCTTCCAGAATTTCCTCTTCGATCATCCTTGCATCGACATACAGAAGAAAGGTGAGAGCATTAGCCTATTTTTCTACTTTCTCATCGCGGAAAGCCATTTTATCGTCGCGATGCTTCGTGCTTCAATTTCATATCGGTATGTTAAAACGGTGCTTTCAATTACAAGGGAGAGCTTTGAGGTACTTCCGCGGTGTGACGGTTTGTCATTGTAAATTCAATAGTGGCTTTAAAGCTCAGAAACTTCGTAATCCTAGCGAAAGCTTACGGTCGACCAAGAGGTATCAAGTACACCGTCATAACAAACGATGTCGCGGCACTTTCGAGGGAACTTTCAGATATCTCGAAGGGAGAGGACGAGAAAACTTGTAACGATTCGAGGACCGGGTCGAGTCTTAGCCCGGAGCACCGCACTTCGCGTTCTCTCCTGTTGTCTCGCGTAGTCTCGGTATCGAGTCCGAATCGTATCGGGGTAAAATTCGAAAGAGAACACTCCCACGAGTGTTCTTAAGAGAAAATCTTCTTCTACGAGCTCCGATATCTTTTTTTCTTTTCTTTTTCTTCTCTTTTTCTCTCTCGTGTTATATCGAAATTGACCTACCTCATCCTTTTCTTCTGCGAGAACATAGACGGTAGGATATAGTTCTAATCCTTCCTGATATCCGCTAATTGAAACCTCAAGAGACGAGCAAGACCAGCATGGTACGGAAATGGGAATAACGTTATATCCAATGCTTGAGTGTTCAAAGCCGTTAGAAGCGAGAAGTCTGCTTTCCGTTACGTTGATTTAACGAAAGCTTTTCGCATCCTCGTACGTTCAACGCATTTTGCTTTTGCATGTTTTTCTTCCTCCCGTTTTACTCTTCCTCCTTTTTTTATTTTGCTATCCCCCTTCTTTCTTCCTTTCTTGCCTCCTTCCTGCCTCCTTTCCCTCCTTTCTTTCTTCTTATCTTTTTTTTTTTTAAGTACCAGAGCGGATTTAATCTCATTAAGTGCCGAAGCTTCCCGGTTTCGTAGTAGCCGCGGTACCGGCTGTGGCAGCTTTTATTATCCACTGCTCTCTCGTATGAACGGCTTTCAGTAGCAGGGCGTGCGCCTCTTGCTGCAGGATAAAAGTAATTAAGTCGTGAGCCACGGCTCACTAATTGCACGATTTATTATTCCTGAATGTTTCTTCCCGTTCGAGCTAAAACTCGTGATCGAGTAGCGATCAGGGATTGCTTCAATTTTTCTATCTCTCTAAGGCAACGTAGGATCGCTTTTAAATTCCCAAACTTTAAACGTAGCGTTACTACTCGTGAAACTTAACATCGGCTGATCTTACGTCGTCCCTCTACGTGCGATAATTACAAGAGAACACGTGTTAATAGAAATTTCAGTCTCGTCTTAATGTCTACAACGTAATCAGCAGTTAGCAGTTACCTTCGTTAACCTTAGATCCTACTACCGTACCTTCGTTTGTGAACATTTCTTGAAGGAGAAATTTCATTTACGGATATCGGTAGAGAAAAAAAGAAGAAAAGTCGAGATAAAATTAGTTAAATCGAACAAAGATTACGATTCGTGGGAAATATTCTCAGAGTAATCGATTTAAAGTACTTACGGTGGTAGCGATTGAAATGTCGAAGAAATACGACCAATCGAAGTCAATGAATGAAGGAAAGGTAGAATGAAAGAAAGGATAGTGGGAGAAACGGACGGGGTTGGAGGCAGTCGGGTTAGATAGAGAGGGGTAGGAAGGAAAGAAAAAGAAATTCAATCGCTTTACTTGCAGCGTAGCAGGATGGCTAATAGCCGTGGCGTCGAAGTTAACGATCCTGATAATCAGACGCGCGTCTCCCTTCTTCACGGAGCGTAAGAAAGGAGAGTGAGGGAAGGGGGGTAGGTGGGATAGAGATCCCGAGAGAAATTGATCTCCGAGATCTTCCAGGCAGCGAATTTTCTTTAAAAGGCAGCCGACTGCTCATCCAGTTCTCTTGGAGAAGAAACAAAAGGGTCGCGATTTCTTCAACTGCGCTCCCTTAGATAGTATACATATTTCTCTCTCTCTCTCTCTCTCTCTCTCTCTCCACTATATATATGTATACACATAGATGTACCAATACATGCACGCACACAGATTCCCAGCGGCATTGCGTCCCTTCCTCTACGATCTTCCATTGTTCATTTTTCAGAAGGCTCGTTCGTCCGCGCTAGTGAACCTTTTGAGTGTTTTGAACGATTCACGGATAATTCCCGATGCGCTTCTTTTCACTCGCAGGAAGAAGACTTTCTTTCTCCCGCCCTCGTCTCTGCCCCCGCATGCCCCTTCGCGCCGTTCGTCCGACATTTGTACAGCCTTCTCTCCACACTTTGACATACCTCTATCCGTTTGCAGAGCGAAAGAATTCAATAATCCAAGCCCCACCTATCCCTTTGTCTTCATATTCTTTGATTCTCATTTTATTGGCTCGCTCCACGTTCTCTCTTCCTCTCTCGCACACAGACCCACAACACAGTATTTTCCATCGGTGGGGTTTTTCAATTTCATCAATTCATTCCTTCTAGCAATTTTTTTGTTAACCACGCCGCTCGCCCGAATAAATGACTTTT
Source organism: Ancistrocerus nigricornis (assembly GCA_916049575.1). Taxonomy (NCBI): domain Eukaryota; kingdom Metazoa; phylum Arthropoda; class Insecta; order Hymenoptera; family Vespidae; genus Ancistrocerus; species Ancistrocerus nigricornis. The sequence continues at coordinate 9,619,492 of OU696669.1, read as the reverse complement.
CAAGTCATGAGCTCTCGGGGTATTATACCTTTTTGCTTTTTTGGTTTTTTTTTTTTAAATGTTTCGTTTTATCTTTTGGAGCGCAAACAGGAAGGAGATAAACGAGATATGACCTGCACGTTTTTTTTACAGGCGACTATAATTATTGATTAACGACTGAACGCCCAACCGAGTGTATTTCGGTTCGTTGGGACCGAGCACCGTTTTATCGTTCGCTATTTCTTTCGTTTCCAACGTCCGCACGAAAGTTTTTTCCTCCTCTTTTATTACGCATTTGGCTTAACGTTCGACCGTTGAAAAACTGTAATCTACTCATCTTTCGGAAGCGTACGTTAAAATTGCACGTGTGCCTTCGTGTTTACATTTCTGTTTGTAATCCGTATGCGGGATTATAGCAGGACCGTACCACGATCGGAATAGGTAGGTTTGTTAATATTCCAAAATTTTATCTGGCCATATTCTTCTATCCGATTACGAACGGCGTTTTATTAGTTTGGTTTATTCTCAACCTTTTTATCGCCACGCGCAGAAAGATTTCTGTCTATTCTACGGAACGATGATAAAAAAGCACATGTGTCAGTGGTTATGAAAATGGTCCTTATTCTCCTTCACAGTTATTTAGATTATTGCCTGCGAATATATTAAGTCGAGTTATAAATAATTTACGTCTCTGGGAACAAATTGTAATAATATATTTATTATTATGTGATATTTTTTGATAATTGGCCCAGATAAATGGAAACGCGTTATTAGAAATAATGACGAATGTATGATTGATTGAGATATAATTGTTGTTTGTTTTATTGACTAATAAAATTGATCGATAAAAACGAAAATTATTCTAGACTCTACCTAATACGTAAAATTTCTCAATACCTACGTAAGAAAATATTTCACAAAATGCAAGCTCTCGATCAAACATTTGTTGAAATACATCATTTTCATGTGGGATACAACGAAACATCACAGAACGTAGAATAACGGACGGGTAGGCCGAGTTTGTTAGACGAAAAGCCGTGTAATAGTTAGCGGAGCTCCGTTACAAAGAGTACCGGCAAAAAACCACACAAAAGTAAAGCCGAGTAAATCGGGGATCCATGGAGCAGGGGTTACCACCATGTTAAGCAAAAGCGTCAGTAGATATATCGTATTTCCGAATGAACAGAAAGAGAAACATGTAGTCTAGAATATATTACGCTAATACGACTTCGCAATTTTTGATTAAATTTTCTATGAAGTTAAAAGTCGCAAATTTATAAGCTCGTATTTTCAAACTTTTTATGGTTTCGATAATATATCTATAACCAGAAGCCGTATGTTTATGTTGCATAAGAATTTTTTTATAAAAATTCACTAAAAACGGTTCGAACGTTTAATAAAAATTGGTTATCAAATTTTAAACGTCGTATCATTGTAATTGAGAAATTGTTCGGGCAATCCTTTTAACATAGTTCACGGTGTATCTCTACATAATGGATACACGAGTTTTTTTTGTAAAATGTTGGTAAATTCAATCGTGGTGAATTCGATTTTCTGCTACAGTTAAAAAATTGTAACATTCATTTAAAGAATGCCGGGATACGTGTAAAATTTTAAACGAATTCGAAAAATATCGTATCCATTGCAATTTATAGTTAACGAGTTTTTTTCCCAATGGTGATCGCATCATTCATGTCCGTCTGGCGGACATGTCTAATTATAATGCGTAGGACGTTAGCTTTCCATTATAGCAAATGGCACGAATCGATATACGGTACATTCATGGTGCCCATTAGTGATTTCACAAAAAAATATTAATAATGCGGATTATCATTATGCAAGAATACGCCATAATAACATTTTTACAAGCATTTTTACATTTATGTATATATATATATATATATATATATATATATATATACAATATGTCTTAAAAGCTTATCGCGTGGATGGAAAATAAAGGTACATATTTAGATACTTATAATCTCTGTCGAACAATATTAATGCCTTCTCGTGCTATATATATTACAGCCATAACTCTGATACTACTTTTTAGAAGGATCCACCCATTCGAACTATGACCACTTATAAACAGCATTCGACACTGTCTTAATCAAAAAAATACTCTTATTATTGTTTTCTTAGTACATTAAATAAAAGCTAGTGTTTAAAAAGTTTTTTTTTCATATAATTATAATATTTCTGCAAGTTCCATAACACTAATCGCTTTCAAAAAGGATATTAATAAAGAAGCGTGCCATTTTAGTTTTTATTTCGTGGTTTACTTTTTTAAAATGTCTGTCCACATTTATGGTACAATAAACGAAAATTAAGATAAAAAAGGTGTACGTTAAATGAAATACGATGGAATATTGGATTTTCCAGACAAGGAGGCGCATCCAATCGAACCCTTACCAACGTGCACCCATGCCTTGAATGAGTGCCTACGAGGGAAACCCTGCAATCTGGTCTTCGAGAACTTCAAAAACAGCTGTAAAGCGCGAGAGGGCAAATGCAGGATGGAGAGTCGGTGAGTGATATCGAGCTTGCTTCATATTTATGGTATTTCATCGATCGGATACGCGAAAGGGACTCCGCTACTACTCGCGAGCTCATCAACGCTATACCAAAGAACTTCTTTCAAACACTCCGGCAGATAATAACGAACGCGGTCGATGAGAATTTTGCCGTTGGCTTCTCGGCGAACGGTCCTTTGTTTCGTCGCAGATCTCTTTTATTTCCATCTTTTCCCGTTTTTCTCTTAGAACCGAGCGCCGTCTTCGACTTTTTCCTCCTCCCGTCTCCGTGTATATCATTGTTCCCTTTCAGCCGTATTGTTCGAAAACGAAGAAATAATGGCTATGTTTTCCATCGATTTTTCCCTTCCGTTTTTTGTTTTTTTCTTCCTTCAGCCGTTTCGTCAAATTTCCAGCCAACAGACCGAATGGATATATTCCTGTTTCTTTTAGCTCAACTTCAAGGCGGTCATTCGTGACACGAGCCGACGAGACATACTTAGTTTAAAAGTTGCGAATACCGGTTTACGTTCTGTTATCTTGTTTCTCAACCTAAGAGAATTTCCACGACCACTTTGTCGTGATTCCATTAAACTGAGATACTTCTTTCTTAATACCGTAACTCGCTAAGTTACCGTCAAGTCGAGAGAGTATCTAAGAAAACTTTTAAAATCGCTCCCGGCTCGTGATGTATAAGATAAACGGCCGGGCGTGTGGAACAACGTGGCACGAGCATCGATGAAAACAATTTGCCGTCTTTTGACAAATTCGATACGCCCGCCCGCCTTTCGAAAGAGAGGAAGGTGTAATATGCTCGAGAGTTCTAAGCTAAATATACACGCTACGCGGAGGGAAAGTACTTTCGCGTTAAACGCCGTTAACCGGAAATTTGTTTCGTTTCCACGATTCTATTTCTCCTTTCTCGCATTTCATATCCCATATCTCTGTATTTCCATCTTCTACGCACTCCGCTTATTAGTAAAACGAAAATTATTCTCTTTGCTCGTTTAAAAACCCCCGCTGGCGAATACCGTGTCTCTGTTTCCTTTTATAAACTCTAGTGATAGCATTCTCTTTTGAATGAAAAAAAAAACTAGTAACATTTTTGAATAAAAATTACTTTTGGAAAAAGTTCGAAGAAAAAATTTATTTCGATGTTCGCCTTCCGAGGGTTAATAAATTTCCCTTGTACCGTGGTCTAGTATTATTTCGTGTCAGTGACGCAACACCTTTCATTTTTCTCGATTCTCGCGGATGCGTAGCGGATACACGATTGGTATTCTTTATCGGGGAACGAAAAAATCGAAAATTCGTGAATTTCGTTGTCGCTGCGATTTTCTTTTATCGTGAAACATCAGGAGAGCGACGATGCATCAAGCCAGAGTTCCTCTCGCAAGAGCGAAATTTTGAATGTTTCTCTTTCGCTCGAAGCGACTACCGAAGGATAGACAGTCGAAACAGTTTGAACCAAACGATTCGCTCTAATTTCTGGTCTGAATTCGGCTTAACTGGCAAGCCCCTCCACGCGCTCAGTTGCCAGGTTTGTCGGGAAAATTCAACGGGTTTAAAACAATCGGGCAAACGTGAAAACTGCATCAGAGACTCTGCCGTGAAATTCACACTAATTGTTTCTACGGTCTTTTCCATTCGTCCTTCTTCCCAAGGTCTTCTCTCTCTCTCTTTCTCGTTCGTCTCTCGTCCAACATACAACGTTCTCTCCATTTGCCCGTTTCCTTTTCTCCTCGCGGCCCGGCTAAACGATACAATTCGCGCCGGTGATTGCTACAAATAGCGAAATTCGGCTAGCTTGTAACACGATTTATTATCACGTTGAATTATTATGCTTGACGAGAGTTCAAAAAGAAAAAAAATATGAAGTCGGAATGGTGGATGTGGAAATTATACAGCGGGTTAATATGATGTACTTGAAGAAGACAAAAACAGTTTATTAGAGAGATAATACCTTGCATTGAAATATGGAAAGATAAAAGCTTTGTATCGAAAAAGGTGTCTCGCGTACGGCGCATATTCTAATAAGAAAATAAATTAATAAAATGGTTACTTAGATAATTAAATAAAAACCTGGTCTTTCATAATTCTAGGCAAATGGCAAGAGATACGTTAAAAATGAGCAGATAAAAAAGATGATGTTACTCGAGAAATTGCATGGAATGTTAAATATAATTTTAATAATTACGTTTCGTATGTAACGGATTATATTACATTCCGTGCGTTCATGTAAAGTTTTTAGAAAGATTGGAAGCATATATTACATTTTCATTAACACCTTTGTTTTTATTTTCAAAAGAAGCTTTTATAGTAACATATATGTGTTCTATGTTGTTAGAAAACGAAAAGATACAATGGATAAAGTTTAATGGTCCTCGAAAGATATTCCGTCCTTTCGATTTTTCCTCCTGTGAACTCGCAGTTGTTTTTAGGCTATACTTTTTTTTCCTTTAACCAACCCTCGTCCTTCGTAGCGATTTCGCTGCAATAGCATCGGTCGAAACAGCTTTTCTTTCCGTTTCGTTTGTCGATTTTCCGAGATTAAAAATACAGAAACTATATAAACGAAAAAACCTCGAAGAAACAAAGTTGAACGATTGGAAAAGTTAGATTGTTAAGAATCATTGTGGTTAACACCCGTATTTACTTTTTCGATATTTTTCGCAGTTACCTCGAAAGTATTCTCATAATTTTGTAACTTCGCGGTACGTGCTATCGTTTATTACAAAATTCTCTTGACGTTTAGCTTGAAAAATTCGTTAACGTTATACGCTTCATCAACGTTTAAGATCGCGTTACTCCATTAGCTTTACGAAGTACATTGGATAAACGAAAGTGATTTTTTTACCTAACGATATTCCCACGACGGTATAACGTGTTTTACAAACATTTACTTTCCTATAGCGAGAAGTCCTTTAATTTTATATGAGCCTATCTCCGGTCGTTTAAATCCTTGCCTATCGTTCTTGAATCCTCGGCTAACGTTTAATCCTCAAAAGAAATGTTTATTCGCAAAAGGGATGGTAGAGCGAAGACAGAGAGAACAGGGTGAAAGAGAAAAAGTGAAAGAGGGAACGTCGTTGATTTAAAAGACCGTCGTCGTATTCTTTTCAACTTTTCTGAATCGGTTTTGCCGGATAGAAAATGCAATACTTACGTGACGCAAGCAACGAGAATTACCAAGAATAAGCATAAGCGGTTACGCTCGTAGGGAGGAGGTACAACATACGAAGTACGAGATAAAAAGATACGATTCGGTTTATGGCAAATTGGAACCGCGAATGGAAAATGGAATGAATAGCCGGCGCAGAAGTGGCCAAAGACTTCGAATCGTTCCGATTCCTTCTTTGAACGAATTCACGAGTTCTTCTGCCCCTGGAACGTGCCTTCGTACACGAACGTTACAGCACTCTTTCTTTCCATTTCTTTCTCATCTTCCCTGGCACGTCTTTTTTTTTTTACACAGCTGGCCTCGGTTATCCATCTTCCGCGTTACAACTGTATCTCTTTCGCGAGCGTTATCTCGCGTTTCCATACCGCATTTCTTCTTCTTCTTTTTTTTAGCCTTCTACTCCTTGTTTCTCCTCCTTTTTGTCTCCCACTTTTTCTCTTTCTTTCGCGTTCGCGCGCACATTTTTCCTCAAAACTTTCGGCCTCGGCGAGAGGAGCTATTTTTCACTTTCCGTCGAGGATACCGGGCGAGGTTGAATGCGCCACCCAGTCTCCCTCCGAGTTTCATATTTATAAAAGAGTTAATATTTATTCAACCCTCCTGGATAGCTTTTTACTCATTCACTGTCCCTTCTTTCGCTTATTCTACTCTCTCCATTCTACCATGTCCTCGGCCTCTTTCCCACGTTATACGCGTTCTAGCTTTCCCATCATTTTCATTGGAAAATGTTTCCGTTTCTCGCGCGAGTCTCCATACTTTGGTGTAATGTACCGAGTAAAATTTTGATTGTAAAAAATACTTAAAACGATAGGCACGGTTCGTGCATAAGAAGAATGACAAACGAAGCAAAGTTCTGTTACTTTGTCGTCGAGAACGTACTCGTCGTTCCCTTTGAGGCTTCGTTTGATATATTTTTGAGAAAAAAATGTAAGAACCCTCGCTACTCCCTTTGTATAATATAGTTTAATAAAGAAGAAAAAAAAAGAAAATCTGTTTTATTCAGCGAAGAGTCCATTGCAAATAAAAAAAGAAAAAGTAGGCATATCACACGTATCCCGTATACGCGAAAGAAGCTTAATAGTTAGTCGGACGTGTAGTACGAAAGGGATAAAATCCGATGGCAAGACGATTTGGTGTTCCATTCTACAGCATTTCCAAGTGGTATCACCGAACATCGATCGGCGATCGTTTCAATCGGCTTTAGCCACTGGCACTTTGTATTCCGGCATTTTCTATTCTCTTGGAGAAGAGCCTCTTCGTCACCTTCTCGCTCACCCTTCTTATCCTTTCTCTTTTTCACGCGCGTACACACACACACGAATGTACACGAGCACACGTCGGGCGTCTTACCGAGATACAGCTTGACTCGACTTCCGTTTAGTGGCAATACGAGTTCTCGAAAGTGTCTGAAACGGGCGAGACGTCGAATTTCCATAGATAGGAAGAGAGCATTCGATTCAGGGTAGGTACCAAGGTATACCGTCTTCGTGGAATTCGTCTAGAGCTATACATCACTTAAATATGCCCCCGTCACTTTCCTCTTCATCTCCGTCGGCTCGTTCCCTACCGTCTATCTCTCGCATCTTTACATAAAAGTAAGTTTCGATCGGAAAAGAAAGATCGGGAGACGATAATCGTAGAAGGAAATGGAGATAGAGAGAAAGAGAAGATATTAGAGGTTTCGCGAGAGAATCGTTCGTTCTTCGACGTTCACCCACCTGGGAATACGTGCCTTTGGATAAATTACTTTGATCCAATGCCGAAGCTTTCTTCTCTTTGCGTGGTACGCCGGAATCTTGCCCTCCGGGGGAGATTCAGCGGCAATTTCACGTAGTCGCAGCTCGCGGAAGACGAAAGAGCTACCTCTCTCTCTCTTGATCCGGGACCGAAAGACCGGTTGGTTAGTTTACCAAAGCGGAGGTGGTTCGCTCGGCTGGTGGATGGGTAAAAGGTGGATGACTAGGAGGGAGAGCCACCCCGTCATTTCCGGCAATGTCAGACCTCGTTAACGGTCTATCGAAAGTGCTGCGCCGCTGCTGTCATCGCACTACCCGTTTACGCTTCGAAGCGATTCGACGCGCTATCTTCCTCCAAAAGCAATACCGATTAATACGATAGTTTCGATCATCCTCCTCGTTGTATAGGAAAGTCGATCGTTAGAATTGTTCATTTATAATACTATTTTTGAATTAGGAAATCGCATGTACGGTGAATATTTTTTTATTTATATTCGTTTATTTGGGAGCTCGATTCATTCGTTCGAACGTCACCATCGCGTCGACTTATTCGCAATTATTCTCGCCTTTCGATCCCTCCGGGCTTACGTGGCAGATGTAATTAACCTCGTACACAGTTGCTCCATTTTGTGTCGTGAATATTTATATTCGCCCCGTTGTCCCCACCGTGTGGCTGTTACTTCGACGTGGTATTAGATACGTCCATATCATATAAAAATGTCATTGGAAGATATCTACTAACATCGGAAGTTATAAATGATGTTTTGTGTAAGTTGTGGTAGTAGAATCGAATATCGAGTGCTTCTGCATGTTGGGATACGTTGAGAGTGTGGAATGAAATGTTTATTATTGGTTGCTTTTATTTTTGAGACGATTGACGTTCGCACAGTAAACGTACACTTTCTTGATAACGTAGAATTCTTGATGGGATGAAATATTTATTTGTTCGACATTTTATTATCACACGAATTGTTAAAAATATCGGAGTCGTTCTACTTTTCAATGTAATCTCGGGGAGTTAAAATTTAATATAAACTCTTTCTCTCGATGTATGCTTTAAAATGTCATTTTTTATTGTCTGTCGTCTAAAATTTTACAGCGACGAGCGAGATTTTTTTATACGGGTACTTCTGCATTAATCAAGTTATATTTCAGTTAAGTTTGACAGATTAAGTAATTTAGTAGAACAAGTTGTTGACTGGAAAATTGTTAGATACATGATTTAATTAGCACATAACCACGGATAATCGTATCTTAAATTGAGTTACGTAGAATTTTCAGTCAAAATGCAATTTTGTCGTGAATAACTTCTATGGTCGAAGTTCTCCGGTTGAAATCAAAGCGATACGAAAAATGTAAATACTTTGGACGCTTATACTTCCGAAGCTAAATGACAAAAGTTGCAAAATTTTATACTTGTTTCATTGGAAATATGGTAATATTTATGTACATACAAAAATTAATCTGATATTTCAACATTATGAACCTTTTTTTTTGTCGGAAAAAGAAAAGTTCCTGGCTTGAATGAGTTTTCGCTATACCTACTCTGCTCACTCTCGCTCGTAATAACTTTTAAACTACAAAATAGAAATATCAATAATAAACGTAGTTTTTATATAAATAATTTTCTTTTACATAACTTTTATAGTTTCTGAGTTATCGTCGTGCAAAGTTGCAAATTCTATCATTTAAAGGTTCGTAATGCCTATATATCGTAAACTAAAAGTGTTAACTATAAGCGTTAACTAAGCTATTTGTATTCCTTCAAAAGCCCTACAAGGGTATATAACTGAATTTCGGATTGAGTTCTCAGTTTACGAAATATACAGTGGAATCTCTGTATAGTCTGGACCCTATAACTTCTCATTTGCTTCGATGCGCGCGCAGTTACGTACTCGCGTGTATCTATCTCTTTCAGTTAGAGTGGTATCTCTCTTTCAAGTCACTCAACCTATCTAAACTTATTAGAAAAAAAGAAGCATTAACGTTATTAAGCTTTCCTGGCGAAGAATACAGCGTTATAATTCCATAATAAATGGAAAATATTGTTATTATTCAACATTCGGTATTTGATTATTCACGATATATCGTTTCGTTTTCACCGAATTGAAACAATCTGTGATATTTTGATATTATTAAAACATTGCATTTTTCGATTAATCGTCACATACGTATGTATTGACTTTTTAAATATATAATTAATCAAAGTTAACAATTAATATTAAAACCACGTTATATTTAAACCACGTTTGAACTTATCGAAAAGTAGTAGAGCCCATTAATCCTTTTCAACGTGTCGTGACAGTTTTACTCGTTAAAGATAGAAACTAGTATTTCTTTGAAAATATGTGCAATTTTCTCATAAAAAAAAACGATAGAGGGGAAAAGTTTCCGAAATTATTTTTCCAGCGCTGAACGCGTTCCAAGCGACTAATCAAAGTTGATTTTCTCAAAAGCAGAGCCTCGTATAAGAAAGTTTGATTCCAAGCTTTCGACTAATTTTTTTTCATATAAAATCCTCGAACGGTCGTGTTGTAGCAGCAGTTACCGGGGCTTTTCGGTGCAACTTTGTTTTCCGTAACAGGATCTCTAGACTTTCAAAAGGAAGTATTCTGTAAAGAATTAAAAAAGAATTATAACGCTATTTCTGACAATTACAATTACAAGAAGCTCTCTCCTTTATAACTCTGGCGTTCGTATCAGCGTTTCCTTTTTCATAATTATCTACTGTACTTTCCCTTAATACATCTTAATTAACGTTGTAAGAGCATTAGCTTATTCTTCTTTTCCCTTTCACGATTCTAGTTGGCTATCTTTCATCTCCAGCATACCAGTTTATGTACGAACGAAGACTCCGGTTTAGTCTCTCCTTGTTTTACCGCTACTCGCAAAGAGGGCTAGAGTTTTTTCCAGTAGGAGTTGTGCATCGTGTTCGCGACAGTTTAAGGATAACTTATACCTTTTTCATTTTCTCCCATCCATCCTAGTATTACTCTCTTGATCTTTTAGGAAGCTGTCAAAGAAACTTCACGAACTTGGTGCACGTTATAACGGCTCGTGTATCTATTAAGGAATTCTTTTTATCAAAGGTAGAATACGACACGGAAACAAAATGATCCTATGCAAGGTGATCGTAAAGCAAAGTTAATTGTCTCAAAGAATTATTTTTTCTTATCTCCCTCTTTCATACATTCTTCTTTTATATCTATCCATCCATCTATCCATATATCCTTCCCTTACCACTTCTCGGTGATGTGCCAACTCTTTACGGAGTTCTTGCTACCTCGAGAGTGTGAAACAGGCCGCTCACGTAGCAGCAGGTTTGTCTTCGTCAAGACCGACTAGGGGAGTGGAGGCTTTTTAGAAAGAACGTCCTCCATCCCAGCATCGTCCTCTTTTTCGCCGTCTCGAAACGATTCGCTCGCCGAGGCTGTATCGCTTTCTGAAAAATGAAGAAATCGCGAGACAGATAAAATGAAGGGAACGGAACGCGTTATCGCGATGAATTGGATCGATCGTTACCTCTCAGGAGATAGCGAAGTAAATTCAAAGAAGTAGCGTAATACCGGCATTCGTTTTAGCATAGATACTCGTCATCCTTGAAATATCCTTTATCTTATGACTGATTTTAACCCAAGGCCCTGTAAGCTATAAAATAACTAGGATCGAGTTAGATTAGAAATCCAAAGTTTTTGGGCAAAGTTCCAACTAACGTCGAAAATGTGCGGCTGGTAAAGTGTTAATATATTCCAGCGGCCGTCGCATGGTTCCACATGGAATCGAGGATACTGTGTCAGGTATGGTCTACTCGCATGCATCGTTATTTCGGCGAGGAGGATGATTTCGAGAAGACGATCGTGGATAGGAGAGAGAGATAAAGATCTTTTCCTTGGGTCTGATATTCCTCTTTCATAGTTTCAGAGTGCTCGTATCCTTTAATGATACTTGCAAGGAAGTCGTACGAAATCGAGGGCTGAAACTGAGTGCCGCGCGCACCCGCGGGATCCGAAGTTTCCTGTAACACGTAAGTGGGTAGTTAAGCCTGCTGCCTGATACCACCGTCGTTCTACCTTACCCTCTCTCCAACAGTCTCTCCTTCCTTCCTCTCACCTCTTCTCGACTTTAACGCAACTCATCGGACTAATTAATATCAATTTTGTTAATCTTCGACTCGAGGCATTGGCCCTCGTTTAGGATAGTGCTCGGAAGTATTTCGAATTTGGATTAAAATACGACTCGCTATACCTCTCGGTTCATCTCACGAGAAAGCGACGAAAGCTTTCGGCAAATTAAATCGATCTTTATAGAAATTTATATCGAATTTCGGTTAGATCTCGTTGTCGGTCCAATATACTCGTTTTGCTTGGTCTTTACGAGTTACCTAGTCACTCGTGGCGAAACGATATATACACTTATGGGACTGTGGTCTTTACTTAACGCATTAATTAAGTTAACGGGATCATTAATCGGCGCTTCTCGACTTCCAGAGAGTCTACCTACCGGATCTACATGGATTCGTATAAATCGTAGAAACTGCGTAAAGTAAAACGACCCTGCGGTTAACTTTGTTGCGAGATCTCCTTGGGATGTTGCGGAGTTGTCTCGAGATACGCTGTGCTTACGGAGATAACGTTTAAGTAATCGTATTTGATCGAGAAAAAAGTATGCGAAGAGATTTTTTGAAAAGTATCTCGTTAAATAGCGTTTTGTATGATGAATTTTTGACAAAATCGTCAATAAATTCGGAATATGTATTCCTGAAGTTCCTCTGGCATTGATAGTACATTTTTCTCGAACGATAAAGTTTTTTAATATTATTCTCGCATAAGGGAGGTTCGTTCGAAAGAACAAGTCAAGCCACGTCCCCCTTCGTCGTTCCACGTACTTTAGAATTCGAGAAACTATGGAGAACGGAAGAATGGAGATCGCGAGTAAACAATTTTATATGATTTTGACTTGATTATCGGAACATTGATCGACTTTTTGTTCTCTTCTTCTTCGGAGCACCGATTTCTGCAAGCTTTCCCATTCTCTCACTTCAATCTCATTTCGTTGAGCCTTTTTTTAATCGTATTACGGCGGCTCTATTCATCTCTAGCTTCCTCGACTTTCGAGTTACCTGGATTTTCACCCGGGGAACGAGGAATTGCCTTTTCTTTCTTCCACCTCGGCTCCGTCTTTATTAGTAGTTTTTCTATCGAGCCAGGACATGGAGAAAGATCCGAGGAGAGTTTTTCTGTGGGAAGGGAGAAGGAGAAAAAGATAGAGACAAGATTCTGTTCCTCCTCTTATTGCATTTGGCGGCTCAATTAGTGAAATTAGGAACTTTCCTATCGGGCGTAGTCACGTAACGAGTCCAATATCGAAAATCGCATAAAACTTTTTCGAAACTCTTTGAAAAAGATCTTGTTCTTTGATCATTCGCCCCTTAAGCGCATACATCGATGTCATACCAATAGATTTCCTTCTCTTATACATAGCTAGAATGTTTCTACGCTACGTTTCGCATTTCGAAATTAAAATTCTCTGAAGTTTCCTATGAAAAACATTCTCGGTTCTTCGTAAAGTAGAATTAAACTTCGACTCGAAGTAACGTTGCTTCTATCGTGCCTCGTATTAATAACGAACTACGTTTCTGCGTTATTACATAGTTCAACGGTAATATTTACAATAGGAAAAATACAGCCAAATTACCGAGTTCCTGTAGAAAATGATTGAATTCTTGAGAAAAATTATCTAGAACAGGTTCGATGATTTAAATTGCAAGGTGCCAATAGAGATCCAATCTTCTATTTTCTACGCGTTACGCATGATTCTCGAGAATGAGTTGATCGATCGTGTCACGAGAAACGCGTAGCTTTACTTTTTTTACAATCTTTTTTACTACCAAGGTCTACACAAACGGATACTAAAACTCGAGCAAAGTGAAGGTCGAGGAAAAACTAATTCGTTTCGAAGAAAAAATAAGGAAAAATTTCATACAGTTGAAGAAACGTTACGCGTATATAGCGAAGCAAATTTTTTCCTAGTAGGTACTTTATCGAGCATCGCCACTGTCGCTTTCGCGACTAACCCTCCCTTCCCGTCCCGTCACGATGGTCGTGGCTTCAGAGTCAAATAATATAGTGATGGACGGCAAGACAAGAATTTCAAGATCTTGACAAGACAAGACTTGATTTTTCAAGACAAGATTACCAATTTCTTGTTCTTGATAAAATCGAGACAAGACAAGATTTGTCCTTCAAGATCAAGACAAGAAAAATCTATCAAGATTCTTGATTCTTGATAACTGAAACTACAATTATACGTATGTAATTATAATTATGTAATTATAATTTTATATATAGGGCAATATATATCGGGGTTATGTGATATTATAATCACGTTGAGATCCTTCCGTCTATTTTCAATTTTAAATAATTAAATGCAAAATTTAAATTAATTCGAAATAATAAACTTTATAATTTTACTGAAAACTGCAGTTTATTTTTATTGTAAATATATGAAATCTCTATTTTGTAATGATGTGTCCTCAAACGTGCTCTTAAGTGCGTGCGTGAAGTAAACTAGAGACCTTAAGCTTTGAAATAGTTTTTTAAATGTTCTACTACCAACATTTGTAGCTGATATAGAGTAATTTGAAAATGACCTAAAAATTTCAGGAATTTTCTTGTTCCTTTAATTTTTATGACCAGTAGAATTTAAAAAAGATATTTTTCAATAATTTTTATAAAAATTTTCAAAAATAATAAATCAAGGTGTGGTAAATAAATATTTCTAGATATTATAAAAATATGAAGAATCTTGCAAGAATCTTGCAAGAATCAAGACAAGAAATTGATTGTCAAGATCAAGACATACTAATTCTCGATTGTAAAAAATCAAGACAAGACAAGTATGTTCGATTCTTGTCTTGAATCCATCACTAAAATAATACTCCACCTTTGTATTCGCTTAACTTTCGCTCCATATAATTCAAAGTCGCGACACGAGTAACCGCTGGAGATTTTTAATTGACGCCATCTACCGTGAAACAGAGTCACCGAATTATTACCATTCACTTTTGTTCCGCGTAGATGTAGCGTAATGTTTCGATGTCACGTCGGACAGCAAAGCTTCGCGAAGGGGTCGGAAAGCCTTCACCCCGCTCGGCACTCGCGCTTCCTCAACTTCGTTAGCCTGGGTGAACATTAATGACCCACGAGAATACATTCAACCCTCCAGTAGAGACCTCCTTTTTCCTCTGCCCTTTTTCCGTCCTCCCTGTTCGTCGTCCTCCTCGCTTCTTGCGCTCTTTTCACCGACCCTCGTGCGTTCGCCTTGGTCGTCGACCTTTAGAAAAAAAATAAAGAAAAAGAAATCAAACGCTTCATTCTATCTTCTTTTCAACTACTTCTCACTTCCGATCACTCTCAGTTTCACTTTTCTCAATACATTTGCTTAAGATTATCGCTTCTGTGAAACTTCAGATGTCTTTCTTCCAGTTTCAATAGTCCTATTTAAATTTTTAATAACGCTGCAAATGTTTCTGCATAGTAGATAATGAATATAATAACGTAATAACGTCTTTTCGCAACGAGTAAGAAAATTGCATGGTAACGGGGTGTTCTCGACAAAACATTGCCCTACATTTTTGTGGTCAAGTCGCTGCATCGTCGACGAGATTTTTCATAAAGTTGTTCCGGTCTCGTGGGAAAATAGACGAGACTCGTTTTTTAAATGTGTTCGTTAAGCGAGATTAAGAGCGCGTCAAGGAGAAAGTCCGAGGCGACGACGACGTTCCGTCTCAAGGTGCTAATCGATTTTGTTCCTAGCTTGTTCCTAGGATGAACCTTAACACGTTAATCAAGGAAATTTTTCAAAGAGCTAACGCGGGCGTACGCGTTACTTATGTTTAATAAGAATATAATGACGTAGTTAATGAGAGACTTTTTTTGGTCGATGTATAAAACACGGGAATGATAATCGGAAGGTTGGTATAGCTCTATCTTGATATGACTATAAAAGACAAATGATATACCTACCTATTTATTTATTTATCACGAGCGTAGCTAATTTTTTGTGACGAGTTAACTCGTCTCCCTCAGTTAAGAGGTTAAGAGTCGCTGGGAATAAGTCAGAAAGCGCCATGTAACATTATTCTGCGGTTCACCGTCCTGCCGTCCTTAATTCTTGCGTCTTTGGGTCGAGACTTCCATTTAAATTCTCTATTGTGACTCAACACGGCTTTACTTTGGTGCACTGCGACGTTGGAATTTATAGTTATATGAATAACGCTCGAGTATAAATGCGCGAATATTTTGTAACTTTCGCATTTACGAGTTTTATTTCTTCCCACGTAACTCCAATAAATAATTTCATACATATACTAGAATCCACTGAATCGTTCCGTTACAACAAATTTTGCCAATGATCGATTCGCGTTAGGAACGTTGCGAATTAATGTACAAGTTCGATCCTTTTTGAAAGCGTTTCGCACGAAGTGCATACAGAAATGTAACGTTTAATATATTCGTCCGACACAATATCGTTCTGGATTATTTTGAAACTGGAAACGCGTAGAACGGAAACGTATAGATAGAAATAAATACTCACAATGTGAATCTAGCCGACATTTATTTGCTTTGACGAAATGGATTTATCCGAATCGATTTATTTCAAGCTCCAGGCTCGACCAGTCGATAAGGAAGATGGTATACATACATATATACTATACTTCTTTATTTATATATTTATTTCTAGAAACAAATACATTTCTCTGGAATGTACGATGTGTCGAATACCAGATATGACAAGATATCAAACGGTATCGCGGAAACTACGTGCAACGCTGTACATTCTCTGGCAACTACATGATCCGAGAGATGTACATCGAAATATCAAGATATGTACCGAACGGTACGAGTTTCGTTTCGAATATCTTATGAGTATTATCGCTGTAGCAGATGCATCCTTCTAGGGAAATAGCAAAGTGTGTGTTTATAGTAGCTCGTAAGCTTAGAACATTGATAAACTACGGGGTACTACGATCATACAATATTGATTTGATTGGAACCATTGTCTCCCTCGATGCTCTTTCGGCTGCATCGGACTATGCTGAAACACGAATTAATCCGACTAGTGCATCTCGAGCTAAGTTCGTCTGTATACACTGGAATCTACCTACAGGTTGTCACCTAAATATCTGCTTCGGTCATAATGATGTTAACAATATTGTGTAAGCAATCTATAAGAATATTTGTTTTTGCAATTTCAATTTTGAAAGCATGCTGAATGAATTTTTATATTAGTTACAATATGTAAAGTGGAAAATATACATCCTTGTATATGCAAGAACAGATTGGTGAGATTGAAAATTTCAAGAAAAATCATCTTGGGACAAAAATACTTTTTCTAACCTATTTATTCTTTGATACCAAATATTTATAATAAAAAAACCGAAGGAAATATTTAAATGTCTATCATCTCTTATAAAATTATTATTCCTTTTGTTCATATTTTGTAAAAAGTAGAGAAAGCCAAAGTGATGAAGGTGATTTGCCATCATTGCCGATAGCCTAGTCCGTTGTAAGCGTTATTAGATTTTCCGTTGCAGCGAGCTCGTCCACCCAATGACAATCAGGGTTCTCGATATTCTCCAAAGGATTATCACACTGGGTTTAACACCAAGTAGAAGTTGTTAATACGATCGATATTCGAAAATACGATTAGCATTAATACCACCCTGCATTATAAATCCTTACTATATTTGCAATGAAATTAAGTGCATAATCTTTCAAGAATACTAGAGAGATAATTATTATTTCAAGCACTTTTCATTACGTTATTAATCTATAAATTGGAAGAATATCTTGCTTAATTACGAGTTGTTGAAAAATTCTCAAGGGAGATATTACGCCATTGGTGAATTCGTCCGCAGAATGTCTGTACACAGAACGCAGCTATGCGTTAATTGAGAGGAAGGTAGATGTGCAGAAGTACTTTCCGCATGAGAATTTCCCGTTCGCACCTTACAAAGTTCCAAAGCGCTCGTAGAATTTCAAGAAGCCTCTCTCTCTCTTTCTGGTCGCGGATGCAAGTCGTGCGATCGCTTTCTGCTTACAAATCGCAGAGCGACACGTTCTTCTCTTTTCTTTTACCTTTCGCGCCATTTCTAAGTCGGAAATGTCTCCCAAGACATCGGAACATTCTAGCGTTTATCTCTCTAAGCTATCGAGTTTAGGTAAAGCCAGCTTTATGCATCGAGCCAGTGATTGGTTAGTATCTTGGACATGTAAAAACAAATTGGGAAAATTACTTTTGGTTTAGTATATCTGTCATAACCGTGAATAAACGAGTAGGTCGCTTTTATTAAACTTTTTGGAGTAACGATTCGAAGATATAAATGTCTACGATAAAGTAGGATTTTAATTCAAATTTTCATTACATCCGGAGATTTTATATTTGATTTAGCCAGTTATTTACAATTAGCTCAACGTCAGTTTCCAATTAATCTCGTGTTTAAAACGAGGAGACTAAGTGATTTGCTAAAAGTAAAATGATTTTCAAGAATTTTTTCACTGGGGTCACCGGTACTAGATTTGTCATGGTGTATTTGAAATGTTTATTAGTATCGTTTATCAATAGGTTTTTACGAGAATATAACCATCAATCATAAAAAGTGAGAGGTCTAATATAAATATAGAGCTACCTAATTATAAATTCTTCCAATTGTTTATTCTGAAAAAAATAATTAACAAAATTATATAGACCGACGGGTTTATTTAAAATTGGCTCGACATTTACCGTGTTAAAAAAAATAAACGTTTGACGAAATTTTGTTTTATTCATATCATTCAAAATATAGAAAAAATGACATTGATGTCGTTGATTGGTACGAACCTAATTTCGATAAAAAAGTGCATAATCGAACATAGCAATAGAAATAGAACATAGCAATTTTTGAATAAAATCAATTAGAGTAAATAAGATGAGGCTCGTCTAACGTAAGTATACGCCGTAATCGGAATAAGTCATATACCTACTCGGATATCTACTACCACTTTTATCGAAGTTATTACATTTTCGAGATCGTCTACGGTAGAGTTTATTAAAATTGCTCCTCTCAAAGAGGAGCGTGGTTGCATATATAAATGAAAAACAGGATACCTACCGAGGGTAGATGCGGCTTATTAAAATCAAGGTTGGGCCGATGTCGAGAACGTTGGAAGATCGACTATCGATTCTCAATTACGCCTTAATGGCCATCTGCAGCACCCGTATCAGTCACGTGTATCGCACCACTAAGTCCAGAACGGATCATCTCTCGAGCAGCAAATGGGCCGCAAGGACGAAGCCGTGGAAGGATGATGGGAAGAATTTCTCGACCCTACTCGTTGCGGTTATACGATTTGCCAAGAGAGAGAGAGAGGGAGAACGGTCGAAAAATTTCATTTCAACTTTTACCGAGAGTTCGGCGATTCCGATAGAAACGAGGGTGAAATGTAGATACGTCGTTGGACCTTCGAAAATCGTATGAAATAGTTGATATATACCTTTGTATAGTGATGGACGGCAAGACAAGAATTTCAAGATCTTGACAAGACAAGACTTGATTTTTCAAGACAAGATTACCAATTTCTTGTTCTTGATAAAATCGAGACAAGACAAGATTTGTCCTTCAAGATCAAGACAAGAAAAATCTATCAAGATTCTTGATTCTTGATAACTGAAACTATAATTATACGTATGTAATTATAATTGTGTAATTATAATTTTATATATAGGGCCATATACATCGGGGTTATGATTTATTTTAATCATGTTGAGATCTTTCCGTCTATTTTCAATTTTAAATAATTAAATGCAAAATTTAAATTAATTCGAAACAAAAACTTTATAATTTTACTGGAAACTGCAGTTTATTTTTATTGTAAATATAGGAAATCTCTATTTTGTAATGATGTGTCCTCAAACGTGCTATTAAGTGCGTGCGTTTAGTAAACTAGAGACCTTAAGCTTCGAAATAGTTTAAAAAATTTTCTACTACGAACATTTGTAGCCGATATAGAGTAATTTGAAAATGACCTAAAAATTTCAAGAATTTTCTTGTTCCTTTAATTTTTATGATCAGTAGAATTAAAAAAAATTTTTTTTAATAATTTTTATAAAAATGTTCAAAAATAATAAATCAAGGTGTGGTAAATAAATATTTATAGATATTATAAAAATATCAAGAATCTTGCAAGAATCTTGCAAGAATCAAGACAAGAAATTGATTGTCAAGATCAAGACATACTAATTCTCGATTGTACAAAATCAAGACAAGACAAGTATGTTCGATTCTTGTCTTGTCTTGAATCCATCACTACCTTTGTAACAAATTTCTTCTTAAGTTCAAACGTAAAAGCGTTACAGTATTACGCGGAACTATCCTTGGTTAAGCTTAATGGCCTGCTTTCTTCGATCTCAGCAGACAAATCATTGCATGCTTTCTTCAACTTCGAACGAACGAATTTTCCGCCCGCCGGCACGTGGGATTGAAATATGGTCGGGAGGATTCGTATCCACGGATCGTGGAATCTTCTTCCCGAGGAAAAGAAGAACGAGGAAATTTTCGTCCGATCGAGTTCAACCGGAGTTTATACCGGAAAACCCTGCCGATTCTATGGGATTTCCGAGTAACTCCTCCTCTCGGCCCCGTCCGATAAAACGGATATATCTATACGCTTTTGCGTCCCTCCGTTTCTTCCGGAAATTTCGTTGCGTAAGATTCAGGGAAATCTCCTCGAGTGCTTCGACAAATCTTGAAATTCTAACGGTTCGACTCGTGCTCTCTTTGTCTTTCGAGAGATCAAAGATTCGACTCGATTATCGACGTTGTTTCAAATTATCTTATACTGTTAGAACCTCCATTATCCGAACTAATTGTATTCAGGACGATCGGATAATCGAATTTTTCGAACAATCGAACGATTCACGTTATAACTACATTTCGCATGAAAAATTATGATTTTTTACATACTACACATTTACACTATCGCCACAGATACTTGCCGGTAAATGCAAAATAAAAATACTTACGTGCTTGACAGACACTACTGTCGCGGTAGGGGTTAATTTGTTCTCCCAATCTTCCTGTGCTGCTAAATTATATTTTTTTTTAAGTTAATAATTCTACGGGAGCATCTTCATATTGTGCTTTATACCATCTGATTATTTCTGATGCTGCGAATGGTTAATCGAGATTCTACTGCGATAGTAATATGTTAGAGAAACAGTGTCGCTTTCTATTAGTTTCCCTTTTAAAAATTCATATCTTATCGTTTCTATCTGCAGCTTTATTTATTTAAGAAACACACGTATATTACGCAGAGATACTAAAAATGCGAAATAAAACGCAATATATGCACGTACGCGTACCAATAGACATTCACTTTTGCACGATATTACCAAGCAAGTCGAGCAATCCTAGCTTATTTTCTTCACACTTATATGTATACATATACATATACAGCCTATCATTCTCATATTCGTTGAAATTTACACTGGTTTCCTGTCACTTTAATTCGTGTCTCATACGATCGTGGATAAGCCGGCCACGAGCAAGTTATATGAACAAGAGATGAACCAACGCAGTATAAAGGCAAATATAAACAAACGAACGAAGCTAAAACAATAACGCCATATTTACTTTAATTCCCGCTATGGCTTCCTCTGACTAAACAATCACTCGTCATCGTTGCAAAGTAAGTATATCACATTTCTTTATGGTCTTTGCCTACTCAACTTTTCTTTCATTTAACTCTAGCTTTCTCTCTCTCTCTCTTTCTTCGTCAGTGTTACACGTCTGTATGTATCGTATATACATGAGGCGAGAAGAATGAACAAAAAAGAAGGGGAGAAAAAAACAGGTCGGTCATCTTCGCGGTAGCTTTCATTCAACGAGAAATTGGGGCAAGCGCTTTAAAGTTCATTGAAAAGCTAGCGTGGAGAATCTAGCAGCAGGTAAAGAATCTTGATAGGGCGAATTTAGAAAGCTCCTTCTTCCTCGGCCCTGAAAGAACACGAAAGTAGTCGTTTTCCGTCGTTCAAGTATTTATACTCTAGCCCATTCTCAACTTTTTCCCCTTTCCCCCCGTCGTTGCGATCACGTCGTACGAGAAAACGGATTTTTCGTAAACGTTCGGCCGTTCTCCGATAACGAGATTCCCTCATTTCGCTTCAACGGTGTTACGCATTCGCTGGTATTCTCTTCATGCAAAAGAAACTTTTACGATATGGCTGCATATGTATATAATTTTAGCGATTAAACTAATTGGAATTGCGAATCCTGCGTTACGTTGGCGTCACGCATCTATGTGTGGTTTAATTACAGTCGGTTCTTTTCAAGGTAGATCTAACTCGACATCTGTGCCACGATTTCGTTTCGGTCCAAATACTCCTATTATCCTTCGAAATTTCATGGATAAAGGATAACGCGGATTGGCTATGTTGCTCGAATTTAGTCGGGTCGAATCGGTTGCGTCACGCATTTTTTCTCGTGCTTTTGTGAAATATATTTTTTAAAAATTTGGCGAGTTATATCGTAGACTTTTCAATAAAACATGGTGCTTATCGTAGCAAGCGCTTTCCAATTAAAATGATAATAACATCTAGTCGTTTTCATTGTGTGCGGTTATTTAAAAATAAAGTCCTCTGAGAGCGAAAAAATGCGAAGGAGGTCGGAAGCAACGAATGTCAGACATAACTTGCAAGAGAACATATCCAACCCGTACACACCGATTGGGATGAAACTTATATGAGGTATAGTTATCAAAATATGTTTTACACGTATTTTTGAATGGGATTTACACTAGAAAAAGAATTATTCTTCTACACTATCTAGTTTCCAAAATATTCAAAAAGCGTGTCTGCACTCTTAAAGGCTATTTTCACTACTTCAACATGCACGATTGTCGATCAAAAAATACGCGCCAAGTATTTTTTAGAGAACTATACCCTATACCTCATAAAAGTTTCATCCAAATCGTTGTGTACAGGTTGGATATGTTCCCTTGTTAAAATAAAAGTTCTTTTCCGGCATCGTCAAGTTTAACGTTTAGAAAGAAACGCGTCGTGGCGTTAGGAAGTTTAAGTAAAAACACTTAGGTCCGGTAAAAATGTTGACGGGTTAGAAGAAAAATATCGTGGCGAGTGCGTAGAAGTATACCTAAGTCGCGCGAACGAACGGACAGTGGCGTGGGGTCGCGACGAGAAAGTGGCGTGCCCTCGTCGCCCGTGTTGGGAGGAAAAGGGAGAAATGCAAAAGCAGGGAAGGATCGGGAAGGGAGGACAAAATTTACCACCTGCAGCTGGACAAGCGGACACGTAATTAAGCCGAGCAGATAAACACGCAATTATCTCAGCGACGACGGGAACGAGGACTCTAGAGGGGCGGGGGGAGGGGGGTGGTCGGAGTTGGTCGAACTCTGGTTCGCGTGGGTGCTCGTCCGCGTTACCGTTGCTCGCGTTACCAGGTCACCGTCCCACCGCCATTGGAAATCTGCTTCGAAGGGAAAAAAACATACTTTTATTTTTTTTCCTCACAAATCTTGGTAAATTTTATAACCCATTTCGTTTAAATTGTACGATCCACCCAGAACTTTTAACGCTTCGTTACACGCTCTATATTTTCGTCGTGAAACCGAACGTATTCGCGATCTCGTTAGAAAACGATAATCCACGGGCCGTAAATACCTACTGTGCATATATATTCTTGGAAGACTTCTCGTAAAACGTTAAAAGGTTCAATCGGAGTACGGTTACGTTATGAGCTATTTATGTCTTTTATTATCGAGACAAGGACAGACGCAAGAATAAGCAAGTTTCTTTTTAAAGAAGGTAAAAACTCGGAAAAAGCTTCGAGCGACGAGGTACTTTCGATACTCGTAAATTCAAGAATTAATCGTACGATCCTGTAAGAATCTCGAGTGGCAGTCAAAGTTTCTATTTTTAAGTTACGTTCGATTAATTCTCGGTGCAAGAGATACAATTCCTTATTACCGGTATCCTAACTAATTTAAACAGGCTAATGTCCCGTAGATTCCGTAGATCTTACTCGTTCCGTACCTATATGTATTAATAATCACTGCTAGAACGTTGGACTTCCTGCTTAAGCGTTTGAACGTTTCGTTTTATCTTTAAGATTAATTTATCCTACATTTCACTCGATCGATATTTCGTTTTGTCATTTAAATTGTAATTCGTTAAAAATTTATAATTCTTTCGTCGGATCACGCTGTCGAAAGATATGAGAAGTTGCATCAAAAGTTTATACGTCTTCTTACTCGACCCTGAGATCGTCGATATATCTGCTAAAGTATTTCTACGGTAATACAAGGAACATTTTGAGAGAAAATTTTTGTATTCAGTTCCAGAAAGCTTCCATAGAAAAATGACGAGAAAAAGGGGAGAGGTTCCAGCTAAGGAATTTCACGAAGCGTAGTTTAAGGATGTAGGTGCCAAAAGGGCAGACAGTTATCGGATGATAACTTTAGAGCATCGTCGGGGAGAGCAACGAAGATAATAACCATAGGAGGCAAAGAGGCATCGTTAAACGGTGGCATGGTCGGATATAAATCGTGAGAAAAACACGCGAGGCAAAATTGCTACGAGGCGTCGTCGCCACCACCGCCGCCACGGCGCGCCGCCGTTGGAAAATATGTCACTTTTCGCCTTCTTTACATCGCACTACCCCCCACCCCCTTCTTCTCTTTTCACCTTGCCTATGCGGACCGTCGTCGTCCGTTTAATTCGTTCGCTTCTTAAAATCGTGACGTCTCGAGCGGAGGTAAAATTTCTTCACGCGAAGGTAAAATCTTTATTTGAAAAAAAAGTGATAAAATAATTCGTCTTTATTAAGTTGTTAACAGTGGGCAAGTACACACGTTCAAAGAAAATGTCAATATTTTAGACGTATTTGGTTAGTAGGTAATAAGAGAGAACCATGGTCTTTGATTCGTCCTGGTTCGTCCATGGAAAGAATATCGGTCGGTAAATTGTAGCTTTTGCAAAGTGCACCCTTCCCAGTCGTCTTTATTGACTCTTCCGCTCTTTCCTTCCTTCATCCCTTATTGCCAAAGCTTACCGACGTGTAAAGCGCATTACACCTTGGCAACCCTCGGAGAATTTCGAGAGACGCCATTTTTTACTCTTTACCGAAACTTCCCTTGCGCGAATCGTACACGATCTGTCGCTTCCAATCACGATTCCGCGAGTACACCCTATTTTTTTTTAAATCTTTTACTCGTATCGTCGCGAAAGATTTTCTCGTTAGCTTTTGCTTCTATATTTCTCTCAGAAAATCGAGTCACGTGCTCGAACGAGAAGCGCATTTTCGAGGGGCGGTTATTCTACACGATGTAACGTTCAACGATACGATTGCCAAATATGAAACGATTTTTTAAAAGAGGATGGAGTATGCTTTCAAAAATTGCTAACGTATGATCGTTATCGTTTATCATAATTTCTACTTGATTCTCGGTCAATAACGGCACGACGTTTACATCGCACTGATTTACGCGAATACAACTGGGATGCACTTTTTCTACCCATTTGCGTACGCTTTCATTAATGTTTTTCTTGATATTTTTACCCGCTTAAGAAAAATCTTTGTTAAAGCTTTGTTCGCAGTTTCGCATCTACTGCTGTATTATTCTACGTAAAAACGTACATTCTAAAGAAATTCTCGCGTTTACATTGAGTTTCATGAATATATCTCACCATCGCAACGATTTCTATGTATTCCCTACAGGGAATGATTTATCTCGCTTGGTTGAGAAAACCGGTAGAACCTTGCGAAATGGAATTTTAAAGGTATGGGAAACCATATGGTCAACGTAGATAACATATTACGAGGAACTATTACGAGTGCGAATCTACGTGAACTTGGTACTCAATAGTTTTATAAATGTTTTATTTTCTCGACCTTTTGTATAACCTCTTTTTGGCATTTTTCGACGTTTCGTGATCTCTTGAGTTTCAAAATGGAAACAAGAAGAAGGAGACTTTTTTAAGGTCTCTTCTTATGTTCGCTGATTTGTATTTTACCTTATATCTCAGGAATTCTTTGATCAAAACTCTTCAACTTTTACGAAAATATCTCTATATATGACGGTATGCCATTATTAACTGTTGGAAATGATTCGTTATTTATATATTTGTATATTTGAATGGTGCCATTAATTGATTATTTGTATTTAACTTTATATTTGTGGAACGCTATGACCAAAAATCTTCATATTTGACTAAAATATTATTAAATATAAAACATTAATATTCGGCAATTTTAGTAGATATTAGATTTTTTTTTATTATTCCCATTAATTATTTAAAAAGTTTTGATCTCAGGATTAAAGAGATATAAAGTCGAATAAAAAAATTATATTCCTTAAATAAAGACAATCGTACCTTTTTTTTTTGCAATTTTGCACTCAGGAAAGTTGAAAGCGTTGGTAAATTAAAAAATTCGCATTTGGATTTGGTGGATTACTAAAGGTGTTTCCCCACCATTGTAGACAAAAAAAATCTAACCCTCTTTCCTGTAAAATTCTCGCAACGTCGATGTTTTATTTCATAGCTTTTCATCGTTCCGTTATCTCATTGATACATACCTACCATCATACCAATAAATACGTAGAACAATTGGATGTCATAAACAAAACATTTTCTTAAAAAGGTCGATTACTACATTAACCTAAATCGAATGCGACACCGAAAGGAATTCGTACTCGCGAATATAAAGTTTACGAGCGTTGCGACATTTTCTCAAGGTCGTCGCACCTAGTCCGAATTTGAGAGGACGATAAATCGGCTGATTCGATGTTTCGATCCTCGGAACGCTTTGTTTCTTTCTCCTTTCTCTCGTTTTCCCGATACAGACTCCTTCCTTCCGAAGCAGCGCACGCTGCCTGGCATATGGAGGAGGTAGGTACTGCATTGCAGTTACCCGCCGCCTAGTCTGCTGGGTATTCAGGTATAGCCAGGCACGAGAGTCAGCCACACTTGGCTGCGGGGAACGAGATACGGCACGAAGTAACTAAGCCAGTAGCGTAACCTCTCCTTGCTCGCTCGAAGAAACGTCCGAAAAATCGTTTTTCAATCACTTCTCTTCCTTTCTTCTTTTTTTGTTACATTTGACTTTTCTATCACTCTTTTCTATACGAGTTTCCTAGTATATATTCTCTCGGCGCACCAGACTTCCCGTTAAACTCACCTTTCCTTCTTTCCAGAAAAATGTTCTCGGCTCCGACCCCTCGGTAAATTTTTCGCTCGAGAAATTTCAAATCTCTCTCCCTTTCTTTCTCTTTCTCATTATAGGGTAAAGATCGTTGCGAGCGAGAAAAGAAAAGGGAAGTTTAATAGGTAGCTCAGTTTGGTCGGTAAGCGCGCGGTAAGCGAATAGGTTGGTGCAGTGCAGTTGCCTGTCGATTATGGAGCACTTAAACGCAGTTAGGCACGAAGGTCAGCCGTAGTCCAGCGAATGATCTCGCCAGTGGTTCACCTAGTTACATAACCAAAACGACGATGGCCGTTTCGGCGTAGCACGTAGAAACGATGGAAACTTTTACACCGTATATTACGTAGTACGACCCACAACCGTATGATACGACTACGCGTTACAACTGACATTATTATCTTGCAAATTTATAACGTAATATGCGATTTATGATTTCATTTTTAGAATTCTGCGAAAAAACCGCATACTCGGTAGCGTTTTATTCTCCTAAATACTAGCCTCGATTTTTGATTGCGCTCGGCCATTAAAACATATATATCTAGCAAAAAAATTGTTTAAATTCGTTTCCACGTGCTCTTTATTAAATTTTCCGACTCCCGGCGTAGCTAACGGAGAATATAGAGAATGTACGAATATTGTCAGCGGAGATACGATTTGCGCGTGACACTGTATAGAGAAGATACGCAATCGAAAAATGGATTGTTAACAAGAAATTACAACGCAATGTGCAGAAACATTCAATTTTACAACGTTAGTCCGACCTACCCTTTTTTCCCGAGCTATCGCGTTTATACGATGTTTAATAATATAACTATGAATAATTTAATCGAAACTCATTTGCCGTTCGTCAATGATATCGGGGGTAAAAACGTGGTGGGATTTAAAAGAAAAAAAAAAACAACAGGTGTTACGAAATCAAACGTAGAGAGCGTAATTATAATTTCGATGTTGTCCCACTCGTTGCAAAATACAAAGTAATATTAACGAAATCGGATCAATAATATCGGTATGCAAGATTAATATATCGAAAAATGACGACGGATGCAGGGAAATAATGGATGGAAGGGATGTATATACCGGTTGCATCGAATTAGAAGACCTTTATTAAAAACATCGCCGAACCAATTTTACGTTACAACGTTCCTAGCCATTTTTCGCGCGCAGTAGACATCACAGGCAAAGCAAACAGGTGGTTCAATATCGAACGTGTTTCTAACGGGATTAGCGATTCTATTAGATACTTCATTTAGAAGGACACGCGTTTCTTTCTTTTTTTTTTTTTATAAGTGAATTCCATGAACGAGGGAACGCGATACGTGGAAACGTCCGATTTGTAACGCTTAGCGGCTGAACTTTCGTGGAATTTGATCGATCCGAGTATTTGTTGAATAAATAAAAGAAGAAGCGAATGGAAAAGGTAGCACGAGAGCGTAGGTTCAAAGAAAGTGCCACTAGAAGGGAGGAGAACGGTAGAATAGAAGCTACATTACGTTTCGCTCGTCCCGATTTCCTACTAGTCTACCTATAGCTACGCGTTCGTCGATCTTTTGATCGATCGTCCATGGAAATGCGTACGTTTAATCTGATATCCCTCGATTCTGAACTCTCACTGTTCTCGAAGCCCGACCGTGATACCGAACCGCAAATCCTTTGTGCCAGTCTCGACGCAATGACCTTAGCTACCGTTCCATGCTCTTGGGTAGCTGGATACGCGTAATCGCGACAAAGGAACGGGTAAAAGTGAAAATCGTGGCGATGGATTCGATCTTAAAAACTCTTCATTTCCCAACTGATATTTTCATCCTTGTATCAGTTACCTTCTTGCACTCATATAGGTTATTCTATGACTCGTCAGACTCGATAGTTGGACCACACATTTGTATATTTGTTGCATAAAAAGTAATATTCTATCTAATGTATCTACGAAAAGTTTATTATGCAATTTAAAACATGCAAAATCTTACAATAAAAATATCGAAATAAAGTATAGACGTTATTTGCAATGTACAGTCGGTCCAAAGTCAACTCTCGATCATCTTTACAAACTATGTGTCTCTGCATACTCGTTTTTTTCTTTAAATAAACGTTAAAGAAAAGCATCGTGCAAGAGCACAAAGATTATTCTTCGCAAATGCCCAAAGCAGCTCGTCTCCGAAATACTTGTATATATGATTTGCGAGGTACATTTCGGTCGATCGCATTCATTTCGCTAAATGAGATCGTTGCAATAACGCATATAGATCGGTGGTAAGTAATGACACACAGGTGCACTCCATTACTCGCGGGGACAACGTTAAGCGTCGCGTGATCGAGGCCATAAATTCTCGCACGCGAGAAAACACGCGATAACTCGAGCGCAAGAAAAGAAATAATATATTAAATTTTGTATGTGACCGGATGAAAATTTTTTTCTTCGTTTCCAACGATAGAAATCTTCGCCAGTGTCTCGTGGCATTATTGCCTAATACCTAGAACAAGCAAACTTTTTAAACGTCAGCGGTGTTCCTTTTTCCCGCCGTAATAAATCACGATTTTGAGAGGTCGTCCTTTTTTGAACTGAGATTCGAATCTCGTAAATATAAAAAAAAATGAAGTACAGTTCTATGCCTCTCGTTCGTGCTTTAAGATTCATGCTGTCATGCGGCTCGCGACTGGGGCAACGAAATCACGCGATGGTATGGAACGCGCTAAGTTGCGGATCACGCCTCGACGCGACGAACAAAAGGCCAGTAGCAATCTCCGTGTGCGGTAACGACGTCTGTGAATCCCATGGAAATAGAGAGGAAGGTTAGATAGAGATTGTCGTGCGTGCGTGGAGGAGAGAGCAACCAGCATGAAGCCGTACTGCTAAGCATCGGTGATAACAAGCAATGATGTGCGCCGTTAAGACTGATTCTGATTAGGCCTTTGTCATTCGGAAGCAGTATCGATCGGTAGTTATCCATTCATATCCTCAATAATATCGTTACTCGTCGACGAGCCTGATTTACGGGCACGCGACACCGTCAATTTGACGACCGTGATTCTACGCACGGCTCGTTACACGAGGAACTTCGATTAGCTAGCACAAGCATTTTTCATTGTCGTAGAAACGATCGATCGATGGATCGAAGCAGAGTTTTTCCAAGCTTTTCTGCATATTTAATTTGTTTAATAGAGCGTACTTCGCAAAAATCATAAAAAGATGGTTTTTACATATAGGGGAGAAGAGCCCAAAGCGGTTACATGGCCCAAAGCGGTTTTTCTCTTTAAAACTCACGTTTTTGTAATTATCAGCTCGAAAATTCGTGGAGGTGTTCCCGACCCCCCCTTTCACTTGAGGCATTCGTATGATCGAACTCTGACCACGCGTGTGGAAGCACGAATGAAAAATTGTTTTTTCCTGCTTGTTGAAGCTTTTTGCTTATTATCAATTTGTTTATCATCATTTTGTTTTTCATTATTTTGTTTATTAACATTATGTTAATTAACATTTTGTTTATTATCAATATGTTTATTATCATTTTGTTTATCATCATTTGGTTTATCATCATTTTGTTTATTATCATAGACATTTTTAGGGGTATATCTATATTATAACCGCTTTGGGCCACAGTCTCGGACAAAGCGGTTTTTTGCTAACATTTCCTAAATTACTTATATCTTTTTTATTAATCTTCAGAAGCAAATAATAAGGATACGATTTGAAAGTACATTAAATTTACTAACCGTTAAAACCAAACCTGTGGTTGTATCTATTGGAAAACTTGTGTTATTCATAAATTACTTTTACTATACCCGCTTTGGGCCCTCCTCCCCTACTCACAGTCAAGACTACAGGTAGGTACTAGTGCCAATTTGACCCCACTATCATTTTAAGGACAAACCTATAAAAATTATCAACATGTTTATTTGTTAAATTGTACCACAAGACTTGTAGCAGCATGCCTCTGTCAATAAACCATTTAAAAAAAAAAAAAATCGATGGATCGAAGCAGTACCTATCTTATTCTAAGCTCATAGAATTAAAATAATTCATTATTTCTTTTCTAAGTATACGTTATTCTCAACCAACCAACGATAATTTCGTTGTGCAAATGTATCCCAATTATTACATAATTAGAACCACGCCGGTACATGCGAATCGGGCCGGTCGGTAACGCGTTTACCGCAATAATTTGGCGAATTTTCACGAGAGATCGATCAAAGGACTACGAGTAATCAGACGGAATCTCTAAAGTGGAACGATCGGTAATTTCAGCTCGTTCGCGTAATCGTATCGCGCGTCGCACGTATCTCGGACTTTTCTATCGTTTTCCTTCGTTCGTCTCGTCGAATTTTCTTCTCGAGAAATTTTCTAAGCTCCCTGCGGCAAGCTCCACGACGACACGATGCGAAATTACAGGTCCGTAGTTTATCGCGTTATCCTTCTCGAGATAAGGACCACCGAGGCAAAGATAATCCATGTACGTTATAAGAATTATCGTAGAGCCGTCGATTCCAAAGTGCGCGAAGAAAAAAAAAAAAAGAAAAGCCGATCGAGGAGCTCGTTCCTCTCGGGGAATCGAAGTGGATCACCGCGAAAGCTACGGGCCTTAACCCGATTTACGGATGGAAGTGTCGGGCGGTCCTCCGGAACGAGGAGAACTGCCTTTCTCTCTCCCCTTCCATATAACCTTATATAGCTCCAAGTTAGGCTATATAGCTTCTCTCGTGCGAACGGAGGCGGAAAAGTCTAGAAATAGCTTCGAGTAGTTAGGTAAATCGGAAAGGAAAAGCGCCGAAGCAACGTCTCGCTTAAAGCACCGTATCTTTTATCAATTGTCTTTATTAACATCATGAGCGAAGGTATACCTACTCCTTCCACGAAATTGCTTCGACTCGAGGGTAAGTAAAACGATCTACGGCAATCTCCTTCTCCCGGATTCGATCGTAAGTACGAACGTTCGGCGTGTTAGGAAAACGGAGGCGGTTTATCAGATATCTCATTTGCCAAAGCGTATAATCAGAGACAGCAGATATTAATAAAGCTCGGGAAACATCTGTGTAAGATGAATGTACCTTGAATTATCGTGTCGTGCTATGACCGATGGTTTAGTGGGTCCACTCGTACGCCACTATGGGGGACCATTACGTTAGGAAGGTATTGTCGCGACAAAGGTACGGTTACTGGCTATACCAGTATTGTTATATCTATGGTATCTTCCTCTCTCTCTCTCTTTCCCTCACACATACGTGCAGGTAAACGGACCTTTGTCGATACGATAACACGTCGTCGTCGGTGAGAGATTCGCCCGAACAGCTTCGCCACCGGTATGGGCACGTGACCAGTTATTACAAAATCGTGCAATGGTCTCATCTACTACCGTCCATCCGAGTTGGCATGCACACAGAACATTTGGGATGAATATCGATTAAGATTGACAAGAAACAGTTTCAAAGTTGTACTCGAACGATTTCAGCGATCGTCGACACGCGTTTTCGTATTCCAATTTTACGAGCGTACAATGTCCAAGCTTTTTTATACGCGTCGAAACTCACGCTATGTTAACTCGAATTCGAGTGTTTCTATCGTAACATCGTTTCTACGTCCATAACCCCCCCCCCCTTCTCTCCCCAGCCCCGAATCTCAGGGAAAAAGTGTAAACCCGACAAAAAACGAAGAACACGGAAAATAACGCGACTTTACATCCGCTTTCGCGTGTTATCGAGAGAGAATCGAATCGGTTTCGATATCCGTGTTTGTTCAAACACTTGTACGTTGTTCTTCTCGCTTTCGGACTTACGTTCTTTGCCCTGACGGAAACAAAGTGTTTAAGCGTTGCGTGCGTCCGACGCAGCTGTGCGTTCCCGCGCGTTCTTCTTTTCTTTTTTTATTTATTTTCTTCCTTTTTTTGTTATTTTTCGCACTGCGCCGCTCGTTTATTGTGCGTTCCCTAGTTTTTCTAGTACGCGCACGTATACACTGCCGCGAGCATATGCACGTTTATGTTTGTTGCCAGTAAACATAACCGTTTTCCCGATGCTTGGGTTCTCTCTCTCTTTCTATCTATCTTTTGCTTCGTAGTCGGCACAAAGGTAGACGAAAATACTCGTCAGATGCAAAATGACCAAGTTTGTTCGGGACCAACATACGACGGTTTTCCTTGCATGCCGACCTTTTTCTGATTCCTTCTTTCTGACTTCCAGACCACCTTTCCTTCCTTCCTTCCTTCCTTCCTGCCTACACCTGAATTCTTTCTTTCTCTTTTTCCATGCTCGCACACTTGCCACTTCCAACGTTTCCCTTATTTTCGTTCCCTTTTCCACGCTTTCTCTCCTCAGCATGGAAAGGCAGCGAGCGAGTCGCCGTCACAAAGCGGAAGGATTTCCCTCGTTTTTTCTTTTTTTTTTTTTCGTGTGGCGATTCGAGCACGCAAACCGAGTTTGGATTCTCTCTTCTACTTTTCTCTCTTTCTCAATCCTGAAAAAGAAAGAGAATCGAAACGAGATTCACGGTAGCGCGGTATCACGAAATGGAAGTACGGTAAAAAATCGAACGGTACGTTCCAAAAGAATCGCGAAACGAAGCGCTAGAGTTTCCCTTTGAGGTATTCTTTTGGAAGAACGATGGAAGATCGCAGCGACGCGGTGAGAAATGAGAAAAGCCTTTGTTGCCTACCGACAGAGAGAGAGAGAGGCACTTTTTATTTCAAGACGGCGCACAGTGGCAAGTTTCGCCGAAAACTTGGCCAAAAGTAATATTCTCAAATAAAAGACAAATTATGCGAATAAATGATAATAATATGACTTAAAAATAGTAATAGTGTAATTTTTTAATGTTAAATATTTCATACCTCGTAATTAATTAGAATATTCTTCTTCCTCTTCCGATTCGGTGATGTCCGGTATATCAAAAAATTGAATAACATCTTTGGGATAATCCTTGATCTTCTTAGGAGATATTTTCCTTATACTGCTTATAAATGGATCGGACGACACGAGTAAATGATGGAAAATATCTTCCATTGTCTGTGTTCTCGAAAATTTCCGAGAATAATGCTCTCTAAATCTTTTAATATCTTTGTTCCGACTTTCCTTGGTCTTTCCTTTCCATGGTTTCCATCATTTACTCGTGTCGTCTAATCCATTGATAAGCAGCATAAGAAAAATATCTGCTAAAAAGATCAAGGATTATCCCGAAGATGTCATTCAATTTTTTGATATACCGGATATCACCGAATCGGAAGAGGAAGAAGAATATTCTGATTAATTACGAGGTATGAAATATTTAACATTAAAAACTTACACTAAACACTTACACTAAATAATTTGTCTTTTATTTGAGGATATTACTTTTGGCCAGAATTTTGGCGTAACTTGATACAATGAACAAATATTAAAATAACTCATAAGATCGCAATTTATCGCAGAAAAATGCAACGAATCCTGCTTCAGGAATCTTCAGAGCGTAATTTAAAAAAAAAATGGCTGCTTGATCTCGCTTTACACACAACTATTTCCTTAGGAGAAGAGAACAAACATATAGGTCTTGTATTCTCGTCTACCACAGCCGTAAAAAGTGTAATAAAGCAATAAAACCAGAGTATATATTGGTTTAGACTATATCAAATAGCTACCAATACTGAAAGAGAGAATTATAGTTTGATAATATATTAAAAAGTTATTTGTAACTCTTACCTAAAAATGTCGCCTTACGAAAGTACCAACTTTGAGATGGAATATCTCTACGAGAATTATATAATGAAAAATGGTATTAGTGGGAAATCATACTTTGATTATTCATAAATAAAATGCAATACATAAATCCTGGAAATTAAGATAAATTTTTTTTTACTTTTGGCCAAGTTTGCGGCGAAATTTGCCACTGTGCGGCGGCGGCTACGGTGAGTTTTATACAATTTTCATCATTCGATAGTTCCGTTTGTTTTTCATCTTTTCATCAGCTATAAACCGCTTCGTTACGTCTCTCAACGCAAATGTCTCTCCATAGTACCATCTCAGCGACTTCTCCGCATTTATTCGTCTCTCTCGAGTATAACGATGTGAGGGGATCGGGGGAGGATGAGAGGGAAGGGTTGGAGAAGGAAAGAAAGAGAGAAAGAGCGAGCAGAGACGAAGAGAGGGTCGACGGTGGATTCTCGACGACGAATCTTAAATTCGCGGTGCGTCGACGGGGAATCGAACGGAAGTTTTCCCCTTAAATCCCCATCTTCTCTCTTGGGACATAGGAGTGGCAGGGAGAAGAGGAATAGGGCCGGATATATGCGAGAAACCGATTTTCGAAGTGTTACCTTATAGCTTCTTCCTGTCGCCTTCGCTATTCCTTTCGTCCACTTTGCCTCTCTCTTTCTTCTTTTCTCTCGGTCAAATTCACTCTAGCCCCTTTTGGGAGGACGCGAAAAGAGAAAAAGTGTGAAAGAAGTAGTAGGTACGCTCGACTATCGAATGATCAAGCGTATGTGGCCCGAATGCGTACGAATGACGAGTACCTAATGTCTCTTACTGCAGCATTGTACATACATACGTAGATATATAATGGTTCGAGCGAGTCCTCGCAAATCTCTTTATCTAGTCTCGCTTTATAGGAACGTTGGCAAAGTTTTCGTATCTTCGTTCGTTTTGAGTTGAAATGAAATGACAATA
Source organism: Ancistrocerus nigricornis (assembly GCA_916049575.1). NCBI lineage: Eukaryota > Metazoa > Arthropoda > Insecta > Hymenoptera > Vespidae > Ancistrocerus > Ancistrocerus nigricornis. The sequence continues at coordinate 9,584,197 of OU696669.1, read as the reverse complement.
TAGTTTAAAAAACACGTTATCCACCACGATCACGAAACACTATCCACCTCCTGGTCAGTGTCGTAACAATAAGGTGACAAAATGGGCAAAATGCCAGAGGCCCCCGGCTAGAGGGGGCCCCCGGTCCGAGAAGGCCGCGAGCACAGGAGGATCCTGACATTCATTATTACAAAATTTAGTAAAATTGATTAGTTTGGTATTCAATTAAGTTATCTACTAAAGTACGAGTTTCGTGACGTTTCCAAAATTTTATTGCAATGGACTATTCAACCTGTTCAAGAATAATTTAATAATAATAAATGGAAGAAAAATATTTATTTTGTTCGAGAAAAAATATACCTAAACAAAAAGTAGGTATTTAACTAGCTGTTCAAATTATTTGGTCGAATCATAAATAATTTTCGTTGTGGAAATTATATCAATTTTATTTATCAATAAATTGAACAATAATTTCAATAATAATGACAACAGTAATCATTACAATTATACCATTATTATAGCTAGACTTAATAATTTATTCGAATTTACTATATTAAATAATTTCATTTATGATAAGTAGGTAATAGCATTTTTCAGTTCTTCAATATTACGAATTTCAGGATTAATGATACTTATTTACAAATAGAACGAATTATTGTTGAATATCCCTTGAAAAAACTTGTATATTTTTTTATGCATGTCCCGTATCCCATTGTTTTCTGTTCCCAGTTCGCGAGTATACCATTTCGTGGCGTAATACAAGTTCTGGAAATGGAAACCACCACAAGTAATATAAAAGAATACGCGTCTAAGTATTTCTTGCATCGTGATCGTATTAAAATATCTTCGTTCGTCATAATGGCAAAAATAAATATCATGTTATAACGTTATTTTTACAGAGAGAAGTAAAAAGTTCGAGAATTGGAAACTTAGCTACTCTCTCGTATCGCGATCGAACCTCTTGTGATATTTTACATATTCTTTTTTATTAATGCTCTGCAACGTATCCCACCTCTACTTGTTTCTCAATTCTCCCTAGAAAAATCGGAATGATACCGTTCACTTTCTCTCTCGTACTTGGGGTCTTTTAAGTCTCTTATTTCGCTTCTTCAGCCATTTCTTCCCTCTCCAATAGCGCGGCAGGCGTTCGTGCGTAGACTCTTCTTGGAGTGCGCGGATAAAACATTAAATCGTGTGTGAATTTCGTGAACGTTGTTACGAGATATTGCTAGGGCAAGTCGTGCGTCCTGAAGAATCCAGAGAGAAGTATCTTTTGATTTTTTCGTTGGAACAATGTCAGTACTTTATCTAAGGTTTTCTTTAGCAATACGAAAATTTCAACAAACAACTTTAGTCGAAAAAAGATACTTCTTTTCGAATAATTTCAGAATAATTCCGATTGGACTGTTACCAGTCCAGTAACTTCAAATAGTTACGTTCAAATAGTACGTTACTAGTAGAAATTGTTAGTCGTTAAGTACGTTTCTTAAAATACACAAAGTAAACATCAACGATCGGCTTGAAATATTCAGTAGCGGAGCGACGACGAAGTATCGACCGCACTTAGCCACTGTCTGGCCTCGAAGGATATCGCATAACGCGAATCGATATCGTACAATCGTCGTAACTGCACTTTTTTATCGCGATATATTCTGTAAGCATTACGAATAAATCATTCATCGTGCTTCGGTTCTAACCTCGTGGAATAAATCGTGAAATCTCGATTTCGAACTCGAACGTATAAGATTTTATTCGAAGGTTCCTATCAAAAAAAGGAGCAAACGATCGAAAAAATATTCTACTGTTTCGTACGATAAACCTTACGAAGGTATTTTATACTTTTATATCGTTTTCGAGACAATATATAAAAAGTCGAGTCGATCGTTTTTCGAACGCGTTTCTTTCTCGTTCCTATTCGAAATAGAGAAACTTTTACGTAATTGGGCTACTCGAGAGAAAGGGAGAAAGAAAACCTGTAGATTCTTGAATGGCCTGTAAGATGTAAAATATAACAGTTTTAAGTAAACAAGCGAAGCGGTTTCGTTCGGCACGCCTGGCATTTCGAAATAGCTACGCCCGACTCCTCAATATTGCACAATGCAATTTCCATCCTGCAGACGAAACAACGGACCGTGGCAGATAGGAGCTATCTATATGTATCGCGAAGAGAAGGCTTTCAGAAGAACGCATTGTCGGTGCAGGATTCGAAACGAATAACTACATTGACACCGATAATACCTCATCTTTTAAATCTTAGGACAGATATGGTCCAAAGTTACGATAGCCGTATTCCAACGGATAAAATTTATGCGTTTGCCAAACGCGTAGCTCGTTTTGCACGTTAAAATGACTTTAACATTTGATAATGCCGAGCATAATATCTAGGAAATATTATCCTTCCTTCCATACATTACAATAAATCTAAGTTGAATAAAACTAGCGTGAAGCGGCTTACGCTATACCCGGAATTTTCGTTTACTTTTTCATAACCACGTTCGCTCGAGGGTATCCCCGTTGCAAGAAAGAACGAAAGAATGAAAGAAAGAAAGAAAGAAAGTTGGCGGAGCCCACAGCGAAGAAACTCAATTTGTCGAGGCGAGCATCGTTTTTCCTTGGAACTCTTCCTGAGACCCTTCCTCACCTATCCCTCTCTCGTTTCTCTCTCTCTCTTTCTTCCACTTCTCTCTTCTTTATTTCTTCCTTTTTCTACTCCTCGCCCTTTCTATCGCGATTACGGTGACGAAGTCTATCTCGATGCATAATGCGTAGAGCCAAAGTACTTTGAGAAAGTGCATCGCTTCCTTCTACCGCTCGAAAGTCCTTTTGTCACTCCTGAAAGTCCGACGTACCTTGAAAACAGTGAAGGCTCGAGGAAAAAGCCGATTGTTCTATCTCTCTCTACCTTTTTTTTCACACGTTTCTCTCACGATGATTCGCCATATGCGATACCTGAATTTTTCAATCTTTACTCGAAGAAAGTATCGGGCACACTCGTGCAATATTAAACGCGAGGAGAGTAGTCCGAATGGATCGGTAATGAATGGTCAGTTAACGAAGAAATATATTCTCGTGGTGCAATTTCTTTAGCCTGGGTTACGATCCCTTGGACAGTTATTTGACCGTAAAATTATCGATTTGCGGCTTAACCTTGACATTCGACCGAGGGAATAAGGGAGATGAATAAGGAGATCGGGGTAAAGGGAAGAAACGGTTAGGGTAAAGGTCGAAAATAGAAAGCTCGATGCAGGATGCACGCGAATACTCGCGACAAATATAGATTGGTGTTCCCTCGTGCGCGCACGGCCTCGTTTTTGGGTATACGTCCCTCTCGACGAATCTGTATACGTCTTTACGTGTCTTTATCGATTCGTAAACACACTCGGTACGCGCGTGTTAACACACCTTTGAAGGAAAGATTTACGTACCCTTGAGGTAGACAACAAGGACTATGAGCAGAAGGGAGAGAAGAAGGAGGACGACGTGCCTGCCATTCAGTCTGCGGTGAGCTCGAAAATGTCGAAGAGTTCTCGTGTAATCTCTTCGAAATAACGACCTGTCCTACTTTTTCGGTTTGTCGGAAAAGTTTGCTTTTAATTATACGCGTTCGCATCGATGAAAAATCGTCGTGTAATTATTGTTCACCTTTCTTCGGGGTCACGAAACTGAGACAGGGTAAAGAGAGAAAGAGGGGGGGATGTAGTGACAAGGACAGAGAGTTAGCGAGAGAAGGGATCACATTTATTTTTAACTCTTACATCGCCGAAGCTTCTTCCATCTTTTCTGCTCCTCCCTCCGAACGATTTAATGTTTCCTTCGAGAATGACATCGATTTTCTGATCAGTCCTTAAAAGCCAGAGGTTCTCATTGCCCTCTGAATTCCAAACGATGGTACTCAAAGATCATTACATTAAATGCAACATCTGACATTTTTACTGCTCGGTAGAAATCTGGAGTGGCGAGAGAGATTGTAGATCGTCTACGACAAACGAACGCAAAAAAAACTTCACTTTTTCTCCGAGTACGGGCCAGGGCTACTCGGGAAGTCAAGAGACGAGCGAGCTTGTACACGTTCTACGGAAAGAGGTTGCTTTGTATAAAAGAGCAAATCGCTATCCGAGTCTCTTTACGGAATTTCGTTCCTTTGAATCGTGTTTATCGCTCATGCGTTGCACGCATACCGACAATAGGATCATCAACGTTCGCTTCTTTTTCCGTATTCCATATTTATTTTTTGCAGGTTAGTTAAGAATAGTATTCGGCATCAATTTCCCCCGGCCGTGGCGATCGCAAGCGTATTGTTTGCAAGGGAATTCCGAGCACCGCATGCTAATCGAATAATCGATTAATCGATCGATCAATCACGCGGTCATTTACGCGCGTGTAATATCGATGTGCTAGCAGCCAGACACGGCGCTATGTTCGCTCGTGCTTTTAAATTTGGAACTTCTGTATAACGGAAAGAGCGCGATGCGTACGGTACCGTAGTCCTGACACTGCGTAAAAAATGGTCCTATGAAAACGACGTTTGATTCGATCGATCGGTATAGTCGCCGAGGTCAATTTGAAAATAAAAAAGAAAGACGCGAATGAAATAAGCGCGAGAAACATTAATCCAATTTTATTATCGAATCGATCATTATCCAGAAACGCCGACCGATTTATTTCGGATTTTCAATATTAATGCGAATCAATTCGTTATTCTTTCAATTAACGAACTGTCGATAAATTCATGTAATATTTTTTGTTTTTACAACATTAAATAATGAAGGACCGTAGCTGGAGCATGAAATTTACAAATAAATTATGCCACGCGTCTAATTACAATATCCCGTGGGTGTTTCGATTTTATTTCCTTCGATCGTATTTATTTAAAATTATCATGTCGATAAACGAGTTCCATTTCGATATCTCCCCCTTCCATTTGCGGAGTATTTCGAATCATTTCTATTTTATTTTTTCACGAGCTCTGGTGCGATCGACCGTTTAGCTTTGAAAATCTGGACGTTACGGTGGAAAACGAGGCACGCGCGCGATATATCGGAAATCTATTTATCGGATGAGCATATTTCGTGAAATTACGTCTCTTTTTAACGTCGACGTTGCAACGGTCGCGAGAAAGACCGTATTAATACTTCGCGGATAAACGATCGGCTCCCGCCTATTAAGAATTTTCCGTGCTTGGAACGACGCATCGATCACGTTGTACCGACGAAGATGTAGTGGGTGTGCTGTAAACAAGCGCTGAAAGGAAAGTTCGAGTTAGTTGTTCTCTAATGCTGTTTTCACGTTACGCTTGTACACCATCGAGTTGCTTCCCGATATACGTAACCGACCGACGTACCGGTCCTTTGAAATCCTCTGATCGATCATAAAACTTCTAGTTGATGATTCTTCATGGAAAAAAAAACATTTCGCTCTATGATCCTTCTTCCATTTCTATTTCGAATTTTTCGCGTTTCTCTTTATGGTACGCGGTATACTATAGAGGATCGAGGCTTCGGTCAGGATCAACTCAAAGTGAGTGCCTTAAAAAGGAATTCAATTTAAATCGTTTTAATGATATTACATTTAATTAATATTCTTATCATTGTTTTGGAACATATAATTACTTAAAATCTTGCAGATAATACTATTTGTTTAATTTACACGAATCGGCTTACTTGGCGTACTTCGTACAATAAGTTTATGATTAATGAACTACAAAGAAATTATTTCAATTACTTCGGAATTGTATACGGCTTTAGAAATAGGTAACTGTCTCTAGCGAGTTGAAGATCTAAAGGAAGAAAGACATTCTATCCCAAGAGAAGGATCCAACGGAGATGTATTTAAATGCATGTTTATTTTCCAACGACGAAAAGTCATTCGGCGGAACTCTACCCTATCGTTTACAAACGTGCAAGCTATTTCACGGAGTGTCATAAACGTTAAAGGCGACGTTCCACGAGTCACTTTCTTCGACATCGCGAGCTCGTCGTAACTCTGGAGAAGCACCTAATAAAATTACACCGACGGTTTCTATCAGTCACCGCTATAATCGGTTATGAACTATTCGGATCATCGTGAATCGTATTAAATGACAATATAATCTCGAACGATCAAGAAGTTTCCCCATTTTCCCTTTGAGATATAGACATCAAGGATCGTATAGTTTGGTCGTAGAAACGCTTCGTTTGACTTCGAAACCGGTGCTTGTCTTTCGACCGTTATACGAAACGCTTAACGAAGATCGATTTTACAAGACAGTTAGCCAAACGAAGATTGATTTTGCTCCAAGAGTACAAATATACAATGTCACGGAGTAACTATTTTGATTTAAGTCTATCGTACCGGGAAAAAGATGTATACCATGGCGTTGTAAGTAGTAAGATCCTCCAGACGAACAAGGAAGATAAACTTACATATTTTACGCGCTTCCATATTAATGGCCGCGTAATACCCGACAAAGTAGGAAGTACGCTTTTGGTAAGTCGAAACTTTTTTAGATAATATATTCATAATAGACACGTAATGCAGCTCGAAGAGTAAGAAACTTCAACGAGTGCATTATCAGCGTACTTTTTATGAGGGTGTTTTTTCACTGCAGTAACCGAGACTTCATATCCCATCTAGTTCCTCTCTATATATACGCATGTAGGATCATTTCGAGAGTTACGTTACGAATGAATGGTAGTTGGTTCTTTCTTAAAAATGTCACACGGTTCTATTGTAAAAACTTCAAAAAAAAATGAAACTTGTCGATCGTGTTATTGACGTGCAAATAAAATTTGTTGTAGGTACTATTTCGATTAGATCGATGTAAAAATAAATCAGTTTTTATCAACTGACGAATAATTGTTGAACGATGAACTCTTTCCTCATCTGTTGAGATATTTTACGTGGGTTTGCTTCAATAACGAACAGTGATCTTTAATAGCTATAAGACATTCATTGTTGAATTGTACATCGAACTATCCCTCTCTTGTCAAAGTGCATCTAACCCCAGGCCTTAGGAATAGATAAAATTTCACATAGTTTACAAAAATGGCTAGAATTGCTCAATGTAAATTTGAAACAATAATAAACAATAATAGATAATTAAACTATGCTGTAAGGTCTTTTTTTATGTGATTTTGAAGTTGCACTGTTTATATTCCATTATTTGAATTTAGCAAATTACTACAAAATTTTACCGTATTTCTCTTGTCTCTTTATGTTAACTTTATTAAAAACAGAAGAAATACGTCTCTCTCGAAAGGATCCTACGTCCTAAACTCTCTTTTCGAATTTCTACGATATTTCGACGAGCAGACATTGGCAGGACAAATCGTGCGATCTAGCGAGGAGACAACAGTACGCATATCGATACGCCCTAATTCGTCCGAACGGAGTTGCTTTTAGCGCAATCGCAATCGTGCGGCCATGCGACTCTCGTAATCGCGCAAGCACTCGCGCGTTTACGCGTTCACGCACGTAGAAAACACGGCCGTGTCGCGTGCACGCGCGTTATAGTGTAAATTAATTCGTTCCCCGAGTTAAATTCGCGCTCTCGGAAGCTTGCTCGCGATACGAGGATTATGATCTCTCGATAGAACTGCATATATCGATATACGCATTATCGAGATACTATCTTTGTCCTCCGTGAAATTAGATAAAATTATTCGGATATAGTCCGAATCCCGTAGCCGCTAATCTTTGTATTTTGCGCTCTATAACGATCCGAGAGAAAGAGGGGAAGAGGGATTATATCTACCGATCGTGCGAATATCGGTAATAGAATGCAAGGTACTAGTCTACCACGAGTATTTTTAATCGCCGTTAAATAATCTGTAAATTTAACGAGATCGATCTAAAGATTCCGTCCTACGTGCCTTTTAACATTGTCAGGGATATTGACGCACATGTGTACGTTTAATTTTAATTTGCAATAACGACTCGCCACGCGAGTGAATAATATTTTTTTTAATACGCTTAATCTCTTCCAGCGTATTTTTAGTTATTTAATCGCTATCGATTGAAAATTAATAAAATATAACTATGCAACAAATTGGATAATTTCCTCCCAACTTTAAGAAGAATTCGTCCTTGCAGAAGTTAATTTTGTATATAAGTGTGCGTAAATAATTGATCTACTGTAATTATGATTGTACTTAGTAGTTGGCGTCTGTTAAAGTCGTATCAACACTGAGGGGACTAGAGAGGTTTAAAATCGTAAGAAATTCGCTTGTATTTAATTGTTAATAACAAGATCAGGAATGAACATGAAACTTTTTTCTTTACAGAGGTATCTACTAAGACATTACAGAGTAAAAAATACATAGAAATTAATTCCAAGATCAATAATATCGGTGGTATACCATATTTAGGCGAATTATGTAAAATCCGTTTCTACCACGATTATAGTCGAACGGATGAAGATTTTTTGAAATTCCATAAATATGTCTTCTCCCTATAATCCGATTTTTAGATTAAGTATACCTGAAAAATAAACAATAAAAGCTTCACTAACAGAATGGCGTCCAAATACTGAAAATTTGTCTATAATCATTTTTCGAATTAACACCATTTTGTTAATGAGGCTATTATTGTTTATTTTTCAAAAAATCTTCACCCATTCGACTGGAATCGTAGTGGAACGAGATTTCACATAACTCACCTAAATATGGTGTACCACCGATACTATTAACCTTGGAATGAATTTCAATGTATTTTCTTACACTATAATGTCGTAGTAAACACCTCTATAAAGAAAAAAGTTTCATGCTTATTTCCGGTTTTGTTATTGAAAATTAAACACAAGGTTTAAAACTTCTCATAATTACAGTATAATATATTATATTTCGTTTAACCAGAGTGTATCGTATATTACAGATTGCAAAAATACAATACCGGCTGATTAAGTATTAATAAAAAAATGTAATGCTACTCGAAGAAACACCAATAACTATTAAATATAATTTTAATTTTATAGTTTCACTTGGCTGAGAGAAATGAAAACGATTTCTCCGTGAAGGATGCAATGATCCTGATGCACTTCGGCGCGGATGAGAGCGCAATAACCGAGTATGAAAGATCGTCGTGGTCGAGAAAAATTGCGGCGATGTACCCTCTATATACTCGCGCCGCGGAAACCATTCGTTAATGTCTGACCGTGACAATGGTCGCACTACTGCACCGCGTCGCGCTCTTTCGCTCGCATGACCAAGCGATCGGTCGACCGTCGCGGTCCTACCGATAAATATTTACCTCGTTTCAATGGCCCACGCTGCGAGGCCGCACGTATAGCGAGACAAATATTTTAAACCTCATACCAACCTTTTTTTTTTCATCGCGCGAACGCTCTCACTCTCTCTCTCTCTCTCTCTCGAATTATAACGATTTTTCGTCCGATCTTTTCACGGAGTTATCGGAAGACTCGCTGCTGAAATAAATAAAATATAAATTAATTTCTCTCTTCCTAACAAATAAACGGATTCGCGATAACTTTGGATATCATTACTCCGTAACGATCTCAAAATTTATTTAACATCCAATTACACTACACTCCAAACTTGTTCCACTGCCGACGGACCGTCAGAATAGTTACGGGAAACGCGAGGCAAGTGCGTTCGCCGTGAACACGCATACATCGTAAGTTATTTTCAAATTCACCACTTCGAGTATTCGCATACTGTGACTAGCGAGTTAATTCCTACCTCGGAAACATATTCAGGGAATATTAATTGCCAATAAAACAAACAGGACGCGTTGCTTTTGTAAAAGCGTCTCAGTTCACCGCAGTTGAGTTTCTCGCCGTTGTTAGAACGTCGACTTTCGCGATCGTTTATATTTTATTTCAAGTAGGAAAACCGATTGCCATGGGAGATAACTATGCGTAGAGTCGAAGGGTTGATAAGTTCGTAGGAATCGTTGGGGCGGAATTGGTTGGCTACGTACGTAGCTACGTACGGTACGACAAGGGCATCGTTGAGATCCTCGAGGGTCGTACGAGTATAAATGGAGGGAGGTAGGCAAGACTGGATTCTCCAACTTCGTTAAGGTACAATAAAAATGTGTGACGTAAAAAAAGCTGTAAGTTAGTCGAGATTGCCCCGGGTGATCCACCTAATCAAGTCTGTCTTTCTCTCGCACCTTTTCCTTCTCTCTTCCTCCCTTTCTACCTCTCATCCCCGACTCTTTGCAAGTCGAGCCAGAACGAACGTAGCCCGCGGTAGCGTTTTCGATTTCGATTAAATTGTCGCGCTCACGGCTACGAATAACCGCGACTTATTCCGCCTTACTTCTTTCCCTATTCGCCGTCACACCGAAATGTTATTACCGAAATCGTTTCTTGTTTCCTTCCTTCTCGTTTATATAAATAAGCGTCGGTGCGTCTCGGATCTCTCTATAGAGGAAGAAGAAAGTTGAGCAATCGTTTTCCAAGTCGCTTTTACTAAGGATAAGAGAGCTTCGAATAACCAGGCATACGGTTCGTTCTCTTTGTGCTCCTTGCGAACAAAGTGAGAAGATAAAAAAAAAGTATAAGAAGCAAGAAAAAAGGATGGAGTGGAAAAAAAAAACGAAGAACGACGGGACAGACGAGGCAGAAGTATGCGAGACGATGGTAGCTCGCAACGGGATAGTAGCTCGTAGCGGATTTCCCAACGACGACGGTTTAAAAGAAAAAAAGAAAAAAAGAGAAAGGGGAAAAAAGAGAAGGCAATGGAAGCTCGGTCGTTCGTTTTCTTAATTATAGCACGGCTCGGGTAGCGTGCCGACGCTCAGGACGATAATTACTCGGCAAACACTGATTACGCTCGCGACCGAGCCGATTATACACGAGGAATCTCGATCTATCTCGCTGCGTTCATCCGCGAACGATTTCGACCATTTTAGAATATCAAGCCGAGGACGACCGTGACTCCATAGAAATCCCGACGGTTCGTCCAGTTGGAAGTGACACCGAGAGATTGTTCATCGCGTATAAGGGAATTCTCGTTGCGAGATTCCGCGGCTAGCGGGACCCGCGACTTTATACATTACCCCCACCGCAATAATTACAAACACGGGTAATCCTCGTTGCTTGGTATTAGCATGGAACTCGCGACGTTATCCGCGTACCAACCCATGAAAAATCACAAAAATTTACTTCGGTGTCGTTAATAACGACGAAAAGAACAAAATGTTGCACGATCAGGTCTGGGTTGTGTTTTAACATAATTTTTGTTCTCAGGCTTTTCTGTATTAAGTTAAAGATCAAGTAACACCTGCAAAGCGAGTAATGCGTTAGCATAATATCAAGTTCAAGATTGGTCTTTTAAAAATGGAACATAAAAAGTCAAGTATTTCAGGTGACTTGAGTTCCAAGGCACCCATCGGACGCATATATGCTGTTACATCCCCGTAACTCCAAGACATCTTCCGATAACTACGAAGAACCCCAATAGATGTCATAGGACCATTCCGAATTCCCGAAAGCACCGAATCTTTACCCAATAAAAATATATACAACTTCCCAAATATATTTGAAGATAGCGTCTGGAGTAGGGTCCGTCTACATCAGCCCACCTGATGAATCTGTAGACGGGCCCAAGACGAAACGAACATCCCTTTCTCTTTTCTTTTTCCTACAAAACCACTTAACACCACCTTTCCAAAAGAGTTTCTTCGTACGTAACATATGCGAAATAAAAATTATAGGAAAAACTTGTTTATTGGTTTAATTATCATGTTGTATGAAATGTATCCTAACTACCGATAGTACCGGCATTAGCAACATTGGCACCCTGGGGCAACATTTTCTAATTTTCACTCTTTCTATTATTTTTTTTTATTATAAGTTTATAACGATTTAAGAACATATATATTTTTAGTGGGATTACGATTTACGAAAGTCTAATAAAATTATATTTTTCTTTATTATATTTCTAGACTCTAATCAAGTCAACGAAATCCAAATTTTCAGCAATTTCATTTCCCATAAGCAGATCTTACTGCCCTAAAGCCGGCTCTGATTGCCGATATGAATAATAAACACGTTTCAGAAAAAAAAAGTTCTGAGTTAGGCCTTGGTTAGGAATTACAAACACAGGTAATCCTCGTTCCGCGGTATTAGCACGGACTCGCGAGGTTTTCCTAAAAAATCACGAAAAGTTACTTCGGAGTCGTTAATAATGACAAAGAGAAAAAATGTCGCGCGTCGATTAGATCGTCTCGCAAAAGCGTCGATAGCAACGAAGGACGACCCCAAGGGAGAATATGCGGGTAGATAGCATAGTAAGGGTTGAACGTTGTTGCTCGAAGAGACCGTCGCTAGGTATTGGGCCATCTTTGCCCTCTCTCACCCTTCCGCCCCTTCCCGAGCATAGAGGCGTAAGCTCGCATTACCAGTCACTCTGAGTTATCTGCGTTTCCCACGTTACTACCGTGCACATGCACACGCTTGGACCTCCATGGAAGGGTGGGAGAGAGAAAGATAGTCGATCGCACGCGCGCGCTCTCCGGCGCATATGCGCGACCTCCCTATCCCATATTGCGAACAGCTGCACTGCAGAATCCCGATAGTGCACGTATGTGCGCGCATATATGCTCTCTTCCTCTCCTCGTGCGGCGCATTTCGACGTTGCTCTTCTCCTAGATGACGATTCTCCTCCTCCTTCTCATCCTCCTTCATCTCCCATATCGATCCTAGCGCCGGCTCCGATTTCTCGATTTAACAAACGTTCTTCTTATAATTCCACAAAGTTCGAAAAAGAGAGAGACGATCCAATCGCTCTACCCGATATCCTTTACGTTTTAATTCGAAACTTTGATTTTATTTCATTAATCTCTTTAATACCAGGAATCGCGAAAGTAAGGAAATGAAGATTTCTATAAACCAACTGTAAGTTGCTTCGGAATCGTGAACTCCGAGTAAACAAACGACTCGGTACTTTTGTCACTGGCACAAGGGTGCTTTCGTTCTCACCGCGATTATTCCATCTTTTACTTTGCTTCTTACTATCAACGATCTTATTCGAAAATTCTCGTTTATCCAAGCTATCTGCATAAATGAGAAAACGGAGAGAACGAAGAGAATGCTTGAAAAGCTTTTAGATGAAATAACTTTTGTATGTACAAATTCCAACTCGATTTCGAAGGAATCTAAGACTCGATGAGTTTAAGGTAAGATTCTCAGGGATCGATCGATGGCTAGACCTTGCTTCATCCTTAATCTACCTCGAGTCGTTCTTTCGAAGACAGAAATAGATGGAATCGTATTTACGCGATATTCTCGTAATCAGTTCAGAGACAAGGACTCGAACATTCACAATGAATTATTCGTGGCGTACGGTCACGCGCTGCTCGATCCGTACCGACAAGGTTCGCTCTTCTCCGTACGAATTGTCCCGGACTCAAAGTTTGGTCTTTAACGACCGACCGGTTACGCGACTCGCTTCTGGCTTTGATCGCCTGCTACGAGCATCGTCTCGTATCCGCCTTACTTCCAGATCCGTGTAGAAATTCTGTTGTAAACATTATTTCGAGCGTGCTCTCGTCGTATAGTATCGCGTCCCGCGTTCGTGGCACGTTTTGGTGCGCGTCTCCGTGACCGCGCGTTGTTAGTTTCCTGTTTTCCAAGCTCGCCTCTGTTCGCGAATTAGACTTTTTCGTTTCTCATTTCTGACCGTACCTACACGTTGTCTCATCCCTTTTTAACATTGCACCTGGATTTTTAAAGCAAGGCGAAAAGTTATCGGAGTTATCTAAACCGCGAAGATCGAGACCGTTTTTACACAGCTAACTCGGTACACTTTGGAACGTAGTCGGACCTATCCTATTAGCGATCTCCAACGAGTTGAAAGTTAGTGGAACGGTGCTCCCGTTTAATTAGAAACGACGCAGCGTAAGTGTCATTATCGAAACTGAGATCAGGTTCTTAATAAGACCATCTACTAGAGAAAATAGCACGTATCTTGTGGTATTTCTCACAGTATTATCACGCATAATAACTTCATTACGTCTCTTTATTATTCTCATTCGTTACCCCCGTTTTCTTGGGAAGACATCGAACGATTAATTAATTCCCATAGACTTTACTTTTTGGATAAATATTCGATACCAATCCGATTGAATTTATTTGGAATCGATTCGCTTTGAAATAAATACTAGCTCCACCTTGGTGTTACATTCGTCGCAGCTCGAGAATGCAGCCGGCTTAACTTGAGTATGTTTTAATCCACGTTGCTTTGTCTCGCTTACGGCTCAAGTGGGGAATTACAAGGGTGCGCCGTGAAAACCGCGAGACCAAAACAGGCGGCTGGTGTGTTAATTCGGTATGATAAACTCTTGGCGTACTTCATACACTATGCAGGCGAGGACGAATCTCTTACACGTGCTATCGTTACCATATGGCGTATAACCGATCGCTCGTTATTCTTAACGAAGGGAAAACCCATAGGAGATGACTACTCGTCGATTGGTTGCAAACCTTTCTCCTCGATCCTCGAATACGTGTACTAACAAGACAAATTTCATGTTCCTCAGTTTCAATTTCTCGTAGAAATAGATATTCTCGTTAATTGCGCTATTAATATAGTCTTTGTCGCCGATCGACGAGAGTACTCTCGATAAATTGGAATACGTTCGATGCTATTAGGAATTTAGTAGCATCAAATAGTCTCCTTCGTTAATCCGAATAGCGACAGTACCTGCGTGAGAGCGCGTAGGTTTGTGGATAAGTCAAGTTTCGGTTGAGTTAATGATGCGCGATATAATTAGAATAATTAGACCGCAGGACGATCTAATGTTAAGTTCAATAGCCGTAGTGTTGCGGGATACCTATTAGCTTCTACTTGTATGAAGCTTACTAAACATTGACAAACGTATCGATGAATTGGAAGGATCAAAAGAAATCTGGCAATATTAGAGAATTCGCTTAGGCAATCGTTACTCTACAGATACTGCTGGCTTTTTGGATCCCATGGGGCGTGGAGCACCTTAGGTTTTCACGTACATCTCCTTTAGCCGTCAAAATGTTACTAGGCTGTACACTCCGGTTTAATGTTACGTTTCAAACACTGCATTGCTCACGGAATCTATAAAATGGGGTGGGGTTCAGGGAAAACAGGCTATGCTTATCTCTTATATTAAAAAATTGTTGCAATATTTCGTCACGTCGTAAGAAAGGGGAATGTCAAGGGTGATTAAAGCTGCACAATCTGTTTTTTTGTAACAATGAGAGACGTATTACAGATCCTATACGCGCACTGCAGTCAGGGTATTAATGTTGCATACTGTAGTAAGTTTCATATAAAGTTATAGGTACATATTAAAAACATATTGTCAGTTTTATTTGCATCACCTAAAAACTTAAAGTGCCACTGCCAATCACTTTATTATATTTGTAATAACTGTAACTCTAACAAGAACCAATTTTCTACTACCCTAATTAGTAGGTATAACCATATAGGTATAAGACGTAATCCTAATACTTATGTAAATTCGAATCAACATAACCAAACGATAGGCTCTTGAAATACACTGATCTGTCGTTTACTGAATAAATTTCCTAAGATCGCGTCCAATCGTAACCATTAACAGAGATAAATAAACAGAACGAAATATTATTAAAAAATAAAGAGATGGGCTTTACCGTATCGGAGCAAAGGATTATCTTTTCATTAACATAAAAATTTAAACGCATTTCGACTTCGCTCGTCAAGCATTTCCGTCCACGCGCGGAAACGGATAAATGAGTTTCGGAATATATAAAGAGGCATAGTTACGTTAGCACTGTAATATTAAATTAGCTCACTGGTAGGTCCGGATTTATGCTCGTTTTAGACTAAAGTGCATTTACAAGGTTAAAACGGGGCAGGCATTAGCGAGAAATTAATATCGTAGCTCGGCCGCGCCGTATTGTTAGTTGCGAAATAATGTTACAGGCATGGCGAATCTCTCATTCCGGTGTTAGCGTAACCAAAAGAGTAAAGGAAGAGAAGGAGAAGAAAGGATAAAGTGCAAAAGAAGGAGTAGAAGTCGTGCTTGTAGCAAAATAAATTACGCGAGGTGGTACGCGCACCGGTCGTTTCGCGATTCCTCTTGCGCGCGGCTTACGCATGCGTTTCTCCATAATTACAAGGACGGCTACCACGTAATAGGATTTTCGTTATTTTCAGCCGAAATTGTATTCGCGCTTCGTCGGCAGGATCTACGAGCCGATTGTTATCGCAGCGATGGGACTTTCATTCGCGTCTCTCGAATGAAAATTCTCCAAGAAGAATTTATTTTCGGCTTTCAAGGAACATCAGAACCAAGTGCAGCCACTTTGAATTCGCTCGTGCCGAATCTCTTTTTCCCGCACGAAGTACCCCCCCTCTTGATATCGTCGATAAAGCTTAGAAGCGTATCGCTAGTTTATCGACGAGAATCGCTGCCGTTCATCACCGTAAAGAAGATATCTGTATATCAAAGTGCATATAGACGCTTCGTGGGAGAGAAGGAACGATGGTCGGTCAAGGGTCGTTCGACGACGACGCAGCGAGACTACCCCGTGCCGTCTTGCCGGCGAGCGCGCGTACACCCCTTTAGGAAGGTCCCTACAAGGCTGGCAGAGGCTAGACAACCCTTATACCTATGACGTGACGATAGACTCTCATTAAAATTCATAAGGCAACTCGACCGTTCCCACTTTAGCGCCCGACACCATACGAAGCGTGTATTATATATTTATAGATGGCCCTACGTATACTTACCGACGGATCTATGTACATACCAACGTACGTACCTCTCCCACAATTCTCTTTGGCACCGGTGTGTCTGGATTACAAACCTTCACCTTGCATAGCAAAGACAACGAGTAACAACGAATAGGATCGAAAATCGTTCTATACACGACCTTTATCGTCTGGTTAATATTGAATTCTGCAATTAATTTCAACGAGTACGATAAAGTCGTAACATCGGTAGAAGCCTCGAAGCTATAGCCACGATCTTCCACCTCGCAAATCTATGTCTCTCGTTTTCTCTCCGCTAATGGGACTGTCTCGTACGCGCGTATACCTACCTACTGGTATCGTGGATAGGCATGCACGTGTTCGCCTTGTTAAGCACTGTTTTGCTTTCTTTCCGACTTGCCATTCTCAAAGTTATGGTCTTCGTTACCGGCACAGACACGCGCGTAGACCAGAGAGAGAAGGAGAACGTAAACGCACCCCTTTCGTCTTGTACACTCTGCTATGAGTGGAGAGAGAGAGAGGCACGTATTTTCTACGCGCGAGTATACTCCACCCTCGAGTTGTTCCCGCTTCATCGTCGACCTCCTACCCTTTTCCTCCACCATCTCGGTGGTCGTCGCAGTAGTGTACGTAGTAACTACAGTCGTCGTCGTCGTATCTCAGTTTTCACGCGACCTGCGACAAATTATGACTGGATACCCGATAGCAAGGGGCTCGAACGTACCTACGAGCACGTGACAACTACCTCCGGTAGGTGCGCTCGCGGAACTCTCAATTAGATCGTAGGAACGTTAAGCTCGAAAAGATGGCGAAACAACCACGAGCAGGACCGTAGCGAGATCGTAATCAAGTGGGACTACTCGCCTTATGCGACAACACACGCTCTACCTTTCTTGGTAACTCGCAGAGAATAAATTCGTAGGGACGAGCCTCGAGCGAACTAACGTAAGCTCGGAAGTAGGTACACACGACTCGTTCTCTCGTTCTTTTCTACGAGCTTATTTCCCGTCGTTTCCACGAGACACGTATTTACGAAACAACCCTTTTTCCCTTATACTCCCTTTTATCGTACTATCATTATTTTTACGCCAGAAGATCATTTCGAGACGATGAAAAACATTTGCGGTTATATTCAGTTACATTCGATTGAGTTGGTCGTTAATGATGAGAAAACTCAATGCTTGGATTAACGTGTTTAAAAATTAACACGAACGCGTATCTCTTTTCATCATGATGACGGCTTTGGTAAATGATTCGTGATAGAAAGCAGATCGACGGTGCTCTCGACCAATTAACGGCAATTAATTCTGCTGTCTCGTGCTCTCGACACGACGACATTAGTACTATTTTCATGCGTAATGAGAATCGACGAGCGGTCCTTTCGTTCATTAATCACGATCAACGAGTATTCCGTTTGTAATATAGCGAAGAGACCATTACGAGCCGTCTTACTCGGCGTATAATAAACTTGAAACGTTCGACGGTTCATTCGTCATCGTCGTAAGTGAGATATTAAAGTTTCTATTAGAAGATCGGCCGCGACTGCTAGTATACTTTATACGTTTTCCTGCAGTTGCAGCACGTACGAATAAACGAGTACGAACGTTGCACTCGTTTCGTTCTGAGGAAACTACTTCGAAGGTAGCTGCTGGAAACGAGCGTCGTTTCATCGAACTCCCCCTAGCGCAACATTTCAACGTCTACAAGAATCTTTTCATTCTCGAAAGTAACGTGTACCTAAGCGACTCTCATAATTATCCGCGACGAATGCCGTGGAATTTTTGTCATCCCTTGTTCGAGAGCATTTGGATACCGATTTAATATTTTTTTTTTATTCGAATAAATTTAACTTGGCGGTTAATCTTTTTTAATCACGGTTTATACCAGTGATTCTTAATCGTTGTGTCAAAGTGATGTAGTAGTTAATTTTTTTTAATAAATCTTTCTTTTTTGATATTATGTAAAATGTAATTTTCAATCAAAAGTTGTTTATGTTTTTAAAATTATTATTCCATAAAATTTAATGACTATGAAAGAATAAAGAACCACTGGTTTAGATTTTTGATAAAATATCGAAACGCTCGTTAAAGCGCATATACGATTCAGCGAGTCCGAAAAAGAGTTTCCAAGAAGTTCCTTTATAATTTCATAAGCCGGTAGCATCCACTACCAAAGTCGAGGATGTCGCACGGTCGAAAGGGTATTTCGAAAACTTTTAGGAGGCCAGAGGAGAGCGGGTCAGTGTCATTAATCATTTTCGTGCCGCTTCATAGACGCATGCATTATTCAGTAGCATTTTCGCGCGAGCTATGCATAACTTTTGTCCATGTTCACGGGAAGTACATTCGTCAAATTCTTTTCGGATTTATTCGAGCAAAATCTGTGAGGAATGATGGAAGGGAGGGAGGGTTTGAGAGAGGGCACCGATCGATTTAATAAACTTAAAGCAAGTATCCAATCAATATTTGTCTTTCGTCATATCGATAATGTAATAACAGAAGTCTACTAGGAGTTCCGTTTTTTTTTTTTTATAAAAACAGTTTCAAATTTCAAAAGTCCACCAAGACACTCATTTCATATTAAAGACAGTAGCGATGTGAAAAGTTTCGATGGACGAACCTTTCGAAAGTAAAAATAAAATAAGAGATAAATTTTTGGTTTTAAATTAGGTACTACTGTTGAATATTATTTAATATCAATCAAAAATCAAACATTATTTATTACATAGAAAATAATTATTTTTTATCTAAAATAAATCACATTAAATCATCTATAAAAATCTTATTAGTATTACCAATTTTCTAGTTGAGACTTCTATTTTTTTTTTCGATAAATCATCGAATAATGACACGGAGCAGTCAATGAGAATTAAATAGGTGGAAATCATGCGGCTTCCACCAAGTTGGAAATCATCAAAAAGTAGAATAAGGTCGAAATAAAGTATGAATACCATCTATCGATCTGAAAAGTTTCGCCAGATCTTATGGAAACGGGCTTACCATCGACCCCAGCGCGTGTATTTGTATGTAGAGAGCGTATACATAGGTGTACTTATCACCCCTTGTATGGTGCAAGGCCACTCGACCGGCACGTACCTCGGATTCTTCAGACGAACCCACCCACATACGAACGCTCGCACACGTTCTTAATCATCGCAGTCGCGGGTACGCGTAGGCGCGAACGTGTTTGCGTCGGCACCCGCGCACGTATACGAGTACACGTATTCTCATACCTACGCGTACCCCAAGCTCGACGAGACCGAACGTTCCTATTTTTTTTCCTGAAACTTTCTTCTTTCTCTTTCCCTCGTTCTTTCTCTTTGTCCTCTTCGCTCTTTTTTCGCCTGGCTCGTTTTCAAAACGAAAATACAGTTTTCCGAGCGCGGCACTGCAATTAGTTAATCTCGCTGTTCCCCGACTTTGTGGGACTTTTCAGTGGATATCTGCTTTCGCGTTACTCGTTAGTCAGTGCAAATTTGTAATCGAGTAGAAAAGACGCGCGAGTACTGCCACGGTGCTTTTATTTATTCTCCTCTTTTTCCGATACTCTCATTCTGGGTTGACAAACTTCTTTATGAATCAAACGGAATATAAAGATTTATGCGGTATCATTTCGTGAAAGATTTTTAATTCTTCTTTTCTTTACGATCTTCCTAATCGATACGTGATAGATTTAAACGATCGCATACACGAGTATCGTGAATGGAATGGCATTATTGAAGAGCAAGGTAGGTAGAAGAGGAAGAAATCTTGTTCCACGAACGTAACTTTGTCCGTACCTCGAGGCTACCAAACTTCGTACCATTTTTAAAACAAAAGCACGCTCCTATGAGTGAAATTTCAACGTTACGGGAACTTACGCGTCCCTGAGTCTACGCAAGCAAAGTCACGGAAACTTCGAAACGGAATCTTTTTCCAATGCCTCTCTCTTTCTCTTATTTTTTTTTTCCTTTCTCTCTCTCTCTAGTATAAAAAATCAGAAAAGTATGAAAACATCTTCGCTAACGATGTTTATACAGACGCTAGGAACGTTACGGTCATGGCCTACAGCAACGAGCTAAACACGGCTCAGAGTTAACCGTACATACCTACGTACATTCGGTTTCTACTGGCAGTAGTACAACGGCACTTTAAAGCGATCGCCTTGAAACTTGTGCGAGCAAGATTGGTGGAAGCTTACATGCTGCGTTCTATGTACAACCAAACTATACAACGATCGTTCTGAGAACACCGAAAAGCTCCGTTCCAGATACCTGAAAGTGACACTCGTGGAAAATCGTCTCTAAAGTCGAACGCTATCCAATGTGCAGCCAAACAGATTGGTAGCCACTGCCGATCTTTTATCAAACGATATGAGTCTTCTTTCTTTTGACTTGGAAAACGAACAAGTTTGCTTTTTTTCTTTTACAAAGAACAAAATTTTTTTTAACTTGATAATTAAATTATCCATCTTTGGTTCACTGAGTTCGACTCGTCCGAGTCGTTAATATTAGCTCTCCACAGTTTGCATTACTTTTGTAGATTTCACTCCAGATAATGCACGTTATTCGTTACAATAAATTTCCCTGCGTTTTTAAATTTAAGATTAAATAATTTTTTTAATATTTAGACAGCGAGGATACAAAAACATGTTCTAACGTATGTTCAAAGAACCCCAAAGAATTAGGAATATTCAAAGTAAATTTTAAAGAAATTATGGTTTTCTTCTCCTTTCTTCTTTACTCTTTATTTTAAAAATCATAGTAGTATTTTCTGAATCGAGTTTCGTCAAAGTAAATCCCGTGAGTTACCGCGTATTCGTGAACTGGCTTTGATATCTCGATTCCATATACACATCAGTTTCTGCTGTTTTCATAAATAAATCTCTTCTTGGACGGTATAAATGCGCATACTTTCTACCAAGAGAAGAAAGAGAAAGAGGAAGGAAGGATAAAAAGATTCATTGCTTCGGCCTAGAATCGTATGAAAAGGAAGATTCTGGGATGCTCGCGTACGTTATTTTCCGCGATCGGTAAATTCCACGCGTTAATTTTCGCTCGGCGAGAATTTCCCATTTCGGAAGAATACGACACGAAATGAAGGTGACTTGTATGAAATGCAATATAGTATATCGTAATAAACTATTTTTTCTGCTCTTTCATTTTCTTGCCTCGTTAGTTTGCCTCTAACTCCCTTCCTTTGTCCTAATCCTCTACACGCTTTCTTCCTCATTTTGTTTCTTTCTTCTTCTGTTACTATTTTTGCGTACCCATTCATCAGTATATCTCTCTACTGCTTCATCTTCTCCTATTCTCTTCTTAACGACGTCGACGATATCCGTTTTATCCTCTTTAATCTTTAATTCGACCAACGCGAAGCACCGTAGCGTATGTGCCATTAACCCAAATAATTTTGGAGCACGAGGATCTTCACGTCGAATTTACCGGTTCACTGCTACCTCCACACTTTTTTATCCTTTTTTTTCAAAAGAAATAGAAAGTAGTCGCGCTTCGATGGATTGGTTTCGCGACACCTGGTGTTTGACGTACAGGAACGAGTATCTAACATTCGTCTTGAAGTTGATGCAAAGAGATAGTTGAAAGTTTGAAGTTTACTTTCTTTTTGATGCAAAGGACGTTAAAGAATTCATGGTAATCCTAAATTTTTAAATATTGTTGTTTCAGGGACGCTTGTCACGACTCATGGACGCAACTTCGATTGTCACCGGTCTTTGGTTGTATATGTCCGAATAATCACATAAAGAAACGATGCGACAGGGTCTTCTCCTTGGTTAATCATAATCCTTGCGTCGGTGAGTATAAGAGAAGGAGAGTGCGTGAAAGTGAAAACGGGAAAGGGTGTGAGGGTTGGGGAGAGGGGGGTGGGGTGAGATAAAATTAGACGTAGCAGATTCGATCGGTAGGTCGAAAAATCCTTTGCATTTGTTCGTCACTGCTTGAACGTACGAGTATTTCAT
The DNA here is from genome assembly GCA_916049575.1 of Ancistrocerus nigricornis. NCBI lineage: Eukaryota > Metazoa > Arthropoda > Insecta > Hymenoptera > Vespidae > Ancistrocerus > Ancistrocerus nigricornis. The sequence goes on along the minus strand of OU696669.1, from coordinate 9,561,587 downwards.
TGTATATTCGATATAATATGCAGAGTCTCAAGTTACTTTTGGTACGATCTAGCACAGAATGATTTTACGTGAAAAAAATTAGTTAAAAATATAGAATAGGATTTTCTCGTTTGAAACTTCGTTTCCGAGAATATCTGCTCGGTACACGTGCACTTGGCCAAGTCTCGAACTTTACGGATTCTATTACAGACTGTATTTATTCATGCTAATAAACGTTTTTAATATTCTTATAGAATTTCAGATAGCTCAAATGACGAGGGTATAAAATAAAAGAGAGGATTTACTTCTCTGGAATTTTAGTCATTCTCTGTACCGCCATATGACTATAAAACATTTAAAAAAGTGGAAATTGATTGTTAATTCATACAAGAAGATTTATTTGTCCTTATGTCATATTAACTTGTTCATATTTCATGTTAATTCAAATTAACTCAAAAATTGTTGGAAACTATGTCCACGATTTTACATACGTAATTGTACTCTACTGATTAAATCTCTACGTAGGTTTTCTAAGGTGTTATTTTGCAATTTTAATTTTTCAAACGTCGTAATAATTCTTTCAAGTAGTGTAGCAGTAGTTTTCAAGAATAAAGACACCCTACGGTGAAATCTGTCGAGTTGAGTCTAGACTAAGTGCACATGTACCGAAAAGATTTTCAAAGTCGCTTATCTCGGAAACGAAGTCTGAAACGTATAAAATGTATTCTATATTTTCGACTTATTTCTGTAGATAGATTCGTTGACTACTCAATTGTACTATCAGTTACATAACATCCTGTATAATTACAAACTAATTGTCGATCAACTCAATTGAATTTTCCATAAAAAAAATGTCGTTTCAACTTATTTCGATTACGAAACACTCCTACGTTCGCAATTCTGTGTTCTTGCGTATAATACTTTGATAAACAAATGATCGTTTCTTGGTTAAAATATTACTCTTTAATAATCATTTCTTGGATGATGAATCACTGTCGCGAACTTTATGTTCGAAACGTATCATCGATACTCGACTTGTTAGTAAAAACGATCGTTTGTTTATGGTATATATCGTTTAATTAAATTTTTTTTTCCTGTACGTTGAATCGAGTGAAAATCGTTGTTCGATTGAATGAACAAGTATAAAAGTTACTATAATAGCACTTTGTGAAAGCCGACTGTTGGTGTTGTGAAGTAACTTGATTGACGAGTTTTTCATTCGTCACGTTGTTTTACAAGATTAAATCTTGTGTCTCTATGTATCTGTATCATGTAAAAATTTCTATTTTTTTCTTTTCTTTGATCGATGTATGCGTCGGCTCGAAGCGTTTCGTCGATCTTGTAAAAGGCAGAGTGGGTTCCGAAAAAATTGTTCGATCGTTCGAAAAACGAACGTTTTTTAATCGAAATTGATATCTCTCATGATCGTTTCATTTTTTTCTTTATCGTGGAGAGAGATAAAACTCAAAAGAAAAGAAAGGAGCAAAGAAGCAATTACTTTTAGCGATACCGTTGTATTTCGGGCTTGCGAGACGACGTTATAGCCTCCTTTAGATAAGCTCCTTTCTCTTTAATTAACAGAAAATTCAGGCTATCAAAACGTAGATCAGGATTTCATCGGACGTACTATCGACTCTAACCTCATTCAAATTTTATCCCCTATAAATAGTATTTCTTACATCTTGTCCATCGCTAATAATTTATTTAGATCTATAAGAATAGTCGATCGTCTTGAAATTATTTCGATCTAATCTTGAGAATGATTTATAACTCGTACAAGAATCGTGTATACTCGTACCTCGAGTGACAATAATTAAAGACGTACGATCGAGACAAGAATTCTGTCGCCGCGTAAAATGTTCGAGCCTTCGTAACACACCTGCAGGAATAACACGTGCCTTTAACATCGTTTGCTTATCCAAGATCGACGACGTTTCACATTTTTGCCTCGCAATGGTAATTTTACTGGCATTGTCAAAACACGAGCGTGCTGCCATGCGCGAAACGGAAAGAAAGAAAGAGAGAAAAACGTAAGTAATAAACATCACACACGAGGGCATGTGTGACCTATGTGCAAATGTTTACTATCTGTGTACGCGTCTGCGGCACGACTTCGTGCTGTCGGTGGAAATGCACCGGCAAACGGCTTATACGTCCCAGTATACGTGTAGCATATTCTACCGAGATCCCGTTTACGAAATTCTCGCCGACTAAGAATTAATGAGGTTCATTTTTACCGATATAGGAATCAACAAAGTCCATTCGCATCCTCGTATATACTTGTCTTCTCACATTATTATTATTTCACTGTAAATCGACGATCGACCTGCGAAAGTAGCTTATAACTAATGTCGTATACGGGATGGTTCAACGAATATAACTACCTTAAATATCTTCGAAACTACGAGAAGCAGAAAAGTTTCTATAAGGGAACTTAAACGATACGAAAAGAACAATAAGACGGACATAACGATGTTTTCCTAGATGGAAATATACTTCATCTCTTATCGATAGAAAAGAGGATAATACCGTATGAATTTTTCAAGATTTATTAAGGTATACCAGGTATTTGAAATGATCCAGGTACCACTATCTATAGAATTCCGCACTATTTTCTTTCTTTGTTATTAACCATCTTCAATGACTTTTCATAACCTCGTGTCGTAGGTCATTGTCCCGGTCTCAAGGGTTGTTTTCTCGCTACAAAGAAAGAAACATATCGATCCACGTAAAGAAAGAAAGATGACATTTACATTTTTAAAGCACCTCTGTTTAAAAAAGGGTCGTTATTTACGTATTATCCCTTGTCGTTCGAAACTCGTTAAACTAATTTTCTCTCGCTTCTCGCTATTTCGAATATCTTTATGATAGTTTTATAGTTATTGGACCGCTCTGTGTATGGTGTGGGTAGTCGAATGATATTATCGCGACATAACGGTTATTAAATTTCTGCTATTTTTTTCTTTTTCTACCTTAATACTCAATTTCTAAGGAAAGTAGAAGGTAAGTAAATTACGCGAGAGTTTCGATTTAGGATTCCTTAAACTTCGAAAAATAGAAAACTTTAATCGATTATGGGAAGGAGTCGATCGTAGAAGTGATCAAAGTACAAAGACGTATCGCTGTTAGATAGACAAGACGAAACTGCGATTCGATGAAATCATTTAAAAACCGAAAAACAACGTCGTCGATGCAACCAAACGCCCGAAGAGTGATCAAAGGGAAAGGGCATAGTGTGAATTTTGATCCTCTAGCCGCGTCTAGAAAATCTACGGAAAATAAAAAACGAGAATAACCGTTGCAACTCAAGGAACCAAGAGAAACGTGGATCGATCCTTAAAATCCTGGTCTGCACGTGCACCGGCACTTCCTATATACTTACTCTGTCCGAAGAGTTTGAACTTCGAAATCGTCTGTACGAAATTCGACGATAAAAAAGTAACGGTCGGTTCCATCGCGCTCCAGTATTCGCAGATTCATTGGAAATTGACTTTTATACGATTATCTTTATGTTTATGAATTGTTTCGTGAAGTTTCGAGGCGATCGATACCGCAAATTTGATGTTTCAATCGATTACTCGTATTACCGAACGCAACGATACGATTAAGTAATATAAATATTTATTCTTTAAAAAATGTTCCTTTTTTTTTGCGTCTATAAAATCATTCCCTTTCAAATGAAATACTCAATGCATTGATTTTATGTAACAGACGAGTACCAGTGGTTATCATAGTGTATCCGCCGGACGAGTGTACGATTTCGAAAACGCAAACGAAGTTACCGAGGCAGAGTACACGTAGAATGTGCACCGCATGATGTACCTTTGCATGAGAAAGAGTGAAAAAAAAAAAAAGAAAAGTTCCCTATGGATGCAGCAAAGCGTATCTCGTACGTATTTTGAGCCTGCATGCTCGTTCTCTTATTTCTCTCTGTAACGTGCCTGTTAGATAGATGAACGTCTATTTCAACTATCTACTCTCTATACTCGACTCAACCTTTCATACCTTATCCTCTAAGACTCTACTCATTTTCCCTGCTCATACGATGATCGGTCGGTCGGTCGGTCGGTATCTTTCAAAGACGATACTATCGAAATGGTTAAAAATATCTCTAAATCTCGTATATGAATGGATCTTTTAATAGATCCTAGCGCGAAAAGAATATAAAGAGTAACGATTAAATTCGAAAAATCCGTATGATTGTAGCATCTATAATAAAATATCCGTAAACGGCATTATTCCTATTAACGTCAGTTCGAGTCCTTCGAACGATAATTTCGAGAGCAGCACGCATCACAAGTATCACGATCACTGTCACCACCACAAGCTACACACCACTAGCATATAAACCACGACGCAAACCCGTCCGTGCACGTTTACCGATGCGATCACGCACCCACTCACCCCGTTCTCGTCCGCGTCTCTGCTTTTGTGTTACAGAGTACCTGGCCTCCTCCGCCTCGGTAGACCTATCGGGCACGGATTCGGCCCTCTATCCGTTCGACCCGCAGCAGGAGAGCTACCAAGAGATCTGGTTACCGCCGACCAGTATGTATCCCTATTTTCTGTTCCCCGGGACCGCGCGCACCTCGTACCACGACTACGAAATTCCATACGACGGCCAGGAACAGGGACACCGCCGTCAGCACGGCCATCGTCATCAGCCCGATCGCCATCAGGAGGCACCGGAACAGCCCGCCAAGCCCAGCGTGTTCGTCGTCGACGCGAACGATCCACGAAGGACCGATTTCAAGGGTGATCCTCGTTACGAGGATCGTTTTGTCGTGACCGACGACGAACACTCGGCTGGTCGGTTCCAAGTTCCAGGTTCGAGGTTCGGGGATCACCCTGACTATCGCTCGAGGCAGGAGGGTGCCCGGGGACCCGGAATCTTTCAAGATTTCGATGGCTCATCCTCCTCCTCGTCCTCTTCAGGTTCCGACATTCGTTCCCATTCTCCATCCTCTTCCTCATCTTCATCCTCATCTTCTTCTTCTTCTTCTTCTTCTTCTTCTTCCGACGCGTTGTCCAAGCATGATCGTGCCTCCAACACAGTGCACCTGCAGCCAAGGCACCCCCACCAAAGCGAGCATGACGCACACCTGCACCATCACCATCATCACCAGCACCAACAGCACCACCACAACCAGCACAACTACTACCATCACCCTGCACCTGCACCGTCCGTCGCGTCCCCGTCGTCTTCTTCGTCGTCGTCGTCGTCGGCGTCGTCGTCGAACGCGCGACCCCCGCGGCCGACGCCTACCGTCGACGAAACTAAACGAATCGAGACGCCGCAAGTCGCGCCACCGAAGAAATTCGCACCGAGGCCAACCTACGAGCATCGGGCGATCTTCGATCGCGTCGACGACGACCTCGATGACATCGAGTTCAGGATCGGCGCACTGCCAGTCGATCGACTCTTCGATCTCCGCGAGGCTTTCGAAGGCTTCGTCGATCAAGGTTCGTACACGCCTGTCACGCGAGAGACCGCGCGAGACCGTCGTTGTTGTCGTCGTCGTCGTCGTCGTCGAGGGAACGAATCTTCTTCTTTATCCTTTTGTCCTCCCGAGTCGACATTTTTAATCGCGATTTGACCCTACAAAATGATCTGTTAGAAGTTTCAGATTACAAATGATGTGGAATAGGGAAATGTGGCGAGTAAACTACGTTTTCAACCTCCAATTTTATTTTATTTTTCATTTTATGTTATGTCTTCTTATCTTATTTTACTTTATTCTATGTTATGTCAATTCATTTATATCATTATTATTATTATTGTTTACAAATCTTTAATTTTTGTTACATTATTAATTTTGCTTGTATTATTACGATTTTGTGATACTCTCCTTGCCTTATCTATCTATCTATCCAAGTGGCCGTTTAGTCCGCTTTTAACAAATGGAGGGTCAAAACGTAGCTTATAAACTTCGTTTAGACCCGCCAAACCCTACAAATGTAGATTTTTAAGTATCCACAACCTACGTTTCTACAAAACTACAATTGTAGGTTTTAGTATTTTGTAGGGTCAAACCGAAGTTTAGATCACTCGTTAGACTTCGTTTTGAACCTACCACAGCATCTCATAGGGTGAAAACGAGTCTTCATTCGAGCGATATATAAACAACAAACTAAAGTAGGCTTTTGAGGGCCAAACCGAAGTTAAAATTTCGACTCGGGCTTTCATTTTTGTTTTTATTCGTTTCTTCTTTATTCAAAGTCTGAGACGAATGGCATCATCGATCGTACGATACGATCGAGTAATTATCGTGCCGCCATCGTCCGAGCGTGTCGTTTGTTTACCTTTTGGAAACTCTTCGAAACGAGAAATCGTAGAGACTACGAGCGAAGATCGCTTCAAAGGACATTATTTATTATACGCTCTCTTTGCCGTCTAACCCATACGCGAAATTCCATCCGTCGGTCGCGCGTATTCAACGGTGATACCGCGACCGAAAGAAGAACGGCCCGTCTCTCCTGGCACTTTCGACTATTCGTACCACGAATTTATGTTATTGGTGCACGGCCAACTCGGAATTTATATGCAGCACGCGCGAGAGATCCGGACGAAAGTAAAGTTTAATCGTGCTTTGTACCGGTACCACCAACCAAAAGAGTATTACGTATATGGAAAATTCTCACGCGGATCTACGCGATCCTTCAACTCAGAATTTCCGTTTCTTTCGCGCGTACTATGTTTTCTTTAAAGATATCGTGATTTTTAACGATTCAAAGTAACGGAAGTTACGCGCGTATTTGAAGGAATCGATGCTCGAGCGACAGGAGAAGGAAATTCTTTACTATTCCGCGTGATTCGAGATAGGTGGTCGAGAGAGGGGGGGTATCAAATTTGTTACGCGCGTCGCGCGAGCGAAAAGATCGTTTCGAATAGAATACTCCTATATCGCAGCGCAAACGAGCAAGGCGATCCACCGTGCTCCGATACGCTTGTTCATTTACAGTGAAGGTCATCTCCCATCCGGACAATTCGACGAGTTTCGAGGTAATCGAGTCTCAGGTCGAGAATCCATTGATCGACGCCGACCATCAAGACCTACTAGCGATGAAGCAAATACCGGTACCGGGTGATCATCACCATCGAGCTCATCGGAAGAGAAATCAGACGACGGATGATCACGATCGTGAGTACATTTTCTCGTATTAACATTGGGGTACTACGGTGGAAAATGGACAATTATTATTTTGTCGCTCTTATTAAAAATTATTGATCCTATATGTAGTTAAATTCTTCAAATACAAACTGAATAACTTAAATTGGACGATTTTACTAGATTGCGGATTTCTCGACCAAAATTACAAAATTTAAAGAGTAGGGGTAGAAGAAAAGTTAAAAAATAAGAGTATTTCATAAGTTAAACGATTTTTTAGTCTATAATAATAAAGTTCTTTCGCAATTAATATGACTTTTATTCGTAGGTATATAACTTTCAGTAGTTGCGAGTAGTTAAAGGTTAATGCTGTGAGATCGAATATATGCCCAAATTTATTAGCTGTTACGTAATTAAGTTGTTTACGAACTAAATGAATTGATTCTTTTATCAAAACAAGGGTTTTCTTTCAACCATAAAGATAGGTGTCTGTAGGAAAAATACGAGAGATATTGCCATTAGAACTACCGAAGCAGTCAAAATGACTTGTAAGTTTCTTCTCTTACAATTTCTTCTATATTAGAAATTCGTATCTTTTTTTATTTATTCGATCGCAATACGAAAATATTTTCGACTGTAAAATATTACTTTCGCAATCTTTTTACACCGTAATAATAAAAAGTTTTGACGAGTCTTTCGTTGACGCGATGAAATTGATCGCGTGACATTAATCATCCCTGACCTTCCCATTTCTTATCATCCGACGCAATAACCCAACGTTTCTTCAATTTCACAGTAAGGGATAAACATATGAGACTTTTAAAAGCCCAAGCCTACCCTACTAAAAATTTATAGATACGCGTAACGCGAGACGGTACTTCTCGAAAGAAAATCGATAACACCTATCGTATAATATCGCGCGATAATATCTCGACGAGTACGATTTATCGTAGCGAAAGTTTAATTTAATTTCGAATCTGAGTCGTCTCATTTCCTGGGCCTTTCCTTCCTCCGTTACTCCCGCGCGCCACGGTGGTATCTTTAGGTTCGCATATTATTTCTCGGCGAGTCGCCGGATTCCAAACTTTAATCCGCCATCGCAGCCCAAGTTTTCGTCTAAGATTTCGATAGGCACTCGAATCTACCCGAAGTCGTTATCAAAGAGATACGCCTGATAACGTGAATCCGACTGTGTTGTAGTTTTTAGTCTTTACGGAAACTAATTTCCTTAACACGTTGAGTGCGCAAGGAGTTTATAAACCTTTCCATTCGAATGCCGCATTTTCTCCTCTCCATTTCGTTTCCTAAAAACCAGACTTTTACCATTGTATTCAGTTGAGTTCGAACTTCTCAACAGTGTTTTGCGCTTTTCCATTCCTCTGAATTATTATCCACGGAGTTATTATTTATATAATGCATGAGCACTCAACGTGTTAACCTCTTTAAGGATACTGACACATATCTGTACGTTTAATTTTGATTTACAATAACGCTAATTAACCACACGAGTTAATATTGTTCTTTCTAATTTTCTTAATCCCTAGGTATTTTTAGTTATCAAAGGGGAGAAAAGTATTCACTCTAATTTCATAAAAGCATATGCGTTAGTTTTATGGACAAGCAAAGAAGTAAACACAATTTTTTTTATTTGGAAATAATGCGTGTATACAGAGATATAGCCATATCAAGAAACGCTGTCGTCGCCAAAGGCGTCAAATGGTGGGACGTCTATTCCTGTTATAGTTGTCTGAAACAAAAAAAATAAAAAGATTTGTGTGTTTCATAGCAATACGCAGCGACTATAGTTATATTATTAATACAAAAGAGAATTTGGTGAAATGGTGAACGGTTGGAAGAAAGTAACAATTTTCACGAAAAAGAAAAACTTGACATATAATCGTTAATTATTCTAAAACAACAATATAATGTTAAAATACTAGTCAATTTACAGCTACAGTCGCTGCGTATCGTTATAAAAAGCACAAATCTTTTTACTTTTTTTCTTTCAAACAAATATAACAGGAACTGGACGACCCGCCAATATAACACCGACGGCGCTTCGTAATATGGCTCTATCTCTGTACATTGGGATTATTTTCAGATAAAAAAAGTGTGTTCCCTTCTTTGTTTGTCTATAAAACCAACTCATATGCTTTTATAAAATTGGTGAATACTTTTTTCTAACAAAATCCCCAACCATTACGTTTTTTTGAAACCATTTACACGATAAGCACCTCTTAATCGCTATCAATTAAGAGTGAAAAAATATAACTAGGTCCACAAGAAATTGGGTAATATCCCTCCAACTTCCAGAAAAATTTATTCCTGAAGAGGTTAAGTTTGCTTCGCCGTTCGACGATCACGAGCGGATCCTTTCATATCGCGACGATTCTGCTTCTCTTAATAAACTTTTGATTTGCAATCCGTTCGTCTATATAATGTTCTTAAAAAAAAAATGATTCAAGATTCGTTCATTTTTTTTAGAAAGCTATTACCAGATAAAATAACAGATACGAGAGTAATCGGTAGATTAAAGGATAACCGAGGATAATTACTCCGCGCCCGATCCGGACGCAATCAATTTTCGATGCGTTATACTTCGCACCGTTGCACCAACCTCCGCTTTTACCTCTTCCCTTTCTCCCTTCGGCCGTCCTTTTTCCTCCAAATACTGTCCTCTACACCTACCGGATTCTTTCCTCCACTCTCTTCCCTTTCTCCGTCATAATTAATTTTTCATCCCGAGATACGTGTACATCCATCTCGCGATTTACTTCTCGAGTTATTAACAAAACCTTTGCGAGACGCTTATCCCATTTATCTTTTCCTTCGTGAAAGTAGAAACAAAGAGCAATTTTGAAAAGCGAATAAAAATATTCGCCTATTCATATTTCTTTCACGCCCGACCCCTTCTCGCGCGGTGGACGCGTGCACACGCGTATAAAAGGGCACGCACACGTAAAGCACGTTCGAATGCGAAACAACGAAATTCTCGACGGAATAAAAGCAGGCCACCGTTCGCACACAAGGATTCTGCATTCATATATTCAATTTCGAGAGAAACAGCCGGTAGAAGTTCCAAGATCGTTTCGCAGGACGATGAATCTAAATCGTGGTTGCTAGGTATACCACATACGCGGACCCCCGTTTCCGCGCAAAGGGAGAAGAATATTTATTCGATCGTGCCTGGTCCGATGGAAAAAAATAGCTATCCCGTCGATCGACGAATTCCTTTAATTCCTAGGACGATTTACTTCCGCTCGACATTTTCCAATCAGAGTGAGATACCAATTAGAAAAATAATTCGGTCCACGTGTTCGCTTCCTGATAATACTTACGCTACTTTTATTTTTCTACTTTTTTTTTTTTTTTGTTTTCCATACACTCAGTTAACCATGGCACACGGAAACGGCACTTTTCAAATTTACTGGATGAATCGACGCGAAAATCGCGCGACTCCGTTAAATTCATCTCTCGCGTTTCCCTCTATTTAGTTCAGTTTTTTTTTTCCACGAATCTCCCGAGAACAGCACGACATGAAATCGTTGCTGCTATCGATGAAGTTAAACAAATGGGTCACCATAATTATAATTCAGGTGCGCGTGCCTAACTCACGATATTCGACGATCGCGCGTCTATGCGCGTCAGTTATACGCGTGTACCACATTTTGTGCATTCATTCGTGGCAATACCTACGTTTGGTTAACGCCACGTCAAAAGTACACCGTCCTATCGATTTCAAATATATACAGGTATATGCATATATGTATACATATGTATACATACGTATATGTTCATCTACATATGTAAAGTAAAACCTAACCGCAAACTCCAACGGCGGCGGTTCCCTCGCATTACTCGACCTCTCTCTCTCTCTCTCGAAATGTGTACGCTCCCGCTGTTGTTTACTTTTTTCTCAATTAGTTTAGTACGAACGGTCCGATCGATCGACCACGAGATCGGTTTCGAGTATATTAGTAAGTTAGGAGCGACCGCAAATACCAGCTTTTTTTGTTCGCCCTCTATCATCGAGTTTACCCTTTCAGAGAGAGAGGCAAAGATCGATCGTAATTCAAAACTCTGAGAAAATTTTCAAGTGGCACGTTTCACCTTCGTTCTTTGATCACGCAGCAACGAAGTCCCTAATATACCTAGAACAAAATACATCGATCGATGGTGTTTACGCGAATTTTGCGTCAGGAGGATCGACCTTTTCTTTAACTGGGGTCAACGAACGACGAAGAGGAAAGGGCTTGAGTCGCTTAATTTTTAGTCATAGACGTATACGAAAACGTGGAAAACCGAGGGAAGGAAAAACAAATGTAGACAAAGGTTGGTCCACATCGTCTGGTTTTCCCCCTGGAGCTTTGTTCCCCGTCAATTAGTACACAGTGACTAATAGCTCTCATCCGAGTTTCCCCGATCAATTTCGCTTTTCAATCTACAAAACTAACGGACTATCGGTTCGAATTTTTGATCCAGCCATTCGGCCGCGTTCCATGATGCTTTAGAATGCTATCCGGTCATCGATCGACGCTCTTTCGCCACTCGAATTTTCGTAATCCCGTTTTACTCTGTACAAACGCGTATAGACGCGCGTAACGGTGCGTGTACGATTCGAAGACGAAAGCTTCGATTTCGGTTGAAAATTTCCAACGATCTACGCTTTGGTTCTCTGTTTTCCATCGTGCACCTGCGTCACGCGAAGAACTTCCGCTTTCGAGTGGTTAGGTATATAGAAGGAGTTCGATATATATTTCGGACAGGAAAGATCGATCTTTCCCTCTCCGTTCCTTCCGTTTCTCTCGGCTCTAACCCTCCCGACTCGAGTCCCTCGGACACGAGTTCCAATTACCGCCAATCGGAATTGCCTCTGTTTCTACGGCACAACACGAAGAATCTTACGTAGCACGTCCGAAAGCGAACTTACAGGATTGATATTCCTTGGTTACCGGTCGAGATCGTCCTGATCTACGGCACGTCCTTCGGGATTCGAGGCGATATACTTCGTTAGAGGATCACCTTCTCCGCCATCGTTTACTACCGACACGGTTATAGTGCACGGCGATGTACACTCAACGATCGTTCCATGTTAAATTCTTTTGATCGTTCTCCTTTCTCGAAACTTTAACATTTTTGCTATGGATAAAGTATGAGAAAGGACGAGAGACATTTAAATTTCACATTGAAATAGCGAGGATACGTGAAGGTTCGCTCGCTCGAGAGGGACAAGCAACAGAATCGAAAGTCGTATCAATTCATTGCTCGAATCCCTCCTTGTCGAACCCTTCCCCTCTTCTCCAACAAAGTAACTTTCCTCCATTGATATTCCTGTAGTTTTCCACCAAGTGGTTGCTTTTTCCCTCTCTCTCGTGCTCTCCCTCGCTACGAAAGGGAGAAGACCGAAAGTGGTACAGTCGTTTAAAGGGTCGTACCCACACCGATGTAGCAACGTAGCCAATGGATGCTTCCGATCATCCCCTCTAAATAGACTCGTCCTGACTCGAATCGAGCGAACTTATGGTTCCTCCATCGAGGACCGTCGTCTTTTCGCCGCTGAGAGGAAGGGTCGAGGAGCTTCTCTTACGCCCAACATAAAACGAATCCCTTCTCGAATCGCTTCTGGAAAAGACAGAGTAGGAAGGAAGAGGGGAGAGAAAGAGGGTAAGACAAGACCGTGCCGACATCCGGCAAGACGAGAGAGAGAGAGAGAATGGGTGGAAAGGAAAGAGATCTCGGTCCTACGAGAAACCGTCTTCTTCTTCCTTAAACCTACCACCCCTCGACGATTAATTTTACCGCGGTAGCAACTTCGAAGCATGCCCTTTTGACGATTCCACTTCAATTTCATCGTCGAATACCCTCACGGTGCGGGATGGTACACGAAAGAAAAGTCAATCGCTACTTTTGCCTATATTTAGTCAGTAAATTCTAAAATCTAGCACAGCCAAGAGATTTCTTTCCCCTTTTTTCCCCGGGAAAGTTGACGCTCCGGTCCATAAAGATCGAATATAAAATATCGATAACTCACGGGAAAGTCTGTCTGCGATCCGCGACGATCATCGTTACGACCCTCTTTGATTCGTGTCGGGGATGGAACGGGATTACATTTTTGTAGGCGTTTAAGGAAAGACGAATGAATGGGCAGACGCAGCCGGCTTGGGAGAGAGTGGAGCGACCGAGCGTTAGCTCTCTCGACGATTAAGGCGGTCGAAAGAGTGCGAGGAGCCCGGAAGGATGATGGCTGCTCGTTTGTCTTAATAAACTGCGTCGAATCCACGCTCGCCGTGGTGCTTGACTTATGGCCAGTCATCTGGTAGGGCGGCTCTCCTCACGAGAAATCCTCCCTCCCCTCCGTCTTTGGCTCCCGCTTTTTTTACCATCCTTTGGGAAGTCAGCCCTTGGAATATTCAGAAAGGTTCCCCGTTCGGCGAGTCATTAACCCCTCGTCGATTCATCGATTGGAACGAAGGTTAACGATGCGTATCATTCGTCATTGTAAAGAAACGTTACTGCTTACGACTATCCCTCATCGAACTTGACCTTTATCACAAACGAATATTTGACAAACAACTTATCTTCCAACGCAGTCTCTTTTATCGTCACTCTCCTTTGGTTCAGGCTGCTCGAGTAGGTACCCCTTACACGGGAGCTGATATTATTAATAATATTGTTGATAGCAGTGCTTAGAACGTCTTGTTTTGTGCCGGACGCAATAAGTTCAGCTCCTCATAGAATGAACAACTCAGGAAATTTTGTAGTCGAAGATGTAGCTTTATTAGTCGTCAATGAAAGCTGATTTTTCGGTGATGAATACTGATCTAAGAGAGTTTGGCTATGATGATTTTCGAAATTAGGAAAACTCAGTAAAGAGAGGATCTTGAGGCTCTAGCAGCTTCGCACAATTATGTACCCAGTATTAATAATAGGTACGGATAACAATAATAGTAAAGATGATAATAACAGTAATGGTAATAATAATAGTAATAGTGATAATCTAAATACTATAGGTGATTAATATGGCCATAGGGGAGGTGCAGTGGAACGTAACAGCATTAATAACACTTTTGTTATCGGTATCGTTAACATTATTTGCGATTATCTGCCAAAAAATGTTGGTAATATATTGCTGATCATTTTTTTAAATAATATCTGATATGGCTACATGTTATTTTTTTCACATACGTGCTGTAGCATATGTAAAAAAATTGTTGCTTTCACTCCGCGTCAAAATTTCTCGAAAGAGAGAAAAATGTCGGCTTCTCTCGGATTAAACGTCCTTCGAAATGAAATATCCGCAGTTACTAATATATTATTAACAATTTTCAATATCATTGTTAATAAAAATGTTTTGATGACGCGATAGAAACATCGTCGATAGCATTATCGACTATAAAATTAGGAGAAAGACCCCTTTGAAATTTAATCTCGGTAAGACTCGATTGGATTTCTCTTTTTCATCTCCTTTTGTTACAACACGGACAATTTCGGAAGAAAATTTATAAGAAAGGCACACGCGATAGGGTAATTAAAATACGTCATTTATAAATTATCTTAAGTTTGATCTTTCTATAATTTAGCTGCAAAGGCCGTGCTATGCTTTTTCTATTGTAATAGATTGTATGAAATTTCAACAATCCCGATCTACGTTCACTGTAAAAGAAGAGTTGATAAAAAGAAGGGGGTAAGGGAGACTGAGAAAGAGAGAGAGAGGAAAGATCGACCGAACGGATAAAAATCGCATGATATTGCGCGCGGCACGAGAAGGCGTCGAGTTAGGCCATTTTTCTCTTGGCTTGGTTATGGCTACCTACTTAGGCAACGGCGAGGTCACCGCGTCATGCCGGCACTCGCTGACGATTTATCATTTATTTGTATACGCGAGTTGGGAAACTGGGTCTCGCCTCGCTTATGTAAACGGTGAAAGCGCACGTACGGGTACAGTTCATCGTGGAATGTTTAACTTTGCCGATGGCAATCTTCGTTCGGGGGGTGGCGAACGAGAAAAAATGTGGTAACGGCCGACTCTAGAGAAAAATGTACGGGTGAGAAGTGTGAACGAGAGATGACGGTGTGGCCGATAGAGCTTTTTGTCTTAGGAAATTACGTTGTTCGAAGAAAGACGTCTTTCGGTAAAATTTCTCTATTGAAAAGACGCAAAGACCTTTTAATTATCGAATATCCGGTATATCGAGGACTTATTATCGAGAATAAATAAAGATATTTCATTTGTTGTTATAGAAACTGCGGCACTTCCATCGGCGAAATCGGAAATCGACAAGATTCAGCAACCACCGAAGCTGATCCTCACCAGCACGTGCCAACACGCGTACACTTCGTGCAAGTAGGCACTAATCCCATTTTTATTTAATTATACGATAACGACACTCGGTTAAGCCGATCTTGGTTAATCTATCGTCAAAATCTAAACCACGCGAGAAATCTTCATGAGAACCTTATTAATAATATTGTGGGTCGTACGGTAAGGAGATTAGAAGAAACAAGGACCAAAACCAACTTCGTACCGTACAATGGCATTATTATTTTATCACGAGTCTAGACGAGATTTATCGCTTAGTTGCATTCACAGGCGTTAACTACGGTATCGTTTATTCAGGAACGACCCGGAGTGCAAGGCATTATTACAGCCGGTACTGAATTATTGCGGTTTGACGAGCTGCGCGAGAAACGAATGTATGACAGCGCTGCAACACTTCTATAAAACGGCCAATCACAAGCACTCCATTGAAATAGCTTTCTGTTTGTGCCGGTGAGTATGGATTTGCTTATGTTATTCTAGATATAAGTAAACATTTATGTTACTACGCGAACCTACATAATTGGTTTATATACGGGATCTATCACGTAACTTTGCTACCTGAGACATTTCCATTATAATAGAAATTTTTTACCGAAAGCTTAATAGTGTAATAGTAAAAGTAGCTTTATTTTGGTGCAAAATTTTGATGAGATAAAAAATCAACTTTGTTTCTTTCAATGAAATGCTATATTTTATAAACAAAGTTAACGACTTATAAATAAATAAAGTATCCGTTAAAATATGAATCACTCTATCTTCGAAACGGTAATTATTGAGATGGTCCACGAAACGTGGTCAGCTTAAATTATTCTGCTTCTAGTGGTCCGATTGAAAATGTTTTTTAATGTAACACGGTTCAAAGAAAACTTTGAGATAATTATAGTAACTTTTTTTATGATTCTAGTTTATTTGTTTAATTATTTTTAATTAACGATGTTTTTATGATTATGAAAAAATATTTGTTATGATATTCAATTCGTCTCAATATCTGCTATAAAATAGGTGCGAAAACATTAGAGATTTATCTATAAAAAATTTTAGGTGACCTTGAAAACTCTGACAAAATTGGTTAATAAAAAATGTACTATAATCATCTTAAAACAACCTTTGAACCATGTTATAATAAAAAAATAATTTGAATCGGACCGCTAGTAGCAGGATGATATAAGCTAATCACGCTTCGTGGACCACCTTGTTTAAGCATCCAAGTAATAAAACAGTAAATATTATTGATACACGATCGAACGATAATATCCAGAGAATGAAGACAAATTTTCCCATACCTATCACATTTGTAACGTTATGTATCTTTATAATTGTGAAATAATATGTTTGCATATCGTGTTCGATCATAACATATAGAAAGCAGCCAGGTCACGTTCCGTTATCGCATCGATATCATCGTACATTGTCACACACGTCAATCCCTGTTCCGCAAGTTTATTTCTAACACAGATGTATTAACAACGACACATCGATTCGTGAATATGCGAACGAAACGATCATCGGTATTGGCTGCAAGTTTGAAAGGAGCTTTCCCTTCAATTCAAGCGTAGCATGCCATTAAATCGCCGTCAAAATGATGCTCTTTTCGCTCGACAACCTTTTACAAATTCGTATAAGGTGTAGTATTTATTCATAGAGACATTTAACGCGAACTAAATTACTAGGTATAAATCTGTTATAAGTACTTAAGAAGTGATATATACCGTAGCGCGTTAATCTTCTTCGTTCGTAAGCTCTCGTTCTTAGTAAGGTTTGTTTTGCAAATCGTGCAACAGGTTGTTTTCTAAACTTCTATAAAAGTCACGTATCGTAACGGAGAATTCTAGGAACAGCACATCGCAATGCGAATCGCGACATCTTCTCTTTGCATACACCGACCAGCCAAGGATTATTACTCTACGGAAATTACTAAGAAAGTATACCACCATTGTTATATCTTCTAACATGCTAACAATAGAACATTTAATGTCCTGTACCTTTTTTGTATCAATCTTTTTCGATTTGCATTACTTTATTAGACATTTCATTCTAAATAATACATATTAATTTGTTATGAGTTTATCAAATACACTTTTGTGCATTTATAATTATATAAAAACTAGTGTGGTTTTACTATATCAGATATATTTTACAAAAGCGTTTATTATCGTATGTTAAAAATAAGGTGACGAGTCCTATAGATCGGAAAGAATCAAAAGTAAAATATATGCTGATCATACAATTTAAAAACACTCTCGTAGGGGAGGTTTGCCAAAAAAAAATAAGTCTTTAACAAACCTGTTAATCCATCTTTTGGTCCTTCGAAATGATAAAGAGACAGAGAGAAAATGTAGTTTGTTCACACATAACGAACACACTGCAAAGGATTACGGATGGCAAATTCGCGCATAACATTTTTATTTAATCATTCTTCCGTTTAAGCGATCGCGTTTCGCAGGAAGACCGTATTTTAACGATCGACGTAACGCTCAATCACTACCCAATCAAACTGCACCAGTTTCCAACGTAGAGCCGCGGCACGCCTCAACGAAACGACGCTGTTGTTCGTGTCGGTTGGTGATCACTGCATGCTACAACGCGATCTATTAAACCCGTGAAATACCATGTACGCAGCTAACGAAAAGCCGTGATTATCTATTTTCATTAAACCCGTTTTACGCGGTCGTGGCTCAATCGTGATAGAAATTTAATCAAAATCTCTTTCTTCGCGATTGAGCAACGCGACGGACTACCTAGAGCTTTCTAAACTGTATAAATTTAAATCCACGTGGATGTTCCCGCCGACATTACCGAAATCTTTCATATTAATTTGGTTGGTTAATGCGTCCCATCTCCGAAGTTTAACGACGTTGCGCCGGCGCCGACTATTACGGAATGCACATTATGAGACATCGGGCACATTAGAGCTGTAAATGACGACTACAACGCGCCGCTCTGACCATCTCGTTATGGGAGATAATGTAGCCTTAATTCATTCGCCCATTGCCGGTTTACCAATTTCATGCTGTACGCTGTCACGCGTAAAAGAATTTATAGGTATTTATCGTTGTTCAAGCGAAGATATTCGTCTTTCGATCTATCGGCCAGAGTTTATTAACGTCGAGGTAACGTTTATCAAAAAGCAGACGTTCATTCGGTACGATGCTTATTTTGGTATTATAGCCCGTTTTAATTAAGTTGTCCGTTTTAACTCGCCGACCTATCCACCAGAGTTCTATCTGAAATTACGTGGTGCACATAGAAAGGAGAGAGATAGAGAGAGGAAGAGAAGCTCTGTTCGATGTTCGATAACGGATTCATAAAAGCAGCACAAAAGCGACCAATTAAAGGTCAATCGAGTTGTCTCCATCCAAATAGTGATATACCTTCTGCAATAACCGTGTAAACCGATATTAAAGCGTGAACATGTCAGAACTGGGTAATAAAGTTCGTACGGAAAATCGAACGGTACCTATGTACATTGAGAACATCGATCAGAGTCCATGTTTAAACGGTAAACAGTTACAGTGCGTATACCGTTGATTAATTTGATCTTCGTGCGTTATGTCGAAAGATTGCGTTACAGTATGTCAGGGAAAACCACAAAAATTTCACGTTGGAATTAACGATCGATCGTAAGCTATACATATTAGATATCAACGAATGCACGAACGGGATTGGCACAACGATCTTGTATTTCGCGCAACGATAAATACACAATACCTTTAAATGAGTATATCAACGAAGGTTTTTAGATATTTATATCACCAATAAGCGTACTATAAACTCAATACGATCCATTTTGAACTCGTACAGGATCATTTGATAAATTTCCATGTTACCTGATCACGTATTGCCAAAGGACACTTGCTGGTTTTCGATGTAAAAATAAAACGATTCTCGCGCCTCTCATTCGGCACGATTAGCCAAGCACACGAGCGAGGGATTCACAGAAGTTCCGCATCCGTTAGCAAATCCCATGAGAACGCGGAAAAAGGAGGCCGGATGGAGGCTTATCCTTTCTAACGAGGCTCCTTTAACTTTTAAGTGGCTTTCGCCGGCGAAACAATGCGGAAAGTTTCCTTCCTCGTCGTTTTCCACGTTCCGTTCCATCGTTCTTCTCTCATTCGATCTTTCTTTCTTTCTTTGTTTTTCTTCTTGCACCAGGCCTCGACTCGCTTTCCTCGGGCCGTCCTTTTGTTAAAATATCTTCTTCTCTGTCTGTCTCTCTCTCTACTTTGCTCTCACTTTTTTTTGCGCAATGACGCACAGCGGCCGGCACGATGCTACCGCGAGCCGACGAAATAAGAATTGAACGACGAAATAAGAAGGCGGTATGGCTTGCCTCGACGAAGCTGAATAAAATACGTACCACCCAGCTCGTTTAATGCTCGTTGAACAATGCCCACCTCGCGATGCCTCCTTGGGAATTCCTCTC
This sequence comes from Ancistrocerus nigricornis, assembly GCA_916049575.1. Taxonomy (NCBI): domain Eukaryota; kingdom Metazoa; phylum Arthropoda; class Insecta; order Hymenoptera; family Vespidae; genus Ancistrocerus; species Ancistrocerus nigricornis. The sequence goes on along the minus strand of OU696669.1, from coordinate 9,541,756 downwards.
GTAAGAATCCCTGGAATAAGCCCTCGTTTTCCGGGGGTAAAGGAGGACCGGCAAGAAGTGAAAGAGGTAGAAGCAGAGGAAGAAGAAAGAGGTATAGGTGGTAGAAAAGAGAAAAAAGAAGAACGATACGCTCTTGTTCTTCCCTTCTGTTTCAAAAGGTGCTTTGTCTTGCGGTAAATTGGCGCGTCTGCACGATTCGTTTCGGATTTACCTCGCGTTATTTTTTACAACGGCCTCCGCGGAAAGCGTTGCGTCGGTCTTCCCTTGAAATGGTCTTTGGAGAATCCTCTTCTCTTCCAGGGCATTACGCCCGCGAACCTCTACTATGCCTGTAAATTATCAAACGCGTCGCAAAAGCCAGATTGCGATGCGAATAATTCGTTCTTATTTTTATAATCGAATCATTGTAACCATGCATTCTGACTCGCATTTTCTTTTTGTTTTATAGAAAAACGGAGGCTAAAAAGGACGAGTGCATCGTGGCGCAAGAGAAAATGCATCCCGCGTGCGCGCAACGTATCGAAGGCGCTGATATGCCCACGTGTCACAGTCTCGCTGAAACTTGCAAGAAAAACGAAGCTTGCAGGCAAGTATTTCCATTGAATTATCACTCAACGATTACGATTAGCAAATGTCGAGCTAATAGCGACCACGTAAAGCTTTAGGTCAATATTTCTTAAAGTTTGCCCCCTCTTTTTTTCTCTACGAGAAAGTTCACTCTCATTCGTAGAATATGAATGTTGCGTTTGTAAAACTTCCTTCGTTAAAAATGTCTCTCTTTTTTTCTCACTTTCTGTCCATCTCTTTTTCTTTCTTCCTCGTCTCGTATCTCACGGACGAAGAAACATTCGCGTCGAAAGCATTTCTTGCGAAATTCAGTACTTTACTTAGTTACTCGGATTTCCACTACTCCTATTTGAATATGCAACAAAATTACGAATTCTTCCGGTACATTTATTTCTAGAGAGAATATACTTTAACGATAATAAAAGATAAGGAAAGTTATCGTTACTTCCTTTGCCACTTCTTTTTCGTAATAAAACGTATCACATTTATCGACCTCGTCCATCGAAAATTCTCCACTAAACGCGATGGAAGGATTCATTGGATTTATGGAAATACGTTTCGCCTTCGCTTTTCGTCAACATCCAAGTTATTTAAGAAATTTTTGAACCTCTTCTACCTTCATTACCGAAACGACGACTCACCGTGGGCGCGTCTTGACATTCCCCTTTTAATTCTTTGATTAATGAATCAAGAAGGGTCCCACTTTTTTCGTTATCTAAATTTTACAGAATTCTGGTTACTGCGTTCGTATGCTATCGATTCAATCCAAAGTAACACTTTTCAATAATACGGATTAGACAGAATATACTTTATGCGATTACTTTTATCTTTATTATTCATCAGATTTATACGAAAGGGTGTATTTTCTTATAGAATCTAAAGGACTTAACGTTACTTCTAAAAGGTATTTCCAAAATTGTGGTATAAGTGACCGTATGATGATTCTACAGAAGAAAATAATCCCAATGGGAATACAAAGTTGTGAAAACGTCTCGAAACTTATTTCGTTTCACTTCAAAACACATAAATAATCTCGCATAGTCTACAAAGTAGAGATAAATGAAGAGAATTGCAAGATTCCCTCTAGACATTGTACAATGTTACAGTAAGAGGTTCCAATTTTTCCAAATAATTAAAATCTTGGCATTTACGTTTTTTTGAACTCATTCATCAATTTATACATGATTTGAATCTCTTTTATTACGACCGTTCGCGATACGTTTAGCATAAGATTGGAGTACTACGAACAGAGCTGCGCCGTAGACAGCGTGACGAAAAAGTGTGCTGGACCACCGTCAGAATGCAGGAAAGCGATGCTGGGTATACTTGGAACTGAACTTCGCTCGAATTGCGCTTGCAAAGGTACCGACTTCACGCAGCTGTACGACTGCCTTGGCTGGCAGAGGCTTCTTTGGGTGAATCCGTGCGTAGGTGAGTTAATTATGTTCTAGATATACTCTCGAGTTATGTACACACTATATACCTACATGTAGCTGAAACCAGAAACGTGAGGATGATGTATTTTCATAAAGACATATTTGCTCTCGTAACAGATTAAGATATTCATTGTTAAATGACTTTTATTTTCTTCTTTACTCCGAAATCTTCCATTCTGTACGCGTATTTTGTTCGGTCGGTATGAAACAAGAAATTCCTGTTAATTTCATTTAAAGTACACCACGTACGTATATCGATCCCATTTATGTATTTATGACATCGACATTTTGAAAGGGCTTTATACCGACCAGTCATACACACGAACCGTAATAGAACTTTTAACCAACAAGCGGTATTGGGCACGAGTTGTTCTGAAATTTCAAACATTTTCATCCATTATTATTGGATATCGATAACAATAAAACCCACACAAAACCGCTCAGAAAATTTCATTTTAATAAATGTAGTCGAGTGCACCTTGCTCACTTATTCTCGTCTTGCTCGCACCTACCTCGTATTTGGGAATTTATTTAATGAATTAATGATATAGGAGAGACCTATGTGCATAAATGCTAACGTTATTAGCATTATGGAATAATAAATATACCAAATTATTTGAAATGATCTTTCTGCAGTTACATTTTTCTTTTATCGTTCGACGATGCGTATGTCAAAAAAATTGGACGTTATAAAATTATTAAAAATGATATCGTATTTCAATCGCATCAATAAAATAGAGTCCATTTCAGAATTATAAGTTTCAAGAACTATTCTCGTGAGCGTAATTTATTTAACCTCTGCTTTGAATAAAATGATACGCACAAAAGTGATTACGGGAAATGCATTTTATTCTAATGTAATTCGTGAAAGAGGTCGCCTTGCGTCCGTCAAGGATAGGGGTAATATTTTATTAACAAACTTTGGCCAGAAATTGCCATTTCTTTCGGTGTAAAAATACGAAAGTATTGACCAAGTCCCTGCTAGCGGTATTGGAGTACTCGCATGGCGTCGCCTAAGGGCAGGTGTCGCGCAATATTTCAGTGCCGAGGGACTCCAGGCTGATTACAATTTCAGGTGGAACCGTGCCACGCCGTTGGCTTCTCCTATCGGTGCTACCTTACCTTTGCAATGATAGAAATTGCAAAATGAATAATGGAACTTTATGAATGGTTGTATATCGCTGCGTTTACGCGTTTGCATCGTATAATAACGACCCGATCAATGAAAGAAAAAAAAAGAAACCCAATCGAGAAAGAAATCGAGAAAAGATAAAAAGATTTTTCAAAGAGCGTGGTTTAGTCAACGATGTTGAAGCATTTTAAATGATACCTTAACCTTTAAGTACCAACGTGCGGTCTCGCAGGCTCTTTACTTTGTCAATTTACACTCTTCCCCGTCAGTAGCAATAATAAAAAAAAATTAATAATTGTTATTTAATTATACTTACAATTAGTTTCATTTATAATTCCTAATTTTGTTATATTTATTAACATAAACCGTCCACATTTTACACAATGGCACTTTAAACATAGCGGTCTTGAAGACTTCGGTACTCACGTTACAAAAAAACCACGTTGGTAGTTAAACGTTAAGCGTGTCGCACTATGAATACCTACACATAACACGATAGTTAGCTAAACAAGATTTCTCTTGGGTCGTTCAGTCGAGTCTCAGAAGGACTACCACGCGCGTCGGAAACACCACCACTATCCAAGAACGACGCCGATCAGCACCGTTCCATCGACAACGACAACGACGATGGCGGTTACGAGAACGCCGGTAAGCATGACGGCGACTACGATGGTCACCGCGGTCGAACGAGTGGAAGATAATCAAATACCGGAAGTAACGAGGTGGCCGACCACCGAACCCACAGAAACTTTAGAAATCACTACTAACACAGTTAGCACTACGCCAAGCACGACTACAACGACGACCACACCGCCACGTGAGTATCGCATTTATCCCTCTTTATCACGTCGATCGTGCGTCGCAACGATTATGATCATCGCGTTTCAACAAAATCGAATATAAAACCGGTGAGAAGTGAAAGAATCTACAGGGTGTCCGGTTCCAGGTAGTCAAGCGGACGACTACATGTACGCATCAATGACTTGAATCGAAATGTCTAATACCATTTTTCGAAATTCGACTTAGTTAACGGATTATTAGCTAACAAAGATCGGTCAATTACCCTGTATGTAAGTACAATTCGTTTCACGGTTATTCCTGTTTCAGGCTTCTGTGTCGTTCAAAGACCAAGACAGAGTCATCAATACATACGAGAGGGTAAAGGCAAGAGGGTGAGTTACTTTCGCGTTATATCGCGACACGAGCTAACCTTCGTTAGGATAGAATGACAGTTGTTTTCTCTGGAATCTTTGCTCTTAAAAAAATTAGCATTGTTTTAGTATGTTTCATAAGAAGTCAATTTTATGTACCGATTTTGCATGTAGTCCCAAAAATAGTACAATATTATTTTTTCATGATTTTACAGGCTTATAACGGGTTATGATTTTTGAGGGGATTAAACACAAAATCATGCATTTAAGAGTTAGGTTTTGCAAATTACATGCATTAATTACAAAAATAATGAAAGACCCTCGCAAACTCTATTACTCGGATGAAGATTAAACGTTCGAAAGTGTCCTAAACGTTTAAAGTTCGTCGAATTTAGCTACCGGTCGTCGATTAACGCGACTCGATCTTGTCGGTAGCTCTATCGGGAGGACGAACCAGAGTGCTCGGAGCTCTGTCAGTGCGGCGAGGGTGAAGTTCTCATCTGCAATACGATTTGCGTCGATTCGTCTCCTTGCAAGACGGACTTCGCTTACTACAACCACGAGGCACCGGCTTATCAAGCGCATCGTGGCCCTTGCCTCTGTTACAGCGGTGGTTTCATTTGCATGCGTCCGTCACCCGGTAAGCAAAACGATTTTTGACGCGTCCTTCCTCCTTCTAGTAACCTACCTCCAACGTATCCTTCGATGTTTGATATCGATTTTCCTCTTCGACGCTTTCCTTGCTCGCAACGCCTTCTGGACATTTAAATAACGGGAATCCTTCATATATCACGCTCATCGTGCCGTCACGAGTTTTGTCATATCCATTCGAATACGCAACGATGTATATGTTCTCTATTGTAATGCTTTTCTCAAGCATTTCTCCCCTTCAAATATTCTTTCAAATTTCAATATTTTCTTCTTACTTTTAAATGGGGTAAGTCCATGGGTAAGATTGTCATACTGTATCATAATAGTATCACTGGTTCGCCTGTTCTTTTCTCTATCTTCTCAATGGGAACATGCTTACATGTCATTAACAAAAAAATTAAGTTATTTACTACAAATTTGATAAGTTTATTCTTATATTCAAATATTTTGGTCTACAAGACACAATTATTGAATTTTAATATGCCTTTGACAGTTTATCCTAGCGTTTACAGTCCATTTATTTAAATTAATATTTCATATGTTAATCTCACCCGGCTAGTTGAACTCTGTTTTATACTGTAAAAATTTTATCAATTTGTCTTTTTCTTATCGCAGGAGCTTATAGTATACCCCATGGAGTTTTCATGTTCTTGGGATACAGCGAGAAGGACGAAACCTTACTAAGGCCGCACAACAATCTCACGGTCTTAGACGCCGTGTCGTCTCTCGATAGTTTCATGAGAGAGGAAGTCAATAACCAGGTACATTGTGTCGAAACGATACTACCGGGATAATGAAGCGATTAAAATTTGCGTTGAAAGTTATTAGCTTGTTACACGATGAGTTTACGTCGAGATGGGTGATGGTATATTCTTCGATTTTAGGCCATTATCGAAAGAAAAATTCGAACTATATTGATATTTCTTGACAAGACTTTCAAGATCTTGTCTTGTCTTGATCTTGATTTTTCTCACTCTACTATTCTCATTACATTGATGTCATCATTCAAGCTATAATATTTAAGAAACATATTTTTTCAATAATTTGTATAAAAATTTTCAAAAATAATAAATCGATATAAGATAAATAAAGAATTAAATATCAAGAATCCAGAATCTTGCAAGAATCAAGAAAAGACATTGATTGTCGAGACTAATTCTCGATTTTAAGAAATCAATACAGGACAAATATGTCCAATTCTTGTCTTAAATTCATCACTAATATTTCTGAAAATATTTGAGAAATTATCAGTCAATTTCTTTTAAATCTTTACGTTTCATATCGATTTAAAAATGTCGACGTTTTATCCGCATCGGTACGTAGATATTAATTCTTCGTTTCGGCGAAGAGGTGAAAATTTGTCGCGAGCGAGCAGCAAATTGCTCGCGAAAGAAAGTTGGTAATACGAAGAAACGTGAAATGACGTTGAAACGTTCCCCCTTTTCGTTTTACAGACCGTATGCACGCTCTTCCTCTACAATGTGACTCGAGAGAACGTGATTGCAGTAGCACGTCTTGGTACGGACAATCCCCCCTTAAATAGCAGTCAAGCTCAGAGTTTGCAACACCTCCTGCGAGTGAAGGTAAGGAAATAAAACTGTTTCTACCCTATCGATGTATCAAACGTTTCACGTAGCGTAGGTACGAATGCCAATTTTAAAAGATTATTCTTGGAACAACGTAATAAGCATTTCAACGATGAAAGAAAAATATTTTATCGTTATACCTCGAAATTTGTTAACCCTAAAACGTAACTGTGTTGAGATCCGAAGGCTTACTCTTTCCTTACGCTCGTATGTGCCCTAGCTTTCGGAACGGTAGTATGTTGACGCTTAAAATGGACTATAAATAACATTTTTCTTTAAAATTCAGAATATTTATGGTGATAAGAGAGATCATTTGTACTTAAAATAGCCATATATATTTAGTTAACCCACTTATGGATAAATCAAAAGTTATTTCCTTTGCATCTATAACGGAGTTTATTAAATATGCTTTTATTAGAAAGTTGCACTCTTCAGGATCGTACTTAAAATACAAAATTGACGAAGTAACTCATATTTCTATCTAAATAAATATTTTACTGGTTACACCAGACTATTTCAAAGAGAGATAATTTGGAAATAACTTTTGAACCATTAATAATTGCATTATCAAATATGTATGATTATTTTGATTGGAAATAACGTCCCCCAGTACCTCATTTCGTTTAATCATCAATTTTTAGTACACTTTGTATATTTAGTCTTGGAGGCTCGAGGGAAAATTCAACGGTAGTGTTCCAAGATTAAATTATACAAAATTATTTATTATAGTTGAATATTTTCCACGATATTTAACAGAATATTCACGTTGTTAAAATACTATAATCGTGAATAAAGTTTCAATTGATCGCACAGACTCGTCGCGAGCTTTTATCGCGTTCGTCAAAAATCGTAGACGGTTACCCTTTGGTAAGTCCGATCTCACTTTATCGGCAATTTAATCGCCACTCGTTAAATTGTATCATATAACGTTAATCGAAATAGTCTATTATATATTTCGCAATAAATTGTTACCTTTGGTAATTACAAACCGACAGTCGATAAACGTAATTAGAGCGTCGCATGTAACGTGACAATTATTATTTACGAATAACGATGAAGATATAATATTTATCGAAATAAGGTGAATGTAATATTAAAATTGACACGATTATGTCTTCATAATATTGTCGTTACTGTAACATTCGAATTACTTTGACAATTAACAATGAATTAACTATGACAAGACAATATTGATACTTTTAACACGTTGAAAATAGAACCGTTTCTTACATAAATCCATACGTCTAATTTCGTCTATATTTTCTGTTTAAAATAAAAATACGGAAGGGTCGATTATCACTTTTATATTAGACATTTTACTTCCTCCGACGATTACATTCTCATAAATAATCATCCTTCAAAAACATTCATAATAACGCGTAAACAAACAAACCACCCAACGAGTGTATAATGTCTGCACAATTTTAATCATGTTCGTAATTAGGCCCTGATTAATACACATGAAAACCCTACGCTATCCATAAATTGATGCACTTATTTTATGTCATTAATAAATTTGAAATATTAAAAACGTATAAAACAATTAATAAATAAACCATTAAAAAATATACTCCGAATCGAGGAAACGATGATAAGTACTGATGCGTAAAAAATCCGAAACTTCTTTATTTTCACGTGGGAAAGTCCGAATCGAATGAAACATTAAATTGGCATCGAATCGTTTGAAAAATCTGTAGGTGAAAATCCATCTAATTCGTTCCCATGCATAAAACGAGGAGAGGAATTGAAACGGCTGGATGACGCTCTGAAAGGGGTGGCGACGAGAGAGCTCGGAGTACGCGGGTAGTAAGAGAGAGAGAGAGAGAGAGGATTGGTAGCTAGAAACAAAGCCGATTGACCGGGGCAAAATGTCGCGTATTTAAAGCTCCCTTCGCACCGACTCACACGCGAAACGTACCAGCCGACTTCGTCGTTGTGCGACCGTTGTACATAGCGAGGACGAGGTGGAGCGAAGGGAAAGGAAAAAGTATCGGAAGTTTCCAACGGGTTACGCGAGCTTCCGATGCGATTTCCAATTTGCGATTAAACGCCGGCCGATTTGCAATTTGATGGAGGATTCGCGGATTTAAATGAACGCCACGGACTCTTGCCATTTCATTGGACGCTACACACTTTTTTTCTCTTCGCCAGGCGTGCGCCGAGGACTTTGTTACACGAGCTCCTACCTTCTACGAATTTGACGTTAATTCTAACGAAATAACGAATACGACATATTACACGGCGCTGCTTGCTTTTTAATAGTCCTCGATCTCTTATTCCATACCCGCACTCGTCTGCACGTCATACGGAAAGCCGAAAAAGTATATCCCTTCGACTTTTTTAAAATTCGCAGAGCGATCGAAAGAAAGGAGTTCGATAAGATCGGTTAAACGTCTTTGGGAGGACGACGGTGTAGCGTATTACCGGTCAATTTAAAATACAAGCCGCGAATTGGCCGAACGAGAGTTTGGAAACCCACCAAAAAGTCGATTTCGCCTCCGAATAAGAATCAGGACGTGCTCCGAAAGGAAAGGACCGCTCTTTCCACGTTCGTAATTGGATAACTAATCGCTAACTAATCGGATAACTAATCCTCACAAATTGGCAGTGGGCGAAAGGAAGGACTTGGAAAATGTCAATGGACTTGGGGTACTTTACGCATAATCCCTGGATAGGTACTAGTAGAAAAAGGAAAGGGATCAGCGTGGTTTTAAGAATATCCATCGAAATTCTTTTAACCAATTTTTTCAAAATGTTAGTAAGAGATAATCGAAGGTAGAGAAAATTGTCACTTTTTTTCAAGTATTCGCTAGAAAAATAATATCTCGCGATTAATTATTCTAAAAGATTTTACTTCTCGAGCGGATCTTTTAAACGAGAGAATCCTTCAAAGACTTTCGAGGAAAACTCGCGCAAACGCACCAATCATCGGACGACGGAAAATGGGCTGGACTCCGTCTGCAAAACGCTTTTACCGGTAGCGATGGCAACTTTCCAGCTCTTTGCCAGTCGCCGACGAACTACGGATTACAGCGGCGGACGGAGGAGCTACTTTAAAAAATACTACGTGACTTTCTCCGAACGAGCGTTCCATCAAAATTCGTCTAGGCACTTCGTACGATTAATAATAATAATAATAATGATTATTTACTTATACCGATTCTTAATATCGAAAGATCGAACAGGCGTATGACAAAAGTTAAATGGTAAATTTCGTCAAAGGACCATATTGTTCGAAGATCAGGAAAGTTAGTACGGGATAAGCTAAATCCGAGAGAATGGACTCCTCGAATTAGCACTTGTCGTCGATCAACGTCGCCGATCTCCCATTTTAGTAGGAGCTGAATCCGGCATAGGTACGCCCACTCGTAGATAACGCCGAATGAGTTTCTAATAAAGCAATTAAGCGATAGACCAAAGTTATGGCACGTATCTGCGGTATGTAGTGCAGGCCTCGTCGTAAAGCATGCTTTCCGACTTCGCGTAAATCGATTTTCAAGCGTGAAATGTTGGGAACGGAGTTGATCCGAGACACGATATTTTCTAGTCGATTAACACCTCATTATCGTCTTATTTCTATCGTTGACAAAAACACGGTACCCAAATAATGCGAGACCGTGTAATAAGCGATTAACATAGTACCTATATATTATCTACCTACTCAAAAGCAAGGTGGATTAATGAGGAAAGTAAAAAAAAGTAAAGGGGGATTGCGAAAGGTATTTCGGGTGGATAAGCCCAAAAGCAGTTTTATCCTCCGATAACGAATTTAGAAAGCTCCATCGTGTTATTCGTTGGATGGTTTCGCCGTAGAGGGGAAAAAAATATTGCCAATTTCCTGAAAATAGGATCGCATCTTCCCTTACGGACGCGGGAGATTTTTAAGGAATGAAATTATTTTTCTTCCTCTTTGACGTGAAGATACTAGAGTGGGAACGTCGTGGGGGTGAGGGCTCTTCTTAAGGGCAAGCTCTAGACGAGCTGCCTATCGGCGATAACGGTCATCTCACGGGCAACAACTCCACGCAATTCCCTGAACTCACATATCTCTTGGGCTACCACCCTCTTACATATCGTCCCACATACTAGATTATATTCTATATATCTGTGGTTTATATACACACACGAATAGATACGTGTATACACATCCCGAACCTCTTCCAACCGTTTATCTATCTGTCCATCTATCTGTCTATCTTTCATTCGCTTCAACCGCTATCTCGTTCGGTAGATCGAAATACTCTATCCTCCGTGGGCGATAGAAGAAACGATTTTGAGTAATCCCGACGGATAGTACCTAGCTACGTTTGCCGCACTACCATTTCGATCCTTCGTCGTCGTCGTCGTCGTCGTCGTCGTTACTGTTACTGGCCAATAGGTGCAGTTATTTAATCCAATATACCGAAGCTCGGCTACACTCGATACGTGTAGGTATATCGAAGAGCTTGCACGGTGGTCAGACTCGTTTTTTTTTTAAATAAGTACTTAGTAAGTAAACAATTTAAAAAATAGACAATTTCTAGATTACCAAACCTATGGCTATATTTATGAAAAAAATTCCAACGCTATTATGGAATATACATAGGTACTTTCTTTTTATACGGTGATTCTGGAGCTAAACACGAGTTAAATTTGATCGTTTCGATTATTTACTTTCTCATTCGTTCCGAGAAGCCCGTATTTAAGACTGCCGTAAGATAAGAAATACTCGAATGTTTAAGTTCGCGAGTTGCGCGCACCAACACTTGCGGAACGTTAACGACCAAAGTGCTAACGGAGGAACCTGTGCGAGCACCCTACTAAATCTCGCTTTCGAACAGCCTTTTCGTGTTACTCGTTGACGTCTAAAAGGACGCCCTTTCAAATTTATACGTAATAAATTATTTCACGAAAAATTATCGTTCCGGCGCGCGTCCAGTGGGTGGGGGAACTAGGTAGACGGGAGAGACGCATTGACCTACTACCCCGTACGTTCTCCTTTCACGTTCTTCTTCATCGTGGTATCGTGTCCTTAACGCGAGACCGCACTTCACGATTTGATTAAGTACCTATCACTTTTCCCTCTTGGAAAATTTCATTCGAAGAAGAGGAAAAGGGCACGTTAATAAAAAGACAAATTACAATTTTAAATAGAACCCTTGTGTCTTTTATTCCGTAAAAATTGATCCGCTTTTATAAATAAATTTGATAAATACAACGTCAAGAATACAGTTCTCCATAGCGAGAAAATGTATACTTCGTTATATCGAAACCATATTAAGCGAAAATTCTCGCTAATTTCGTCGAAAGTTTGATGTTGCGTGATTATTGTATTATAAGGTTCCCCTCGTTTTATATCGCACGTCTAACTCCGCTCGTTTACGTTGATCCATAGACGCGCAAAACTGGTATTCTCTAAAACTAATTGCCCTGTACAGTTTAGTCTTATCACGAATCGAGACTGCATTTAAAGCCCTCCTCCCCTTTGTATTTCTTTTAATAGTAAAAGAAATATACAATTTTTATAAATTTTTTTTAATACTTCAGTAAAGTCTCTCCCAAGTATGATAATTAATAATAATAATATTGAAATCACTAAAACGAGACTTCATTTGAACTCTATCCCAAGTTATGAAACTAAATATTATTCTTTATAATTACTTGACGCCAAGTTCCAAGATTTTTCACTGTCTAACAGAATATATGTATGTACACGAATCGACGTCTCCTTTCGTCTACGGTTTAATTAAAACTTGGAGAAAATGAAAGCGCGTGTAGCGTGCAGAACGATCCATGTCCTATTTATCCCGTTTTGTATATAGCGCGAGACGAGAAGCGTTAGCAAACAGCATGGAGCACGCCTTGCACACGCTGCAAATTGACGAAAGTTGCGTAGTAGCTAAGTGAAAGCATCGCTCGTCTCATTCTCTTTCTCTTGAAATTGTTTGTCTTTCAATTTGTTTGTTCTCTCGTCTTTTTCTTCCTTCGTGTCTTCACTTTTCATTTTGGGGGATAGTCGGGCACGGTTCATCGACTTTCGTCTACTCGTAGCTACCACCACCTCTGACCCCACGGAGACGTTCCCACGAGCATAATACTTGGGAGAGAGTGCGAGTGACAAAAAGAAAAAGTAAAGTTACGTATTCCCTCGTCGTTGGTACATACGTCATAAAACTTTGGTAATATAAGTGAGGACCGCGCGCTCCTCCTTCGCCATCTCTTTGCTGCCAAGTCGAAGATGCTCGTTTCTCTTGGCAAACTATTCCTGTCATTTCACACATTTTTCACCTTTTTTTTCCTCTTCCGGTTGGCACGCGAACAGCGCGGCAAGTTGAAACGTTCTTACTCGTTAAACGTATAACATGCCTCTGAGGTTCCTTTTACAACCGAGTAAAATCGTTTATAATAAATTCTTTAAAGATGAAACTTTACCTAGTCACGAGTGAGTCTTTTTAGATACACCTCGTTTAGTTCCATGTTTAGTCTAGCGCACGGACTCCTAAATGTTATAAAGTTTTTATCAAACACGAGATATCTTCCACGCGCACATGGGTTTTTTCAAGAAACGTATTAACATTTCGACCATTTATTTCTTGTTATTTCTTGTTCTATATACCATTCGTTTCTCGTATTTCCAGACAGGAGGATTAAAACGTTCATGTTGAGAAATAAGTATCCACCATTTTAATAATTTCGAGACTCATTGACGACAGCAAGAAAAGTCCGTGACCCCGTTCTCTCTTTTTTTTCTTACAGTTTTTCCTCAACTCTCTACTTCTCCCTGTTCCACCGTTTCCATATTCGTTACCTCTCTTTCATGGACTACCTACCTCTCTTTTGTCTTTAACGCGAACGAGCTGATTGTCGGGCGAATTATTATTCCTTTTTGTTATACGTGCGAGGACAATTAAATTTAAACTTTGAATTGTACCGAGTTGAAGGGAGTAATAACGTGAAAAAGAAATCGGAGCTTGCGAAATAATAAATGTAGCACTATAAAAGCTTTTTCATTTATAATTCGTCGCTCAAGACGTCAGACATGTGCTCAAATGCCATTTATGTGTATGTATGCACAAATAATCCGAGCGAATTAGCGTAGATGAGATATGAATTCGCAATACATCCGTTCGATACATTCGAAGACTGAAATTTGACCCAGATTTCGGCGTGGAGCTAGGTATCGCCTTAGGATTACGTGTAAACAAGTAGCTGCTACGTCGGTACGGGTAAACTTACTTGCGACGCACATAATACGTAGCGTACTGTTGCCTCGGCAGTATTCGATGTATCTGATGCATCCCCTTGATGCGGGCCAATAGACATCTCATGGATATGCATGACGTGACTGTTCTCTCTCTCTCCCTCGTCGATGGTAGACAACTTTGACTTTTCCAAACAATCCCTAATTATGCACGATCGATTGTTTACCATTCTGATTTTAGTTTGCCGGTGATACTAGGACTATGTATTAAAAAATAATACTCGGACTACTGTAATCTTTATGTTGACAACTACAACAATTTTTTATGTTCCTGTAAAAATATTACTAAACCACAGGAAATATCTAGCCATTATTTGGATATTTTTACGTAAATTTATGTTTTAAGAATAAAATGTTTCACAAAGAATCTTTTAATAACAGGACTTTATATATTTTTATATGCTTGTTTGGTAAATAAGGGCATCTGGGTACCAGGTTGCCTATAATTCTGACAGCACTTTAGCATTTTTTTATGCTTTTTGTAAGGATCAACAGAATTCTACTAATCTCTTGTACAAAAGTAGAAGCAATATTATTTGTCACAATTGACCTATTTATCATACTTCCTATTGCTAATTTAGTAAAAAGTTCTCAAAATGACTTCCTACCTACTATCACCTTGGGGGAAGATAAAACTTCCTTTATTGCCGGATCAAAAGCAGTCATTCTCGAAGAATAAAGAGTCGTAAAATAGACAGTGGGAAAGTTCAAAGTTTCATAAAAGAACATATAGGCACATGTATACCAAAGACACTAATAATTAAATGTATCGTCAGACTATGTTAAATTTTCATATTACATTTTTTAGCACGAATCCTTTAAAATTAGAGTTCTTGATATATACAAACGAAAAATTAACAATAGCGGGGAAATATAATTCTGTAGCTAATAAATAGAAAGGATACGTTCGGGACATCCTAAAAGACCTGGTTAATAAAGAAGCCCGATAATTTCGGATACAAACATAAGGGTTAAACCAATATAACGAAACGGAAGATAAAATACCACGTACGTTCCTTTTTTTCAATTATACTTCCCCAGATGTTTTATGATCGAAAAAAGGCGGAAGTAACGAAACGTTCGAAAACTTTTTCTAGGGATCGTGAATCGCGCTTTTCTTCGAGTTATACGGCCTGCATCGATCGCATGCGAATTGCCTGATCGTCCGTTGAGAGGTGGAAAGGCAAAAAGGGGACCGCGAGCAAGAAATAAGACTCGCCAGCGTGAAATGTAAATCTTTGGAACATGACGAACGCGTTCTAGATGAAACGAGTTCAGAAAGTGATATCGCCAAGACTCAAAGCGTTCTCCAAGTATTTCGTTCGCTCGGTTACCGTGAGATCCAAACGACCTACGTCGTGGAAAAGGGTGTATTCGGAAAGAGTAGTCGAAGCGAAGCTACTTTTGCACTATTCCCCCTCTACCCCGTCCTACCGTCGCACGATAACATCCGATCGTTCGCTTCGAAGAACTCATCTCGTTTGACTTCAAACATTCACATTTATGAAAGATTTTATCCATCGAATCGAGTCGGCGAGGTCAAGCAACGTGGTCGTACGAATCTATCTACCCGTTCGTTCACCCAATCGACAAAGTTCTTATGGAATTAATTATAATTCTATCATAATATTTTAAATCGGGGGTCAGGATTCCTTTCCTTAGAGTTGTAGGACGTGTTTGATTTAAACGAAAGCAGTGAACTCATTGTTTCATATATATATATACAGGGTGATCCATTTAAAGTAAGGCTACCTAACTATCTCTTCGAGTTATTCCGATGCACGAAATATTTGTTACGTAATGTGCATGGTGTCAATGGACCAATATCGGATAAGAATATTTGTTTTGCAAGGTCAAGTTGGTGTTTTTGGATATATAACATATAACTTTTTGAGATATAACTACATTTTTTTATTGCATTGTATAGCTGATCGAAAAATACATTGAGATATATATAATAATATGGCCTTAAAGTGACCTTGATTTTCAAAAATTAATTATAAAAAATATATATAAATCTATTTACAAAATGGTATTACATAAATATAAAGGGTGTCATCTGACCGCACCCGAACTCTGACGTAAATTACAAGACTGACATCTTTTCGCTTTCTCTCATTCTTCTCCTTATCGCACGCACACACGTAACCTAATTCTAATATTCCAATTATTGGGTTGGTAAGAAAATAATTTCGGTTTTCACAGATAGATAGCGTTATGTTTGTTTTTAAGGACCTCTGTCAATGTTGATTTTGTTTATTTTGAAATATTATATTTTTATATAATTTATATAAAAAATGTAGTTTTATTTCACAGTACAAAACCGAAATTACTTTCTTGCCAATCCAATATATCACACGACCATACATCCATCACGCTAACAGCTACACGCAGAGCTTACAATATCGCTTCGATTACTTTAGTCTTATCTTAGTAAAGGTCACCAAACGAGAAAAACAAATCTTATCATTTTTCCGTCCGTACTGCGAAAACTTGGACTGTGCTCGGCGAATTAGCATCGATTCACTTTCACCGTTCCCTCGGTGGCCTTTCGCCGGGGATTCGAGTTTCGTTCGTCGCCAAAAGACGAGGACCGAACGTAAACGCGCAGGTGTTCCACATTGATAGCGAACACTGGCATGAGGCCAATAAAGGCACCTATGCCTCCGCCTCCTTTTCCCTCTCGCTCCTCTGGCTTCCTCTACTCCATTCGACCGGCTCGTCTTCTCCGTTGCCTTGCTTTGCCATGCCCTGCCTTGCCACATTCAAGCCCCCGTATCCGAGTATCGATCTCTCGAGCTCTCGTGACTTTTCATTGAATTTCCATGCGCCGCTTAAGCGTTCGCTCGACTTCTTCTTTCAGCCCTTTCTCTTCTGTTCTTCGCCTTCCTTCCAACTTCTACCGTGTAGCAGGAAAGAGGGTGAGGAGAGTAAGAGAAAAGCCGAACGTCGAAAAGGAGAAGAGACTCGTCTTACCGCGAATAAGCGCGCCCGTCGTTAAAAACTCAAAGCTTCGAGCCTACCATTCGCTCTCTCTCTCTCTCTATCTCTTCCAAATCCTAACGTAGCCTTCGAGATAACGAAAGGTTACCACGAAGCGACTCGACGTATCGCGGCTTAAACTTCGCTCGTTAAGTATCAAGTATCTCTCTCCCGGCCATTTTCAAAGTTTCGCGGAAGCTGAAGTATTAGGAAGCTTTAGAGAGAGAGATGCATAAATAAAGTATATTTTATGTTTCCTTTGAAGGAACAAATCTTATCGTCCAGTTAATCAAGTCACACGTAGATCGTTCTTCCCTTTCTTCATTTTATTCCTCTTACCAAATTCACTTTTCTCTCTCTTTAAAACATAGCCACACGTCACAAACACTTATGAAATATCATAGTTTACGATATTGACCGTCACATCCAGAAGAAATGAATCGATGAACATCCAACAAACAGATACAATGTTTCGTGATTTGAAGGATAGGTCGAGGTACCCCGCGGCAGATTCATAACACGAATTTACCGTTATGCAATCACAATTATAATCTACAATTATGCGCTGGGGCGACTGCGCTTTGAAAGCTCGATTAGTCTTCCTCCGTTACTTGGGCAAAATTATAGGAGAACGTACGGACGCTTTTGCCTCCCGCGAAAACGGGAGGAGGTGGTAGTAGGGGGGAGAAGGAGGTAGGTGGGCTTGTTCAACGAGGTGGATTTCCAGCAATGCTGCAGTCAGCCCGGCTTACGGATAATCGCGACGACGTCGACGTCGGCGCCGAAGTCACCGCTGGAAAGTTAATTAAGCACGTTCCAATAAACTTCGGGCAACGAGCGCGACGCCGACAGAGACGAGTAACGGGGGAAAACGACCGTGGGTATATCTGTCGGTCCATGGAGATCGATGACGAAGGGAGAAGAGTCGAGTGGAATGTCAAATTAAGTGCCTCGGCTCCCCGTATAAGTGTCAGCGAAATGTCCCCCCTAACTCGATGGAACCGACATCTTTCATTAAAAGCTCACCGCGGACGCGAAGTTGCTCGCGTACGTGCTCGGTCCGCGATCACCTTACGACTTTTCATCTTACCGATCGCGAAGTTTACTATTATTCTTCCCGTTTTCGCACCTTTTACTTCGTGGTATAGGGGAAGTGGGGGCAAAACCGCATATGGGGCACAACCGTTTTCATATTAGTTGATATTTTTATTCCGTTGGAAATAATTCCGCTGTCAAATATCAGTCGTAGTTGGCTACGACATTACGTCAGACTAATATTTGACAGCAGAATTGTTGCCAACATATGCTGTTTTGGTCAAAAGTCGTCGAGCCTGTCACAGTGTTTTAATGATTCTTTTACAAAGATTACCATTTTTGGTTCCTTTCAAAGAAAGATGAAGCTACGCTGATCTCTGCCTCCGTATTAAGGGGAGCTAATCGTGTAAATGGTTTCAAAAAAACGTCATGTTGGGGAATTTTTTTAGAAAAAAGTATTCACTTTAATTCCATAAAAGCATATGCGTTGGTTTTTTATACGAAAATAATCCGTATGTACAAAGTGTTCGCATACTTCTATCTCGAAAATTATTCGCGCTACGACTTTTGGCCATTTGAATAAATTGTTGTACTCGTCGAGCAGAACTCTTGAATTTTGTATTTTCCAAAAATTGTAATTTTTTTCTAGACTATATCTCGGAAACGACCGATCTTACAAGATTTTTATAAAGACTCATTTTGTTCTACTTCGCGAGCACAACTTAGCACACCTTTCCGATTTATGTAATTTTTGAAAAAAAGTTTGTTTTTCATTTAAAAAAAAATGGAATTATGTTCAGAATTTTTATTTACGGCACAAGTCAGCACAAACCTAGCACAACCTGGCACAATTCTTAATTTTTCAAAATTCAAAAGTTACGGTGCTAACTTCACGGACATCGATAAGCTCCCCGTAACTTTACCCAAAGCGGTATCTACTGGAACAGAGTAGGTATTCGATGCTCAATTTGCGCTCTTCCAAAGCCCAGAAGAAACTGGTTCGCTCGATAATCGGCTAAGACCCGAGCATGAGTCGTGAAGCTGAATCGCTTGTACTTTGTCGTCCCAAAAGCCGGTAATTATTCCGATTCTACGTTTTTACGAATCGTGCATCCATTCAGCCGTACGTCTCACTTGTCTCATAGAATACGCGGGAACGATTGCCGATTTACGTCCGGAAAATGTTCGATTTCGAATCAGGCACGACTCCATTCCAGTCGTTGATTTCTAGACTCTTGGAATTATCGACAATGCACTCTCCTACTTTACATCCGACAAGGTCCTCTTACGACGGTTTAAAGTCATCCCTGCTGAGCATCCGATCCGGATTCGTTCGTTTCAATTTCTCAGATATTTTTGTGTCTTCCGACATTACGCTTCATTACGTTTCTTTTAAGCCATATACGTCGTCGGAAGGGGTTGATAGGAGAAAAAAACACGAGATACTACGTTTTCAATCTTTTTATTCACAAGTTGTCGATACGATAAAGATTGGTCGATAATGAAAGAGTAATTCAAATATGTAGCATATGTCGTTTATGGGTTTATTCGATAGATCGGCAGCGATGACACGGAACGTCAATTTCATTAAAACCCAACGTGTGTCTTTCATTACGATCCGTTTATGGGTATAATGTATTCATTGCCAGATCCAAAATCGCGCAGCGAATGGTAAAAGGTGCGTCATTAATAAATATAAAATATAGACCCACTGCAGTTTCGCGTACGTAATAATGAATTTCATAGCATGAGTTTCCACATAATCGATAAACGTTTCTTCGTTACGCATACAAAGTTTTGCTTTTATTTCAAATCCGTGATCTAGACCCACGGTGAATCGATCACGTTTTGTAAGTACGACCACGGATGTTCCTTCGGATTTCAAGGTTTCTTAACCTTTTTTCTCCTGATAGATTACCGATACCTATTTTAATCTTATGTCTCCTCTTATGCATATATCAGTTCTATCTCTTTCTTTCGTCAAAACTATATTCACTCCACCGAAACCAGATTAAATCAAACAAATAGTTTATAAACGTAACATTATTTTTGCCATTTCCGATCACGTGTATAAATAAATTTGATTAATCGTTCCTGATAGTCATAATTCAATGTCATTGAAAGTCGGATGAAAGAACTTAAAATTTATATAAAAAATTAAATTACATATAGCATAAATAATTTCATGAAAAATCGTATAAACGGTGAGAATAGTTGATATTTTTTTGAAATACGTAAAATAGTGTCCACGACGCTACCCTATATTACCAGATGTGCTTAACACGAAAAAACGAGGCTTCCCCCAGGGGTTCGGGGGGCGGAGCCCTCGGAGAACCCGAGGGGTTGGTAAGCTCTTCGACTACGCCTACAACTTCGCCATTGTCTTCGTTACATCCGCTTCTTCGATTCAAACCTTCTCGCTAAAAGCTCTCAAATAATATCTCGTTCTCTCGCGACAGAATCGTAAGGATCGCAAATGCCTACGTGTTCCTCCTGAATGGACAGATCGAACGAGGCGGCATAACGCCGAAAGGCTATGCGACTGCATCCGTTAGGCGAGGCCATTAAGGCATTGAGACCTTATCTCAATGAAGTCGACGGTATCGCTGGGAGAGTGGGACACTATTTCTGGCTTTATCAAGCTGCCTCGATAGGCGACAATCGAAGCGAACCGACGTTAGAACGTCGACAAAGCAACGATTCTTCGATGTATCGATAAATTTCTCGTTGCAATTGCCACGAATGGAGAGGATCGTTTCGACGAAAGACTTATTCCATTTTTCGTGATAAACGAACCAGAAAGTTCGAACTCGAACCTTATAAAGATATCATCGATTCGAAAATATATTTAACAATATGGTCAAGTTTATCTTGGAGCACGTATTTATATCCTTTGGAAAATCTTCGAACTCTCATAAAAAAGTTATTCATAATTGTCGTAAGATTGTCTTTCGGGATCTAGAAAAAGAAATAATAGGATTATAAATCGGAAACTTTATCGATCGTAAGCAGACAAAAAAGAAAGCAGTCGCGTCAATCTGGCGAAGTACAGTGTCCTACTTATTTTATACGGTTTCTGTGATACGCTTCCGCGCATTTCGATGAAATTATTATTTAGTTCGGTCCGTTTGCTTCGCGAATCGAGGAAGCGACTACGGGTGAGAAATATTTTCTGCCTGATGTGGTAGCTATGCATTCCCCGGGGAATTCGCCGCACACTGTGCCTCGCCCGGCCGTCGAATACACGCGACAGAGCTTTCGCGTAATAGAAACGATTCGCTTCTATCTTTCGAATATACGACAGGTGCTACGAAGAGAGAGAAAGAGCTTCGATTAATTTCGCTCCGAGAAAAGGGCTCGATTTTGGAATAAAAAAAAAAAGAACCCAATTTCCGTGATGCCGTACGAACGTTGTTATCATCGTTATCATCAACCCAGATGCGTAAAAGTGATTAATATACCAGACGAGGCAAACATACATATCCTCCTATACAAAAATCATTTTAACTCGCATTTCATCGAGATAGTTTGTCATCTCGTATTACTCACGTTTTAGAAATGAAAAAATTCTGAAATTTCTTTCACGTTTTGCTACGTTTTGTTTCAGCGATTGACTGCGATGGACGTATCTAGTCTCTCTTTCTTACTTTCACTCTGTTTTGTTCGTTTTCTTTACTTCACTTGCTTCGATGCTACGACAGCAAGACGAAACGAGAGAACGTAACGTCGCGAGACACGGGAAAGCACGAACTAGAAAAAAGCGACTTCTTTCATTTTTAAAGAGAGGGAGAGACAGAGAATCAGACGTTGCAGTCACGCCTCGAGAAATTCTTGCAACTTCTTCGACGGTTCACTTTGTCTCTACTGTTAAATTTACGCGTCGATAAGCGAACGCCAACGACGTATGACAAACATTAGCGATTCATTAATTACGCAAACAGAGTATAGAGGAAGACTACAAATTGGAAAGAGCGGATTTATAAGTGTAATATTCGCGAGTACAGACTGCGAATCGCACCGATTTTGATAATTGTCGAATTTTAATACAGAGAATGTCTAAAAAGTTGCCTATTGCTATTAAAAACAGGAAAAGATAACAAAAAAAATATTTGATATAACTTTTAGCACTATACCGAAGCTGAAAGTTCACTAAAATATTAACTTAGCGGTAGCTGGAGAAGAGGGTACATATGGAATTATTCGTACTAAAATTCAATCACGATCTGTGATGCCTTCATTTGATACCAAGGCACAATACAAGTGTTAAAGTTCTTAAATATCAATATTTTCTATATGTCTAACAATTTTTTTTTTTTCAATATGTGTCATAATATTTTTTAATGCTAGAGTATAATACCGTATTATCGTTATTTATTTAATCTTATGGACGCAAAATTTTTACGAAATATAATAATTAATAAAAAATTCGAATGCCGGTAGTGGGCCAAAAGTCATAAGCTATGTAAAAACTAAATACACTATAGAAAAGTACAAATTAAAAGGCAACTTTTCAGACCAAAACCACCCCTCCCAGGTTAAGAAATTAAAAAAAAGTACAAAATCGACCCAGCCTAATGTTCATACCACGCTGTCTCTTTGTTTGGTCGAAAAGGAAGATAGCCAAGACTAAGAGCGAAGCAACTGTGCGGGAGTAAAAAAGAGAGTTCTTTCATTTTTAAAACACTCTGACAGCGTTGCAGCGCCTCGAGAGCTTTGGAGTTTAAGAATGGCTGGACTGAACCCGTGAAACGGTTGGAAAGACTCTTTAACGATCATCTTACCTATTTTTTTTTCCTATTTCAAACGGTAGCAGCATGTGAGCGCATGAAAACGCAATCTTATGCTCCTCCATTTGAACGAATCCTTCGAATCTTTATTAATAATCTTCATAATAAAATAAACCGATATATAATGTGACCGATTTAAATCGAATATGTTATGCTCATATGAACGTTTGTAAACCAATGTAAGCATTTGGTTGTCCTAAAAGTTTCTTTCGTTTCATAAGGAAATAATAGATGCACAACATTGTTTGTTTTAGATTACGAATTTATTTAATTATTTATGATTCATTTTGTTCTATTGACAGATAGAAAGACAACATTTGACAGATTAGGTTTCATGTTTGCATGAATATTGCCAAATAAAGCAGCTGCTGACGTTTTTAGGACAACCTAATATGCAGAACATTTGGAAGTGTTTGATCGTTGTTGCAGTAAATACAAATTTTTCTTTAGAAAATTGATTAACAAAAAATAATTTATCCTCCTAAACTATTCGACTTTTCTACGACACATTTTTTAAGGTTATCAAAAGTTTCGAAGATATTCGAGTGGATCGATTCAAATGGGTCACCCTGTATAAATCAAAATTACAGGATCGGTCAAAGTAGCATAATGTTTAATGAACGGATTCCCTTCGTAATTTTCGATCTCGTAAATCGTTGTACCGTAGTGCGACAGCTTAAATCGTAGCTATTAATTTCACTTTTATTCTAATTTAATTGCCCGTCCTTTATACTCGAAGAGGTCGTTGCCGGTAAAGACGTCACGAAGCGGGATTTATATGCGCGGTGCTCTTTAATCGACCGAGTAAAAACGTGAGTTAATAATCACCAGTCATTTTCTGCTTCGAAACTACCGAAATTAACGGTGGTGGTGGGCGTCGAGCCATGATCTCTTCAGACATATCAGTGCTATATCAATTCGGTGTCTCTAACATCGGTGCCGTGTCAGTGACGTACCAGTGAAGTTAATTCACGTATTTCCGTCAAGTTTGATCAGTTTCACGACAGTGCTTTTAGATATGGTGAAGTTTACAGACGAATAATTAACGTTACGATACCTATATCTGTAAAAATCACAAAAGTATCATTGGATTGGAAGTCATATATGAACGTACGAACGTTGAACCAATACTGAAAGTAAAAATACGACAGTGAGCCGACAAAATGTAGATTCTTCCATTGAAATTCAATGAAATAATATCGTTTGTCACTGACACTGATGAAATATCACGGATTTGTACCGACACAGCACCGATATACGCGAAGAGGCCATCAAAGCGATGATCATGGCTAAGAACGAGCATTTAGGGTGGTACCAATAGAGCGAGAGAGAAATATAAGAACGCTTGGACGGGAGAAGAGGAGAGAAAAAAAAGCAAAACTATAATTTACATTTCGTGACAGGACATTTTTGCGAGGGTAGAGCCTCCCACGCATCGCTATTAAAATGGCAAATACGTTGCATGTCGCTTCTTTTTCCTTTCCTTCGGCCACCCTTTATCTCTCCCTTTCCATCGACCACAAGTTTTTTCCTTTTATACTCCTCTGCTTCCCTCCATCACCTCTTTTTCTGGTATTGGACGTTAACCAACTGTAAGTCTCGACGTCGTTATCGATTAAGTGGACACTTCGAAGCGTGGAGAGTCGCCCTTTTCTCGGACGGAAGGCGTTGCCGAACCTTTACGCACTCATTAAGCACCCGTTTATCGCCACTGCCGGTACTAATGCTTGACTTTTACGAGACTGCCAAACATGAAAATCTTTCTATATATTTGTAGCAGATGTTTGCAAAGCGTATTATATTCGGCATGGAACATAACACGA
Source organism: Ancistrocerus nigricornis (assembly GCA_916049575.1). Classification (NCBI taxonomy): domain Eukaryota; kingdom Metazoa; phylum Arthropoda; class Insecta; order Hymenoptera; family Vespidae; genus Ancistrocerus; species Ancistrocerus nigricornis. Next base: position 9,517,366 of record OU696669.1, on the reverse strand, counting down.
GTATTCGTTATTTAATTAATATTGACCATTGTTAAGCGATGCAACATACCTAATTGAAAACCTTAAAATATGTCGATTGCGTGTATCAGCTTTCACGCAAGCAGCGTCTAATGAATAACCAATAATTAATGACGATGATAACTAAATGCATTTCGATTTTAATTTTGAAAGGGCAATGAATTCTAGAAATTAGAATTAATTAAATTCAAGAGATTCGTAGAATCGTATCCTTATCGTTCGTGTACATCTTTCTCAGTATCCTAAGTCATTATATATTGATAGCATTGTCCGTCGACACGAATCGCAAATGGGTCTCATCTAGTCGGTAGACGAAAGTCGCAAGTACGATCGTTTCAGATATCCAATGGATTTCCTCGCCCCTTTGAACCGTAGTTTAGGTACAAGGAAATGGAAAGGGGACCAGTGGGAGTCATCACTTTCGTACAATAGATCTCTCTCTGTTCCTCGTTACTAAGAACCTCTCCCCCTCTCCATTACTATCCATCTCTTTCGTCATCTTCATATATAAGGGCACGTTGACGTAATCGTTTCTCCCTCGATAAACCCAATTAACTGGTCAGTAATAAGGGATACTCTCGGAGCAGGAAGGATAACTGTGTTTACTTGTCCAACGAGAAACCCGGATATTCCTGAGACAGTGCTGCAATGCCATCTTACACGGCTCGTAGATAAGATTTTCTGTTTCTTCAATTACAGAGAGAGGAGAAAGAATGTTGAACATTCTAGATCAGAAGTAAATTATGATATCATGGTAATTATAAAGATGATTTTTCTTAAAAATAACTAAAAAAACTTGATAATTCGAAAATGGACATTATAAGATAAAAATACCAGTTTATTAACCTGCCCTAATCTCTGACCTGTATTTTGCGAATAAGTTTGAAGTCAAGTGAAATATTCTCTTAAAACGTCCATAACTGGTACTTTTACCTTAAATAATATAATCGACGACGTAAATGACTTTGTACCGAATTTTTAACACTAACGCTACCTTACCTTCTTTAAATTAAACATCATCATATACAGAATCCTAACGAACCTCACATCGAAACACAATACCGATCTTTAACATCGAATGATTAATCGCGCTGGGCACGTAAGACTAGGGTGAGATAGGAGGAATTTAGTTTAGAAATTCCTACGAAAGGAAAGGATTACGGTTATTCAATTCTGAAATATCCATTGATCGTCCTATAAAGTATTTCGATAGGATATTCGCCTTTGCTCCCTTGCAACTAAACTCATGTGCATCTGAATATTTACCTGTATTATATCGATAAAAGGGATCCCGTGGTAATAGACGAGAACGTTCGTAAATTATGGCGGGGTATCGAGCTTCCGCAGAATTTCGTCGGTATGCCGCAGCGTCGTATTAATTAAACCGTTACTCGATGGTACACTCTACTCCCCCCTTCTCTTTCCATCTACGTACACACACCCACCTTCCCTGGATCACGATCTTCGGCATAAAACTTTCTCAACCAAAGGCAACTATCCTCTCTGATTACGTTAATCGCATTAATTAAATCTTGCCAACACATCCTGTACTCTCGTGGGTGGTCCATCTCAAATATACCTACTTACCACGTCCTGGAACTTACTTTTTCTTCCAATTCCTTCGTGCGGAAACTTTTCTCGCGAATTTCTCTTTCCCCATAACTGGCAGATCTCGGCAGCGATGCAACGTGTGTGTAGACGAAGAGCGAGTAGGCGAAGTCGCGAGACACCTCGTCGTCGCGTGGAATCTTGTAACGAGGAAAATTTTACAAAGCCAAGCAGAGGTACCGCGAGAGAGATCGTTCCTCGTGCTCGATAATTAACACGCTACGTGCGAGGAGGAGCTCGAAACCGGTAGCAATTAGTGCAGGCCGATATGTAAAATGAATTATCGCTCTGGGCTTTTGCCGGAATCCCTGTGCTTGGATTGTTATTGCCCCGCTACCGTTTTATTGAATTACAAGGCAAAGCGGACGCGTAGATATGGGAACAATGCGATTGTCACCGATGTCATATTGAATTTTTAATATCCGAGCAGTAAATCCTTCCTCGAGCGATTCTCTTCGCCATAGATTAATATCATTATACAAGTATCGTCCGATGCTTGATAGGGGATCAAATAGGACACTATAAAATATCTAATGTGTATGTCTAGTGTTCATATTATAAACTATAGATGATTTGTAAGTGTAAATATATTATTTATAAATGAATCAAAATCAAAGTCAAGAGTCTTAAGTAGATACATTGTTTTATGCGAGGAAATGACGGAAAATGAGATTTTTTTTTATTATTGCGTTATATAAGTACTTGCAATTCGAATGAATTTTGTACAATATTATTATTAACGAATAGTAGGAACAGAGTCGATAGAATTTTATTGAATACTATTACATGTAGTCCTTTTTTTCAGTTTGTCTTCGTTTATATATTTAATCTTACAAAAAAAATTATCTTTATTACGCAAACCCAAAGATTCACTTTATCACGTCTGGTATCAAACAAAAGAATCGAAAAAGGAACTGGCGAAGTACTATAGTACTACATTTTTTTTAGAAAATTCTTACGTTTGCCATCTTCTCCAAATTAACCCTACATTATTTATGACATTTAGATAACTAATGCAGATAATAGCTTTAAAAAAATCATTTACCGTACATAATATACCTATTACACCAGTAACACGTCATCGATTAACCTCTCTTTCGCTTTCAATCGGAAAAAAGAACCGATTGTTGGTAAAGACGGAAATGGAATTTAATTTCATTGAATATCCGACGTTCGCTAGATCTTTCGTAAAACGAACGAGCACGCGGTGAACGACAACGAAGACAACGACGAAGAGAAAAGGGGGCTCGACGCGTTACTCCCAACGTTCGAAATCTCGGTGACGTCGAAATCTCGTCGTGCCACGTGGCGCATGATGTGCCTCGCGTACATCTTCCTCCTTCACCGCACCCGTCGTCTCACCCTTTCCTATCCTCGAAAAATATCACCAAAAATCGTCCTGGCCTCTCCTCCGCCGGAAATTAAAGATTCAACGAGCCGAAGGTAATTTCGGGATGAGGTGGGAGGAGTAGGTAGAGCGAGGGAAAGGGTGAAGAGAGAACAAGAGAACTAAGGGGTGAAAAGGGATGGTGACAGTTGAAAATGGAAATCAATGCCGTGATCTCGCGAACAACGGCGAAGTGTTACGTTTCACGATATCAAATTCGTGGGCACGAGCGATCTGAGAAAAGGTTTCTCCCGATAAGATTTTCGTCCAAAAAGATTCGTTTTTCTAGAAAATGCTTTTAGATATTTCATTATAAACTTTGATAACGTGATATAAAAATCTCATCTTGTTCATTTCAGGAGGAATGCGCTTCCATGTTGGAGGATTTGAGCAAAAAGATCAACAACAAGCATCACGAGGTGCACACGCATCCTTTGCTCTCGATCTTCAAGATGGCCGAGGTCGCGGTTAAGCTGCCATATAGCAACGAAGGTAGAAGCGTGTCAAGGTCATCGAGTCTCGTCCTCCTACTCGTGCTCCTCGCGTGCAGCGTTATCGCGTCCACTTCGACGTGTCTCGTCGACGATTCGTGACACGGATAGAGTCACCCATCCTAGATGAGAAGAGGAAGAAGAGTCTCGAGAGTTCGAGTGTTTAGAATATCAACGAGTTAAGAACACGAAAGAGTGTCGAAAAGAGTCGAAAAGGGAAAGGACAGGAGGAGAGGGCCAGGCGAAAGACGAGTGTGGCAATGCGTGTGCGTGTGAGTGTACGCTGGGTGTACGTGTGTGTATACGGAAAATCGTAGTTTTCGTCTTCTCGTTTTTTCGCGAAAGATGGAAAATAACTGTTACAACGGGTCTATCTGACTATCCAAACTTGTTCCTACAATCGAGAATCGAAACGACTTTGAAGAGCTAAACGTAACGTAACTTTTCGTTTAGATTTCAATATCGTCCCGAAAAAAACACTGAATATCGGTGCTAGTAGTACAAGATCGCGATGAGAGTAACAACGTTCGTTCAAGATACGTACAGCGTGAGAATATGACAAATATTTTTATTTACATTTATCTCGCGAAAATTGATTCCAGAATAGAATAGAAAAAAACGAGATTGTAGTCGTGCCGTAGCAAAATCCAACGTACAGAAACAATCGCAGTTATCTGCTTGACCCGAATGCGAAAGGAGTTCTTCCTGATCTTCCTCGTTGCGTAAGAAAGAGATCGCGTATGCAGGAAGTGGGCATATGTCCAAATACGTAGCTCGCTGCTGGACCAGCGACGATATTACAATTTCTTCCAAACGATCTTGGCTAATAAAACGTCCGATCACCGTTTCTGTATCGACCAAGAGCAAGGAAAAGCTACGGCACGATTCTACGAGCTAGGTAGTTGACTAAAAAATTTATCAAAAAATCTCGACGCGAGCTTCGTTCGAATTCGTATTTTTAACGCATAGACGATCGAAAATCCTACGAAAGTGAAGCTCGAACACGATCCTCGATTGCCTGGAATGACTTCGCGTGTATAAATCGAATTAGAGAGGCGGAAAGTCTGTAAATGACTAGCACTAATTAATTGTATAATGAATTAATCGGCAAGCTCCTCCCATACTGGACCATTAGGTGTTTGTTAAAGTTGAATCCTATAACGCAAGCGTGGCGTTTTCGGGTTAATCGTACGAGGCTCGAATAACGTAGATCAAACTATAGATTGTTAATAGAGATATAATAAAGGTGTAATAGTAGTAGATATGCTGCATAAAGACAAAAAGAATTATCGGGGTTATACGAAAAAGTATCCTTAAAGCCTACCTTACGCATAATCATTCTACGAATGGTGGTGAACAATTTCCTAAGCTGTATCCAATGTGCGACGTTCGCAAATTTCTCGGGAATTTACGACTTCCGATTATATAAGCAAGATACAAAGATCGACGAAGTAATGACCCAGGAAATAAAAATATAAATATAAATTATCATTCGCTTATATGGGATACTTCGTGAGTGAACGACGATACTTCGGGATGTATGGAAATCTACGTGTCACGAGTGAATAATAATCTACACGTACGTAGTATACTGAGTTGTCAAAAATTAAATTAAATGATTGTTGTATAATCTTTAAAAAAATGCCAGACGTCGCATGTGAAATATTTCCAGTTCAAACGATACATACGCGTCCATCGTGCCAGCATAAATGTACTTAGCTATTTTAATCATTTGCTCTCTCGTAAGAAAATCGTTCTCAACATAAATAACTGTTATTGTTACAAATTATTTCAAGCTTGATATTAACTTTCATAACCAAGAAACTATGTTACGTGCTATTTGCTCTTACAGAATATTTTTCACCTGTTTTCGCGTACAGATGTACGTCCTCGAGTATTGTCACTCATTTATAAATCACCCTGTATATATACACAATATTATATGTAAGTATGCGAACGAAAGCAGTTACGAAACAAAAGCATCGACGATAACGTAATACATATGTCCATGCTAACGAACTTCGATATATCGTTTGTACATGAAACTTCGCGTTGTAGTAAAATGTTAATTTTATTATGGAGAAATCGTCAATTTAGAATCTTAAGTGATTATTTGTATGATCGTGTTGCTCTATATGTGATATGATGGATATGAGTGTATGCGATTTGTCTCACGAGCATCCCAACGAATCGTTTAACGCGCGACAATGTTTTTCTTAACAAGTTCTCTCTCAACGTTGAATCAAATCCGCGAACGAGGATTTAAAGCAATTTTTTTTATTCCTTCACTTTTTTGTTAAAATAAGATATTATTGAACACTCTTATCACGAGAATGTACATAGTTTTACAAATTTTTCATTAGATAATCCTGTGTGTAACCAAATTTGCTATGGATTTCAATATCGCTTTGCTCTTTTCCGAAAGTCATAAACTTCTTTGCTTTAATATTCCTACTATTCAAATAAATTCATTCGAAGCACAATCATTTATATAATAAAAAAAGTAATAATAGTAATATAAACGTACGACAACTTGATTTAGCATTGAATGAAATAACGATCAACAGCTCGTGCGAGATAAATGTAGGAATGTAGTAGTGGATTCTTTTATTTTCCATCATTATTTGTTTTCATTAGAAAAAACGTACTTTATACCCTCGTTTACGGTTTCGATTCATTAATCGACAATTTCTTCGTTATACATGGACGTAAGTTCCAGCATTCTTGCAAGCTCGATTGTTTCCAGGGGTGAAACGTTAAAAACTTATTTCTCTCTTTAACATATATTACATCTGTAATCGAATACAATGCACGGCACAATATCGCAATCTAGTCGACATGCACAATGCGTTGATTTTAACGAGAGAGAGTTGGGATGAACGCGAGCGAGATTGGATGCACGTGACGTGGCTATCGGAAAAGCAATAATGTATAAAGTTTATGATCCACTGGCACATCGGTCGAAGGGATAGAATATGTAAATCTCACGTTATACATAGACACGAAGACGAATATGCATACAGGTACCCGTAGAAGAAGTCGTCTGTGTGTTAAATAGGTAGAAATTTGGCGAGTGGTATATGAGCAATCGTCTAAAACGATCCATTATTTTGGAAAGACCAAACGCGTGCCCGTAGGAATGTGTAAATGATCGAGATCGATAATACGAAGTCCATTCGTCTTGTAATCAACCGCTGATTCTTTACGAGACATATTTTTGCGATAGATTAAGGGACATAGACACGCTTGAGCCTCTCGATAAGTCTACATTGAATTTTTTTTTTTTTATTCTGGATTTTTTTTTTTATTCTGGATCATCGTAATGTTTGACGATGAATATTTTCAAAGGTTTCGTTTGGCCCGAGCAAAATGCGACGTCGAAGGATCCTGTTAAATCGTATTCGTTCAACTTCATTATTTTCTTTCTTCATCGTTCGACGTTCCTTTAAAATATTGCTCTCTCTCTTTCTCTCCCTCTCTCTCTTGTTGTATACTGGAACTGTATAGTAGTTCTATATTCTATATTACTCGTACAAAATAAGCTGACCGCTTTACAACAGTGTACTTATAATGCTATCTGTAAATTAAGAAGCGTAGCATCTCCGATAATGATACGCGAAAGTTATTCTAACGAAGTAACAAACGGAGTATTCGTTGATACCGAATTAATTTTTTTCCTTCTTTCGTAATTTCACGCTAGGTTGCAAGAGATTCAGGAAGAAGGATCTCCGGCCTAACTGCACTTAGCGCTGGCGTTGTTTTTCTTCGAACACACGCGCTACTAGTTATACGAAATTACATAGCGTGGTGACAGAAATTCTCGTTCGAGAATATCCGCGCTTCGTGAGCATGGCAAAGATAATTTTGTATAGAAGTTGGGAAACATTATTTATACGAAAATATTCAAAGTACAGTTAGACGATCATTAACGCGCAACGTTATGCACTTGATCACGAATTGTCTCTTCCATTAATTTATACGAGAAACAAAGTGAAACGAGCCAAAAAGCGAAACAAACGAAAAAAAAAAAAATAACTTAAAATAGAAAAAGCAACGGTCAAAGGTTTATTATTCAAAGACCGATGCAATGACAAACTACGGTGGTTCCAATTGAACATATCAAGGCCTCTTAGAAAAGGCCAGCCAACGCGCGATTTTAATCTGGTTTTACGTAGATTCAGTTTTTTCGAAACTTTTTTTCAACGGAGAATACGATAAATAAAATACAAATTAAAGGAGAATGATTCGTTTGCACGTATGTTGTGTACATACGAATTACTTTGATGGTAAAAACTGTACGGTTCATGGCCTAACGAACGAAAAGGTGAGGTGAAGAGCAAAAAGGAAAAGAAAAATATATCTCGATATGCGCACTGGTACTTCTTAGTGCCGTATGGATAATAAAAAGAACGCTCATACGGCAACGTCGCTTCGTTAATTAATTAACGTTGCGTCTCGTGTTGTTATTGAAATTCGTGGCAAGCGAATCATTATCGTACTATGGTAACATTTGTGGCAGGGGTCAGATATTGATTTTCCACGAGCTGCAAGCGGTATCGAACGTTAAGGATATTCCAACCCCTAACAGTAAAAGAGTTCACCCACTTACCAATCTCTACCTTACCGATCAAACGAAACGTAACTTTTGGGAAGGGCAATGACCATACATCGGCATAATAGAATGTTTTTACATCCTTCCATGATTGACAGTTGAAATGTTATTTTCCAAGTGTCATTTAAATAAATTGTAATTTGAAAAATGTCTATAAGCTATATTTTTCGATCATAGCACAGGGCAATATTCGAAAATACATTGATTAAGAACTCTAAAATCGTAGACTCGTCAGACTCCGTCGGTAATTTCCTCCTTGGATTGTGTCATGTCGTTTCAGTAATATCGGTGACGCTTATTCACATATTTTCATTCAATCTTTGTGATTTGATGTCAATGTTTTTCGAGATGGCTAAGCTTTACAATACGATACGTCCGTGAAAAAGGCAAAATAACATTGAAAATAATATGTAGCCACGCAGCAAGGATACTGAACTGACACTGACAGTAAAAATACGGCACTGAGCCAGAAAAATGTAGATGCGTCCATTTAAATTCAATGAAACGGTATTAACTGTCGCTGACGCTAATGAAATTTCATGGGACTGAACTGACACGGTAATGAGATGCGCGAGAATACCATAAAACGGAACGAATACACGAAAGCTCGTCCTCTTAGAATAAACTCTTGCAGACGCGATACACCTTATATGCCTATAACGTATACATATATACATACACAGCACACAAGTATAAAATATGCAAGTATATTAATACATAAACACACACATGTATAAACATACACATATTTTTTATTACTCCAAAGATATTCTGACCCCAGCCACACGTGCAACGTACTGTAAATTATAAGGACTATCTTGTCTGTAAACATATTCGTAAGTAGCGCACTGCTATAAGCATGCTTGAACCTTCCTAAACGACTCCAGATCTGAATCCTTGAGTATTATCAGTACTTGTACGTTATACTCGTAATTCGAGTGTCGTCGGGATAAAATCAGCGGGAGAGTATGGGGAAGAAATAAAAGACGGATCTGTTATTTGTCATACGTGAAAAAAAAAACGATCGCCTGTAGACTGATGATTCCATAAAATGGAATATCGATCGAAATTTATCTCGGCTGTCTGGTTATTGTCGTAACTGTTATAAATAAACGGCTGTTGAATTTCATGTGATTATAATGCGATACTCTCTATCAAAATTTCTAAAAAAAAAAGAAAAGAATGGGTTGCAAAAATGCGTTAGAATATTTCTAATTCGAACTCGATGACTTTGCTCTCCGATAAATTTCTAGTCTAAAGGAAGATCTCACTGTCGGGGAGAAGAAATGACGCGAGACGTGTCGACGAAATCCGTCTTTGCCTAAGAATCTCCTTGATCTTAAAAACACCCGTAGAAGAAAACCCGAAGTAACCTTGATTGTATATACATATACATAATAATATATATACAATAGATATACGTACAGCCAGAAGCAATTATAGCGCTTGGTGAGAGAGCACCCATTCCATTTTCTCGAGTTTTTCTTTTCACATATTTTCTACAACAATGTATGTATCGTCTCCTGCGAGAATATAGTTGCGCTAGTATAATCGTCAAATTAAGAGCACGGTCGTGCAATCGTGTGAAAATAACTTTTCTATTACGTAAAATGGCAACCAAAATAACAGAATCAAATTGAAAACTAATTTTTTTATTGTTGCCGATGCTTTATTCTCTAACTAACCAAATTTGGAGGAGGTAATTTGACGCGTGCATCTATAAATCGCTTAAATTTTCAATATAATATTTTTTCAATACGTACCAAGTTACGATGTCGCAATAATATTCGTCGTTCTAGCAATAGCATACGCAGAAAAAATGAGAAAATGAATATTGAGAAAATTCGAACGAGATACATCCACCAGGCGCTATTGTTGTACTTAATTACCTAACGACTAGTCGTACGAAGAAACGTTCGAATAACTACCGTCGATGTTCGTACTTCGTTCGGAAGAAGGCAAACAAAAAAAAAAAAAAGAGACAAAAATTCGAACGCTTCCAGTGCCATTAAGAGAAAAAAAGACAACCATGGAAATACGTGAAAGCGCACTCGAAAAATCCGCTTGAAATTGAAATATGGACGAACGAAAAATAGGCAAGAGAGCTAGTTGTAGCGCTATGTGAATGTAAACGTCTACGGTATATTATTTAAGAGTGCGTGAGTGTGGGAGAAAATGCGGAAAAAAGAGAAAGAAAAACGAGCGTATACTTGTTACAAATTATTATACAGATGACTAACAATTGCCGAGGCGTTGATAAATAAACGATTAGGCTCTTTCGAGCCTCTGGGATTATAAAACACGATCTTCGATTTTCCAGGCACGAATCCTCGAATTCACTTTACAATGCAAATGGAAGATCCGACCCGTCGCGCCTTTCGTGCCTCTTCGATGGCCACGATCAATGCCTTTTACCTAGAATTCATTAAGAGCGTTGAATCATTTTTTAATGACACGTCACCCTTACGTTTCTCACAGATCTATAATTAAGCGGAGCCGGTGGTAATAAAAAAAAAAAAAAAATGTTATAACAATCGTAAGACGAGCGTTTGAGCGGGCATTAAATGGAGGCACGAACGGTGCTCTCAAATAAAAGCAGGCTGGATTTATACGTGAATCCATATGATGCAATTAGAGAGGTATCATCCGAGGGAAAGGTAAGCTCTTCCTACTTATGTACGATGCAAGATGACTGCCTGGCTGGCCTACATGCGATCGCGTAGAAAAAACGAGAACACCGAGGTGGTCCCCTTTTTAAAATCGTCTCGCTAATTGCTTAGGATCAACCGTAAAAGAAGTCGACGGTAAACGAGGAGTATGCGGTCGCGTTCATGCGCGCGCGCACTGCTGCACCTGTGACTTCTTTTACGCATACCTTTATCCATATCTATCTGCTTCTATATATATGTAAGTATATGTATATAGATAACGCATAAGAAACAACGAGAGCTAGCTTTTCCTCTCCCACCACCTCACTCCCTCTCTCTCTCACTCGCGATCGTGTTTGACGCGACCTCACGACCACGCCAGCTTAACCCCACTTACCCCTCGGCTGCACGAGCTAGGGAGGATTTAAAAGCGTATTTCAGCCTTCAAACCTAGCCTGCACCCTTCTGTTCAAGTGTATGAACTGTCAAAACACCTCGCGCAAAATAATTGGATTGCCGATGGATCGCTGCTGGGGGGACGATAAGGGTACCGGCTCTCCTTACCTAGATATTATATAAAACCACCGTCTTCTTTCTTTTCTTTTTTTGACGGATAGCTTTATCGACTGATCTTACTTATTCGATGTTAGAAGGAACGACTTTGTCGATGAACCGACGATACGTTCACGTCGTTAACTTCGACCGCGTATGTATTATAATTTTCGGTATCGATGATATTTGATAAGACGCATAATGTAGTATTCGAAGTCACGATAAAAATATAGATTTCAGAAGTATTTTATATTCTGCATACGAGTTGTGTTTAGTTTCAACGAATAATATCGGAGATCTTTGTTTTCGCGCATCCGCATTGCACGTAAATACTTTATCGATGTCATTTGCCATAAACAGATGATATTTCACGCGAGATACTTATTTATAAATAATTTTCAATCCTTGAATTTCCAATGTTCATTCAACTTGAATCTCGCGATGCGACGAAGGATCAACCGAATACTTACTCTTTTATATACGGGTATTATCCTTGGGATCCATATTACCGTGGAGTCTTTTGGCTCTATAAGAAATATTCACGAAATTTTCTTAGCTATTCATACGTCCTAACGAAAAATAAAGTAGCACAAACCTTCTTTCCATTAATCTACCTTCCTGTCCATTTTTTTGCGGAATTCTCATCCATTATATTTTCTCTCCGTCGGTTGCGACGTTACGTGTCAATCGTAAAACCACAAACGGAAGAAAAGGCGGCAGAAAAAGCTCGCCTTGTGGTCCGTAATCGGAAAGGGCGATAAATCGTGAAATCGGACTCTTTTCCCAAGCCAGAAGTACTTAAATCGATATCGTTGAGTTTATCTCGAGTGCACAATTCGTTCATATCACTCTGTCTCTCTTGTATATGATTCAATACACTATACTTTTAATTTCTTCTTAATTTTTTATAGAGAACGTTCGGAAAAGAAATTCTTTTTTGCAAATTTCTCATATTTAAAATATGTACCATAAAGAATATTACAACTTCTAATTTAACTTTTCTTCTGTCTCTTAAATAGTTTCTGAAATATTAACGATGATATCTACAGTCAAGATTTCTCTAGATGTCAGAAATAAAAAATTGTCCCATTATTAGTATCAAATGAGCTACATTTGTGCAAAATTTCAGATTCTTTTGAATTTTCGAATTGCCGAACGTTTCTTGCTACTCTTTTTGCATTCATTTTTACCAGGTACCACAGTGGCCTTGTGAGACCAGCACTTGTTTTTTCATTTGAGCCAAAATGGTCACCATATTTTTAGTACGAACTTTGTCTTATGACCCATTGGTGCAAGTTCAAAAATAGAAGTAGCAGTAAAAGTATTAAATTACCTTCGACTTTCATCTTCACCATTGGTCTATTTCCGTTCAGTTCCAAATTTACCATTGATTTTCATCGGAGTACCCACTTTGCTACAGGTTGCACTCTACTTCTATTTACTACCATCCATTCTCTTTTCCAACCCTCGAACGTTACTCTTTATACTTATCGCTGCAATCATCTCTTCTACCGTGTTGTCCAATACTATTATGGACGTATCGCATAAAGTAGCTATCTATCTGGCCATCTGTTCATCTTTCTCTCAGAACCATTCGAAGAACGAATCGATCCGCCGGATCGTCGCACTCTTGGAAGACGAGAAGATAGAAAGAGGCATACTCTCGTTCGCGCTCTCTCTGGAGAATGGCAGAATCTCATTAGGTCGAGGGAGGTGCGACTATGTTCGTCGCGCACACACGTGGCATAACCTGAAGAGTACGCGAGCGCGCAAGTCTGTGGCACACATCGTCGTGTCATCGATGAGAAGGGAAAGATGTGTTACCCGGCGAACTATTGACACGCTATCGACACGCGGCCGTTTCGACGAGGACGCACACAAAGGCGCATACGCAGGAACGTTGATGCTCGTGCAAAAAAGCCGGACACGCGCACACACCAAGCTTCGGAACCGATACGACTACCTCTCTCTCTCTCTCTCTCTCTATATGTCTCTCTCGCTCTCTTACTTTGTCTCTCTAGTACCGATGAAAGAGAAGAGTAGGGCTTAATCAGTTAGTCGATAGGCAAATTGGCTTAGAGGCACCGACCGACCGGGTGGTTTACAGAAGCAGCAACCCCGTGCAGTGGCCGGTGGCCGAGTGGCGAACCAAGAGTCTCTCTCTTTCTCTCTTCTTGTTTTCTCTTCCTCTCTCGCTTTCTCTTTCCCTCTGTTGCTCGGTTTTCCGCGAAACGATCGACGAGTACTACAGCGAGTACGAGAGAACGACGACGGTAGCGCGTCCTCGATCGTCGTTCCAGGGGTTTCCTCGAGGAATCGTGTTCGAAAATAGAGACAGAGAGATAGAGAAAAAGACCTGGGTGAATACGACGTAAGCTAGCATCGAATACGAGGAACGATGGAAAATTGAACGTTGTTCGGCTTTCCCACGTGCGATGAGGAATGTCCAGTGGAAAAAGCAAAAAATGGTCAGACTTCATCAACGTTCCTGAAAGTTTTTCCTCAATCTCGTTATCAAATTCGTGGCTCGAGTTCGCTACGAGATAGATGATATTCGACAAGCTGGGTCGGCTTCGGATCCTCGATCTTTCGATCGGTGACCTCGCCGTAACTTTGATTGCTTATGCGAGAAAACGTTGCAGTGGGATATCGTCGTGACGACGTTAACGCGTTAGAACGGTTCGTAGATTCGTAAAGTGCGTTTTGCGATCTGGATTGGCTGTGGGAGTTTCGGTATAGGTACAAACGACGACGGAAACGCAGTGGATTGGGCAAAGAAGATCGACACGGTAGAATGTGCAGCTGTTCGGTAAGTACCTTGGAATTTTTATTCAAATCTTGGAGCCATTCTTAAAAGAGTTTGATGTGCCCTGTTTCCTTCTCGGTCTTCCAGAAATATTAACCACTTTGCCTTATAATATCGCGTGAGACTCGTGGTGCAAATGTTACGACAAATATGTAAAGTACGAGTTGTACATGGTTTAATTTTAACGAATTTATTTTTTAGAATTTTGTAGTGTTCGTTAGTCTTTATTTTGGCAAGTTTACGAACTACATTCGTTTTTTCTCATTTTCTGATACTAGTTTCATTTTGTGACAATTTAAATCATAGGGCAAGGGGTTAATAAGACGTTCGTGAAACGATCGAAGAACAATCTGATTGTTTTGTCTTGATCCAAAAGTTTCGTGCAAATCTATTCCGTGTTTTAGGAATGACGAGACACTCTCTGGTGATCCTATGCTGCTACCTGTACACGCTGTTTGACATGGCAGCCTTACACTTTCCGTGAGTAGATCGAGGAAACATCGAAATGAAAAATGATATCGTTAGGGCTACTGTTTGCGAAACGACAGGAAAGAGATTTCCCGAACGCATTTTAGCACGCGTCTAGCGTAATATTCTTTTTGTCAGAAGCAACACATATTAGGGAAATCTCGATTCTTCTTTCGAAATTATCGTTTGCTCCTGAGGAGACGCTTATCTGATATCGTTGATGCACCGCGAAAAGGGCAATAACAAATCTAAAGCATGTACGAATAACTCAGAGTTTACCCTTTTTGTGCGAGCGACAACGATATACATTGCCCCGCCATCACCTGCCACTGTGTCGAGTTTCAGCGAGAAAGTATGCGAACCGGTTCTTTCCACGGAGGTCGAAGGGTGGCATATTAAAGTCGATAGCCTATCGTCTAGTACAATTCGGCTTTCGGCGAGAAAGCGCGGGTACCGGTTTTTTCCGAAGATCGAAAGGTAACGCACCCAAAATGATCGATATCATCCAAGTACGATCTTTTCTCCATTCACCACTCGTTCGAATCCTTACGTTTCTTCTCGACGAATTCTTCTGACGTTAGAGATAAAAAGATTTGTGAGAATGACTGATTGCGTGAGAGAAAGAGAAAGAGAAGAGAATATTCTTTAACCTTTTTGGCATAGATCATCGACTCGATTAGGTTGTTCTTTTTAATACGATCTTGCAGTTAAGTATGCTTGGATCGACGAATCTTTGCAATAAAGATCAAATTCAAACTCCTGGCAAGTTTTATCTTAAAATTTCAATGACGTACGTTTAAACGAGATATGACAAATAGTAACGAGAGGATGGCTTTATGATTTTATGTAACTAGGAAGAGGAGAGCGTGTTCAGAAATAAGCATCTTTATTAAAGATAAGTTGTCCTCACGTCCAACCGCATCGACGTGCGAGCACGATTATGGTAATGCGATTGGTATAGATATCGCGAAGTATGCCTACATATAAGATCGTCCAGTGTTCTCGACAGAGGTCGTAGGTTAGTATATTAAAACGTCTGCATGTAAGGAACACACGTACCTATCTCGGGTGAACTTAAAGGTGTGCCAAGCACGAAGACCTATTATGGCTTCTGCGATATTGCTGCTTCATCGGAATCGTGGCAATATTTTAGAGTCGCTCCATAGTCTTCGTAGACTTCTTTTCGAAAGCCAATCGCAAAGAATCATTACCTCTATCACGAAGGAAAAAAAAAAATATGCGAACGATGCTAGTTCTCTCGCAGAGTATTCCCATTTATCCTGCACTTTTATCCGCTACCAAATAAATTACTCGACAGCGACGGAAGCCTCGTTCTCACCGCGCTAAACTTCATTTTACGGTTATATACCGTTCGGAACGGGGGAAAAATGTTCGAGTGCACCTTTCCTCCCTTCTCTTTTCTTTTCAATTTTCAGAGAGGCCGAGTCCGAGGATTACGGTAGAAAGGAGGCATCTCTATCGTTGAGAGACATCCTGCCGATAAATCCAAAACAGTATGACAAGCATAGAGCACCGAAATTTTTGGGACAACCGACCATCGTTTACTTTCACGTCACGGTACTCAGTTTGGATTCCATAAATGAGGAATCTATGGTGAGTATTCGTAGATAGGAGTAACGAAACGAAGGAAAGATCCTATCGTTCGAATGAGTTCCGATCGGTCACATTTATAGCATCGAATTGCAAACGCAATGAATACCGATAGCCGATAGATCGTTCAACCTTTTAACCATTTATACCGGTGATACGTCTTCATTCTTCGACGAAAGTACCGCCTGATAAAATTCATTGGCGAGATAACCTACTTCTCTCCCGGGAAGAATATTTTTCCGATAAAATCATCTTGCATGCCGAGCCTTCTAAAAATAAAAGTCCGATCTGCCGATTTCATCGAGGCGCTCATCCATTCGCGGATCTTACTTCGCGCTTTCCAATTTATTTGAATTACACTGCACCCTTCGTTTTCTTTTTCTCTCTCTCTCTCTCTCTTTTCACAGACGTACGTCGCCGATATTTTTTTGGCTCAAAGTTGGCGTGACTCCAGATTACGATTACCGGAAAATATGTCCGAAGAGTACAGAATATTGGACGTTGATTGGTTAAATAACATCTGGAGACCGGATTGCTTTTTCAAGAACGCGAAGAAGGTCACCTTCCACGAAATGTCTATACCCAATCACTATCTTTGGCTTTATCACGATAAAACGTTACTCTACATGTCCAAGTGAGTTATCTCAGCGAAGAGTACTTACCTCGAGTACTTACCGTCCTGCGAAATCAATTTCTCTCTGTAATGAACTTTTTAGGTTAACTCTGGTTCTCTCTTGCGCGATGAAGTTCGAGTCGTATCCGCACGACACTCAAATCTGTTCGATGATGATTGAAAGTTGTTCGTATAATTATTATTATTATTATTATTATAATTAATCATCATTTTACTCGACGAGATCTCTTTATTACAACTATTAAAGCTTACATTTATAATTACAGTATCACACACGACACAGGATCTTGTCTTTATATGGAACATGACGGATCCTCTAGTAGTAAATCCAGAAATTGAGCTGCCACAACTCGATATATCGAACAACTACACGACCGACTGTACGATCGAGTATTCCACTGGCAACTTTACGTGCATACAGATCGTCTTTAACTTGAGAAGAAGATTGGGATACCATCTGTTCCATACGTATATCCCTTCGGCCCTTATCGTTGTCATGTCTTGGATAGCCTTCTGGATCAAGCCCGAAGCAATACCGGCTCGCGTTACGCTGGGAGTAACGTCGCTCCTCACTCTCGGTGAGATTACGTTACGTTAAATAAATGATGAAATAATTAAATAAATCGATGGTTTCTTGATCTTCGAGATTGTAAATAATTATTTCTGTTACACTATAACTCTTTTTTCCAAAATATTCGATCGCTACTCGCACGATAAATCGAGAATAAAACGAAACGTGCGCAACTTTTATTCGCAGCGACACAGAATACCCAGTCTCAACAATCGCTACCACCTGTCTCTTACGTAAAAGCTATCGACGTATGGATGTCATCGTGCAGCGTCTTCGTCTTCCTGTCCCTCATGGAGTTTGCCGTGGTCAATAACTACATGGGTCCTGTCGCGACGAAAGCGATGAAGGGCTACTCGGACGAGGATCTCAGGGAAGCTATCGATGAATTCAAGGTTTCCATATTTTATTTCCACATATTTACAAATAATGATGTAATTTGATTAAAATACTTTGCGAAACCTAATCTACTGGCAAAATATCAGCTACTCGTCGATGCTTAACCTAGTCGCGATTTAACAAAGTAGAGAACGAACCTGGGGAAGGTAAAGAGCATCCTTGACTAATTTCGAGATAAAAAATGTCACGAATAATTTGTTCTCCAGTCACGAGGAGCATCGGCTCGATGGATTCTTCAAAATTATCCGTGTATAATCGAGAGCACTTAACGAAAAGTCGAGTGGAAGAGGTTTAAAGCTGTCAGTGCCGTCGTAACTCTCGTTGACTGGCAATGAGACTACGAGGGAGTTATATGAACGCAAAAAGAGAATTCGTGAGATCGTACTGGCTCATTGTCGACGCAATTAAGTGTTAGCTTCGTTTTGGTGGAACGAGCGACGATGAATGTTTATTAAATTTTTCACGAAACGTCGCGCACCCGTGTATACATTCCTACAGGCACTCTGCTTTTGCGGTACGCAGAGTATGGAAGCGTAGCTGAACTTAGTCGGGGCTCTACGTTGCGTTTACGCGCGCTAACACGTGTGTAAACTCGAACGATTCCCTTGGAAAGGCACGATTATTTACTCCTCTCTCGCGCAAATAGATCGCTCGTGTTTCGCATGTAAAGGTTCTTGTTAACGGGACTGTGTTGATTCGCTTTAAATATCTCACAGTCTCTTTCAATCTTCCTCCACTCGTAAGGAAAGCCCTCGATACCCCGTAATTAAGCCATTCTCGTATTTTCCAAAAAAAAATGTGGATACCTGTCGTTTCAGTTCTGAATTCATACTTGCTGACATTATCAAACGAATATACGGAAACCATGACGACTGGTAGTATTTACGCGTTTATTCTTCGAGTCGCGAAACTTTTCGTACAGTACTTTCCCAGCGAGGAAAGCTTTTTCTACCTGAAACTTTGCTCGCTACGAGGAACGTTTCCGCAACGTTCCGTTGGTTTATGAATAAAATTTACGTTATTTTACTGCCTACTCGTTCCAGAATAATGCATGCCGAGAATTGTTGTAACTTTGTTCGAAACTTTTCCCGCGATCTTTCTTTTTCCTTGGTTCCCGCTAACGCACTTATCATTACTTTGCTTAATACTAAAACCTGTGATATCGTCTGATATTTTACAGACTCCGATGAGGCCCGACTCCGAAAGAAGCAGAAGTCCTGTCAGGCCACCTACCGTTCAGTACGACACTTGTTGCCAGGGTAGAGCGACGGCGATTTACATCGACAAGGTCTCCAGATTCTTCTTCCCCTTCTCGTTTTTCATTCTAAACGTCGTCTATTGGAGCACCTTCCTGTAAAGTGAGAAGAAACTTCGGCGTGCTGCCGATCGGCCGTCGATCGAATTAATAGACATTCGTAATCGAAGAGAACGCGATGTTCTACATTAAAGTGCCTTTTATATAGAGAATATATAATATATACATGCTATCTCACGGTAAGCGCCGTGTGATGTAACTACCGAACGGTAGGTTATAAGACAAAAGTCTAACCAAACTCATTATTATTTTTTATGTAGAATGTATATTTTAAATTGAATGTTATACTTTTAGTTCGGTCTAAATCCTTGAAATGACTTTGAGTCAAACCAAACGATAAACGAACAGCCGATTGAAAGAGTCTCTGCATTATGTATTGATATATCTTGTAGAAAGTTATTTCCATTATTTACAAATAATCTTTTCGATTTATCCTTCATTTCACAATAAGCTACTACAATACCTATGTAACAGATAGAGATTGATATTTAAAGAGACAGATAAAGTAAGAGAGACATCGGATCTGGATTGCTTTCAAACTTGTTTATTTTTGCAATTTTTTATTATCTCAAGGTTCTTAAATGTTCTTGAAAAATTTAATAGAAAAACTAATTGTTTTTTTATAATAGCATTTGACATAAAAAATGATAATAAAAGTCTCGTTAAATTTTCATCCTATCAGCTATCGTTCGATAGTTATATCAAACGGTACTTACCGTAGGGTCGTATCATCGAATTGTTAACGCCGAGTACGTGTGCGCGATTATCTCGAAAGAGCACGTATCTTTTATTCTATGTTAGTAATAAAGTGACGAATTAAATTCGTTCCGTTCTTTTAAAGAACTTAGCTTTCAAAGAGATATAGAATTGCTTTCGCGAGGAAGCAGCGACTCGCTTACTTGATCGAAGATTTAATATTACCGCGAGCCACACGTAGGATATTGTAGTCTTATCGTTGGAATGTCCGACCATTTGTGGGTTTTACTGCTAGACAATAATGTGGTATCCCTTATGGTAAACCGCGTTGTCGCTACACCGCCTAAGTTTAAGTATAAGAGCATCAAAATTACAAAGTTTGCGTACAGAGAGAGAATTTGTCTTTGTAAAATAATATACATATATAATTATAATATATATAATATATAGGTATATACACAGACGTTTTCCGATCGATACTAGTCGCGTAAGGATTTTTATCATATTTCTTATCGTATCGAACTATTGCAAATTTTTTTTGATAAAGCAAAAGATCGAACGAACATTTAGAGTTATACGTGATCAGCGTTAAATCATTAATATTATTATTAATATTGTTATCGTTATACGAAAAGCAACAATTTATACATAGAGGACTTAGTAAGTTAAATGATTTTTGCTTACGCGTCGCACGTTTGCGAGTGCTACCTAAACTATTAAATCTATAGGATAAAATAAATTCAAATACTTTGTCAATAAATTAGTATCGAAGGTGTCCCTCATTTTTTAAGGAAAGAACAACTTTTCGTGGTAAGTAAATGCAGTTTTCTATTTTGTTTAAAGTACATACAATTTGGAATATTTTCGAACAAATCCTACATGATTCTAAATTGTAGAAGTTATTGAAAAGATTTAAGAAAATGTACGAAACCACATTTCCCTGACCCTACTAATCACTCTATAGAATATTTTTATAGGGCAGAATAAAAATTTGTCTTCGTTATTATACATTATTAATTTACAATAAACAAAATATCTGTAACTGTATCTATAAAAATTTTTGATATTCAATGTATCTCTTCTCAGAGATCATTCAAGATAAAAAAGAAAAGTTTTTTAACAAAACTGTAATCCTCTACATTGGAATAGTGAATTTAAAAAACCTTTTTGGTATTAAACTAAAACACTATTGCATGTAGCTATTCAAGACTTAATAATTTTGCAACAAAAGAAAATCGAAAAACACTATCGTTTTTAAGCGAAATGGTACTTCAGAAACATATTTAATTTTTGGCAAAGTTATAAACATTCTCGATGTAAAGTAAACAATACAAAAAAAGATCATAAAATTTGGTTAATAAGTATTGAAGCAAACGCGTCTATAAAATAAAGCAGTTATTTTCATCGAATGGGCACCCAAAACGGTTGTTCTTCCCTTAAAGAAACAAATGCCTTCATAAGTTTATCTTTCAACTTTTACGTCATTAATATTCGAGATATTAAACAGGCAGATCAAATATTGGAGGGAAGAAGAAAGGAAGAACTCGGGAAAACGTGAATAAAGACAGTACTTTATTTTCATATACGTCTGCCGACAGTTCATTATTTCATTTAATATTCGATAATAAATATATTCTTGAGTCATCGAGGTGGGTTCCACTGATGTGCATCCACGTGCAACCTGCTTTAAAACTCTGGCAACGATCGATCCACGATCGGTTATATGTTTTCCTAGCAACGCACGGATAATCGCTCCCAGATTCCGTCGCTCGATACGCACTTTTAAAAAACGATATCGACTCGCGATTACGAGAAGGTAAGCCCTTCGATTAGGAAAAGTTCATTTTCGTACGGATCCGTCGATATTCGAGATAACACTTTCTTCTCGGCTCTTTCTCAACCGTGATTCCTCTCGTAAGTGCATATACACGTATTACACGATTTCTCATCCGCTTCTGATCTCTTTCTCACTCTCTCCCCTCCCCATTCTCTTTTTCACACAGAGACAAACACACTTATGTACATGTTTCGACACTCTTTCATGCACTTCCCGACTGTCCAGCAAACGTCTCAAACTCGTATTGCTGCGAAACCTTCTGAAAGTTTTCTAATCCCTGACTAAAGTAAGGAAAGAAAAGGCAGTCTCGTACAAAGGATCAGAAAGTGGAGCAATCAGGGTAAGCGACTAAATTCTCTAAGGAATGTGACGCCTTCTCTCTTCTTTTTTTTTTTTTCCTTTTTTATCATTAAGTATACTATTTACGTTCTTTACCTCATGCATGCATACATGCACGCGCTTACGAGTGCGCGCATACACACACACACGCTGATACAGATGAACACACGATCCGATGGGACTCGAAATCGAGAAAGCGAAATATGGGCGACTTCGTCGCTTTATCGAACCAGCTTTCTCATTTTGCTCGTGAAAATTAAATATGCGATCGAAGCGAATTAATATTTCTTTTTGTTAAGATTCACGATGGTTTTGTATAAATAGAGAATATTACGTAACTTCTCGTCTTTTTACACGGGAGTTATCTTGTAGCATCATCCTTGCACAGGTTATAGATCGTAGCCCGGTAGATAAACTCGTAATACCGCGCGATCAATATTTAATAATAGGCTATAGAGCAAGAAAAGGCACCTATCTTACGGCGCTTTCATCTTGTAATGACAACGTCCTACTCGATGGATTATCCTCTTGACGACAAGGGGCAATTAATCGAAGTGAGCCGATTCTATGTTCTCGAAAAACGATTGGCTTCCGCATAAGGGATCATAATTATAGTACTTGCAGACAAGTCTTTTGTTTTATCGGGCTCGTTTGTCATTTAAATTTACTCTTTAGAGATGTTAATAATAACTTGCCGCTCGGCGTTGCTCGGTTAACCTCTTAGCCGTGTACTGCAATTTTAAAAGCGTGTACGATCCTACATTGCGTCAAAAAAATGAAGAGACGACGAATATACTCGTTAAATACAGAATATATGCAGCTGCTGTGAATTTTAATTAAATTTTAACGAAATGGCATTTGCTTTTTTCTTGAAATTGAAAAATCTCTTTTTTATTAAAATATCGATAATTTTATTGCACAAATTCATCAATGCTATTTGGAACATTGAGAAATTCAGGAAGCCGTTTTTTATTCAAGAAGATCAAGATTTCTGATACTTGACTGCTTCTGACAATGAGCAACAGTTTTACCTTTCAATTTCTCTTGAAAGAGCTGGATTTCAGCAAGAACGAAGCAAATACTTTGAACGAGGTGACACATAGAAAATTAGTATACGAATAAAGAAAAAATATATCAAAATGTTCTAAAATGTTGAAAATTTACGAATATGCTTTGACTTTCGAATAAAATTTTAATTTGAGTAGCACACGGTAATTACTTTTTTCGCGTGACGAGTATACTCATCGTATACAACCAAGAGGTTAAAATTCATTATTAGTTCGAGCCCACTCATAGTGTCGCTCTTAACTATAAAATTTTATGTTATCGTAGAAGCTTAAAAAAATCGAGCGGCGAAACCACGAAGTGTCGTGTAATCGAGTCGAATAATTAGAATCGATTGATTTTATCGTTATTACCGGAAGGTAAAGCAAATTATCCGATGTTCGTGCACTATCACAAACGTGACGTAGTTGTCGAACCATTTCGACACGATACTCTCATTTTCGTAATTAATTTCCTAACTCTGTAATATTCGATACTTGAAAATACTTAAAGAAAGTCGACCGGCAACTTTGACGATCGTCGACGATACGATTAAGTAATGAGTTTATTTTCAGCAGAAACCAATATCCGATAGAAATTCTAATCAAGTATAAAAAATATAACCAACGATCGCTGTAAAGTATGACGTAACGGCTCGTCGAGTTTTTCAGTATAACTATTAACGAGGTATCAATTTAATCGGTTTCGCACATTCCACATCGTTACGAGGAGTAAGTGAAAGACAAAATTGAGGATAAAGAGTGTGATCGACGATGGGAAGTTTAATTTATTTTGTCTTTTTTTCTTTCTTTCTTCGAGTAAGGCGTGGAAGCTATCGGTTTTTTGTTACGTCGAATTGGGATCGTTTTTTTTTTTCTTTTTTCCCTCATTACAGTATCCTTACACTCGATTTTCTCCTTTCTTTTTCTATCGGTACTTCGATCATTACTTTTATTCAATTAAAAATAACATTATTTGTCGAACATCGATATAGAATGAAATTTTCGAAATCTCTAAGAAACGGATAATTGTTTTTCAGGGCCATTGGATAAATCTAAAAGAGTGCGTATTCGAAGATATATCGTAAATGTGTGTGTCAAGAAAATGTGCATCCTCTCATCTCGAGATTTTCTCTTCTCGCAAGGGAACGTAAGTTCGTCGCCTCTCGACGAAAAGCCTTCGATCGTTGCCAGGACGATGCGTTCGAAGGAAGCCACGCGAAGAATCTTCCAATTCCCGAAAGACACATTTATTTCTAGGTATCGAATAATCGATCGTTCGCGCTACGACACCGCAACTTCCTTGTGAGCGAATCGTTTCATCTTCCGAGCGGATTTGGCATATCTTTTTTATTAAAAGCAAGTATTGACTTTGCCTTGAGCCTTGATATATAACTATATCGAAAAAACAGTTGATTTTATTATTTCAACGTTTCCTTCAAGGCAGATAAAAATACGCGAACTCGTATAGTAAACGTTTTATAAGATACGAGACTTTTAAAAGTTCGAAGAACCTAAAGGGGAACACGTATGGACCGTTTGACAATCGACGGAAAGAAAGAGAGAGAGAAAGGGAGAAAAAATATACATAAGTTTGCCGAAGGGCTTGAGAAACTATCTTCCACGATAGATCTTTCCTCTCGACGAAAAGCGACAAACTTTAACTCCTCGATGATAAACATTACCTCGAATTATTATTAAGAAAATATACAAACGTAGAGATTAAGCCTGTAATGAGGCTTCAATTTACAAAGTCAAAATTGACACTCATTTACAATGAGGCAAAATTTGAATATTGTGACGAAACAGAAAAGAAAATCATTACAAGCCTCGAACCCCTCTCATTAGCAGACCTGGAAATTTCTGAAATTACGTCATTTGAAATAATATTTCAATATTTCAATATTTTATTTTGAGGATTACTTTTTGTTAAATTTAAAATTAAAAAATGACGTAATCGATAAATATTTTTTCTTTTTAAATAATAGTATTGGTAATAAAGGTTCCCAATCAATTATTTCAAATAGTTATTTACTATTTTCATGCCCAGATCTGCTCATTAGTAACTGAATGACCCGTGAATGTTATGGATCGCCCGTCGACGCGTCTCGTTTATCATATTTTAACGTTTCCTTTACCGCGCGCGCATGCATATGTGCGTTTGTCTCCACGTAAGTGAAACATGTAGCATGGCTAATTCCTATGTGATAAACGTAAATTTTTAATATCGAGCTCTCGGTGTATCAGGAACATGCGACGTTCGACGAATCGCTTCTCTTTCGACTGTGACTCGCGTAGAAGTCCATGGACGGCAAGTGTCCCGGTTACAAAAGAATCTCGTTCCTTTCTTTTTAAACTGCGAACGATTACAACGAAGGGGCAAATTTCACTTTCTTTTTTCCCTTTTCTTTTAAAACGAGGGTTAAACGATTCGAATGAAAACTTCCTTCTCCTTATAACTAAAATCTCGTATTCTATTAAAATACGTGGTCGCTATACAGTGTGTACAAGAGTGTATATGTGTGTGTGTAAATTCTTTTTTAGGTTATACGCAGTTCAAGCAAGAAAACTCGTCAAACCGAAGCTCTATGTTGCGTATATGTGTATGTGCCATTTACATAATGAACGATAGTCGGACTGAATAATTCGCTTTTGCTTGAAAACATCGATTCGTTCTATCTCTCTACCCATCAAATCTCCATCTCTCTTCTCGCGTATCGAAAAAAAAAACCGGAAAACGTTGAAATTTCCTCTTACCCGTTCCCGCCCCCTCGCAAAAGCTCAGAGCGATAAAAGGAAAAAAAGGATAAACATCAGACGATAGACGGACGCCGTGCATTTCGCTCCTTGAATTCTTATTTAAAGTTATTATGTCACTTCGGAAAAATTGGCAGTACGGTAGTGAATTGAAAGACTCGTTATTTTTTCTTATTTTCTTCTTCCTCCTCTTCTTCTTCCTCTACGAAACACGACACCGACGAAAGTGACTATCCATCGCTTTTTTTAATCGTTTTTGGTTTTCTTTTTTACTTTTTTTCTTTTAATCTTACTCGCTTATGTTACTCTTACGATTATGTAATTAATAACTGTCTACACACGGATGGCTCGTTTCAAGCACAAAGTACAAAACGTGATCGATCGAACGCTATCGGTTCTATTTTATAATGCGGAAATTTTCTACTTATTTGCGCGCGCAAAATGTATCATTGCGAAGGAAACAGAAGAAAGAAATAGGATCATCGACATTCGCGAACGATAAGCGTCAATTAGAATCGATAATGTAACGTGAAAGTTCGACTTTATTTTTGCAGAAGCGTTAAAGACTTTGTATAATAGAAGGTCCCGTAAAACGGATCAAAGAATTTTGCGTTCTCATTGACTTTAACCGACGACGATCATCGCAAGGATCGAGAAAAGTTTCATAAGTTTGGCACAGGAAGAGGAGCGTTAAAGTTTCTACGGCTATTGCAGTTTCATATTCGCCATATTGTAATGGAAAAACTGAATATCACGTTGCGCACTGTGTGCTACGCTCTGACCCATGGCGAACGAGGTTAATTTATCTTTAATCGCTAATCCTGACATTTTCACGCTCCCCCGCTCGCATTACATCCTTCTCTTTTTTTTTTTCTTCTCGATTCTAATTTTAAACTGTTCTTACATATTCTTTTTTTTCTTTTTTACTACTACCTTGTACAGTGAATCTAACTGTGACTTAAATGACAAAAGACCTTCTTCTTGGTATAACGTGTACTCCTACTCTTTGTCTCTCTTTCTCCCATTTTTCTTCCTTTGCCACACGCATTGCTCACTCTACGCACATTCTCTCTCGTAACACCTTGCACACATTCAGGCACGCATACTAGTTTGAAACGATTTAGAATTTATTTTATTGCGCGATGCGTAGTGCTGCAAGTGTGTATGTGTCTCGTATGCGTGTATCTGTGTTTCTGCTTTTCACTCGTAATATAATATTATGTAATATAATATATGTGTCTGTGTGTATTATATATGTATATGTATGTATATATAGACATATATACATACATATACGTACATATGTATATAATATTTCTTTCTCTTTTTTCCTTTGACTCGAAGTTTAATCGTTACATACAATTACAAAGTTAATTACATTCAACGCAAATAACGTTTCTCGCGAACTTCACGGAATATTTACAACCTAATACGTATTATCTTGGTTACATGGATATCAGTATTGTTCCTTTCATCTCACAAAAACGCGTGTGATATTAGAACGCGCTTGTATCGGCCGATCGTTAGACGAAATATCTTTCCTTTTTGATCGTTTCATCGACTTTCCTCTCTGCATTGCTTTTTTCGTGGATAACAATACACTCGTTATATCGATTCAATGATTAGCACATTAACGATAAATTAATTCTTTCGCTTAAATTTTTAATAAATCTTTTTTGCAAAATATACAAAATATAATACGTTACATCGATATAGAAGTGAAAAATATTCTCGGGATATTATTTGTAGTGTTAAAATGTAAAAGCTTAAAAGAATGTATTAATAAAAATGTTCTTACGTCCACCGTGAAAGGTAAATGAAACGAAATCGGAAAGCGTCACAACGATCGATCGTACAGCGAGACAACGAGAGGGACGTTCAAGTCGACTTCCGTAATTTTGAATGAAGTATCGTCTAAAATACCACGCGAACGGGCGTGACCGAACGCGGAACTTTGAAAGAACGAGGGCATCATCTTATTTTTAGTTTTATACAGTATAAAGGTACGTGGGTCCCTGTCTTTCATTTAATCATTATCTATTTTACACATGGACAATAATTTCTTCCTCTTATCTCTTTTATTCCGCTTTATAATGGACATCGCGGTTGGCATAGATAAAAGTTAAAATAAACGTTGTTGCTGGTCTTCCCCATCGACAATTCCAGACCGGGACCCTTAGCGAATCGCACTTTTACTGTGTGCGACTTTGTCACAGGATTTCGTCTCTCTCTCTTTGTCTCTCTTAACGAAACATCCTGTGAGCAAAATCGCAAACTAATTATTGTAGGAGATCTTCGGGAACCACGTCGTTTCGTGGAAACTTGGTAAATCGTAAATTCAATGTATCTTCCTTTCTAAAGATCCTTGACATATAATTTCACGACTACGGAGAAGATGACTACGTATTGCCAATATTACTTACTTGCCGAATACTTTACGTGGTTTCAAGGACACCTTAAAAAACGCTAGTAATTATTACGAAAGATTCTAGTTTGCGATATTAGGTACATAGTACACATGAATGAATTAAAAGGAGGAATAGAGAAACGGTGAAAAATTGTCGGGAAAACGACGAAGTTCGACGTAGCTCCATCGTTTAACCAAAAGATATACATAGATTTATGTATCCGCGCGTATAATATTCGCGCGCTTATCGCGATCGCTCGTGATCCTGATTTAATATCTAAAAACCTCTGCGAGATATGAAAAATAACTATGCGACTCGGAGTAAGGCATATTATGGTGCCATTTTATAATTTCGTAACTTGTCTATTTTCCTTATCGCGACATCGTAATTATCGATAAATTGTTTTTTTTCTTCTTCTTGCAAACTACCAGCTCTCCCATTTTGTATTCTTTTTGCTTTGTAAGATAAACAAGTTACAGAAAAGGACGCAAACAACATCATAATATATCGAACGTCGATGAATGTCAATACAATAACATCGATAAAATAGATTCAAATAATGATTCAAACTTGCGTAAAAATTCTCGTTTGAATCATCATCGTTAGAATCATGCACCGCATCTTCGCGAATGACCTTGGACCAATGAGTTCGATACCTTCGGCACACGCACCGTTAACATACATAGTCATACGTCATATGCGCGAATTAGACTTTCGACAGCGTTACCGAAGCACCAAGAATTCATGCTCGAAACGTTCCAACGAGACCGTGAGTTCCTGAACTCGCTTAATAACATTTTTGACATCGATCGCTATTAAAATCCCAGCGTAGGAACGTCGATCGAGCTTTCTTCTTTTCACTTTTCCCGAAATCGAAGGATTTCTTTACTATGATGAAAATAAAAGTGAAAAGATCCATTGGCTTCGTATCTCAAAGTGATCGTTATTCCTAGATCTTCGATCGGATTTCTTTCTTGCGCTATTTCTTCCTCGAATCTTCGACCCTCTATCCAAACACGTAACTTGAGAAACATCTCGAAGAATTGTCCCGATTCTTAAATAATCCTTCGATTATTTTCCAGGCAGTAGCTTTCTTTCGAACTTTTATCCCGTCGACTCGAGTATTCCTTTTCTCTTTACTGTAACGTGTACATTGTATTGCTTTAACGATACTTTAGATTATCGGGTTTAAATAATCAAAAGCGGACAGGTTCTTGCAGTAATTCAATCGTTTTTAAAATTTAATGAAGAAGATCGAGATGCTTATCGACGAAGTAAATCTCCTTTCTTTTTTCCTAGTTATCAATAAATAAGGCTAAAGTCGAAAATGTTTTATATAACGATTGTAATCGGATATCGTCGTAGTTAAAGTCCCGCGAATGTTTGAGGTGGAATCTTAGAACCAGGTAAATTTGAATATTCATATCGTAATAGCTTAATCGGAGTGTTTGAATTTGGAAATGAGATCGTGGATCCAACTCATTTGTAATCAGTCAGCAAATTTCGAATACTTCAGCGGATAGAATATAGGCGAGGGTATCTTCTCGTGGTAAAAAGAAGAAAGACCGTGCTCTAAATTCTTCGATTAATAAAATGCTCGACAAAGAACTCGGAAGGTTAAATTTAAAATCCAATATTATCTACTATGCACGAATTATTTTATTTATAAGAAGAGATAATGCAATAATATAAATTAGTACGGAATTATATCGTGAAAGGACGTTTTCATGTGTCAACATTGGTAATCGTATTATAGAATTACACGAATATGGCAAATTTTCTATGACTCCAGTCAGCCGCAAAATGTAAACCTGCATGCAACTAACCGATAATCATGTAATTACGATAATACCAGATTTCCCGTATCACCGATAGACATTTCATTACTTAAACTACTTTCGCTCGAAAGAGCCGAATTAAATTAGTGGAAATAATGTGGGAAGTGAGTTCGAAATTGGAAAGATTCCGCAAGAAATCCTATCGGACGAGTGGAGAACAAGAGATCAACTTGAAAATTTGTTGATAGGTCTGCCAACTGAAATGGAACCGTTCCCGCCTACCTGACATCTTAATTTTCTAACAAAAGGAGTAGACTCTCGTGGGAAGTCGATCGTGTTCACGGCGTTTTTCATTCATTGCCGGTATGAGAAGCTTTAATAGATCTCTCGCTATAAACCGTAAGTTTCTCTCTCCCTCTATCTCTTCTTTCTCTCACTTTCTCTGTATTCTTAAAAAAACTCGGCCAGGATCCGGTCCTTTTATTAACGAAGCACATGCGAGTTCGGAGTAGTCAGCAGTTTTTAAAAGTTATTCGCAACGAGCGCACCAATCATGAGCAACGTAGAACTCGGTCATCCATTGTCGTCACTTTTTTTTGAGCTTGAACCGAGTTTCCGAAAGTCAAACGAGAGAGAGCTCCTACGGGAAATAGCTTTCCTCTGTGTCCTTTTTAAATCCAGCCTTCTGGAACGTTTAACGAAAAGAGAACGAAAGAGAGAGAGATGCGACAGCCAACGCATATATAGGTATATATAGAAATCTGCGGATTATAAGAATGTTTCCTGAATAGGCATCCAGACTCGCGCGAAATTCTACCAGGAATTATAATGCAACTCTAAAAGACATCGTTCTTATCTCTCATTCAAATCTCGCTTATCCTCATTTAATCTTACTGCGTGTATGAACTGCAATTCTACATAGAAAAATTAAGTTGACAAAGTATAATACTTTTTTATTTAAGGATTTGTTCCGAGACAAAATCTTTTTGAAAATCTAGGTATTCGTGTATTAACTGCAAATTTCGTGATATGAAACATCTTTTTCCGTTCATATTTGAATTGTTAAATATTAAGCGTAAAATATTATACACTATTTTGTAGTGAATTATATTTACTTTTAAAGTGTCCGAACGTCAAAACAAGATTTGCTTATAAGCATGTACAGAAACAAAAGTTTAAAATACCTAATAGATTATCAAACTTTTTTCTAGAGAAAATTCTTAATTGAAAAAATGTTATTCTTTTTATCAACTTACTTTTTCATATAGAATTTTATTTTGGAAACACTCTCTACTACACCTATTACCGTTTAACTTTCAGATACAACCAAACTCGAATTCTGAACCTGTACTTATTTGAAATAATAAAAAAAAGATTGTCAAAACGAGACGAAATTTTATAAGCGTTTAAGCTCGTTTTTACGAACACTCTTACAGACTAAAAATGGAGTCGAAAGATTTGCGAATCGAGATTCAAAGCGTCGATCAAAGAGAGCAATAAAGCACCGCGGAAAGAAGCCCAAACGATGGAATCGGTCGCATAATACGAAAATTCCAACGAAAGCCGCCAGTCGATCGGTCAAAGTTGAAAGGCGAAGTTCAATTTAGAAAGTCGATAAAAAAGAGAGACGATACGTGGACGAAGGATGGAGCTTGCTCGTTCGTACGGCTATCGGATTTCCGGAAGTTAAACCAGCTGAGAGAGTGAGAAAGAGAGAGAGGGAGAAGTAGGCCTTGCCGTAGTGGGTATTCTTGAAAACTCGGCCAGGGTGGTGGAAGCTAAAGAAGAAGACCAAAAGAGAAGAAGAAAAAGAAGACAGAAAAAAAAAAGGAGACAAGATTTGCGAATGTCACGTGAAAGAAGGAACCGGCAAAACGGTCTTAAAAATGAGAATAACGGAACAGTGCCGAAAGATGGAAAGGAAAGCGAGAGAGTACCTGGGCGGTTTGCACCGAAGCGAAGGAAAGAAAAGAAAAAAAAAAAAGATAAAAGAGGGGAGGGAAAGAAAGAGGCTGAAAGGAGCAGAAGGAGAGAAGAAAAGCTCAAGAGTATCTCGAGAATAAGTGAGACGTCCGTGAAAGTGCTGCTGATGGCGCGTACGCGTCTCTTTTTGTCTATACGCTAGTCCGTGTCTTTCCAACGTATACGACGAACGACGCTATCTCGGCGATGCTGGCTAAAGCGGGAGAATGAGCGATAGAAATAACACACTCGACTCGGTTGCTTGCACCCGAGGAAGGTGGAGAGAAGAGTAGCACCGTCGAGAGCCGAGAACTCTGATCAATATCTCCGCTAGATTATACCTCGAGGCTCTCTCCGAGTTACTTTGAGAGAGGGAAGACGGCTAGAGATAGAGACAGGGTGAGAAGAGAGATAGATGGTAAGTTGCTACTGTACGGTCGATGACCAGATAACGAAGAACTCTCTGATTTCAATTTTGGTCAGGTGAAGACGCGATAAGCACTAAGTAGGTACCAATCCAAAGAAAGTTTTTCCAAATCTTTAAAGAACGAGTTTAAACGATCTTTAGAGAAAATCATCGAACAATGACGATTCGAAGAGAGCGTGAGAGGAAAAGAGAGAGAGAGAAACGACGAGTAGTTAAGCCAATGGGAACGTATTCGCCTAACGACAGATATTCCGGCGGTTTACCTCTGTGCAAATTTACCTTTGACCTCGTTTCGAAGGATCAAGATCCTTTCTCAAACTGGCTTCGTCCTCGAATCGAGCGTCCAAGCCTCTCAAGATCGAAATTCGAGCAACGAGCTTTCGTGTCCGATTACCGACCGATTCATCCACTCGTCAGCTGATCGGCTTCAATGGCGGGTCAATATGCCGTACGATACAAATTTTCGAGGAATCACTCGGTAAACGCTTCGGCGCGCTCGGATAATAAATATGGCGAAGCTTAACCGGGAATATCATGGACCAACGAGGCAAACATTTTCGGATAAACGAATTCGAATGTCAAGATTCGAGAATATCTTTCGTTGATATTCCAAATAAATCTCTCACGATAGATCACGATCGTTGATCCTTCTCTTGGCATAGAGTCGTCACACGTACGGCAGACGTTACAGCCGCTTAAATGACGAGCTATCCGCTTGTGCAGATTATTCGGATCATAAGGTCATACTCTACGCTCGAGCGACGAATATCCGATATTAATTAGCGTGTAATCGAGTTTTATTATAGCTTCGTCCTTCTAACTGGAAGTAAGCATCTCGATCTTAAAGCGTAATCCAATAATCGCGAGGAGAACTAAAAGGGTGCTTGTATAATTATCGTTCGACCTCGACAAGGAGGATGGGACAAAAAGTCGTTGCGTTTTACCCTTTCACGGGTTACAAGATATTATATATACTTGTCGGCGAGCGTAATCGGTTTGCGCTCGAGGGAACGATAAAGCTTAATTGGCGTCAATAAAATGATACAGACGAGGATTTTCGTTGGAAAGTCTTTGTTGAACGCTTTTGCTTCGTATTCTTTGCCCGAATAAGCTCGAATTCGTTCGATCACGGAGATATCGATTATAATTTTCAAGTGACTCGAGCGAAGTGATGCGATATAATCGGATGCGAATAAATCAATTTCTTCGGGCCGTAATATGTGCGATAACGCGTTAAGGTGGATCATTCAAAGATAACGATTAAATTACTTGGTTGGCCATTCACGTGAGAGAAATGGAGGGAAACAATATTAAAATGAGAGTAAGTGAGAAAAAAAAAAAAAGAAAAACTTATATCATACAAATAAAAGAAGCAGCGCAAGCCATCGAAAGTAGCCGTAGGATTTTGAAGTAAAACGAGAGAGCTCTCTACTGCTCGGAGCAAATGGAGAATATACGATCGAGCAAATTTATCTAATGTGCAACGATCCAACGAGAAAGAATATAAAAATAAAAAAACGATTGATAGCTCACAAGTCCGTACGATGTCTCGTACAGACGATAACCGAGCGCAAAAGCATCAGTGACAAGCGATACTCGTTCTCATGAAAGATCCCGAAGTTGTCGACTACTTCCGGTGACTTGTGACGCGCTTTATACATCTTTTCTCTGTTCTTTCTTGCTTTTTTTTTCTAATTACTTCTCTGTCCTTTCGTTCTTTCTTTAAGTGATCATTATTCAAGCTCACCGTGTTCGTGGCCAGATTGCCGTAGTTCGTTCTCGTAGCAATCGGTAGAGAAGAACGATGATAATTATAGGTGATCTTATTAGTGGATATGGTGATCGTGATTGGTCTCGATCGTACTCAAGCGGTCTCCGAAAGCGGAAGCGGTGGCTGCCCACCGGAAGTAGTCATGGCAGGCGCGGTGGTGGTTGTGGTGGTGGTGGGGACCGGAAGTGGCTGTAGGGCCTGCATGTCACAGGTGTGGGAACCGCGCTTCTTTAGGTCCTGGAACAATTGGCATTTCGACTATGTTTGAATGTTCTTTTCTTCCTTCCTTCCTTCTTTCTTTTTCTCTTCACTTTCTTATCACTCGCTCTCTCCCCCTCCCCCCTTTCTCTCACTCTCTTTCTCGCCCATTCGCTCGTCCTTTCTTTCTTTCTCTCTCGCTCCTCTTTCTTTCGCTCCAACACTTTCTCTCTCTCTTTCTCGCTCGCTCGCTCGCTCGATCGCTTTCCCTCTCATTTTCTCTCTCTCTCTCTCTCTCTCATTCTCTCTCTCCCTCCTTCTCTCGCTCTCTTTCTACTCTCTCACCCGCTCTCTCGCGCTGTTTCTACGTCAGCTAAGACAGATTAAACTATGTCTATCTCTCCTCCCTCGCCTCTCTTCTCTCTTTTACTTTATATCCAGCACTTCTCGGTTCAACCGTGTGGAGAACACAATTTAGAAGAAAAAGGTGCAACGCTCGATCAAGTGTCACGGTCGAAACTCGGAATGCTAGATACACGCTCCGACGAACTTTCAAGCAGTTCGATCGACTTTTCAGGAAAAACGCTCGTCCGATAAAGAATGAAAGCTATTCTCATAGGTGGAACTGAATAAAATAGAGATCACGAATGAACGAAAAAATAAGTACCCGACTAAAGAACGTCGAATGAAAATGTATAAGAATGTTTTACAACGATCGCTAGACAGGAGGAAAAAACTACGCAAGTTTTGAAAGTATGAGACAAAAAATGTAGTCGATTTATAAGGAGCGTTGCTCGTCCTAAAATAGTGTCGGTCAAAATATTGAAACAATCTAACGCTAGATTCGTGAGCTGCGTTATAAGAGAGAAAGAAATATCTACTTTTTATTATGCATGTATATCTACGCTGAGACAAGAAAGGAGGGTCAAGTCGTTTTTCATTTCTCTTTTTTTTTTAATTTTATTTCTAGAAGTCTAGGAGTCGTGAAGTATCGCCGAGTTAGTTTTTTAGTCGAAAGAACGTAGAGAGAGAGAGAGAGACAGACAGACAGACAGAGAGCGAGAGGGAGAGAGAATGAGAGAGATAGAGACAGAAAGAGAGAGAAAGTGTGAGAGAGCGAGCGGAAGAGAGAATGAAAGAGACACATGATCACGTGCAAAGAAACGAAATCATGCGAACAATGTACAACAAGGATAATTATGAAAGGAAAATAACGAGTGCAAAGCAAACAACAATAATTTAATGAGAAACATTCCGATAAAGGGGAACAAATAATGTAGGAACTACGAAGAATTTAAATCGTATGTACAAACGCATGCTTCATGCGTAAGATAATTTTTAAAAGCACGGTCAAAGCTTTACGATGCTCTTTTTACATCCCAGACTTTATCGCAACTTTTATATCATATTTTCGGTTCAAATACGAGAAGTATGAAAAACGAAGTGTTTCGTTTCTCACACGATTTCGTGACCTAAATTTTTAAGCTTACGTTAAGCAAACTATTTTGTCGTGATCGAAGTAAAGTATTAACCGCTTATCTTCAAAATAATGCATTCGCTTATAATTACATTGATTGGATCGCGCCCGCTGTTATTTATTACGAAAGTTGTTAAACTCTATAAAGTTGGACGTTGTGTACGCTCGCTTTAGGCTCTAAAACTTGAACTATATCCGAAAACATGCTCGAACGCGCATTGCGGTGACCTTTGCGATTCAACGTATTCGTCATTGTCTACTCGTCGTTGCTGAATAGTCAACGCTAAATCCTCTTTTACTCGAAGACAGTATCGTCCGAGCTAATAATTCCTCGTGACAAGTCTCCCTTACGTTGAGCTGCGAGTAGCACCGCAGTGCAGGTGCAACGATGCACCTACCGCATCTACTACGACGAACAACTCCGTACAAGCTTTCACGAGATACAGTAATACTTCAGCAGAAAGAAATTTGAGCTATTGCATTTAGCGATATCCATAGGAAGATATAATAAAAGAAATAAAATGATTACATCCAAAGTTGAAAATAATCTCAAAGACAGTTCTTCGAGTTTTTATTCAAGTAGGTACTATACGTAAACGAGTACATCATAAATGATTTACCTTGCCATCCGAGTGTAAGTACATGTAGAAACTAGATGAATTTATATTCGACGAAATTGGTAGATGAAAATGCCATATAAGGAGGTATTCTCGTAAAATTAACAGTTGCATTCACGTACCTATTGTATCGGATAGGGTCAAAATCTGAGTAAGCGATATAGCTTTTTAAGATGCTCGTGCACAAGTTTACAAATTTTTTTTCATTCTGTCAAACGTTGTGAAACATCCGACTAGGAGCAATGGCATATTTCAAATTTGTATGGTAGACTTAAAATTATGTTGAAAACGTTATTAAACGTTCGTTAACTACGTTGAAAAAATCTTTCCTCAGAGGGGGGAGCAAAAAGGTATAAGTACACGAAGAGAGCGGAATCTCGAAACGACGAATTCTTATCAAATGTTATTCCTTTAACGCTGTAGGCGTTGGCCTCGTTTTAACGAGTCGTTTAATTACACGAATATTACATAAACCGTATCCGTAATACTCGCGATATACCCAACCAGGTTAAAGTTCGGCATAAGGTCCAGTGGTAGGTTCCCTGGACCCTACGATCCTAGATACGCGGCAAACTATGCCACTAATTCCAAGCACGCTAATAGTACGAGTCAACAATCCATAAAGATCGAAATAGCGATTGAATGGACCAAAACTACCAAGATGCAGTAAGACGAGAAAGAAAATGATTGCCTCGTCGAGAAAAGTGCAGGAGAGGATTACCGACGATATATTAAGAAGCATTCGAAGCTTATCACGATACATAAGCATATTAACATAAGCAAACATAATCATTACGCGTCACGTCCTTTTAATTATAAACACCCATAATTTCTCTGTACCGAATATCGCGTTATACGTGTATACCTACATATAATATCAAGGGAGTGAGATCGCGGCACGAATTAATTAACGTTACAGGACGCATTCACTGTGGTCTTTCATTTCTTTTTCGATGCAAAGCGCAATAACTACAGCCGTGGATGCCCTGTAAATGCGGTTCTCATTAAGTGTGGCCGCAAAACGGTCTTTACGGGTCACATCATTCTATTTTTCCGCGTCGCGTAACATACGCGTATATGCGAGCCTTTTTCCGCAACGTGATGAGGATGTAGGAGGAGGAGGAGGGAATAGGATCAACGACGATGATGGTTGGCATCAAACGAAACGATGGTGTAAACGATTCGAACGAACGCGCGGGACCTATGAAAAGGAAGCAAGGGGAAGGATAGAGAGAGAACTTTGTCGGAACTATTTCGGTGATGTCAAGTGGGCTTACACGTAGAGGAATACCGATCCTTTGTACGTGACGCTCTTGTATCTTTTCATTTATCTTTGCGCGTTCAGAGGTGCACTCTTACGGATAAGAGCGCGCGATATTCTCATTTTTCAATGCACAAAAGTCTCAACGGCGGCATGAAACTCCAAGGAACCGTTGGAAGATCGCGAGAAAAAGTTCTCCGCGTGATTCTTGCCGTGGTAGCACGAGAAGGTTTTGTCCTTTTGCACGGGAAAGGCGAGATATTGGACTATAGTTTTTAAGCACGGCCGCAGGGAGTTCATTGCTTTCTCTTACTCTTTTGTTCCGGCGCTTGTTTCATGTATATCTACCCGTCCTTCGCGAGAAGTATAATATCGAAAGTGTAAATAGATGGAAAATTAATCTACTTATGTACTGTATTTTTACGGGAGCATACGGCAGTTGGGCATACCGAGGAGGGAAAGCAAATATTTTAAAGACAATGAAGTATAACGATTGTCCGCATGACAGGCATGTATCTGGAAACAAAGAACATAAGTTTGTTACGGCACGATTAGAAATTCCAAGAGCACACCGTTTCTAATCTTTGACGTTATTCCAATTTGAGTATAGTAAATATAGGCTATTTCACCTAGGGCAAGCCATCGGAACAACTTCTACAATTTTGGAGATAGGAAAAGATTTTTCCGACATTATTGTGGTACCTGGTTTAGTCCATTGTTGGTTAACACTAAGTAGTATTTCGACATTTCCCATGCAACCCAGTTCTTAACAATCTAACAACGTTTTCACTACACGTGCTTTTGACAACTCACTCGTAAACTACAGACAAGCTATCATTCTAAAGGAATACAGATTAAATATTCAATCACGAGTATTAACATAACTGCTGTATACCTACTATCAATCATAAATCTAAGTTTGACAAATTTTGTTGTGAATATTTTGGAAACTAAGGTCGAGCAATGGTAAAGTATATAAAAAGGGGAACATATTTCAATGTCATTAAAATCAATAAGGAAATAAAACTTTTAAATAATTACCCTCTTTTCCATACAGTGTTAATTATTTATTGATGCATTTATAGATGGATCTATCATGGAATGTTTAAACGTGGCTCGCCTTAGATGAATCACCCTGTATTTCATTATCCGAATTTCTAATCGTTCTCGATAATTTAACCCTTTGCACTATGATTCTTAACTTACTTTATTTGTAATTCTAATATCTCATCTAAAATATAAGAAAATTGTTTAATTTCAAAGCAATTTTTAAATGAAACTATTTCTCACCGATTTGTTTCATTATCTAAATAAGCTGTGCCACGTCACACATGATTCAAAAGTTCCAGAGAAAAAATATTTGATGATTTCATAATGCAAAAGATTAAACGACTAACGCATCTACCTTAAGAAGCGGAAATACCGCGAGAAGCAACCAAAGGGTATATAAGTATTCAATATCAGCAAGTATAACGATCAAAGCTAAAATCGATGTCATCCAGGCGACGACATAATTAGACAAAAGACGTGAACAACGAAAGTAACTATTTGAAAGAAAGCGAACACCCAATAAGCCAGTCCAGATCAGCCACGCGACAAGATCGGCTCGCACGATCGGCTAACACGATCACCAAAGAAGATTTCTATTGGGAGAAGCTCGTGCGCCTTTCGTGTGTCCTTTGATCGTACGAATGTAAGGCAAGACATTATTCATATATCGTTAAATCGTGTATTCGCGCGCATGACACATATATTATATATATAGATACGATCATAAACTATCATATATACATATATATTATATCAGCAGCAGCATCATTATCATCATTATAATCATCATTAATCATTATCATCATTATCATCATCATCATCATCATCATTATAATCATAATCATCATCCTCTCATCATCATCATCATCATCATTATAATCATCATTATTATCATCATCATTATCGTTACAGGTATTGATATGATAGCGTCCAGAAGCGTTTCCGAATGAGGAAACATAATTTCTTTACCTTTTTTCGCACTTGTATACGGTCGCCATATACGAGCACCACTCTATCCTTGCTCTCGTTCGAGGTGAGCTGATAGGACAAGCTCTATACGTGGTCACGTTTAACGCCGTCGTAGAATTGGATTCGTCGTGAGATCGTTCCGTTCATTTGTTCGTCGTTTGTGATTTTTTACGTGCATGAATGTTTTCGTTCGTTTTCATTCGCATCGGCCGTCGATCGATTTCAGGTTTTTTTCCCCCATTTTAGCGACGGTACAGGTCCGTTGACGGCGGCGATTTTTTGTTTTATTGGGGTCCCAAGGGCCGTTAAATTCATTACACGCCATTTTTGATTCGCACCCTCGTACGCGTTCGCAACGATGTCATGGGTTGCGTGTTAGTTTTTTTGATTCCACCATTTGGTCGTGTTTATTTTTTTCACGATTTTATTTCGGCAAATTTCGTATTTGCATTTCAGGGATCGTTTCGTTCGTTTTACGATTTTTCAATTTGTCGTTGGTTTGTTTTTTTTTCAAATGAACGATCATCGTCGTGTTTTCGTTGAGAGTGTTGCATGAGTCAAAGTTTGAACGGGCAAGAGAAGAACCATTACGATGTTCGAAGTGCATTCGAAGACGACATGTGGAGACATCGATGACGATGAAGATGGTGGCGATGATCGAAATGGCAGTGGTGGTGGTGGTAGTGGTGGTGTTGGTAGTTGTGTTGGTGATGGTGGTGGTAGTAGTGGTCGTAATAACGGTAGTAGTAGCGCGACGATGGTCGTCGTGGCAGTTGTATCCATCAGCATAGAGAGTCCGGACGTAGAAAGAGAAGGCAACGTCGTATCATCATCCGGCCGTTGAGACGTCGGCATCGATGGAGATGGCACGGAAATGAGGAAATAGAGAAGAATTTGATTGATTGATTGATAGTCGTAAGAAATTTGTCTTTTTGCCGTAATGTGTGTTTAGACTTTGTCGATTTTTTGATCTCTCGCCGATCGACGTCTTCCCCTCGTTTCTCTCTCCTTTTCTTAGCTTCTAGTCAAATTACGTTTTTCTTCTCACTCACGAGTATTATCAGGATCGTGCCTCTCATCCCTTTTTTTTTTTTTACCTTAATTCACGCTAAATCGTGATAATTCACCGTAGCAAAGACTTTCTTATCGTAACTCGGTGTAGTAGCGTGGCTTGAAGCCCTCGCCATAAAGATACTTTATAGCTCTTACGCTTTTTCATTGCACTTATTTTCATGCAGTTTATAGAAATATCGAATGGCCTCGTCGATCTTTCTTTCTCTATTATTATATGTATATATACATATGTATATATTTATATATATACATATATACACATATATGTGCGTTTTGCATTATTTATATATTTAAAGATTATCTCGACATATCGATTTCTTACTACGTAGATAGACACTCAAAAAGAGGCCTCGACGAGGTAAGTGCCGTCCATGGCGACCCCCGTCTGCCCACCCTGGGCCCCGGCAACTTGGGCCCTTGTAGCTGGGATGTACTGACTGTACGCCTGCTGAAATCCACACCACAAGCACACACTACATTGTTGCACGCCAGACTGACCTATCCTACGTTTGTCTGACCTTTCGCTCTTTCTTTCAAGTAAACACAAACGCACGCACACCCACACGCACATACTTGCTCTTTCTGACACGTTCATTTCTCTCTCTCTCTCTTACACTTTCTCTCTCATTCTCTCTCCCTCTGACTCTTGCTTTTTTCCTATTTGTCTTTACTATCTAGCTAGATGTGAGAAATATATTTTTGGAGGACTCTATCTCTCGAGGACATTGATATAGTCGTTGATCGTCTCTCGTGAGAATATTTCTCGCAAGTTTATATTCCGTAGAGGGCACTATTAAAGGTAATATACCGCGCTACCTATCTAACTCGTTCCTTCCTACGTGGAAACATACGTGATCGTGTCTCGTGCTCGAGGCTCGATATATTATCTATTTAAGAGATATTCCTAACGATTCCTTCGACTCTACGCGAACCCCTCGATACGAGCTTGTATCGGGGTGATACAAAAGAATGACCCTATCGGTTAAATTATTTATTACCGGACACTGTGCAATAAATTAATGCCCGTATGTATGTAATTTTGGTGAAATGACGATGACTCTCATTTCGTTATTCTATTCTACAGGCTACGTATATCAATTTCTGGTTTATATTTAAACTATTTAAAGATCTAATAAGTCTAAATCAACCTTCGTTCTAATTTCTATATACGTATCGTGACCCGTGGATATCAGGCAAATATCGTTACTCACGTAAATGCGTGACCTTTCGAGTAACAACGACCTCCGACCTACAAGCGTCAACGATTTTTCGAGCGGCCGCTGCCTATTCCAAAAGGAGAGACGTGGAAACATTGAGAACGATTTAGAGTGCGAGAAACCTCGACTGTAGGAAAGCTAGGCCTTCCTGCGACACCTGTCAGTGCCTTACGTGCTTGTCACACGATATCATCATCTCGAAAGCTAGGCGATAATGCTCTTTCTACTTGCGTTGTGCCTTCTGACATCGTGACGGGAACATCGATGTCCTTTAAACGATTCTGAGCGATATACGAATACGAAGTAACGCGATCAACTTGTTAATACGGAATTTCATATATCTTTTTATCCGTAATGAATTATTCATGGAATTCTGACTCGAACGATCGAACGGTCTGTTGGTGAGATCGCAAAAGTTTTTCTGCTTATTTCTTTTTCTTTGTACGAATCGCTGTTGATTGCTTTGATAATGAAAACGTTTGCAATGATTACCGCACGTTTTGTCATTAAATCGTTATCGTTTACTCGTCGTTTCTCTGGGAAAAACTACTAAAGCGAAATATTCACGAAAAGGAAAAACGTGAAAGATGAAAACGCGGAAATGCATTGATAAAAAAAATGATTGCAGTAGTAACGCAGGGGAATACGCTCTTGGGAGCATCGATGCCGTTCTTTCGCCTTAAAAAAAAGTGTTCCAATTGGTCGCGCACGTCGAAACAGATACGAAACGAAATTACCGTGACATCTACTTTACGCTTTCCTTTTTCACTTTATACACCGGCACGCGAACGCGAGGAAACCTGCGCGTGCACTGTGAACTCGTATTGACATTTGCAACACAAATG
Source organism: Ancistrocerus nigricornis (assembly GCA_916049575.1). NCBI lineage: Eukaryota > Metazoa > Arthropoda > Insecta > Hymenoptera > Vespidae > Ancistrocerus > Ancistrocerus nigricornis. Next base: position 9,474,523 of record OU696669.1, on the reverse strand, counting down.
TCACTAAAGTGTGATATAATTTCGTGACATATTATATATATATATATATACAAATAGGTATGAAAACAAAAACAAGGTGCTAACAGTGAGAACAACAAGTGAAACATTCTCAACTACATATGATCGGCTATCAAAGTGGTTTTGGAATAGAGGAGGACATATAGACAGTCATCTGTACATTGTTGGTTCTTACCTTACATAGGAGAATACATTTTCTACGGGGTGCATAGAAGCATGTTTATATATACAGGGTGGACCACATAAATGGGAACACCTAAATATCTTCTATATTTATGGTGCTATGAAAAAACTTCATAGGACAAAGTTGTACTATTTCAAGGGGGAAATTTAATGGTAAAAAAAAATTTTTTTTAGATACATTTTTTTAAGAAGATTTCAAGGTCATCCGTATTTTTTTAAATGGAACAATATATTTTTTTTACCATAGCATGATAGATAATAAAAAACTACATTCGATTGATACCTTTTCGTGACCTTGACATGACCTTGAAAAAAAATAATCACGTTGATATGTGAAAGATGCAGAAGTTTAATACTTACTTGTTTCAGCCTGAATGACGCGTGTTTTACACCAGGATATGCACCTATTTCTTTGAAAATCATAATAAATGTTCGAAATGGTGGCCGTTCTCATTTATGCAATGTGTCAGTCTTGTAATAAATGACCTGTAGCAATTCTCGATTTCCTGGGAGGTGATCGCTGCGCATGCTGCACTAATTCTTTGCCGCATATCTTGTGGTGTCGTAGGTTTATTTCTGTATACGTCACATTTTATTTTACCCCACAGATAAAAATCCAGTGGTGTCAGATGTAAAACACGCGTCATTCAGGCCGAAACAGGTAAGTATTAAACTTCTGCATCTTTCACATATCAACGTGATTATTTTTTTTCAAGGTCATGTCAAGGTCACGAAAAGGTATCAATCGAATGTAGTTTTTTATTATCTATCATGCTATGGTAAAAAAAATATATTGTTCCATTTAAAAAAATACGGATGACCTTGAAATCTTCTTAAAAAAATGTATCTAAAAAAAATTTTTTTTTACCATTAAATTTCCCCCTTGAAATAGTACAACTTTGTCCTATGAAGTTTTTTCATAGCACCATAAATATAGAAGATATTTAGGTGTTCCCATTTATGTGGTCCACCCTGTATATATATAAACTGCATACGTGTATATATCTACATATGTACACGTATCATGTATATATGTTATATATATGTATACACCTATATATATATATTTCAGGACATGTACTTTGACGTATAGTACACGTGGGTATTCTCAGGTTCACTGTGGTATCAAACAAAAACCATAAAACATATCGTAGACTTCCATTGTCGTTTCACGACGATCACAGCCTTTCGCAAATGTGAAATTCGACCGACTCGAAACGATGACTTTTCCGCAGGAATACTTTTCAACAACGATAACGTAAGGATCATTAATTATATTCTGATTAATCGTTTGTCCTAGTAAACCGAGTGAGAGTAGACGTACAACGAGATGCAAAGACTAATTCGTAATCAATCTCCTTCCACGTGACGGGTCGTTCTCAATAAAATGGCTGGAGGATAGACAGCACGTGAATGAAATCACCTCTCGCATGAGATTCCGTCCGTGTAGACGAGCAGCTATTACCTACTCGAGATTTCGCTTTCATCGTAATCCTACGGAATGATAAACTTGGCTAAGGGAAAATATGTCGAAGCTGGTTGAAACGAGATGATATCGAAACGTGGACCACTGCCAGTCTCCGACGATCGACCTGTTGAGCGTTAATTAATCGTGCTCGCGAATTTTGGTTAGGTACTGCGATAAAGTCGTTATATTTACGTGGTTGATAACCGAATATACACACTATGAAACGCTGCTAGATTATCGTACCAATGGTCGATAGACACCCGAGGAACGAAAAAACGAAGATGAGAGAGAAAGCTCGATTATGATTCGATTTATCATTGGCGCGACTGTGATCGACGCAGGTAGACAAGACACGGAACGACTGGTGCTCGTTTGGCAATTAATCTTCCGTCGTGACGACAAGGACGCGAGAGAAACGCGGTGGTCGGAGGTCGACGAAAAACGAATGGTAAAGGGGGGTGTGGAACGCGGCAAGGTGAAGTAATAAAAGGAGGATTCTCGTATATTCCTAATGGAGAAGCTGCGACGAATTCGCTGCGACAGCGACGGGGACTCCTCTGCCTTTCTTTTTTTCGGGGGACGAAGGCTGGAGCGGCGAGGGTCGTTCAAATGTGGTGCTCGTTACTGGGTTAACGACGAGAGGATCGACTGAGCTTTTTAGACGGACACTTAAGATTCAATTTTGTCTTGCCTGGTTGATCTGAAGTGGATGCTCCACTACAGGCTCCTGATGTTCCTTCGGCTATGCATTATTCATAAAAGCAACTCGTGTTACATTACAACGTAGATTGTGATCCGGTTAATTCGATGCGACGTCATCGCTCTATCACCATAACCGACGCGAACCAATGACTTTTGCGTTATTATACTATTTTTCGCTCGGTCTTTCGTAAGAATTCGTGTTCTTGATCCCTTAACTTTTTGAGGCACGGAATTTTTGAAAATAAAAAGGCCCATGTTGCACAGAAATTTTATTTCTTTTTAAATTAAACAAAGTCTTTGTGTACGTGAGACTAAAAATAAACATATAAACAAAATATACGTATTAAAAAGTTAAGACACTTTTAATACCACCGTGCCTCAAAGAGTTAACTGGCAGAAGAAACTAGCCATACGATTGAAATGATAAGAAAAAACGGAAAATTCTGCTGACTTGACGTATATTTGACACATGTCCGATGAGTGTTCCTAACTTATACTATTTGCCGTACTTGTTAGTTTGTTTTTATTGTTCCACAACGGTAAAAACGTTCCACTACCTGATATTGTATTTTTAAAAGCAACGAAAACACGAGGCAAGTATTCTGCCTCTACGAGACAAAGAGTTAAAGCGGTATCGCATCGTTAAAGTGTAGAAAGTCTTCGTAATGATCGATATCAAGTAGGACGTTATCTGCGGGATACGGTCGTGATATTACAAAGTCAAAACCATCGTTACGAATTTTGGAAGTTACGATATCAATTTCTTATTTTGGCAACATAAAAAGTACCCGATTGCAGTTCGATGTTTCGAAGAGGAGAGAAGAAAGCGCGTAAAAGCTCGAGGCCGTACGTTACGCCGTGCAAGTTTCGCAACGACGCGGAACGACACTGGAAAGTTGAGCTGGCAAAGTTAAAAGGTTGAAAAGTTTTCTTGCCAACGGCGATAATCGTGGCGCTTGCAGCTGTGCTTTCTATATTATCGATCGGTTCGTTAAAAACCAGCGGATATAAGCATGGAAACGTTATAGGCTACGCTCGACATTAAAAACAGATACATTTTTGTAAAGCACACACGTAACACGAAGAGGCGATAAGAGTTCCGTATCCGACATTAAAGTAGACATTATACGTCTACCTAAGCTTAGTGACAGGAAATGCAAAATAGCCGTGGATCGATCTGCAAAATACCCGAGTGAAATCGTAAACCGGAGATAGACTATATACCCGCAATATACTCCAGCCGCGATGTGATAGATTTTAACATAAAAGATTCAGCTTGATTAAAGCGATCCGACATCGATGCACAAAGTCGGTATATCGGCGAACCACCTGTTAGTGCCAACTCGGAAAATCTGTGGCGTGTTACGGCTACCTCGTGGGAATAACGGCGATAGACCTTTGCAATTATCGAAATTAATATTTTCTTTATTCCATGTTCTCGTCTCTATACACGTCGTTTAATAGGAAAATGCCCGTTAGAGTAAAACATCCTTTTCTTATCTAACCGGGAAGCTAGCTTCCGTCGAGCAAACATTTTAATACGAAATTGATTTGGTTCACCGGTACTCTACGGCCTCTGGGACAAGTCTCGACGATTTTAGTTTCGAAGCACGATAATGCGTCTTATAACGTGTCCACGACACGCTCATTCGATCGGTCGCCCGATGGGAACGTTTATTTGACCTTAAACGCTTTCGATTGTTGGAAGTTGAAGAGCGTAGTTAACGCCCGGTCGAACTACGAGATTTATCGAGGTCTTGCCTTGGCAGTTCTGACACACAGAGCTCTTGGCGATAATTTAATTGCCACCCTCCGTGATCCGGTTCTTTGAAAGCATACCGCTTTTGTTAACTAGAGAGGATGCAGAGTGTTATGCCGACGGAGCCAAGAGAGAGAAAGGGGTAAAGATGGATAGGTAGATAGATAGGAAAAGACAGAGGGAGAGAGAACGTCCCTCGTGAAAACAGACATAGAAGGCATTGCTTTCATCGTAACGCTTTTGGCACATCGCGAGTCGACGAACCTATGACCCTATTTTGATTGTTATAAACATTTGGAGTCCAAAGACTACTCGAAGAAAAAGGATGCGAGAAAATGTAATAAAAAGTTATAGAGATTACGGATCAACTATTTAGTCTTCGTATATTTCGATAAGAAAGGTCTAGGTAGCCGACGTGTTAAAGGAAAGCTAGAGTAAAGCTGAGCTAAATGAACACGCGCGAGTTACCAAACCACTCTCATCCTCTTTTTCTATAACCCCCCTCCCTCCCCCATCGCTTCCTTATACACATACCCTGTTCGTTACCCTTTATACCTCGAGTCTCCCTTTATTCGTGTCTCTCTACAGAGGATCAACGAGAGTTTTTGAAACGTAGAAAAGGAAAAAGGGCGGAACCGATCGAAGTACCTTGCCGTGATAGAACGCGTTTATACGTCCCGCCACCGTGGCGAAGGTAAAGGAAGAGTTTATTTGAATGCTTTGAAAAGCAAATTTCTTAGATGCTAAGATCCGCTATTCGTGTCCCGGTTTTAGCTTTGAAAGAACTTTTTACACAACTACTGTATGGTAATATCAATATACGTTGAGTTTCGAAAAATTTTAATTATCATCCGTCAAACGTTTGAACTTTATCGTCCAAGGGATCGCGACGAGATGGTATTTTATCTTTACGTAGATATAAATTGCAATTTATAGGCGTGTGTTGTAAAAATTCTTAATCACTTGACGATTCTCTGTCGCGAGGGGCATCATCCAAGTTTATCCCTTCAATTTATAGCTAAAGAGACTGTTAAACGCTCGATTTATTTCTTAATAATGCTGTTTGAAAAAAAATAAAAGAAAAAACATCGTTCTTTACTTCCAATTAGAAGTAATATTTATTCGTTAAGCAAATGTATCGAGAGGCGAGTAAAAGGAAAATGGAAAAAAACGTCGGTGACATTATCCGAATGCCGTGACATGTAAGCTTCTTGGAGGGTAAAAATGAACAAAGGGCGGAAAAGTGACGGCAGCTACTGGCTCCGTCGCGAGTTTTCCTTTCTCCTTCTTTCTCGCGCGCATACTTTTCTTTACCCTTTTTCCCTATTCACGGCGCATTACTCTCGCCCGAAGCAGGATCAAAGAGGCAGGTTCAGCTAGAGAAAACGGAGAGAAGAAGAGAGGCAAGAAGAACGATTTCTCGGTATCGCTCCCAAGAGCCAGAACAGGAAAACGTAAGGAAAGTATAACGCCTCATATATTGTATTTCTCCATATTTACGTGCGAGATAGCGCGAGGAAGGAAGACAAACGACTTGGTCGTTCGTCCCTTGTCGTCTCTTCTTCCTGCATCGCTGAACCGAGCGTAAACTGGATGCACTTGTCTTACGGTAACATGGACAGGATTGGCAAACAAAAAATATCGAGGCTATTGAACACGCTTGTGTCTAACTTTTTGAATCTTTAAATTCAAGATCAAATTTCGTCCGTCAAAATTCATCGAAGTTAACGTTTAGAAATAACGAAACTCTTTTCTGGGTATCTTTCAAACCGTATCTCAGTTAAAAAGCAATAGCCATTGTTAAGTAAACCAAGGAAGCGAACTCCGACGTCTAATTATAGTGACGTCTTACGTTGAAGTACGTGGCTCCTTTAATTAATTTCGTCGCGCGGACGACGCAGAAGTGAGATCGATTTTAATATCCCAGAGGAAGAACTTCCGAACTATTAACAATCAAAGGGATCCCCTTTCACGAGTATCACGCGTCACCGACATTTTCAATAAAATTCTCCGAGAGAAAAGATACGCGTAAACCAATAAGAAACAAATTAACTCGAGTCCTCGAGAAATTTTACACGGATAGAGACGTAACGAACCCGATTAATTGCCTAAATAGCAAAGAATCTTCTCTCCCTTTTTCGGTGAATGAAAATAAAACAAAACTTGCTTTTACAATTTCTCATAGCGCAGGTTAAACCCATGCAAGAGGCTGTGTACTCTAATTACGGACAGCCCTTTCCCCTATTACGTTACTTTGAAGTAAATCTTCGACTGACCTGCTTCCAAACACAGCAGCTTCTATCATAGTGAAATCGAGAATAGTGTATTACTCACGAGCGACGTCACGAAGGAGAGAACTTCCGTAACTGTCGCGTCCGTAAACTTGTCCCAAACGATACATCAAATTTTCGACAGAATTTATTCCAAGTAACGTGTAAAACGGGAAGAATCGGCTAGAAAATCTAAACAATTATAAAAAATAGCTTATATCGTTAGTACTTTTATGCAGATTGTCATACCGCTTTATAGCCGGGAATCATAAGCAGATGGTACTATAAAACCTTAAAGAGAATATTAAAATCGATGTGAAACGGCGTTTGAATCATTGATGTTTAAAGTCCACTCGGAACCTGTCCCTGAGTATACGTACACGTCTTCGTATTGGTGTACGTAGTTAATATACACATATGTATCTACATATCGGCTCTTCGTAGTCACGTGCAAAGAGTAACACTCGATCGATAATAATGCACAACATGAGCTGGGACTCACCATTGACGGGGTGTAACCTAAATCGTGTGTAAATCAACCGACGTGTACTATACTATCGTAACTGCCGTGTGTCGGTATCGTCGGCGTATGTACACGTATCATTAGAAAAACGTATTCGTGTAAGGACATTCGTGTTTCCTCTACTTTCATTTGTTGAATATTTAAACGATGGAAAAAAAAAAAAATTGTAAAGTCAGAAATATCGCTCGGGACACTTCGCCGCCAAGTGGAATAAGAACGAAGAAGTTCGTGGGAAGTAAAAAAGTGAGCGGTTTCAAAACGAGACTTTCCAAGACTATCTTCTTAAAAAAAAAAAAAAAAGAAAGACCGCGGTAACAACCCCGGCGTGTCTTGCAAACGTAAGTCCGTTGGTATTTCTAAGGTCAAGGCGAAACGCGTTCCGCTAGTCGATATCTGTGCAAGGATGACCCTACATCGGTTGTTGCATGTCCGTGACTCGTCGGCTTGATCACATTGGCATATGTACAAATCATACTGCCTGTACGAACGCTAGTACTATTTCTGTCGCGCACGAGAAACATAGAAAACGATTAGTTCGATGAATTCGAGCCGACTTGTTTTTTGGCAAACGATCTTTCCTACGATACATGACGCGTAACATAGACGCAAATCCATGAATACCATCCGTCTTTTCCTTATCTTCCCGAAAAGTAACCGAAACGGTCCAGAATCGTAACGATCGAAGCTATCCAATACTGTTAGTACATGATTTTAAGTTTCGTGGAACCTGCAAATTTTCCTAGGATTTGTCATTAACAAGTTGATCTAAAAACTATTCAGTTATCTCGCTTTCCTTTAGATTTCTTTCTCGACTTCGAGGACCTACGTTTCATGGACGAAAGGAAGCAATAAAAGACCTTCCTCGATCCTTTTTTTCCAACCTCGTGGCACTCTATACATAGTATAACGATTCGTACTTTGTTCGTTCAAGCTTGTTTCTCTGATACCCAGATGTTCGATCGAAACGAAGATCTCATGGACCCCGAAAATCTTATAAATGCTCGCACGTTCAAAATGACATTTCGTCGGAGATTAAAAAGATTTTTTTTTACATTAAAATACGTTAATTACTTTATAATAAAGACCTTTGGGTAGGCATCTTGTTTTATTATATCTTGTCTTGCAAAAATGAGAATCCAATCGAATTAGAATGTAAAAGCGTTTTTGGTTTCTTTTTGTGTTATACGTATATTCTCTTATCATATTTGATAACATGGCTACGGTTTAGGCCGCGCATTTCGAAAGAAAATTTATATAAAAGCGAATCTACACGTAGGAGGAATGTACCGAGTTAAATGATAACAAGAAGAAACTACGCTCAGAATGTGTCGTGACGTGATTAAAATATAGAATAATAATTTAACGTATCCATACTCGATACCACCTTTTTACGATAAAAATGTGTTCGATCCTATATCACAAAATAGTCCTATTAAGTACACGTAGGAAAACGGACGTAAGTAGACCTCTGCCATACTCGATAAAGAAAATCGAGCGTACTTCCAGACTGACTGACGTCGAATAATTAATTATAATACTTTGGAACAAAAATATAATTAAATAACTATACGTATACATTATAGAGGAGTTTTAGTAGCTAAATCTAAAAAACGCATTTTTATCGACAAAGTTGTTCTTTAATAATCCCATCGACGTCAACTGAACATAATCGAGACACGACCTTAATGATCTAACTTGAATCTAAGATAATTAGGACGTTGAATGCCGTAAGGGGTCATCGATGACCGGTACTTGAGTCGCCAGTGGCGCCATGGGAAGTCATCGATGATTAACGACGTCGGAATGAATCGAAGCATTTCAATAAAATAGACGATAATATTTCTCAAACGTTTACGGAATCTAATACTATCGGAGTCACCGGTACCCCTCAACAAGATAAACGACAATACAGATCAACGTTTGGTAAAGCAAAAATTTCATCTCGGCTTCAATGACAAGAACTACCCAAAATTCTGGCAACGTTCGACGAGTTAAACAAACAAAAGGAGAAGATAAGAGCTGTAGATACGATTCTAAAAACCTGTTCGATTATTCCAAACAGAATTATCACGACTGTTCCGACCTTAATGTTTTATCTCAAGCTATTCGACTACCAGTCAGTCTCGAAGAATCGATCGGTCCCAAAAAAAAAAAGTATAATAAAAGGAGAGAGGCAAAAATGTTATTACGAGGTATACCGTAATCACGATTGTTATGAATATATCGTTTCGCAAAACGCACCTTCCTAGTCATTCTCTGACTGCATTTTCTTTAAACTATCTCTATCGTTAACATAATCTTCATCATCATCGTCACCATTATTATTATTGTTATTAGCATTAATTATTATTGGATCGTTATAATTGAAACGACATTCTTATTCCATTTCGATTTAGAGTCTATCTACGGAAAAATAGTGTTTCCTTAATATCTACTTTGGGCCGCAAACTCGCCTCTTGGTCAACCTTCTATCACGCGAAATACCTAATTTCGAGTCCAGAAGGTTAGGACCTCACTTCTTCTTCCTCGCGCGAAACTCTTGCTCGTCATTTCATTTTTGCTCGCTCATTCGAGAGCGCTTTGCGAAACGCCGGCGTGAACGTGAAAGGAGAGAAACGAAGCTAAAAATGACTGAATGATTATTATGTATAGAAAAAAAAAGAACGTATTTCCCCGAGGTCTTGCACGTCTGAGCGAAATCGATTACATACTTCTATTTCTTCTCTCTGTTTTTTTTTCTTTTCCTTTTTTTGTGCATTTTCTTTCATATATCTCTCACGCTTTTTTTCAGTTTCTTTTCTTTCTGCGCCGATCGAAGGAACGTGCGAGAGACGTCAAGGATAATATAATAGACGATATGTAAAATGACGTCTCTTTTCTTTTTTTTTTTTTTTTTATAAAACTTTGCGAGTGACAAACAATCCGTCTTACTCGTAGGCGCGAGCTCCTCTTCTCGTGTCTCTTCTTTATTTCCTGTTTTAGAACATCTTACGTCGATCGAGCAATAGCGAATAAGGATATGTATTCATGTAAAGATGAATGAGACGCGTGTATGCGTATCGCTTGACGTATACGAGAAAAGGGTGATAGGTACGAGCTCGAGCGGGATTCTGGAGCGAAGACTAAGTTACCTAAAATGGAAGACTTGGGACTGGGCCGATGAGCTCCGAGCTCCAATACGGGGATGCTTCGTCTCGTGAAATAGGAACGAGTTGTCCGAAACGAGAGCGAGAGAGAGAGAAAGGAGAGGAAAGAATGAGAGAGAAAATCGTAGAACATAGTCCGAGCATTGTGAGCGTATTCGCGAAAGAATTCGCAGCGACGCGCGTACTTTCGAAGGCGCCAGAAGAACTCGAGGCGATAAATTCTTTTTCTCGGAAGGATGGAAGACGTCGAACCCCGTGTTACTACGTTCGAGCATCGACTCGTAAAAATCGTGACAAAAAGAGGCCACTAGCCGGAATAGACATCATTACAGATTCACTCGGTCGGTTTGATCGATTTAACGTGCGAGAAAACTATCCTCCTACGTCCAATGCCGCGTCACCGTCGTTCCATTAAGCGATGCGCAAAGGAAAAAAAAGAACAAAAACGAGTGCGTTGTTCCCGCTTGACGTGATACATCGTTACGTAAAATAAATGGACTTTTACATGAACGAATTATTTCGCGGTAAAATTTGTTGTTTTTATTCACAGCCGTTCGCGAATGATAGCGGTTCTCTCTACCAGCCCATAGCCGGATTAACTTTATAGATAAATAAGATAAATGTCTAGGGTCTATAATTTGGAGAAAAATTATGCATATACAGGGTGTTCGGTTCAAAGGTGTCCAAGCGGAAAACTACATGTGCACATCAATGATTTGTGTCAGAAAGTCTAATACTATTTTCCGAAATTCGGCTCAGTTAAATAATTATTAACTAACAAAAATCGGCCGATCACGGCGAGCAGCGACATGAATGAACCGCCTTTCTTCGCTAATCACCGTAATTGGCTGATCTTAGTTAGCTAATAACTCGATAACTAAGTCACATTTCGAAAAATGGTATTAGACTTTTCTACTCAAGTCACTGATGTGTACATGTAGTTCTCCGCTTGGACATCTGGAACGGGACACCCTGTATATATTTTAAAAAAATTTATATTACATTGATTACTTTGATAACAAACACTTCTCTAATTGATAGCCCAAGTTGCCAAGAAACATAACAAAGTGATATAAATCGGACCCTGATTTACATTTTGTCTAGTACCCGCTAGAAGCTTAATCCGGTACTTTATTCACCGAATATTTTCCGCGGGTGGCAGTCGCTTATCAACAACGTTGCCGCGGTAACCGCAAAGAGTTGCGACTCGTGGCGACTCGCGAATCATTTAAATCCTTTCGTATGGAACACAATCCACGAGAAAGTCTGACGGAAATTTCGAGATAAGTCGCGTTCGGTGGAGCGTGCTCGAGACACATTACCGAGTCCGCTTGCATGTTAATCAGCGATTAACGCGAACGAGGACCGGGAGAAAGATTAGCGAGAGAGGGAGAAAGAGAGTGAGGAGGGTGACGCGAGGGGATGATGAACCATTGAAAAATAACGTCCATAAAAGTGCAGATAGGAGAAGGCACGGTTAAGGGGTTTCGATGCGGTCTCGTCCTCGATCTGTCGAGCGACCAAGCCATTTATCACTTCTCATTTTCCCTCGTTAACGTCGACCCTCGCCACACGGAGGCTGATTTACGAGTCGATATACGTCGAAACGCCGAACGTTCCGGCCGATATGCGTCAAAACCGAGGATGATCGTAGCTTTTTTTAATTTTCCTCCCGATAAGTCTCTCGTCGATACTCTAACAACGATCCAACCGAATCACTCCGAGCACACAATTACGAACACGAACCGATTAATCAATATATTTTCCGTATTATGAATTTAATTAGTAAAAATTCGATCGACGCGACTTACGAACCGATGCGTCGAAATTTTCGATAATTCACCTTCCAAGAACAATTTCATCGAACATCCAAGGATTGATTTATCCGTTTTACAAGGTACCGTCTTCCTTCTTTCCAATTGGACCGTTTCTAAATCCAAGAGTAACGTGAAAGACAACGCTAACAATGTGCTCCGTGATTTAGAGACACGTACTTCGAAATTGGAAATTCAAAAGGGGGTAGAAGGAGAAGAGGGATGAGCCGAGTTTATCGGCGAGAGTCGCCGCGATCGAGGATATAAATCAAAGACATCGAAACTACGATCTCTCGAGAGAGTGTCCTATTAAACTCGACCGTCATCGCCGAAGGTAAGAGTACCGGGTTTTAGCGATAGAATTTAACGAAGAGAGAAGAAACTTTGGCACGTGTAGTAAAGCGCGATCTCTCCCTTATCGCATAATTCTGAAGAAATTTAGCGAGCTAGTTCTCGGAGGCACTAGCGTCTACCTCCTTTTTTCTTTCTTGTTATTTATTTTTTTAATTAAAACTTAATAAAGCTTTAGCAAAGAGTTCCTTTCTCGACGAGCAAAAGAAAGATCGAAATATCTTTCGAGCATCGTACTGTATCGGTATACGTACGTATATATCCCGTTAATTGGGACGATTTTATTTGAGGAACCCATTAAATTCGAGCTATCTGAACTTTTGCTTTAATCGTTCTTTCCTACTCTTTTGTTTTCTTCCTATCGATTAAACTCGCAAAAACCCCGATACGTTTGCCTTCGGTCTACTTTAGATATATGTATATCTACGACACTGATTTAGAATTCTGTACGAAGTCGATTAAATTCCTAGAAATAAGTAATTTCAAATAGATCCCACTCTCGATCGCCGTAGACGAGAGTGGCAATGATGAATATATTTCTTTGATATTTTTATCAATGCATATTAATTTACCTATACGTACTTATTTCTTGCATATCCTACCTAATTTGCGCGAAAAGTTCGTTAATTCTGTCCCCAAGGATAGTATCCTCACAGAGAATTTGCAGGGGAAACGTTACAACGATTTTCACGTCTTCGCCTTCAGCGCGAGAAACCGTAGCGATTAAGAAATATAGTCGTTACGTGGTAACTCGAGGAGACTGGGATAATAGCGATCTTATCGGTCGACGTGCGCGCGTGCGCACTATAGACGAAGAATCAAAAAGTTTCCTCTCTCTCGGGAGAGAGCACCAATTCAAAATTCGAACTTTCGAGGCAGTGCTTGGGGAAATGGCTGATTTAAAATCGAGTTTGAAGAATCGAAGAGAAACGTTTCGTCTTACTGTTTTCGCTCGAACTAAACGAAATTAAAACTGTAAATCGTTCGACACGTATCGATTCTACTTCGTTTTGGATATATCGTCTCAAAGAAAGTTACGTGACGCGATATAAACGCACCGCGTCTACGTGCAGAACGCGAACCGTTCATCGAATGTTACGTGGTCGACCGATTAACGACCATCGTGGTCGTATCATTGAAAATAGAACGCGATCGAAGAGGAGAACGTAGCAACAACGTGCTAGAGAGAAAGCGAGAGACGAAGAGGAGGCAGCGAAATGAAAAGAGAGAGGACAAATAGATTTACACAGTAGTGCAGCTCGATTTTGACATCCCTGGAAGCGACGACATAATTTCCTCGTCGTTTCTGGCTTATGTCTCGTTCATAGGACATGAATTTACGAATTTACCAAAACCGCGGACTGTCACTATGAGAAAATAACGTCATTCGACTGCGTGGAACTGGCTCGGTTTTACCTCTATATAAAATTCGCGTCATCGTGCGAAATATTCGAATCATTGTGATCGAGTTACGAAAATTTGCTCGTTTTCGAAAAATTCAACGAACGAATAAAAATTGATCGTTTCGCTAAATTGGAAGTAGGTGTAATAACTTTGTTACACTAGCGAAAAACAGTATGAACTCTCTTTATCAAAAAAAAGAAGTAACCATCGACAAGGTTTAAAATCGTTGAAAATGGATTAACGGGCGATCGAATGAATTCTCCGAATATATCGAAACTACCCCTTAATCTCCTCTCGATAGTATCCTTAATTCGCGATTCCTCGTGAAAATAGAATATGCTAAGTGAAAAATCGTAGGATCAGCCTATAATCTCGTATGGTGAAAAGGAAAGGAAGGCGCTCGTTTGGATCTCTTAAAGGAGGAAAGTCCGTGGACTTTCATTGACTAGCTCGTCTCACACCCTTGTCTCGTTGTACGGGCTCGAGGAGCTCGCGCCTTGACGTCTGTCCTCGCCTGGAAAGTTGAACGCGACGTTCGGCACCGTCGTGGGATCTAACTGGGCAGCCTGCGGATTCTGACAGGTCGTCTGCGATTGGTGAGAATGGGAGGAAGACGAGGGTGGACCCTCGCTTATCGAGGTCGTCGAGGCGAGTATACGCCGACCGCGTACCTGGTAACGCTGAGGGTAGCAGCGGCCGCAACAAGAGTGTAGAAGACCACCTCTCGAGGCAGTGCTGTGGGCCGGCGACGTCAACGGCGACGGCGAGCCCGGCCTCTTTGGAGCACCGTTATAGGGCACTTCCATCTCCACGAACTCACGATCCTGAAATCAGAATGACGTTTCTATTTTAATTTTTCCTTTAGCGAAAATAGACCGAACGGAATCGTGAAAATATCCGAGGTGCTTACACGACACGTTTTACAAATATCACGCTCTATCATACTATGACATACATTTAAGTAGTGCGAATAATTTTATTTCTTTGATCGTTTCGTTGCCATCGACGAGATCAGGAAGCGATGAAAACTTTTACGAAGCTAAATCAATTTATAACGAAACACCCGAGATTGAAAGTATCAACGATGTAACGTGTCGTTACTTTGAAAAGGGGATGGTAGTGGATGGCAGACCTAACGACATTTGTTACTATGTGATAAGGATAGGAATAGGGTAACCTTCGAACTTTTGGAGCTTTCGTTATTTCTTGAAAATTATAGCCACTTTATCATCATATAAACTGCGATCTTTTCTCGGTGCCACGTCATTCGACTTTTAGAAGATTAATAAATAATCGCTGTTCAAGTTTCGTACTTTCTTCCATAAAACATTGGATATTTCTAAATATGAACAGCAGTATCGATTTGCGCGCGAGTTTCCAGATTGAAGGAGTAACGAGGAGAGACTATTTCGACGCGAACATCTGCGGGCGTCGTGTTGGTCGAAGTTGAATCTTTGCAACCATCGATGCTACGATGTACCTACTACGAAATTGCTGCCCAACTAGAATTACGTCCCTGCAACGAAGCTCGCCGTTCGTCCTTATGTAAAGCAGCTGTTTCGCATTGTTTCACAAAGTTTCATTGTGGGTAGGTATAGGACAGGATAATTCGATGGAAGGAAACAGAGCCAAGATTTCTTTAGAAGGTTAAAGGGAGGAAAAAAGCTGATGAGTTCGAAGACACCCCAATTCTCGTGACTCGATCGTATAACCATTCGTTGCTCCCTTTCTCTTTTTGAAATAGGTACTACATTTTTCTCTTTGATATGAGCGACCAAGAGGAGTCAATACACACGTAGAAAAGTATTTTAGATAAGATATACGAAAATTTTCCTCTCCCGAGACTCATCGGAAGCTCTATATCGACCTTTCGTTCTGTTCAGAAAAGTCTTTTCGAACGGTTTGTTGACGAGATTGTAGCGCTGTTCCATTCTGCAGGATCAAATCTTTGCTGGAAGGTCGGAGGCTGAGGATATGGCTCTCACTTGAACGACGTCGAGATCACTCGATAACCTCTCGTATTCTCGCATTGGAGCTTTCCCACAGAATTTCTACGAGTATCAAAGGTATTCCGTTCAACCTCCCTCCACTTCTCCATCTATCTACCTATCTACCCATCTATGTATCTATCTATCCATCTCGTTCTATTGAACAAGCGATAAACTTTTCTAATTCCAACTCAATCATTTAATATCTATCTTTTTAATGGCACGGTTTATGAACAAAATTTCGAACAACGCGATTGTTAGACGAGAATGTTGATTTTCATTTTCAAAAAGAACTATTTTTCTCGCCTTTGAATTCCACCAGCGTGAGATATATTCATGAATTTTCTCCTCGACGTTGAAATATTCGGGCATCTTCTACTATAGAAAGGCAAATTCGATATCGGCAATCTGGAGGATTATTCACGCGTTCCGTACCGTTCGGTCTTCTTCCTGGTTTGGCGTTACAAATTTTCTTTACGAAAGGCCGGATTAAGCTCATTTTCTTGTCCTAGACTTCATCCTTTTCATCTCGATTTCTTCGTCTCGCGTAAAGGATAAAGAGAAAGGAGAGAAGAAAGAGGAGAGAGGGAGGTACCCAAGCGTAAAAATAAAACACCCAGTTTCACGAGCGGTATACCGACTAGGTCGGGAAACTTCTGCCTGCCTCGTTCCACCTCCTCCTCATCCACTCGTTATTTTCTTCTTACTGCCACGTACCGCATCCTCCGTACAGATTCGAATTCGACAAGTTCTATTCGTGAGCGAATCGATAAAGCCGTAAACAAGCGGGACAACGAGCACAGAAATTCCACGAAAATAGGAATAGGTATAAAGCCTTCTGGAAATTTGGACGAGCGCTGTGACGTTGACCAATCATTGACCCGTGACATCTCGCAATGTGGAAGACACAAGCAGGATGTATATATAGGTACATTCTCAATTTAATAGAAACTACAATGAATGTTCGAAAATTCAAGAATGCAACCCCTGGACACTCGTAAATAACCCGTCACAACGATTCGTACCGGACAGCGTGGCCCAATTCATAAAATGTCACGCTTTTACACGCTCTTAATGTTTCTTTCCTCGATAGAAAGACTTCAACGTGGCACTCGTTGTTACATATTCACATATGTACCTACATAGTCCATTGGACCCGTCAGTCTTTCGACTTCTGTACGAAAATGACGAGAGAAATGTAGCGTATTTACACAAGCATCGGTACACACTCGTGTGATAAATTGGTGATAGGGATTCTGTTTTGCTGACTTGCTTATAGTTCCAATTTTTTCCATACCCGTCGCTGAAGTCATACACGATTCGGAGCTAGTGAACGAGCAGTCTTAATATCAGTCAACCGGAAATAAACGTTCACGGTGGGAAATGACTGAAAGGAAAGCGAAAAGAGAAAAGAGAACGAAAAGAATAGAATAAAGAAATGAACCGAGCACTGGGTTACAGTGTCATTGGGGCAGAAAAATAAGAACGACTAACGAAAATACTGTCGATTAGCACAATTTTCCCCCAAGTTTTATTTCATGAAGCAAGCAAAATGTACTTTATTGGGGTGACCGATAAAAAGACAACCTAAAATTTATGTTGGAGTATTGAAAGGGGCGATCGATCATAAATATCTGCTTGGTAAAATGATCTTACACCCGATCTAGAGTAGGTATAGCTACTAGAAAACATCAAAATCATCCCGTGCTTCCTGGTTACCACGTGAGATAACTTTGAAACGGCCTTTACGTTGATAAAGTCATTGCATTAGATGAAAAACCCATACTTCGCGTTACGTCAGAAGGATCCCTTGGCATTATTGTTAGATATTCTCTTTACATCGTCTCTAACTCTAATTAGCAACGGGGATGACGTTTCCTTCTACCGTCGTGGAGAAAACATCAGAATTCTCTGGTTATATTCGATCGAGCGCGAACACGACCCGGAAGAAATCAATACACGACCTGAAGACACAGATTGGTCACATCTGCTGGGTCGTAGGGGGAGAGAGAGAGAGAGATTTATTGAAAGGATACCTTCTTTTAACGAACCCAGATTCCAAATATTACCAATATTCTCGCTCCTGATATCGACTGGCTATCTGAGCTATTATTCGAAAGACCACGACGAATATTTTTACGAACGACCAATATTATCTATCATTCCTCGTATGTGTCCTTTCATCATTTCATAATTATCAATCTTTGCAATACATTTTATAAGGATTTATGTGCACAACCGCGACAATAGAAAATTGAATGGATCCTTCTGTAGACATATCTGGAAAATGTTTTCAATACATTTTATACTCGTCAGTTTTGCAAATTAGATACAATCTATACATTAAATATTAGATATAATAACATAAGCGGAGCACGATATCTCTCCATATGTCATTGATATATATTTCTATTATCTTATTAGTCTTTTCTGCAATATGTTACTGATATTCGCTATCTCTATCGAGTGCGTGATGACTTTTGTTACCAGTCCCACTTTCTATCGCACGCCAATTCTTGAGGATGAAAATGTATAGAATTGGTCATGGGAGATAGTCGTTCCTTTCACTATGAAATCACAGCGAACGAGAGAAAGAGAGAGAGAGAGAGAAGTAGCAGGCTTTGTATCTTGTTAAGCATTCCCGAAGCGACTGCAGTACCACAGAGAAAGGGTTGTAAACGCATTGGTGGCTCGACGATGGCCCATTCTCGGGAAGTAATGATCGATCGAACGATCGAGAGCTCGGCTTACGATCCTTCACCACTAGAACTCCATGACGATGCATTAATGAAAGCATCGAATTGTCGTTATCTATCGACAGTTTATTCTTCGCGCAACCGTTTTCATAAAACGTAAGATAGAAGGAAGAAATATCATTATGTAGAAGGATAAACTCGATTATACTAATTTTCATTAAAGAAACTTATAACAATTGCGACAAGATGGAAACTATCCTCAACGGAAGGAGGAATTACGAGAAACTCTCGTTAACTATCGCGACAAAGACAAACTCTCGTTAACTATCGCGACAAAGGCAAACTCTCGTTGAAGTCGATACTTTCGTGTCATCAACGAAAGACATTCTTCGAGTGGAATACGTCGTAAATGCGTCGAGTAATTCTTTCGCTCCGAAAATGTCAAACAATAAAGATAAACGCGACGGGAGGTTGGGCAAGCTTCCTTCGTGAGAAAGGGAGAAACGGATAAGCGTCGGCAGGAAGCATCGGGAGGTTGAAACGCACCGGCCGTATACAACGAAGCCCAGAATGCAAGAGGAAGTGGAACGACGCGCCTCCGGGCCGTGTGCACGGTTTCTGACGCTTCAACAAAGACACCCGGAATCGCATTGCTTTCTGGGTTAAGTACACGAAACGACTAGGAGAAAGAAGTGAAAAGGGGGAAAGAAAGCGAGGTAGTTGGTCGCAGAAACGCGAATAGATACACAAAGCTATAGGCACCCTGATGTATAGACGCATAGACCGATAGATAAATTGTCAATAGTGGACAGTGATCATTAGATTGTTACCAAGGCTCCCTTTTCCCCTCGTTTGTTAAGGAATAAAAACAAGTTATTACGCTTGTATTATGGAGAAGCTTCTTACTTTAGGACGAGCCGTGTAAAACACCATAAATCTGAGGAAGATGCGCTTTGTCAAACAAAAGTGCTATTCTTTCTCGAAGAATTACCTTAATCTTTACAGGAACAAATTTTTAATTTCGATAATAACGAAGACATTTTTCTTTTTCTATTTTGCTTGTGATAAATAAAAAAAATAAAATATAGGAAAATAAAGCTCATATGTTATATTTAATAACATACTTATAACGATTGGGATTTATTATATGGTATTAATACTAAATGTTCATATATCTAGCAGATGTCCGGAAGAGGCTAATAACATCGAAATAAGGTAACTGTATCGGTAGGAGTGATTTTAATACATTCATAAAGCTTAAGTGCACGCTTAAATTTCACACCTACCGTCATTCGTTCAGCGGAACAGTCATTGAGAAATAAAAGCCTTTATTTTTAGTCTCGTAGGCTTGACGAGCCTACGAAATAATTCCAAATCAAAAGTGACGAACTTATCGAAAATAAATTGCTCTTGGAATCGCGAAAGTGTATACCTACAGTTGAGAAAGTAGTATGACTCTACGACAAGGCAAACATAAAATGATATTCGAGATGTGAATTCACGGAAGTACAGATGTACTTCCGGTTACGAATACCGATAATAATAAAATTCTTAGTGCGTATATTCGTGAATACACTCGAAGTGCCAGATGCGTCATATACAAGGAGTGTAATTTAAAAACAAAAAGAAAGAAAGCGACAAGACCAAGCCAAAAACTTCTGCTGCTCGTGATTAAATAAAAAAACGTTAATATGCTCGACAGATAATCCCATGTTATTCACTGTTTGGCACGCAAATCGACTAATTTGACCAAATAGACGATATGTCGATCAATCAAAGCGTGGTGTTTGTATGATTAGTAGGAATAGTGTATAATTATATATACATATATAATAGTGTATAATATATATAATAGTGTATACTGTAGTTTAAGATAATATTATAATTGCTATAACATAACAAAATACGTATATTGCAAAGTTTTTATAATTATAAGGAAAACATTTTATTACTTTTTGCATCAATTTTACCTAATTTCAACTAACGGGATAATCGAAAAGGTTTTACACACATTATCCAAATGAATACTGGGTTATGTTACAAAAGATGGTACGACTCGATAAATGTTAATAAAAAGACAGTGTTAATGTTTCGAAGGCAGATACGCAAAGAAGGTTAGAAAAAAATAGAAACAGAGACAAAATAAAGACTTTTGGGTGTCGTCGCGTCCTATCGATAAATACACGCACATAATATGTATGTATAAATGTACGTACGTACGTGAACATCGATGATGATTCCCATAGTTATGATGGAGTTGACAAACATTCGGGATAACGTGTAAAAAAAGCTACTGGACTTTGTACAGATTGCAGAGACTCCGCACTCTTTAATTGCGACCGATTACAAGTACCGTTCCTTTATCATTATCGTGATATACCTTCTTCATACGCTTACCCAATATACAATAGGAAAATCTCCGTTAAGTCCGTCGGTCTGACGGTTAAAGAATTCGCGATGTTTTCTTGATACGCATCTTGCTCCAAATAATTACAGTTAGTATATCCCCGAAGGCAATCTCGTCCGTATCGGTACGCCCTGTATAGCAAAATTAAAAGTCAATAGCATAGATACACCCACCAGTGACCCTGGTTTTTGCGTGGATTTTCACTCGATCTCTCCATTGTATAGAGGGGAAAAGAGGATAGACGTATAACCAATAACAAGCGAAGCCACTTAGTATGTTAGTGCATACACAGTGTCATCAAATCTCGTAATGCATGGACGTGTACTTCGAGTTCGTTTGATGCAAGGAAGAAGAAGAGGGAGTGGAAGGAAGAGAGAATGGATAGAAGAAAAAGAAAGAGAAATGAGGAGAGTGACAAGGAAAAAAAAAAGAAAGGAAGAAAATCGTGCAGTCTAGTAGTTCTAATAAAACGTATACGAGACTTCGTATAAGCCTATGTATGTATTTATCTCACCTGCGTTGGTACTAGGAGCCTAAGAATCGATCAAAGGCACGGCTGTGTGGCTTGTATGCTAGTCACAGTGTATACTTACATGTAGCAGAGCGTACGTGCCTTCTGTGTGTATGCACGCGTGTGTAGCTGGTACGAGCCAGGGTTCAAGTTGGGCGGTTTATGTACTCGCACTTTCAATGAGAGCACGCGCGTGTACATATAATACGTAAGTGTATGTGCTTAGCATGACACCCCTTACAGACGTGGTCGGCTAAAATTAGAAGGAGGAGACGGAAAGGGATTTGTTCAAATTACTCGACACGTCGATACGTAAGTACACGCAAAACGAATTGACGGATTTTAGAGGGCTTTCTACCAGCACTATTTAATGAAACGCTCGACGCTCTCGTCCATGCAACGAAGGAAAATGTACACGCGACAATCTTGCCAAGGGAAATATCGTAAATCATAAATTATTATCTCGTTCCCCTTTTTTGAAGGGGTCGACGGAATCATCGTACTAGACTGCTGACATCGACGATACGAGTATGTAAGACTCGCATGTAAATGGTACACTTATTTTTCGTGCGTATACCACGTAAAAAGGTAGAAATTTGTTGCGCAGATTAAACTCACCGTCGTCTTCTCCAAACAACGAAGTAAATGATGATGTTGTAACTCGAAAATGTCCTCCTCCTTGTAGTTTTCATCCATTTGCAAACCGCTCTCCTGCGCAGCCAATCGAGCTTCGGCTGCCTTCTTTTTGCTGACAAAGGCCGCACCACTCGACGCTTTAGCGATCCTGATGCGAGCCAGTCTGGCTTTCTGTAACAGAGAAAATTCACGTCATCGAGGAACAAGTAGTTTACGCTCGTTTAGAAAATTTATAGAGGAAAGGGAAGTCGAGTGATCGCTTTACGGATGATTCGCGAACGAGCCAAGTACCTTGGAAAAATCTCCCTGTGTACGTGAGAACGTGATTTCTCAAGCGTATAACACGATATCGACACGTTTGCCAGTGCAAATTCGCAAAGTCTCTTTTGTGACATCGTTTTATACCGACAGAAACTTTCGGAACGACTCGACTCGCCGTCGAATTTCACGGCGATCTCTTCCGCGCCTCCGGCCAAGCTCTCGTCTGGTCGAGCTCGTCCAGCCAAGGCTGAATCCAAAGAGAGACGGTCCTCGGGACATCGTTCATTGTCCCTTACACTTTTCGCGTCTACAATTTTCCTTTCTATGGCGTTACGTGAAATACAACCTTACGCTTTATACCTTTTCTATTAAATCAGCAATGTAGTGCGTCAGAGTATCTGGGCTATTATTTTATTTATTTTATTTAATTTTATATTAACATTAAATAAATCAACGAACGTTGTTTAATAGTTATAATAACACCTACAACTCGTACAAACTTTAGAGAGTAAAAACAATGTAGCAACATAGCATGGCCAAGATGCCCCTGGGCCCAGGTACCCAGACGGACTATATCAGTTCGGAATATGGAACGTTAGAAATTATAGTAACTTAATATACATTAGAAAGCCGTTTTAAAAACGACTTTCATTCCAGTCTCGAAAATTTGATACCTTTGACGTGATGCACCAAAACATATAGATACATATAAACAAATATTCTCTCGTTTAAAGAGAAGCAAAATTTTCATTTCGAGTAAAAGTTAGTTACCCATCGTGATAAAAACGTTTGAATTATAATTTCATTCCCATCCGGCCGTAATCCAACTTGTTATATAACTATATATTCAATTGGCTTCGTTTTAAAGTTCCACAAATAGCCTTTTCTAAAAACCTATACCTAGTATATTACGTCGCACTCTCGCCATCTATCTCTCTGCCTCTCTTTGTCGGTGATTTATAGAAAAGATGCATTTCCGTGAATCCGAACGAGTCAGTCGTTCGATTCTCGGCGTAATTTCTTTCAAATTTCAATCTCACTTCTTTGTAACCGTGCTCTCGTTTTCACAACATAACAAAAGCCACGACGATGCGAGGCTTTTGCAATAGTATCTTTTTTTTGAGAGCCTGAACATGATCGTTGATCTATATGGAAGCTTAATCATGGACGAATAAAGAATAAAAAGCGAATAACGTCAAACGCAGCCTTTATGAAACGAGGGAAGCAGTTAGGCTGTTAGAAAAAACTATTTCATAGTAGAGCACGAAAGCTTGTCGGAGAAAATGGCTCGTTAGATTTTGCGAGCTGCTGGCCCATTTCGTATCGCGTTACACGTTACAAGAGAAGAGAAGGGGATACCAGCGATGGCAGTTACGATCCAGAGATGCTAAAATGGACTACACAAAATGCATCAATTGCAGACTCTCGATTCAAGAATCGCACGAGCTCGGCAAAAGGAGTCGTTACACCAACAATGACTTATTGTTCGCTGTCTCGTTGATGAGTTTGCTGTTTTTTTTCCTCTACCCTCTATCTACCTGCACATTCGCCAACGCTTTTCTCCTACATATCACCCTTGTCCGAAACACTCATCCTCGCTTGATCAATTAAGCTTTTAGCGACGATTTTCAACGGGAAATTACCGTGCGCCATTGAAGCGCGCGCCGCAAATACGTGACGCCCGTGTAATGCCATTTTAAATGCGGCCGAATCCCATCGCGCATTGCACATCGCACGTCGCGCACGTCGCGCGCACATACCCTACTTCCAATCCCACCGCTAGTTCCCATTTCCGGGATGATTATATATCCGAAGGACGCACAATTTCGCAACCCGGTGATCCTGCCATCCTTATCGTTCGTTCTTCCTTTATCTAGGCATTCTCTACATCCCTTAACCATCATCCAGCGTAATACGTTGCTATATTATAGTCAGGTCATGGGACTTGCTGAATATGCGTTAACCTTTAAACCGAGGAGTTTTCTGAACTTCAAATTCAAATAGGTACGTGTAATTTATTCGAAATAAAAATGTAACGATTGAAAGATAAAACTCTTTAAATAAATAACTAAAGTCAACTTTAGTTAGAGATATTTTCTTTTTACAAGGGTGGTTAAGGGGTTAGGATCAATTAAGACGCCACAAAAACGCCCTCTTAATGGTTCTGAATCTATGAATATATTATGATTTTTTCTGTGGGCGGCTGGCTTATTTATTTTCATACCAGTATTTTTTTAATAAAATAATGCATGTTTGAAGAAGTTCCAATAAAACAAAAACGTTAAACAATATCGAGAAGCAAATAAAGTTTTCCTCTTCGATAGATCTGATAAATTCGGTAGACCGTAACGCGATCGGTGTAATTATTTGCACAAGTATCGGTCGATGTTTACCGACGTGTAAATCAAACACATGTTAATTAGAGCTGTGTTTAGAATACGAAAATATGTTAACAGTCAGTACCTACCACCGTTTGACTAGCTAGATTATCGTGAGAATAATTGTTATCTTATACGATGACTTTGCTCAGTATTTAATACCACCGCGTTAAACGTTCGGTACCAAAAATGACTATTAGATTCTGGAGATTTCTTGAATCAACGAATAAGAAAAAGAAGGACGTTAATAGCAAATATTTATTTCGGTCAAGGCCTTACGATCTCACGAACCGGTGACGAGCACAGTCGCGATCATCAGGATGGAAAATAACAAAGTAGAAATAAGAGGACGGAAATAGTTCGTCGATAATAATAACAAAGAATTCCATGGTGTAAAAATAGGCAAAAAGAAGGATCGATCGGTCGACGAATCGGCCCGAGATTCTAGCTACTCGCCAAAATGATATACTTTTCTACAATACCTACAGTTATAATCAGCTTGAGGGAGCTCAATAAGTCGGTCAATTTGCCAGCTTGTGGAAATTGCGATATAAATGTAGAGGCTGCGGCTAAGGCACGATATAAAGAGAGCAACACTTCTGGCAACGAACGCCATCTGCGTAAAGGTAAAGTGTCGTATTTATAGTGCGTCAGCTGTACGCAACGGCATCCGTTTTTCGTAAATTCCTAACGAACGGTGACACGAAAAAGCCGAGCTTGCAGGTGCCCGGAAGGTGTTTCGCGAGGCGTTCCATAAGCCCTAACGTTTTATCGAGAGACCCAAGGAATAAATTCGCGAAATGAATAATAATACCTACGCGTTTAAAAAGAATAAAAAAAAGAAACGTACTCTACTACTTATATCATCCCATAATCGAATAGCGCAAGTTGCATCAAATTCTATAGGTCAACGTGTATTTCATGAGATAACTGTGCGTTGCAACCATTACCGACGCACGATACGTAGGCTCATGCGCTGCTGAACTGCATAAAGCTGCCCAGCTGTCCACGCAACGAAAACACAAAGCGTCGTTGAATGAACATGAAGAATCGTTGATGCAACATCGAATGTCAGCGTGGCACGAGAGTGTCCTACAATGAAGGCTCGAAAGCTCTCGCTCGTTTTCGCGCTCACCAGCGCGTTCTACTTGTCGCGTCGGACGAACGCGCCGAGAAAAGCGCGAAAATCTCACTGACGATTCACAGATACGAGAATCATGCTTCTGTACGTGTGGGAGAGAGAGAGAGGTAAACATCCGTGAAACTGATCCTTTCTCGCGATGTAGCTTCCTCTCGTACAATCGAGATATAACTACCCTGCCAAAATATACGCTGCGTTTGATGAAAGTTTACTATAAACAGGTCGTTGCGAATATGGTTGCAGGTATAGTCGACACGCGCATCCGTATTTAGGTACTTCAACGTTAAAGCCGAAACACCGTTCGTTGTATTCGTTCAGCGACCAAAACCTTTCTTATCGTAAAAATTCGCGCGAAACACCGATACCTATTCGAATTGCGAATTCTGTGAACGAAAAAAACGCAAATAAAAATATTCGAACTACGAAGTACATAGTTCGAATCTCAAATTGTAGAACTACGAAGCCAGAAAGGTAGGAGGGATTTGTGTTACGGTCAGTGCGAGATGATCGATCATCGAGATTTCGTAGCAATAGCTCGTTCCCGGAAGTTCGATTCCAGGGGGCATAAAACAAGTATTAACTGGCAAAAGTCCAGAAGCGTATAGGGGCAGCTGGTTGTTTTGCCACGAATAAAAAAAAAAAAAAAAACGATAATTACACTAGTTTCGTATCTTGAAATTAATATCGTCGAACGAATCGAACGAATCTTTACAAAAGGTCATTGGGAGATAGAAGCACGGCGTTAACGTATACGAATGTATGAAAAACGAGGCGATAGACTTTCTTTTTTTGCGATTCCGCGACAACACAGGGCCTTTCGTCATTCGATTGCACGCCGCGCTTTCCGATATCGCCGCGCTTTGAATAAAAGAGGATAAAACGCAGCTAGCTTTGCGTCGCTTTTTGCATCGATACGAAGCTGTGTATTTTAAGGTACTCGATCATTCGTGGTTTCCAAGCCGAACCACAAATCGTGCGGAGCTATAAAGCATGATTCTTACGTACACGTACGTTTGTGTGCAGATATATAGGATAGATGACTAAAACGTACGTACGTACGTATATGTAACATATGTACAAGGACGCTTACCTTCGCGTGGGTCATGACAATTTATCTAACGTAGGAGAATCGTGGAAGACGCAAGGCTATAGGAAACGAAAAACACGATTGTAATGATCGCGCGCACCGGCTTGCTTATCTACTAAGTTAATTAAGCGAATGTCGGCATACAACATGGGTCATGGACGATGAGAGACGACGAACATTTGCATTTCCGGTATAAGATAGAAAAATATGCTCTAGGCTATGGGCTACTTGATATAATAAATAATTGAAACGATGTAATTAGTGACGTTGCCAAGCAGCACCTTTTCGCGATTTCAAAGAAATTACGCTTTTGGGCGCTTGCATTTAAAAAAACTTCGTGTTTGCGCGCATTTATCAAAAGAACATTTAGACAATTATTTCGTTCAAAGCGAAATTGTTCAATTTCATTTATATTACTCCCAGAACGAGCGATATAGAGAGTGTTACAAAAATAGATGATCAAAGGGGACGAGGTGATAAAAGAGGTCATTTCCAATCGAAATAATCAATATTTATAATGTCGATGGTTCTAAAGTTAGTTCAAAATTGTTATGTACTATCCTATAAGAGAATTTATGAAGTGCTTTCATTAGAAGGTTACACACTTCAAAATCATACTAAAAAATCAAGCAAATAATTCTTTAATAGTTTGTTTTACGGTAGGTACGCCAAAATTTAGTAAAACTAGAGCTGTCTCTTCAATTGCTACCGCTGTTGCATGGTCCCCAGATATGCGTAACTCGTTACCCGACAACCATTTGAATATTCGATTCTGTCTTGGTTGAGCTGCGAGACCAGTGTGGACCATAGATACGCTTCAGAGTTTAACTTCGCATACTCGTTCGGAATGCCATATTGTGCCGCGATGAATACGCGTTTGGGAACGTAGGAAACTTTGTGGTGCAATTTCGTAAGGCCGTTTATGCGACTTGCAGAGTTATATTTTTAAATCGAGCTGACCCATATTATCGATTGCCATTTAATAGAATACGAGCGTCGAGTTTGTAAACGATTTTCGAACGGTCGCTCCATATTCTATAAAAATATAACCTATCGAACGTTCGTATGAAAAAGAGCTATGAAAGGGTCAGAAGAATCGTTAGGTTATTCCTGGCACAAGAAAAAGAGAAACTCCGAAGGAACGAGTAGAAGAGGGAGGGGATAGTTCTCTTCCATGCCAGTAATATGGACTTTTATTACTCGTTTCCTTCCATCGAGGAAAACCGGATTTATCGTTAAAAATAGAAGAAAAAATTATCGTGGGGTTAATGATAAGTACATTTGATTCATTCGGTGACACATTTCTTGTATTAGGAGAGAGAGAGGTACATTTGTATATTTGATTGTCGCTACGTGATTCAGTCTCAGAGTCGAATCGGATTCGTCGACGCGCTACGATGGGCGTACATACTAATTAGCTTCGATTAATTAACGTCAGTTCTAGCGTACGCCCTCATAATAATAATGCACGTAACGTCGCTAAAACGCGAGAACATGCGCGACCGCGAATCATGACTCCGTTTTACATCGACGCAGTTTCTCCGCGTTGAGAAATTCGGTTCGAGGTTGTCTCGGAGGGCCTTTCGAATTTCGAATGTCGCCCCGTCGTCGAATGTCGTTGATCTTCGATCGGATCGCTAACGGCAGCCGACGGCGATAAATCACGCTTTTATTGCCAGCTAGTATCGAACTGTCAACCGTCTAGTGCCAATAATTTCCTATCCCTTCCAACCCCGCTGGAATTTAACTTATTGGAATTTAACCTATCGCTGCGTAAATATCACCGATATTCTCGCTTTCACACAACTTCCATATCTTTGACACGTTTTGCAGTTAAATTGGTCGATTTGTTGTCCAGATGAAAAAAACTTTCGGCGGGGTTCCGTTGAGATATCGGAGAAACAGCGGTTAACAAAACGTTCTTTGACGTCATCAGCCAAGCGCTAAAGTTTATTGGCCCGATCTTATATCTCGTTAACAAACTCAACCTGTAGCAGCCGACTGCAGCAACAGATCGCTAAGGCGTCGTTATGCTATTCTTAACCTTCTAAACCGTCTGCACTTTCAAACAGTTTACAGACGGACTCCAGTTAATAAAGATTGCTGGTCGTAATACTTACTACCCAGAAACCGGCCGGGTATATATCATCGTCGACCCACGAAGTGGCCGGAGATGCGAATCATCGTCGATTTCTCGTAATGTACTATTAGGAACTAGTATGCTTTACTAACACGCGATTCATGACGCACAAGATCTTGCGGTTTTGTAATGAAATGTACTAACGGAGAGCTGAATGTGAATCTTTAAAAATACGTTTTATGATTTTACTTGCGCTTTACGATTTTGTACACAAACACTACCGAAAGTTTTTTTTAAATAAGACGTACCTACTCGATAAGAAAAGAACTTTAAGAAGATAGGAATACGAGTGATGAAAAAGATTAGAGGAGACGAGAAAAGACTCATCGTTGTTTCTTAGTTTTTGAACACAAAGAGCTACTTGTAACGGATTATGAACTGAGAAGATCGATTCTGACTGAAGAGATAGCATCGTTGAATAGCTGGACTATAAGGGTTCTCCTAAAAACGGGTAAGTAATCAAGCGAAGTGAGGTAATCGGAGAGATCCTTTCCTATCAAAATAACCATACATGTCGTTATCCAATTATTGATGGTTCAAAAGTTATTTTTAACTTATTTTTAAAAATAACTTTTTAAAAAAAGCATTTTTATGAACTCTATTATATGTACAAATTTATAAATAACTTTTGAACCGTCAGCAATGGGATATTGGGTATTTTAATTGGAAATAACCTCCTGCATCATTTCACTTCGTTTGATCATTTACCTCTGAGAAAGCCTGTATTTTGAATACTATGATTATTCATTCGTCAATATAAGCTACATTGCGAGTAAAAAGAAATGATGAACAATATCTTGCAATTCAAATTTCCTATGTTTCTCGAGCATTTCTCGCTGACTGTAAAGATTCGTCCCTTATCTCGCCTACCTCCGAATACAGAACTCCTCTCATGGTAACCCTTCGACCGTACAATGAGCTTTTTACGTTAATCACCGCGCTTTACGATTTCCGTGCTTATCACCGTGCACAGTCGATGGCTGGAGGCAAAAAAGTCCGACAAACAAACAAACGAAATGTTTAAGAAGCAACTGAGAAACGTACAGGCTATACTCCGTTTCCCTCGTTATTTTTTTTTTCCTGAAAGCCCCTGGGACTACTCTGTCCTCCGCCCTTAAAACCGGAGCCTGTTGGGGGAAGAAAAGGAAAGGGCGGCGAGAAGGGGGCCACGGAGGTGTGGGCGGGACGGGGAAGAAAAAACGAAAAAGAAGAGCACGCAGAGAGGGCTGGCTGTGCCGAGGGTTCGTTCTAAGAATAAACGTGCCACAAGGGTAGGAGGAGAAAATGTTCACGATTGCGAGAGGTAACGCAAAACGCGAATGATATATCATTGTTTAACATCCGTTTTTTGTTTCTTTCAAATTAACAAACAAACGAAAAGGGAAATAATTTTATGATAAGCTTAGGAAAATCCTGTATGTTCGAGTACACGCTCGCACTATTCCAATTAGACAACTTTTTTCAATGATCAATGATAAAGTGTTAGACAAAACTTTTTGAAACACGAGCATTCGTGTTTCAGCAATAATCGTGTGGCTGTATAAAAGACTTTGTCTAAAGGCAAGCATACAATTTGACCTTGTTACATTTCATTGGAAATGTTGAATCAACGAGAACGGGGTTAATTAAAAAATAAGTTCCTTCGTTAGGGGTAGATTCGTATAAAGGTATTAAGACGTCGACGAATACTTTTTCTTTACGCGATACTTTGTTGCTCTTCCGTCAGTTTGACCTTTCGGATCGATTTTACAGGTGCTACGTAAACTAACTTGGCTAAGGGTAAACAAATATTTGAAGTGAGCCTATATAAGTGAACGGTTTCGCCCTGACGTTTCTCCCGTAAAACCAGTCTCTCCGACTTTCCGAGGAAGCTCCTCTAATACGCGTATCGTTTGTGTGGGTGTCCATCTGTCTGTCTGTGAGTGTATTTTAAGGCCGTTCGCCACCTATCGCCCGAGTCGATGAGTAATATATAGCGAGTATCAATAAGTAGAGAAACACTGTCCCCCACCATTGATTTATGTTATCGGTGTTATGTGTAAATACGTTCTTGTATCGGTCAATCTTGAAAGTGACCTTTGCTTAAAAAAAGAGGATACTTTTAGAAAATTCGGTAAAAGTTATAACCATGACTCAAGCTTTTATCATTCAAAGGAACCCTTGCTCATCAAAATCGGGGAAAAATTGTGACTAGGAGAATTCATGAAGAAAACCATTGAAAACGTCAGAATGATGACCATCATTAACCCCTCGAATAATTTACACCCTGCGATCAATTCAATTTAAATTGATTAAACGGGCGATGCATCGATAAGCGAGCTTCGAGTGGACTTTCTTGCGCATCACTTTTTCTAAAGAAAGTGGATGAATTCTCGGGGAGAACATTATTACGAGAGCAACGCGGTAATCCAATCGATAAAGTCGACGAAATTTTTAGATTTACGAGACCCGTCGTAAAAACGGTGAACGGCGGAAGTTCTCGCCAATAGCTATCACACCCCCGTGTCTCCTGGGCTCTAATCCGCTGGAAAGACATTTATTTTGACTATTAAGTACTTTACGAGGATACTGCTGGCAAAGCTACCGTTTGAAAAGAAAACATCGTAGATGTTTTTACTTCAAAAATAATCGATCATGATACTACCACGAAGGATTCACTTTTATAATAAACTTGCGCGTTACGTTTTATTTGTTAATTTTTTCCGAAGCTCAGGAGGAACGTACAGACAAAAGAGAATTGTCAAAAGAATAGTATCTGGGAGGAAAAGAAAGAAAATTTATCCGGCTTCCCCAAACCACAAATCGAGACAAACCTGTCCATGAATATGTAGATGACTGTATCTGCATTGCAGATTCTACCGTCAGAAAGAAAGAATCCACGATTCGATAGGTAGGTTTTAGAATCGTGCATTGCCTAAAACGCAATGACGGGGGTTTTCTGTCGTTCGCTTCATAGAGTATAAAATGGAAAGAAAATTCGTATGTAGAACCCTGGATCTCGAAAGGCAAGTTTTTATTACTGAAACAGTGGCACACGTGCCGCCACGTTAAATGATCCCTAAAATTCGGGAAAAAGCAGGGAAGTTTATAGGTCAAATTTGTATTTAGACGTTTTCTCTGATACCAACGTCTTACATCACCCTATTTTACTTTCTCTACCGTTTCTCTTTTCCACCTTCCTTCCGCCACAAGTATTTACCATTGCTCCATTAAATCAACTAACTTCACCTCCATATAAAGGAGGTTGGCATTTTGAAAAAATTTAATTCGATTAAAGAAGCAAATAAGGCTTTCCTTGATACGTCAACATCGAACGAAGTAAAATACATCTTGAGATTCGAGCTCGTATAATACTGGACATTTCAGTGGAAGCAAAAGTTAAACAGAAAAAGACAAGTTTTTACTTTTGACCTCATTTAAACTGTAGGAATATTAATTACGCTTTCCACTTATTCCAGCTTCTCCATGAGGCCGTTCGTTTTTCATCCACAATTCGCGTACGTAATTGTAGAAAACATCGAAATAAAAGCAGCCCCTGGCTTTTGGCCAAGAGAAATTACTTGAAACTCGAGCCTTGTTTCTGCAAGGAGACTAACCTCTGAAAAACATCCACCGCGTGTAAAGAAAGGGGAAATAAGGAAACCAGGAGAGAGAGAAGAGGATGAGGGGGAGACAGAGAGAGTGCTCTTGACACGATAGGTAAAAGGGAAATACGAAAGGACGGATAAGAGAGGATCGAGCGGAAATAAGGGGGATAAAAGAAGACCATACCATCTTCCGGTTATCATTAAGTTTCTTATGAAAGTCTCGTAGTTTCTGATTACCGGTACTCGTTATCTATGTCGTTCGCCTTCCAGAGATCCCTATCCGACTTGTCCAGCTGCTTCTGCCTCTCGCTTGCTATGAAATAGTGGTAATGAACTGCGAGTAGCCGTTGGCTTCGGGCCAAGGCAAACTTTACCGCTGGGCTCAAACCGCATCTCCGTGAAGATCAGTCGTGGGATCCGTGCGAGCGCGTATCGTGATCCCAGAAGCCGAAAAGGGAGGAAGAACGAAGAGGTGAATTACATAGAAACGACTAAAAATGAGCCGCTTTTCCTTTGACATATCTTAGCACTGAACTTGCCAATCATATTGATCTTACGTTTGATGTCTCTTTCGAGGATGGATGTACGAAGTACTTTAAGTGGATAATCTCTACTCTACCGTAAAGAAATAAGAACCATTGCGCGAGCATCTGACAGCAGATAGAAAAGATTATGATCAGAAACACGGGAGAGAAGATTTAGAGTACCTACACCGTAAGCTTTTACTACAGATGCAAAAGATCTGGCATGGGCTTTCGAGAATCAATTTCATTGATAAACGTTCCATGTGATCGACAAAGAACGCTGTGATCTTTAAGACAAATATTAACACGTTATGCTATCGTGCTAATCAACGGTGACCTGTATTCTATTTTTCAGATTGTATTAAAAACGTTAATTACGAAACTGTAACCATTAATGTAATAATAACCTTTGTATGTTTGTTTCGAAAAAAAAATTGTAAACAAGATTAGAAAGACAGAGGGGTTTTTAAACGGAATATCTACTTCTTCATTAATTTATACTACTCTCAGTTTATCGGTACTCAATTTTGTATAATATCAACTAAGATTCGACAGAGAATTACAATATTTGTAAAGACTCAGAGTTTTTAACTTTTATCACGCCTTTACGGATGTTATTTCCCATAATAAAAGTTTTCACGAAGCCGCTTGGGACATTTAACGTTTACTGTTTATAGCCGGCGGTTTTGCTGCCGTGGAGAAAATAACTGTGAGCTGCTAAGACGATAGTTTTTTTAGCTCAACAAAATCTATGCTTTTTCAAATATAAAAAGATCCATCGTGAAAGGTTCGAATGAGCTTCAAAAGCGTTAACGCGTTATCGAACGACGCAAAGGAAAATGAACCTTTCATCGAACAGTCAGAAACGACTCCAACGGACGTGAAAAAGTAGGAGACGAAAATATCGAAAGAGGTGCGAACGATTGGATCTAAAAGCTCTACGGAAAGTACTCGATTCAGTCATTTGTTTTCTGCAAAATGAAAAGTTCTTTATTTGACACAAAAAAAAATATAGGGTGAAACAGTCGCGATAAAAAACGTCGCTAGAAGTCTTAACATTCTGTCTTCAAAAGTATTGCCACCGCATATAATTCAAGCGAACGTTTGTGCTTTTCACGGACAACAGCCTTGAACGATCTAGCTGTACTTTTCGATCCAAAGACAACATTCGGGAATATCGAAAACGATTCATGGCACGAATAGCGATTCGTTTATTTGCGAATGCGCGATATGAATGTATGTATATATGTACAATGTACACAAGTATACACACGAGAAGCGATAATATCGTGGATGGTACAAAAGACAGAACACCATCGATGGTGGAGCATAGTGCGTTTGCAAGAGTAGCTCTTCTCGTGTAACCTTCGAAATTTAGTAACATTATTGACTTTTTCTAAATATAGAAACTACCTCGAGAGTGGAAACGGAGGATAAAACAACAGTAATCTTTTTGGTAATGTGCATTCTAAATACACAATCCGTAAACGACGTCACAAGCACTGATCAAACCCATTTCTTACCAACGTTGCATATGTGAGATATCTAAGAAAATAGTTTTTTTACATAACATTTCTTCATCAGTGGAAATTATTTTGTCGGACCTATTATTATATTAGGGAATGGTCTCCTAGCGCCGGATAGTTAAGATTTTTCTTAGATAATTAAAAAAATTACATTGAGTATATTGTTTTCTTTGAATTTATTAGAAATTAATAATATAAGGATTCAAAATAAACAAACATAATAATAAACTTTGGTCTAAAATGTTACATCGACGAAAAGTGGCACCTAGTACCGAACACAATTAAAATAGGTCCTTTATTGTCGTATAATTTAAAAATAATGTACACCGGTCACAAATATAATCGTCTAAACATTCAGGGACATCGGCACAAGACTCATGAGCCCATTCTTTGCAATTTGAGCACTGTATCCAGTCTTCGTCAGTGGTTTCAAGACAAACCACACAAATGGTCATTACAACGATGATATAATGTTGTAACGAGTCACCAACCTTTGAATTTCCCGTAAAACTTATTTTTTCTTAGGATTAACTTATTATTAGTCTAATCGTAGTACTTGGCTCGCATATCGATCTTAAACGCGACTAACCGTTAGGAACTAGAGATCCAAAAGTTTATACTTGAAATTACTCACCCTCTGCGCCTTCCTCTTATCGGCACGTTGATTTTGATGATATATTCTGCTGAAATTACTGACGATAACAGGCACCGGTAAAGCGATCACTAGGACACCGCTCAAGGAGCATACACCCCCGACGATTTTTCCCGCGATCGTTTTCGGAACCATGTCACCGTACCTGAAAAGAGAAAACGAAGACAGTTAAAATCTGAATAAAACATTATAGGAAAAAGGATTTGTGCGTTCTTCCATACCTCTTGTAATTCAATAATAATTGAATTTTTGAAACTGCACAAGTATTACAAAATAATGAGGAAATGTGGAAAGAGGTAAGAGGAATATACCGTGAAACGAAAATAGTTCGCTGGCTTAAAATCGGATGACTGGTGAAACGAGACAATGGTAGCAAGCAGAATAACATTGATGGTTGAAAAGATAGAAAAATGTACGGCTCCTCGTGTGGTTTCTTTTCGGAACTAAGTCCTATGATCAGCAAAAGTCCTCGGCAAAGTAAAGTAAATCAGAAGTGAGAAATGGTATCCGAAACCATCCCGGAAGAGTTATCGCGTCGTTTGAAAAACGAGAGTGCGAAAGTTCGCTCGACTCGCTTTTTTCCCTCTCATTTTCTTTATCGCCATCTAGTTCACGACCCTACAGCACGAATCCTCCGGTCCTTGACAGCTCATAAAATCAACCAACGAGAATCAGCGCATATTTGTTGGAATACGACGACCATCGGTCTTCTATTAACTCATAGTTATCGCTATTTATAACCAGAGGAGCGCTCATATAGAAACATAAAGGGAGCGATCGCATTTGTTTCCAAAGGACCCGAACTCGGCATAGACTCACTCGGTGTAATTGTATAATGGTTATCTTCGATTCGACGTACGAATAAAATAATAGGAACGCGTTCCATGATTCACGATTGCACGTAATTACAGGCTGTACGAAGCATGCCGCGTGCCTATGTAGGCCGTTGCATTATTAAAAAGGGAAATGTGTGCACTAATTGGCAGAGGAAGGGTATAGAGCTCATTATGAACACTTTGCTCTCTCGCGAACGAACGAGCGAACGAACGAAGGATTTAACACTAGAATACGTCGGATGCCGGCGAAGAGGGAAGCGAAGCCGCCTGGTAGTAGTGGTATAGGTAATGCTGATTCCGGTTGCCTTAAAAAGGCGACCGATGAAACGCGATTTCGACCACCTTTAAAGCGTGCCAATATTTTTCCTTGCGACCGATCTACCACCGACACGTATATTTCAAAATACTCTCGTACTTTGAAGACTTTTCTGAAAGCCTTCAAACTGTGGAAGTAAAAAGAAAAAACAAAGAGTTTCACCGATAAAACGTTCGCCGCTAAAATTTCAGAAAAGATGGAAAGAAAGCGTCCTGAATCGTTAAGTGCAAACGATGCAATTCTTAAAAGACAATGGATATCTCGCATCGCTTTCATATCGGTGGTAAACGCAACGCATTCGAAGTTCTGATTCCGTTCGCAAAGCACGTCGACGCTTGCCTAAACTCTATCGCGCGTACGAGCATACATAATTTGAATCGGATAACGCGACTGTGGCAGCTCTATCCCACGAGGGTGACGAAAGACGACGTGGATACCATCGGTGGATACCTAGAGAATCCCGGAAGTGCACGAGAAACAGCAAGGTAATTGGATGATGCCGAGCAACCACGATCGAGCGAGATCGATCGTAACGCTGGCTCATCGGCGATGCACCGTGCAATCGTTCCCTGTGCGTCGTCGTCGTGTACTTCCGGGACCATTTAGTCCTTCCCGCTTTTCATACCAACCTTCAGATATTCCTTTCGTTACTTTTCTCCTCTTCGTACTCTCAAACATGAGTAATCAAAACGAACGAGCGTCATTAATCCCTTTGGATTCCGATTTCATTTGGAAAGACTTGAAATCGATGACGACTTTAACTCGGCAAATGTACCCAAGGGATTAACGTAGCTTTTACGATGCGATATCTACTAGCGGAGGTGTATCGAAAAAAAGACTCGTAACTTAAAACTGATAGCTTAGAACGGGTGCTATTTTTAATTCTACAAAAATAAGTACCAAAGCGCGTTGACAGAGAGGCACACCGAGAAGGATCGCATCTTTAAACATTCTGCTGGAAATCTGCACCGTAACTTTAATCATTTTAGTGCACGCGATATAAAAAGAAATGGGATATTCGGTAGATCGTAAAAATCATTTTATGAGGTTACATGCGCGTATCATTTACAACTAGTTTACATGCCTCGATGGTAAGCTGTGTATATTAAATCTAAAGGTTACACGATAGATCGATCATTCGTAGTTAACGCAAAGATATTTAAATGTCTCGTTTCTCATGGCAAGTATATTTATGAATTACGTTAGAGATTACTTCGTCTCTATCACGATAAAAATATTTATAACGGTGATAAGTAAGAGCAACGTGCAAAGCAACCATAGTTTACGTACATTCACGTCAATGAATCATGATATAATGGAGAAACGAGCGCCGTGACACAATTCCACTTTGTATATTCGTTTCTCATTTTCTTACTCTAATTTTTATCGGTATTAAATACCTGTCACTTCGCGTACGTGTAAAACATAGAACTGCGTTAGGTGCAAGGCCAACGAGCTTTCTGGAGA
Organism: Ancistrocerus nigricornis; assembly: GCA_916049575.1. Lineage (NCBI taxonomy): Eukaryota > Metazoa > Arthropoda > Insecta > Hymenoptera > Vespidae > Ancistrocerus > Ancistrocerus nigricornis. The sequence continues at coordinate 9,436,732 of OU696669.1, read as the reverse complement.
GGTATTCCGGACCATCGAGGTATTTTTGTTATTTATCAATGTAGTCCCGGACACGCGACGGCAACGAGTTTAGAAGCGGCGAAAACGTAGGATTAGATATCTATCTTTAGAAAAGCACGCCTTGGCGGGCTCCGCGAATACTTGCGTTTCAAGCACACGCTCGCACTCGTACAAAGACTTTGCAACTTCGTCATTTCTCCGAAGATATGATTCCATGCAAGTCGATAAACTCGTACATTAGGAAAAGATTAATTAACTTTCCATCGTGTCGTACCAGACGATACGACGAACTGCAGAAGCAATTAGCGTCGAGGTCTTATCGGTATTAAATTCATCGAATGAAAGGAGAATCAAGTCGTAAATAAAACTTTCATGAAATACGAGCGATATGTCTCGAAGTAATCAATATAATATTTAAATTCATGAGTGTCAGAGTCAAAGATGTACTATCTCTGTAACGGACATTACTGAAATAGTTGCAAGAAACTAGAACGCTGAGTAAATATTTGGAACTTAATACGTAAATTTACTTTGGTTTTATGAACAAAATTTGATTTATCGTAGCTTCATAACCAAACAGTTTATAATAACGCAATTTATGTTACGTTTATAGACGTTAAACATTTTAAGCGAACGTAATACTTTACGAACATTTCAAGAGCGAGGTATCGAAGCAAACGAACTGTCAAATACGTTTAAAAATCAGCCAAAGGGAGCAAGAACCAGTCTAACGACTGGAAATAGATCTCGATTGACTTTATGGGAACAAGATGCACTGCCCTTTTACTATAGAAGGACAGCAGCCTCTCTCAAAACCGATGGCAGATAAGTTGTTTACTTCTCATTGTCCAGCGAGCGAGCGTAGATTGCGCGTGTACCATGCGATCGATAAAAAAAAAAAGGTAAAAAAAAGGTAAGTTAAGCTATATTGATAGTTAGTCGACGCTTCTTCCTTCGCATTTCACGCGCGGTGAACGTCGATAGGAACGATTAACTGACCTCATTTTCATCGAATTAATCCCGCAGTAAATATAAGAATCGTTTGAATCTCGAACGATGGTAAATAATAATATTTACATTATTTACATATTTCTCTACGAGGAGTCTACCGAGCAATGGTCTTATTGTTCGAACAAAAAACTAGTGGGAAATAATCCTGTGCGTAGACTTACGATAGACGGTATTTTCTCGGCAAACGGGCTTAGTATTAAACAGGATTATGGTTAAGTTTCGAAATACGATTTATCGTTTCCCTTAATCCATGCTCAACTCACACGAGATATCGCGCATATACCAATAGTAAGTCACGATCAAATTTGTTTCGTTCCTAAACTGCTTTTAATTCCTTTTTCTTTTCTGAACAAATTGTATCCCTTTAAATGCTGTCCGTGGTATTAACGACCAACGAATAGCTTGACGTAGTCGTGTACCGTTAGAGATTACAAAAAAAAATATCGATTATGTCGCGATGTATCTTTCTCTTGTTATTTTCGATATTAAAACGCTTCAGTGGGAAGAATGACACGTGGTATCTCATGATCATGCGATTGATCGATCATATCAGTTATCTTTAAATGTCTCTCCCTGATTTGCGATATATTTATTAGCAATAGATGAATTGGTTACACACTTCAGAATAAGTAAATTTTCGAATGAAGTATAAAAGAATAGCATTTCTTACAGTAGTCGATTTAGAATTAACCGAACGTAAAGAAAAAGATGCGAGACACTGAAAAAATATTTAAAAAAATGAAGAAAGTAGTTCTTTCTTCCGGAAACAAACGCACTCGAGCGATCGATCTTTTCGTTGTAGTCACCCGGTACACATAGAGAGAGGCAGGGAGAGAGAGAGAGAGAGAAAGAAAGAGGGGAAGGGAGAAAGAGAGACGCGATGTGCTATTAAAAGCGAACCACCGCTTTTCCAGATCAGCCGCGAGGTGTTCGCGTGCGCTTACTGAAAATAAAGTGCATTCTCACCCGTGAGACGCATTCAAGTCGTAACTATATCATTGTTAAGACCTTCGGTTTAGAATTTATTAACGATATGTATGCAAAAAACACGGACAAAAATCAACTGACTGGACCTTCCGCAAGCTAAACGTATCTATGAAGTAGCTACCTCTTTTATAACATGTTTTTTGCGGGATTTCTAGCCCTATAACAAAATACAGACCTTTTTAACACTTGTAACATAAGAAACAGAAACCAGAACAGTATATCTAATACATTGGATCTTTTTAACGCCCATACTTGAGAGCTCGCACCGACCAACGCCTAGCCATAAAAAGATTTCATCTTTAGACGTGTATTTTAACTTCCTTTGAATTCAAACTCGATTTATTATCATGTATATAGTTCTTACCCGATACTTACTTTCTTCGTTATCCTAGTGACCGTACTCTTAAATCAACCATCATTTATACGTATTTACTTTTAAAGGGCAGAGTTTAAGAATCCTAAGGCAAATTAAGGAACTTTATCTCTGCACATCTTGGAAAAGGGAAAACCCTACTCTCAGAGATATCCTCCGTTTATATATTATAATTAGTTATGATTTTATTATAAATATACGGTCCATTATTTAATACTATTAACACTAGAACTACCGATGTTAAACCTATATTTATTTTGATCGCATGTAGCTATTTTATAAATACGAAAAATATAAACATTGTATTACCCATCATTAATAAATAATATCGAATACAATAAATAACAATTTCCATCAAAGTTGTTCTGTTATTCGAAAAAATTATGAAATAAGAAACACGCAGTCGGCCATTTTAACCGGTTGATATATCTAGTGTTAATACGTTTATAGTGCATATATGCATATAGCTATGTGTAGACAAAGGCATAATTGAAGCGTAGAAACATAGATGCGCTTCCACCTTGTCAAGGACTGCAGCGTCTGTTTACTTCACTACGGACAAATATGTGACGGAAGCGAGTCAGACGAGGGTCACGAAGATAGAATGGAGGATTGGCCCGATCTCAGGTCTGGCACCTGCTCGCTTTTAACCGTCGAGCGTATCGCCGTTCCAGTTCGAACGGATTTAAACCCTCTTATTTAAACTCGTGATGAACTTTTCGTTGCTATTAATTAACCCTTGGAGTCTGAAACAAAGTTCCACGAGATTGTAGGTCCACGTTGTATTACAATCCGCAAAACCAAGAGAATATTATTATATATTTTTTATATGTATAACTACATATATTGTATATAAGCCTATCATAATGAAAAAGTAGCATAGAAATTTACTGTGATACATTTTTTCAATCACCAATTGTAGCCGGTATTTTCAAGTGACCTGTTTTATATTCCTCAACGTATGTATATATATACATTATTTTAATACAGCATACATATTTTCTTTTCTAATTATGCACTCGTAGAAAAGAACGTGTTAGAAATCCGTTGTAGCTTCGTCTATTCATTTTATACGGAGGGTGCTCTTGTGTTAGGTGGTAGGTCGAAAGTAGCGAAGGCGCGTAAAACCAGTGCTTCGTATTCGCACGGTGCAGAGCTCCTTTCGAAGACGCATGGCAAACGCTTTTTCGAATACGCCTCGTCGCAAATTTTCATCATCTCTTTGCTCATGTGCACCGGTTTGAGTAGCACGAAGCGAGCAAAGTAAGGGCTTAAGTACGAACTGCGTTCGGTTAATGAAATTTCAGATAATCTCGTTCGTCCGAAAAGGCAGGCAACGTAGTGAAGTGAGCACGAAGCTGACGCTCTAGGAAATCCTATTAAATCGCGGGTCTAAAGGGCGGGGGGGGAGAATTTTTTAAGCGGTAGTCATGATTGTTTCGCCATGTCAAAAAGAAAGTTTTCTCACATTATCGATTACTCGTACACTGGTGTATGACGCAGGTACACGAGACTCTCGTTAACGCAGACGTGATTGCGATTAAAATCTCATTTCATAACCGAACGATTAATTCTTCCGGTCTTACATCGACGTGGTTCTATTTATTTCATATTATTTAATACTCTGGATGAATAGTTTTTCTGAGCGAAATTGAAGATCGGAGAGAATAAACCGTACAACATTAGCATACCGAAATATAAAAATATGAAAAAGTAAATGACACGTGTCCAGCGTCCTCTTCATTCCTCCTTTTTCATCTTTATTCTCGTCCATCTCCTCGCCACCCCCTCCCTCTCTCCCTCTAGCTATCTATCTATTTATCTTTCTCTCTCATTAAGCTGGAAAAAATTGAAAAAAGTGACGTTGAAAGTTAAGATGTTAAAAAGTTCGTAAGCATGATTATGTCGCTACTAAATCCTTCCAGAATTTTCTGACACGTCTTAATTACGAACTTTAATTAGTAGTACGTCAAGAACACTCTTTATTTGATTAACATTTTTTAGACGCAACCGTAGGGCGTTCTTTATGTTCTCGATAGAGCAAAACGTGTAACAAACGATTATTTGCAAAACTATTGGTGATATGTATCTAGAAAACCCTTTTGGATCTCTACGTTTCATATAACAATCTAAATGTATCCACTGTAGCATTTAAATAGTTGTAGGAATCGAGCTGAAATGTACATAACAAATTCGGTTGCACCCAACAAGGATCCACTAACAGTTTCGGTTGAATTCAACTTCCAGTTAGAAAAATTACAAATTCAAACTTTGTAAAAGTATGTAAAATAGTGCCAATTATAAACATAACTTTTTTCAACATTTTTTATCCAAGTAATCAAAAATGGGGAACGAATAGATATTTGTATCCTCTCTAATGCCTAAACGACTAATGAACAAAGAAACAATTCATGTGTGAAACGTATCAGGATTGAAAAACGGCTCGTAAAACGAAACGGTATTACGTGCATGTCGTGAACTGTACAAATACACGCAATCAATTACCTATGCGTTGATACGACGATCACGGTAGCCCATTTATAAAAGCCCAATAGCAGTTTCGTGTCAGACGAAAGACCATGCCATGCCGTGCTTGCATATCGCGTAAACTCTCTTTATCTTTTAATCAACAACATCCAAACTCTTTCTACATACGTCTACCACAAATATGATTCAATTTACTGTATCTCATTTCAACAATTTAAGCAACCTGAGAAATGTTAAAATCTATTGTAAATGTTGACAATTCATACATAATTTTTCCTTTTGGAAGATAATTAACACAATTATTTCTGTTTAACACGAATCTAATCGAAAGTTAATACTTTGTCTCAATTCGGAGACGAATTTTATCTGACTTTCGATATTATTAAATAAAGCAAATCTAATTTGTAACATTGTGACATGTTATAATACTACAACATAGTTCGAACGAAATAAAAATGAAAGAAAACGCGCCAAGAGCGAGAGCGACAGAGTTGAGGTAAGTTTTGTCGATTGAATTTAATCGAGAAGTTACCTCTACATCCGTATCTTCGAAGGATTTATAACTCGTCAAAGAGTCTTCAAGCTTATCACGATCGCAAAAAAACGATCCATCAGAAAGAAATCACGCGTATTAGAAACACGTTAAGAGTTCTCATATTTGTGAAAATCTCCATAACATTTCCGCCATCTGTGAACCCATTCGCTGAAAGGAATTCGGAGAATTTGCAAACGTTCTTTTTACCGCAGTATTTCGCTTTCACATATCTTTTTATTACAAGCTATATTCTCACCAAAAATAACGTAAACCTCTTTAACGGACAATAGGACGTCGGTCTGAATTTTAATTAAATTTACACGCGCGCGAACTCGCGGCACGTAACACGAGTGAAATACGTTCCGTATTTCAACAGACGTAAGTTTTCCGCTCTCTTTGAATCAAAGGAAACCGTATCACCTACAAGGTGTTATACCATAAAGAAAGACGAAGACGAGGTGGTCTCTGTGTTTCTCTCGGCTATGCCGTAAGATTGGACACGAGCCAGGAACTCTCTTTTCCACGAGTTAAGGATACCAACGAAAGAAAATATAGGACTATGGCGCAAAGTTAAAACGATACATAAACGTTAAAGCAATGTATCTTTACAAATTGAAGAAGGAAAAGAGTGGAGATAAAAATCAAGAGAGAGAGGGAAAGAATGTCAAATAATTGCGGTAAGAATTGGATATACGAAGAGGAATGCGCGAAAATTTTAGGAAGTAATTTGCTCGCATAGCTCCAAAAGCACGCTCTTATTGAAATTTCGAAGCAGAAGCAATTACTGACCAAATACTGAACGATGCTTTCGTATGTCATTGCGACGGAACTTGTTTTGCACCGATTTAACACGACAACAAGAGAACGATCGATTTTACAGAGATTGAGCTCATAATCCAGATATAAAGTGACTGTGAATGCTGCCATCGTATATTTACAAGGTTGAAGAAATAAAAAAATGTTAGTAGATCGAAAGATATATTCTGGACGAATTACATCGATTGAATACACCAAGCATGTATACACCACATTCGTTCGTACTTAAACCCTTTACGGATCGTATAAGTTATCGGCATATTTCAAATTAAATAACAAATATGCACTGGGTAAATGTTTTAATTATTATACAACAAAAATACAAACGCTTTTACCATTACTTACTCCAAATAAAATGTAAAGTTCGACTCGCCATAAAAATGAAAAAAATTAATAATTTTTTTTATAGTAAACCCTTACTCATTGGCTTGTAGTTTAATAGCTGAACACTAGCATATCTACCTATATAGAAAAATTGTCTTTGCAACATTCAACGTACACGATAATATTTTAACCGATATCAATTCTCGTGTTAGACTTTTAAGAGATTTATTATTTCATTCGACTTAAAAGAACGAGAGAACCGAACAAGAAGGAACTTCGAGGGAGCAAATCTTTCGCGTTTTCATCAAGGTGCTACTCACCCACTTCCGTCAGCGATGACCTACGTTTGGAAAGTTGGAGACATGCCAAAAGACTCTCACCAAGGAAAGATTCAAAGGGATGACGTTACTCGGGGTAAATTCGAAGGGAAGGGCGAAAAACAGATGACGGAACAAAAAGGTATCGCACGTAAATCACCGGTAAAATTGTTTAATCTTATGGGGAAAGATAACGCAGGTAAACCTCGTGAAAATCGGATTAGTAATTTGCATTTATTAGGAAACTTTACGATTATAATAACAAGCGCTATTCGTGCGAATTTGACGTTTGAGATTTAAATAGAGAAAAAAAGAAAAAAAAGAAGTTTTCATTGATACAAGTAATACCTTCGTGCAAAGTTAGGATCATAATCGAAGAGTATCTCTTAGCGCTAGGCAACTGGGTCACCCAAGTGGAAGTAACTTATACATATCTTCGTCGTAAGATAGAAAGTTTCCAACGGTCACTTTATATACCAATAATGAAATAGTATCTCACTAATGCAACTAAATACGTGAATTAGCAAGGAATAATAAGATTCGCGGAGAAACTAATCGTTCGTTGTAAAATATGAAGCGATAATTCGATTGGATTTACAATCGTACATGAGGAATCTTGTTCTGGCAGAGTCCTATTCCTTGGAGTCGCAACAAGTCTCACTCGGGATTAGGGTTAACTATAATAACCGAAGGTAATGATGATTTTATTTTTACTTATCCAGTTTAACTTTAAAAATGTATCACAAGCTCCACGCATTGCTATATTTATAATACCACTGTATCTTGTGTAAGAGCTCGACAAATCCACTTCTTTCTTTCCAAAGTACAGAAAAATTGATGCAATATCTTGTTTATTTTTATTTTAGGGATTCGTTGAACGAATGCAAAGGCGGTAAAACATTCGTCATTATTTGTATTTCCGCGCGATTTGGCCCCGCCCAAAACGACCTTGTATACGACTCGGCCAAGCAGATCGATAGAGACATGGAAGCTGGAAGACCATTGAATATCCTACGGGTTGAATCGGTCGAGTCCGGAGGTGGATGGAAGACAAGGAGAATAGAATCGAAAGAAAAAGAAGGAGGCTCGTTGGGAGAGAACTCTTTGGGATCTTTCTGGGCCGAGCGACTGTCATTTCAATCGTTGGCAACCGTTTAACGGATAGCTTGTTTGTTGTTTTTTCGTTTTCTTCATCAGATAAACCCGACGCGACGCGCATCTACTTATTTTATTTTTGTCGAGGACCAAGAGTAAAGCAAAAATAGATCGCTGTGGGCCCACACAACCCAACGATTCTCGTCCTTTGCTTTAAGGACAAAGAAAAGTACGCAGGTGGTACGAAAGATGGATTTCTATCGAACCCAATCTTGAATTTAGAGAACGTCTCAAAGATATCTATTAAGCTATTGACACTTATCGCGTTTTGACATGTTTAACTTTTAATAACCAGCTAGTTTTCATCAACTTCTTTAGTGAATAGCTAATCGACCCGATACGAAATGACTACATCTATTTTTAGAGGATACTAGGGTAAGTACCTGTGAACAAATTACGGGAACTCACGTTCTATTTCGCGTTCGTAATTTTCATCAAAACTTTTATAAAATGTCTACAATTATTTATTCTCCCTATTCATGCATGCATGATTACTGACGTTTCGACAGGATTGCCATTTCGCATACAGAATATTGTAAATTTCATATGACCATATACGACAGTTATCATTTGGTAAATTTGATTTTACAAATTTTTGCGTAGTTAACGCCCTATTTTCTCCTCAAGAAGCACATTTTAGGAGAATGAATACAAATGAAAATTATTTCTAAGCGTTGTTCTATTGATTGAGTTATACTGAAAAACAAATTAATTTCTCTTTAGAAAGCGTGGTAATGACATTTCATCTTCCGCAACCAGGAACGACATAGCTAATTTCCCAGACGACCGTTTTCTAGCGACGAAACCACGGCCATGAAGTTCCAGCTCGTAATAAATTTCTCGCTACGTAATGAGTACGATAAATCTTGAAATAGGGAAAAAGAGAGAGTCAAAATATTAAGAATAAGAAAGGGATAACAGCTTCAATTTTTTATTTCTCTTAAGCATAGTCCACCAGCATCGGAAACACTTCTCAACATTAGGCAAGTTCATGATGAACTACGTATCGTCTTTCGCTGCAGCTAGGTATCTTTGGAGAAAATCCAATCGAACATCATCCGAATGTCTTCCTTAGCCGAAATTGAAGGCACCGATAGCGATATTTCGCTCGATCAAAAATACATATTTTTCTCGGAAGGTAACTTCGAGTGCGAGGGACGTTGAAGGCATTATTTATTCTATACCCACAACGAAAGCTTCTCTTTCGCGTAAAGTTATTGGGTGACCTTCTAGGTCTAAATGAGATAGGTCGAAGGGCGTATTCATCCATATATAGGCTGGATATAAATCACGCTCCGTCCCTCGCTCTCTCTTTCTCTCGCTCACTTGCTTTCTCGCACCCTCGCTCACTCCCCTTTCTCTTCTATTCTCTTCAACCTACGAGATAGAAGTCTTCCATCGATGTCTCACAGTAAAACGACTAAAAATATGAAAGATATTTTGCAACTCGTGCACGGATAAGGATGAGAATAGAATGAAAGGGAAAAGGAAGGAAAAACCGAGGATCGGTTATCGGGAAATGGCACTGAACATACTACAAAACCCCGACGGAACAATTTGAATTTCCAGAAATTTTCACAAAACCTATCCTACTCGAAAAGGAAAGATAAGTAAAAAACTAATAGGAAAAATGCGAATGAAAACACGGCAAGCGAGGTCGAACAATGAAAAAGATTCCAACCCCAACAATTCTAAAAACCAGTTAATGGAATCAACAAAATTGAATAGGTACAATATAAATACGAAAGATGCGCAAATTTGGTTCGGAGAAGCTAACGGACTTAAAATATACATATAAGGTCAATGCACAAATTGCCGCGCAGAAACGTTCAATCGCGGTGTTTCTTCTTCATCGAACGAACCCCATTATACGCTCCTCTATCACTTGTCCCTCGTCTATGCACCACTAAGCGGTACAAAGCATATGTACGTATAGACGACAACCCATAAGCTATGACGCACGCTATCGAAGTTCAATCGAAATTGATCCTGCTAAACAAGTCGTGGAATCTCCAGATGCATAATATCGCATTAAACTAAGTCAATTCAGAAGGAAAAACGCATAAAGGGAAGATAGGGTGAAAACGGAAATAATAAAGATATACCTATGTATATACAAACGGATGAGCACCCCAAATAGCAAATAGAATAAATAGAATCGATTTGAATGAAATATAAGGGTAAGAAAAGTGAGGTGGAATAGCAGTAAAGTGTAGAAACGAAGGCGTTCGACAAACACTGCTATGCCTAGCGTTCCCGACAATGATTGGCATAATGCCAAAATACTGAGACTTGGATGGCAGAAGACACGCGTTTTTCTCGCCCAACTACGCTTCCCATAAAACCGCGCGCTTTCTTTTAAAAACTACTCTCGATATTGCCCCTGTCGCGACCGCAGAACCTCCAGGCTCTGCCATTTAATCGAAGAAAGGAAAAAAAAAGTTAAGAGCCACCGAAAAGTCTGGGTGCCATCGACATAAATTCAGGGAGTGTGCCTCACGTGAAAGGAAAGGTGTAATAAAAGACAGATTTCGTAGTTCGATTTTATAAATAATTCTACCCGATGACATTTTTATGATTTCAGTTAAAGAGAGGAAATTCTATAACCGACGTATCGAAAAATACACCATGTGTCTCTTCGTGAAACTGGAGTATTATTGGCATAGAAATAATAACGAAAAAAAAAAATCCAATGGAAAAAAAACATGTTCAGCTCTTTGACACGCGTATGGTCATAGAGATCACTGGAACTGTTTTTTTACTAAACGAGTGATATATCAAACATATTTGACGAATCCAATCATCGTAAATATCAAAGAACCTAGAGACATATTATTCATGGAAAAAGTTCGGCATCCTAAAATATTGAAAAGAGTTCAATGCAATGCTGCTCCGGCTGTTACCTCGCTTCTTAATTCCTCCAAGCCGATTTGGTTAAAATTGGTTGAAACTTCTGCTCAGAGTCAAACTTTCCTTTGTACTATACATGTTAATATACAGTAAGTCGGTTGAGATACGATTCATTGGAAGTAACCATTTGCTTTTCGTAAAGATTAGAAACTTTTGCCCATATCAGTAATTCGAACATCAACATGAATTCAAAGTACGATCAAACAATAGCGTTCCACTTCATTGGTAGTGGTTCTCGACTGTTACATAAAAGACGATATTTGTACTACAGAATAGTGCATACTGGTATATACAACAGCTTACAGAGTATAAGACGTATGTTATGAAATATACATCTATCAATTTCACCGACTACTTTTCTAGGGAACAAGAAATTTATGGTTTACGAGTCTGTCGTTTTTATTATTATTGATAGCTTTGTCAATCCATTTTAATGATCGATTATTCAGGAAAAAAATGAAGTTGTTAAGGGAAGACCACCCAATCTATGAACGAAGGTAACACAGAGAGTACCTTGTTTTCTCCTGGGTATTAAAATTGCACGATTATGGTCGCAGATAACGGGACAATTACCAGGTTATTTTCTAGCCAGTCCCTCCTTTCATTCCCTTGCGCACATTTCATTCCGCCAAAGCTAGGGTGTTTCGAGTTAACCCCCTGTGGTGAAAACGACGTAAGTACGTGCCGTTAAAACCGTAGCGAATAATAGAACATAGAACGCGAGCAGGTTACCAAGAGAAGAGCAAAGCTGACACTTTTTAGATATTTCTATAATATTCTAGCGATGAATCGTGACATTTTCTGGTACCATCTAATTCTCACAAATCCCAATAAATTAGTTTGCCTTAGATATTCGCGGTATTTCTAGTTCCATTGTCCAGGTAAAGGCATACTATTCCTTTCGAATTTAATGATTTACATATGAATTTTAAACTCAAAGTAGATACTAAACTTTTTGCGTTAAAATTCCTCTTTACGACATTAACATTGTTACACATCATAACGATACTTGTACGCGTCCATCACATACGGTTTTCAATTATTATAAGTAATTATTATTTGGGAATTTGTAAAATAATGTTCCCATAAACTAATGCTATGATATACCTACATAAACCCCAAGGAAATATAAATATTTTTTAGAAAATCAATGACAAGTTGCATTCTAGAGTACGATGCACAAGAGACAAACTGGTATTAGAACGGTATGCTGCCATACGTATACCTTGGTTTACCAGAACATTCTATTGATACCTCGAGGTATACTATTCTACTGATTTGGATGATATCTTATCGGTATTCTGGTATCGCATCGTACTGATGTGCCAACATAATCTAATGGCCAATGTTTCTTTTTTCACTTTACTCTTCCTTCCTTTTCCTAAATTGTATTTTATTTATAAACCTTCTTATCCTACCAAAAGCATTTTTCCATTTTCCTCCGCCCCATTATAAAACTTTTCCTAATTGTCCAAATCCCTCCTCACCGCCACTTTCCTAAATTTCAATGTGTCCTCACCATTGAAACGAATTAGGTATTCTTTTTTCATATTCGATATAAGCAAATTCATGTAGTACCTACGAGCGTCTGCTTGAAACAAAATTCCAGTCAATTTGCCGAAGCAAGTACCTACGAGTGAATTTACAGACAAATTATCCATGGAACATACATAGACCGGGCAATATATTCATTGGGTGGATTATTCTCCGTGTGAGCTAACGCGACGAATCCAAATAATCTTTCCCGCGCGTATTTCCACTCGATATGTAATCCCTTATCGCTCGATATCTTTTCTAACGTTCATACGACTATACCATCAGCGAATTCAATTTCAATCGAGACTCGTTCATCACCAATGCCTTTATTATTAACTGAATTTATAAAAAAAGATCGATAAACCAGTTTCAATGACCGGTATTGGCGGTATTACGATATATAGTATATTTCGGATTAGCCAAAGAATAGACAATATCGAATATCGAAAAAGTAACGTTTTTTAAAAGTAACTATAGGATCGCGTTAGAAAAAGTCTCGAGGCACCTGTTGATAGTCCAGGTTAAACTTTGAAGGAAATAACCTGGGCACCGCTGGACACGCAAGCCAAAAGATAGCTAACTAATCCGCCAGCACGCGAAAAATAGCGTTGGGTTACATGTTTCATTTGTCAAGTTCAAACTGATCGGTTGATCTTTAATGCCATAAATTAGCATCCAAGTTCATACTAGTTAGCGAGTACTAGCTTAAAAAGTGAATGTTTCTCTTCTGCAATGTTAAACTTGTATATATATCGATCCTGAGTCATTCTTAAATTAGCTAGCTGTGCTATAATCGACTCAAGAAAATACTACGTCCGTATATGGGAACTATTTTATACTTGATTCTAAATCGTACATGAATGGATAGAGCGGTTGAACAAAATCATTCGTAAAAATGATTAAAAGGAACGAATATAAAATCTGTGTCTTGGCACAATGGCACGAACCAATACATCATCGAGAGTTCTATTTGTGAAAAACATTGGTGCGGGTTTTCGTCAACGTAACTCAAGTCGCAAATTGATTATCAAATAGGTATTCATGCGAGAGACGAACGAAATATTGTCTCTTTAATATGGAACATCACGGATAAAAAAACTAGTCGTCTCATATTCACGCGTGTCTCGTATTTTTGCCTGCTTTCTAAACTAGGATATAAAGTTTGATCAAAATCAGAATGTTAAGCCCGAAACTGTCCCTTGTCAAAAATGTAATTTTTACTGGATTACGAAGAAAAGACAGATAAAATAAGAGAAAATGCGAATCGAGCGCGATAATTAAAAGGGAAGGATCGTTTCACAGCTTTTAGGAACGATGCTTCCTCCAGCAGAATTTAACAAAGCGCAAAAGCCCTTCGGGATAAAAGGGTCGACAACGAGCTCCGTTAAAATTATCGCCGGGACCGGTGCTTGTGGTACATACCTTCGAGCGCTATGTACGGAGGCAATTACTTTGTCGGAGTTCCGTACGATCGCTCCTTCCATACGTGGAACGTATTCGATCGGGCGGGCACGTACACACATAGATATTTGTACGAAAAGATTCGTATTTTCGTAAAAAAAAAAAGAAAAACGTATCCTTTGCCGAGATTCCATGCCCATCAAAATTTACGTAAGCTCGATCTGGCTTCGTCGTTTATCGCTCGAAATTTGGTATTGTTAATACTTTTTGATTATGTAAATTGTCTATATTTAACGATGACCCAATTGCCTCGATGATATCGATCGCGATATTAATATAAGGGACAAGAATCGTACACCATTAATGTCACTCGTCATACAAGATAGAAAGAAGTACCAAAGTACGCTCGACTCGTAATATCGTTGGGTAATATTTCCATAGATATTTCATCGTTAATCAACTGCCGATTAATTCTTAAAACGAAGAGAAGATGAAAGGGTAGAATTCTTTCCGCCCTCATCGATAAATTCCATCAAGGGATCGGGATCGGGTAGTAGAAAAAGGAAATGTGTGCATGATAGAATAGCGAAGAAAAAAAAAAAAAACCTTAATTGAAGAAAGATTGAAATTTCGGTACTGATTCAATGCGCAAACGCAGCAAAAGCTTTCGGATAAGAAGTAAAATGATCGGAAGCTTACCCCAGCGTAGTCATCGTTACGATGGTGTACCAGAAGGCGGCAGGTATCGAGGTGAAGTTGGTACCGTCGACGTTCTTCTCCGCGTAGAACATGACGGTGGCGAAGATGATGATGGCCATGGCAAGGGAGAATACAAGAAAGCCAAGCTCGGAGGCGCAAGATTTAAGGGTGTAACCGAGAATCCTGAGTCCCTGGGAATGCCTGGAGAACTTGAAGATTCGGAATACGCGGAAGACGCGTAGCGTGACGAAAGCACCAGAAACGTCGTCGTTATCGGTTATACCGAGACCGATGTAATAGGGCAGTATGGCGACGACGTCAATGATCGACATCACCGATCGCGCGAACTTGCAACGGCTTGGCGCGGCGAAAAGCCTGAGCAAGTATTCAGCGGTGAAGATCATGACGCAAGCGGTATCGAGACAAAAGAAAACAATCTTGTATCGTTCACCGCACGAAAGCGTCCCCGCGCGACCCGGTCGATTGCCGCATGGCACGGTTTCCACCACGTTCGCCAGCACGCTCACGGCGATGAAGAAACCGGTAACATAGTAAAACACCAACGCCGCAGTCGAGATGTGTGGATTTTGAAAGGCCCGCCACATCTTTTGTCTAATATCAAGCAACTGCTGAAGATTCTGATCACCATTCTCGCTAAGCTTATCGTCCATCAGGCGTTCGGCGTTCTCGCGCTTGCGATCCCGGTAATCCTCGTAACAGCAGTCACCTATAACGTCCGGGAGGATGCCGAAGAAAGCGAGCTCCTCGTCGTAACTCGTCAGACATTCGTGCTTCGGATAATGAAGCTTACCGGTCCTATAATAGTTTAATATATGACGAAAGATATCCGGATCCCGATCGAAGAAGTATTCCTTGCTCTCCTCGTCGTAGAAGAACTCACGCTCGTTCGAACCGAGCAACGTGTCCGGGTACTTTTCGAGAGTATTTCTCCACGTTTCGAATCTGCGACCGCTCACGTTTATAAGGAGCTTTTCGTCGTCGGCCTTGCGACGATCCTTTGGTATCGGTGGCGGTGGCAGTGGGTGTGTGGCGATCGGTACCCAACCGATCGCCGCCGCACGGGCGAAAGGCAGCCACGCTGCCACCGAGGCCATGCTCGATGGTGGAATTTTTCTTCTCTCTCTTACTCTCTTTCTCTCTCTCCCACTCTCTCGCTCTCTCACACACACATACGCACACTCTCACACTCTCTCTCTCTCTCTCTCTTTCTTTCTCTCCACCCCCTCTTCTTCTCACTCTCAAACGTCTACCACACACGAGCACTACTCTTCAACTTCTTCTCGGCCGAGGTCGCCTTTAATCGCGGAATCCGATCGGATCCCTAACGAAGCTCATCCTAGGTTGGGAGCTCCTTGTTCGGCGTTCCTCGTTCGCCAACGTCATCGACGATGACGGAACTGCGCCCGAACGCCGGTACTGCTCTCGCCCCTGCAGCGGGCCGCCGCCGTCGTCTCCGACGACGATGAATGCGACGTCGAACGCAACACCGACGATATCACAATTCCTTATCCTATTAGACTCGAGATCAACTTCGAATCTCTTCATCGTACCGCCACACTCCTCTTCTACTTTCCTTCTCTTCTTCCTCTTCTTCGATCGCCTCGCCGTTCAGGCATTAGGACCGACCTTGACGAGAATTCCTGCTCGAGCGACAGACTCGGGTGGATAGTCTTTCGAGAACACCTCGGGAACTCGTCTTCCATCATTCTTGATGCGAAATCTTCCATCGATCGACTTCTTCTTCCTTTTCGTCTCTTCTACTACATTCTTGAAATTTTCGCACCAGCTACGATAACTTCCTTCGCTTTCTCTTCATTCACTTTCGCCTAAAGAGAGCCATGAAAATGAATGAGACATGTCGGCTCGGAACTGAGCTGTTCTTTGACTCTCAGAATTCCGTCGAAAGCTCGACGGAACAAGCGCAAAGGCGATTGAACGTCCTTGGTATATTGTGTGTGTATATATTACATATATACGGATGCGTGCATATTCTGATAGCACTCGACACAATGTCGCTACCACGTCGCGATCGCGCGAGATTGAACTACTTAACGTCTTACATGACGGAATTTTTCTTATACGCCGGTGCTGCTTTGTTTTGGCGCCAATCAAAAGCCTTCGACCGAGTTTCCGACGATCTATGGATCACCGACAAGGAAACAAGTTCTTTTATCGTGGCCCTTTTACAAAAAGATTCTGACAGATAGGTTGACACTGACGGATAAAAAAAGACGAAGAGCGACGATGAAGGACGGCGTCAACGTCGGATCACACGATGACAAAGAATACCAAAGAGCCCGAATGTATATGTTTCAAATAACGAGAGCCCTTTTCCCGACCACTCTCTCATTATATTATTTATTTATCTATATATATATATACATACATATATGTATATATATATCGTTCTCTCTCGGTCAATCTATCTTTCTCTGTTGGTCATACAAAAGCGTGAGCTTCCGATAGTGGTCTGCTCAAACGCATTTCGCGTAATAATCCTCCTGCGTTCTCGAAGCTTGTATCACAGCTTTTCCACGTAGCTAACCGATAACCCCCAAAAAAACGTTTCTGCTTTTCACATAAAAGAAAGAAAAAAAAAGATGAAAAAACGAAATGGAATAACAATAATGTCCCGATCGGCGTCTGGATTTGTCGGTCGACTTCTAAAAAAGCGTCAAGCACTCGCGAGAGCTTCCGATCGAGCGGATCTCTCGTTCACTCGACGCGCTGTCGTAATAGTCTTTGAAGAAAGTCCTCTTAAGAGAAAAGCTCGACGGCGGCGCACGTAGAAAAAAGAAAAAAGCAGCAACAGCGGCAGGAGAATCGTCGAACTGGAGTCCGCTCCCGACGCATGTCAGAGCTGAAAGTTCCACATGCCGGACAACTCCGCGAACGCGCTCCTCTTCTGTATCTTCTCGACGTCCATACGTGTGTCGTCGCGTCGTCTTATGGCGCTTCGACTTCAAATATCTTCGTTCTCGTTCTCGTCCTCCGCGTTTTCGTCTCGTAGTCGTCTTGATTACGATCCTTTTCGTCCTTTTTTTCACGTCCGGGACCCTCGTTGTTGCGCGTCCGAGCTCGCGCTCTTAGAAATGGTTGCTTTAGTGCGCGACGCGATCGTGAGCACGAGTCTCTGTCTATCTCCCTCTTTCTCTCTCGCGCGCGCTCTTTCTTTCTCTGTCTCTCTTTCTCTTTCCCCCTCTCTCTCTCTCTCTCTCTATGTAACCCGCTCGAATGAGTTGACCACTCGCGACTGCCAAAGCTTTCCAAGCTCGGCGAGCTTTCGGTGCTTGCGCTGCTACCGCTGCTACTGTGGCGCGCAACGGTGGTAGTTGACGCTAGCGGTGGAAATGGAGGAGGGCTGGAGGTGGAGGAAACGGGGAGAGAGAGAGAGAGAGAGAGAAAAGTGGTAAAGTCGCGTCAAACCCAACGCCTCCAGAAGCGCGCACTCGCTCGGTCTCGCCTCGCTTCGACTCTCTTCGAGCCACGAGCACGCAGCGTCGAGCCGATCACGGCTCGCTCGGCTCGCTCACTCGTTCGTTAGCTGGCTAGCTACCTACCTCACTCGCCTAGCTAACGTCCAAATTGATTTTTATGGTGCGCCGCCAGTGGCGACACGCCACGGTCTTCCGAAGCGCCGGACGGCTCTCGTTGCCCGGGCAACCCCTTAACGATGACGTCACGCCACCCTCTCGCTTAGTCCTCCTCACCCCATTCTTTTCTCTCCCTCTCGTCTCTCGCTAGTGGCTCCCTCGCTCCTGCACATCTTACAAATATTTTCTCTACTTTCTTCTTCTTTTTCGTGAGTACATCGTACGCGCATAATTCTTTAGCTTTCTCTTTTAGCTTTGCATATCTCTTCTCCCTTACCGTCTCTCTTTCGACGAATACGTTTGAACGGACCCGCTTCTTACTAACTGGACGATACCCTGCGTTGGACAGACCAATTACTCCTTGCTTCCATTTATTAAAGGAAGAACTATCGCGAAGAAGAGTAATGAGATTCGACTGTCATTTACATATTCTTTGTCTCGCTAACTGTCTTGCTCTCTATCTTTCTGTTTCATTGCCTCTGTCTATCTATTTCTGTCTTCTATGGTTCCCGTAAATTTATTCGATTTTCTGATTATTCAAACGATATCTTTTCGTTCACGCAACAATTTCAAATACTTTCGATATAGTCCTTACAAGACTAACGAGCTTTGTATGTTACATTTTACAAATAGACCGAGCTCGTTCATTAGAAAACCACATTTGTAGTGCCTTCTCTCTTTTTTTCCCACTTTCTCTCTTTCGCGCGCGCGCACCCTCTCCTAGTACAGCGTTACTAAGAAAAGCAGGTGGTGGGAAATGAAAAAAAAGAGATGTCGTCGGAATATCCAGGTTGGATGACTGAAGTCGACGAGAAGGGCACTGAGCTTTGCCGCCAGGTAAATTTGCGCGCTAATGAACGTGCGAAAGAGTGCAGCCTCGAAATCCCAGTGTACACTCCGCAACAATGTTGGTAACTTCTCCTTAAAAGCACCGTTGTAAGATATTTTGAATTACAGATGTACCGAACTTTTTTTCTTTTTTTGTTTAACACGTTAACTACCACGTGAATTTCTTACAAATTTTACCTACCGTGGTTGTAATAAAATTTTCAGTATTGTAAAACATGATTTATATGTAATGTCACTAAATAATACTATATTCTTATCAATACAATAGGGTCCCGTATAACGCGATTTCTCGTACAACTGGTTGTACAATAAAATACGGTAATTCCCAGCATTTTTAAATAACTTTTGATTTAGTTGAGACTAATATTATTTTCTTCGTCGTTATCGACTTCTTCTTTTTACATGCATTGCAAACATATGTTATCCTTTAAGTAGCATATATGTATATGCAATGTATTTTTTAAATTATCCTATTTGATCAAATGTAAAAAATAAAAGTTGACAAAACAATAATCATTCCATAAATGTTACTTTATATTATTCGTGTCATAGAAAAATTCTCGTACAGCGCGATTTCTTATAAAGCGAATTCCTATACGCGAAACACATTAATCGTGTAACACGTAACTCTACTGTAGTGCATTTATATCACTAGTGGTCATCCACGACCATCCTCAGCCACCATCGCGGTGTCACTGAGAAAATAGATGGTCACGAGTTATCGTTATGGCAGTCAACGTGTTAAATAAAAATTCGTTATTCAGGTATACGTACGTTATTCCCAAAAACAAAAGTATAATTTACGTTCGTGCTTGACTTACATCATTTAAGCAAGAAACAAATCTAGAGAACGTTTAGAAGGTTCACCGATGCGTGATGTCTTAAAAATATACTTATATTTATATAAACATATTTACTGACACATAGTTAATAAGCTTATATCTATATAAGCATATTTACGAATTAAATATAATATAATGCGAAGGGGAATTAATAAAAAAAATTAACATTGCATTATCATCTTGCAGCAAAAATACATTTTCTCATGCGGCTGATTTTATATGTACAAAGAAAATAGCGGTAAGTATTGCCCACCTTACGATTGCTCGACCATTCAATGAAAAATTGCTAGCATGCGCACGATTTTTATTTAGGACGTAGACAAAGGCGTCTGCAGGATTTTTTCAAGGAGGAGCATGACATAAAATGTCACTCAAATTGATTGAATGTATGCTTTGATCTTTATACACCTTTTCATATTTTCGGTCGTTTTTATTTTATATGGGGATTCAATTAACCGCGAGAAAATGTGCAAAAAGTCCAACTTTCGACGCGTGCGCGTCGTTAAATTTTACGAAATTGCATGCTCGGTGGGTCGTTTAACAAGAAATGACGAAGAAATGACCACATTTTCTGTTCAAATTGTACATAAAGACGATTTTTATTTTTAAATACTTTTTGGACACCGATACTTTTGTGGTATTTTCAGATTCCTCCTCGTTATCTCATAATGCGGTAGACATCGTAATGCATTCGATTCTTTCACTCTCTCCTTGTGTGTCGATATGACACGAAGCGTTGATCGTACATATTAAATACTCGTCGAACTCTACGAGAGATTCACGATCACTTTATTAAACATAAGTATGTCGAAAGGCTTCCACGCGTTTCGACTAACGCTAAAACTGCCAAGACGATATTGTTACGACGGCGTCATGGCGGAAGGAATGTAGGCCGATTAATGAAAGGAAAAGGGATGATAAATTTATCAATGAGACCTAAAAGTTACAAAAAGTATCCAAATAAACATTTGAACTAAATAAAAAAAGATAATGCATAAACTAAGAACATATACGGTAATGCGTGATTCTTATTGAAATGGCACTTATCCCTTAGACCGTTTGTATAATATCTTCTCTTTATCTTATTCATTTCGACACTTGGCACTTTTGTAACTTTTAGACCACAAATAATAATTTATAAAACATCCTCGTTTCTCCGGGGCTCCTCCAGCATATCTCAATTTCATTCCGATGTTTTATTCCCCGAAACATTATCGCGTTCTTATTTAATTTAATAGGAAAATTCGTGAATCTATCGTAAGACCCGACACTTAATATCGTAATTACTTTGTACATTGGTTATATGTATGAGCGTCGACGACGCTGACGCACCGTCCCACCCTGACCCTTTTTTTTCGTCGAACTCACAAATCGTTTCGCATTCATAAAATATCTCATTATAAAGTGAGCACGTGCTCACTGGTGGTAATGGTAGACTAACGAAAGCGACCGAAGCTGCGTCGAA
Source organism: Ancistrocerus nigricornis (assembly GCA_916049575.1). Classification (NCBI taxonomy): domain Eukaryota; kingdom Metazoa; phylum Arthropoda; class Insecta; order Hymenoptera; family Vespidae; genus Ancistrocerus; species Ancistrocerus nigricornis. The sequence continues at coordinate 9,415,411 of OU696669.1, read as the reverse complement.
TAACTTTTTCCACCTAGACCGCTTGTTTCTCTCACATTTTCCATCTTTCTTTTCATTTTACTTTTTCACATCCTTCGTCTCCCCCCCCCCCCCACCCCTCTCTCTTTCTCTCGCACACACTCTCTCTCACTCTCTCTCTCTCTCTCCCTCCCTTGCTCTCCCTCTCTCTCATCCTTTAGCGTCATTTCTCAGCGTCATTGCCGCCAATAATTAGCAACAGCTATCGATTATGCATTACGGCTTTATAGCGTAAGCAACAATTATATACACATTAAAAAGCGTCAATACACTTATCGACTGCGAGTATTCTTGGTTACTAAATTACATGTCACATTCAGATACATTATTCGCTCGTGATCTTACAACGCTATATAATTTTTCGTAGTTTATCCATCCATCCTTGTATAAATTGACCATCCAAACGGATAGAGCAGTTTATTCCTGTCCCGTCGACCGATTGCTCCTGCCTCTTTCGTTCATCGATCGATCTCCATATCAAAGTCCTATTATACCCTCGCGATAGACAATCGAGATAATATATATTGTTCCTTATAACATATTAAAGATTCAAATTTCTTGGCCTTCTCGTTAAGTATTTTTGATCCGCAATCGTTTAATTAAGATACAGTAATGATATAAATGAGATAAAAAAAATATAAAACGACGGAGACTGGTGTGACTATGATATTTATAATATCTACTATGGTAGATATAAACGGCGTGGCCGCACGCACGCGCTAACGCATGCACCTTTTCAAAATTGTGTTCGTCCGGTGAATCAATCTGTCCGAGCGTTCGATCGATCCTTTCGCAATCTACTTGCGAATGGGTTCCCATTGTCCGTTCTCCATCGTAGGGTACGGAAATATTTTCTAGCTTCGTCGTATCTTATATTTTTTTAAATATCGAAAAGTATTGGCAGGTAGGTGTGGCGGTGCAGGGTGTATATTTCGAAGAATATTCATACGTAAACGTTATACCCGCACTCGCACGCGTGCGTGCCCATAAATTAATATTTATATAGGTGGAAATGAAGCATGATTATAATAAATAAGATACTTAAATAAACTTTTTGCGTTAATATAAATTCGACGGATGGCACCCAACACCGCAGATCCTTCCTTTTAATTGTACATCCACATCCATTATCCTTCCTATTATACCTCGTAACATATTCGCAAGAACGCTCCCTCGCACGGTTCTCCATTCTTTGCACCTTTTATCCTTCCTAACTTATAGTACGAGCTTAAAACTTATTGCGTCTCGATCGTTCACCAATCATATCATATTAAAGACATATAGAAATTACAGCATTGTCGTCAGTATAAAATTTCGGAACTTCACGCAAATTAGAAACCCTACATCTAGATCTAGTAACGCTATAATGCGCTTAAATTCTTTTATATACCAACTGGTGTGCGTTTGAATCTCCACGAGCGCTTACCGATTTGGATTAGAGTTCCTCGTAAACGAGCCCAAGTCCAGTCGTAACACGTGGCTATGCATTTTCTATGTACGCGTCTTGCTCTAGGCTTACAACTTACGACTCGACGGCAGTTCTTTTTTGGTTTTTTTTTTTCCTTTTTTCCCTTTCGTTTTACCTAATACATCTCTCGATAATAGAACGCAAAGAACAAATCGATCTTTCCTTCAACGTCTATTCAAACTCGTTAGCTAGAAATTGACAGCACGGTATATAAAGACGGAGCTGCGTACAAGAAAGTAAATTATCGCTCCTCGTTCTTCCTTTCTTTTGGATGGAACTATTTGGAAAAAAGTTGCTAAAACTAGTGATTAGTGAGCCCACACAGGTAGACAAAGCGGAACATATATTGTAGGAAACTTTTAATCGGCAGAGGTTCCCATCGTTCATATACAATAATGCTATCGATACAACAAGAACAGGGTTGCATCCATTTACACGTCATGTATAATATATATTTATATAATATGTATATTAATTATTTACAAAAATCGTTATGTTTATTATAACGGAGACATTTATAAATACAGAAATTTGTAGGAAAGAAGGAAAACATACTCATCGAAAGTACGAAAACCTAAACAGGGGCAATCGACGAATCTAGATCGGCGATCAAATGCAACTACGAATTGCATACTCGTTGTAACCGTAGACTCTCGTTTCTATCCGGAATAGATCAGACCGTTCGCATAAAAAGGATTAAAGCATACGTTTTAGGCCGGCGTACGTATCTCATCGCCAGTGGAGACGTGAAAGAACCGCTTTGCGAGCACCAGAAAATATTTCCCACTCGAAGAGATATATGTATAACCAGTTTACATTCGTCGCTAAGAGAAAATGAAGAAAAAAAAAAAAAAGACAACAGATCGTCGAAAGGTCGAAACCCGAAAAGAAACGTGAACGGAAACGCTTTTTATTGTGTTTCGACGTTCGGCGCAACTGTACAATTATAATACATTCGCACATCATCAATCCACGCTATAAATTAAGAAAGACGACCTATTCGTTTCCATGTTATCACAGGCAACGACAGTTTGACATTTATCTTAAACGGGACTATACTTGCATCCCACAGTCCGTACGTGTCATGCTTGAGCATTTAGTAACGATAGAATTATTAAAGCAGAATCCTAAACGGACATACCGTAGAAAAGTGATTTTGCTTATGTCAGAAGACAAGATGGTGGCCTAATACGCATCAAGAATTCATTTTTATGATGTTATATAGTTAGTTGCCGAATGTCTGTTTATTAAAGTTGTTCGTTATCGCTATGAAGTTTTCCATTATAGCCTATTTTTCAATTTTATCATATTATTATCTCCGATGTGTGGGTCACTATTATATTAATAGTTTATAACCACGTTTTTCCACGATCCCGTGCACACCAACTACACCTTGCTTCCTATCACAATGTTATACAATTACGTACATACGAATGTATAAAATTTTATTACTACTAAACGGGAATGTACGATTCGCTTCTCATAAGAGATGTATATTTGCGAGACATACGCACTGCTCACACGTTATAGAAATATCATATAACAATGTTTTTTTCATAAATGCGCGACAGTGCGTTCGACAGACGTGTATTTGAAGCGAGCGGCCATTTTAGTCCGTCTTATAAAAAGATTAACGTGTCTTTTATTTAACGGCCGTGCCACAAATTCACATCTACGAATTCAAAAGTAACAACGACCACCTTCTTCGACGGTCCTTGTGGAAATTGTGTTATATATTTAGATTAGAATAGAAAACTTGTGCTGACTTCGATATTTAATGAGTCTAAACCTTAACTTTAATGGCATTCCATATTCTTCCCATTCGCTTTCATATGCACTTAAACAACGTGTAACTTCGAAACATGACCTACCAAAAAAGGTATGATTATTAAAATTGTGAAATACAATTTTAGTTATGGCACAGTTATAAGGAGAAAAGAAAATATTGTTTGAACGAGGATTTCGACAGATCTCGAATATTATAAAATTGCCAAAATTAGAAAAATCAGCTACTAATTACTCTCTGTGTTTCATTAATGTGACATAAGTGACATCAGTGCTAATAAAGCAGTCTTTTGTCAAATATGTAAGTATATATTGAAAAGATTGACGGTACGTTATTTAGGTTTGTCATCAACACAAATGTCTTTAATAAACAAAAGTGAATCTATTATACGCTATTCGCCATCGCCCTACAGTTTTCAAAATTTTCAACATCTGCCTCACTTAATTATTCTGTTGACGTTTCGATGCAATTATTACTGATTATTTAAACATCCCGTAATCTCATGTAATATTTCTTTTGCGTTAGACGGAATAGATAATATATATGTTACCTTAGCGTTACCAAATAAAATTGATGTAATTGGAAGTACTATATTGAGAATAATATTTATAAAACAAAGTCAAATTAGTTCCGGAATTCAATTAAAATAACGTCGGAACAAGAAAAATAAGTTTTATTTTGTACTTGAAATTGTTGCATTTGATACCATTACTAGAAAGAAACCGCATCGAAATAAATAATGCGCGCGAGAATTATATAATAATTCGCTTGGCCAAAGAAAGATACGTTCCTTTCGACGAATACCAGTTCCCTTTTTCTATGAAATTAATAAAATAATTCAATATAATAAACTACATGAAAAAGCAACATCAATTTTGACATTACGGTTACTTACTATTATCAAATATCGAGTCTTAAGTCTAATACGTAGTAATAAATACATCACTCTGGATACATCCAACATGATACATGCATACTGTTATGACACTTGGATTGACATTACTTGCATTATTAATCAATGTATAAACAAGCCGCCTCAGAATCATCATTCGATCATTCTGCTCGATCACGCTTTTTAAACAATATAAATCAAGATTTAAATAAATTCGGTCTTTTATATCGCATTACTTTAACTAACCGTATTACGTTGTTAACTATATTGAGAACAATCATTACGCTCCACTGTCACTGATAACATGTTAGCATGCATAAGGCTTTTTCAGAAGCAACAAAGTTCTGAGAAGGATTTTATAATATTACTTTTTAAATAGATTCGATTTTGTTACACAACTAAAAATTCTTACGATAGCGTTTTTCACTACACCATGATGTTGGCTTCTTCTCCACAAAAAAGAAAAGGATATTGATCGATCATAGTTTGCACAACGTCTTCTAAATACGGCCTCATAGCTTCAAATCTGCCAAGATCATTAAATTCTATTGGTAATAGAGTCGGCCACCAACAGATTGCCAAATTTTTGCTGTCCATACTGTTTAATTTGCAGTTTTCTGCAACTCTACAAATGCATAAATTATTATTAATTACATGTGAAATTAGATAGATACTGTACATATTAAATATGCGGAACAACTTGGCAAAAACCTTACTTTACAAAATGCTGAAAGATGAACTTCAGTACATCAAAATTCACTGGATTTAATTTATTGAGCATCAAACGTAAAGCTAACAGCCTGCAACTACGATCTGGAACCATAAATATATCTGTATTATAGTATTCCAAAATATAATATTTAATAATAATAAACCGGAACAATAACAATAACAATAACAGTGACAGTGACAGTGACAAGGACAATGACAATGACAATAATAATAATAACAATAACAGTAGTGATGGTAATGATAGTGATATTAACATGAAGACAAAGAAAATGAAGAACAAGCAATTTTTGTTCTGCCTTAACCATATTTTAGAGAAGCATAATAATGATAATAACAATTGCGTATATTAATATTTCAATAGAGGCGATACTAACCTTCCATATTCATGCAAGTCGCTGACATTGGTTTACTGATGCCACGTGCACCTAATATAAGCACACACATAGCTCTACATTCTCATATCAAATAACATTTAAGTATGTATTTCTTATGAATCAACTAATCATTTAATTCTTATAATATTATTATGATTAATTACTCACCCGATATGTCTTCAAGTTCACTCATACGTTCCTTATCAATGAGTGGAGGTAACCTCTTAGAAAAGAAATCTTTTAAAGCTGTTGCAACTGCATTTACAGGAATGTCCAAAGAATGAATGTCTACATTACCATCTGCAAGTAAAAAAAAATTATATTCATTTTGTACAAAGCACCATGTATTTCCACTTTATGAAACGTCTATAAAATCCTACTTGAAATGTATACAAAATCTGCTCAAAAAGTACCTTCTTCAAATTTCTGAAATAGAAGTTCAACGTGTGCCCGATTTCCAGGAACTCTATATATTCCTTCTGAATCCAATCCTTCGTCCTCAATAAACCGTACGCATTTTTCCAAAAACAGTGGTATCCGATTAGTTTCACTTTGTGCAAAGTCTTCTATCAGTGGTTGTTGTTGCATTTGTCCTGATACTGATGTTCCGCTAGGCCCTTTTGTCTGCTTTACCTTCTCCTGCTTTTTCTTTTCTCTTTCTTTTTCTTTCTCTGCATGTTTCTTAAGTTTCTCTTCCTTCTGTCTACGTTTCTCTAATTTTTCATCTTCCTTTGCTTTCTGCTTATCTTTCTTTCTTGTTAACTTATCACCTTCCTTACCTTTATTTAGTATTCCAAACTGTAAAAAATGATGTACAAAATATATGAAAAGGCATGGTTCACGTCCATATACATATTATGTATGTATATGCATAAAACAATTTTATTTTATTACGATTCACTTACACTGGGTGAATTTATTTCACGCGGAGATGAAACATCTAGACTGGATTCATCATCTACAATATTATTGAATTTATTAATCGAAAAATTTATCTGCAATTTGTTTGAAATTAAACATAATATGAGTGTATATGAGATATATAAATTATAAATTACTTACAGGATGCATTAAACATGTCTTGTGCCATATGCTTGCTATTAAAAGGATGTTGTAGCGTTGCTGCTAAATGGTGTTGCTGTAATGAATTTCCAAATCTTTTGCGCAAACTGGCCGCGGCATGCTTGTATTGTTTTGATCTTGTCCTCGATATTTGTTCTGGATCACTTGATTCAGAACTATCTGGAGTTTCACTGGATACTGATATATAAAATTAAATTATAATGTTATAATACATAAATTGCTTATACAATATCATTCAAGAAAGCAAACCTCTTTCTGCTGGATCGATCCTCCAGTTTTTATCCTCTTTAGGATTATAATTTATTCCTACGATACCATCTCCACTTCCCATACTCGCCAAGGATGGCACTTTTGGAGTAGCAACTGGTATAGCAATACGTTTCTTTCGTATCCTTTTATGTGTTAATGGCTTTTTGTTTACTTTTCCTAAAGCATCCGCTACTTTTTGTCTCTCCAAAGAACTCCACTCTGAATCCGAATCACTGTAAGCTGTACATAAATAACAAATTGATGAGAAAAATCAAGCAGATTAAACATGTAAAAACTATTTTATAACATGTTAATATTATCATATTTATATAACAGATTAAAAGTAAAGATATGCTTACATGGCTGTCCTTTCTCGCGTCTATGTCGTATTTTAGATTTGTTATTTCCAACAGAATCTTGCACTAATGCATACATGTAGTCACCGTCGTAAGCTGAATATAAACTAGGAACAACATCCTTAACCTGTGCATATTCAGAACCAAGATCTACTAACTCGGGGGTAGCAAGAGGAGCATGACCAAGACCTATTTTAGGACCATGCTCGTCTTTTTCACCTATTGTCATTCTAGCTATGGCATCTGTTACATTAGAAAAATCTTTCAAATTAATTTTTCCAGGTTGCTTTAATGTTTGACTATTTCCTTTTGGCCGTGGCTTTGCTTGAGAAATATGCCGTCTACCCGTTGTAAAAGCTCTGTGAGGATAGCTATTTGTTACTCCATCTTGATGCATAAACGTTTCTTTAACCCATCCTACATAAGCAAGAAAGTATATCTCGATATTAAAAGCCATTAAATAACTTAACATGGACAAATGAGAAACTCTATACTATTGTTTACTATTATGTTTCTGCTGTACTAACCAGATAATTTATTGGCAATATCTCCTGATTTTAACATATCTCTTTCTCTTTCCTCTCGATAGAAATCAACTTGACTGTAAATATCACTATCATCACTTGGACTAGCTCTATTATCAACAAATTGTTCAGTTAATCCAGTGTCTCCAAGATCACCATCTGGTGTTAGCTGTTCATATGATTCTGAACCACTTCTGAAAGTTACGGACATACTACTTCACATTAGATTTTTGGATTACAGGAGAAAAATTGTTTGTATATGATTTTAAAAGGTTTCAGATTACTTACCCATCATCTGGTGTTTGAAGATGGTAACTTTCATGTCTTGGCGGTGGCATTGGATGTAGTGCAGAATATTCCAAAGTACCTTCACCACTGTCATTTAAATTTCCAGGTTCTTCCATGTTGAATGCTTGCTCAATTTCCGGTTTTTTTTCCCACACCTCTTTAAAGAAGGGTGTATAAAAGGCAGCTATGAAACAATAAAAGTAATAAATTCACACTGTAAACAAACATACAATATTAATGGCAAAATAATCATTCAAATAGTTATACTTTTTTGTTGACAACTTGATGCGGATGTCATAAAATGAGCTTGTAATCTATCTGCGGTTGCATTTCCTTCTGTGATAAGTAGATGACTCAGATCATTACTGAAGAAAGCACTGGCACCTCCAGTGTCAGTCACAGCCATAATTTGTATTGGTAAGTTTGGTATATTCATAGAAAATGCACTAAGAACAATATTGACAGATATAACAACAAATATACAACACAGAAAAAAAACAATATTCTATTATTTATAATGCATACTTGAGAGTTGCGAGAGATGCTTTCCTCTTTGTAGAATAAACCAATATAAAACCATGTACAAGCTCATCTCTGAATGCATTTGCTCCATGAAAACTTGAAATAATAACTTCAACTCTACGTTTAGATTCTCCTAAAAATGTTTCCAATACAATGGATCTATCCCCACTAAGAAAACAGCATTGATGGCTGAGTAAAGGACCAAGAACATTTTCCACTGAATATGGATCTCCGCAAAACATACACATTATTATTCTGCAATAAGAAATTTCATTTTAGTATATCTACTTTTCATGTTTATATAAAAATATTAAGCTATAACTATAACTTATGTCATTGTTTTAAATTAGTTATACATTGTTCATCATATATTATGTTTCTGAATTATATTACTTGACAAATTACCTAATGTCTGGTTCTAAACACTCAATAACACTTTGGTAAATATTCAAAAATCCAGCTCGATGATTTATAGATTGTATAAGTTGCTGTAGAGCATCCTTCATCAAAGGTGTTGGAAATCTCTTATCTTGTTCTAAATCATCTATGCAGACATCAATAAAAGGACACTGCAAACTATAACACATGTGTTAAATACCGAAAAAAGAATTAAACACCTAAACATGCAATGAGATTACAAATAAGACTTTTTGAAGCTTACATACCTATCAGCAAGATTTTGCCCTTCTTCCCTGAGTCGTATTGCTTCCATTTCATCAATATTCGATTCTGGTACAAACATAATAACAATTGGTAATCCTTGAAATGGTAACCTGTCCTCTTGCTCCAAATTTGAGAGTAACGTTTTTTCTAAAGATGAACGAATATATTCAAATGAATCCTCGTTTGAGTATATACAGAATGATCCTGCAATAATAACATATAGAATATCTTAAGTACAGGACATAGAATATGGGTGCATATATGCATATATGTATACCATGTGGCATGAAGTCAGAGGTGGTAAAAGAATTGTGTGGTAATCCCACGTCTCCAGCAATGATTCTGTATCCCAAAGTATATAATTGGCAATCAATTTCTACTTCATCATCATCTGTTTGTGCTCTTATTTCGCGAGCAAATTCTTCACCAAGACCATTAGAACCAAGTATAACCAGGTTTAGTTGATTATTATCTGATGTCAACTGCCATTGGCTACTATGATTCCAAGATGAAGGTCTATAAGAGTAATATTATAAAGTAAGATTTATTTAATGAATCCAGTTAAAATGTGTAAATAACTGCATAATGCAGAACAATAAAATAATTAAAGATTTAAAATAACTTTACCTATGAGCTTTTGTACCAAGTATTCTCTCTATAAGCGCATCCATACAATTTGGATATGCTGGACAATGTTCTCTTATGGGGCAGTGAACAAATCCTAAGTGTTGGAATAACATCAACTTCCTATCTTGATCCAGTCTATCTAAAGCTTTATACCTGCACAATAATGAATGTTTTCAAATAAAAATCCTTCAATATAAGTCTCCAAAAATATATATTCTAATTGATTATTTACCTAAAATCGTCTAGCAAAGCATCCGTAATTTCTTTGATATCATCCTGTGTAATTGTTCCAGAAGGTGCTATGCTCTTGAAGTGATAAAATAAATCAGCGTGTTCTAGTAATAACTCCTGTAACAAGCAAAAAGAAATAAATACTTCTAATTAAAGGACTCTGAAACTTATAATGATTACATATTACTTTTACATACTTGGAAATTATGTTTTGCTTTTTCAATGATTTCTTTTTGATGTTGATCATATATTTCCTGACAATCATGATGAGAAAGAGCTTCAAAACATTCTCTACCCATGAATAGTACTCGAACTTCGGAAAGCTGCTTTCCGGGTGTAACATAACCAGTTTCTTCTAATAACTGCTTGAACTGTTTCTTCCATCTAAAAAAATAATTCATATTGGAAAATAGTAGGAAATTCAGATATATTAAGAACAATTGAACTGAGAATGAAATCTATCATTATCGTCCTTGTGAATCCCTGCTTATAATTCTATAGTACATAGGGAAGCACTAAATAAAAGCATGAATTACCTTTTTGGAAGTCTGCACAAAGAAACGCCACCCAGAATAAAGCAAAGCATTAATATATCATAGATGAATATTACACAAAATATTTATTAATTGAATAATGATATAGTCTAAAATACTAAATAACTGTATAATTGCAACAATAAAAGCATATACAAGATTAAGCAACGATATAAAGATTTATAATAAATCTATTATATCAAAGCACTGGTCTAGTAAACTGTAATACTTACTCTAATCGACGTTGTTCCTGTTGTAAAGCATTCACATGATTTTTAAATACTGTTTCTGCTTCTGGAGTTTCCAAAACATCATAAGGTATTTTAGAGCTATTATTTTCTCCAAAATCATAATCAATCCAAGGTATATCTTCAGGGCACTCATAAAAATATTGATGAAAGTCAGGATGTTCCTTTATACATTGTTGTACAGCAGACCATTCTCTAGTGAACAAAATTTGGGATGATATATTATTCAATTATCTAATGTAACTTAAAAATCAGATTAATGCCAAAAAATAATTATCTTACTCATTAATTAAACTTGATATATCAGGACATATGTCATGAAGAATATCTGGTAACATATCCAAATACCCTTGAATTTTCTTTGCCACCTGCTCATCTTTCAACTTTTTAATATGTCGTCTAAATAACCTCTGCGTCGCATCAATTCCAAATAATTCTACAAAAGCTGAAAACTCTTTATGTTGTGCAAGTTTTTTGGATGCTTGTGACCACAGTGCACGGTAGTCAGTAACATGTATGCGTATCAATCTTTGCAAAGATTCTGTAGATGCATCTAACAGCTCTTTTCTACCCCTAGCTGCTTCAGAAAAAGGGACCACTTTGCTGCGTGTTTTAGTTCTATCAATTAATTGTGCTATGATCACGAAGGCCAAATCAATATTAATATTTTCATGTGCAGAAGTTTCCACTATTAGTATAGACCCCTTATATTCTTTACGCATCACTAACTTTTCTGCTTCTTTAACATATTGCTCATTTGCATCATCGTTTTTAGTTGTAACCAGAATTATAGGCTTTTTTGTTTTCATTAAATTATTAAGTATATTAGCTACTATTTCAATTTGTTTCTCAATTAATCTGTTGGGTACAACACTTACATCGAATACGCACAAAAAACCATCAATATTCAATTTACCATCTGGTAAAATTTTTTGTTCATATTCTTTTTCAATACCCAATTGATTTTTACAGATGTACATAAGTTTCTCAGCACTAGTGATTTTAGTAGCTGCACACCTTTTCGCATAGGGTTCCATCTTACCACCCTTAAAAGGTTGAAAAGATGCATCATCTATAAACTCGGTGTGTTCTATAACTTGAAATTGATAATCCGTGCCATCTTCAGCCGTCTTTGTAACCTCACCCCAATACAAGAAGTGATCATTATTTACGACTCTGCCACTAAAATCCGACTGTAAAACATAGAAAATAATCAATTGACTTACATAAAGCTATGATCAAAGAGTTTACAATTTGAGTTAAATGACTGCAATACCTGTGATAATACTGAAATATGGTCCACATTATAGTCATCGCTAAGAGAACGCATAAAACGATTACATAAACAGGACTTTCCAACTCCAACTTGTCCTTTATCTTTTTCTGTGCCAGAAAGTCCAACAACCGCAATATTTATAGCCTTGATATTATCGCTTTTCCTTGCCATTTTTGAAATAATATTTATGCAATTTTCGAACTTTAAAATAAATCTTTTTCCTTAAATAATGTTACTCAAGACATATTTATATTCATTTAAAAGTAGTTGATATTATAATTTCTTATATTTATTACGAATTTTTCCATATAGTTTTTATCATAGTATTAGATCTACCAACACGTATGAAAAAAAGGAGAACTTCCTTTGGGTAACATCTTTATTTATAGACTCTACTAGTCCAATCTGTTCTTTTGTATTTAGTATTTATACCATCACAATAATGGAATATCGCATACAGCATTCAATTTTATGCATAAGTATGTATCTCTGACAGGCATTTCCCATAATCTCATTTGAGCTTTATCAGTACAATATCTTTATTTTAAATTCACCAGTAATAATGGTGTATCATTATTCCTTGATAGTATATATATAAATATATTTATATATATATAGGTATATATATATATATATATCTTGGAATTTACGAAATGACATATGTAAAACGATGCATTCAAACTTTAGTACAATTTAAGAAGATTGTTATCCCTTAAAAAAATGTAGTATGCAGCAGAATTGGTAGCATCTATCTGTAAAGTAAAAAAAAGACAAGGATTTGTACATCTTGTAATAATTAATCATAAAGAAATAGATAAACGGATAAAGGTATCACAAAAAAAAATACAATAACAGCTATACACAATATTTAAACCTAAGAAAATCCAATTATAACAATATTATATATCTATTATCCTTATCTTCACTCTTAATAATGCAAACATGGTCTCCTTGTGCATTAATTTATTATAAAGAACAAACACAAATGAGTCAACAGTTTGATACCTTGTCATATTTAAACAACTACACAAATACATATTAATAACTGAAACCCGCTTAAACACATAGACACAAACATAATAGAACTAAACAGCTCTCAATTAAAAACATAGCGATAATTGCGTTTTCATAGATTTAAATACCATTTCTGTCACGTTATAACAGTAATGTAAAAGCGTCGATATTTTACTAGCGATGTACGCCTCAAAGGAAAAGAGGTTTAATGTATGCCGCGATGCGAAAATCTCTAACGAAAAGAATGTCAAAAAGAATGAAGTTTTGAATATAACAAAGAATTAGTTGCACTAGACATACATAAGTGAATCATTGCACGTTGCTACGTGCTTAGAGAGTCCGCGTCATTCGTCAAACCTATTACGAGTAATCATTGGATCGTTACGACGAAGTACGGAAAAAAAAGATTAACGAGCGCGGGAGAGATTTTATTCGAAATATGAATGTCAGATATGATTAGATCAATATGCAATGTACACATCCACATTGAGTTTCGATAGTGACGATCACGTACATACATTTTTAATATTCAAGTTATACGCTTAATAAAATCAGCTTCAAATTCTTAAGATCGTCACATACGCGTCATAGACCGAAGGAAGATCATTTTTCTCCCTTTTTTTTGTACGAAAATGCTTCTACTGCGAATACCTTAAAAATTGATGCGCTATACTCGCATGAAAGACATGCCAGATATATTCCTTCGTCGAGTGATTTGACGAACCAACCGGCCGTCTCGTCGAATTCTTATAAAATCCAATTAAGGCTTTATCGTTTTGTCGCACGTCTATTACCTCAACTTCTTTATTGCATGTATCTACGCTGCACCAAAAATGTCTAACACTTCTATGGTCAGTGTTAAATTTGAGATGTGTAAATAACTTCACGTCAAACTTAGAGTATTGCCCCGTAAAGGAGCCATCTTGGTGGGTGGGCACACTACGACTGATGTTTTTAATAACGATAGTACGAATATGCTCGCTTGAAAAAGGTTCGTATTAATATAAAATTTCATCGATTATTGAATACTTTTAAGAAAATAAATCATTAAAAAAAGGGCACATAATTATTTGATACTCTATAACTTTTATCCTTTAAGTAAAATACTACTGCATATTAGTAAAAAAAATCTTATTGGCACAATGTATAGTCTATAAAAGGCAACATATATTTCCATCTTCTAGACAAAAAAAAAATAGTCACACAAAATATAAACATAATCGTGTGAATATATATATATATATATATAAATATATATACTTTATAAAAAGCAATGTTATGATTGGCTAAATTATAAAACTAAGAATAAAAGCAATACTTAGGAAACGCTATACCATATAACAGTGCAATGGCCTTATTCAAATGAAAGTATCTCCCTCTGGTGTATTGAAAAAACGCTTATAAGTAATATTGATAATGACAGTTATGCACTGTAGTTTTCATAAGAATTTCTTTATACAAATTTTTTTTCAAGAAACATTTAATACATATTTTTGATTGCACACAAAAAATTTTTAGTGTTAACATTACCTTCTATGCGCTGCCCCTTAGGATATAACAGATCACAGTCACCTGATCATCACGTTTAAGTACATATCCAATCACTTTACAGCTACTAACAATGACACCATTCTCATTCGTGTCATCAAGAAGATCATTTTATTTGAATTTTATAAGCGAGCATTATAATATTTCATTTTACTTTTCATTTCTCGATCATTAATCTACGATGATCTTTATTGGGATTACGTGATAAAGTACATACATACTTCCAAATAGTCGAGTAAACTATTTTTTTTTTTTTTTTTAAATTTTATAAAACGTCCATACTTTTTCACGGTTGACTACGCCTTTAAACCCATTTCTGTATTACTTGCTAGATAACATATTTATATGATGTGTATGAAATGATATTAATAATTTTTCTAATAAGACTATCATAGATCCTCCTTATCTATATTCTCAATTATCATTACTATAAAAGATATAACAGGTGTGCCGCTACAATAGTATATATTTAATTACACTTCAAAAGAAATTAGTTGTGTTTAATTTTCATTACAGTCAATGGTCATATTTGCTTAGAACGAGTTATAGAGATTTGATACTCTGATTGACAGTTGCTAGTTTCGTTTAAGCATTAATGCTATTATTAATTTCTGGTATATTGTTAGTAACGTCGTGCACCTGCACAAAAACGTTTGGCTATGTAAACAAAAATAAAAACGCAGTAAAAAGAATTATAGCTATCAATAGTCGTAAATAAAAATTTCCTTTACTCGTCAAGTCTGTGCTATAGTTAGTCTATGCTTCGATTTCCCTCAGTCTTTCTGCATGTAGATTGAAAAATGGCTGACGGGGGAGATGGTGTGAATACGTTGTCAGGAAAAGAGACTAGAAATACTGTCAGCGATGGACCGATTACTGACCCGGCTTCAAATACAAAGGTAATTTGAATTTAGTAAAATGCGATGTCCTTAAAGATATCGTACTTTTTATGCCCATCATGATTATGCTCAAGATTGATGACCAGTCGTGGGGATACTTTCTAGTATCGCATTTTTGTTGGCCTTGGAACTTTATTGCAATGAGACATTTAAAAGATGAATCTAACTAGAATCAAGAGTGGTAAATGATTTGAAGTAAAAATTATTTCTCAAAAATGGACATAATCATATCGTTCACTTGGTACTACTTTTGTCTCTTCCTTTGTTCATTCATTTTCGTTCTATGTATCCTTGTATGTTCTTACATCCTGCTACTTACATTCATTTATTTTTTGATTACTAAAATTCTGGAAACTTTGTTTAACATTTTGTAAGTTTATACCAGGGACTAATAATATAATTTTATTCTATTGATTTATTAACTCTTGATTAAACATTCAAATCTAAGTTAAATCTAGTAGAATGAAAAATATATGTGATAATATAAAAATCGAATAAAATATATTGTTTTCACATTAGTTTACTATTTATCTTTTACCTATACTATTTAATTGATATATATGTATATATATCGTATATATTATATATTATAACAAATTGCTATTACAAGGAAATTGTTTACAATTTCTGTTTCAATTTAAATATTGATTCATTAGTTTTGTTAGATATGCTGTAGAAATTTGTAATATATATGTGTATATTTATGTATATATGTATTACAAACTACTTTGCAAGCTAACATATACATATGTAGAATTATTATATATTTGTGAGTGTTAAATAATATTACCTTAATGCTAGAGTATATCTTGAATGTAATATTTCTAAATTTCTATGATAATGACAAATGTCTTTACAAAAAGAAGTCTGCAGTCAAGCTGTCTATTAATGTTATGCAACATGGAAATACATTTTGTACAGTCGGTTTGATAATCCAAATGGAGATGGAAAACACTCGTCTTAAGGAAGGACTGTACCTGGTACAGTTACTATACAGCTTGTGTAATTGTAAAGTGATAGTGTTCTGTGTGCTTTCAACCACATAAGTTGTACCTGTTATGCTGCAAAATATAAAGTGATAGATTCTTACATATTGTTATATATTCTGACTTTTATTCATTTTTACAAATGGAAATATCTGAGAAGGAATTGTTAGAATTAAAAGAGAATTTGAATGATGTACGTAAATATTGCTTTTACATTATCATAAACAATTTGAATAATATATTACATTTCTACCAAGTGACATAATTTTTCAATGCACAATAAAATTTCAAATTTTTCCATATTTTGTCACATTATAGTATTCATATTGTTACATTGATTTATAATTTTAATATGACTTTCTCTATTCATTGCATCTGTATGATAATATAATGTCCAAATTTAAAAGCATGTTGCTAATTATATATATAACTGAAATATCACTGTGTAAAAATGTAATATACATATACTTTTAATAATATATACTTTACATATATATGTATATACCAGATCTATCATTAAAGTAGTTTCGTTAATTTATATATACAGTATTATTCTCACAGTAGTCCGTAGGTTCGGTACCAATCATTCATGCATCGCTCACATAAGCCTAAATACATAACATAGGCGTGGCACGGCTCACTCTGAATGAATTATTTTGATTACAATTGAAATAACTATGGAATATTTTAAGGTTTTGCTTCCAATATACGTTTAACAAATTTAATTAATCAATGCTATTCATTAATTCGTCATTGTATGATAGAAATAACAGTCCTTGCATTATTAATTATAATAATTAAGATTTTATAAGCAAATATTCTTTTATGAGAAATATCTTACAACATTTTAATATTATACATATTTGGTAATTATATCAGTTTTGTTAAATATAAACAATATATTTATGGACAAAATAACTTTATAATTATAAATTTGTATGAGAATATGGTATATAATTTTGTTATTTCTTAAATTTATTCTGTAATTTAAATTAAAGAACTCACATATTTTTATCTCAATATATGTGTCGTTCATCCAGAATTATTATGAAATAAGGTTGCTTTTTTATTAAATATATTCATTGATTAATGCTTCATTTGTTTTATGTATAAAGTATAACCTTTGCAAGCTTTGTACCTAACTACGGACTGTATTATGGGAATCTGATGCATTTGAATCATGAAATGGTGATTGTTGTGATTTCAGAGCCTAGAGGCATCAAATAATGCCTTTCACGGCCCGAGAACAAAATTAGTAAGTAAGAATATATGTGTATCAAAGACAAAGTAAATTGTATCCTCTGCCATAAACAATCTCTTGTCACTTCCTCAGGACTGCTTTAATTCCTTTCAACTATGTAAAGGTGGTCCACGCCGATGGAACTGTCATTTTTTACCTCCTTATCAATGAATACAGATTAATAAAATGATGATTGATTACTACAAGGTTTTTTAAAAAATTCCTTAGTGTAAAAACTATTCATAAAATAAAATCTGGTTACTATTATATATTATAAATTTATTTACACACTATATTAGTGTAAATCATCTATATTAATCTGTGTCTATATAAAATAAAATAATTTCATTTATACCATTCAGTTCATTGCTTGTTTTTACTCATCTCAACCTTATAAGTATTCAAAGTATAAAAATGTGCTAAAACTATCTAATTTGCTTAACATTTCTAGGATTCTAAATCTGGAGCTTTAAAGAAGTCTAGTCGGTATCGCAGCCGTTCCCTATCTGCTAGTAGCACTGACAGTTACAGTTCTGGTACGAATATATATTAATGATTATTCTTTGCTTTTGTGCCCGTTAATTGTCATGAAAATAGATGTTGTGTATAAGCTTATATACTAATACTCTATTATTAATTTATTTAACAAATTTAGAAAATAGGAAACATCAGAATTTGTACGTTATTGTTTACTAACTTTCATTGTTACTTTTAAAGATATACTACTTGTAGTCAATTTTAATTGATCACAGCATTGTACTTGCTATTGTTAAGTAGGATTGTGGTATAAGCGTGCCTTAGTTAACTTTGTTAATAACATCACACTTTTTTATAGAGCATTATTTACTCATACTTGCACTTTTTGTGGCACTAACTGTTAATGTTGTGGTATTTTGGTTCTATCTTAGCATCTTATACAGGAAGCTCATCAGATGAAGATGATGTATCACCACGTGAGAAAATTCAAAAAACTGAAAAGGGTTTTACTGATTTCTGTGTGCGGAACATCAATCAGCATGCCTTTGGTCGCAGAGAAATTGAAATCGCAGAACAAGAAATGCCAGGGATTATGGCACTTCGCAAGCGTGCATCAGATGATAAGGTATTTTTACGTTTTTTGTTTTATTTATTCACATAATTGCTAATGCATGTTTTTCCATATATTAATGTATACATTGTCCAATAATAAAATATACTTATGGTCCTTAATTATTTCGAACAGCCATTGAAGAATGCCAAGATTGTGGGATGTACTCATATCAATGCTCAAACTGCAGTTTTGATTGAAACTTTAGTAGAACTTGGAGCTCAAGTACGATGGGCTGCATGTAATATTTATTCTACACAGAATGAAGTAGCAGCTGCTTTGGCTCATGCTGGATACCCAATTTTTGCTTGGCGGGGTGAAACAGAAGAGGATTTTTGGTGGTGTATTGATAAATGTGTGGCAGCCGAGAATTGGCAACCTAACATGATATTAGATGATGGTGGAGATGCAACACATTTGATGCTTAAGAAATACAATGCCATGTTTAAAATGATTCAGGGTATAATATTGATTATTTCGGAGTCATATTTTTCTGAATTGTGAACAATGTTTTAACAGATAAGTATTTCAGGTATTGTTGAAGAAAGTGTAACAGGTGTACATAGATTGTACCAATTGTCCAAGGCTGGCAAGTTGTCTGTTCCTGCAATGAATGTAAATGATAGTGTTACAAAGACTAAATTTGACAATCTTTATAGTTGCCGTGAAAGTATTATTGATAGGTATGTTAATGTTTATTATATTAAAAATATTGTGGAGATAGCTTCCCATTTCACATGTATGCTGCTATAGTTTCTTTTTATAAGCTTACTTTATATAGTTTAAAGAGATCCACAGACGTTATGTTTGGAGGTAAACAAGTTGTGATTTGTGGATATGGAGAAGTTGGCAAGGGATGTTGCCAAGCTCTTAAAGGATTGGGTTGTATTGTTTACATCACTGAAATTGATCCAATTTGTGCATTACAAGCTAGGTGAGTCAAATAGCTATACCATACTGTATAAACATTTTTCCTGGAACTGTAATAATTATAACATTGTTGCGTGTACATTACATGATTTCAAGATATGGGTGTTTATGTGTGTGTGTATATACATACGCTACCGCATCTCTTGATACATATATATATGCATATGTGTATATATAGACTTTCTCTTTTACAGCATGGATGGCTTTAGAGTTATGAAGCTAAACGAAGTGATCAGAAATGTAGATATTGTTGTTACTGCAACTGGCAATAAAAATGTAGTTACCAGGGAACACATGGACAAGATGAAAAATGGATGTGTAGTGTGCAATATGGGACATAGTAATACAGAAATAGATATTGTATGTTTTATTTCCTTTTTTAATTTATGGTAGTATAAAGTTATTGTTCAAATTGCTTTTGATCTTGGCTTTTTTGGAGGAAGAACTCGTATTTCTTCTATTTCAGAACAAAAAAGAAATATATTGGTAAACGATTAAGATACCTTTAATATGTTCTTAACAGAACAGTTTACGCACTCCTGATTTAACTTGGGAAAAAGTAAGATCTCAAGTGGACCATGTAATCTGGCCAGATGGAAAGCGTATCGTCCTCCTAGCAGAAGGTCGTTTGGTCAACTTATCTTGTTCCAGTATTCCTTCTTTTGTTGTCTCCATTACAGCTGCTACACAAGCACTGGCTCTCATCGAACTTTTTAATGCTCCATCAGGCCGATATAAGAGTGATGTTTACTTACTCCCTAAAAAAATGGGTACATATGAAAAATGTTATAAATTATATGTCATTACTATCACAAAAATTTCAATAGATATAAACAGTCAATATAATATACATTTCCAAATAATGAATGGTGAACTACACATATATTATAAACATATTATTATTCTACAGATGAATATGTTGCTTCATTACATCTACCAACATTTGATGCACATTTGACAGAATTAACAGATGAACAAGCAAAATATATGGGTTTGAATAAGGCTGGACCTTTTAAACCCAGTTATTATCGGTTAGTAGAAATTTTTATGTTTTTATCAGAGCTATGTTTTAATTGTTAGTTATATAAAATTCATATAAAAGTTGACAAATATCTAATTTGTATCATTTATTTATTTCAGCTACTAAAAGTGAATGTGTTAGTAATTTTGTGTTGGAACATGCATACAGTATTCAAGGAATTAGATTCGGAGTTATTAAAGCTATCCACGATTACTATTTTCTTTTTTTGCTTGATTTAACAACATGGAGGTGCATATATTATCTAATAGTCATCATTGTGTAACATTCTTCTTTACAAGTTTACAGATATATTTAATGCTTGTTACAAAGTAATTGTACAGCTGTAAATTCTGAAAATGTAATGTATCATCGGAATTTTTACAGCTCTGTCGACGTTTCCAATGAGACGAATTCCTTTGAATCTTTTTCATTGTGTATTTTAGTTAGTAGTGCAGTGACAATCACTGTTATTAAAATGATTTTGTAGAAATATAGTTTTGACAAGGAAAGATATAATACGAAAGAAAATCATAACAGAATTAATTCCACTTACTTCAGTTAATATTGTAAAGAGAATCGAAATAAAATTAAGTATGCCAGACAAAATAACATTCTTGAATTAATGATATTAGAATGCCCTTCATTAGAACATTGAAAAATATTAAATTCACAATGTTAATTATGTCATTCTCGTAAGAATATTTAGTTAAGAATAATAGTTTCATAGTATACATTAAGAAGATACATTACATACAGACCTAAAATGCTATTTTGTGCACTCCAAAATTATAGCCTTAATATATTCACAGCATGCCATTGATCTATATCTCCCTGGTGCAATAAGAATGTTTCATTGTTTATATTATAATCTTACATAGAATATATAGAATTTAATAAGACTGAACTATACGGCTCACTTATGATGCAAT
This sequence comes from Ancistrocerus nigricornis, assembly GCA_916049575.1. NCBI lineage: Eukaryota > Metazoa > Arthropoda > Insecta > Hymenoptera > Vespidae > Ancistrocerus > Ancistrocerus nigricornis. Next base: position 9,393,887 of record OU696669.1, on the reverse strand, counting down.
AACACACTGATTATTATATGATTATTGAACATATGGATATCAGTGTTCCCAATAATGTTCTAAAATGGCCTAAGCCTATTGTAAAATCATGTAGCGGACAAATAAATTTTTACATATGGATTGATTCAACAACTGACTCGCGTAAAAAATTAAAAGTTATGTATTCCTTTAGAAGTTGAAAAGACTTAAATGGCAGCCAATATGAAGCTTGATATGATGGAAGTGAAAATGTACTACTTTGTATGAAGTTATTAAACAGTTATATTATATTAAATACTATTAATAATGGATGTAATATCCTAGAATAAATATTAGAATGTAATTAAATGCACGTAATAAGAAGTATGTATAATAGATGTCTCGATGGAACATACTTAGGTAGCAGTACCTTATGGTATATACATTTGTTAAATATTGAATGAAATAATATTTACGCTATTACCATTTCAATATTATAATGCAAACAAAGAAATAGTAAAATCTAGTGGTTTAAAACGTAAGGTAGAAATTTACAGTCACGACAACACTACCAAGCAAGAAAAACATCTGTGATAACATTTTTGACAATTGACGTTAATATCCTGTAACAAGAATGCATACCTTTTTATTGAAATCCTCATTGTAGTAATTTTATCGACATTTCTATAATATTTATGCCACCCACCAATAAAGTATGTCAAATTTTATCTTGAACAATTGCATAATTGTGTTATATAATTTTAAAAGTGTTGAATAAGTGATTTACATAGAGCTTATTACCCGACTTCAAATTATACAAATGAATACACACAAGCATACTGGGATGACTAAATCACAACCAAAGAAAAAGGCATAATGTTCAAATATAATAGTTGATATATTTCAGCATAATCATTATAAAGTAACCACTTTCAAAGCACATATTAACAGCACACTTCAAAGAGAAGTTATAAGACTTTCTAAATATGCAGAACGATCCCTGTATGAGTATTGAAAATAAACTTACTTTGGAGTATATATACTAAAAAAAAAAACATACAATGGCAAGATTTAACGGCATGGCATACAGAAAATGGCTTAGTTGATATTTTGTAGTTAAAGTCAATTGTAAGTTAAATTAAACATAAGCACAAATTATGTATTAAGAAATAAATAATAAAAACCAAAAAGATAGTAAAAATATATTTTACAATACTCTGTACAAGATCTTACTAAAATTAGTATCATATAGTCTCAATATAAGATGATATAATAGTAATTTTACGATTCACAAAATTTAGAATACTTCATAGACAAAATGGCAAATAATATATATATACACATATGTATATATATGATAAATTAACAATCCAATGCACTATATTTCAACTCCTACATACAGGGAGCTCAACATTATTTACATTCCTTTTTATTTTTTCTTGATATAAATTTACTTACATATATAAAAGATATATAATATTTACATATACTGATTCTTTTAAAACTGATTGCACTAAGATTTAATCACCGCAATAGACATTACAAAGCATATCACAAATATAAAAATCATAAAGCATCATGAATCAAGCTACAAAGACGCTTAATTTTATTATATTTAGATTTTTATGTATAACACTGAGCCCCCCATAAGAAAGTGAAGAAAAATAAACCTTGAAGATCTTAAAGAACTATTTAGTATTTAACTAAATTAGATAAAAATCGTTTGATTACATACAAAAATAGAACATGAAAATAGGCGTTGTATATATACCTGACTTGTTCAAAGACAAATTAATAAAAATATAAACGTTGGTACAAATATATCTCGTAAAAATGTGTAGCACGTCTGTAGTTCTATATATTGTTTAATTCAAACTTTTTTCAATTTAATTTAGTATATTTTTATGATGCAATAAAGTACTTTTTTCTCCTTTATAAATATGTAACAAAAATAGATAATAATAGATATTCATATATACAGAGAGGATATGTAAAACCTATTATAATAGATGAGCTTAATTACTTTCCTAAATTAATATATAATAAGTCCATACAGCAAAAAATACTTATTTACTTTGATATCAACATAGTTTTCAATGGTACGCATTTACCCTCTTTTAGACAATTTATTTTACTTTGCCATTTTTTGCTTAAGAAATATTGATAACTTCTTATAAAGAAAGAAATCGGAGAATTGAGCAACAACTTATTCAAATTTTGTTAAGTTATTGCATAGACTACATACATTCTTAGTATTCTGTATAGACATTATATAAAAAAACGTTACATAGTATTTCGATACAAAATGAACTAATTGCATTTGTATTACATAAATACCATCTATTAATTCGTAATTATACTGTACATTACTTTTATACTAATAATAAGACAACAAACCATTCGATGTTTGGAGAAAAGTGTACAAATCTTACATTTTTGTCCGCTTATACCAAATATAGTACTATTTTATACTTGTTTGTGTTTATACTTTATGTCCAATGTTTCAATTTTAAAGTTTTCTGTTACCAAACTTTAGTACTTTCTAATTATTTAGAAATACCCGTCTTTTCATTTAAAGGTCGGTTATCATATTTTACGCACATAATATTATTAAAAACTAAGTAGCATTTGCATATTTCACATAATGCATTACATATTCGCGGCTCGTCTTAATAGTAATAACATACGAGTATACATAAGCTCGTTTTCACGTCAAAATCACATAGATATCCATGTGATTGAGTGGATCATATTTCACAAGTACAAACAATTCATTCCACGAATGCAAATATATCTAACAGTCACAACAGTTCTTTTGTAAAATACTACAGATTGTTTGAACTCGTAAAATTATTTAACTCTAAAAGCTCCAGGCCTTTTTTTATTACAGTGTAAATTTGTAAAGTTTTATTTAACATTGGTAATAATCAGTTGAAGTTGAAGCAAAAAAATGTTTTTGCATAAGGTAATATAATATTTAATAAAATGTTATAAATTCGAAAAGCATTTGTATGTATAGTAATAACGGCAAAATGTTACAATTTCTTATAAATTGCATATTATAAAATATAACTGGGAATAATCTTTACCTAAAAAGTAGTTAATATGTACAATGACATAAAAAAAAGGCCTGCTGTAAAAACTCGGGTACTCTGTCAATGACTAGCTTAAGGTATGCATACATATATTCTTACTTGTTTTAATATGACTTTTAATGGCATTAGATCACTTTTGCTTTCACGAAACTTTGTCAGTAAAGAATTTTTATCAAATTGCTACTTATAATTTACTAAATCTTTACAAAACATTTTCTGCGATTAACGATATATAATTAATTACGTCATTTATTTTACATTGATTTTAATTTTTGCAAATATCTACTTCATTTTTTCTTGGTTTTCTATTGCCATTGATGATAATATACTACATAAATTATATTTACAATTGAACTATTTGCATGTGCAAATAATGCATGGTAAAAGTTTTGATATAATTTGTTTGATGACGTTATTATGCACAAAGAATTGTTAAATTTTCTTTAAGTAACATTTTCATGTACGATAGCACTATTGAGGAATAATGAAATGTTTTTTCTACACCTGCTTGCCTTTGATTTTATAATATTCTGTTTGAAAATGTAAGTATTCAATTATTTCATATTTCTGAAAAATAAGTGATTTCAAGAAGAATATTAGTATGCACATTATTATCCATAGGAAGGATAATATTATTCTGCAATTAATTATTTTTAATTAATTTGATGCAACATTAAAACAAAAGTATTCCACAAATTTGATAACCGTTTAAAATATATTGATTAATCTTAATTTGACACTACAATGAAGAATTTGTTTAAAAATTTGTAGACAGAACAACTATCTCCTGGAAATTGCTATTATATAATGTACTGATATTTAAATAACAATTTGATTTTTTGACAACAGCAAGTTGTCTGTCGATGGGTATATGCCACATAATTTACTTAATTTACCTTTATTATTATAACATTATTAAGGACCCTTTCATCACAAAATATATGATACAAAAGTAATATTTTGTACATACTTTCACAAGCAAGGGTACTTAATATTTAATATATCCTTGAATCACTTGTATCATCATTTATAGTATCACTACATTCTCAATTTCGTACTTGATGAAACTTAAAAGGATGCTTTCTTAAGTGTGAATCCTCATTGCAACTTCCGAAATATTAGAATAGATGTATGAAATAATGAAAAAAGAAATTTCTGCCAATACATCATCATTTATACCTATATCTTACAGGACATAATGTCTAAAATCCTCGTTAAAATGATTTTGCGTTTTTAAAAGTATAGACGAACTATGTTTGACTATATTCTTCAATCACCTGTGGACACATCATTTTATGGTACAATATTATTCATTGTATTTTATCTTCACTACAAAGAGAGTTTTAGTAATATAAAGCACAACTTTTGTAACCATTAAAAGTTAATTGTCTTCTTTTCATTTCATTGTACTTGGCACAACTGTCACTTTACTATACTGTTCATCTGATGATTGACCAACAGCGTTTTGTGGCAGTGGTTTATCAAATCGATCATGCTGTGTATATGGTGATGTAGGTAGTAATTGTTGATCTAATTTCAGATTTTCTTTAATGGCTACATATCCAGAACTTTGATTAGTAGCAGGCACCATTTTATCAGTATCCACTCCTATAGTTTGTTTCAAATCTTCTGGCTGCCAGTACAAAGGAGATGACTTTGAAGAATCATCACCATCATTTTCATGTATTTCTGGAGTTGGAATTTCTGTTTTTCCTCTTTGCTGTTGTAGCATGTGAAAAACGGATGTTGCAAGGACGTATGGTTTTGACGTTCCATCTAGTGTACTATGTGAAATAGATGGCTTTTGTGAAGAATTTAACACGCTAGTTGTGGCGTTTGATATTTTTGTAATTTCAGGTATTGATGACACAGTAACATATGGTTTTGATGGTGATTCAATCAAAGTTTGTGTTAATGTGGTTGGATTTATAAAAGAAGACACAAATGGCTTATTACAAGTGTCTGTTAAAGATGTAGAAGCAAAAGGTATAGATACCATACTTCTCTTAGAATCTGTAGTACTTAAATTAAAAGGCTTTTTCAATGTATCTATTATACCTGTTTGTACATATGGTTTAGAAGTTTTATCTGAAACGGAAAATGGTGCTACAGTTTCAGATTTTAATTTGTTTCGTTCAGTAAACGTTATGTCATCAAGGTCGTGAAATGAATCCGTAACTTTCTTATCTTTCGATTTCTGCTCTAGAGAAGCCAAAGTTATATAAGGATTAACAAGTTTGTTTTCTTTTTTAATGCCAATAGTTTCTGCAATATCTGCATTTTCTTCTGACTTAGATCTAATGGGTTTAGGAATTCCGTCAATTACACTATAACAACCAGTATTAGATAATTCTTTAGGAATCAGACTTGGATTACTGGACAACTCTTCAGACGAAGGCATACTAATATATCCTGTTGATGACCATGTATGTTGTGAATTCGTGTAACCTGTACTATCGGTTAAATTAGGAGTAGATCTTGCTAAAGATGATGTATCTCCTATTATGGGTTCTCCAGATTTGGCAACCTTTACATAAGAATCCCAACGTGCAGTTTCTGTTGCTATCACAGGTCTAGTGACACCAACATTTCTCTGGCGAAGACTGGATGACTCCCAAGCTGGTAAAGTTTCAAGCAATTTGTTAGGTGAAACTGATATTGGATCGATTTCTGTTCCACTGTCACTAGAAACTTGTGAATCTGATGTAAGTGAAGATGTCACAGATTCTTGACCACTCGAACATCCACTAGAGTCAGCAGAAGACTGTCTTATATGTTGTTCTCCTACTTTTTGAAGTAGTTTCTGTAATAATGAATGAATTAATGTAATACTAAATACTACTTATGCTTACTTATTAAAAGGACAGTTATAAATAAAACTATGCCTTACCATGTTTGGTGCAAGTCCAGGTGGCAATTTCACTTCAACATCTTGCATAGCTTTGCATTTTAGCCACATTCTACAAACAAAAATATTTACTATAAATAAGGAACATTTAGAACATAATAATATTCTCATTAAATAATCTAAATAATGAAGAAACATAAGTTTTAACCTACAAACATAATTATCATACATACAACAAAAGAAGATTTTTATTTACCTTTTAGATGTATATGCAAGACAAAAAAGAAAAGCTACACCACTCAGACTACCAATTACCCATATAACTACCCACACTCTAAATGATGGTCCTGCAACACAAATGAATACGTTGAACGAAACATTGTACAACAATATATACAATAGATAAAATGATGAAGATAATTAATTTATTCTATTACCATCGCTATAACAGTTTCCTTCTCCAGGGTTTGACCAAGGACCCTTTAAATGAGTGTTATTTGGGGCAACATTAACAGCTCTCACACGAAATTGATAAAGTCTTTCTCTACCCAAGGTTTTGCAATCAGGAATAGGTAACAGGGATTCTGTAATACGCATTATTATATTGATAAATTTCTACAGTATGATACTTTAATTTAAGTGAATATGCCAAATGTTCTTACCAGTCCTTGTACTGTTTTGAATTTCACCATCATTAGAGGATATTTCATAATAGTCTAAGTGACCAGCAGAATTTTCTGGTTTAGACCACCTGACAACTACTTGACTGGAGTTTATAAAACGTACATGTGGTATACGTATTTTTCCAGGTACACCTATTTTTGTGACTTTATAGATTGTTGGAGATTTTACACTACAAGAAACAGTACAAGCAGCAACACTAACACTGTAATTTTTGTACGCTAAAAGTTCTTTTAATTCTATATGATTAGCTTCTTCAACTTTTTGTGCAGAATTATTATAATATACTTCATAATATCGAAGTACACCATTCATAGCATCAGGTGGCTTCCATGTTATATACATTGTTGTATTAGTAACATTAACGATTTTGACATCCCTTGGTGGTGTACTTGGTGCTGCTTCAAGAGTTGTATTATATAAGGGATCACTGTGTAGTCCTTCTCCACTTTTTGTTAATACAGCCACAGCTAGCATATATGTAGTGTAAGGTTTTAAGTTATTTACTATGCCATGTATCGTATGAGGATCTGCTTTAATGGTGGTATTTAATTTAGGACTTTTACAGTTAAGATTGTATGGAGATACTATAGGACAATAATAAATATTAAATCCTTCAACAATGCCAATACGATCAGAGCAATCCAATTTCCAACCAACTTCTATAAAATCAGAACCAATACGATTTATCCACACAGATTTCATTTTTCCTACAACTTTATTATGAATTACTGTACACGATGCCCAAACCATTCCGCTACTTCCTCTTTTTGTATTTGCAGAAATTGCAAATTGATAAACTTTTTTTGCATCAGGTACCGTCATATTATAAATTGTGGTATTCTTTGATACATGAACCCAATCTAAATAACCCTAAAAAGAGATTAACACAAAAATTAATGATTAAATAGCATTCTTCACTTATATATTTACTAAACATTATACTTACAGTGCATTGATAGGGTCGATCACGTTCGTTATCGCACCAAAAAATAGTGTAATTTGTAATTTCTGAATTTATATTAGGTGGTTTCCAAGATAATTCATATAAACCTCCATCAAATGCGATTTTTGTAAATGCTATTGGCTCATATGGAACTGAAATACACACAATATTAATATTTTAATATTATAGAGCTCTATTTCATAAACACATTGCATACATACATATATACACTTACTTTCGAGTTTACTGGGTACAAATATTTTAGATCTCCCCTTACTCATACCAACAACATTTGTTGTAACAATTTCAAAACGGTAACTATTAAAACTGATCCCTTTGAACTTTGCATATGTCCTGGTTGTCTCATTTGGTACAAGAGCTAATTTTCTTCCACTTTCTTCTACATAATCCACTTGATATTTAAAGTTATCACCATTTTCTAAATACTGTGGTATAGCTTGCCAATATAGATATACATCTCTGTTGATGTTGTTCTCTGCTATCTCAAAACTTCCAATATCAGTACGTGGCGGTAATGCTGGTACTAAAAGTATTGAATGTATAATTAAAATATCAATTGTAAACAATATTTAACGTAATATTAAAACATTGCCTTACATTTTGGTGAAGTTCTAAATGTAATGTCACTGAATTTACTCCATTTATCTTCTCCTACAGCTAGTGCACTTTTCATAAAAACGCGAACATCATAAACGGTATTTGCATACTTGAGACCAGTGAGATTATAATATCTTTTTGGTGCATGTATATCGTTTGTAATATTGATTACCTGAATACACCATAATTATGAAAAATATAGAACAGATAACTATATAAAATATTTTATAGTTATTTATAATTTACGAACATACCTGCCAAGACTTTTGAAGATCCCATTGATTTTGATAAGCGATTCTATGGTGTAAACCAGGAGGAAAATTTTGCATTGGAAATGGCACACTCCAACGCAATAACGCATTATCTGATGTTTTGTTAATTACTGATAAATTTGCTGGTTTTTCTGGTATAACTGTGACAATAAGATTTTAGTTATAATAAATCATAGACATTTTAAATGATTAAAAATGATTATAAAAATACATATGTATCAAAAGTTATGAATAATTACAAACCGTGAGCAAAATGATGAAATTTATATATTATACTTCTATTTCCCAACACATTTTCTACATTTAATATAAACGTATAATACTCATAGGGTTGTCTATATATTGGATTTGTAGATGCATCCCATAGGCAAGTATTTGGTTTGCTTTCTTTTGGACAAGGATATAACTTTCGACCTCCTGCTCTTCCAGGTAATTTAAATACTAATGTAAATCTTGTAGTGACATAATTCTGCACTGGATCCCAAGAGCAAATCATGTTTTCCCAATTGTGAGATATACAACTGAAGTTTTCTGGTTGTTGAGGTTTAACTGTTAATAAAAGTATTATTAAAATTTGTATTGTTAAAATTATACATAATTTCTGCCTATAATATAAGTGAATAACTATCTATCTATACTATCTAGAAATATATTTAATATCTTTTATTCTTATATATTTTCTTTTAGATTTGACTTATAGTGTACAAGTTTTATTACTGAGAAAAATAGTGAATAAAATATTTCTGGAAAAATTCTGAGTATACAATAAAACATAAATTCCTGGATACATTTTAATTTTATGTGTATTACTGATATCGTAAATGATGCATAAGTAAAGTTTCTGCGATATACTTATGTCAAATGTCAACTTCATAAAACTAATGAGTGGGGGAATTCAATACTCAGTCTTGTTTGTACCTATCTTTTGACCCAGGCTGATAAGGTTATATGAATGATATGCTTTAGTAAGAAATTCATAATATAAATATAAAGTTCATCTTATAAGCAGATAAACATGTACTTCCTATTACAATTTCAAACTAATTAGATTATACTTCGTTATTAATTTAAAGTAAAATAAATTTGTTAAATGATGTATTTGAGAATCTGTTATAGAATAAAATAAATACTTACAGCCAACCACAACTTTATTCAAACAAACTGCTTCATGCTGTTTATTAGAATCATTAGACAATCTCAATTTGCAATAGTACATATCTTCTGCAGGTGGTGGTTTTTCTATGTACATGGATATTGTAGTTTCATTAATAATAGTAATATATTCTGGTTCCATTTCTTTCATATTACGAAAAAATACCAGATCAGAAGAATTTTTTCCAGGAAATGCAAAGTCTATATGCATCTTATTTAATATACAAAGAATTTTTAAAGATTGACCATATTCAAGAACAATGTCACCCTGTGGCCACGTCCCTAAGAATTAAAAATATTTAATGTTAGCTACTACATAAACCTTAAAAATCCGTGAATATAAAATAAAACATAGGAAAAGGATGTACTTTATAAAAAAGTTGTCTTTTGTATATTATCACAACAAATCTATTTACTTTGGAACTATGACTTTATATGTTTTTGTAGTTATTCAATTTCAAATGAATAAATAAGAAGAATGTTATGTATATAATTCTACAAAATGCAGAATACAGAATAATAATAATACAATGTTATATTAGATATTTTGAACATATTATAATTTTTTAAATTGTTTTAGATTACTCTGTGATTGTATATACGAAAGAAATAGTTTGGTAATTATTCACACGATGACACAACACCGATTTCAATGATTTTTAGATATATTATGAGGGCTGTAAAACACTCCTCTAGTTGATGGCCCAAGTTGCCAAGAAAGAAAACAAAATGATATAGGGGCCCCGATTTACATTTTGTCTAGGGCCGGCTTGAGGCTTAATCCGGTACTGCCTATGCTAAGACAACTATAATTTGAAAATCATCGAAATCGATGACGGTTTCTGTCATACAAATAATTATCAATAGTTCTTCTACTTTTGGCATAATAATAATTGATAAAACATTGATAAGAGCCTTAAAATATGCTGTATGTAATGTTCCAAAGAATCTAATTATAAATTTTAAATAATTACTTTTTTAATTTACCTTGAATATAATATGACATTTAGTATAATAAAAAATATTGATAAAATATAGAAAACTTACATCCAGGAGTCTTCAAACCAACTGCACACTGGCTGGAATCTGCATTACAGATATTTGTACATAACATACCAATAATAATTATAAAAACTGTCCTCCAAGTATGGCTCCTCCATTTAATATCCATCGATTGTGCGACTGATAATTCTAAAACTTTATCAGAATAATCTCTCGTGATAGAAGATGTAACTAACAAATTAGAACAATTGCACGAACAGACATGACTCTTCTGCATTAAACCACGAAGATCACTTTGTCTTGTTTCACATTTACATTCGGAACATTTAACTTCTCTTCTTGATGTGCACTGGCAACTGGAGCACATTCTAATATTACATTTATTATATATTGGACAGTCAACTGTTTCACTTTTTAAATGTGCTTTATCCTTGTGGTATAACAAATGATTGCTGGTTGTACAGGCACGATTTATTGGATCTATGCAATTCCCACAAATTTTATAACACTTAGACATGTCATGTCCACTTGTATACCAACATTTATTGTGTTTCAATGTAATCTGTGATTTTGACACCGAAGCTCTATTCATCTCTCGAGAATGCCTTCCAAAACATACTGTATTTGAAGACATATTGAGCTTCCATCACTGAAAAATGAAAAAGTACTATTTCAGGGCAATTAAATGAACTAAAATCTTGAAAAATAATTATTAAAACCCAATGAAGCGTTATGTAAATGTTTAATAAATAATAACATTATCTAGAAGTTGGTAAGAAACTATTATCGCAAAATAAATAGTAATCAATTTTCAGGAGTTGTAAAAGAAGTATCGTATATGAAGGTTTGAATGCAACTGCCACGTGCTAGAATAGGAGATCAAGTAACGAATCAAAACAACTCAATAGATTATCTACAAGGGAATCATTCATTTATCTTATGTACCCGACTCGCATCAAATAAATTGATTCCAAAAAATGCAAGAAATCTATATGTAGAAATATTCCAATATTGACGAAACTTACATAGTACTTTTAGTATTTCCAAATGCAAATTATCAGACCTAACTTATCTATAACGTAAATCATCGTATATAGCAAAAACAAATTTGATCGATAATACGAAAGTTATCATATATACACATCATATAGTATATGTATGTATATATTTTAGAACAGAAACTTTTCATACTATTTTTAACTTTAACATCGTTAAAGTAAAAGGAATAAAAGCTAGAACCTGAAAGCCGTGTGTGTAGTATATATTAAAATCATAAACGATTATGATTAACGATCGAAACGAAACACATTCAACACAATGTGCACACGTGTAAACATGCTGGATCATGGATACATACATGCGTGTGAACGGTAGATAGCTATATGTCTTTTACTACATGTTCATGTGTACGCGCTGGCCAGTATATTCGTACATAATACTGATGCGTGCTCCGGTGTCCGTTAGCTGGTCAAAGGAACGACCACTGAAGACGATGATATTATACACGCACGCGCGGGCACGTACTTAAATACATTACAGAGAAAGAGAAAAAGAGTAAGAAGGAGAAAGAGAGACGCGTACACTCGAAAGCTACGCACGAGCGTGTATGTGTGTGTGTACACATAAGTGGCATGTATATATTAATACAAATAGGAATGTAGAATATCGCAACGAGCAAAAAGTATACGCCTGTGATATAATTGCTATACAGGAAAAATCTGCTAGTGCAGTTGTATTCGAAATGCGGCACATAGCATCGCGGGAATAGGAGATAGGAGTGAGGAGACGATGAAAGAGGAAAGAGGTGAAAGGTGCAGGAACTAGAAGAAGAAAGAGAGGAGGAGGAAGAAGAGGGGGTGAGGGAGGTGGGAAAAGAGCTTCGATAATCACGGGAAAGTCCAAGAAATCGTAGGAGCAAGAGCGAGAAATCATTAGCTCACCCTTGACTCGACGCTGTCGAATTTCTGCCTATCTCTCATTGCACTTCCATGAAATCTAAATCGTCTTCACACTACACTCCACTTCACTGTATACACTTCTTGAAAGACACACACACGCACCACGAACGAGAAAGACGAAACGACAAACCCGTTTTACCCGCTGGGTATTAATGTTCTTCTCGGCGTACCGTAAACGCACTGCCCCTATGTATTCTTTTTCTCTCTCGAAAAATGTAGACTTCGTCGAACGCGGTTATCACCAATTGTAACTTCCATGCACGTCGCAGCCGCATAAATCGGCCGTGTCACTTCATATTTGCGAAAAAATTCTGTTTACATTCCCCGACACAGGGACCCAAGAATAAGTATATACATATATACATATGCGTGTGCGTATATATGTATGCGATACCACATTCTGAGTAAAAGTACGTGCGATCAATCAACACTGCTACCAACTTGACAATTAATAGAAGCACTATTAGTAATTGTTTTAGAAAGGATCACGAACGATGAACACTTCGATTTCTTGCTTTAAAATCGATGACAACTATAAGTTTAATAATATTCGTCTTAACAACACACTTTACGATAACTCTTTCTAACAGCAATATGAAGGTATATCGCATTTAGGAATTGCAGCACGATTGACGTCACGATTGAACATAAAGCGCCATATTCTTGGAAATGAAGGCGCAGGCTCATTGTTGGAACTGACCAGAACTGACATCACGTGAGCGCCATTTTTTAAATTATTTTCCTTGAAAGCTCAAAATAAAATCATTCTCTTTAATTAATTTATACATATTTTTATTTCTTCTTTCTCTCTTAATTTATTCCATTATTTCATTAGAATTTTAGTTTCAGGAATGATATTATCAGGTAATCTTATTTTTCATTAAAAAAATTTATTATTTATTATATCTGTATATTTCAACAACAATATAATGACACGATATTCTCATAGTAACAATACTCATTTTCTGAATTCAGTTTCAGTATTACAGTTAACGATTAGTGATATTTTTTAAATATATTTCTAGAATAAAAAAGTATAGTTTTATTTAATAAATACAAGAAATGCGTATGCATAATCACGCAATGGTATAAATCCTATAAATTTCTAAAAAATTAAATATAAGTGCCATTTTTGTTGTGACTGTAGAACTGAAATGCATGAAATAAAATGTTTGCGTTACATTAAATATAATCCCATTCAAAGTACCATAAGTATATGCCAGACTAAGATATCTTATGATCTTTCTATGGAAATAGTATGTGGATATTATAAGGTTGGAAATCATATTTATTAAAGTAATATTATTGAAAAGTGTAAAAGTTCCAAAATATATAAACAACGTTTTGGCAAGAGTCAATGTGAACAAATAGTAAAATTGTTTTAGCATAGAAATAATAACATTTATCATATTTTGATTGACATAATAGTACTTGTGATATTATGTCTATAATGATCAACATTATTATATAGTCTTTAAAAATACGTATATATATTTACAATTGTATCATATATATATGAAATCCTACTTAATATACAAATGTTATATATATATATATATATATATATAATTATAAAAAATAAATGATGGTCATGAAGTGAGTGAAATGTGATCCATTCGATACAGGCTGCTGCTTCTTATGCTTCATGAAATATGTGACAGATTATTTATTCAAGCATATAACAAATTTTGGTAATTTTCCACATATGTGTCTGAGATCTAAAAGTACAATCTAATATGTTACTTTTACATTATCAATAACTCGGGCCAAACAAGTTTCTTTAATTCTTGCTAAGTCGATAGTAAAAAAATATATATTTAATATTTTTAAATATTAACATTTTGAATTGTCGCAAATCTGTAAGAAAGACCCCTTGTAGAAAAGACTTTTTTGTCTATCTCATTCTTTGTTCAAAAACTTTGTTTTGTACTTCAAAGCTTTTTAAATAATGTAAATGTTAAGAGATTGATAATACCCTAAATTTTATGTCAAAACAAATAGATGGATAGAAGCACTGGCGTCTTTGGTTACATGAGCACTTAAATATTAATGGACATACATGTATATCTCATATACGTTATAATAAATACTTAAAGAAACAGTACTCCCACTTAGTTTTTAAATGGTATTAAGATATGAAGTACTTATAAAAATCATTAAATGGTTATAAATGACACAAACAAAATTCTTACATTCATTTGATAAGATTACTATCAAGGCCTTACTTATGTTCATGTCTCAACAGATTCTTATTAAAAAGAACATGATTTACAAAAAAAAAAAAAACATTCGTCAAAGATTTTAATATATATTGTCTTTGCGATTCGATTTTTCTCAACCCATTTGCATCATCTAGGAATTTGAAAAATATGCTTATCCATATTATTGGAATTTTTTTTCTTTAGATCAATGTCAAATGTATTCAATTAACAAAATCAAAATACATGACTTTTGTAACTTTATCTGTTGAGTGGAATGTCTGTTTTGTGGGAACTTTCATAAAATATATATACAAGGTATCCCAGCTAAAGGAGGCCACCTAAATATTGGCTTTGTTTCTAATGATGCGACAAACTTTTATGGCATACTTGTAAAGGTATGTTATAAAACCAAAATTTTTTTTTTTTCATAACATACCTCTCTCTAAACCATTCCAAATATGCCATAAAAGTTTGTCGCTTCATTAGAAACGAAGAAAATATTTCGGTGGCTTCCTTTAGCTGGGACATCCTGTATACACACACACACACACACACACAAATATATGTATGCACACAATATTAATACTATCAAGTACAAGATATTCTATGATTATGTTCTTGAAATATATCCTTGTTGTTACAATATACAACCGCCTGGCATAATAATCTCTTGATGCAAATAGGTTGAACATGTTTATTAACAAGTGAATTATTGTTTGTCAAAATAGAATTCTCCAAAGTAGTATATTTTATGTCAATTCCAAGGTAATTTTCACATAAAGTACTACTTACTAAGTAAATAGTACTAGCAAGAGTAAATCTGATGCTTCACATTCCATAACTTATATGATTTTAACTTTAGCATACATTACTTTATCTTGACTGTATGCTTAAATGTTTTAAAAATCTACATTTTCTCAACGAAAATATGTAAGCAATGAACAACTGTAATTTGTAAAATTTCCTTTTACTAATGCCTAAGTGGTAGTGTCATTGTATACACACTTAGTGTATAAATATTTAAAGTATCAATAATATTTATACCAGTTGTGCTTACTATAAGTATCTATTTTTAGATGAACAACAGTTCAACAGAATAGAAAATCGAACTTTTGGATGTTTTTTAGAGTACATATCCATTTTGTGTAATTTCGATAAATGCCTGCAGGAGTTGCTCTCACCAATTGGTTGAATACTTATTTGGTCGAGTGTGAAATTACTCTACAATGAATTTCAGTAAAAATTTATAATCACTTTGAAGGACCAAGCATTTACTTAATGATTGTTATTAAATATGGAACACGCGCAAGGCACAATACTTTCAAGCTATCACACGTGTTAGAATTAATTGAAAAATTAACAATCAAAATGTAAAATTAGCACCAATCTAATTAAGTTGAGCAAATCTTATAGTACCTAAAAATTAAATTCCTTAGAACTTGCAATAATAATTGTAGGAACAAAGTCACTCTAGCTGTCTTGATACAAGATTTTATAAATATGTATAATAAAGGAATACAGAACGTAATAAATTCTGTTTCATTCATAACTCTATTGAACATAATTAAGAAACTAATATATAGCTTCCAATATAAGTTAATCAATTCTTGAGGGTTTCATCATAATTTGCTCACTTAGTTTAAATGGATATAAAATAGATCACAATTTGGATGTAGATATAGAACATGTTATAAAGAGCACATAAATATGGAACAATTTTACATTCATCATGTATGTTTTATGTAAATAATATTATCCAATGTAAGTATATGTAATACATTGATCTGGAAGATTTATCTTTTTCCTTGTTGACAAGTGCACAAAAATGCCTATCATTTAGTCATTCTTATAAAACATTATACATACACTTTAACACATTATATTCTATAAAAGTGAAATCAAGTACCTAGTTTACATTTAACCTATACAGCGCTAGAAGACCTCTCTTTTTGGAATTGCTCTTGTATTGTCTGTTTTTCAATTTACTTAACAAATTATCAAATATTATATTTTGAAGCTTGATTCCAAGTCATCAGAAATTACAAAAAGGCAAAGTCAGCATTAGCGTCATTGAAAAGACATATCGTTAATTTATGATTAATATGTTATTATTGAAGTGGTAAATCTCAAATGTTCATATCGTAAAGATGTGGAGGAGCACCTACCACTGATGGTATTTGACAGCCACGTCGTACTAATAAACGAACAGAGGGGCCACCGTTACGAATGATTTCAATTGCTTCTGTGTGTGTCATATTTTTAGTATTGATACCATTTATTTCTATTATTTGATCCCCAACCTAAGAATTATTATGTAAAAATAAAAAAATCATCAAATTATTAATATAAATTACATAAAAAATATATTTACCCTCAATCGATTGTCAATAGATGCAGGGCCATTCTCAGCAATTTGCAACACAAACAATGGCATATTCTGAAATTCGCGCCCACCACGTATACTAAATCCGAACCCTCGAGTTCCACGCGTTAGTTCGACGGCATGATACTGGCCTCCATCTCCTTCTCCCGTCGATTCATCCTAAATTATACAAAATAATTCATGTTTAAGAACAAATTTATAAAAGTAAATATGTATTCCGAAACATACGTATTTAAAAACAGTACAGTAACAGCTAATACCTTTTGAGATAGTGATGTATTGCTGCAACAATCATCAAGAGGGTAACCAATTGTCAATATTACAGAATATCCAGAATCTTTTATTAGATTCACGATGTCTTTGTGACAAACATTAGTTATATCAACATGATTAACAGCTAATATATGATCTCCAACATTTAATCGTCCACATCGTTCTGCCGGAGACCCCTCGATTATTCTACCAATTGTAGAGCCAGCTTTATTGACTGACGAAATAATTACAAAACCAAATCCTTCATTTTCCATTCTGGTGACTGTCACATCATAGGGATATTGAATATTCATTTGCCTGCTATATGAAGTTTGAAGATTATCCTGTATATGTTCTTGAGCATTAATGCGTCGACGTATTCCCAATGTAACCCTGCCATTTTGGGCTGCAGCTATCATTAATTGCACGACATGATGATGTGAAGAGTTCATGACACTTTCTCCATCAACAGACATAATTAAATCGCCTGTATTTAATCTATTATCAAGGTCAGCTGCACCACCAGGTACAATATGACCAACTGAAACCTGCTAACCATTACATATTGTTAGCTCCAGTTCCCTTTTTACATTCATGACTGCAATTCTTATTAAAACTAACCTGAGATCCCTCTTCTGTGCCACCTACTATTCTAAAGCCAAACCCTGTATCTTGTCTAACTAGTGTCACAAGTGTTTCAATCCATTCTATATCTGGTACGATTGGACTAACCAATTCATTACTGTACTGTGTATACCTTTAATAAAAAATATACATTACAAGTAAATATACAACTGCAAACATTAAATGTAAAATAGTTTTCTAATTCTAAATTCTTATAAATTCTATGAGAATTTAATAAATAAAAGTAACATTGTATTATACCGTGCTATAGAACTAGAATGTGGTTGTTCATGTTCAAAACTCGTAGTTTCCTTTCGCTTATCCCAAATTTCACCAGTATCAACATTCTGTTCTTGACCAATTGAATAAACATTATAATCTGTTTCATTATATTGGGAATGCAACTGAACAGCATACAAATCTTTATAATAATCAGAATGTATACTTCCATTTGGTTTTAACATATTTTCACGATGAGAAATATTAATTGAATATAAGTCATTATTTATATTCAATTTATCACTTGTCACCCAATCATGTTTTGCAATATTCCTCATAGATTCATCATCTAAATTTGTCATTGCAGCGAAGTTATCCGTTAAGTTTGTAATGTTTGCTTTATAAGGATCAGTATAATACATGCCATGACCATATTCTGAGTATTTATACCGAGTATCAAGCGGATTTAATTCATTTTCACTTTGTACTTCATTCCAATTTGGTCTACTTGCTATTGTAGGAGATTTAGGATGACCTCTTGTATCTATTAATGGTGTTTTTGGTCTGCTAGGTATTATGGTTTTAGATTGAGTACTATAAATATCTGCAGTAGGAGTCTTACTTCTGAAAAACTCTTGAGTGTTCTTCTCTTTCTTTTCTTTTGATTTCATTACTGTCCGTTGAACATGTACAAGTGCTTCTTCATTACGTGGACAATCCTTTAATACTTGCACAACCTCGGAATGACACATGTTTCTTACATTGATATCATTTATACTAACCAATATATCACTTTCTATTAAATTTTTACAACGCTGACGATCTAATATCTTTTTAACTTTTTGACCATGTGCAGAATCTGCAATGGTAAATCCAAATCCCATAGCTCCCTTTACTATAGCAATACTCAGAAATTCTGATGTAGAAGACACAGGAGAGTCTTTACATTCATTTATTTCATTATTTTCTGATAAAAGAATATCTGTACTGCTTGGTCTCTTAATTGTGTTAATTTTATCTGAAATGCAAAGGTCAGGCATAGAATTCACGGATGTTGTAGCAAGGTTTTCACCATTTTGTAAATTATGTACTGGCAGAAATGTAGAATCTAGAAAATTAAAATGCGAATTTGATTGTAGAGGAGGTCCCAAATCCATGTACATGCCTGGTTCTTCGGTTAAAACATCTAAAAACAAATTGTTACATTAAGAGAAGTTTCATGTTGAAAAGAATTCATTAATTTTATTTTTAATCTACCTGGCGCATTAACTGCTATTGTAGTAACAACTTCAGTATTCGGATCATTTGGATCAAATGGTAATGGATATCCCCTACATACTTCTAATGTAACAGTTTCACCACTGACAATAGATTTAAATACATTCACCATTTCGTTATGAGTGAATCCTAACACGCATGTATCATTAACATATACCAATACATCACCTAACAAATAATTAAATTAAATTTATTTTACATTGTAACTATATGTAAACATAAAGTGCAAAATGTATTTATAATTTGTAAAGTATAAAATTATACCAGTTTGTAATTTTCCATCTAACCATGCTGGACCATTTGGTACGACACTTTTTATTTGGAGAAATTCTTCCACAGTATCATCTCCACCAACAATGGTAAAACCCAATCCTCTTGCACTTTTTATCAAGGTAGTTCGTATTCTTTGACCCTTTAATTTATCTGGATTTCTAGTAAAATTCGGACTCTTTCTATCAATTAAATTTTGTTGTGCTCGCTTTGCTTG
Source organism: Ancistrocerus nigricornis (assembly GCA_916049575.1). Lineage (NCBI taxonomy): Eukaryota > Metazoa > Arthropoda > Insecta > Hymenoptera > Vespidae > Ancistrocerus > Ancistrocerus nigricornis. The sequence continues at coordinate 9,373,913 of OU696669.1, read as the reverse complement.
TAAAACCGGATTTTCATATTGTGTTCTACGATTTACATGGTCAATAAAATATGTCCCATAAAGAGTGTCATCTATTTTTTCCCATCCATACGGTAATTCATCATCTAAACATTCTTCCAAAGATCTTTTTTGAAATTTTGACAATCGTGGATCCAACCAGTGAGATGTTCCAGTATTATGACTACAATATATTAAAATTGCAACTTCTTATATATTTGTGTATTTTGTTATATAATTTGTCAATAGCCTTTATATACATACTCTATAAAATATACTTCGCCGGTATCTGTAAAAGCCTTTTCCCAATTTGGTGGCAAAGGTCCAAGTTGATCTTCTGTAGCTTGATTACAGCTCATACCACCCTGCTCTTGATCTGAGTTACCAGTACTTTGTTCAGATCCTGGATTATACATATATGTTGGTGGTATGCGGCGATTCCCTTCATCGTTATCAGTAAGAGTTAGCATTTCCTTGTCCATGCTCTCTCCTTTAAGATTCAAAGTACACATAACTTTAGTCTATAATTAAACTCAAAGAAGTAATTATTTATAATTGATATATTTTACCATCATTCAGATTGGCAATAGATGCCAGATCATCTGTCTTTGTAGCCATTATACAAGGCTACTTGATGCTATCTCAGTACCCTGAGGATGATATAAGTAATAAGTATTTTTCATGATACATAATTTACTTAATACATGTAAAAGTTTACCATACATTTTTAGGAATTCCCAATAATCTAATAAAAAATTGTGAACAACAATTATTCAATATTCGATCAGTAACAAATGACAAATAAAAATTGTTGAAACACTTTATCTTCGTTAAGACATCAATTAGCAATCACGATATATTTTGTACACTAGTTTTTACTTGACAAGATAAAACTTTGATAAAATTATATGGTACCATTTTAAAGAAAATGAGAATAACCCTGATTTTTTATTGAAGAGACCAGGTTTTGACAATTTTTATTGTAATTCGTTCCTAATTGTGCACTGATTAGTTTTTATATATAATTTCTTTGGTTAGATTATTGGAAGTTCTTAAATAATCGTAGCAACCATTATAATGAACACCCTTTATATTAATAAATAAATATACATACGAGAGTAGTCAAAGAGAATGGAAGAGATTTTTTTTTTATTAAGCTTATAGAACATATCAATGAGAATAATAGCAGCTATAGAAATCGCTCATCATACGCATTACTAGAATATTATTGCACTGAAGATTCGTTTCTTTTTGCTCCAACACACACATACGCGCACACTATCATGATATCAGCGGAGGACGAAATGAAAAGTAATACTGTCAACTTAAATTTGTAATGGTGACTTTTGCGAATGTAAAGCGCGATATTCGAGAAACAAAAGATAAAATGTTGACATAAATATTCGGCAGCATTTCCTGTAAGAAAATGCACCGAGCATTCCACATCTTTAGAAGACAGGTGTCTCTCGGAAAATTACATAAAGCAGAAAAGGAATGCGACATAGAGCGGACGTGCATTCTTAGGAATGCATTCACCCAGCACTGAGTATAGCCCAGATATCGCGCATCGTTGAATGCAACTTTCTACTCGTAAAGGAAACAATAGGAATGTCTAATGGAAGATGAATGTAAATAAAAAACGACGCTCTACGGTATATTAGAGAGCATCTGAGATTCGTAAAATGATGCATTCTCCTAGACTTTAAAAAATGAAAATTTAATACATAGCTATTCGTCTATGTCACGATAGTATTTATTTTAATTATATATATGTGTGTATATATATTTTACATATATACATATATGCACACACACACACACATATGTACTAAAGTATATATATTTCGCAAAAAGTTTTTCTTCGCGTCTTTATTAAACTCACGTTGAGTTCTCTGCCTGTAGAGCTTTTCACTCGCAACCATCATGCTATCACTCTTCGATGATTCTCCGAGCTGAGATATTTTGGCACTGAATCACTCGCATATCACGGATATGCTAGGTTTTAAAGAGATATCGATGAAATGAAATACACAATGCACGACATCACATACGCCACTACACGATACTACACAACAGGGGCTGGAACTGGAGTCTGGACACTCATGCTTTAAATTAGGAGTCTTGTTGTCGCCGTGATTTCACAGGACTCGATAATACCAACCTATTAAAATTATTTTGTCGGAACAATGTAAAATATTTTGTATTAACTCTATATTGGCAACAGTGGCATTATAGGTATTTTTAGTCACTAACTAGAATAATACCCAATAAGTTGTAGAAAACAAATAACTTTACTTTCAACAGTAGTTAAACAATACAACAACAACTTTAACAAAAAAGAAGATAGGAACGCACTAATGCTTGAGGTAAGTTTTAATAAAGCAGAAGCGCAATAATAATTAGTATGTCTTTTCTTTCACTCTTCTGTTGTCTTTCTCTTTTGTCTCTTCCACGGCGAGTTCACAAAAAGTACTAGCGCCTTAGGGCGCGTTCACAGAACGTTGAGCGCTCGCCCTACCGCACTGCGGCCAGAGCTTGAAATAGAGGACTGGGGCGCCACAGCATGAAGGTTGGTGGTAATCTTTGTGTACCATGTAAGAAATTATTCGAAAATTTTAAATAAATACAATGATTTACAATTCAATCAAATAAATAATCAATAGATTTTCTTTATTTTTTCTATATATATATATATATATATATATATAAATCAAATCCCTAGTTGTGCCTTGTAGTTAATCAACATATTATCACTAGTTTTGCATTTTACTATAAAGAATGCATGATTTCATTTCATTTTATTTTTGAAATAAATCATGTAACTAGAATATAAAAATATATATTTTTATAAAAAGAATTGTATAATACAATTAACATAACACAACAATGGGGACATGCCTGGAATTTGCTCCCGCTTGGTGACACTACTAGAAATGGAGACCTGCAACGTTTTATTGAGTGTGTTGTTTCATCGCATTTTGAGAATAAATTATAATTCCATGGCTTAAGACCGAAAATAGAAGAAGACCGAAAAGATAGAAGAAGAAGAGAATATCGTTTGACAGGTCTCCATTGACTGCAGCGCCACACTTTGAACTACGCCCAACATCTCCCCATACAATGAATATATTTACATCATAAATCAATTTTGAAGTTCTAGTTCTTTGTCATTTGGCAGCTTTTGAAATCGTTGATTAATATATTCATCCGTAACTTCATTTAAAGATTTTGGATTCCACATTGGTTTCTGATGTTTATCAATAAGTAAAGCTGTAACACCTTTAATGAACAAAATTTTTAATAATTATGATATACTGTTTCTTTTTGTTCTTATATATTACACCAGAAAAAACATTTTTTTATAGAAAAATGAACAAATATACATACCTATGTGGAAATCACTATTTTTCTGTAAACAGGCGCAGCTTAATCTGTATTCCATTTTCAAACATTCTCCTAAGGAAAGCTTACTTCCTTCTTCTATACTTTTTTTGGTAACTTTTAGAGATGTTGGTGACATTTTCAATAGTGTTCCTACAACCTCCTTTGCCCATTCCGAACCATCTTCATTTAATCTTAATAGCAAAAAACAAAATCAAAAGACTATACAATGCATTAGCTGAAAATGTATAAAGAGAACGAATTAGGTACAAATATTTTATTACCTATTAATTATTTCTTCAATGGTACGTGCAGAAAAGCATTTTTCAATTTTTTGCATGTATGGTGCCAAGCTAAACTCATGATTTAAATTCTGTACTTGATATTTATTTAAAATTTGTTCAATATTATCGGTTTCCAACTTTAATAAATCATTTTTTAAATCTTGCAGTCTTTCAGATGGTACATAATGTGTTGCAATTCCAGCATGAAATACATCGATACCTAATAGTAAAGTTTCTATATAGTTATAATTTGTCTAACTTTAGGTATAGTTTTAATAATACCTACCCTTCAATCTATATCCTGTAAGACCTAAATAATGTCCTAATGTTCCTTTTAATCTAGGAAGGAAGTAACTTCCTCCAACATCTGGGAACAATCCTATTGCAGTTTCAGGCATAGCAAATAAAGTATTTTCAGTTGCTATTCTGTATTTTCCATGTACAGATAATCCAACACCACCCCCCATTGTTATTCCATTTATAATTGCTATATAAGGTCTTTTATATGTACCAATTAGGTGATTTAATCTAAAGCAAGATATCACCACTGTAATTCATTTCATAATCGTCGAAAAATACAAGTTTAATTTTGAATTTATAATATAAAGATATTGATAAACTTGGATTAGTATACAAATTTCACTACATACGTGTACTCATCTCGAAAGAAGTTTTCTCCTAAGGAATTTCCGTTTGGTTCATTTAAAGCAGTAACTATTGCTTTTACATCTCCACCTGCGCAAAATGCTTTGTTTCCTATGGCTTGCACTATAACTAATTTTTTATTAGATTCCCATGCTTTGAGAACAGAGAATATCTTTTGTGCCATAGAAAGATTTAATGCATTGAGAGCTCGTGGTCGATTAAGAGTTATGATACCTTTATCTCTTACCTAAATTTTATGGTATGTATACATATTAAAAAATATATATCAGTCATTATTAACTATTCTTAAAAAACTTACATCTTCAATAAGAACTTCATCATCTTTTGCACTTGTATTCATTAGCCTGTTTTTTCCTCCATCTTTATTACATGCTAAAAATTGAATAAGCGATTTAGAATATAATTTTTTTGATGGAAAGACAGATTCAATAACAGAACCTAATATGTTTTAATATAAGACTATAGGCTGTGTAGCAGGCGTTTCATTATACATACACAACAAAGTAGTTGCTTGATTATTAAGTGGTTTCAACTTATGTAAAGTTGGTTTGAAGTTTTGGGTTTCTTAATTACATACTACATTTTTACCTGAATTATTATATACTGTTAACTGCTTAACACGATTACAAGTGACAAATGCACCGTAGCATATATGATTAAGCTTGCTGGCAGTATTTTTTAACTGTTCCAAAATAAAGGTATGATTAGATACTGATAATTATTTTATCTTATGTAACTTTCAATTATAATTACCATGTTTCTGTTTTGTTTTAATAAAAATATAAATAAATGCAACTTGTTGATTCAGATACTCTAGAGCAAGATAAAGAATCCCTCACCATTCATATCGTAATCATCGAGCAAATGTCCACCCACGTATCACACGTGCGCGCTTTTGCACACGTGTAATTTGACTCGTCAGAGGCACTTTAAATTGATCTTATTGGTTAACTCACGGAGAGGAGAACGATCGACATAGGCTTTTCACTAGGAAATGTGTCCCCAATAAAGGGAGTTAGTAATAGTACCTATTTTGTCCACCAGGGTAGCGTTCATATCACGAAGATCCTCGCGACCAATCACATAACAGTGGCTGCTATGCGTTGTTCTATATATACGCGAATAGAACTACGTGATTGGTCGAAATCACTTATGCTACGTTATGCTATGCTATGCAAAAGTGTCTGTGATCAGCTTTATAGGTTACTGAATACTTTTTTTTAAACACCTTATATATGAAATGATAAAGTAGATGATTAAAGATATATAAAAAAAGAAATAAGTATTTTACGTTTACATTACAAAAACATAATAAGATAATAAGTATGAAATATAAGTTGTATTAAACTTATTATATACGTTACATATATAGTTCCCTTATATATCAATCGTTCTTTGAAGTACGATAGCATTACTATTACTATAAAAATAATAATAGTAAGTTTTTATCATGATTAACGTATCACTATTTAAAATTCCCGCCGAATATAGTTTTTTTGCATAAGATAGTAGACACGGCGTGATGTAACTTTTTGCATCATACGAAACGTAGTAACAGTCGGGGAAATTTGTAAGTAAATTGGTACTGTCATCGATCACGTTTCTTATTTCTACTTTATATTATATACTCAAGTTTCGCAGTTCTTTTTACAACTTTAGGCAATTAATATCTAGTTACATCGTTACAATTATAAGATAACTTTCCATAAGAGCGTGGAATAATGGATCAACGAATGTTCAAGATACATAATAAGGAAGACTTCGACCGGATTACGAGAGGCATAAAAGTTGCACAATGCATGCAATTGCGGTCGTCGTCTGGTGAGTAATTTTTAATGATTTTACGATTGTTTTTATTTCTCACAGATTATACTACTTCCTTTCTGAATTGCCTGTAACTGTAAAATGTCCGACTACGATATTGTCAAATTCTAAAAATAATGTTTAATTTAATAAATATAATTTAACAGTATACTCGTTTTTTGGTAATGGTACTTACAAATATTTAATTAATTTTGAAATCTTGAAATGTCCAACAATATATGAAATTTTTATTTTATATACTTTAATTGGAAATAATATTCTAGTTTCAGAAACAGAAAAAGTATTGAATCAGCTGGAGGAGTTAGTTGTATCAGATTCATTAAGTTGTTCTTTTTGCAATACTATATTTGAAGATAAAATTCAGCAGAGACTGCATTATAAACTAGATTGGCATCGTTATAATCTTAAACAACGTTTGAATGGTCTTAAATCAATTAGCGAAGATAACTTCAATCTCTTAGCAGATAAAGGTATTTTTTAATTTTTATTACAGGTTATTAATATTTATAAGGTAGATTTCTATTATAAAGATTATTAAGAAAAAAAATTAGTAAGATTGGTAAAAAAAATTATTAAAAAAGAATTTAGGACTTAGGGAACATATTACACATAAAAACTGTACTTAAATAGAATGATGGCCAAACTAGAAAATTAAGAAATCTTAAAAAAGATGTAAAGAATAATCTTCTAAGGGAACTGACTCATTTGAGACACTCAGATTTTTATGAGACTATATATAGTTGTAGAGGAAACAAAAATGTGGAACACATATTTTGTTTATTGATAATGGTCCACATTAAAGGAGTGAAAACCACCCTTAACATTTTGTAATTTTTTTTGTTTATAACTTCTGAATGGTTAATGATAAAGGTTTACAATAAATGTAAATGTAATTATTTAGATGATGATATACCTCACGAATTTCAATGATTTTTCAATATATCGTCAGGGCCATGATTCTGAGCAATTGATTAGTTTTTGAGATATTCATAAAAATATTTTTGTGCCATTCAGCTTAGTATACACTATTTGTTCTATAAGTGTCAAACTTTTTTTTTAACACTCTGTATGTTTCAATATAACAGGAGATGTATCCAGTCTCTCTGGTAGTGAAGTATGTTCTGACAATGAAGATGATACAGATAATTTAGAAATAGGTGGGTCACCTAGTCTATATACAAAGACTAATGAATTAATAAATAAGGATGAAAACTCATCTCTTACAAAGAGCAAAAAACTTGAAAAGAAAGGAAAATCAACAGAATTAGTGTCTGATAGTTCAGATACAGAATGCAATGAAGAAATATCTAAAGAAAAAAAGATTCAAGAATTACTTGTTATTGCTAGTCGTCACTCCAAAGTTTTTTTTGAAAATGATGATGGAAGTATATTTAGTATATATAGATGCTTACTTCATAATAAAAAGGTTTGTTAGTCATTTGCTTATTACCATATAAGGTAGAAATTTAAGTTCGTATATATTGTTTTGCATTTACATGCAAAAACTTTATATCTTGTAACTTAATGTACTTTGTTAGAATCACTTGGCGTGTCTATACCAGATCAGGAGAGATGCACTTACATTTTAGGAAATCCCTGAGATGGACAATGAGATGATAGCTCAAGCATTAAACAGTGGCAAAAGGACAACATGGACCATTATCATGGTTGGGGGTGGCCACTTTGCAGCAGCAGTATTTCAAGGTTTATTTATAATTATATACTAGCTATAGAAGAATGTATATAATTAACAATTAAATAATAGCACAATTTTTACATAATTTAAGAGTTTAAGAAACATCAATAATTTTAAAACAATAATCCAAAACATAATATTTTATATTGCAATAATGTTTTTATTATCATTGGTTTTAAATAATTTTATTGTGTCTTAGTAATATGGCTGTTATACAATGACATGATTATAAGCAAAAATAACAAGTAACATCCATATATAGCAAAGTTAAATCTGTGAATAAGTTTAATAATATTTCTTATATCTGCTTTATGTAGTAGCAATAGTATATTCTTTATTTCGGCCATATAGTTTAGACAATTTGGACTTGATTTAAATTTATCATCACAAAACCAGTTTAATTCACCCATTCATCTAATTTGCTCTCTCTTTTCACTCCTTTCTATTTATTGTTTTAAAGCATGCTATTTTACTTACTCTACATATCTATTATACTTCACTCCATTTTCCTCTTTTTTCTTTACTAATTTTTTGATTCATTCTTTTTTTCATTGACTAGCTCTACGGTCATAACTAATATAATTAAACAGAGTTCTGTTTTAGACAATTTCTAAAAAACAAGAGATTTAAATTTTAAAGTGTAATTTCACAAATTCTAGATGGAGATCCAATTGTACATAAAACTTTCCATTCTTATACCGTTCGTGCAAAACAAGGTTCTACACAAACTTCTCGCGACAGTCGTACGTCGGGTAGTCATCCAAAAAGTGCTGGAGCAAATTTGCGGCGCTATAATGAAGCATCCCTTACACAGGTTTTTGTTTAAGATCATATTCCAGATATACTGCATTTCTATATGCACAAATGTATTTATGTTATTTAGCATGTGCAAGAAATACTGGAATCATGGAAAAATTATATCAACGATTCATCGCTAATCTTGTACAGAGCTGTGGGACCACATAATCGTACGATACTTTTTGGTGGTAAAAATCCGTGTCTGGATAAAAACGACACTAGATTAAGACCATTACCATTTCCTACTCGAAGAGCTACATATAATGAAGTTAAGCGTGTATATGATATATTAAGTACAATGGAGATATATGGTAAATTTTGGTATCTATTTGTGCATTCAATTATGATAAAATATTCTAAATAGTGTGATGTATTTAGGTTCGGCAGCAGATTTTACTGATTCTTTTCCTATTTCGCCACGACAACCCCTGCGAAAGAAGATTCCCAAATCTGATTTATTGATTGAAGTACCTGAAAAGGAAATAAATTCAAGTTCGAACTTTAATGCTATAAGCAATATAAATAGCTCACAAAATATTGGAAAATGTAAAACATTGGTACAAACATCCCCGGACAGGCAGCATAGGAGTTCTCGTGCTAACATAGATAGAGCAAAGCCACGTAAAAGTCCATGTCGTCCATTACCTGGTATTTTTTTTTTGTATTGTTAAGTGATAGATAATAATTACAGCAAATATAAAAAGGAACTAAGGCATTGATATATTTTCAATTTTATTTCAGATATTGTTGTCAAGTTAGCTTTAACACCATCAGAATCAGAAACAGAAAATGATTGCACTACTATCGGAGTAGATATGCCTTTACTGGAACATAATATGGAAATCGATTTTAGGGAACATTTGCTGGCTTTTCAAAATACTGTACCACGTTACATGAAAAATAAGAAAGCTCGTAAACAGAAAAAAAAGATGAGGAAGGATAAGACAGATGGTACGTTAATTCTCATGAATGATTGATTTACAGAGAATTTTTCTTTTATAATTTTTTATAATTTTAGTAAACGAAGTATTATACAATGCTAAAGATCAATTATGGACTGCATGTAAATTGGGTGATAATGAACTATTATCTTCTACAATTGATATATTATTGATGGAGGTTAAAAAATCTGAGGCAATGTTAGAAGACGAACGTAAGGTAGAGAATGTTATGCACACTCAGGCATTTTTAAGTATGGAAAGTGTAATAAAATTGTTAAATGATGCAAATGAGGATGGTAATACAATGTTACATATAGCAGCAGTTGGCGGACACTTAAAGTTAATATGGTAAGATATTTTGTTGTTTATTATACAATTACATTTCAACTTTCTTAAAGTTCATAAACAAAAGTCAATATATTGCCCTATTAAAAACATTTCTCTTTTTTTCCCATCTTAGTGCTTGCTGCGTTTGAAATTTATAATACATTATGTAGTATAATTTATTGAATTATTTGTATAGAAAATTGTGTAGTAATTGCAGTCAATGTGTGAAGAATTATTACTATTAATAATCATTTTTATTTACAGGATGTTGCTAGAAATTGGTTCAGATCCTTGCAATAAAAATAAAAAATTAGAAACACCTTATGTAGCTGCAAAAGATAAAGAAACTAGAAATATATTTAGGAGATTTATGGGTGCAAACCCTACAAAATTCAATTATAGTAAGGTATTTTTTAGCAGCAATTTACTAGTTTCAAAAATGCTTATATATACAGGATGTTCCATATAAGTGTTGTTACCACATTTTAAAACGTTTTGCTCCTTTAGAGAACAAATGTTCCAAATAAAACTTTGGTATTATTCTATTAATATATTAGCACTAGAATTTTCCTATTTCAATTTTTTTTTGTTTTTGTTAAATATTAATAAAGTAGAATTGTAATCTTCGCTTTTGTAGAATTTATTTAATGCTAATATATAGAATTTATTTAAATGCTCATTCTGCCAAATTTGATGGAATAATGATAATGTTTTGTTTCCAACATTCTTAAAAGAGTGGGAAAACTTATGGATAAATCCTTGGAATATTTTTAATAACATGCATTATTTGTATTAGTCACAAATACCTGGACCACTTACTGATGAAATAGAACAAGAAGAAATGGAGAAGAAGAAGCAACAAAGAAAAGCTAAACGTGACAAAGAAAAAATAAAAAAACGGGAGTTTGAATTAAAAAAGCAAGAGGAGGAAGCAAAGCAACGTTTTTTGAATCTTAGCGATGAGGAAAAGGTATATACTTTTAACATAGAAGTTAAAAACAAAAGTGTAATCTCTTTTTCTTTTCTTTTCTTTTTAGAGAGCATTAGTTGCAGAAAATATTCCAAAAGAAAATGGTATGATATCTCGATGTTTTCAATGTGCCATGGACATTACAAATCAGGTGCCTTTTAGTTACAACTCGAATTATTTTTGCTCTATGCCTTGTTTAAAAGAACATCGCCTTCACAACAAACATATTCTCTAATAGAGTACATGTTTAGAATAATTTTTGTATGAATTGAAATAATTACCGCCTACATAAATCAAATGCGTACTTTGATTATGTAATGAAAACTATATTTTGAGCAATTGTTAAGAAGTATTCATTGTATTATAAATACATAAGAGAATATCTTAAACATTTACAGATGCTATTTGTTAAGTCAGGATTTAAATTATAGAAATAATAAAATTAATATTACTATAAGTCAAAGGGATTCAAAGTTACTAATAATAAGGAAAGGACACTAGATATAATTCTACCTATTAGAGTTATTCTGTAAATAAGTCTTGGGTTTCTAAGTAAAAGGTTAATGGATTTTTGTAAAATACACTTTGGTTTATAAAAAAAAAAATTTTATTTAATCAACAATCTGCTGTTTTATACTTTTTCTTTCTTTTTTTTTGTAAGTGAAAATCTAACCCTACCATCTGCTTCTATCATGTGGCTACGACGCGCCACAGTATATATAGCAATATATAGCAGGGTATGGACCAATGGACACTCAATGCATAAGCATAGGAGCCTTATTTAACGTAGTCCCCGCCGTTAACGCATGCGCTTTGTGGAAAATATTCAACTGGAGGGCAGCGCTAACGAACGCAAAGCTGCCAACCGAGTTTATTGCTTCTGTTCGTATAGTAACTAGCCCGCCGAGGTCTAGATCCCAGAGTAGAAGTGTAGTCCCCGAGTAGGAGTGCAATCCCCGCTAGCCCCTTAAACCTGTTGACCCGTTAGCCTTCTAAGCCCGCGATCCGGCTAATTGGAAGGGGCACATAAGATACATACATGTTTCAAAAGCCGTCTGTTTAATAAGAAGTGAGATAGATTCATTCTTCGAAATTATTATTTTTTTATTTTACTTTTAATTATATTTGGGTATCCTATAACCAGATAAATTCGTCAAGGGATATTAACTTGCTGAACAGAAGAATGGTTCGTGAGGAAAATGGTTTACATAAAAGAACGGGTTCATTTTAATGAACCACAGCGCGCTACTGCTCGTGCACTATTACGCGATAACTGTTGTCTACTAGTATGTTTAGGTGAATAAATGACAATAATTTGATTATTAATTACCATCCTATAATTATAGAAAGAAAAAATTAACAAAAAAAGTCTCTTCTTTACGAATATGCAAGTCGCGTTTCGACAGTAAGACCAGTTCGGAAGTTACAACAGTTTAAATCTCAAGATTCATCTCAGCATAAAGTGCAATATAATAATATGTTATTATTTATTTTATGTGTATTTGAATAATATTTAAGTATCGTATTTATTTACAATAAGAATTATTATACATTATAACAAAAGTGCGTTCGATGTATTAAAAGTTATAATTATTCTATGATTTATATTACTTTCCGACTATTTGTAAAAATGTACATATATAAAATTGATATAAATAAACAAAAATAAGATACATTGCAAAAAATACTGGAATTTTTAATTGAAACCATGAATTAACCATCCAATTCCCTTATTTGTTCAACTTCTCGAGTTATTGCCTTTTGACGAAAACTCCATCAATGGAGAAAGTATCAGGAGAACATGAGCTACAAGGAGGAATTCGGATTTCAAGACCCACCTCTTCAAATAGTATGCTTTCCTGGTAAAAATCCCAGTTTACGGGGAATTTGCCGAATCGCTGAGAATCGAGAAAGTAACATGAGAACGTGAGCAGCAAGGAGAAATTCGGATTTCAGGTGCCACTTCTTCAAATAGTATGCTTTCCTGGTAGAAATCCCAGTTTACGGGGAATTTGCCGAATCGCTGAGAATCGAGAAAGTATCATGAGAACGTGAGCAGCAACGGGGTATTTGGATTTCACGTGCCACCTCTTCACATATTATGGTATCCTGTTAGAAATCCCAGTTTACGGGAAAATGTTCCGAAAGCGTTCGTGAGAACATTGGCAGCGCCATCTAGCGGTGGAGAAAAGAGGCGAAATTTCATGCGTTTGCAAGGGGTTCCTTTAAAACACTCTCCTGGTCGCAATAATTAACCGATTCTTATGAACGATACCTTGTTGGAAAGCTAAAAGAACGGGCTACAAAATGTCTATTATAGAATTTTTATAATACCTCACTTTCAGTCTCTAAATCGCACTTAAACTTTTCAAATGTAATTTCTATGATGATGCTAACGTTAATAATAAAATTTGTTATAGCTATCTTATAGCTTGTTCTTTTAGCTTTCCGACGAGCTATTGATCGTAGAAATCGATCAAGAATTGTGATCAGAATTAATTTTTAAAGTAAATCTCTCGAAAGTCGATAAAACAGGGTCTCAATTGCACGCTGGCGCCATCTAGCGGTGGCGAGAAGAGGCAAAATTTCATGCATTTGCAAGGTGTTCCTCTAAAACACTTTTCTGGTCGTAATAATTAACCGATTCTTATGAACGATACCTTGTTGGAAAGCTAAAAGAACAAGCTATAAGATAGCTATAACAAATTTTATTATTAACGTTAGCATCATCATAGAAATTACATTTGAAAAGTTTAAGTGCGATTTAGAGACTGAAAGTGAGGTATTATAAAAATTCTATAATAGACATTTTGTAGCCCGTTCTTTTAGCTTTCCAACAAGGTATCGTTCATAAGAATCGGTTAATTATTGCGACCAGGAGAGTGTTTTAAAGGAACCCCTTGCAAACGCATGAAATTTCGCCTCTTTTCTCCACCGCTAGATGGCGCTGCCAATGTTCTCACGAACGCTTTCGGAACATTTTCCCGTAAACTGGGATTTCTAACAGGATACCATAATATGTGAAGAGGTGGCACGTGAAATCCAAATACCCCGTTGCTGCTCACGTTCTCATGATACTTTCTCGATTCTCAGCGATTCGGCAAATTCCCCGTAAACTGGGATTTCTACCAGGAAAGCATACTATTTGAAGAAGTGGCACCTGAAATCCGAATTTCTCCTTGCTGCTCACGTTCTCATGTTACTTTCTCGATTCTCAGCGATTCGGCAAATTCCCCGTAAACTGGGATTTTTACCAGGAAAGCATACTATTTGAAGAGGTGGGTCTTGAAATCCGAATTCCTCCTTGTAGCTCATGTTCTCCTGATACTTTCTCCATTGATGGAGTTTTCGTCAAAAGGCAATAACTCGAGAAGTTGAACAAATAAGGGAATTGGATGGTTAATTCATGGTTTCAATTAAAAATTCCAGTATTTTTTGCAATGTATCTTATTTTTGTTTATTTATATCAATTTTATATATGTACATTTTTACAAATAGTCGGAAAGTAATATAAATCATAGAATAATTATAACTTTTAATACATCGAACGCACTTTTGTTATAATGTATAATAATTCTTATTGTAAATAAATACGATACTTAAATATTATTCAAATACACATAAAATAAATAATAACATATTATTATATTGCACTTTATGCTGAGATGAATCTTGAGATTTAAACTGTTGTAACTTCCGAACTGGTCTTACTGTCGAAACGCGACTTGCATATTCGTAAAGAAGAGACTTTTTTTGTTAATTTTTTCTTTCTATAATTATAGGATGGTAATTAATAATCAAATTATTGTCATTTATTCACCTAAACATACTAGTAGACAACAGTTATCGCGTAATAGTGCACGAGCAGTAGCGCGCTGTGGTTCATTAAAATGAACCCGTTCTTTTATGTAAACCATTTTCCTCTCGAACCATTCTTCTGTTCAGCAAGTTAATATCCCTTGACGAATTTATCTGGTTATAGGATACCCAAATATAATTAAAAATAAAATAAAAAAATAATAATTTCGAAGAATGAATCTATCTCACTATTTATTAAACAGACGGCTTTTGAAACATGTATGTATCTTATGTGCCCCTTCCAATTAGCCGGATTGCGGGCTTAGAAGGCTAACGGGTCAACAGGTTTAAGGGGCTAGCGGGGACTGCACTCCTACTCGGGGACTACACTTCTACTCTGGGATCTAGACCTCGGCGGGCTAGTTACTATACGAACAGAAGCAATAAACACGGTTGGCAGCTTTGCGTTCGTTAGTGCTGCCCTCCAGTTGATTATTTTCCACAATGCGCATGCTTGACCGGCGGGGACTACGTTAAATAAGGCTCCTATGCTTATGCATTGAGTGTCCATACCCTGGTGTTGCCCAAAATGGAGTGCGCATGCGCTATCCGGATGCACTCGATCATCATGAATGTTTACCCATTATCTTGCTTACACTTTAATTCAATTCTAACATATATTTCATTATTAATTATGAATTAATAGAATTAGAGTTAGTATTTAAGTGGAATACTTAGTGGTTTTTAAACGATTCTGTAATATTTACGTTAAACTAAGAAGTTAATACCTTTCATAAAAAATATTTTGAGCTGCTTTGGTTAGACTCTTCGATCGTCCGATCACCTGATCGCATGCATGGCGCACTTTTCATTCATGTTTTGTGCTACTTACAACTTTGTACACAAGTAATGCATAATCACAATTATTTACTATCATGCCATCCAACGTATTAATGTAATATATTATCTTATACATTAAATTAGTCTCTACTATATAATATATAATATATAAATATATAAATATATAATCAAAAGAAGTTAGAATGGCTGCTTTAATGAAAAAACGGGTTCTAGCAGAGTTTACACAAAGTCAGGTATATATTGTATAATTTTGTTTTCCCTTCTCTGCATTCTATGAATTTCAGCAATTTTGTCTCTGTTGATAGGTTATCAATGAGCCACCATTAAAAAGATTAAGAACCTTACGACTTTCAGCAGCTGGAAGTAGTAAGAATGATGAAGGTAGTTCTACGTTAGCTTACATAGAGTGCTTAGAAAAATGTAAAGGTGGCAATGATGCATTACAACTGCTAGTCCGTATATCCGATACTGTGACATGTATTTCTCCCGAAGATGTTCCCATGGCAATAAAAAAACTTTCAGAAAGATTTGCTATAGAAACTGAAGCTGCTATACGTGCAAAAATTTTATGGATTTTTGGTGAACTTGGAGAGGTAACATTTGATGTTGCTGAAAAAGCACGTATCGTTAATGAAACAGCCGAGCTCTTGAAACATGAAGATTCGCACAGGGTTAAAAGTCAGGGCTTAGCAACTTTGCTAAAATTAGGAGATTATCATAGGTATTTAAAGTAACAAGTAGCACCTCCAGTTAATAATGTTATTATAATAGGAATAATATGACTTTAATTTATAGAAATTTGGTATTAAAAATTGCACGTGAGCATTTACAAGATACATGGCATGGTGTACAAACACGATGCCTTTCAATAATTGGAAGATATTTAACAGCTAATACTACCGACGATACACTTATCTGTGTTGGAAATTATGCTCGATCTCAAGATCCAAGAGTCCGTGCGCAAGCATTCGAAACAATGGCAGAACTTCATTCACATAGAGGTTGCAGATTACCTGCTAGTTTCTTCGGGGAAGCATGTGCTGCTCTTCGTGATGATTATGAAATAGTTAGACGCGCTGTTCTTAAAATAATTTGGCTTCTTGGTATTGAATATCCTGAAAAGTACGATTTTATAACTAATGTAATTTTATATCATTTAATTTTACTAATTGTGACTACATTCTCTTTTTCCTGTAGCATGATCGTTGGCTTAGATGGAGAAGATGTACGTATGGTTGATTGCGCATTTTCTCAGATTTGTAGTTTGATGGGTGACCTATCGCCACGAGTTAGAGCTTCGGCTATGTCTTTATTAGGTACAATGAAAGGTGTTTCGCGACGTTATATAGAGCAAGCATTAGATAAAAAACAAAAAGTGGTAGAAGCAGACAGTGCCGTTCGACCTGAAGTTGAAGAAAAGAGTGGTTCTTGTGGAGCATTTATTCATGGACTAGAAGATGAATTTTTAGAAGTAAAAAACATAAAATTTGTTTGATTATAATCATGATTTTTAATGTTACAAAATTAATTATACTAAACTATCTTAGGTGCGCACAGCAGCTGTCGAAGCACTCTGTAAATTATCTTTGGAACAACCAAGTATAGCTAGAATTTCGTTAGATTTTATGGTGGATATGTTCAATGATGAAATTCAAGATGTCAGATTAAGAGCAATAGAATCATTAAGAAAAATGTCTGCTAGTGTTACACTTAGAGAAGATCAATTGGAAACCATATTAGGTGCACTAGAAGATTTTTCAGGAGAAGTAAGGGAAGGCTTACATGCTACATTAGCTGCTAGTCAGCTTGCTACTAGAAATTGCCTTCACATGTGCGTTAACCGTCTACTTGATAATTTAACACGATATCCGCAAGATAAAGAAAGTATTAGGGTATGTTTGGCAGCATTGGGGGCCTCGCATCCTTATCTTACTTTACCTTTAGTGCCACAACTTCTTGGACGGCACCCTTTTTTCGATACACCAGAACCAGATGTAGATGAACCATCTTGTATCCTTTAACGTACTACCATAAATAATATAAAAATCTATTTAAAACTTTACTAACAAACCTTAACATGTATCATCAGATGCAAGTGTATTGGTATTAATATTCAATGCAGCATTGCATTGTCCAAGTATGCATGCATTGTTTACGGAGCACACTTCTAAACATTATCACTACCTCCGTGATACAATACCACACCTAGTACCTAGATTACGCCCAGCAGTGACCAATGGATTGGGACCTAATAAGGAAGATTCTGATAATGAGGAACATAGAGATCGCAGAGGAAGAGAATTTTTAGAAAAAATAGTAATGGGCATAGAAAATGCAAGGCCAGGTGGCAGAGTACATACACAACTTTTAGAAACTGCTACTATTAATCTTGATCGTTTAGCAGAAATGGATAACCGAATGGAAGGTGCAGCTCGTTTTACGGCCTTGTACATACGTTGTCTACTTTTGTTGAAATCAGTTTTGAAAGAGTTCTCAGTTTCTGCAACTACTTCAATATCAGCAAGCCCAGTACCAAATACAACCAACAATGTATCTGCTTTACTCCAGCACACACAAAAGTATATTTTTCAACATTTTTTTTTACTAACCTTCAGAATAAGTCATTCATTTGTATAATTTTTTTTGAATTTCACAGGTTACAGCGATTATTTACTGGATTGGGAGATGCTGACATAATATTAGCTAATGATGTATGGTTGAAAGCTTTAGCTGTAGAATTAGTTCGTGTTACAAGAAGTGCGACAGGCAGTGCTCTTCCACTCGCTCGTTACTTTTTATCTGAAGCAGATTCTTTACCACAAGATACTTCAAAGTTACCACCTTTTTCCAGAGCATTGGTACTTCAAATACCAAATTTAGCGGATGTAAAACCAGGATCTTTAACACGACTTTTGTTACCATTACTTCTTACAACTCCTTTACAAGGTGAAGAACGGCTTCCAAGACCACCCATATCTACTCGGTTCTGTCGTGCGATTATAGAAGAACCAAGAGGAGATGCTGATGCTGCATTGAAGTTTACAGGTGGTCTTCTTCTGGGAATTCCTTTGACAGCTAAAATATTAAATTTGCGTGATCCTAATATCCTAAGAGTTAAATTAAGACATCCGGATCAACAAGTGCAATTACTATTGCCTCGACAATCAGATTTGCGTCTTCAGAATTCCGATCAAAATGACTACAGATTAAGAACTACAGTACTTTTATCGCATCAAGTATGGATGGAGGCTTGTAATGTAGAAATATCATTAGCACTTCTTGTACCTTCAGCTACAGTATTTTCACATGCTCCTCTAGAAGACCCCTGTGTTATAGACCTTTGTAAACCAACTAAAGTCTCTATAGCACCTAAACCCATAAAAAGGGGCATATAAGATTATTTTTGTATAATAACAACTTTTTATTATACAGTTAATACATTTTTTTATCGTACAATAAATTTATCTCCTATCTTCGTTTTATTTATTTTCTCCTTTATTTTCATAAAACATCATGATATTAAAATTAACATAAGAATGAATTATTTTATTCATTTGATTGTATTTAAATAAATCTCCTGTAATTACATTTATGTTGTAGTCGGACTGTTGTATAAAAATTATATCTACGAAATTTATATTTTTACAAAGACTGCCATCTTCACGTTTTACATCTTATATTTATCGCCAATTAGAAAATGAGCTTCCCCTAAAACAAGAGATATGTTCGTTTCCAATTCATATAATCTAATCATGTATTTTTAAAAATTTACTATATAAAAGTAGATAATATAGGCCACTCCTGGCTCTTGATTGAGGGAGCGGGAACGGGGATGATCAACAGCGATATACATACACATATACTTCAAATACACTATCAAATGATACTTACCCTGAAAATGCAGGTTTCTCAGGCTCTGGACTTTTCTGAGCTAAACTGCCAAAAGTAAGTCCATCAGGTTGACTAGCTAAGGATTCAAATGTACTGCTACCTGTTGTACTTCCAAATACAGTTGGCATAGCATTTCCAAGTGGTGAAGGACTTCCACCCATAGAAGGTGGACTTCCAAATCCTGATTTAAGAAATATTACAGATATAATTTATTGCGTATGGACATAAATATTTACATTATTTTTATAATAAGAATACTAATAAATCTGTAATAGTATATATAAAACATAATAATTAATATGAATTTATCTGCAATGAATTTATTTACCGCCTGGTGTGGTAGAACCAAATGTTCCAAATGACACTGAACCAAAAAGTGGTTTGGATGGTTCAAGAATTCCAGGTGGTGAACCAAATACAGGTTTAGCCCCAAAAGCAGGTGGTTGACCAAAAGTAGCTTGGGATCCTAATACAGGTGGTGTAGCTCCTCCTACTATTGGTGGTGTGCCATTTACAGGAGTTCCAAATACAGAAGTTGATCCACTAGTAGATATATTACTCTGAGACCCACCAAATATAGATGTAGATCCTGAACTAGCATTTCCTATTGCTGGTGGAGTACCTCCAAATAAGGACCCAGGAGGTGAATTAACAACTGCGGGAGGAGATGCAGCTTTTGCATTACCACCGAATAAAGAAGTAGAATCTGGTGGTGCTCCACCTCCAAATATTAAACCTTGTGGTTTTGTCGCATTACGGTCAAAGATTGAACCTGTTGAAGCTGTGCCAAATGTGGTAGTGGAAGTTCCACCAAATATAGATGTATTTGTGGTAGGTGGAACACTTCTGCCAAAAACTGTATTTGTACTACTACCACCAAACACTGAAGCAGTTGATGCAGTCGATGGAGTAGACATACTACCAAAGACAGATGTATTTGAAGAACTGTTAAATGGCATTGAAGTAGATGTTATTGTTGCTTTGTCAAAAATACTTGTGACTGAAGAAACAGATGTTGTTGTAGGAAATTGAGAACTTGTAACTGTTGTCTGTGGAGTTTTTCCAAAAGCTGGTGCAATTGAGGATACTGTTGTAGTATTACTAAAAGTTAATGTAGTAGACGATGCATTGTTTGCTGTAGTTGTGTTTGCTGTTGTTAAGCTTATGTTAGATTGGCCAAAGGTTGGTTTAGACAAGGAACTATAAAATGGCGAAGTAGTGCTTGCGGCCGTAGTTGAACCAAAAGCAGATATGGTAGGAGTACATGAAAATCCATCAAATCTAGTTGGAGATGAAATTGTGGTCTGTATTCCAAAAACTGGTGTCGTAGAAGAAATTGTTTTAGCTATTGCAAAATTTGGTGCAGTTGAAATGGGAACTGAGCTTCCTCCAAAGATGGATGTACTGCCGGTTGTTGGTTGTCCACTAAATATTGTTGGTGTACTTAATGTTGGTGTATTTAATGTTGATGTATTTAATGGCTGCACTTGCATATTGGTTGCTCCAAATATAGATTTCGTTTTGTCATTTGTATTAAATGTCCCTGAAGTAGATGTGGTTGAAGAAGCTTCAAAAGTTTTTTCTGGAGTAGATTGTGTTGCATTCTGACCACATGTAGAATCATTAAATATAGGCTCGGTATAAGAATTTGCAGAAGAGACATTAGCTGAATGGAGTACCTTAATTGTGATGGAGTCTTTCAGTACTTTAACATTTTTATTTCCAGTATAAGGCGAAGTTTCATTATGGTCCTTTTTATCAAGATCTAAAAATAATCCCATTAAATCCAGTAGTTCTTTTGGTGATTGGTTTGTTGCTGGCAATGGAATAGTATTTAAGACATTTGAAACAAAGGAAAATGTTTCTGCATTTGTCGATGCTGGTGTCACACCTGATGATGAATTTTTGACAATTGGAGGCAACATATTTTGATTACAAAAACTAAATGTATTGAAAGATTCACTTTTAGTAATTGTTGATGTAATTGGTGTTATTGTTACTCCAGATGAAGATGAAACATTCTGTGGTGTGGATGGTGATTTGGGCAATGAAAATTCTAATGGTAATGTATTGGTCAATGTACTACCTGAAAATGAAATTGATTCAGGCTTAGGAAAACCACTTTTCGATAATATTTGATTATCATTTTTTATCTCAATATCTTTCGATAATGGTTTAGTATATATATTGCTGTAAGTTTTCTGTGCTGTGATATCCACATTGCCAACATCACTTTTGGAAAGAGGTTGTGACAATACTTCAAGACCTTCAGGTAATTGTTGAATACTGGAATTCTTATCAGCTTGTGAAAATTTGTTTACAGGTGGTAGAGGAAAAGAAATAATGTTGGATGTTTGCTTTTGTTGTGTTTTGTTTTGAGTTGGAACTGAAATTGTTTCAGACGTTCCAATCTTGGCAACAACATTATTCAATAAGGCAAGAGGACATTGTGATTTGAGTCCTTCTACAGCTTGTTTTCCAACCGTGTTATATTTTGGGGTAGGTTGTTCTATCTTATTTTTAGACTCTGTATTTACAGGACTCAATGATGCTAAGGAGGATAAAGTAGCCTCCAAACGATCTTGAATAGGGGATGGACTTGTAGGCTTGATCATTTTAGGTGATGATTCCATAAGCAGATCTTTTAATTTCAATTGTTTTTGACATGTGAAACTAAGAGTTCTGGAAGCAATAGTTTTACACCGTGCATCAATAACATCTGTATTCCCATGAAAACCTGATGTTGTTTTAGGTGATACTTTCAAACTGCTCATCATTTGGTTCAACCCAGATATTTTATTTGTACGATTTAATGATTTCCATTTTTTAGTAAGTTGTTCTATTTTGTTTTTTTCTTTTATGATAATTTTATTATGTAATACAAGATTTTGATAAAGAAATTCCAAACTAGGAATTTTCATTTTAGATTTTTTCTGATACATGTGTTCTGACCATTCAAAATCAAGAACTTTGTTAGCTTGCGTAAGTTGAGATTGAGTATAATAAAAAAGCCTCTGTAACTCTGCTATTTTACTATTTTCACAATTTCTAGTAGTACTCTCTACATTTAATGCATTTTTGGATTTAGCTTCTTCCACCCAAGCAAAAGATTGCAGAAGTAAAGCCTTTAAATAAGCAATATCAGTAGATAGACTATTTGTTGTTTCCCGTAAATCTCTGAGAAATTGATCTATTATAGCCGATTTTTCTCCTAATTGTTTCCATTCCTCTTCTGATCCACATTCCCATGATTGGGATTCTAATCTATTTTGTAATTCCTTGTCAAAAAGAGTGTGTAATTCGGTATAGGCACGTATATAAATACTGTCATCGATAGGTACTTTTTGTTCAACAGGTTTATGAGTATTTATTTCTTTTGTCAAAACAGCTTTAGGATCGGCCTTTTCAACTTCCTGCGGAATTGATTTTTGTGGAATGTCTGGCTTTGTATCTACTTTAATGGGAGGTGAATTTTTCTCCTCAGTAGTATTTACAACAGTTTGTTGAGGTTGTGGAAAAAATCCAGCAGCTTTCAATGAATCTCCAAAGATATTTGCCACAGCAGTTTTAGGACGCTCAAGTGGAGCATTTTGATTTTCTTTTGGTAGAGGAGTACTAGTGACTGCAGAACTTATTGTTACATTACAAGATACTTCGTTTGGAGAAGATAGTGAAGATAATGGTAATAAGTTTACAGTTTCAGTAGGAGATGAATTAATGGCAGGACAATTAGGAGTTAAATTTACCATATGGAAACTACACAATTGACCAGAAGTTCCTAATATATGAAGCATTGGAACAGGATGTGGAAGAGTTGTATCTGTTCCCCATGCCAATTTTTGTGTTGGAGTTCTGTCTATAGCTAAACCAATTGGATAACTTTCTGTCGTTTTAATAAGAGGTAACTCTGCCCTG
This sequence comes from Ancistrocerus nigricornis, assembly GCA_916049575.1. Classification (NCBI taxonomy): domain Eukaryota; kingdom Metazoa; phylum Arthropoda; class Insecta; order Hymenoptera; family Vespidae; genus Ancistrocerus; species Ancistrocerus nigricornis. The sequence continues at coordinate 9,350,564 of OU696669.1, read as the reverse complement.
CCACTATCAATTAATTGCCATTGATTCCAGGTACTACCACCATCTGTGGATCCTAATACAGCTACTTCACTGCTTCCACTACTAGCTGCAATAATAATTCCCCATTCTGGTATATGATCGAAGTAATAACGGGGAATGTCATAATCATCTTTCATGTCAAACATTCCATATGTTATATCTTCATAGCATGTAAATATTGCATTGGTTTCTCCTTTAGGTGCATCAATGATAAGAACATTAAAGCACTTTTCATCATTTAAATATGCTGCACAAAACTGATAATTACTGATCCATAAAATAGAAATAACTTCACCAATGTATGGATTAGGTCCTGTAATTGTCCTGGCAACTTTTAAGTCAGGTTTCAGTTGTATAATATTACCATTCGTACATCCTACAACTATCTGTTTGCCTTTAGGACTCCATGCCAAACATAACGCATCAATTCCATTTAATTTTTCTAAAGCTTTTATCTCAACTACTTTTTCCTTTCCCTCTTTTATTTCAAAACTACCAATAGTATGATCATTAGCGACAGTACAGAGCATTCCTGGTACACTAGGGTTCCATCGTAAATCTAACGCAAAACTTTTTGCGTTTGACGGAGACAATTGAATTTCATGTAAACACTTGGTATTCTAAAAACAAAATACTTAAGAATAAGTACATGCTTTCTAAAAATAGTAAGATTATATTACATATACATACATGTGTGACGTTACTGGCATCATAAATTAATACTTGAAATCCAAATGCTGTTATTGCAAGGTACGAATAATCACAGCTAAATGATAATTTACCTATAAAAAATGGATAACTGAATTCTATCTTATGTTCTGTATCAACTTCGCTTCCCGATGTTAAAATAGTTAATATATTATCATGTGCTACATAAAGTAGTCCTCTCCTCTTGTCAACAGCAACAAGACTGGAAGCTACTGGCACACGTGATAAACTATTGCATATTTGAGATACACTTGCTTGTTTAAATAGAAATTCCTGAAATTATAGTATTTTTTACGGTTATAGTCTTGGTAACAGTTACATTATTCATTTTAATAAATTATTGAAATTAAATATAACAATATTAATAAGTAAAAAAATTTTTTAAAAGTATATTTATTATGCATAGAAAAACTATAAAATAAATTGTCTCTAAAAGCTTATGTAATTATTTATTAATATATATCACATAATGTTGAAGTGGATTATTCACAAAATTAAAAGATTCTATCAATAGAAAATAAAATGATTAACTGTACCTGTACATCTTTTGGATGAGGAGCCGTATTCATGATTATCAAAATTCTTTGGTTCTAACAAATACCTAGTCAAACAAATAAAATATCCAATTTCTCTGCCAAGTTTTAAACGTTAGTAATGACCTAAACGAACTTATACATGCACTTTCATAAATATAACCTGAATTTTTTTATAGCAACTGTAACAAAATATGAATTATAATAAAAAATCCAATAAAATGATTATAGGTATTAATCACATGTTATTTCACAATGATTACAAGAAACATTATTAACAATGTAACATTATTTTTAGACAAAGTCTTATTCTCGAGTCAAATCGAATACCGCTCAAACAGTCGTTTTACGTGTCTTCTACTTTACGCGTTCACCGCAATGAAGTTCAACAGAAAGAAGAGAGTTATAACATGGCACAATAGATGTCGCAATATCTACATGTTCAACGCATATATAAGGTTAGGTTAGGAAACACATGTTACCGAGTGTTCTTTTGAAATTGTTAGCATTAGATATTTTAATAATTGTGGGAATGAAATTTGTGAGCTGACGCACATCTTATTCACGATGAAACAGTCTAGTATGTATTATTTGTATTTGATAGCAATCAATTTATATTTCCACTGTTGTGCAAATTATATATATATTTGTTATACACCTGCTACATGTATACATCATTTTCAAATTTTCATCTTTTAGAAAATAATAAACGATACCCTGGAAGAGCTCCCATCAGTGAAGAAAAGCTCTTAAAGCATCACAAAGGGGAAGGAATCGACTTGAACACTAAGACCACTAAGATAAAACATAAAATACACAGACAAAGGCTTAAACTGAAAGAAAAAGCCATTGAAGTAGCAATCGAAGATGCTGCACGAGCAGAATTACTTTTAACTGAAGATTATGGTCGCTTGGAACCTGATGCTGGAGAGACAACAACTCAATTTAAACAAAAAGAAATTGCATCCAATGTCGATATAACAAGTGCTACAAAGTTTTTTACACTAGATTTGAATTTTGGTCCATATTGTTTAAGATACACTAGAAATGGTAGGCACTTAGCTCTAGGTGGAAAAAAAGGACACGTAGCAGCATTTGATTGGGTAACAAAAAAACTTGCTTGTGAAATGAATGTAATGGAATCTGTGTATGATGTGTCATGGCTTCACGTTGAGACAATGTTTGCAACTGCACAAAAAGATTGGGTTTATATTTATGATAATCAAGGAATAGAACTTCATTGTTTAAAGACAATGAATGGAGTAAACAAATTAGAGTTTTTACCATATCACTTTTTGCTTGCCAGTGGATCTCGAGATGGTCATTTGGCATGGTTAGATGTTTCTATAGGAAAAATGATTTCTCGCTGCTATACCAAATTGGGTAACATATCTGTACGTGTTATAAAAAGGAATATTCCAATATCTATATAATATAATGTTAGCAGTTACACATCTAAAGTTGATACTAATGCAGGTGATGACGCAAAATCCAAGTAATGCACTCATTTGCGTTGGGGATGCCAAAGGAGTGGTATCTATGTGGTCTCCAAATACACAACAACCACTAGCAAAAATGCTTTGTCATAAACAAGGAATTGAGGCTTGCGTCATTCATCCGTATGGAACATATATGGCGACAAGTTGTCCAGATCGATCATTAAAGTTTTGGGATATTCGACAGCTTGCTGGTCCTGTTCATAGTCTGGTTCTTCGACATCCAGCACAATGTTTATCGTACAGTCAACGAGGCCTTTTAGCAGCTGCTATGGGAAATGTAGTAGAAGTTTATAAGTAAGACTTTAGTGACTTAACATTTCACGTTATATAAATTAAAATAGTGACATATTTAGTTTAAAAATATATTTAAATTGCTTACAGAGAATCTGTGAATGAGATAAAACCATATTTACGACACAAAACATCATGGAGTATAACAAGCATGCAATTTTGTCCATACGAAGATGTTTTGGGTATTGCAACAGCAAAAAATTTCTCATCTCTCCTAGTTCCTGGAAGTGCAGAAGCCAACTTTGATGCTTTGGAAGTGAATCCTTACCAAACAAAGAAGCAAAGACGCGAAGCAGAAGTTAAAGCACTTTTGGATAAAATCCAACCAGAACTAATAACATTAGATCCAATTGCTATAGCTGAAGTCGATGTTCCTACATTGAAAGAGAAGATAGAAGCAAAAAAGAAACTGTTGGTAAGCAATAAAATAAATGTTTCAAATTAGAATTTTCACAACAACTATCATTTTTCTTTATTATAATCATATACAAAATGATCCTTATTAAAATGTTCGAATGTTTCTTGCAGCATATTAAACCAAAAGACATAGATTTTAAACCCCGGAAAACTAAAGCAAAAGGGAAAGGTGGAACTGCAAAAGTAATTAAAACCAAAAAGATTCTGAAGGATTTGAAACGTAGAGTAAGTATCATAATGCTAAGTCAACCGGACTTTTTTTGGCAATCAAATTAATCTGTATTACTTTTAGGAAAACATAGAAATGCTTAAGGATGTAAATAAAGAAATATCTGGAAAGCAATCGGAAATTTCGAAGAAAAGTTATGGCGTTTTAGATAGATTTGTTACTAAATGAGAGAAATTCGAAAATTGTTCATTAAGTATCGATGTAACATAAGAGAAACAGATATATGTCGGACTGCACATTACATTGAATTTAAAGTAATGCGCATGTAAATGTGTAAGTTATTGAAACATTATGAGAATACCATAACGAAATACATGTATGTGCATAGAAGAAAAATAAAGACTTTTCTACAACGATCATATTATAATAATTTCATGATAGAATAAGACTATTCATTCATAGTTTTCAACATCCTAACTGTATCAATTGACGAGCGTTTCATTAACGAATCTTCATTAATAAATGGGAGTAAATATAATAAGAACAGCAATAAGTTTTTCATCGAGCCTTTTATTGAAACATATAATAAAGAACTTAAGATTTAAAGGATTCCACTAAATTTTAATGCTGAACGCACATTCCTTTTTATTTATTTACCTTCAGTATCCTTCATCCGACCACGTAATATTATAATCAGTATATTTCTTTTTCAACAGGTCGACTGATACCTGATGATCAGCTTTGCCGTAACCCTGAAATCACAATAAATCTATCTAACATCGTATAATTTAGAACGAAATAGGTATACGCGCTCATACTACACAACATTAAATGAAATACATGAAAACGGTCGATAAAACATATTACTGTCGGCCGGAAGTTGGAAAAACGTCGACGTGAGCAAAATTGTTGAATATACCGTAAACTCGATAAACGATGCTAGCGCGGAAATTTAGCCATTTGTGATTGACCAACTAATTTAATTTAAGATCGATGCAGGCGTATTTCGCCAAGTCTACATCTTTTTTTTTGTATTCAATCTTATTATACGATCTACGCTCTTAGCGTTGCGATATAAAAAAAAAGGTCTAAATTAGAACAGGATCGAATTATTCGCATTTATCCTACTTATTTACTTACTTGCGAATAACCGTAAACCTTGATAGACTTGTTTTCCGGATCGTGTAGTATCCTTCCACCTCCCAAGGGTTCTACTTCTAAATCTGGATACTGCTTAACTTGTTCAGTGGTTTCGTCGTAAATATTCGCTGTAATGCCAAACAAAAAATAGAAAGATCAAAGATCTTATCGTCTGCGGGAGGAATATCCGCCGATATATTTTGCGAATAAAAAGTCTTTTTTGCAAGCGCGTCTCCTAAAAGGAGAGAAACCCGGAAGCTACTCGAGGATGGATAAAAGGGGGTAAGGAAGAGGATGGAGGAGAAAAGATACCCTACTTCGTCACGGGAGCGACGAAAGACACCGGAAGAAGTAACATTCATCCGTTTGGCGCGAAAAGGGCCGATCTCGTGAAAAAAAACTTACCAGGATTACAGACTGGTGAACTTTTGACCTACGAGAAGATATCCGGCATACGTCTTCGTTTTAACGATTCTTCGTTCTTTACCGTTTGGAAGAGGCAAGATGAAAAATGCCGGCTATGTTTCAAATCAAGGAAATCGTGCCGCAAAATGCCGGTCTCCTTTTTTTTTTTTCTACTTTACAACATAAATCACCAAACTACAAATACTTTTTGCCTAAGATAAAGAATGTAAGTAACCATTTATTTTTCTCATTTTTCATTGAAAAAGCAATAAAATAAATATTTTTATATACGCAGGATTCAATATGGCACGCGTGCCAGCATGGATGCGACTATCGACCGTCAACCAAACAGAAACATGTTGGTAATTACCAGAAATTGGTTATAAGAGGGAGTCTCTCTCTCTTTTTTCTCGTTTACTGGCTCGTTCGTTAGTTCTCATAGTCAGTCACCTCTCTCAGTGGGCACTAAAAGCACGAACGGGTAAAGCACTAAGTGCAAAACACGGTAAAGGTATGGCGTAACCGAGTAGCTACCGCTAGTAGGTGAAACCAGATTGTAGCTTGACCAAGAGACGCGTAAATCACTTTCCGATACGTTAAAGGAGGAGTTAAACGGCTTTGACTGCAACTTTGACCCACGCAAATTAATTGTTCCGCCTGTGAGATTTCAATCAACTCGTGACATTTGATCATTCGTTTTTTGAGCGAGGATACCCCTCCTCCCCTTGCTCTTTCTTTTCTCTTCCCTTTTTTCCTTTCGAGTCAAGAAGCAGAGACGATGGACGGTGAGCAACCAGAAACAAATCGATAATCGTGATGGCACCGATCGAGATATCAAAGAAAATGCGGGTCAACAACGACGTTCGATAACAAAACGAGATGGTTTTATTATCTTACAATTTTAACGGGCTACCTTTCGCAATTTACGAGCATGATTTGTCCTTGTTACGTTCCCCTAGTCTTTTACACCCATCTATTACGACAATAAAACATGAGAATACAAGAAAAGGTTACGTACGATTGCGATCTCGTTAAGGAGAAGCATTGCTCGATAAAGAGAGAGAGAGAGAGGGAGCGTGTGTGCATTTCACAAGTGTTTTCCATTTTTTCACTTATCATCATCTTTAGATCACACAATTGTTGCAACAGTAAGACCACTAGATAATCGAGCAAACTTTTTCAAATTTAAACGAGCGAACGGGGACTGAAAATCTCTGGGGAATACAACGAACATTGCGTTGGTGTATCCTAAATACATACATATGTATAAGTGGTCACGTTCGACAAATCGACGATGATGGGAGTAGATTGGAAATCGTTGCTTGTTTATAAAGCTTATCTGATCGACTATGAACGATGAACTCCATTATATTAATTGCCGTTTCATCGTTACCGCCTTTCGTTTCTTTTTATCGTTATAGGAGCATCGATCGTGAAAAGAACACTTTCATAGAATGTTCGTTCAAAATTGTCGTTACTGTTCATTTTAAAACGCACGAGAGAGAGAGAGAGAGAGAGAAAGAGAGAGGGACACGAAAGTTTGCATATATCCCCACCTAATATGTATTACATATTTTAAAAAAAGAAAGTAATAATAAAAGTTGTAAAACGAAAAAAGTCACGAAGTAATGCAATCGCGAGATTTTACGAAAATCCAGACATTTTCTAACTTTTTATTCCGTGCGTATATGCATAATTTGATCAGCATATATGCCAGAAAATTCATAAGCTCTCTTACAACGAATGCGAGCTCAACGTGAGTGTTTTCTATTATTGTTCGGCCTTTGTAAAAACGTTCCACATCAAATTTCACTATAATTTATGCCTGAATTAGAATGGGCGCTTTTGTCGGCTGTTAAAGGAAACGAACCGGATAAGAAAAGAGATACAGTTGAAACTCGCTAACTCGAAGTTTAAAGGGACACAGAATAGAGTTAGCAAGTATTTGGTTATAGAGGTATGAAGAAAATTTAGCTTATAGATATTTCGATAAAATTTTAGCGTATATGTATACACAGAATTATTTTGTTCATCGACAAGTTTAATGTTTTGATGTGTTCCATAGTGAGGTGCTCAAAGACCTGAAAATATTATTTTTCGATATTATTTATCAAATATATATCGAAATACCAAATGCGTTTAAAAATTTAGGAGAAGAAAGAGAGAGAAGATAAATTTATAAACTAAGAATAGTGTTTTTCAAACGTGCAGGAAACACGAGAGATTTAAAGACTGTTAGATAGTGTAAGAGATAATGAGAAAGATTGTATGTATAGTGAGAGAGGGAGGAGGAGCGGGTGGGTAATTTGGTTTCCGTTCATCAAACGTTGGAACGGACCGCCCTAATTAACGTCCATTATGGTCGATGCCAAATCATGAATCCAGGGCTTAGTAACATATACGAGAGGAGACAAATGATTGTCGGTGAAAATGATCATAGTGTGGGAGGATGAATTTCTAGATAAGCGAAGATTATCCAAAATGAAGATTCATTTTTGGAAAACGGTTCGATAGTGACCGATCTTATACGAGTAGACGAGTAAGGTCAAGGCTGAATCAATTTAATGAACTTTCAAGGAACACAGGAAATCTCTAGTATCTCTCTCTCTCTTCCTCTCAACGCGCTCAAACATCGTGTCGCCACGGCAACTTTTTACGGTGATACGTGAACCTTTCGGTTTAATTACGCACTCTTGACATTATGGCGCTTGAGTAGTGTGTAAAGACGTGAAGATGGATGTCCGAGAGGCAGCTTTGCTGCTTGACAAAATGTTATTTCGTTGCTCGTTTCAACGATGCCCTTGTTGTACGCACAAAGCTTGCACAAACCCATCCTCTTTGCGCATACGCGTATATATTATCTCAATTCTCGACGTTCGCAAGAACTCGATAACATGTTTTCGCCTCGAGATCTTTCATTTATTCCTATGTACGTATACGTGATACCGCGAAAAATCAAATTCGTTGCCTAGCTTTCCTCGTAATTTGTTTACTAGTCGATCCCGTATTTCCGCTAAAAGGAACATTAATAAATTGATAAATGTAAGGTATTAAGGTGTGAACTGAAACGTCGAGATTTTCGGAAAATGTTCGAGAAGTAGCAAGAAAGAAAAAAAATGGGGGCTAGGATAATGTAAAAATAAAAAAGAAAGAAAGGTAGAAAATGGAACGAGGAAACGTCGAAGTTTTCAAACAGATAGAATTTCAGAGGAAATTCAACCACGAAGAGATACCATGCCGGTCCATTTTCGTGTGCCAACGCAGGTGAAATAGGAGAGACAAATTTTCACTTACTTTTCGCGTAAACACAGACACGCACTCAACATACCTATCGTTCGTCTCTTCAAAGAATGAGGCACGAGAACAAAAGAGAAACTCGTGAGCCATCGTTTAGGAAAGTTTTCTATCCAATTACCATTAATTGTTTTATCGTACTTAATAATTTAATTTACTTTGTATTTAGTTACTTAACTCTAAAATTTACTTATCGAAAGAGGTATCTCGAGTGTCGCCTTTTTGCATTTACTTTTTTATGAAGACAAGCTTTGTGTACAAAGGAAGATAGCGAGAGAGAGAGAGAGAGAGAGAAGAAAAAAAATAAGAGGAGAGATGGAGCAAAGCAACGAAGCATGAAGATGAAGGTAACGTTCTTTGAAGAATAAGTTCATGTCGATTGAACGAAGAAAGGGAAAGAAAGATACAGAAACTGACGGACCACTTTTTTCTCATTTATTCATCTGAAGAAAAAAAAGGTGACTGATCAAGAGGCCACTAAGAAATTGTGGTCACACCAGGAATAACGAGTCATTTATACACTTTAAACACGTCGTACGAACATTTATAGCCAATGTAGCGTAATCGCCTCTCTCTCGATACGAGCATCAAACATAACGTACCTAGGTATATATTCAACGGACACGCGTTAATAATCACGTATGGGCGGTTATCGATCTTTTTCACCATCCTCCGCGTCGACACGCAATTTCTGCATCGAGACCCTCGCGGGTTTTTCGCAGGATTCGTTATTGCGACGAGGATCGTTCGAAGGTCTTGGACGTTTCTCAAGGTTGCCCGCTGTTTTTCCTCATTTCTTCTTCTTTCCCTTCTTTTTATCCCTTCCCTTTTATTCTTCGCCCCTCTAGGCTTTTCTCGTCTTCTTCTTCGTCGTCGTACCATTTTTACGAGCAACGTAACTCCCTATTAAACGTCACTGACCATGAGCCGGAAGGTTCTTACCACTTATTTCCCGTCTTACAATCTTATATGGCACCTTTATATTGAATCTTATAACCCTTTTAACCTGGCTTTTTTCCTCGTTCATATTACACGGACCTTCTTCCTTATTTCAATCTTTCTCTCTTTGATATTTTCGTGCCCTTTCGCTTCGTCAGATACGAGGCTCTATCCTTTACGTTTGTTTTTTCTTTTTTAAATCGTCTCATATCATGAGAGGACTTTGTACATCACCTCGGTTCTCTCCGATGGAAACAATTCGCGTTTAGTCCTTCTTCTTTGATTTTGAACATTGATCGATCGACGTCTGCCATCTTGAGAGATCCTGCAAGTTTCTCTTTTTATCAGTTTAATGAATCAATTATTGACGACGATGCTACAAGATCAAATTATAATTGCTTGTAAATTGTTAGTAACGTGATCTCGTTAACGTAGAGCAAGAGAGGATGTGATGGGGGATCTCTGATGTCGAAGTATAGTTTTCAACAGAACTTTTCATCGTCCCTTACGCGTTGCTAACCATCGTTTACGATTTCAACTCTCAAAGTGAAAATAACTGCAGGTAACTTTTTTATTATTACACGCGTAAGAGGCCGTATTTTCGTAATATTCGAAATTGCGGGACGATTTCTCGAGTTTTCACAGAGTTTACGTTGCCTCCATAAAACTCGAGAGTTTAGATGCCTACTCGCAAGAGAGCATGCGACATTTTTGTTTAACCATCATGTTTGCTCGATACGAAATTACACGAAGAAGAGGAAAAAGTTCGTATGAAATGCGTGTAACGAACGCAAAAGAACTCGATAAAAATAATACGACGGAATTTCATACTCGTTGAAACTTCGGAGAATGTTCGGCATAGTTTCTCGCTTGGACTGTAAAACGCGTTGAGGATCGATCGGTATAACAAAGAGCTTTTATGCGAGAGAACTCGAAGAGTTTATCGTTCAGACTGGTCACGGTCGCGTCGTTATCGAAACTTCCGTGGGATCTCAAATCCTTCATCCCTACGGTCGATCGAACTCTAATTCGACCCTTCGGGCTTATCGTTCTTTTTTGTAGACCCTAAAATCCTTGGGACGAGCTCCAAAGGATTTCTAACGATTAAATTCTCAGAGAGTACCGACGACCATTCTGTAAACATAAGCGCTTCAACAATTCAAAATCGATCAGCACCTCTTTCGATTATCCTTCAACGATTAAACAGAGAAATAGTAAGGATAACGATTAAAAAATGACAAAATAAAAACGAATATAAAGTCAGTATCAGATAAGATTTTTTTTAAACTACCAATCAATGATCACAATTAAATTTTGTATTACTATAATTTTAGAATAATTGAACAATTGATATTATAATAAAGTAACAAGAAAGTGATTAAAGGGAGCAGAGAGATTTGAAATCGTAAGAAATCCGCTTAAGTCTAATTCTCAATAACTAGCTCGGAAATGAACATAAAACTTTTTTCTTTATAGAGGTGTTTACTACGACATTACAGTGTAAGAAAATACATTGAAATTTATTTCAAGATCAATATTACTAGTGCAACACCGTATTTAGGTGAATTATGTAAAATCTCGTTCTACCACGATTCCAGTTGAATGGATGAAGATTTTTTGAAATTTCCAAAATATTTCTTCTGCCTATAAACCCCATTATAGATTATACCGGAAAAATAAACGATAAAGAATTTCCTAAATAGAGAAAAAAGTTTCATATTCATTCCCAATTTTGTTATTGACAATTAAACGCAAGCAAATTTCTTACGATTTCCAACATCTCTAGACCTCTTAATAATTACTTTGATGGGCCAATTAATAAATTTCTTAATCACGACTTTTAATTGGCCAAATCGAAAATTCGAACCAAGATCACCATTCTGCGAATCGTCGTTACATCGTATCAACGGTGTTTCGACGAGTTTAATTTCACGCTCATTATCCGTATCAGATCGAATCGAGATCGTGTCGTTCGTAATGTACAAACATAGACGCGTATCGTCTGTTTTTTTTCGACACAATCAAAGAGAAAGAGAGAGAGAGAACGGGTGTGAGATAGTGTCAGTTACGGTGGCTAGGCAAACAACCGGGTGTTTATACCGAAATAGTAGGAGAAACTCGCGAAGGGATAGGATATACGTGTCGCGACGCCTGGCGTCGGAGTGCTCAGTAGACGGTGAGCCGTGTTGGGAGACGGTACTGGTCTGACTCGACGTCGGCCCTAACTACTTTCGTTCGATCGCGAGTATTTACGAACCGAGTAAGCGAATGTGTGCCGCGGCGAAACAAAAAACAAAATATATTAAATACGAGAGGATACCGTCAGATTGCAAGTAAAAATCTTTCACGTTAGGTCTCCAAATTAATTTCCAAGTTAATCAACAAATAAACTGCTTTCCGAAATCGTTTTTTAAAAATGTGCGTGAAACTTGACGATACGGGAAGAATAAATCAAAATATTGTCGATATCGTAAAATAAGGTATATACAAGGTGTCCCACTACAATCAAAACATTTAAATATCTCCTTTGTATTTAATGATAAAGCAAAATACTTAAACGTACTCCGAATGGTCAAGAGAATATTGTTTATGTTGTATATCATTTTTGTACATAATTTCCAAACATTTTCATTAGAAGCAAGGAAATATTTAGGTGTTAGGTATTTTGCTGTGACACCCTGGATAATATTTATATACATATAGATATACGTGGATATGCGTGTGTACAATGTATCATTTCTTCCGTGTGTCGTTACGATCGTCGTGAAGGATAGAGACGCGTAAAAATCGAAATTGCAGGCAACGTCGAGATTGGCTCCACTTCCGCATTTTTATTATATCCTTGTCCAAAACGATCGATGAAAATTAACGGCCGGGCACCCGATCTTCGGGCTTTAAGGCGCGTCGTAATACTCGTCGCTTCGTTTGTTTACACAGGGTATTTCAGAGTCAGTGGTCTGGTAGCACTACGCGACGCACAAGCAAACAGTCCTCGTCCAGTATAAGGCAAAAATCGAAGAGTGGGCGGTCTCGATTCGTTTTATCGAATTCATCCTTGCGCATTGTAATCATAGTCAAAATGATACAAAAAAAAAATTATAAGAATTATTATGATAAACGTAATAGAATTGAAAGTGTTTTCCGTAAATAGTCGAGCATCATACCGCGACAATGCTGCGTAATTAATTTTTCCCGCGTTTATTATTCATTACAAACGGAAAGAGATCAATGCGGCATTGTGAAAACACAGGAGCACGATTATTTTTAAAGAAAAATGAAATAAAAAGAAAAGACAGAGAGAGAGAAAGTTTGAAAAGAGATTACATTACGAGCTTGGCGAGAGAAGTTTCGGCTTCATCTCACGCTTATTTTCCTTCATGAATTTCAATATGTTCTTTTTATGCCGAACTTATAAAGATGATTTCACAGAAAATTCAGTGAGCCACGTTCGAGTATGATTTTCACGGGGTTTAACCGTTGCTTGTCAAACGTAGTAACTGTAAAAGCAAATACGCGTATTCTAAAGGTAAATACCTGCATTTAATTAAAATCTCGACCCGTTTAACGCAACATCAATGTTCCTTCTCATGGCAATTCGCTGTTTTCAAATTGCAAACCATAATACATTTATCCATGGCTGCAATTTGTGATACAGATAGGTACATACGCGTGTGCGCATTCGCGCGGGCAAAAATCGAAATGGAAGGCCCCATCGCTTCAACAAGTGTTTCAGCGTAATCAACGATAGACCATTGCGAATGAACGTCCAATGAGTTCTGAGAAAAGGATTTACTATTCGATCCATGGACATTACTAGCCCGCTGCATCCTATCTAGTGTTCTCACGCAGAATACGCATACTGGCGTAGCTATTGTTTTAGGCTATAAATTCATCCCAGAGACAAAAGACACTTTACTTCAGTTTTGCTTGCGAGAATGTTATAACTCTAAAGTATATTCAATACATATTCCATTTATTTGGGTTTTTAATTATTAATTTATTTGGGTGGCCGCAAGCCCGTTGTTGCCGATCCTTGGATTATTCTATTCGAATCGAACGAATGTTCAATTTTCGAATCCCCATGCGAATATCGCGATCTCCTTTCCGCGTAACCGGCTCAGCGAGCTTAATTAATCGATTTTTGTTTTTCAAGTTTTCTTTTCACGCTAGAGAATAACAAAAAAAATCCATTACCTCGAGGCATATTTTTCCTTTTTTCAATCATAAAGTACCCAAAAGATAGCGACAGGAGAGCTCAATAGAGTAATGCTCATAAAAAATGAATGAAGCCGTTTGGTGAACGACGTCTTCATAACGGAAACACTTTCTACGAGAGGCAGATCCTCTTGAAAGAAAAAAAGAAAGAAAAAAGACGACGAGACGTCACTCTTCGTGAGAGGAGCCATGAGTGGAGAGCGAGAAGGGTTTTATCGAGTCGGCGTTAAATCAAACGGCAAACGAGATGGAATACCAATTGAGAGCTCTATCTCTTTCCCTTACGGTGGATGCAAAATCGAAAGAATTTCAGAAATTCGCGTTAGTTAGTTCGCGGATCGCCCGGGAGCTTTACCGATTTACAGTTTTTCCGGAAGGCTTCGTAAATTAAAGCCGAGACCGAGAAGATAAAACAAACTTTTAAAACTATCGTTGGCTTCTCTTCGCTTTTCCGTATCAAGGGAGAAAGTGAAAGAGAGACTGAGAAAGAAAGATAGAGAGAATAAATTTGAAAAGAGAAACAAACCGACTTTTACACGTTAGAACCCAAAGCCAAGTTTCATAGAAAATGGGAAAGTTTCAAAATTACTTTCTCCTTGTACGAAAAATTACTTCCATTTATAATCATTTCGAGTTGTATTGGTACAAGCTTTATCATCGTGTTCTAATCGAAGTTAGGACGTTTAATATTCTCAAGTCATCTGAATCTCTCATGGAGGGTCAGTGACGAGACATTCGATGGCAAGGGATAAGAGTCAACGTTACTCCAGCCTCTTCTCGTCGTCGTCTAATCTTCTCACTTGATTTATGATCCCCTTCAATGTCGAGCTGCAACGATTCCACTCACTCCAAAGAAAGAAAGTAGCTCGTGCTACTCGAATTACTGGTACGAATAAATGACCCTTACCAGCACACTTTCATTTTCCGATAGAGAAAAAGCCGTCTGGACTTGAATCGAAAGCATCAAAAAGGGTATTCCTCTTCGTCTTATACGTCGGAACGATTTTTATAAAAAATTATTGAAAATCGAATCGTTCTTTACTATGTTATTTTTAAAAATAATAATTTAGGAAATTGACCAGTTCATTCGAAGCTTCAAAAATACATAATTTCTTACAAGTTACTTGTAAAATTTTACGATAGATAGAAAAGATTTACGTTATACGAGGGAATATTTTGTGAAATACCCTGGTACACAAAGTAATATGCAATAGTGAGCTAATAAGAACTATTATTTAAATTCGTTATCTATAGATTGCATCAAGAAACATTTTAAATGAATATAACTTATAAAAAAATTAAGTTACATCCATCCGATTAGTCTCCTTCAAATATAAAATTCATTTAAATGCAACAAAAATCAAATTGCATCCCTCCGATGAGTCCCTTTCAAATGTAAGATAATTCATTTTAAACGTTTCTTGATGTAATCAATAGTTAACGAATTATTTTGGATAATAGTTCTTACAGACTGATCCTATATAAATTCGAGGACGACGCTTCCATCTTGTAAAGAAACATATAATAATTTAGGTCACTTTCGTAATCATCGTTTCATATACTTAAACGAGAGAGTATAAAAAAAAACATGTGCTTGAGAGCGCTTCTTTCGCACTTAACTTTGAAATCGTGAAAAATAGTAACGGTCCATCCATCGTTCTATTTTGTCCTGTACAAAAATAGATCGTGCTATGACGAAACTTAATTGCGAGTGGTCGAGTGAGGCGACGAAAAAAGTATGAGGAAAAGAAGAATAAGAGTGGAGGAGAGATAACGCTCATAGGTAGAACATCTTGCCCTGTGACTAATCTCTCGAAACTGATTGATGAACCTTCTATAACGAGCAAAATGCGTCTTTTGGAACATTGCCTGATCTCTCTACGATCCTCTTTCATCGTTGACAGCTTATCATTGTCTTCGTTAAAGCTTAAGTAGAATCATGAAAGAGACAACGATTTACCGATAGAACACGACAACTCGTTTTATTATTAAAGGACTATTTAAGAGGAGAAGAGAGAAGGGGAGCAAGGATAATGTTGAAATATCTTTTACTTCCCCAGGCCCGACCTTAACAGACTTGTACTACTTAGGCACTCGAAGGACGCGTACATCCTTCGGTAATTAAATTATGAATTGACTCGACGATTTTTTTAATCGTTTAATAACACTCTATCATAAACGTACCGTCAGGATATAACGAGTACTTTCACGAACTTTCTCACTAAGTAAATAAAATTTTAATTTTAACGAAATACAGAGAAAACGAATAGAGTTACATAGAGACTGCTTTTAAAGTTAATAATTTTTATCTTCTTCTACTTTCCCCAACGATATATTTCAATACTCTTTAATTAAAAATCCACACCGCCTGTACGCTTTTCAAGTTTCGAGGGAAGTCTCCGCGAAGAGAACGTCTGTCGAGCAAAAGTTCTAAAAATGGAAAGACATTACGAAAAGAAAAAGTTAAGGTAGAATGAAAATATCTGACCACACATGACTTCTTTCCAGTGCGTCGTTCGCTACTGCAACAAGCTCATATCGATCGGTGTTTCCAAGTTCTCGTACAAATAATGCTCCGAAAGTTACCGACATTAGCTGAGTGTAAATGTATTAAAAATCGATAGGAACGTAACAGTTGGGAGAGCGACGATATATAAAAAAAGTTTATCCGAGACGAAAAACTGCTCTATCTCTGTCCCTCTGTCTTATTGCTGAACAAAATACTTCCATTTGCCTTTGAATATACGACTTTTAGAAAGTAAAAGTTATTATAAGTTTTAAACGAACTCAAGCTTTTCATTAATTATTAAATAACCGAAATAAAGTGCCACAATTGCTTTTAATATCTTCACGATTCTTCATATATACTCAGAAATTGTTTCTGGGTTCGAGATTCGTGAAAAAAAAGGAAAGAAGCTTCGAGGGCTCGTTCCTGGACGAGCCAATTGATCTTCGTTGTCCTTAGAAAAATTCAATGTCGAAGGCAAACGGGGGGTGAAGAGAAACTGAGGGAGATCGTTAATCAGAAGACGAGATCTCTCGGTCCTGCGCACCTTTTTCAATACCATAGTATAAAAGTACTACCATAATATCCTCGCGAAACCTTCCGACGACACACAACCCATTATGAGCGTCGTGTCCCAGACTTCGGATCAGACCTGAATAAACGACGAAGGTAACGCGATGTGTCCTGAAGGACGAACAAGTTTTATTCGAGCCGATAGGTCCCTTAAGTATCTCTCTTTCTTTCTAACACAGACACACACACATACTTTTTCCTCTTTCTCTCGTTCACGACGAACAAGACCTTCCTCTCCAGCATTTTTATCCCTAAATAATGACGAGAGACATATTTTTTACCATTCGAAATTGGAGAAAGAAGCATTTGAAAAAATTATGCTCCACTTTAGCGATATTCGAGTAGGTATTCAACTGCGTGAAGATAGTAGAAGTCGATACCGCGTTTCCTACGAAGGACACGAGGACGATATAACAGTTGGCCGAATTTCTCCAAAGTCCTTATCTCGTGTTCTCTAAAAGCGAATTTACATTACCATAGGTAGATCTTCGAAACGATCCACAGACACATACGCACGCGATTGAATGACGTCTCTTTTGAAAGTGTGGAGTTCGTGGTAAGTGAAATAGAAGAGTCGGATGCTTGCGATATGCGCAACGGATGCGAAGTGCGGTCATCGATTTCAGTGACTGGTAGGATCTGCCGGAAGTGACTGAAGAGTCGAAAGTCGGGAAAATAAGAAAAGGGAGGGCGTTTTCTATGCGAGCGAGTAAGTACGAGGGGACGGAAAGTTGAGTGCTATCGTGTGTGCGTCGGGCAAGACGCGTGTGTCCCTTCTCTTATTCAGTGATCCATGATCCAAAGTGGACAAAGAAGCGAGAAAATGGCTGAAAATGGGAATAGTCGGGTGCGGGCGGAAATCGACGGTGTACCACGTAACATCGACGTCCAATTACATTCGGTCACGGTATGATATAGTTGTACTCAAGTACAGGATAAGCTGGATAGTTCGGCACCATAAAAACCAGACTAATGTCGAATTATTGGATATGTCGACATAGTGGATTACTACATTTTAGGAACTGATGTAAAACATTTCGTTAACGCAAAGGCTACACGCCGCACTGCATCGTGAGAAATACTGTTGAAATGAACAGTTGACATCACAAATCCATGAAACATGTCGAACTACTGGACGTGTTGGATTAATGAACGTCTAACTATCGAGCTTGCACTGTATTTTATAATCTTATAATTACACTGTTGTGGTAAAATCATTTTAAAGCAGTTTTCCGTGTAATGTATTACTTTAAAAAATTCACGTATATATCTTTCGTATAACACACTAATTTGTTTCATATTAAATAAAATCTTGTTATAATACATGATACCTACAGACAATAAAGAAGCAATCCCTTGTTAATTTCATGCAAGGTTTCGTATTATACAAGGGTTCTCCCTATATCTTCCGATCGTGTTATATGAACATTATCTATAAAAATCCTTGCAAATAAGGACGGAAGATATAAGCAATGACGACGCTTTAACCACCTCTAAAGGATAATTTGCTTACAAAGTCGATCTTATCTCGTACATTCCCTCATCGTATGAGCATCAACCTCCGTTTATTTTCTCGTTTACAGACTGATACGAAAGAGGGTAACGAGAAACGTTGTCAAACGCAGAAGATGCGAGCCACGTCGGAGATTCGCCAGGAGGATGAAATATGCGTGGCATCGTGCGAAAAGCAAGAGCAGAGGCTACAGCAAAAACAACAGCAGCAGCAAGCTCAATCGCAGCTTCAGTCTGTAACGACAACGGACATACAACATGTCGACAGGTGAGCAGGGTAGTCAATTTTTTCCATTTTCGCAGCTAAATCGAAAGAGAATGTCACGGGGATCATTCGCGTTGAAAGCCTCGCGTCTCTATCTCTCCTTTTCGACGATTTACGAGCGTAGCAGTCTCTCCTGTACAATTTATCATACGTATAATATTAAAGCGAATGAGGTGGGAAAGGGGATGTAATGTAATCGGAAATTGTCATAAAAAATATTGCTCGTATCACATTACTCTCCTTCGTTCTCTTCTTTCAAATTCTTTCCTTGTTTCTGTGCCGACAATTGCTATATCGTACAAAACGACTGGCTAAATACAATATAATTTTCTTAGTTTATGTATATTAAATTCGGAAATAACGAACCAACACGTCGATAGAAATTGTCGCACCAATCCATTAATTGCCCTTCAAAAAAGAGAATTATAACGCGAAAGGATGATTCTTCTCTTCCATTGATACTCGATATCCAGAACGAAATTACTAAACTATCGGCCGGTAATTAACGCGGCACAATATCCAATGGGAACGATGACACGAGCACGGCTTCGTTAAACCAACCAGTGTATCAAAATAACGACAACAGCTTGCCAATTAGTAATATAGCCTGCGTGCATTTTAACGCTCGGTACCGTCGCTAAATGCTTTTATATTCGATCATTACGAATCGTTCAACTATATTTTTTCGCTATACATATCTCTATGCCGAATGCAATGATATTAACAAGACTTAGCAAGAAAATAATTTCTCTCGGGAGACGTTGAAAAAGAGTATATCTCATATAATAGGCCGACTCTATAACAATGTCTCGTGAAAGTAAACCGTAGGGAGATCATAAAAGAAAGCTTTTACGAATTCAAAGAAGGGTAAGGCCACCTCGTTTAGGGGATAGTATATTTCGTGGTTTGAGGCTTTTGTTTAGCAATTGCCATTGCTGGCAAGGTGGGTGTCGGATTTCCATTCCACGTTGGTTCACGGCCCAGCCGCGGACTGCCTTCCTGGAGTCACTCATTAGGAGGACCACAATTGCCACCAGCCCAGTCGGGTCCAAGCAATAGCTACGATTGCCAATTATCCTGAAGGATGTTGAATATCAATACCTCTCAGGTCATCTCCTCATCCCTGTGCTGCCGGTTGTCGACGCTTGGGCCAGTAGCGCAGTTTAGAGCCATGTAGCCCTTCAGAAGCAAGTTATCCTTAAGATCACTCCAGAATGGCACTGCCCCGCTACACGTTCGAGGGTGTGGCAGTAGACATACATTTTTCATAGCATCCGTTCCCGCATCCTCGTGATAAGTCAACCCACTGTAATCGTGTCTGCCTGTAAGAGATGGTTTTCGCTTCCTCCCTTCACCAGGCAGCACGACGATGGACACCTTATCGTCCCACCATGCTGGTCTAATAACAATGGTTTGGGCCAATGTCCGGTTCACTCCCGTACCATCTTATCACTTCTTCCGTCCGGAGCGTGTCGTCCGCAGCCGTTTAACCCGTTGCTGGGCTACAGTCGTGCGTCATCGCAGACTCCTTAACGCTGCTACTTTTCTCCATACAACTTTTCTTTGAGCAAGCCATATTTATGTAACGTACCTGTTACGACGGGTCGCCCATAATGGAACCCCTACCGCAGTAAATCATCCATTCCCGTCAATGAACCCAAGTTACGTATACGGAATCTGAGAAAAGGTTATCCAGCGACTTCATCGTATCCGTATCAAATGACTGTACGACAAAAGTTTAGAAAAAATAGTGGATTTTACACTTGATGTTAGAGGTTTGACGCCACTCTTATAGTGCGTAAGTTTCTCTACAAAAATTCGGGCGTGGGGGCTCGCCATCTTGAGCTAGATGCTACTGGCAAATACCTCAGCTCCATACATGCACTCAGTTACTCGTCTTCAACCCTCACATTTGTCCTGTCCATGCTACAGGTAGCGGTTTTCTAACTTTAACGTGTGGTTTCACATGATCTTTGTCCCATTTTAAGAAAGACTTACGTTTACACTTATCGTTACACGTTTACACTTCCACAAAGATACTGATATAACCTGTAGCACATGGTCGGGGGACAATAACTCTCATCTTTGGATTATCTACGTGGAATATCCACTGAAACTGGCCGCGTCTCATTCATACTGCCATCCACATAGACAAAGATACACACGCATAAAGGATAGACACGTAACACGACAAGGACAGACATAAGATGATACGAACGTGGGCCACTCTTCGATCGCAGTCCCTTCATCAGGTTCGCCTGGCATGGTAGGACCTGTGGGAAGCAAGCATCCCAATGTCTTCGCCAGTATAATACCTAATGTCAGGATTAAGCCCCCCACCACGGCAAGGCAGCAGATCAACAAGGGGATGGTCTTAGGTGTACCAAGATTGGAAAAATATATTTCGCAATTACGAGTCGGAGCCCTCGAGAAATCCTCCCGAAAACTATTCGGAAACCAAGGGAAACCGAACAAGATAATCGATTAGATTACCCAACGCTATACCATGTTCCTTGGTTTCTAATAGATACCTAAGATATGCAAGTTTTTTCACTCTTATCCTTGCAAATCAATTGACCAAAATGCTTTTTAAATTGTTTGAATGTTATGATAGATCTCCGCAAGTTTTTAAGTGGAACGGACTACTGATGTTCTAAAAGGTAGGAAAGCTACACTAAGTTCGTATGAAATTAACCGTAATATTACTCCGTATTATACTCGAGCATTAACGTAGGAAAAAAGAAAGTAACTACATTAAACACACATTCAATCCCGAGTTTTAAGTCCTCCCCGCTCCTTTCACGCTATTTTCGTCCACTACACGTATATACAAGGTGTTTAATAAGCTTCTCTAATTAGTTTGCGGGTCGTTGCCCAAGAATACTATGCTACGCGCTATGGGGCAACAATGCGACACGAGACAGAACTTCGATATCGATTTGAATAGCAAACAGAAGTGTAGTGGAATAGAACATTTAAATATTATCTATTCATTTCTTTAAATAACGAATTTAGAAGTACTAATCTTTAAATTAAATTTAACATTGAAACAAAACTGTTTAAATTCAACAGGAAGGCAAGAAATATTAACAGCATCAACTAAAAATTCATGCGAATAGCATCGTTCTGAGCCAAGCAAGTGATCTTTAATGCGTTACCGTAATCAAGACGTACCAGCGAATTAACTACCTTAATTAAATCACCGTCAGTGTGCAAGCATTTCTCTAAATGGGGAATCTCAAACGTGAGTCAGACATAGACATGGAGTGAGAAGCATGGGAAGGCCTTGCGGAGGGTCATAGTTTGCCACGAGCGAGAAAGAGAGATAGACAGGGAGAGAGAGAGATAACTTGTCATCGAATTCGAGCAAATCGATGTGCTCGTTCCCCCTATATATTGATACGACTGATGGATGGCCTTCGACCCTATCTACGACCCCGCTTGCTTTGTCCTGGAGACGACACTATAGGGAATACACATGTATATATACGAATATACATGTGTCTGAGTTTCTACGATAAACTCGAAACATTTCGGAAGTTCGACACAAGTAGGAAACATCTTCGCTCGTTTTCACCCACCCACCCACCCTCTCTCGCTATATCTCTCGAATATTCGATCGTTGTATTGCCGTCATTCGCGCGAACTTAATCTTGAACGGTATCAGCAGAGCGGCTCGTTTAATTACGTCGGACTAATTAATTCGCACCTAGAGGCGTCAAATGGCCAAAGTGTATACCGTAAAGGAGCTAGGGGAGATCGGAACTTGTAGGAATTTCCTAGGTATACGATGCATCAGAATATCGCAGATATTCGACTTTTTTGGTTAATACGTCTCCCTTTGTCATTCTCTGATACATGAAAGGTCATAGGTTATGAGGAGCCATTGAGATATGCCACTTTTCTTCTCCAATCGATAGGATAACGGACATTGAAAATGTTCCTTCTTTGGATAAGAATAGGAAAAGAATTTCGAGAGTAGAGAAAAAGGGATCTACGGAAAGAGACACTTTGTAGGAATTTAATTCGATAAAAGTAGAAGCACGTATTTGCGAATAATTCTTACAAGCGAAAATCGATCCTCGTGACATGCCACGAGTGGCCTTGAAGCATCACGAATACGACGGTGACGACGTGGAGGAACATTCGTACGTCGGCTGTCATTCGCAAGATAAACGGACGGAAATCGGCTTTCTATATCGAGGCGGCGTACTCCTGAAAACGAAAGGGGAACAATATCTGCTTTCGTCTCTCTCTTTCATCGAAATATCGTATCGAAAGGAGATAAGGGCGATGTTTAAAGCTTATTGACCGAGATGGACGTAACCACCTAAATTATTCGAGTCTACCTTTTCGTTCTTCTTATCTTGACAGACTTCGTGCGAATTTAACGTAAATCTTCACAGTCTTTCATTAGACTCGTTACGAGGAAGACGTTGAACGTCAGAGAGGGGAGAATGAAATTTTCATGAAACATCCCCTGCTTCCTCGAATATAGTTCCCACCGGGGGTTATAACGTTGTACGTGTGTCGCACGTAAACGTATACATATATGTATATTTACAACGCGAAAAAATATTTATGTTGGTGTTCGTGAGTGTACGTACGATGTGCTGCGTAAAATATGTTTTCCCTTGATGTAATTCTCAAATACGTGCACACGTGAGTATACAGAAAGTCACGGTACAAGGAGATAGGCATACGTGTCTACATATAAATATAGATATGTAAGTACGTATGCATTAGGTTTTTTGCAGAATTTTGATTGTATTTTCAAATAAAAATCAAATTCAAATAGTTAGCCTTTTAATTTCAACTAGTAACACATTTTTTAAAAATGAGAGAAATTTTAGTCATTTATAGCGTGTAATATATAAGACGAAATACGAAAGAGATTATTTGACAAGCTAATACAACTACGTATATACTTGATATCTTACCTTGATCCTCTTTACATATTTATGCATTCCTACTTTTATGGTCGAAGTAACAATATGTGTATCACGCCGTCACGTAGCGTACATTTTATAAGGATAAGCAGGGCTTCTTCGAACATCGTCGATTTTTTTTTTATCTTCTTTCCCCTTTCGTAAATAACATCGCTAACGGTGAAGTCAGCGAAGCGTGGAGCACGCGAGACTCCGATTTTATATCCAACCACGCTCGTCCGTCTCGACGATTTTTGAGCGAACTTCCTCGGCAGCCAACCAGCAATTCGTGTTCTCGACCTAATAATGTCTTTTCCTCTTCTTCTTTTCTCTCTTTAACGCTTTAGAAAGTATGTCTTGGACGAGGCTAAGACGATCGACGCGACAAGATCACGTTTTGTTCCTCGAACGAGCTTCGATCGCCTTTGACATAAATCACTGCCTTCTTGGCTCGAAGTTCGTTTCGAAGGCGACAAAGAATCGAATTAACCGTGAAAGTTCTAGTGGAGTAGCAGAGCTCTTGAATTCAGTGACAAATTTTCTTTATTGGACGAGATTTCTTGAAAGAGAAATCTTCTTTTTCTTATTTCCTACATTTGTTCGTGTTACGCTTACGCGGATTTACCTATGTAGGTGATTATGTACAACACGTGTAAATATTGCGAGCTTTCCCCACGTGTCCTATAAATCTAGTTAGTACTAAGGAACCTTAAATTTGAGATCGTTGTGAGAAGTGTCCTGCACGACGACCATTCGATTTTATCAACGAATCTTTTGAAAATAAACATGAAATTCTTCTTGTTTGTCCAATTTGTATTTTTGAATACTATTTCTTAATATCTGTTGTTTGAAATATAATGGGTAGCGAACTTTTGTATACACTTTATCATTAATCAAGCTTTATTTCAAAAAAGGTTGAAACATTAACATTTCGAAACAAATGGATACAAATCGCATGAAATCATTAATTAAAATATAATTTTACTTTTATTAGAATGAAAATTGTATCTTTGCGATAAATAGTTCAATTCTGTCAAAATACTATCAAGGCAACCGTCAATGAGAATTAAATATTGTATAAATTGATGTTAATAATTAACATTAAAATGCGCGAAGACAAGTTTATAGTCACCGAAAAGAGGAATGAACCACAAAACGGTATATCTAAATCCATCGCGCCGTGTAAACTAGCGGAGAAGGTTATACATATGTTTAGTGCCCTTATTGTATAAGTAGGTACATATAGCGGGAAAACCCAAACAGTCCCATTATTCAAGAAAATTCATAATATTTAGACGAGACATGTTTTGCCAGACACTTTCGTCATTTTTACTCCGGTGGCGTGGCGTGCATTAGCTGAATTTTCGTAAAAATAAATCACGTCGCTTTTTATGTACGCGAGTATTTTTTTTTCCTCTCTCTTCTTTTACTTTTCCTTTCAATATCATAGATGAAAACCCGCGGTGACGTCGTTTCTTGACATAAATTGAGTTTTAAATCGTTTTAAACATTTTTTTACATTGTTATTACATAGTCCTTTGTGAGATCTCGATGATCATTTCCACAATGTTTTCGAACGCTTTTATTTTTGTTTGAGTAACAAATACGGATTTTGATTAAACAGAACTTTTGTAGATATTATTAGGTCAGGTTATTTATCCTAACTAATTATCCTGTTGTGTATTTTATTGATAAATCAAATTAATATAAGTACTAAAACGGGATTATTCCTTACCTACTATATTTGTTTATAATTTTAATGTTTTTTAGAGTAAAACTAAAAATATCTATATTCATTCGTATGTATTCACGTGTTACGATCTGTTTTTCGGCAATATTTTTCACTTAACAAATTCCATTTAAAAAGGGATCTTTAAAGCGGTAATTAACGAAGAGTTCCATGAATATCGTATCGATCGATTTACTCGATATTTACAAAGCTCTCACCAGAGAATTCTCCGAACATTCTCGAAACTTTATAAATCCTTCTGCTATCCATTGAAAACCGATTAATTGCGATAGTACGGCTTTACGTGACTCCTTGTCGTTTCGTTAACGAACCACGCGTAATCAACATGAATATTTTGGACGTGTTTCCTGACCTTTGGGATGATGAGGATAAAAAGGTAAGGTAAAGGATGAAGTAAAGGGAGAGAGAGAAAGAGATCTCTATTGATTTCGCGTTCGATAAAAGGTCCTTCGAGTGTCGTTACGGGTATTATCGATCAACAATAGCAACGAGAGAATAGAAATCGTGTTTAGTATATAAGAGTCTTCTCCCGGAGACTGCATGCTCATGGGACCTGGTCTATTGAGACGTACGGATACGGTACAGTTAGAGTGAACGTAGAAAGCTTTTATACGCTCTTTAAAACCAAAACCAAATAACTTTATTCTGAACGAATAAAGTGCCATGAAATTGAAGAGGTAAAAATAGAACAGATTTGGAACACGTGGTTAAATATTTATCAATTGTTACCACTGTAAACCCAAAGTTCCTTTTCATCCAAGAGTAGCACTAATAAGACAAGATTCTCCGATTCA
Source organism: Ancistrocerus nigricornis (assembly GCA_916049575.1). Lineage (NCBI taxonomy): Eukaryota > Metazoa > Arthropoda > Insecta > Hymenoptera > Vespidae > Ancistrocerus > Ancistrocerus nigricornis. Next base: position 9,324,608 of record OU696669.1, on the reverse strand, counting down.
AGGGATAATAGCAATCGTATGATCGGAATCCCATAATGTACTTTTCGAAAGACAACACGACGATTGTTTGGTAGGGTCACCCAAATTGGCTGCATCTCACGTTGAGCCAAACGATATTGCGTGCCATAAGTGCAGTTGTCCCAAAGCACCCGAACGAGACACTATGGCGACTGAAGGAGACACGAGAGAAAATGCAGAATGGAGATCCATTGAAACGTTTGTCGTTTTACGAAAGTAATCTCTTGAGTGAAGTAGATCTTGAATAAGACTTTTCAGACTAACTCAGCTGATTATTCGACAAGCTAGACTCGAGACGACAGTTCAAATATATTTGAATAAGTTGTAGGCTAAAATAACCAGAATAGGTATGGAAATAGACCGTAATGCAAGAGGTTAAACGGATAGGATCGGTAAAAGCCAGAAAGAAACGCAAAAAGATAATCATTAAATAGGAAAAAGATTCGTACACACTCATTCGTTCCTTTTTTCTTTCAACAGATTCGGATCGAGTCCGGATGTGTCCGGTTCAACTTTCAGCAGCCAAAGGTGAGCAAATTCTTTTTCATTCGCTCGCTCTCGTGCCTTTATTTTGATAGCGGTCAAACAAACGTACCGTAATGGATACAACGATCATTATTTTTTTTATTGAATATTTCATACTGGAAGAACGTAATGAAATTTCTATTCCGTTGACTCAATTCGAATCGAAATTGACCAGAACGATTGAACGATGGGAACGATATCTTGTTGATTCGTCACCCTCCCCTCTTTTTTTGCTCTTCCATTTAAATCAATCAAGAACGTTACAATTACGCGTATAAACGTTAACGAACGAAAGGCGAAAGAAAAATAGCTATGAAATTAGTTCGAATTGTGACAGTGAAACAGGCGTGTACTTAACAGGTAACAAAAGATAGAATGACACACCGGAGTATTCTCCCATATGGCATATAAACGATAAGCTTCGTTAATCTAACAAAGTGGCTGCTCTTTGACACGTAGACTGTAAACGTGTGCTAGGACACTTTTACAAAAAGAACGAAGCTCGTGGATGAATATAGAAAAAAAACCTATGCCTTTGGCGAAACGTGCGTAAGTCGTTTCCTCGTGCTTTTCCCTTATTAATAATTTACAATTTGCCTTGCTTTCTCTACCATCTCCCAAACCCACGCACAACGAGGTAAGCAAACGCATCGGGCATTAGCATGCGCTTTTAAACGAAATAAGAGACAAATGACAAGGAAGAAAGAGACGGACGAAAGGCTGGAAATTCGTTTAACTCGCGCACAATGTTACCGTTGGCGTCGTTGACGTGTTTCATTTAAAATCAGGGTGCCCGGCATCAAAGTAGCCAGCTAGTCCGTACCAGTAGAAACTCCATAGAGAGTTTAATTGAACCTTGTTGGTAAACCACGATTTCGTAAAGTCGCCTATCCTCTTCTCTCCTCGCTCTCGGTACATTTAACTTCCCCTATTGCGTTTCGGATAAACTGGCGTTTTATCTGAAGAGTCTCGAACCCAAATCCCCTGAACGATAATCGTTCGAGCCTCGTTGAGACTAAAGTAAATCTCTCGCTTTTGATTTTTCGATAAATACGTACGCTTATGTATACCTACGTTTGTTTGATTTGTCAATGAGGCGGGAAAATTAAACGCGTTATCTCAATCGACCAACTGTGCCTTTTCAAAATACATAAACGTTACCCCTTTCGCAAGCTGTCACCTATTTTTATAACGCAGTATCGATAATTGCACTTTAAACGCGTATGTTCCCCGCGAAACGTGGATGGGGACAAAAAATATTATCGCGTTATCTATCCAGAAGATGATAACGAAATCACGAATTTACGCGGGTAATGAGATTTACCTCCTTTTTATCGTTCGCGTAATATCTTCTAGAAGAAGATCTATTGAAATCGAATCGATGAAATATTTACGAAATATCTTTCAGTAATAGTCATCCATACAAATTGCAACGCATTTAGTTTCAAGCAATTATGTTACGATGCAGTTTAAAGATAAACGTAAAAAACAGTTAATTTACGCGCAGACAATGATAACACTGGCGAATCAAAAGCACGAACGGTAATAGAGACAAATGGAAGTTTCGCTTTGTATTAGCTTAAAAAAAAGAACGTCATTTTTTTCTTTCCCTTTTCGAAGCATTCATGCGCAAAGATGGCTAGGGTGGTGGCAGTTAGACGGAGACGATATTATCTCTTCTTCACGGTTAATAACTCACCGATGAATAATCTGCGTGACATCGGACTATCATTTTCAGAGAAACCTCGCGTTGCTATTAAACTGCTTCGTTAAAGAACCGTTGAATCGAAAGAAATTAAACGAAGGCGAACCACGAAATCCTCGTAGAGGTCTCTCGCGAGAGACAACGAATGAACGTAATTGCGATCCTTTTTTAACGGTTCAAGACGAAACGAGCCAGCACAAATTTACGATGCACAGCGAAAAAAGGATATGAGGGGTGCTATCATGGAAGTACAAAGAAGCAAAAAACGATTTTCATTGTTTCTCATTTTCTTCGTAGGGTGTACAAGAAAACTTCACCGAACAGCAAGTTAACCCTCTACCTTGCCAGCAGAGATCTTATCGTTAGCGATGCGAAAATAGACAAGCTGCAGGGCGTCTTATTAGTCGACCCGGAATACTTACAGGATAAAAAGGTAAGCGATTGAAATTTCTGTTTCGCTTCTTTCAAGTTGTTTCAAACTTTTCGAAAATTTCTCTAATTAACTTTCAACGTGGGTATTACCGATGTAAGGTACGTACGTTGATACGTTTTCAATTAACGAAACGAGCAAAATGTATAAAGGAAGTGACGCACGTGAAACTTCATGACTATCGATTTAAATTCTTATTCTTATATGCAATGGAAAGAAGTGACTTGTTATAGTCGGTAAAAGTCAATTCTAGGATGTTTTACGTTCAAACTTTTATATGAAACTCTGTCTACGTATAAAAAAGAAATACGATAGGTTGGGAAAAATAATTCTAGGTATGTAGTACACGGAGGGTGTTCAATCGAGCATCTCATCCCCTTAAATTGGTGAACGGAGACGTTTCTTTGGCAGATGCCGTCGAAAACTTTCTTAAGAGTTCGTTTACGACGACAATGCCAATCGATTAAACTTAATTAAACTTCTCGTTCAAGAATGAAAATTCACCGAGGTTATTCGCGGAATGCTGGAAACGGAACGGGCAGTGTGTTTCATCTATGATAAATGATAGCGTACGCGGGAGGGTCGTTTGAAAGCTCTCTTCGCACGAGGCGCGAAAACATCCGCGCTGCGTGAGTTTCAATGAGAATTTAAATTGCGTGAGTCCGACCAAGCGGCGACTCTCGCTACTTGCCATCTCTCCATCTCGATGATTAATTATACGAGCTCGAAACAAAGTGTCACCAATCGCGAAGGTGCCAGTGTGAATTCCGATTACAATTCGTTCCCGGTTTTCGATTCCTTCCAGGTTTACGGGCAAATAACGCTGACGTTTCGTTACGGCAGAGAGGACGAGGAAGTAATGGGCCTGAAATTTTGCAACGAGGCAATAATGTGCGTCGCTCAGCTCTATCCGCCGTACACGGGGCCCGATCATCATGACAGTTTAACGCCGTTACAGGTACGTACGTCACATTGGGACGTATCATCGAATTGTTATCGTAAAATTCATGTTTTTCGTTCGATAAGCCAACGGTTCGATCGTTAAACGCGAACTCGTAAAACTCCGAGAGAAAAGTATATCTGCAGTCGTAAAAAGAGGGGAAAAAGGTGGTAGTACTTGCTCGAAAAGAAATGTTTCCTCGAGGATAAAATCGATTTCGTAAATCTTTCGCACAATCGTGAAACCGAATTGACTTGACGAATTACCGTAGAACACAAATACAAAGAACCCTCGGCGAATCTCTTATGATCGGCACGCGAAGTAAAGTATCAACCGGGCACACAAAGCCAATATAAATTGCTTCCTACTGTAACAAGCGAGTCACGTTTTCTCTATTGTGAATGATTGGTATCGATCTAATAGCCGTTTTGGAACGACGCGGTATCGGTAAGAATTTCAAACAAGAAGGAAACGTTTTCCACCTTTCCGTACTTCATTTTAACTGTCCGACATTTTCGCACGAACATCGGAAATTTTGATAAATGGAAATACCACGGTCAAGATGTCACGAAAAAAATTCAGATCAAGGGAACTTTCGAGTTGGAGATATTCAAGAAATATATTAAACATAATTTTATTGTTATATAAACCATCGAAATTCAACTGCATTGTATATAAATACGTATACAGGTTATTCCAAAAATCTGGCAATACAAGAAAAGTATAAATGACAACCAATTTATCAGTTACATTAGATGCTCCAACCGATATCTATTTGTTTCAATACTATAACTAATATCTACACTTTCATTTTTATTATACATTGTATTATTACTCACATACATAAACTGATTTGTTTATCTGGGCTATTGGTCCAAGCTTTTGATACATTTATATGTTATTTATGATAATAGTGTCTCTCATAAATGAGTCGGATGAAACGAAAGATACACGAAAACAAAATACCTTGAACTTCTTGTACATCATACGCATACGTACGCATTCGGAATAACACATTTGAAATGAGGGAGGTCAGACAAGATACGGCGATTGTTGGATCAGGATGACGTAGCTCGGTTCGACCCTGTACCAGGATGTGACCCTGGCCCGTATCGTTCCTCAGCATCCCCTATAGAAAACTACTACCTCCACCACCCCCATTACCTCTCTACAGCCCCCTACCCCTTCTCCCTTTACCTGTGGATGGCCGACTATACGTAAAAGCTCGCGCACACCTGAATCCTTGAACTCGCGAAAGCGAAGGCCAATAGAGACCCGGCAAGTTCCACTTTCAGAGGGAAGAGGTAACATCTATGCGTCACGAGGTGAGCGAGGCACGTGTTTCGTCGCGACATAAACCGAAGGCCTTGGCTCGGAAGAAGATCGTTTCAGTTTCTACGTCCAAGAAGAGCGTCCGTAAAACCATGTGACTAGAACCTCTTAACTAAAACTTAACTGTCGTACGCGGGATCCTATCGTTTTCCATTAAATAAAAAGTATGGTAATATACCGAGACCAACGAGTTAACGTTTATATGTGAGAGATATTCCGGATAGAGGAGTTGGATTCTCAAGGACGAAGTTTCAAAGACACATTTTTATACCGTCGAGTTTTTTTTCGTTTAAATCCATGCAACTTTGTCTTTGAGACTTTTTTGGCTGACTTTAAAGTTGGAAGTATCTACTGAGATTGTTATAACTAGACTGCGGATCTTTATGCAAATTCATATGAATTGTAATTCATGATTCGTCAAATATCGCAAGTAGAGCTGATAACTGAATAAAAATATGTAAAATACAAAGGATACATGTGACATATTCAATGGTTTGTCTTACATGTAAAATTTGAAAAACATACGCAATAAGAAAAATATGTATTTGCATAAAGATCCGCAGTCTAGTTATAACCATATGCCTATATATTCTTTGAAAATGAGTAAGCTTTCCTTTTTTAGAACGAGCATAATATTTGGAAAGTAGAAATAGATCTGAAGAGGTAACTTATGCCAGAAAATTTGTAAACGTCTCTGTTGTTTGTTCGAAAAACAATAAACTCATGGTCAGTTTCAAAAACATAGAATACATGTATTTTTATAGCAGAATATACATATCTCAAGGATCGGAGGAAACAATGGACGGTATATTGCGAAAATAAGAAGGAAAAGAGAGTAGACGTCGGAAGGGAAGCGTAGCACGTACGCGATAGAAGAATGGAAATACATGAACTCGAATTTTCTAGACACCAAGTATTCCTTGCGGACTGATAAAATCATCCTCACTTAACTACATGCAAATGAAGTATGTAAAGTTCTTCGCAATGACGTAGCAAACCACCGCAGACGTGTCTATCGCAAAAGTGGCGAAAAGAAAGACGTGCAGCGTTTCTTCTTCCGTTGTTCTTACGTTTACTCGAAAAGAATAAAACTTATTTTCGATAATAGAGATGACGGTAAAAGTGGTTACAGAGAATTACAAGCTTAGCGTCTTTTATCCTCCATTCGTTCTTTCGTGAGATGTCGAAAGCGAAGAAAGAAACTTTTTCTCTCTCCAAAGAGATGAAATAAAGCGAGATCCGAGATCTTTACGGTCTGTACTTGACTAAACCCCTCGCGAACTCTATGAAACTTTCGAGACCTTTGTGAAAATAACGAAATTTACGTGAAAATGGTCGTCTGGTACTCGTTACACGCTCGGATGGTAAAATGGTTGAATAAGAACGTTGATAGAACAGAACTGTACTTATTTCTTCTCTCCCTCTTTTCCTTCTATCGTGCTGAAAAGGAAAATATATTGTTTTTGCCAAACGGATTTATCTTGCAAACATCAACTCCCTCCTTTACATCCTTTACAATTTCACTTTGACCCGAGAAAGGCGTTTCGCATTTCGATCGACGATACTTTACGTAGTATAATGAGCAAGCTCGAAGGCCGTCAAAAGGGTTCTGTAAAATATCAAATCTCGTGAAGATCTTGTAAAATATTGAGGGTTTCAAACGGTTTAGGAAGAAGGAAATAACGCTTTTCGAGTCTCGAAAGGAAACGAACGAAGGGAGACTCGATTTTCAGCCTACCCTACTTTCTCTTTCGAACGAAACCGGGGAGTATTGCGGAAATAAAATAAAGAGGCTAGGCAAGTAAAGCGAAGTCAAGAAATCATTGATAAACGCCACGGATTTTCAACGTTCATCGCCGTTCTGTATCTCTCTCTCTTGATCAGTAATATAATTTAAAATGAAGTTTCCGCAAATCACTTTTCATTCTCTAGAGTTCTAAAACCGACAAAAGTTTTCTCTCGATTCAACGTAATAATGAATCCAATAGTGAATCCAAAATACGAGATTCATCCGATACGTGATAACGTATGCGATCAAATATTTATTAAAAACATAATTACATTTGGACTCGGTGCAAGGAACGTGTCGGTCTCTCTTCTCTTTAACAATTAAATCTCATTTGAGCGTATACGCGCACTTCGCCAGCTGCTTTCTTCGAAGACGATGAATAATAAAAAAGAGGGAGAGAGGATGAACGAAAAAAAGAAGAAAAAAAAACCAGAGAAGGGAGCGACGTCGCGACGTGTCGGTATATGTGCGAAGCGTAAAAGGAAAAGCTTTAAGCAACGCGTGGCGACGGAAAAATACAGATCTCGTTTTGAAACGTTTTAATTGTTCTCACTTTCTCGACTATAGGTACTACGTGTTCGTTTGATACAAAAAAAAGAGGAAAAGAAAGAAGGGCGAGAAAAGACGTCTGATCGAGTCTTACATCTCGCTTTTATATTTCTTGGTATGCCGAGATGCAAGAAAAAAAAAAAAGAAAGTTCTTGTCTCACCCCTCCCTGGCGTTTTCTTCTCATCAACGCTCGACATATTCCCACAACAGTTCCGCCAGCGATCTCGAGGGTGAATTGTCTTCGTATTATTTATTACGTTCCCGTAGGAAACTCGTGTTCTCGAGGGGTAGAACGGCTCTTTACAAAGGGCTGATCATTACAGGGCCCTTTCTTACAACATTGGCGCAGACCATCAAAAGAATTCATGAAAGACGAAGAAGAAACACGTTTACTCAATATATGGAACGAGGCTGGAAAAATGCAAATCCTCTGTTTATGCCGCAATTTATCCGCATCATAAATCGGCCATGAATCATTTATTGAATTGAGATAGTAACGTTTTGTTCGTCGCTTCACGGTCATGCTATGAAGCACACTCCGTGATAACGTAGAGTACTATATGGATTATCGAAAATGGAACGTCCGTTGTGCAGAGACCGTGAAACTTGTTAATTAACGCATCACGAATGCCAAAGTTCGGGGAATAATTTGCGGTCAATTTTCGCGCGAGATGGGATAGAATTCGATTGGAAAAGCGATTCTTAAATTCAAAAACTATCTTGAATTGAATGTCGTTTCGCTGACGTTAATCGAATGGTAAAAGGAGAATAGATAAAAAAAGCATTTTTTTAGACGGCGCACAGTGGGCAAAAGTGCCGTTTTGGCGCTCGAAAATAATAACTTCTAAACCGTTAGAGATAATTGAATGAAATTTAATGAGTAAAGAGGAAACATTTGTAGCTTTAACCCGGAACAAAGATCAATTTGAATATACAGGGTGTTCATTAATTTCACAAGTGTAAAGCCTTTTTTTTTTTTTTTTTTTTTATACGTGGAGAGAAACCTTGCATAGGCTCCCAGTACCTGCTCTCGCTAGAACCGGGGAGTGTGAGATTCTTACTCACTAAAACTCTCCACGTTGATCCGCAGTCCACATGTCTAAACTGAACTAAATGAAAAGTATATACACATACCTATACAGAAGTGCTTTTTAAAGAAAAAGATGTGGAACGTTTCTTAAGTGCAGTGAAGGAAAATTATAAGTTACATAGTTTAGGTGAAGAAAACTTGGCAGTGATAAGTGTAAAGTTGATGAATTTTCAAAAATATTTTATGAAACTTTGGGTGAGAAGTGGCAGAAATCGAAAGGTATTTCAACGTTAAAACAGACAAAAAAACAAAAATTTCACAGCGGAAGTTCAGAAACTTCAACCGGGCTATCTACCGGAAGTAACGGATTTATTGCAATAGGTACATTCTGATTATGTATAGATATTTGTATGTGTATATTTCTTTCATTATAGTTTAGACATGTGGGCTGCGGATCAACGTGGAGAGTTTTAGTGAGTAAGAATCTCACACTCCCCGGTTCCAGCGAGAGCAGGAACTGGAGGCCTATGCAAGGTTTTTCTCCACTTAAAAAAAAAGCTTTACACCTGTGAAATTAATGAACACCTGTGCATTCAAATTGATTTTTGTTCCAGTTTGAGGTTACAAATGTTTCCTTGTTGCCTATTAAATTTCATTCAATTATCTTTAACGGTTTAGAAGTTATAATCTCAGAGAGCCAAAACGGCACTTTTGTCCGTTAGTCAATTTCCAAAAAGACATAGTGCGGGTATTTCTTACTCAGTTTAATGATAACTATCTAAATATGAAAAAAATAATACGACTGAATGATATAAAACGGGGAAATTCCGAAAAGTCGTGTATAATTGCCTCGTCAGGGGGCTTTGGTAAGAGTACTTGGATGATAAAAATACAAAAAAACTACACTTGTCGCAAGTTGTCGCAGATGATTTCGGTGGCGTTGTAAAGACAACAGATCATAGTTTATCACAGTATATTCCATGTGAAGATCTAACAAGATCCGCCTGAGATACGCCTATTTAAAGTTCAAATTTAGGCGAAAATCTTGTGTTCACTTGAAAGAGCTATAATTTTCAAAACATAATAGCAATTACATGTTTTAAAATCGATTTAAATCCAAGATGATATAAGCTTTTATCTACTTGAAACCAAACTCAGCTATCTCTAGTAGTTTTTTTGTAAATTGCATTTGAATATTAGGGAAAACGTGTGAAAAGAGGCAATATCACGTTCTGAATTTTTTCCTCCAACTTTACCGGCCTCCTGTGGGTCGTGAAGGAGGGGTAAAAAATTTTTTTTTCCAGATTTACGCCCTTTGGGATATTCTTAAAACATCCCCATCACTTTCTTGTTTGAAAACAAAAAATTATTTTTCGATTTTCGAGCGCCGAATTCGCGTTTTTGCCCACTGTGCGGCGTATCGAAAATTTCAATAAGCCGATTTCGCTTACAAGCTGGCAATCACAATCGAAAAACTCGTTACGACGACTCACCACCTTTCCCGCGGTTCATCAATCATTTTCCCACCCCCAATCCACCTTTCTACACTTCGTGACCTTTCAACGGACCTCCCCTTTGAAAATTAAATAAGAGATGCTTTCGGCTACGACTGAAATTCTATATGGCCTAGGTATATCTCGAAGAGGGGAAGGGGAGCTTAATAAAAGGCTTTTCGAGTACAAACGAGCATTCAGAAACTCGATAAGCTGCGTCAAGAGGTTATTTTCCATAGCTAGAAAGAGGAGGAAGACAACCTTGGGGAAAAAGGATCTATAAAATTGGCAATCGTTTTAGTCCCCTTCGGCAAGAATTGCTTTCGCTAATCCGCTACTAATCCTTTGTTCTCTAAATGTTTAAACGGAAAAGTAAACGATCTCGTGCTGCATAACGATTCTATTCAGTGGATTTTCGGTATACTTACTGAAGCCGGGGTATATCGTTTCGTAGAATATTAGTCAAAGATTAGGAGCTCTTTGGCTTGGATTATGATCATTAATTATATAATACGCTTGCAACGTGGAAAGCGTATTAAAATTAAGCTGAAGGATTGTTAGGCAATGTAAAATAAGAGGATGCTTTTTGTTTTATCTCTCTCGTTCTCTAGAAAAAAAAAAAGATTTTCTGGTATCCGAAACATCAAAGACGAAGAATAAAATTGTAAAGTTCGCACATAGAACGGAAATCAATGAATTCTGGGTATTTAGTAAAGCATTTCGGGGGTCACCACAAACCTGTAAATACATCCATTATTGATCTAAACATCAAGACAGGCACAGCAAATCATGATCAAATAAATGGAACATCAATAATCAGGTCTATAGTAAATCGACCATAAGCGTATAGCGATGCAAATGCAATAAACCCGACCACATCGACTATAGAGTGTATAATCCGTAATTAAGTCATGCGGTACTTTTACATTTAATCCTTCTCAAATGCTTACTTGTAAGTAGAATGATATTTTTATTGAACACAGAATCAAAATTATTATACCAGGTATTTGAATTTCGTGCAAAATACCGAACGCCAACCAAAGACGACGTTCGTATCCACAGCTCGTTATGTGAATAGCGATTATATTCTGCGTCGGTATTGAAAGGATTAAAGTTATCGAAAACACCGTGAAAAATAATTTTATTAACAAACACAAAAGTGTATGATCGGATTTAATCAGAATTATATCTACGCTCTCCCGATTGTTTTCAGGAGGCATTGGTAAAGAGATTGGGATCGAACGCTCACGCGTTTACCATGGAAATCACACCGCTAGCACCTCCATCCGTGCAATTGGTACCGGTGAAGGAATACACCGGCGCGCCAATTGGCACGAGCTATGACGTCAGAGCTTACGTAGGTGAGTAAAAAATTATTCGTAAGTGGGCGAACGTGATAGTATAAAAAGGTGGGATAAAAGCTTGTGAAAAAAAAAAACCGAAGAAAGGTCCTAAGTTATTGGGTGAATCACGACCGATATTACTCGGGGTTACCTTCAAAGTTACCTCTTTTATTTACGAATTTTTTACTACTTGAATATAATATTTAGAACATGTAGTGACATGTTTTATTTTTTAATGTATACTTTCTAATCAGCTGATCGACCTGAGGACAAGTTCCATCATAAATCTACGGTCAGAATGGGCATTCGAGTGATTCAACGAACAACTAAACCACCTTTACCAGCACTCACGATGTATAGTGTGCCTATGTCGACGTTAGGAATTCGAGCTTGTAAAACAAGAATCTCTTTTGGAAGCAAAGAGATCGAGGATGACGGTGAGTTCTCTGATTCTTAACTACTTACAATTAGTTTCGTTTTATTGGTCAAAATATTAGTCTCGAGTAAAAATTTTCGACGTCGTCGTTACTAAAATGTTCTCTTCTTTTTTGTCTCCTTCGTAGAAAGTGTCGGACCGCACGCGGCCATTGAGAAACCATTTTTATTGAGCGACGGACGGGTCGGTTTGGAGGCAAGACTTGACCAAGCAATTTATGCTCATGGGGATTCCATTACCGTCCACGTCAACGTTAAAAACAACAGCAGCAAGTCTGTGAGACGAATTAAGGTAAAATGGAAAAAATAATTATCTATTCATTCCTCTGTCATTCGGTAGATAAATTCAACACGCGAGATTACGTGTTCGATATGAGATCTTAAAAATGGTGTTCCGATTGAATAAAAGTTGCACTCCCTCCTACACCCCCTCCTCTCCCTCTCTTTCTTTTTATTTCTATTTATACCTTTTCCTTTTTTTAAATTATGTACTCTACCGAACGATTTTAAGCAGAAACAGTTATTTGCTTTTCCTCACGGATTGAAATTTAATCGTACAAGCTTTGATTTCATTCGACCATAAAAATAAATGAATAAAACGGTGAGATATTTAAATCAATAGTATATAATACTGTTTTTCAATACACTCGACTACGTTCGCTCTTCCGCTCTTTCTTTCTCCAATTTCAATACAAAACGGTTTACAGTAACGTACCTACTCGTATCCCAAGAGAATTAAATGTCACTCAGTAGTATCACCATTGCGATCGTCCGTTCATAGAAAACGAGAAGAGAAGTAGTCTTTGATTTTATGGAGACATACGACAGGGTATCATCGATGTTCGATTGATGTCTCGTAAAATGGACGAATTTAAATTACTTGAATTAAAGTGGTGCATTTAAATGTCTTCTGCTTAGAGATTTAAGCTGACTGCGATGTTACGTACGTGAAAAGGTGTCCCATTCTATTGTCATATAAATGTGAAGCACGAAGAAAAGGAGACATTAAGCGCCGTTGTATATCGTATTTTCCGTGCCTCCCACTTGTCTGGATTACATAGATATATACATAGCTAGCAGGTACACCAGAACACATTAAACTGGATATAATTTCGTCTGGACTAGACAAAGTAAAACATGACGTTCTTAACAAATATTTAAACTAACGAGCATAATGTGATAACGTAGATATACAACGATCAAAGAATTTCCTGCAAATAAACCCATTAGTCTTTCGCATTTGTTTTAACACTTTTACAACTGGTGGTACTGAATACCATTTCCGTTTTTAAAAAATCTATAACTGAATACCGTAGGATTCTGGTATTAAAATATGAATGAAAATGAAAAATCTATTATATAAAATTCCAATAATATTAAAATGCAGCCTCCTCTTTTATTAAAACGAAAATCAGTCGGCTAGACGTACAGTTAGCTAAAATACCACAAATTTTAACACATATACCAAAGTGAATTAAGGTACACCTATTAGCTTTAAAGTTGACTTCTAATTTATATTTTTAATTTAATCTCCAATGTTACCACTAGTTTTAAGATACCGCAGATACAGTTCGTAAAAGCTAACAAATTGCGTCTCGAGCGAGAACAAGGAAGTGTCGCGATGTCAGAAGTAAAAGAAATACTTTTTCCGGGTCTTCCTTATTTCGACGAGAGTTATAGGAGGGATTAAACGTGGTATTTCCGGCCACCCACGTCTTCCATTTTCGTTCTTATGCGCCCTATCACCGGCCACCTACCCCGTCGCGCTCGTTTTTCCGATTTCCTTCCATCGTGTCACCCCTCGAAAAAAATGTCAGAAGAAAAAGTACCTTGTCACGTCTACCCTTTTACCACAGTTTCGCGTGTATTACCAAAATCCTGTATCGAATCAAAGCGGAGCTGACTGGCATGAGCTTATTCGATGATGTTTCTTGACGAATAGAGAGAATAGATATAGAAGAAAAACAAATAAAATCGAAATAACAGAGGAAATAAACAAAAGAGAACATCGACGTTTGTGAATCGAACGCGTTGATGCGCCTTTTCCCTGTTCATCGACGACAGCAGCATTGTTTCAAAACGAGAACGCATTGACGACGTTGGTTCTTGTAGCTGCCAGCCGTTGCTGCTGCTGTTACCGTTGCTCTCTCACTGTCCGTGACAGGATCAGGCGTATTGCTTAAACAACGTTAACTGTATACGCTTGCCTTTCGATGGGAGGATCAATTCGTGTAGTGTTATTGTGACTAGAGCTACGCGAATGATCTCTTTATACTTCTCTCTTATACAACGTGTTTCATGTACGTTGCTTTATATCCAGTTAGTATGAGAGATGGATAAAGATAAGAGTTTATTGTAAGAAGCGTTACATTTCTAAGAATATTTCGAGCGTACTTTGTTGAATGCTATCGAGATGATCATTCAAATTATGCAATGTTTACTTGGTAATTCATAGAAGCCAGTGGTGTGTGACGTTAACGTTGATACCTCATAGTGGTCTGTTAAATTTTCACGATTTCCATACTTTAATGCGCGTGCGCGCATTCGCATAACAACATATAATACTCATAAGCATATTAACTTTGAGTTTACAGAGTATCCTGGTAACCACAGAACGGTCCGCTCGAGTGTTCCATAATTTAAATTCATGTTGATTCTGCAGCGTGGGAAATATGCGTAATGATGAATTCCGTGATCGATCGTAGTAAAGCAACTCTGTTTTCTTATTCAGGTTTTTGTCGTACAACACGTGGATGTGTGTATGTTCAGTAATGGAAAATTCAAAAACGTGGTGGCACTCGTATCCTCTCAAGAAGGTTGCCCTATAGGACCGGGAGCCAGTTTGAAAAAGTGTTACACTCTAAAACCTATCAAAGGATCGAGCAAGAATTGGATCGCTTTGGAGGATAGCTACACGAAAGCTGGCAGTACTCTGGCATCGACCATCATTTGTCCTGGAAATGGACCCGACGACCGAAATGTCTTCGCTATTTATGTATCTTATTATGTGAAGGTAATTCGTAGAGAAATATGGTTGGATCCAAATTATCTTTCATTATCTCTACTAAGGAAAGAGGAGCACTTTAACTTTCTACGATAACTTAAATGGAATAACTTTTTAACCACTTCGGTAACTTTCCCACAGGTAAAACTAATAACCTCAGCGATGGGCGGTGACGTCTCTTTAAAGTTACCTTTTACCTTAACGCACACTAATACGGATTCTGATCTCGTTGGCTTCCCATCACCGATCAGGGAATTTCCTAAGCCATCGCGAAAGATGGACGATGTAAACGCCCACTCGGATAAAAATGACTGTAATCATATGAAAAATAAGGATAGCAAATTGACGACTATCAATGAGAAGGAAAAGCCACCTAGGGTCACCGATGTTGATCTAATAGAGCATTGTGACGAGGAGGACAGTACCTGAGAGCAGGTCAAACGAGACGAGACGTCTTCGCGACAATCGAAGAGGAGCAGTAGCGAAACTAGGAATTTGAAAAATTCGAATCAAAAGGAGTGTAAGTTGGGCTTTAGCATACAACGAGCTTGGTGCTGTTTCAGAAGAGCCTCTTAGTGTGGATCGAATTTTGAAAAATGTCGGTCGTAAACAAAAGGACCGAGTGCATCTTGAATGCATATTATATGTATATACCTGAAATGATTTAGGAATGGATATTTTTTGGTGAAGGGTACAGTGTCGCGACAACGATTATACGCTGAAACTCTTTGAAGAAATCGTACTGCAAAATGTTCCTTTATTCGCCGTGACGGTTGACTGATTTTGAATTATTCATCGGCGACAAACTTATCCGAAGATTTTAAATCTACGGCACCGAGGAATGAAGTTCCTTTTCCAATAAGTTCACCGTCACGTTTTTAACTTACAATGAATCAATCGTGAAAAATTTAATCGACTCTGATTATTATTAAATAATATGTAATAATATTACATATAATTCGGTCTCATATATACAAGGCTGGCAATATTTTAAAAAGCAAGATTGTGTTTAAATAAAGGAAGTTTCATGGTAATAATTGCTGGTGTAACAAAAACATTGTCAATTGAATTCCTGAAAACCAGTTTTTGGGAAAATGGGTTTAAAAAGGTTAAGAGGAATTATTCTATTAATAATAAAATATAAGTCGAATCATGTATAAAACTGGAATACAAGATATAAAACAAAAAATCTAATTTATGTATCAATGGGACTTGAAAATGTTTACTGTATTCGTATCATTATTATGTAAATCTTTTAAAATAACTGAAAATATCAACTGCCAGTCTAAATACTTGGAATTAAAAGTTACTATGTTTCTCAAGATACTATCGTTATAGAAAATGGAAGAAATGATATAGACATTCTGTCAAACCTATTTATTAAAATCAAGGAATAGGTGAATCAAAAATTTCAACTGTATTTTTCTTAAGCAAATATATGTCGAAATTATTTTTTAGCCTTTTCATAAATACAATTTTAAACTGCGTCAACACATTTTATATAAATATAAAGAAGTTATTAAAAAAGTAATTATGGCTTTAAAATAATCTATCCCACTTACTGATTATAAATATAGATTCACGAAACTGTATACAATATGTTTTTAACAGTGTAAATAATAATATAAGTGCTTGTAATGGTTAGAATGTCACATATTATTATGTCGTAAATATGTATAATTTATTATAACTGTATTTTTATTTCATCCACGCAGAAAGGTATGTATATTAAAACATATATGATCCATTCGTACTGATTGTAAGTGTTTTAAAATATGTACAATAAATGATAAATATCATCTATTAAACAATGCAAATAAAGATAATTAAAAGAACTTGTGATTACTTTACACGTACAAACATATGGTATATGTAAATAGGCGATGTAGAAGAATTAACTCTACATTATGTTTAATTCCATAGTACATTTGTCACAGTTTTGTCACAAAATTTAATTGTGCTTTGTACATTATACGTTTTGTGTTATTATGTAAATTTACATAATCAATATATTTGTAAACTACTCACCATGCCATTCTGCTCTTTTATAACCTCTAACGACCGGTTTGTAGGAGTCATTGGTTTTATCGTGAATATTGAGTAACACATACTTAAATTTTCCACTATCATCGATATCTACATCAGGAACCTTGTTAAGTAGTGCAGACATTGTAGCTAACCACCGACTATTAATAACACCTCCTGAAAAAAGAGTTGGTTTAGGTAATCAGACTGTATATACAGTCGTGTTACTGTATCATTTTTCTCATATCATCAAATTGTTAGCACATCTTTGCGTTATTAAAACATATAAAGTATAATTTAAAGATGATGTTAGAATATACATTAACAATGAATTGTCATTTAATAAAATTCAAACATACCCAGTTGATTTATATACCTGACATTCACTAAACGGTATATATGCGCGCTACTCTTTAAAATCATACTCGCAAAAGTCGCAAAGATGTCGATTATTTCGATACTAGTGACATCTAGCAAAACATTTCATATATATATATATATAATACCACAGACCTGGCATCTTATGGGACTTCATGTCCCATGTACTGAATTACCGATCGTGCGAAAAAACAGAGGTTTTCTTACGTCCTCTACGATATGGAGCGGTGAGTTCAGGAAGGTTATTCAACCCAATAATCCAAGTCGGTATTATCAATAGTATCTCCACGCTGTAGGTTAAAATTGAGGGAGGTTGATCCGTAGAAGGTTGAAAATGAAGTAGCTCAACATCGAAGTAGGTTGAAAACGCTGTAAGATGATAACCGATCTGATCAGTTCCTCGATGAGTGAGTCTGCTATCAGCTCGATGATTCTACATCGCAATTCTTCTTTCACTGTGGTATAAAAATCGATTCAATGATGATCTGAAACAAAACAAAAATCGAGCTCATTATTACTTCTGTTATAATTAAAAGTTTAGAAATTATTCATTAAAAAGTATAGAAATTTACTTACTTTCGTCTTTATAATTTTTGGTACGACTCGACGTCTAGAGTATAGCACGCATGCGCAGTACGCTACTTAGCGCACGGCGGCGGGTCTGGAAATTCAAAACTTTGTTTTGGGTTGCGTCTAGCTTACGTCATATAATTATTCATTTTCCATACAATGTATGTACTTAGTTTATAGAAGGAAATGTACATTGAATGTTCCCCTAATGTACATTCGCCAAATAAGGAGGTAAGAGCATACATTTACCGAAAAATCTGCACGTATCGTGACTTCGGAATTTTGCCATGACATATAGCAAAAAAGTGTTTAATTTATAAATATAATATGGTAAATATGGTACGGCTACTGTGATTTGTTTTATTAAAATTCGATTCCATCGATTGATTCGAATTGTAATTTATGTCAGTAAAAAATAATTAACAATCGCTATAGTTAGCTATTCCTACTATTTCAGTAGCGCTGTGGCCTTATTTTATTCTGAACCGATAGTATTGTATGCGACACTAAAATAGTAAGGGGGCTTCGAAGCCCCTTGAACCGTGGGACAAAAATTTACATTACATGTCCGGTCCAACTCAGGGTGTTGTAACTCAATGCATAAGCATAGGAGCCTTATTTAACGTAGTCCCCGCCGTTTACGCATGCGCATTGTGGAAAATCCTCAACTGGAGGGCAGCACTAACGAACGCAAAGCTGCCAACCGTGTTTATTGCTTCTGTTCGTATAGTAACTAGCCTGCCGAGGTCGAGATCCCCAAGTAGAAGTGTAGTCCCCGAGAACGAGTGCAGTCCCCGCTAGCCCCTTAAACCTGTTAACCCGTTAGCCTTTTAAACCCGCCAGCCGGCTAATTAGAAGGGGCACATGAGATACATACATGTTAAAAAAGCCGCCTGTTTAATAAATAATAAGATAGATTCATTCTTCGAAATTATTATTTTTTTATTTTACTTTTAATTATATTTGGGTATCCTATAACCAGATAAATTCGTCAATGGATATTAACTTGCTGAACAGAAGAATGGTTCGTGAGGAAAATGGTTTACATAAAAGAACGGGTTCATTTTAACTACAGTGCGCTACTGCTCGTGCACTATTACGCGATAACTGTTGTCTACTAGTATGTTTAGGTGAATAAATGACAATAATTTGATTATTAATTAAAAAAGAGAAAAAATTAACAAAAAAAGTCTATTCTTTACGAATATGCAAGTCGCGTTTCGATAGTAAGACCAGTTCGGAAGTTACAACAGTTTAAATCTTAAGTTTCATCTCAGCATAAAGTGCAATATAATAATATGTTATTATTTATTTTATGTGTATTTGAATAATATTTAAGTATCGTATTTATTTACAATAAGAATTATTATACATTATAACAAAAGTGCGTCCGATGTATTAAAAGTTAAAATTATTCTATGATTTATATTACTTTCCGACTATTTGTAAAAATGTACATATATAAAATTGATATAAATAAACAAAAATAAGATACATTGCAAAAAATACTGGAATTTTTAATTGAAACCATGAATTAACCATCCAATTCCCTTATTTGTTCAACTTCTCGAGTTATTGCCTTTTGACGAAAACTCCATCAATGGAGAAAGTATCAGGAGAACATGAGCTACAAAGAGGAATTCGGATTTCAAGACCCACCTCTTCAAATAGTATGCTTTCCTGGTAGAAATCCCAGTTTACGGGGAATTTGCCGAATCGCTGAGAATCGAGAAAGTAACATGAGAACGTGAGCAGCAAGGAGAAATTCGGATTTCACGTGCCACTTCTTCAAATAGTATGCTTTCCTGGTAGAAATCCCAGTTTACGGGAATTTGCCGAATCGCTGAGAATCGAGAAAGTATCATGAGAACGCGAGCAGCAACGAGGTATTCGGATTTCACGTGCCACCTCTTCACATATTATGGTATCCTGTTAGAAATCCCAGTTTACGGGAAAATGTTCCGAAAGCGTTCGTGAGAACATTGGCAGCGCCATCTAGCGGTGGAGAGAAGAGGCGAAATTTCATGCGTTTGCAAGGTGTTCCTTTAAAACACTCTCCCGGTCGCAACAATTAACTGATTCTTATAACCAATACCTTGTTGGAAAGCTAAAAGAACGGGCTACAAAATGGCTATTATAGAATTTTTATAATACCTCACTTTCAGTCTCTAAATCGCACTTAAACTTTTCAAATGTAATTTCTATGATGATGCTAACGTTAATAATGAAATTTGTTATAGCTATCTTATAGCTTTTTCTTTTAGCTTTCCAACGAGCTATTGATCGTAGAAATCGATTAAGAATTGTGATCAGAATTAATTTTTAAAGAAAATCTCTGGAAAGTCGATAAAACAGGGTCTCAATAGCACGCTGGCGCCATCTAGCGGTGGAGAAAAGAGGCAAAATTTGATGATTTTTCAGGGGGGTCTTTAACAAATTCTCCTGGTCGATATAATTAACCGATTCTTATGAACGATACCTTGTTGGAAAGCTAAAAGAACGGGCTACAAAATGACTATTATAGAATTTTTATAATACCTCACTTTCAGTCTCTAAATCGCACTTAAACTTTTCAAATGTAATTTCTATGATGATGCTAACGTTAATAATAAAATTTGTTACAGCTATCTTATAGCTTGTTCTTTTAGCTTTCCAACAAGGTATCGTTCATAAGAATTGGTTAATTATTACGACCAGAAAAGTGTTTTAAAGGAACCCCTTGCAAATGCATGAAATCTTGCCTCTTCTCAACACCGCTAGATGGCGTCAGCGTGCAATTAAGACCCTATTTTATCGACTTTCGAGAGATTTACTTTAAAAATTAATTCTGATCACAATTTTTGATCGATTTCTACGATCAATAGCTCGTCGGAAAGCTAAAAGAACAAGCTATAAGATAGCTATAACAAATTTCATTATTAACGTTAGCATCATCATAGAAATTACATTTGAAAAGTTTAAGTGCGATTTAGAGACTGAAAGTGAGGTATTATAAAAATTCTATAATAGTCATTTTGTAGCCCGTTCTTTTAGCTTTCCAACAAGGTATCGTTCATAAGAATCGGTTAATTATATCGACCAGGAGAATTTGTTAAAGACCCCCCTGAAAAATCATCAAATTTTGCCTCTTTTCTCCACCGCTAGATGGCGCCAGCGTGCTATTGAGACCCTGTTTTATCGACTTTCCAGAGATTTTCTTTAAAAATTAATTCTGATCACAATTCTTAATCGATTTCTACGATCAATAGCTCGTTGGAAAGCTAAAAGAAAAAGCTATAAGATAGCTATAACAAATTTCATTATTAACGTTAGCATCATCATAGAAATTACATTTGAAAAGTTTAAGTGCGATTTAGAGACTGAAAGTGAGGTATTATAAAAATTCTATAATAGCCATTTTGTAGCCCGTTCTTTTAGCTTTCCAACAAGGTATTGGTTATAAGAATCAGTTAATTGTTGCGACCGGGAGAGTGTTTTAAAGGAACACCTTGCAAACGCATGAAATTTCGCCTCTTCTCTCCACCGCTAGATGGCGCTGCCAATGTTCTCACGAACGCTTTCGGAACATTTTCCCGTAAACTGGGATTTCTAACAGGATACCATAATATGTGAAGAGGTGGCACGTGAAATCCGAATACCTCGTTGCTGCTCGCGTTCTCATGATACTTTCTCGATTCTCAGCGATTCGGCTGTATTCCCGTAAACTGGGATTTCTACCAGGAAAGCATACTATTTGAAGAAGTGGCACGTGAAATCCGAATTTCTCCTTGCTGCTCACGTTCTCATGTTACTTTCTCGATTCTCAGCGATTCGGCAAATTCCCCGTAAACTGGGATTTCTACCAGGAAAGCATACTATTTGAAGAGGTGGGTCTTGAAATCCGAATTCCTCCTTGTAGCTCATGTTCTCCTGATACTTTCTCCATTGATGGAGTTTTCGTCAAAAGGCAATAACTCGAGAAGTTGAACAAATAAGGGAATTGGATGGTTAATTCATGGTTTCAATTAAAAATTCCAGTATTTTTTGCAATGTATCTTATTTTTGTTTATTTATATCAATTTTATATATGTACATTTTTACAAATAGTCGGAAAGTAATATAAATCATAGAATAATTATAACTTTTAATACATCGAACGCACTTTTGTTATAATGTATAATAATTCTTATTGTAAATAAATACGATACTTAAATATTATTCAAATACACATAAAATAAATAATAACATATTATTATATTGCACTTTATGCTGAGATGAATCTTGAGATTTAAACTGTTGTAACTTCCGAACTGGTCTTACTATCGAAACGCGACTTGCATATTCGTAAAGAAGAGACTTTTTTTGTTAATTTTTTCTTTCTATAATTATAGGATGGTAATTAATAATCAAATTATTGTCATTTATTCACCTAAACATACTAGTAGACAACAGTTATCGCGTAATAGTGCACGAGCAGTAGCGCGCTGTAGTTAAAATGAATCCGTTCTTTTATGTAAACCATTTTCCTCACGAACCATTCTTCTGTTCAGCAAGTTAATATCCATTGACGAATTTATCTGGTTATAGGATACCCAAATATAATTAAAAGTAAAATAAAACAATAATAATTTCGAAGAATGAATCTATCTCACTATTTATTAAACAGGCGGCTTTTTTAACATGTATGTATCTTATGTGCCCCTTCCAATTAGCCGGATCGCGGGCTTAGAAGGCTAACGGGTCAACAGGTTTAAGGGGCTAGCGGGGGACTGCACTCGTTCTCGGGGACTACGCTTCTACTCGGGGATCTCGACCTCGGCAGGCTAGTTACTATACGAACAGAAGCAATAAACACGGTTGGCAGCTTTGCGTTCGTTAGTGCTGTCCTACAGTTGATTATTTTCCACAATGCGCATGCTTGAACTGCGGGGACTACGTTAAATTGCCAAGGCGGAGGGGAAAGGAGTGTCCAGACACTGGTCCAACTTATATCTCGTCTGTGATAATACCACAGTATATACAGTAGCGAAACTCTCGACAAATCCTTTGTATTTTGTGTTGGCCAAAATTGAGTGCGCATGCGCGAGCCGGGCTAACTGCACGGTAACGCCATCTGAACTTCTTTCTCACTTGCTCTCACGTTTTCGCTCTCTCTCGCACATTAGTTACACCACTAGCCGCAGAGTAGCGCCTCGATCAAGTGACGCTTACAGGACCAAGCGCGTGGCGTCGTTTCGGTTTTTGTTTCAGGTATCACTGGATATTAATAATTGTTAATAATAGCGTAAAGGAAAAATGAACGTGAGGCAAATCTGTGCAGTACCAATGTGTTTCTCACCAGATGATACGCCCAAAAATTATTTTAGATTTCCAAAGGAATATGACAGGTACAACACCGTTTTAGAGTTATTGTTGTTAAATAAACTATATTTTTAATAGTACCATGGACATTATTTTATTATTGATAAAATGGTATAATATTTCCAGATGGCTGCAATGGGTACATGCATGTGGAAGATTGGATTTAGTATCTAAAGGTCCAGAGTAAGCTTATAGGAATTGTCGTTTGTGCCATTTGCATTTTGAAAGCAAATGGTACAAACGGAGCAATACTAGAACTTACCTTAAACCTGATGCTTTGCCAACGATATTCTTTCAAGTTGGTTGTGAACAACAGTAAGTAAATAATTATTAATTTAATTTAAGTTAAGTAAGGGAAATAATTTTGTTTCATATGAATAATATAATTATAATATTCACATGAATAAAATAACGAGGTAATGTATAATCATTTATTTTAAAAATGAGGATGAAAAATAGAACCTTATAGAAATCTTTTTTCAGAAATGGTACAATTATTCGAGACGAAGAAGAAGAAAAAGCAGTTCTACAGGAAGGAGATGGGTATACTAAGCAAAGTTATTTCATATTTAGTATAATAACAATATTGTATAGTATAGTGATATGTTTCTTTTGTCGTAGAAATTCATGTCCCAAAGGAACAGCAGAAGTGCAGGAAGAGAATAGGTAATTCATATTAACAGAAAACTTTTTAATTTTCAATGAGAATTATAACTGATGGAATTTTATATTTTCAGCAATGAAGGAACTTCAAAACTATTCCCGCCAATTGGAGTGGTTAAATTAGAAGCAGCTGAACCGTAAGTTCTTATTTACTAAATTAGAGTGAAACATATATTTTTATCTTTGTTATTTGTTATGGAATCAAATTTTGATATGAAATATTGTTACTATTATTAGAATAGATTAATAGACTATGCTATATTATAATGAAACTAGTGTAGTTACTTTAGTCGGAATAGAATTTAATTATATATACTAGCTAAACTTTTTTAATTTCAATATATTTTAGAAGTACATCTACTGAGAGGCCTGATAACGTGAATAAAACATCCGACACACCCAAAGTAAAGAAATTACTCCGCAAGTGTAAAAAATTAAAAGCGTAGAATCGATCGCTACGCAAAAGGATCCGGCGGTTTCGCTTGGAAAAGAAGAAAGAAACTACAACAGTTGGAGAAGACGAGTGTGGTCAATTAAAAAAATTAGGAAGAAAGTTGTTACCGCACAATTTTTATGAAATATTAGAAGCGCTAATCGATACAAAATTGAAAAGTAAACGTGGCAGAAGATACGACACCGAGTTTAAAAGATTCGCGTTATCTTTATATTTGTTGAGTCCTCGAACTTATAAACAAATTGAACATTCCATTGCTCTGCCATCTGTACGGTCTTTACAGTTATTTACAAAAAAATGGGATATTGTGCCCGCTTTAAATGCAAAAATTTTTGAAGCTCTTAAATATAAATTAAAATCATTGCCTCTTATGGAGCGTCATTGTATTGGTTAAATGCATTTAACGTATTTTTTGTTTATATTGTAAGCATTTTATGTTGCATATCATACAAAAATATTGAACAATTTTGTATTGTAACAGAAATAAAATTTTATTGTAGACTAAAAATGTAATATCTTTCTTTCATTCTTAAAATAAACATATACTTTTTAAATATCAGTAATACTTGTTGTAAATATAGCTTTTGCATGAGCATATTGCATAAATAGTTGATACTTATACAAATTTTTGCTCCAAGTGCGGAGCGTGTATACCGTGCTAGATAAATGTGCGAGAGAGAGCGAGAAACGTAAGAGCAAGTGAGAAAGAAGTTCAGATGGCGTTACCGTGCAGTTAGCCCGGTTCGCGCATGCGCACTCAGTTTTGGCCAACACAAAATCGGGAGAGTTTCGCTACTGTATATACTGTGATAATACTATTAAGTTTTGAACGTTTTGAAGGTTTATGAAAACATAACCTAAGTGAATAATATTTTTACACGTTTCATTAAAAGTACATGATACATATTATTATAATGTAAATATAATGTAATATAGTTTCTGTAAATATGGATGAAATGAATTATTAAATTGTATTATACATATTTAAGCTGAATTGTTTGGTTATATTACCAATATATATATTCAACAAGTAACAACAATGGCTATAATACCTCCCGGCAAGTGTATAACATCTAATGCAAACATAGCTTGGAATTTGTTGAATGGTGTATTTGTTATATACAAACCATCAACATTACACTACCTACTTGTACGAAATACCATCATACAACGTCTATGTACAGGTAAACGAAATTATTATACAAATAAAAATTTTTTTATCTTCATAAACCTACTACTTTACAAAGAACATGTATAAAAAATTGCATACTTATAATAATAAAACATTTTCTCATAGATTTAAATGAAATGAAAGTGCGACCACCTGACACATATGTATCAATCGAAGGAGATACAACTTCAGAATTGAAAGTTGTTACTCATCCTAATTATGCGGATGACCCACTAGTTGTTGGACCTCGCTATAACAAAAGAGATGTTAAATTTTTAGCTGCAAATCGTATTGAAGAAGATGGTTGTGGTGTTTTAATATGTGGTATCAATAAAGGTACTCAATTAATTAACAAAATAAAGGAATCAAGGCCAACAAGTTGCTATAAACTTAAGGGGATCCTAGGCCAGGCAACAAATAATTATTTTAAAACAGGTAAAATAATAGAAAAGTCTACGTATAAACATGTCCGGAGGAGTATAATTGATAAAATATGTGCTTCAATGCAATCTTCTCATCAGAAAAAGATGTTTGAGTAAGAATTCATTTTCATACATATTTTTAACATTCTGTATTAAATATATATCGAAATAGACTATTTAAATATACTTCACAATGATATTTCAGATTATGTGGAGTAGATATGCAAAGTCAAATGGCATACGAATTAGCAACAAAAGGTCTAATCAGACCAGCGAACACAAAAATTCCATTGCTATATGAAATTAAATGTATAGATTTTCAACCTCCTGAATTTACACTTGGTAATAGTAGTTTATTAAATTTAACTGGAAGAATTAATTCTGTACTTATGCATGAACATCATTAATCAATTTTGTGTATATATATGTATATATTATTTTCAGAAATTGTTTGTATCAATGAATATGAACATTACTTTAAAACATTAATTCATGAAATGGGTTTAGCACTTCGTACAACAGCCACTTGTGTACAAATTCAATGCACTAAAGTTGGATTATTTGATCTACAACATGCATTACTGTCAAAACATTGGGATGTAGAATCTATCATAAATAATATACAAATATGCAGAGAAATACTAAGAAAAAACCAATATTTATTAAAACAAACTAATCCTAGCTTAATAGAGAATAATTAATGAATTTGTATAAATATATGAGTGCATTCTTATATGTACCTTATATAATAAACATCATTGTTTTTATTTTGTAATATTCAATGTACATATGTTTCTATACGAAGGTCATCCAATTTAAATATTTCATTATTTTATTTCATGCAGCATAATATACAGTATTTTGGTTTGACTTTACATTACTTTCTTAATCATTTATAATGCACAATTAATCATTCTTTCTGCTTTAATTAAATATCTTTAGCTTTTTTGTTTTTCTGCAAACACATTCGTTCAATAGAATGTGTATTTTCTACTGTTAAAAAGAATATTATAACAACTAATTCCTTTTTTAATTATATGAATAAATTGATGTATCACAGGCCTCATGTTCTACTGTGACTTCTCTTACGATGTTGGCTAGAATCTGAATCATCAGATCTGTCACTGAATCTTGTAAACTTATCTTTCATTTTATATTTATTTGGCCATTGTTGCATCTTCATACTTTTTGCTATTACTCTCTTTTGGTGATCTAATTGTGGAAAGAGATCTGCAGAAAAGTTAACAAAAATATGTTATGATAATTTCAATAGGTAAAGTAAGATAATAATAATATAATGTTATATTTTTATCTTCAGTACCTTGACTTTTCTCAAGAGCTTCCTTTGCAGAATTCATTTCTGCTTCTTGAATACTATGTCCAGATGCTTTAGCTAACCTTTTTCCTTGGAAATATACCGCAACTGTGTAAACTCTGGTATTTGTTGGTCCCTTGCATTCAATTACTCTATAAACATTATTATATAATTAATAAAATAAGGCAACATAATTTCATACCTTACACTTTGAAATATATTTACTTGTATACTGGTATGTCTGGTTCACCACCATCCATTGTTCTTAAAGTTAAACAACACTGTTGTAGTTTACTCTTAGGATCATTCCAATCTTGATTCATAATGAAATCTTGTAGTCGTGGAAAGAAGCATACATCGCAAAACACATGGCAATATTCTAAACCTTTATCAACATACAAAGCCCCTAAGAAAGCCTCTAGTAAGTCTGCTCTATCTTTAGTTTTTAATTCGGCTTTTGGATTTCCATAAAGAGCATACTTTGTCATACCTAAGTCATCACATACAACTGCTTGTGTTTTATTATTTACGAGTGAACTCCGTAGAAGCTGTTAAAAAAATTGTGAAATAATTAACAATGAATTGAATAAAATGAATCCAATACTTACAGATAAGTGACCTTCATGATGTTCGGGAAAGAATTTGTATAGATATTCCGAAACTATAAGCTGGAGAACTGTGTCTCCTAGAAACTCTAAACGTTGATTTGAACCCAGTGTTAAATTTGTATATCCAATACTACGATCGGTAAATGCTCTTGCCAGAAGGCGAATATGAGTAAATTCTATGCCAATAGATTCTTCAAACTTTGTCAATTTCTGATACCATAATAATAATTATCAATAAATAAATAATAAAACCTTTAACATATATTTATTTGTTCGTCATACCTGTAGTAATTCAAAACTTGGAATCCATTGTCTATCGCCTGTTGGTTCCTGCTCCTGTAAAGGATGTTTAGGATAATTCACCCAGATTTTTGCAAGATCATTTTCATCCTTGAAAAGTGTTTCACCAAAAATTCTATCTGCCACTTCTATTCCCCCATCAAGAAATAGGGAACCCATTAGTGCTTCAAAACAATTTGCCATTGCATGTCTTAATTCTAAATCATGACATAAGTCACTGCCATGTGCATAAAGCATATATTCCTCTAAATTAAGTTTCTTTGCTAAAACAGCAAGGTGTTGGTTCTGCACAATTGCTGCTCTGTATGTAGCTAATCCACCTTCCTCCAAATCAGGAAACATGTGAAAAAGATGAATGGACGTGAGAAATTCAACAACTGCATCACCAAGAAATTCTAATCTTTCATTGTGTGCTATGGAAGACTCTGTTTCTCGTCTTGCTCCGAATCTTGACATGATATTTATCAATGTATTTATACCACGCTTACGTGTATTCATATAATGTATACGACGATCACCATATTCTGGCTGTCTTATTCCACAATTAGTTAATGAATTTCTAGCATGATCCGGATTTGTGCCAAAATTTTCACGATAACTTGGATGTGTTAAGGCAAGTTGAAGGAGATATCTATTTTTAAATTCGTAACCCAATGTACGTTCCAAATTATCCAAGGACTTGTGAAATCGTAAATGACATACAAGTACAGGAATTAACATTGCGTGTTGTACTATGTCACACATAATCCCTGTTCTATAAAAACCTTCAGAGCTAACATCAACTGTAACATTCCGCTTCATTTTACTTTGTGTTCTTAATTCCTGTAACTTATTTTCTTTTGCTTCAAGTTTTCTCTTGTCCTCAAAAGATGGTTTTGGCATGTTTACTAATAAATGACGGAATTTTACATAATCACGCCATGCTTTTTGATAGCTGAAACAGAAATTGTTAGACAAATTAATAACTTAATATTTTAGCAGAATAACTAAAAAACAATTTATCAATTACTCTGCATTTCCAGCATAACTAAGTTGAGGTGGTCTTATCCCAAAATGTACAATTTCAGGGTAGACAATCACCCCAGGAGGTTGATCAGCTTGATTTCTATCCAATTGATCCACACGAACACTGCATGGTTTTTTCCCAGGATATGTTACAACCATTCCTTTCACTTCATCAGCAAAATTTTGCCATTTATATTGCGGCATTTCAATCAACCTAGGTAGATCTTCTGGATCTATTAAAAGGGTACTACTTTTTATTAAATAATTTAGAACTTCGTTCATGGATAATATTTCTTGCCCATTGTCTGCTAAGTCACGTACAAATCTTGGCATAAAGTGAAACTGTCCACAACCAGACTTGTCTTGTGCAGCTTGCAAATCAAAATCTACAAGTTCTAAAACCTCCCGAAATAAATATGTCTCTAAAAAAATATTATAATAAATACTAATAAAATTATTCATAATGTAGGATAAAATTTTAAGTACTTACGAAAATAGTCTAACTCTTGTATGGTAAAATTTTCAGGTAATTTTTCATCTATATAAAGAATTGTATATTCGATATTAAATCTTATTACTTTACATGTTGGTAATTTCACAAGAGGAAAATGAGATAACATAGAAAATCCTTCAAATATAAACTCATGTTCATCGTGTTTAATAATTGTTGGAGTTTTGGTTAGAAAATTGGTAGGAGGACTAATTGTAATTCTATAATGGTGTAACTTGTCAGCATTATTTGAGTTTAAATCACATTTATTAATTGCACCTTCACCAGCATAAATTCCATGCCTTATGCCAGACCTTCGTGACTTTGCACTACATCTACATAATGGCCCATCATTCATCTGTAAATATAAAATTGTTGTAAGTAGCAGTGGTAAAAATAAAATAATAATGTTTTTATTTATAAAATTTATCAAATGTTACCTCTCCAGGATCATTAAACCACATTTCAGGATGTAATCTTTGAGGATGCTGCTTTTTAGTCATTAATTCTTCCATTGTTCTGTCATCCTCATCCATAGAGCTATCGCTATCTGATGATGAACTACTACAAGCTTCTGATTTATGTTTACAAAGGCGAGCTTTAGTTTTTCTTGGCGGTGGTTCATAAGGAGGCTTCAAACATAATAATATAAGTTAAATACGATTTATTATAACAACACTTAGTAGTAATTTAATATTTATATACGAACCTGTAGTGCACGTGCTGCTGCAGCTCTATCTATAAGTAATTTTTTAAATAACTCACATAAATCACGCAACTTGAGCGTGGCCCTCATTATCCTTGGATTCATTTCGTCTCTTGTATAATACAAATCTGCTGGTGCAGTACGGGTCCAAATTTTACGTTCATTTTCCATTATACCTTCTGGGCCCATTGCTGACAACTCATCCATTTTTCTTTCCATATCTTTGCTTGTTGCACAGTAATTTCGCCTATTTAAATAAACTTATATGTAAATACAGTTTTTCACATTGTTCACATTTTATTGCATTTATATACCTATATTTTTCTAATAATAATTCTCTCTCAGTTGGACATTTTGATTTCACCACAGTACTGCTATTTGGACTAGCTGTTTTGGAGGATCGATACTCTGGGGATCTTGATCTTCTTTTACTCCTAGTGCTGGTATATGATCTTTCAGATGATGATACATGACTGTCATGTCTTCTATATGAACATCTTCTTTTGGAATCTCCACTATCATATAAATAATCTCTTGAATTCGATCTATCTCTTCTATACTTATACTTTTCTCTTTGGTGATCATAACGTGATCTGCGTGGTGATCTACTAGATCTAGATCTGCTCTCAGGACTTCTTGAACGTTTTCTACTACTTGTATGATTTCTAGATGGTTCCGTACTGTTATACCTCCACTCAGAAGATTTACTTTTTTGTAGGTTTTCTGCATCTATTTCACTTTCCTTTTGTGACCTATTAACTTCGGACCAAGACACAGTAGCATTATTTTGCATTGTAGGCCAACTTGATGAACTATTAGTATTCCATTCATTATTAAAATTATCAGAATATACATTTCTAGAACTCCAATTTGAATTAAAATTTTCTACAGGAAAATTCTCTGGCTGAGAAAATTGTGGCGCATAATAAGTTTTATTGCACTGCGTTGTTGCTTGATTTGAGTATGATTCCTCTGAATATGAAGCTGTAGCATTATCTTGATACATTGAAGGAACATTATGAAATGGCATAAATTGATTCGTCGTTTTGTCTTCTGGTATATTTGATGTTGACATATTATAGGAAGGTGGTGGCTGATTAAAATTTGAAGGTGGAAAACTTGGCGGTGGTTGATTAAAATTGGGTGGTGGAAAAGTTGATGATGGTATAGAATAATATCCTACATTTTGCATCTGGTTTATACCAGAATTCCAAAAATACGGCTGTCCAGTGTTTGGTGGAAGGTTTGCCATTATTTATTTTTTCAAGGTATCTTACCTAGAAATTTGTAAAATATCTTTTATAAACATCATATTAGTTAATGACAAAAATGTGATTCATACTTTTTATGTATCTTATGTAAATATTTGTACTTGTGAATATAAAGAAAGGTGTGTATGATTTTATACTATCATTACCCTTATCACTGAAAATGCACAGAATACATTAGGAAGGTACAAGTAGTGAACACTTGCATGTGGTCTACTTATTACTCAGCAATTGTTACATGCATGCTGCATTGCACTATGAAAAAAGGACGTATAAACATCATGTTCTGCAAAAAACACATGATTTTTGTACAATGAACCGTAATTTAATAACATTTATCTATTCGTAAGGCATGCCCCACCAAAGTTATGATCAGTGTTACCAACTCTTCCTACTATCTGTTTAAAAGTTGATTTTGAATCAGATGGGAGATTGTTGAGCTTAGCTAAAACTTAGCTGAATAGTTTTAACTACTTGAAAAGAAAGTGGTATACTGATTACCAATTTGTGGGCACTATAAGAGATTTTTTCTAAACCTGAAAGTCACAACAATTAATCAAAATTAGTGGAAATTGATTACGTGTTCCACCAATTCGTAATTACCGCGTTACTTGCTATTACAAAATCAACACAATATTCATTTTCTAACAAACTCAGTTAATTATCTTCTTAGAAAGTTGATCAAATAAACAAAATATACTAAAATAAAATACATACGTATTAAAAATCTTACAGCTAATGCCTACTTTTAATTTAAACATTGTACATCAATTTTGGTTTATTATAGATTGGAAATTTAGGGATTCAATACTGAAAAAAGAATGGAAATAAGTAGCAACAACTTAAAACATTTATAGCATTAAATAGTGTTTACTTAATTTAAAAAAGAACCTTAAATGAAAAATACAAAAACGTTTCCTTTAATAGAGTAAAGATGAAATCAATTTTTCTTTCCTGCTGAGATTCGTAACGTAGATTTCAAAGGAAGCATGCGCATTTGTGACAAACGCACATGTGCATAAGTACGATAGAAGAGCGGTTGACTCAAGGTACTGTTTGTTGCTAAACCTTCATTTGATAGATTACATACACCGACAAGGAATGTTTTACATTTAATAAATACTTTTATCTGTATGATTACCTAAATCTACGTTTTATTATAAAATTACTATTAATTCATAACATTGCTTAAGAGTTATAGCAGTTATTGCAAATGACAATCAAATTGCTCAAAATATATTGCACATATCATTTTTTATCACATCGTATTTAAAAATAATATTCATGCAGTTGCATGCTAATATGATTATCTCTTTGTTCTCCATTAATTGCAATTAACGTAATCAATTTAATTATAATTAGACATTAGTTTTATCGATTTATCAAAAATATAAAGTAAAAATAACAACGATCGTATTTCCTTTAGTTTCGTAAGATTTGGACTCTCGCAGATTCTATAGTTACCGGTAAAAACATTATTTATAATTTCTGACAGCCATCTTTGATTTAGTCATAGAATCCAACATGGGCGTTTCTTTTTGTCGTCTGCAAAGTGTCAAATGCTTTGCTCTTTGTAAAGATGTACAAGATAAGTGATACCTTGTAATACCAATGCTTGCTAGAGAACTTTTGAAAAAAGATTTGCACTAATGAACAGTCTTTGATACTTTTGTGCGGTTACATTATTAATACTAACGAAAAATGTATATGTCTTGTGAACAATAGTCATCGCAACAGGATATATAAACGAAGTAAAGCTAATACCTGTCCGAGATTACTGTGATTATATGATAAATTATTAAAAAATAAATTATCATTATTGGCTCGTAATAAATACATACATTAACAGAAGCTTTTTAAAATACAATAAAAGCATTGAGTAAAGGTTATGCTTGTCGTCAAGTGAAAACTATGTTTGTGTGTGTGTGCGTGCGAGCGTGCTATTTATTCGCTTTTAAATGAGTAACGAACGACTCCCGGATCACAAATAAAATAATGTCATCATCATAAAAATCTTTATATGTTAAAATATCATATCTGGAAATTAAAATCAGATTATTTTTCATATGCTATACAAATATTAAATAAATAATTTCTTTCTATTAGAAATTATATGACTTGTAAAAACGATTCGTTTTTATAAAGACACAGAAACCTTTTGAAACTTTTACTGTTGTGACATATAAGCTAACTTAAGACTATAAAAAATGTCTGGAAACAGTACAATGACAGTGGATACCTTCAGAGGTGGAAATGTACAAAATCGTAATTCACAAAGATCTACCCTTTTAAAAGTAGTGATTTTGGGTGATGGTGGTGTTGGAAAATCTTGTCTTATGAACAGATTTGTGTCAAATCATTTTGACGAACATAATTTTTACACTATCGGAGTAGAATTTTTGAACAAGGATATAGAAATCAATGGCGAATCCTACACTCTACAAATATGGGACACAGCAGGACAAGAACGCTTCAAAACATTAAGAACTCCATTTTATAGAGGTTCAGATATTTGCCTGCTAACATATGCCGTTGACGATAGAACAAGTTTTAAAAATTTGGCACTTTGGAGATCTGAATTTCTTTATTATGCAGATGTCGAAGAAGGATCTACATTTCCATTTATAGTTGTGGGAAATAAAGTATGTATTATAGGAGAGAAAGGAAGAAAATAGTTTTATCTAATAGGGACAATGTTTCACTAGTTGTTAATGTTTTTCCAGGTAGATGTTTCAGAGTCAGAGAAACAAGTTACTACAGAAGAGGCTAGAGCATGGTGTGCAGAAAATGGGGATCCACCACTGGTTGAGACATCTGCAAAGGATGCGACAAATGTTGAGGAAGCTTTTGCAGCTGCCGTTGCTGCATGGGCACGCCTCGAGGCTAGACTAGAACGTCCCCTAGTAGAAGATACCGTTGACCTGTCTAAACAGCAGTCTCCGCAACGTTCTAGCTGCTGTATGCCTGTCTCTGGTGCTGAGTAGGTTACATATATGAATTATTATCGTTCTTTTACTTTTAACTGAAATAATGCATGAAACATTTTCCCCAAGATCTACATTTGTGACCAGCTAACTGAAATGGGTGGTATGGAGATAGACTTGATAAGAAATATTTATGATACGAATCAACATTTTTGGAAGGAACACTTAGAGTTTGTTTGCATTTGGAAGAACATAATGCGTCTCAAATTGAACTAATCCCTAAACTGGTGTTTACTGTATTTAGGATGTATAAGGACATTATACCAAAAGATGTAAGAGATTTTTATTTTCCTTGATTTCACGAACTCATAATCTGTTTGTTATCAAATGTTCCATGAAACGAATTCATTTTCTAATTTTATTAGATTAAAATGAGTATAATTTGTGAGTAGGTAATTATACCTCTTTTTTTATCATTTTTATGTTTGTAATTAGATGATACGTCTCAACCAGAATTTTTACGCGTGACATGCTTTTTCTTCTAGGTCTAACAAAATAATTTGAAGAGAGCTTCAAATTTGCCAGCCTTCAATGTTCGGTTAATTACAAGATGAAAGTTTTTAGAGACATTTAAAACTATAATGAGTACACAAATCAAATAAAAAATAATAATTCTTGTGTGTTAACAACATTTCTTAAGTGTTCACAGAAAGATACTTATGTTTAATGATTTTGCACAAATCTTATTTTACAGGAATGTTAGTTAATTTGATATTGTCATTCAGGTATTCTACTTAAAATGTAAAAAAACTCACATGTAAGATACGATACTTAACATTTAAATACAACAGAATATAACATTTCAACAAAATGTGCTTTACGCAGCTCGTGAGCTATTGACAGTATTTTAAGTGTTATACACATCATTGGCTTGTGATAAATATAGTAATAATAATTATAAGTTGCTTTATTATGTAAGACGTACATATAAATTGTAATTTAGCTTCATAACATAAATTTGCCTTATCATTGCAGTATAATACTAAGAGCAGTATGGCAACTATATTTCTATTTATAACATGTTCATTTAGATTATCAATATTTATACATATAGATTTATATATGTATACATATGGATTTGGCATTTGTATGAAATGAAGTGCAGAGTATTTTGCACTGTTTAACAATTTTCCTACAAAAAAATTATGAGATAAAATGAAGCTTTTTGGACGATTGTGTACATATGTGATACATTCTTAAAGCAATAGAATTCTATTTCAAAGCTTTAGAAATGTGTTATATACTGCAAAGAGAAGTATATAAATTTATTGCGCGACAGATTGTTTTTTCAACAACAAAGCTAAGATCGATTGTGTACAAGATGTGCATGCTGGTGCTTTTTGTATAGCTGTATGTGAAACGTATAAATTTATAATAAAACATGAAGTATTAACTTTGACCATTGTTCGTATCCACACATTTACGACCGGATATTATTGATATTTTAATAAAAGATCTATATATAATACAAATAATTTGTATAAAATTTATAAGCAGTTAATTGTATTTTTGGATCTGTATAATTGTTGCGACAGACAAATGATTCTTTTATTACTTACCATCAAGACAGGATTATAGTTTCGGTTGTATAATCAATAATGATTGATAATTTAAAAATTTTTTATGTAAAATTTGTAATAAATAGCTACAATTGATGTTCATTTAACTGAAAAAGTACATGAGGTAGATATCTTTTATTGTTACCTTTTTTACGAAATTCTATTTGCTTTTCATACACTTTACAAATCATGTTAATTTATTAATGAGTTTGAGGTAATATCTCAATCAATAATACTGCATTGCAGTAGTCATTTAATATATATAAGTAGTTTTAATACAATATTTTACGCCCTTTTCCAAATATGACGACGCAAATAAAAGTTGACTTTTAGCAAAGGTATCAGTTAAAGTACCGTCAATCCTTCTATAACATGGTTAATTCGTTCTGTATTCTATCGAAGACGTGTTAACTGAAACTATAAATTAATAGATATCAGAGAAATACGTTCAGTATTATATCGATAGTGTTCCGTTTCTTCCGTAGTGTTCGTTCTTTTTGGTAAAAACAGCGACGTAAAACCGTGTTATAAGAGGGCTGACTGTAATAATAATAAAAAGGAGACAAAATTGGAAAAAGGTGTGCATCCCGCACAATAGATTCCTTATTCGAACTTTTTAATAATATTTACAACGGTGTATCGATATACCATACGTACAATATTAAGATTCTAGCTCCCCATTTTTCTGCAGAGTTGTAATATTTAATCATTGCAGTATATTTCTAATACTATATTAAAAATAAATCCCATTTTGTTTTAGAGTGGCAACAAATGCGCACAGCTCTATCTTGAACAGGATAAAATTAAGTAAAATAACTATACAATCGTAGCGCATTCGTGATTCTGTATATAATATTTACAGCTGGGTAAAGTTTCAGCTGACAACTAACAATTTACATCCAATGGTCATAAAGTCTCTCTTAAAAAACCACGAATGTACCAAATTGTTTCCACATACATCTCGTATGCTTCCATTTCATGTTGTATTTGACTTTGGAGTTTCTTTTTTGGGAAAAGAACCACCATACAACATAATTGTATAAACAATTGAGCAATAAAAAGACTGGATTATGTCGCTATACCAAGTACTAATGACAATGTTCTGTAACATCCACAATTACAGATTTCTTCCATCCAAAAAGGAAATAACCAATGGCTGCACCAAGAACTACCGCAAAACACAGCCAAACGTTATATGTCATGAAGATCAGCATTAAAAAGTAGGAGAGGATGACTTGAACGATATGCAGGAACGTTTGAAAAGAATGCATCCATGACAGCATCGTAGGCCTGCGCACAGAGATAATTAAAACAACATTTATATTGAACTGAAAAAACATAGACATTCATAGAAATATGCAAAACCCATTGAAGCCTGGAGCGTAAATAAATAAAAATCTTTTGCAATGCCAAGAATGGTGAATTCAATGAAAAGTTAAAAAAGCTAGAAAATTCTAAGAAAAATAATCTGATTTTGTCTAATAATTTTCCAACTACTACATATTTATCATTTTATAGAAAGCGAATAAAAAGATAGAAGTAGAATAATTTGTATTATAAAAGGGACATGCTGGATGCGCTAAAGAACCCATAATGAAGAACAGCGTAAGAAATAGAAATCAATTGATTACAAAGAAAATATCATTATCCTATGTTATAAAAACTCTCTTTGCAATCTGTTACATCAAAATATTAACCGTGCGATGTTGCTGAATAGGAAGACAAGAACCAAGAAGTAGCAAGGTAAAGCGCTACTAAAGAAACCCATTGTAACTGTGACGTATTGACAAATATAAAATAAGAAGAACATCACGTAAAACCCCTAACTAATGAAAAAAATTTAACAGGCCGCCAAATTATATTTACTTACGGCCGTTTATGGATTACCTCACCGACCATACTAGAATGGGTAAAAGGGAGTAGCCAATTAGATACGCATTACTCATTATAATCGAATTAAATTTACAACTAGCCATACATTACTGATTCATGGAAACGAAACTCACTGGACAACTCGATTATCTTCGGCAACGACGTTTTTCTCTTGCGGCATCGTAACGCTTCTATACTGTAGAGAGCTATACGTCTTCCAAAATAGATACTCTCGATAATACTTCAAACCTTCGTAAAGTGTGGCCATGATCATTATGCCGATCATCGAACCAATGAGCCCGCCGATCGAAGAAATGTTCCAAGATTCGAAAAGAACGGTCTCGCAGAACCCACCGTGAAAAGCCATCTGAAAAAAAAGTCATACCTTTATTTTGACGAATCAAAGGATCTCTTCATCGGCAATCGACAAAAATACGTACCGACATTCCGTGCATTCCCATATTGCTACACGCACTGGAAGTTGTTTCTTTTTCCATATGCATGGTATGATCCATAGCACTGTGATCCATACTACCTTGTTGCATAGCGGCATGATCCATGTTATTGTGACCCATAGCAGCGTGGTCCATGGTACCGTGATTCGTACTACCATGATCCATACCTTCATGGGACATGTGTCCGTCGTGCGACATGTTCATTCTTTATTCTGAGATATTCGTGATCTATTTAAGAAATAAAAAGATGCACGTTTTACTTTAATTAAAATTTTAATTAAAATTCACTTAAAAACTCTAATCTCCGCGTTTAAATAAACTAAGGGTGTATATGCTTAATTATTTACACGAAAGATAAAATAACTCTCTTACGAAAAACTAACAATAAATTGCCTCGTTAAAATAGTTCAGCCAAAATATATTAATATAGACATTTTTGCTTTCGATCGACGACCTTGTTCTACAAGAACTCATTCGATCTCCTCCCAATAAAAAAAAAAAGGAAGATTGGTAACGTTATAAGGGACGACAAAAATCATGTCACGCTTTAATAGGCGTATTTAATGAAAAAGACAAAAAAATTATTTTTTTTAGGATTGCTTGACCGTAAACGTATTCGTAAAGGGAGATAAGAGAGAAGAAACGGTCCATGACTGGTGTAATCGTGCAAGCAGAACGGAGCGCTAGGGCAAAAAATGAAGCCAGCGGAGACTTTCTAAAGGAGATTTCCTGATGATAGGGCCGACGTTTTTATGCGAGCACACGGAACAGGCATTCCTTTCTAATGCCAGCCGCGAAGGTAAGAGATTTAACGTTACCTTTGGTACGACCCGTCGAAGTAAAGCGAAGTATCGATGGAAAAAAATGATCGTAATTGACGAAGAAACCAATGTTGGGACAATCTTCTTCGGGGTTTCCCCCGTTATGGCATTAACACTGATATAAAAAAGATTGTTGCAGTTTCCCTCTATGTCAATATCAAACGACTTCTTCGTAATATAACCTCATAAAAAGAGAAAAAGAAATAAAGAGAGAAAGACAATTCAACTCGATTGTTAAGTGAAACGCGATATGTTTGAGTAACTTCAAGCAAGTTCGTAAGCTATACTTCGGTTCAACGAAGCGAGCATACGACAGACAGAAATATAAAGTAAAAAATAAGAGTAAGCGTGTTCGTTACGATCATTTCATTTTAACCGGTTTCCAAAGCACTTAACTTTAACTCTACATAACCAAAATTTGTTAGAACAGCGCATTTTTGGGGAGTTCATAATGTTATTACATTTTCGTCTTCTTTCATTCTTGAAAACGTTTCACTCTCTCCACGACACATTGTTAATATGCATATGGCTTTGTTAATGACACTAGAAACAGCAATTTGTGTTATCGGAGCAGATACGACTATAAGTTCATACACATGCACGTAGAATTCGCCTACTTCTACGACGTAGTCACGACTCGATGCGATAGCATTAACATTGATACGTCGCGGTTGTTTTCGCGGGAAAAAGGAAAAATTACGAACTGCGCAGAGGTGTGATGCACGAAAGAAAAATAGCGAGACTCTTGAGTAGCGGGCGATACGGATAAAAGCGATAAAGGTGACGCCTACTTTCGATCATTCTATCTCTTTTGCTCTCTTTCTCTTTCTCTTTTATTCTCAGTCTTATTAGTCTTATCCACTGATTATACATCAGACGTATTGATTACCGCATACTTCACGGGCTATCGCCCATTTTGGATTGGAATCGCAGACAGGATTGTCAGCAACTTTTGCAAAGCTTATTCGTTCGATAAATGGCTTACCAAACGAAAATGACAGAAGAAGAAGGAGTAGACTTATTTTTAATACCATTAAGATAATACGAGGTTACCGATAACGACGTTGTTTGCAAAGGGTCCGAAAAATTATTTCCAATTTCCCGCTCGATTTTCGGCAAGCGTATGATTTGGTCACGTGATTGATTATAGAATTAGAACAGTATGATCAAAGATAGATAAAAAAGGAATTGAAAGAAGAGCTTCGTTGTGAGTTCTCCTGGCGCCAACGAGTTATGTACTTGAAGTTATCGGCCGATGCAAGAATGGGAAAAGACAGTACATTGATAATTAAGTGCGAGCCTAGTTACGATGACGACTTGGTCGGGTATTTGGTTCTCGCGATAGCTCGTCCTACAGCATCGTTTATTCCGGTTAGCTGTAATTTCGTCACGGAAACCGCGCATGATTGAAGATGTTGATAAAAGTATTGCTCGGTAGTTAAAAGAAGTAAAACACGAAAAAAACAGGAAAGAGCGGTCGAAGGAATGTTCGCACCGTTAAGTCGATATCAAGGAAATGTTCGTAGAAAAACACGTTCTTGTATTCTTGGAAACCGAGCATTAACAATGAGATCAATCGGCTGGTCAAGTTTCTTAGCTAATGGCTCGATTTTTGTATTTACGTGTTCTTCCAAACATGTTCGTAACGATGCAAACATAATTAGCGAACATATGTATCTCGTTAAAGCCGGAAACAGTTAGTCAAGTTTGTAAGCAATTTTCCTTGAAAACTTTTCCTAAACATATTATTGTTTTAGATAAAATTGGTAATGAGGCAAACATCGTTTCCACATTATTTTGTTTTTTAGTTAACAACAAAACAAAACGTGTCGTTTTATCGGTAATATCGAAATACGGGTATACTTTTGACTTTCGTGGTACCTGATCAAATACGATCTATTCCGAATGATACCGAAGATCGAACATATGGAATATCGTATGTAAAAAATTTCGATATTCACAAAAAATTAATAACATCGTTCGAAATCATTCAACCGACGTAATTAATACACATAAAAAAATTTCAAAAATATCCCGGAAGACGATAAAGATCAGAAGCGTAACCACGGAACAATGAGAAAGAGGGAGCGAAGGAAGGAAGCATCATCGGGGACCTACAAACGAGCGAGACCGCAATTTGCCACGCCGCAGGAATCTCTAATATTGAAATTCCAAGATTCCCTAGGGAGTAGGGGAACCCGTAATAAAGTTTTCTGCAAAAAAAGTAAGGGAATATCAAGAATTATCGATCGTTTACTTCACCAATCGGGATTCGTTGACATTATAACGCGATCGTCGTCGACATGTTTACATAATCGGTGCAACGATGAAGGGAATAGTACGAAGCCGGTATAAGCTTCTTCGTTCGATACTAAATATTGTAACTAGATCGAGAGATAACGAATCGTAGATTTTTATCGCTCCAGTTACGTAGAGTACGTCCGTGCTTTGAAATATCAATCTATGCGTTCGATACCCGCGTACTATATATATATGTTTACATACATATGTAAATAAACTTATATATAATTCGATACATGTTCGATACATGATCGTATATATATAGTCCGCGTGAACATGTATCGAATATATATATACGTTTATACATGTGTATATCTATATACTCTTAGGAAATGCAAATTTACTCTCTGGAGGGTTGGAACGATATTGGCGTCAATTGGATCAACTACAGCAAATCATCATCAATTAAGGGAATATATAGCATACGAGGGTTCCAAAAATTATACTTGTTCGATATCTATCGAATCGTTCGATCTCATTTCTCGCGCCATTACGATTTTTCAACCGGTAAAAAGTGTATCGATAAAAAGAAGGTGGAAGGAGGGGTGGAGAGACAGAGAGAGTAAAAGAAAAACGTGATCTAGTTTTAAGACCACCGCTTGTTCGACGAGCCGTAGAAAGCGACCGATTTAAGATACCACGATTTAAAAGGCACACACGGAATGGTAAGAGTAAGCGCAAGGAGTATATGGAGAAAAGAGGGGGAAGGAAAAAGAGAGAGAGAGGAGCGAACGATGTAGCAAGGCTGGGGAATTTTATGATACATTCACTTCGTATCTTCGCGGAGCGTGCGTGTCTCTCCCTTTCCCTCCAATGCTTTTCCAATGTTTACGTCAGATACGACACTGACACGTCCGTTTTGAACGTAATTCATTATCTTAAAGAAAATCGCACTCTTGCTTCTTTTTTTTCCAACTCTGTAGCCGTATCTCACTCACGTCCGTTCGTTTAACAAAGTTTCGAAAGAAACCAAACTCCTCTGAGATGAACTTAATCTCTTCGACCCTTTCTCTAGACCATAGACTATCGACAGAATATCTGCATTATATATATATATTTTCGTAGGAACGCTAGAATTCGGAAGACGATGCATCGATCGGGTACACGTGTCTGAAAATGCGTATGTCCCAGCTTGGATAACAACGATTCCATATGCATCGGTTCGTAGAAGCTGATCGCGAACTTGCCTGATGAATCTCCTTCGAATTCTTCGGAAAGTCATTGATGGTATTACGTGACACTGGCGAAGACAGCGCAAAGCATCGTGTTACGAAATAAATTCTGCACGGATGGCGACGAGTAACAGAGAGAGAAAGATAGAGAACAAGAAAGAGAAAAGGCCGAAATCACGTACGTTCATTGATACCCGACGAAAAGATTGTAGTTTGCA
This sequence comes from Ancistrocerus nigricornis, assembly GCA_916049575.1. Classification (NCBI taxonomy): domain Eukaryota; kingdom Metazoa; phylum Arthropoda; class Insecta; order Hymenoptera; family Vespidae; genus Ancistrocerus; species Ancistrocerus nigricornis. The sequence goes on along the minus strand of OU696669.1, from coordinate 9,281,917 downwards.
GTACTCACCTTCCGTTTTAAAAACGATTGGAGGTTAGAGCTCGTACACTCGTAAAATGCAGCAACTCGCGATGTTCGACTAGGACGATGTCTCCTGCTCGACCGTATCCTTTCGTGTCAGAATCGGATCTGCGAATTCGCGGGTAAGAGCGAGCTACTCGCTCTCATACGAGCACTCGCAGATCCGTTAACAAACTGCGGGCTGCTTTTACGCTCGACACCATCACCGTGAGCTCTGAAGGAAAGAGAAAGAGATAGGTGGACGGAATGACTTTAGACACGACGCGCACGGCGGCTTTAACCGCGAGCAAACACGTGATATTAGTAACTGATCGGGTGATTTCCCGATCTTTCGGTAGATGGGGCTGGTTAAAAATTCACCGCGGGTATTTTTCGTATCGATGATGCGATGCTTGTCAACTTTTTCTTTTTCTTTCGGTTTAGAACGATGCAGTCTTATTTTTGTTTTAATGTATCAACGATGTTTCGAAGCAATTACAATTTGATGTCATGATTTTTGAATAGAAAGAAAATGAAGGAAATGATAGAACATCAAAGATGTTATTCCTGTAAAATGGTACGAAGCGAAGTTAGCGTTACTTCGTTCCTACAGTTCGAATTCTCCATGACAACGGTTCAGATGGCACCACGTGACAGTTCGCATCGATTTTAGTTTACTCTTTCGTTCCGAAATGCACGTGGTGTCGCGACAGGCGCGCGATCGCTCGTGTTTATGATGTGCCGCTTAGTTTACAACGCGTATCGCGTATTCCAGTCGAAAAGTGTTAAATTATTAAGGAAAAAAAGACATAGATTATCGTAGTTCTTTATATTTGAGAACGTTCGTTATGTCTTTCATGCCATTATGGCCGAATCTACGACCAAGAGCAACGGATCCTTTATGGTTCGACGCTGACAGTCCCGTTGACGAGGAAAGTGAAGTAACTGCTTTGGAAGCGGAACACCAAGCATGGGTAAGTCCTTTTACTTGTCATTTATAAATCAAAATTGATAATTAACTTTTATATCAGAGGGAACACGTTCGTGTACAAGGGTACGACCACATACCGATTGGGAAGACCATCAGCGACGTAAGTTAACCTCACTTTTTACCGGACTTCGTATACCGACGTCAAAAAATATTTTTATCTTTATATTCTAATATTACGTAATTATCTTTTTATATTGATAGTAATAATACTTAAGGTTGTAAAACTTCGGAAGGCTTTGTTTAATTTACATGCACGGTCTTAGGGAAAAATTGCATTTATTTTGTTGTTTAAGCATTAAATTATCGAAGCTATCATATTTCTTCGAATTGTCAATTAAAACATCACTAAAGATATTAAACGTAATTAGTATAGTTTTTAAAATTAAGAATTACTATTCACGACGATTACCCGTTATCCGGAGAGTATGTATGGTCATCCTCCCGTAGGGGCATGTTACCGACTGTCGGACAGATCAGAGCAAGGCATACGAATTTTTGCATAATTCATCATTTATGTTTGCATAAGACGAAGAGAGAGAGGAAGGCGATAAGAACACTTATGAAATATTTGTTTATCATAATGGTGGCAATTATTTGCGCATGCAGTTCAGAGGCTCCGAGGAAGAGGAAGAAGAAGAAGAGGAGGAAGAGGGCGAAGGAGAGGAAGAAGAGGAGTCGGACACCCATGAAGAAGAGGAAGAAGAATTGGATGAAATAGAAATGGACGTTAGCTACTCTCATCAGCCGCAAAGATCTAGTCCAACGGATACAGTGACGGATCCTGTATCTATCAGAGTGGTCAACAGTGTCAATGCGCATACTCCTCGTTATTCTTAATTAAGATATTGCATTTCCTGCTTAACGCGCTCGATCGGCTCGCTTTTAACTCGTACGTGCCGTTTAATTCCTGTGTAGAAAGGGTAATCAACGCAATGAAATTATTTATCCTTCTGTCGTGCAGACCCGGATTTTATATTGATCGTAACTATCAATAAAACTTACGACATATGTAAGATTTATAAATTCATTTTTTCTCAATCTTATCATAATTTACACATAAACGCATATATCCATGAGTATCGAATCGCGTATTCGTTAACACGTAAGACGAAAAACTTTTCCATTTCCAGTATATTAAACCTACAAAAAAACGTGACAACTGCGTCGTTCGCGGTGGTAACAACGACCTTATAAGTATCGAGTAAGCGCCTTAGTTTCGAGCGATCAGCATTTCGGAGTTGAGTCGCGCTAGGTCAAGAACCCGTCCGATGAGACACATCATCGATGGTACGAAGCACGCATCGAAAAACCTCGTCCCCGTTACGACAAGGATCGACCCGATGATCTTGACTCCGGTGTCATTCGATTGTACGACGAACGAGTAAACAGTATTGTCTTTCGCAAATAGTATTCCCCTTTTCTCTCTTTTGTTCCTTAGCTTCAAAAGCACCGATTATCGGTGTAAGAACGACTAGTGGTAACGTTTGACATAGTCGACGAAAGCTTATATCGATACGTACCGGTATCGATCTTCTCGCGAAGTGCAACTCGCGTTCCGTTCTGCCCGATCGAAGGCAAGGGACCTACTCTCTCCCTTCCTTTTTCTCTCTTTTCCTCTCATCTTTCTCTCTGTCTTTCTTTCTTTCTTTCTCTCTCTCGCACGTCGTCTTCATCTTGCTCTTTGGAGAACGGGGCAAGTCGGTAACCCGCCTCGCTGGCAAAGGGCCGTGGAACCGCATCATGCTCGAGCGGGACACTCTCTGTACACTCCGTATACCCACCTATACTAGGTGTAAGTACACGCGAGAATGTATTATATAGCTATATACAGCGCCGGCTCTCTCGGCGTGTAACTGAAGTAAAGCCAGGTTGGTGCCCCCGCCAGGGTGAACGAACGGGTACGCTCAGGCAAAAGCGAACCCGTGTGCCTCCTCCACCTCCTCCTCTTCCCTCCGGGGAGCTTCTCTCCTCTACCAACGGCCTTCTCCTCCTCCCTCTCTTTTGCTTTATCCTCCTTCTCTCGCCCTCCTCCATGACTCCTTCTCGGCTCGGGCGATGTTCTTACCTGACGTCACGACGCAATCGTTGAGCCAAAAATCTTCATCCTTCTTTTTTTTTTTCTTCTCTCTTCTTCGTTCTTTCCTTTCTTTCCTATCGCTTTTTTTTAGAATTCTCAAAGGGAATCGAAATTTCGTGTCATATCGAGCGACAACGTAGCGAGGGGAGTCTCGAACGCAACGACGCGCGGATGGTTCGATCGCTCGACCGTTCGAGCATTCGACGTTGCGTTACCTGTAATCCGCGTTAAAAGGCTTAATTTGAATTATTAATACAACGATGCACGCCCAATCCGTACGATCGTGACGCCCGGCTACGAGTTCGGAGGAGAATCGATCTTATTGTCTCTTACGGTCTTTCGCTTCTCATCGTGAACGATCACGAAGAAGAAGAAGAAAGAGAGAGAGAGTTGCAATCTTTTCGGTTCGTAGGTACTTTACCAAGTACATACCGTGCCCACGTACCGTACCTACATACGTGGCTACACTTTTCAACGGCGCGTATAAATCTTGGGATTTGTGACTCGCGATATTTCGCAGATAGGAATACCATCTGGATTTATGAATTAATACCGGTCATACTGGACTCATAAATCTTGGCATTTGAGTAGATGGAATCGTCCAGGAGGATAATCTCGAGGTATCGTGATTTCTATTCGTAGCTCGTGGCTGGATAACGACGATGATCGCCCAAAGAAACTTGCTGAGAATGAGAGAGAGAGAAAAGTTCGATCTTGTCTACTCGTTAAACGGATCGACTTCGATCTCGACGTTTACGCCTTCCTGTATATCTATCTACGACTATTAAAAATTATTCTCCACCAAGAATCGTCGTATCTATATAAAACACGCACGCATGCGCTTATATTCTCTCTCTTTCTCACGCACTCATACAAACTTATGTACTTAAACTCTCTCGTACGAATTCTGATCACCGCACGTCGCGTTTAATGCCGCGATCGCGCGTTCTATCCTCTAACGAGGCATAAACTAGATAATTTCGATATATCGCGTCGTGATTCATGCCCGCGCTAAACGTCTACTTGACCTACTAGCCTAGATGTAGGTTGGCCCGATCTCTTATCCAAGGTCCACGAGCAATACCCTTCTTTTTTTGCTCATTCATCGGGCGCTCTCACGGCAGCGAGCGAGCGCGCGCGCGATGCCCGGCTCTCTGGGCACTTTTTACGACGGATCGAGTTTACGAAGAAAGATAATCGGCAATCAATGTCGGTTCGCGTTCTCGCCTTCGAGACAACAACGAGGAGTGGGTGAATCGTTGGTAACGTCTATCGGCAAGAATACGGGATTGGAAACGAACTTAACCAACGTATTACCTAATTTCAAATTTCGCGGGTATTGAAAACATAAAATACAAAATTCAGTTAATCATAATTCCCAAAAGAAATTGACTCGTTTTCAAGACATAATTCAAACGTGAACTAAGCCCGCGCGATATAACGCGTTACTGCGCATGCGCGAGCATGTATCGTCCACCAACGATGATTATAAAAGTATTTCTCATGAAAGAAAAGCAACATCTGGCTCTCGCTAACCAAAAACGTCTCGCGAACAAAATTTCGCCGTATGGGTTTGCGACCAGGCACGTCTATATACACCGAAACGAGAATACACGGAGAGACACTCGGTAAGAAAAAGAGTGAGCGAGAAAGAGAAACGCAAAAATGGTGGAGGGGATAGAGAGATATGAAAAGGAAAAGAGTCGACGAGATATCGTCCGAAGGGAAGAGAAAAAGAAAGAAGAGAGAGAGAAAGAGACGATGAACGGTACACAGGAGAAGGAGAAGCAAGATCGTGGCGAAGAGTTTCGCGAGGCTCGCGCGCGCGTGTTCGAACGACCGAGCGAGCGGTGTAGAGGAGTGGGAGAGAGCTTTCGCGGCGGTTCGGCGCGCGAGGAGGAGCGCGGCAAGCGACTCGGAAAGGGTCGGGGAGGAGGAGAAGAGGGTGACGAAGGCAGCCGAACGCCGCGAGTAGGAAGAGCGACACTAGGCGAGAAGGCCAGGGGACTTGGTGAGTTCTCGGCTCAGTCGGACGCGCGATTACAAGCAGCACAGAGCATATAGACGAGAGAGAGAGACACGGGCAACGTGGGTTCTCCCTCTCTCTCTCTCTCCCTCTTCTCGTAGCCCGAAAGTGTTTTCGATCGCGACGACCACGTGCCGCCGGCTCCGAGTAGCTCTCTCTCTCTTTCTCTTTTGCTTGCTTTCTTTCTCGCTCACGTACACCTATACCAGTGTGTACGTATACATGTATACCATCTCCCACATACCTACTCGCTCGCTCGACTCGCGATAGGACTCCGAACGGATTTCGAATTCACATTCGCGCGCTCGCCCGTCAGGGACGAACTGTGTGCTCCACGCGATTTCGCGTATATCTTACGTTTACTCGACTTCTTTTCGGCATTTTTTTGTTATTCTTTTTTCTATAACACGATACGCTAACCACTCTTCACCCTTGGTCCGTTATCATCTTCTCGTACTACTTCCTTACCTTCTTCCTCCTCCTTCGACTACCCACTACTACTTCTCCCTTGACCGCTGAATGCGCAACGGTGGACAACGGTACTGTGATTAGACGAGAGGGATAGAAGAAAAAGAGAACATGTATCCCTGCGAGAGGGCGGTGCGCGTTGCAGTGTGTGGGTGGTTTGTCAGTTGGTGACTCCGTGCTACCGTACTACCGATAATCAGCCGTGAGGGACACCGATAGGAAGGAAGAAAATCGTTCGACCTCGAGGAACTTAGGATAAAAGAAGAGAGAAAGGGGAAGGAAAAAAGGGAGAGATTTTTCCCGAGGAGTGACCTTTTCGAATGTTGCAAAGCTATTCTTCTCGTCGATCGGTGAGTACGGATATAAAGAGAACATTTTTTTCGGTTATAGTTTTCAAAGTTTTCTTTTCTATCTTCGCGGTATTTAGATAAGCGTGTCGTTTGTTAGAAATCTCAGGAGGAAATTATGTCGAGAATATGATTGCTTTGACGGATCTAAAGATTCTTCTTAACGGAGCTTCGTACTTGTTTGTATATTATGCGTGTGTCGCGACGCGTACCAAGGGACAGTGGATAATGTTACAGGGAGGTGGATCGACTTCGGTTCTTCGTAGAGAAGAGAGGGAAAGGAAGTTAGGGCACTAACCGTGTACGGATTATGATATTGGGTTTCCCTTACGGTTTCTTAGATTCGCCGTTTGGAATTTATTTCGAGCGGAAAACGTCGAGGAAGGAAGGAGCCGTCGTCGTGTGTCTTTTTATGCGAATTCGGTGAAACCGAGGGTGAAGGGAACGGGGTGGTGGGAAAGAGAGAGAGAGAGAGAAAGATCGTTGACCCTGCGAATTGAAACCGACTAGAACGCGTCGTGTGTGCGTCGAAAGTTGTAACGAGAAACGCGAAAAGTTTTTCTTTTTCCCCCCGTACGTTCTCCTTCTCGATTATTCTCGATCGATCTTAACGCCCGAGCGAGTCGACCGTCTATGGTACACCGGTATCCGAAAATAAGGGTTTTCGCGCCATTTCGGTACTTTCGGAGTCACGTGACCGCTCGTAACAAAATTAGCGCGCTTTTCGAAGGTAAAGTTTGCATTTGTTGGAAAGTTTTCATTCGTATCGACCATTTACATCTTTTTTTCACATCTTCTCGATATTTACCGATTCCACGTAATGTCGTAATACACGGGAAAAGACGGTACACGGATGACGCGTCGCGCGAGAGAAAGTCGCGTCGAAATCAAAGCACTTTTACGTTCGCGAGTCGACGAGTGCCGTTAAAAACGAGGAAGAGACGCGTCCTTCTCTTCTTCGTAAACGAAACAGAAAGAAAAAAGTTAAATCTCGAGTCATTGTATTCTATAGTATCGACCAAGTTCGTCATTTCAAATATACATGTATAAATATCTTCCACTGGAAAAGAGAACAAGAATTTGTCAGAAATCATCTTGACCTTTTTACCGTAGAAACAATTTTCACTAGAACATCTTCCGCGTCCCTTATGATTCACGATTTCTTTAGATCTCTCGAAAGGGTCTTGGAAAAAAAAAAAATAATAATAAAACCTTACAGAAAAGTTGAACGTTCCTCGCGAACGAGACCCGACAATTCCGACGACTCTGCATTTTCGTATTCGGAGCAAAGTAGAAACGAAGCCTTCGGAAGAAAGAGCGCAGCTCGGTCCGCGTGGTAGCGAGGGGTGTGGGGTGTTAGAGGTTATGGAGTAATGGAGGAGGGGAAAGACAGGGTTCGAAGTTTTTCCACGTTATCGGATAAAAGGTGCCGCGAGAGCACGGCGGCGAGGGTTATTGAGCATTGTTGGGTCCAGGTTGCGATAGAACGAGCGAGTGGGTAATGCTGTACTGTTTGCGCCGGCCCTGCGGGGTCTCTGACCGCCCGTCCGCGCCTCTCAACTCGACTTGCTTGTCCACGCTGTGCGGCCTACCTACGGCTTATGGCTAAAGTCCCTGTCTTTCTTACTCTCTCCCTCTCTTTCTCTCTTTCATTTTTCTTCTCCCTCCCACGTTTCTCGATGCTCTGAAAATTTCGTAAAAAAAAAAAAGTAACCGCGATGAGGCCCCCGAAGACTCGCTCGTTAATCCTCGTCGAAAAATTTCGCTTATCGAAGCTCGTTTCGCCTTGCCGACACAACGACGACGATCGACGCCGTTCGAGAATATCGTCCAACCATGTGAAAGGAACGTTCTCGCGAACTTCTCCAAATGGGAAATTCGCAAACGAAGAGTTTAAGCTTATCGCTGGCATAGAGACACGTGTCCCTCCGTTAAAAGATCGTGCCATTAAAAAACCTCGCGGGCTTTATCGATCACGCGTCGCGTTTAAAACCTTCGCTACGTATATTTTTTCATTACCTATCGTTCGCTTCGTGCGACGACTTTGACGTTAGAACTTCGAACCGTTCGCGAGCCACGATTGTTTTAATCTTTCTTCGACATCGCGAGCATACGACATTTTTTTACGCTTCCCGTGACACCTACCTCGTTGGTTGGGTTCTTTCACGAAAAAGAACGACCGTTCTGCGGTCGCGAGACTCGATAAGGCGGAAAATCGTTCGAACGCGTCGGTACGTGGGACACGATTTCATCAGCTTGGTAGACGTACGTTTCATATAATTTCATGATCTCTTCGTTGACGATATATATTGATAACACTTATAATTCTAATAATAACGATCTTGCGTAAGGTATTACGTTTTTGGCTGGAATCGATACGTCATATTTCTCACGCAAAAATTGTTGCACGATCGTTTGTTATATGTTTTTTGTTTCGTTGTTTTATTTTTGTATAGCTACTCGGTTCGAGCGCATCTTTTTCGTAACTTCGTGCGCATTCCGATTGTTGCGAAGGCCCGACTTTTCTCTCTCTCGAAGGACGTTTCGAAGGCAAGATCGTTTCGTTATCTGTTTTATTTTTTGTCCGTGCAACGATTTACCAAATCTTTTTTTTCTTTTACGCAACGTCTACGTTTCGGGAGCGATCGGAGCGTCTCTAACGAATTTTCATATTTCGCGCCACGTAGCGTCCTCGCGTGCCAAAAAGAGAAGCATGCACACGTCCCTGGCTCGAAGAGAAAATTATTGCGAATGATATCGACGAATATCGTTACTGTGTTTTCTTTTTTAAGGTACTCACGTTATTGTCGCGACAGAGAGATAAGGAGAAAGAGAGGAAGAAAGTGTTATTTCAAAAGTTACGACTTTATCCCGCTCTCCTTTCTCTTTCTTTAACCTTTTTTTTTTTACCATTCGTCCATCCTTTCTTGCATAAATAAAAATAATTTCTCGCGTGCATACGGGGTCGCCGGCAGGAGATCATTGATTATCAGGACACGGCCGACCACTCCGTGGACCTTTCTACTCGTCCGATAATTCCTGGGCCGTTACTACTATTAGCCAGCCTCTGTCTTCTATTTCTCTCTCCTTCTATCTCCCGTTCTTTCTCTTCTACTATGGCCATACCTTCGGGTGAAAGAGTGCACTCGCGCGTGTTGGTGTGGGCGAAGAAGCGCGTGGGTGTGCGCTTTTCCGATGGGGACTCCGGAGTGGAAGATGATTGCGTGACAACAACAAAACTTTGATGTCGTTTATTTTCTCCTTCTCTCTGTTTTGAAAGTTACGTAATTTCTGAGTCACAAAAGTGATCTACTAATTACTCATTTCAATTCAATTTCTTCTTCTCTCAATATCCCTTGTTTTGAAGAATCTTAAGACTCGTTAAATTTCAAGCATTCTCTATAAAAATAAAAGAAAAACAGAGCAAAGTTTGCACTCAACTTGTGATATCTCGCGACAATTCAAATGACTAGAGTTAACACAGAAATAGAGATTTCTTCTTCTCTTAATTTTCTTTGCTTTGAAGAATCTTAAGACTCGTTAAATTTGAAGCATTCTCTATAAAAATAAAAGAAAAACGGAGCAAAGTTTGCACTCAACTGTGTGATATCTCGTGACAATTCAAATGACTAGAGTTAACACAGAAATAGGGAGGGTTGAAATAAAAGGGTAGAAGAACGAGGGGCGTTGGTAAGAGCGTATTAAGATCGGGGGTATCGTAACAGGACGTAGCGTTAGACGAGACTTTATAGACACCCGGTATTTTGCGGTGTAACGCGCGCACGTGCACCGCGTTGCAGGCCGTGTACGTGAACGAACCAACACACCGAGGTGGCCGGTGAACCGAGCATTATAGTGCCCTGCAAGAAACGTCGGGCTGGTGCATTGACCGCGGTTGACCACACGTCATCGAATGAGTGACGTCACACGGAGTTTATTGCACGAAAGCTACGTCACGCTTCGTTGCGCCACGAAGAAGAAGAACGCCGTACCGAAACTAGTCGAATCCATCGCTTTTTCTATCCCACTCGCGGACTCTTTTCTCTCTTTCTCCGTTTTAACGAGACAAGCATGTTGCACGGTAGATATACTCGCGTGCCGAGCGTAAATCCGAATAAGCTAAATTTAATCGTATCTTTCCTTCTTGAATCTCTCTCTCTCGAGAAAACTTTGAGTGGAAAAATAAGCGACGGACACGCTTATTCGCCTTCCCGAATAGATTTTTTCTTTCCCGAGCTGCGCGCGCGGCTACGCGCGAAAGAGAGTGAGAAGGAGGGGGTGCAGACTCCGATTCATCACGGTCCACCGCGGGCTATGCCCATGAATAAGTTAACGAAGAGGCGTGGGAGGACCAAGATTTTCCTACGACGACTATGCGCAAGAGCGGTCTACCTGCGAGCATAATAGCTTGGTTATACATAGAGCGCTAGAGAAAGAGTGAGAGAGTGTGAGAGAGAGAGAGAAGGAGAAAGAAAGATAGACAAACGGGAGGAAAGAGAGAGAGACATGGCTTGTACCTTAGCAAAGTGTAAGTGCCGGGCGAGTTCGTTCCCTCGAACGAGTAAATCAAGTCGCTGGTCCGCGAAGAGCCTGAATGCCTCGTGCTCAACAGAGAGACAGAGAGAGAGAGAAGAAAGAATCACGCCAAGAATGGTCCGACATTTTTCTAAAAACTCCGTACTCTCTCGACTCTCCGTGTTTCTTCGTTAGACCACTCGATTTATCACGAATCAACCCGATAGGTATCGGCACGACTCAAAGAAACTCTTGAGAAAGATAAACTGTCTATGATATTACTTACGTTCTTTGGAATTTCCGGGAAAATTATCAAAAATCCCAAACTTATCTCTTAACAAAAGTATCTACAAAACGTTAGATAACAGGTAATGATAGCAACGAGGAAAAAGGATAGGGCCCAGTTACGGCCCTGAGGTAGCCTCTCTTGGTGCTGCTGGACGAGTACACTCGGTTCTTCGGTATAGGGGGACCGTTTAAACGATTGCATCGTTCTTGGTGTGCAAGGAGGCAGCGCTCGCGCGCACGGAGCTACGAGAAAGTATCCGGCAACTTTCTCCGCTGGGTTTAGTTTGCACCACGGGTCACCAAGCACGGACATTAAGAGCGAACGAATGCGCTCTTGTCTGCCGCGAGCGACGTGCACACGACGACGAGAGAGTCGAATGGGCTTTCTGCATTCTGCAAATACGTATACCGCGTATGTTTCTATATATATATAGAAAGAGAGACATATGCAGAGACATATGTATTTATGTAGGTATATATAAGAACAAGTAAACGCACATGCGAACGGACAGGGCCACGATAAACATCTTGGAACTGGATTCGATAGAAACGAACGAAAGAACTTGCCGTGTGCCAAGAATTTTGAAGTCCCGCGCGAATTCAACCGGACGATTATCCTTGTTTTATGGAGGGAAAGTTTAGCGTTTGAAGGAAGGAGAAAGAAACAGATCGAACGTGGGTGTTCTCCCACCGTTATTATCTATTTTATCTACTCCTTTTGATTTTCTTCATTAACTTTTATCACATTACGGAAGAATGAAACACGTAGTGCCAATCGGTTGCATCGAACGAGCTGGCACTCTTCTAGCGAGAATGCCAAAAGCGAAGTTTCGTGTGGCCTAGAAATGTACGATTAGGTTAGGTAACCAACGGGCAGTGCCAAAAGTAGGTGCTTCGTGGCGTGGACATAATCTTTTTCGAATTTTGCACGAACTCGCGTGAGTTGCGTGCTTTTAGTGAGATCTAAAAAGGAAAAAAAAAAATGTTGCGCGACGCATCGTTCGGCTCGTTCGATCGATTTCGTTTAAAGTTCGTTGTCCCCTTCTCCTCTTTTCGTCGTTATACCGAGGCCGTGTATTCGTAATGGTGATCGTTAAGTGGAAGGTCGGCTAACGTTGTCCCGTATGAAATTTATCTCTCTCTCTCTCTCTCTTTCTTCCTTTCTTTCTTACCGAAGCACGCGAGCGAGTATTAGGCAATCGTCATAGCGGCTGACTTTAACATTGGCCCAAATATTGGCCAGTGGCCCCGTAAGTATTCGCGTTAAATCGACGAGTCGGTGGGAAGAGTGGGAGAAGATGGCCACACGGTAAGACGATAATGACTACGGCCTGCTAATAAGCAAAACGACGATGTCGTTGACTGTCGGTGGTCCGTTACCGATGATTGATATATCGGTATAAATGAGCGTAGGAGTGGAAGGATAGCATCGATTTTAAGCGTTGGACGCGATCGGTTTCTCCCAACATTTGTCGTCACTCGATGGAAGGTGAAAAGTGAGAGTACGCGTCCTTATGGACCTCGTTAAATTTCAAGGAATATTTGCCTAAACGAATTGGTCATACCGGAGCTGCGCGAATACGTATCCACGTTCCGTCATCGTCTTGACGTTTCACGTAATATTTAAAGAAGACGAGCTTCCTTCGGAGAGTATCGAAAGGGTAGAGAAAGACGATTTCGATCTCCTAACGTACCTACCTACGACGACGCGACGTGTCTTCTTCCCGCGCTTGGTAATAATAATAGGCCGCCTATAGACGGACTCTAGAGCGTAGTATTTTTATCAGGCACCCTGTCTATATTTAGATATCCTCGCGCGAAGAGACAAAACAGTCTCACGGCTTACTACTTTGCGTTTCCGATCGATCGGCACGGAGTTTGGTGGAGGTGTGACTTAGTTTACGGTATATTACGTGTGGAAAAGGAATTGGTAGATCTCGGATTGTTCAGAATTCGGTTAGTTAAGCTTGGAAATTAAAGTATGATAGAGCATGGATGGTTCGGATGCTTAGTAATTCAGAGATCACGATAATCCGAACGACTGATGCTGCTATCATTCGTTACCTATTAAATGATGGATACCTTAGGTTGACATACATCCGGACGATCAAGGCACTACTGTAAACGTATATTTATTACAAAGTGCGTTCTAAAAAAAAGAAACATGATAAGAGAAGATAATGAAATATAGAGTGTATAAGATAAAACATAAAATTACAAGATAATCTTACAGATAGTTTCTTTAAATGCTACCAAACGTGTGGTTGCCTCGAGTTGAAAATACTTTGTGTCTTGTTTTTGTTCCTATTTCACTAACAAATTAGTTCTATTATTCGTTCGATCATCGTTCTCACTCTCTATTTTCCGTATTTTGTCAATAAGCCAGGTGAAAAGCGAGAGTGTACGTGCATATGTAAGAGCTACGCATCACGTACGTGTACGTTCCATTCGACTTTTACGCGATAGAAAAAAGGGAGAGAGAGAGAAATATAAGACACTCGAAGTCGCTGCACTGCACATCGTGCGAAGCCTTACCGATCGGGGAACCGTAATAGAGGATTTTTTTGTTAACCTCGTTAAATTCACTGTGTTCTTCCAACTTCTTATATATATATACTACTTCGGTAATGGGGCAACGTCCCACGCAACGTTCGAACGTACATATACGAAGTATCGCGAAGCAATGGTGAAGAAAAGCACGAGCCAGCGAAGTGAAGCTCTTCGCGGCGAAGGAGGGAGAAAAGAGAGATGCATTTATTTATACGTTAGAATCCATTACTTCTTCCTCCTGGCGCATCCTGCAATAAGTTTTCGTATAAATGATCGCCCCCAAGAGTAAAGGAGGGATACGATCAGCGAGTAGGAAGAAGAATGGTGGGGGTGGACGTTACCGAATTTATGACTCCAAAGTAGTGGGAGAAAGAAAGAAAGATAGAAAGAAGGAGAGAGAGAGAGAGTGCAGTGAAAGTTTATTAAGCTTACTATAAACGCGACGCGATATATGTATATAAGTGCTGTCGGAATCTCCCTCTTTCTCTTTCGCACGCGTCCCGTTTGCACGCTAAAGATTTAATGCGAGTGCAAACTGCGCTATCAGGTCGCACGATTTTTCTTTATTCCGTTTCGTTGCTTTGAAACGTCGCGTCATAAGGAGTGACGGGGATGAGGCGATAAAAAACCTTTCTGTGTAACGAGCTTTGGAAATTTATCGCGAACGAATTTAAGTCACGGAAGAGAGAGCGTGTGTGTGAGAAGAGAAGAGAGAGAGAGATACAGCTGTTTACCACCAATGCGTTTCTTCGCCAGACGGAAATAAATCGATTCAACGGAGGCACGATTTACACATTTCTCTTTGGTATCTCTTTTATCTCTTAAATCGAAACGATACTTTGCCGATCGAGGTGAGAGGCAAGAATTTTAAAAATAGACGATGAGTGTCATCGGCACTGAAACATCATCGAGTTCACGCCGAATCACTCTCTCTCTTTTCTTTCGTACACTACAAGTTCAACTTCTTCTTAGTCGATCATTCGGGGCCCAAGCAAAAAGAATATATATATTTATGCTACGGCGATGCGTAAGCAAAGGCAGATCTCGGGCCTCTCCCGATTTGGGCGGGAGGCCTTCGTTCTACGCCCGCGGCAAAGTAGTGTCGCACTGCCGATTCGAATCATAGACATTCTTTGACGCTAGTGTACCTCGGTAAGAGAGGCGAAGGTCGAGGTCTCGATTTGGCAAACGGAAAGACCTCGACGCAACTTCTCCTTTCCATTTCGTTTCGAATGTATGTTGTAAACGTTTCAACGAACGAAAGGTGAAAGAAAACGATATATAGAAAATAGATAAGAAGATAAAATAGATAATTAAAAGAGTGAGAAGAGAGGCCCCGGAAGCGTTCGACGACCTCGTCCCTGTTGGGAAGTCGCGGAAAACGCGCGAAAGTCGCGTCGCGAGGCGTGTTACGCGCCTGCTCGTTCCTTCTCGTTATAACAGCCGGTTGTTCGGAAGAAAAGACTTGCACTTTCGTTAGAAAGTCTCGGAGAATCGGCTCCGCCATCCGTGGCGAGTTGCCCACCGTCGGGAAGAAGAGGGAGGAGGACGGTGAGCGTGGATTAGCTCGTCCGACCAAACACGGACCACTACTACTTGCCTTACCCTTAAGCCCTATCTCTCTCTCTTCTATATAGAGAGTCGCTCTTCGTAGAGCCAAGCGCGCGCGCGAGCGAACGTCGACCCGACAACGACGACGACCGCTACTACTACTATTACTAGCACTACACAACGAAGACCGCGAACGATAGTTCCACCTTTCTCCGAACGATCGATCGTATTTCGTTTATACACATGTTAGCAACGCTCGAGTCGAGAATCGAATGAAAATGCGATTTTCATTATAATTACTCCGTTGGAAACCTTCGAGGGGGCATTTAACGTACAGTGTTATTGTTAGATAAGTATGTATTACCTACAATAGAATGTGTTACTGGCACGATAATGATTGATAAGTCAAGCCATTCGATTAAAAGCAATTACGATCCGATCGGAACATATATCTACTTAGGTGTCCTCGATCGACCGTTTCACCGACAAACAATTTCGTAAAAATAGTGAAGGTTCGTTGAGGGATTTTCTTTCGCTACGCCACCGATCGATATAGGTGTGCTATTAAAAATGCAATAAAAAGTCGCTATCATCAATCGGTCCGTTTTGTTGTTCGCGTAGCGCATCGTGTATTGCAGATGATAAGCAGACGATCGCGTCATCGTATGTACGCGTTAGATAGGCGAGACTCGTAATCGTGAAAACATTTCTTCGGAGATCTTCTTCTCGAGTCTATTTGATTTATTAACGTAAGTGCCGATGCGGGTATATTTGACTTATTACACGAAATTGTATTTCAAATAAATTATTTTTAGAAATTATCTCGTCGTATTTGGAATAAAAGAAAATTAATTATTAAAGTTATATATAACCTCTTGAAAGATATAAAACAGATCGACTCTTTGGAAAATGGTTTAATCGTTTAAAAAAAATTAATAATAC
Organism: Ancistrocerus nigricornis; assembly: GCA_916049575.1. Lineage (NCBI taxonomy): Eukaryota > Metazoa > Arthropoda > Insecta > Hymenoptera > Vespidae > Ancistrocerus > Ancistrocerus nigricornis. The sequence goes on along the minus strand of OU696669.1, from coordinate 9,266,163 downwards.
TTAAAAATGTTCAAGTGGAAAAGCCTCTCTAAAGTTTTTTTTCTCTTCAAGATAAGAGTTCTCTCTTTGTTATCGGAACGAGCGACGAAGCGAGAAGAGTAAAAGGCGTCGAGCACGTTCCTCTCGTGCACCCTCCTGCGGACCCGTGCGGTAGACGCTCGATTCTCGAGCACACACACATACCTACATATAATACATAGCACATACGTCGCGTATGCTTCGGTCCAGCATCTCCACGGAATATGGAACGAATTACAGAGACTGCATTCCGCTCGATGCGAACTCGCGACGCGTGCTAGCGCGATGCAATTACTCGCTCGTACTTGGGTACTCGACCTTTGCTTTTTCGTTGATAATTTCTCATCTCCGACGTCAGCTTCGAATATAAAGAAGAAAAAGACAAAATTGAAACATGTGATAACGATCTTTTGGACATTATTGTTCCAAGAAAAATATATCCTACGAATTCCCAACGTTGTATGTGAGACGTATACATCAAAATCAACCTCTCTCTCTCTCTTTCGTAGACAAACGTCGCACGCACGATTCTCGATGCACGAGATCGAGAGCACACTGGCGGCCACTCGAAGATCATCTCGCGAGTACGCGAGCGCACACGTGCCAGCCTCTCGGTCGGAGAGTGTGTGTGACTCGGTGGCCGTGGCTATGGCCTTACGATACCCCCACCTCCTCGACGCACCGAATCCACGACGCGGCGTGTGTAAGCCTCCTACCTCCTCTCTTCCCTTACTCCTTCTCTTTCTCTCTTTCCCTCCTCTTTCCGTTTCTCTCTCTCTCTCGCGCGCCGCGTCTCGTGCACGCGCATAGACGAGCGGAGACGCCGTTAGGATATACATGCGCGGAAGAAAGAGGGAGAGTGAGCGAGAGGGAAGAGGAGGGAGAGTGGGAGGGTGTCGCGAGTGTGTCTAACCTAGGATAGTGGCGTTTAGTGGCGGCTAGGCTAGGCAAACCGAGACTCGCCGTTCGCGCGTTACGTTCGGTTCGCGCGCGCTTCTTCTTCTTATCCGTGAATTTTTGCGAGAGAAAAAAAAGAGGGAGAGACAGAAAATACAGATACAAGTATATAGTGCATTTAATATATACATATATTTATATAACTTTCTCTCTCTTTTCAAATTGATTAACATTTTCGTTACGTTTCATCCGATCGGGAAGATCGATGAAATTACTACTGGACCAAAAAAAAAAAATAGTGTTTTTTGTTAAGAAACTGTTCATAAGTAGTGCCTTTTTATCAGTGTTATTTTTTTCTACCGGACTATCAGCAGTGGGAGTGAATAGCAAAAAGAGAGATCGTTTCTCGTTCCCTTGGACTCAACGCGTATAAAAGCGTCCCGGGTTATACAAGACCACACGCAGGCGCGTCATTCATCGCCGCGATTTTTCGAAGAGGCCAAATTATTGTACGCGTGTCGCTCGATTTATTGCAACGACGAGAGGAGAAGAGAGAGAGACGAAGGTGGTGGTGTATGTGAAAAAGAAGGGGAAGTCCCGCGGTGAGTTCGCGCGTGCAACATTGTCGTTCGCGAGGCAGGGTGGGAAAGTGTTGTTTGTTTATTCGTACGGTGAACGAATCGAAACGTTTCGGACGGTTACACCTTGGGACAGAGAACACGAGGAAGGAGAAAGAGAAAAAAAAAAGAATCAAAGAAAGGAATCGTTCGTGGTGGAGTGAGTGCGGAAGCTACACGACAAGTGCAATCCGTCCTGGTGAACGCGTGTGCGAGCGCTCACGCCATTTTTTACTTTCTTTTTCAACGTCGTTCGTTGTGTGAGAGAGAAGGAGAGAGAAAACAGGTGCAAGGGGAAGGTTTTATCTTCGAACGGATCGAAATACTAGGTAAGACATAGATACTTCATTTTATTCGCTTCTAAAAAGATCCTAGGGAAAGATCAACGGGGTGTTTCTTAGAGAATCGCGTTTCTAATGAATAATCTAACGAGAAACGTCGATTTTATGTTGCCATGAGCATACTCGAGCTACCTCGAAGTGATTACCTAATAGAATCCTTTCTTCGGGAGAAAATGAAACTCGTTAAGTGGTGAAGGTGTGCGTTCGTGCGCGCGCGCGCTGAGCTACCGCCGGTGAAAATAAACGACTAGGCGGTAATCGCATACGATCGAGGAAGTGATCACGCATTATAGTTCGGTGCACCGCAAGGTATAGACTTACGAAAAAATTCTTAACTTGTATACTGCGCTATCCCTCTCTTTCTTTTCACGCGTAATCGGTCTTAAGGTGTTCCGAGTTTAAATTTGATCGATCTTTCGCGCGCCTCTCTTCCTACGTAGATCCTTTCGATTTTATGATAGGTTTATGATAGGAATAATCGATTTATTAATTGAATAAAATCTTTTAATTCATTAAGAAGCTTTAATGTAAGCTGAAACTTGATAATTAAACACCTATCTTTAATGATAAAAGATCATTTACCGTAGGATGAAAATTCATTTGTAGAGAGTGACGAAGTAGTGATTCGATGTACACTTAGAAAAGATCGACTCTTATTCTTTATAATTATTTTCAATGTACTAATAGTTGTCCATCCAAACTTTTATTTTGTACAAGATTACTTTTGCATGAGAAAGAGATCATTTTTTAACGGATTTTTAATAACTCGTTTGAACGAAGCGTGCTTTTTTCAGTAAATTTCTCTCTCTGTATTTCCGTGATTCGTCGGCAGTGCACTTAGCAAGCTCGCGATCGTCGGGGAACGCATAGGAGCTAGGATAAATGTGTTCTCCTCGGTCTTGCGTGCACGTACGGGCGAAAATAAGACGCACAAACTATATTTTGTACACGTATTTTCAGCCTAGGCCAACCTTCGGGTACCGAAATTGCACGATTCTCTCTCCCTACATCCCCTCCCCCGTCTCTTTCTCTCGCTACGCCTTCGGGCCGTTTCTCACCCAACTTTGGCCTGTACGTAAAATCACCTTTTAATACGAAGCTCTCCTTGTCTCAGGAGGATTCTGCATATATTTGTTTGCTTCTACGAAAAGTCATCATCGTTTAATAGTTAATGAGGACCTTGAATCTGTTGAAACGTTTAATCTTCCAGGCAAAAAGCGAGAGAACGAGAAAGAAAAGTAAAAAAAAAAAATTTATATAGTGCTCAAGGACCACAGAGATTATATAGTTAATAAAGACTATATCAAGCCATAAATTACAAAGATTGTCGAGCTAGGATACTAATAAAATTATTACAGAATAATTACAGCCGTGATAAAGATCCATGCGTTTCTCTAAAAAAAAACTTTCTAATTCTCGATCGAATCGTCACAAAGATCGATATATTTCCGTCTTCTCGTATTATTCTTTTCCACATAAGAGTTATACAGTTATTAAATAGTGAAGAATAAAATGTGAATGCGCGAACTTCGTCCGTCTCTTTCCTCTGCCTCTTATTCATCGGCGACCGGTTACGTGGCGACCTTCGCAGCGCTCAGGGCCGAGGGCCAAAACCGTCCGTGGTGTGTGCGTGTGTGTTTAGTATTGCGTTGGTATACGTTCAATAAATATCTCGATGGCGCGCTATAAGGGCCCCGTAGCCTCGCGCCCCATATATACAGCACGAACGTCCCTGACGCGCGAACGTAGCGCCGGCAACACCACGTGGAGTCCCGCGTGCGTCTGTCTCTCGTTAACTTCTTTTTCCACTTCATCATCATCCTCATACTTTTTTCTCCTTCCCGTCTTCGTTCATAATCGCCCAACTAGAACTTCCTGTTCCCCGGAAAGAGTCGTTGCCACGCACACGACCGAAAGAAAAATATAAGAAGCTTGCCTTCCCGTTGTTAACCCGACGCGCGCGCGTACATAAAGGTTTCGATACGATAGTTATGTTAATGAGAAAGCTGATACGGCTGAAAAGAAAGAAAAAAAAAAAGTTTCCTCAAAAAAACCTAACCTCCACGGTGATATGTAAATATAAGTTTAGTTAATTGTCGCAACGTTTCTTGCACTTGACATTTTCATGATTAATATCGCATGTATCCCATCGTACGTTAACGAACGTTAATTAACGTGGCACGCGTCGCGTCGTTCTTATAGAACTAAAAGGAAGAATGAAAAATACTGTCGCGTGATTGGTCGTAGAAAGATCATTCAGGATCAGAGTAATGTTATTACGTCAGTGATTACGCGTCAGATAATCGGTCCAACGAAAGAAAAAAAAATCTCAAACGTCTCTCTTTCCTCCCCATTTCCGAATAATCTCGATCGGACTTTCGATATCATCGGTGTGTAGTAAGGACGAGTTTTTGGGGGAACCTTGAAGGTGGACGACTGGTTGGGTAAAAGTAAATGACCTTACGTCGAGAGGCTGAGCAAAAAAGCTCGTGGAACGGGCGGGCACGCGTGCGCACGCTAATACTAACATATATCTATTCGAGCATACACGGATAAACATCAATGCTCGTGTGACCTATCCTCGGTTGGGTCTATGAACCCAAATTGGGCCAGGGCCTTGACTCTCGTATTCGCGAGAGAGCCCGATCGGGGTCCTCTCTCTATCTCTCTTTTACACACGCTCGTCGTCATCGTTCCCCTTCCACTTCTCCTCTCTATGGACCTTTCCAAACGCGATGGCCCCAACCGTGGCGAGTGAGCAACGACGACGACCTTCGGAGTGTCGCGAGACCGTAGTGCCGCTTACTAGAGTCAACGCTACTAAAAAGCCGGCTTCGCGAGGAGAGGGTGTCCCTCCAACGGCTTGCCCTGCAACGCCGTACCGTGACGCAATCACGAGAGTGTGCTCGCCCTGCGTAGGTCGCCTCCGGGGACCATGGAAAATACGGTCATGGTCAGGGACGTTACAGCAAGTTTGTAACTCTCTTTCTCTCTCTCTTTTTTAAAGACTTCTTTGATCTTGACGTCGATTCCAACTAGGATCGGTTCGTAAGGCTAAATTAGTGTGTCAATGTATATTATAGCGTGGCACAACTTATTTCTTGTGATAGTAATTGTTCTTTTTAACCCGTTACATTTAATTTTCATTATTATGTATAGACGAAATAAAGATGATTTCTTTAGGATTATATTTGGTTTTTGAACACAGTTGTACATACTCGAAAAATTGAGCTCGGTTAGAGAGAAAGAGCGGAGGATACGTAAAAGGCGATCGACTATCGCGTGCATTGTGGCGGCGGCGGTAGTGGCAAGCAGGCAAATTTACGGTCAAGTTCGGTGACAGGTTACGAGGTCGTTCGAAATATAGGTCGTCGTACAGAACGCGCAGTCGCTCTTCGTAGCTCTTACCCTCATCGAGCGCGATACTCTACGATTTGCATAGCTAGCTTGCAGCTATCAATCATCTCTATTTGCTGCATTGTTGTGTATGCCGGATATGCTCGAAGTAGTGCAAGTTCGGTTAGGTAGTAGACCGATACGGATTTTTAAAATATTGAACGTCGTGCTTCGTCATGGCCCTGCGACAAGGACAATTTTGCAACTTAGCAATCTCGTTTATCTTTCTTCTCTCTATATTTTTGTTTTTATTTTTCTTTCTTTTCTTTTTTGTCGTAATCCAAAGTTTACGGCGGTTAACTCATTTCAAGGCGCAAGGATAACGCTGAATCAAATGTTATTGTTGCCGGCGATTAAACAATTACTCGCCAGCTGCGAAGCCAGCGTAGACCTTGGAACCGTTTACCTTCGAAACGCGCGCCGTTACCATATTGCACGTTTCGTTCGCACGTTTTGTTAACAGCGAACTCCAGCGAGTCGATTGCTTTCGAGTATGAAATTTTGTTACGGGTTCTTTTTTTACATTTTGAAGAATCGTTTCTTGGGATTCTTAGAAAGAAACGGAAGCGTACAACTGGAAATGCATACTTGTGAATGACAAAACATGCAAATAATGTTCGCTACTATTTATATACTTAAATGTGTTGCAACTTTGATGTATATACGTTCGAGGTACTTCATCATCGCGTACGTAAACTTCGGATAGTAATTTCTTTTTTTTTTAACAATCGATACGCGTAACCGCGCGAGACCTCCCTTCTTAGAAGACTTATGTTTCTCATAGATTAATTAGGTTAAAAATGATTAAGTCAATCTTCCCATCGATCGATCGCCCTTGATCCAAATCCTGAAGGAACAAAATTGTTTATTTCGATGAGCACAGTTACGAGACACACTTCATAAATTTTTGACGTTCCTCGAATCTTTGTTTCTCTTTCTCTTACCTTCGAACACGATCTCAAGTTTAGATTTCGAAAGTACGCCTCGCATCCTCGAAGTGCCTACGCGCGTACCCGTATTCAACATTGTTAACTGCACGCGGCGAAACTTTATCGTCCGTGACTAATAAATCGGATCCTTTGGAGAACGCGGAATTAATTAATTATCCATGTATTGTTTAATATGATGGATCAGTCATCTTCTTTTTTTTTTCCTTTTATAAAACGCTGCTTTGTAATGCGACCGGTGCCTAAATCATTTTCTTTTTACGCCGATGCTTCGCTGACGTAACGAGTTTGTGCAACGTCGCAGAACTATTTCTCGAAAAAGAAATTTGCAGTTTTAAATTATAGATACGTTTCTTTCATTTTAATAATGATTCATCTTAACGATTCTCAAAAATTATCATTTCTTTATGAGATATCACCAATTCGTATTATTAATGTGAAATTAAATAATTTCACTTTAGTTTTGGAACGACTTGAAAAAACGCCGATTAGCAATTTAATACAATTTCAATTAGATTCCATCGAAAAATTTATTAATAACTTCCCACCAATTCGTATAAAGTATTTTCTAATGTTGTATCGTATCGCACAAGAGAGCTTAATGTAATCAATTTACGATTGATAATTTTATTCTAAGTAAACCATCGAGTTGGCACTTGTAACAAACAGACTTAAACTATACATATTATAGTTTCAGTTATCGGTTAAAATACTTTTCCAAAGTATTTATTTTGTTTTCGAGGGATAGGAAAAATTTCGTCGCGATAAAGTAACATAGTTATTACATAAATTATAGTTTAATAACAAGTGCGTACTTCTTTTCCATTTCTACCTTAATGACATCGTCTATGCATGTTTGTTTTTGTCATTTTAAAAAGAAGCCTAACTATTTTGGGTATTTAACTCGTATGCGCGCATATTATTTTGCGATATACCCTCACTCTCTCTAAGAACAATTTTCGTTCGCGATTATCGCGGATGCGGGCGTTACAAATTATCGATTTTTATTCTTCTCTTCGACGGCATCGTTGACACGTCGAGTGTTACTTTCACAAAAGGGAGAGGTGTCGAGGTTATGTATACAATCGTGTTATCAAATAATGTTAATATCATACGTTGTTTAAAACAACATTGCCAAACATTTTTCGTACATTCAACGTCAAACGATAAATAATCGCGACTACGGTACTCATCGAATTATTAGACGCTAAAAGAAAGAAGGAATTTTTTAAATCAAAGGAAAGTCGATTTCTTCGTCTTCTAAATATTTTTTGCAACGATGCAACATCGGTATGTTTCTCTTCTTATTAGTGTTTTAATTACGGAACGCGCGTATTTGCAAGGACGAACGACGACGACGATGGGTGACGTCAACGACCTTCGACTCTTTCTTCATCGAACCTCCGCGTGTGTCCTAAACGTTATCCTCGTTTGAAAGGAAAGAAAAAGAGAGATCGTATGTTTAAAAAGAGATACAAAAAGGACGAACAAAGGGTGGCATCAAAAACAACGATGGAATTCCTCTATGTATTATTCTACTTATTATTCTCGATTGTCACGCAGTCAGCAGCCTACGAGATCGTAGAACGCGTTTCTGTGGCCGAGCATCCACCGTTATTATCGAAGTCCATCGAACGCATTGAAAAGTGACCGTCGCCTTCAAGGAAGTTCTCTTTTGCCGATGCGAGCGCGAGTATGCTAGCTTATTCTCGTATTCCTTCGTTTCTTCTTTCTCTCTCAATACCATAGCGTATCTAAAAGAGTAACGCGATGACGAGGCATCGTAAATCGAAGCAAATCGCGAGAGAAACGTACCTACGTTCGAGTGGACGAAACAAGCACGAATATTCCACCCTCTTGCAAGAACTTCCGTTTGGGGGTAAACGTTAAGGAACGTTAACCCTTTTAGTACCAAGCGAAAAACAGGACGTATTTAACCCCTTCCCGTACCATTTAGCTCGACGAAACTCATCCCTGATGCTCAAGAACGGTCACAATACGAGCCGAAGCGTATATGTATTATTTATTATATTATAATCATAATAAAGAAAAAATCATAATAAGTATCATATTTTGTAATAAATGGCCCGACTATCTGTTCACGAGCCTGGCTCGTCATATTAATTTTTGGCCTTCATCACGAGTCAGACTCGTTAAAGCACGGGAAGGGGTTAACGAATTTATTAAGGTTCTGGCTCTTAGGGTTTAGGAGGGTTTTTTTTTGTTTACCAAACTAAAACTGATATTTAAAAAATTAAAAATGCAGCGTATTACAGAAGAAAGGGAGAATAATGTAACCCGGTTATAACATTTTATAAATTTATTTTTAAGGCGCCATCGCATACGCAACGGTATATCGTTGTCCGGTACTAAAAGGGTTAAACGTCTCCGTTAGAACTGTCCAAGTTAAGTCCCTCGATAAGTTTCCAAGGAGGAGGATCCATTTCGTTACTCGTCACGCGTCCTTGGCTATGTTTTGAGAGTAATACAAACGAGTGAGCTTTTCATGCCAGCGTTGCATTTGTTGAAGAAAAGCGTGTTTCCTTCGTGTAAGACGTGACACTGGAGGAAAAGCAAGTGGAGGATAAAGAGGGAAGACGGAGAACGTCGAGAAAGGTAGCTCTGGTTCGTTCGAGTTTGTTACCGAGCGCGCAGGAACACTTGAGATTCATTCGTCACACGAACCATTTCCACGAAGGGGGAAACGCCGTCCCGCGAAAGACAAAAAGCAGTTGAAGGTTTTTCCAGGGCCGTGGGTTTGGAAACAGATGTCGACGTGTGTTCTCTTCTCCTCCTCCCCCAATCTTTTTCCTCGTTCGATCGAAACGTATGTATACGTACCAAAGAATACCATCGTCGATTTCACCAAAGTTTCGAGCTAATCGTAGCGTCTTCGTCTCCTTGAAAAGTCTCTCTCGACATCGATACACCTCGCTGGATTACGTGCTCGGCGAGTGACACGTAAAAAAGCTTACGGATATTTTTCGCTCGGTACCAACCACCGTTCAACTTTTCAAACGGCAAAGAACGTAAACCAGAACGAATGTTGTCGAGCAGCGAGGAAAAAGAGGAAGAATCGATCGAGTCGAATGAGGCATTAAAGAGAGAAAGAGAGGTGGAAGAACGGGAATAGTTTTCGATTCTTCTTCTTTTTCTATCTCTTCTACCGCAAAAGTAGGAGAAATTTACAGAAAAAGAATTAGTGAAGATTTCGAAGAAGATACGACCAGAACGAGAAAGAGAGAGAGAGAGATAGCATTGAATTATCCAGGCGGGGATCTTTGCCTTGCCCGGGGCACAAATCAAGGCCCTTCTCTGCTCTCGAAGGCCCCCATATGAGTCAATCTTATTATTATTGTTAGTTTTATCACACGAACACATGGCCGTGCTTGTACGCGTAACACTAGCTGCGACTGTATGTGTGTCCGCGTACACTCTTTTTCTATCTTTCTCTCTCTCTTTTTCTTTCTCTCTATCTCTTTCCCGCACGTCAGCGCGCGTGATCTCCAGCTGACGCGAGTGTGAGTGCGTACGAGGAGCGACTAGGAAGTGCAAATCACGAGCTAACACACCGTACGCCGCGAACTCTCAACATTCCCACCTCGTCAGGGACGTTTAAGAGGTTATTTTCAACACTTCGTGCAATACTTGAGAGAAAGAGAGAAACATACGTATATACTCGGCTAGGACAAAGATAGAGAAAGATGGACATATCGCGAAAGAGCCGAATAATATCAAGCCTCGAGGTAGAATTTTATTGTCGTTGATCTTGGCTCGCGATTTAGTTGCGTTAGTTCTCGCGTAGATACTCCTTCGTTCGAGCAAGACACGCCAGGGATTCTCGCGCCATTATCGGTCGTGCGCGCGCGCACACTTTCGTAAATAAACTTTATTTCGGGTGTAGACCAGAGAACGAACGAGACCTTCGGCAAGGTACTACCGCGCGAGAGTATTTCTCTCGAATGATGATGATGATCTTTACGTCAAAGCAACGTTATCATCGTCATTGTCGTCGTCATTTCTGGCTTCCCTTTGTCGGTTACAACGATGACGCTCGTTCGAGCTCGTCGCATTCTGGAAGGCCGAATTCGTCATTAGTTCGCGCACTATTCGTTGATTTGAACGCGCTCGTAACGCTATCTCGTTCCGTGCCAAGGTTTGATATAGTCTATATCGTATCTATTCGCCTAATGATTTTTCTTTCCAACATTTTTTTCATTTCTTTGGAAACGCGAAGAGAATTATTTCGATGAGTGATCTATTAGAACATTTACTTGTGAGTTCCAAGCTCTACGTTGTCCATCGTTGTTCGCTAAAACATATTTAATACATTTTAAAAGGTTTTTCGTAACGTCCGAATCGTTATCAATTTTAAACAAATTTTGAACAATTCACTTTTTTTTTAACAATTTATTTATTTTAGTTTCATTCCCATTTCAATGCCAGAACCTTGCGGAATTCAGCTAATGCTCTGGCGACAAAACCTGTTAAGTGAATTCGAGGAATACGATGGATTTCATCAAGGACCTCTCGTTTTTACTTTCCTTTTTTCCTTCTAGTTAAACATGTAAATACGAACACATTTATTCACCGTTGCTTGTCTAAAATGATGACTTAATTGCAAAAAGTAAAGTTTTTAGAAATGTGTGTTAAGAATATAAAGAGAGTGTAATTAGATTTTATTTACAAATTAATTACACTTTGGAATGAATTATAGACTTATTATCACAAATAAAAATGTACTATTATGTTGCAGAAATCTCTCAGAAAACTAATTTCAAACCCTTTTTAACCAACTATGAGTTGAAAGTTGAATCACCATTTTAGATAAGCAGTGATATACAATATTACAATACATTATATACGTTTATTAATTCGTATTAGAAATGCATTATCATCTCCTCTAAATTACAAAACGAAGATTCGTGTTTTCCGTTCGGGACTACGATAATCGATATATTCATCTTTTGTCTCTATTTCTGTCTCCTTCTCTCTCTCCCTTTCTCTCACTGTTCGCGCGCTCCATCGCATTTGCGCATTCATAAAACTGCCGACCCTCGTGGACACCGGCCTCGACGGTCTACGATCGTCATTACGCCTCCAAGGCGCTCGCTGGTCGGCCCTGGACCGACGTGTATCTCTCTATCGTTTAGAACGAGCTAGTCGCGACTAAGCTTGAGACGGACAGAGAGAAAAAAAGATAGAAAAAGAGAGAGAGAAATAGACGATATACGAGATACTAGAGAGAGAGAAAGAAACGGTGCGTAAAACGGTTCGATAGGGACGAAGATAAATTCTATTCCGTCTGGCATCTCCAAGAAAAATCGCGAATCTTTCAACCACACATAAACATACATACATATATATTCCTCTAAGTGAATACATCGCGAATTATCGTAGATAATAGTAACGAAGGCTACTCAGGGCCGATTATACTCGGCCCGCTTCGTTATCGTATCGAACTTCCTAAGAAGAAGACGTATACTATTCCGAGAAGAGTATTCAATCTTAAAAGACCTCGAAAGGACGTGAACGGTGTTCCAGTTCGTACGATCTCTCCTATCGGCGATCATACGCATGTATATACATACTTATATACACGAGACGATAACGAGGACTAAGAATTCGCTCGGTTGCACGCTCGCGATCGATCATTCAATGAAAGTTGTCCACCAGCGATTCGTCCACTTTCATCGGAGCCTTTCGCTTATTCGCATTTCGGTTGAAACTCGTTTAAGAAAGAGAGAAAGAGATCTAAAAAAAAAAAGACGAGGTAGAATAAGAACGGAGTAAGCGAGTACGCGCGCGCCCCGTTTCTATCGAGATTCCCGCGCCTTTCGAGGGCCCCGTCTAAGGTTATGGCTTGCTCTAGGAGTGCATTAACCCCGCTGCTGTCGGCTCGAGAGCAACACCGTGGAAGAAGTACAGAAGCGAGAGACGTAAAGAGAGAGAGGCAATGGCTCCTCCGTTTACACTGCAGCTAGTCTACTCTCTCTCTCTTTCTGTCTTTTACTCTCTCGTTCTAGTCTCGCAGATCTTGTCGAGCTTAGAACTTCTGTCCAGCGTCGTCGTCGTCGTCGTTAGTGCCGTGTAAGCGCTTTTGCCAAGTCAGAGACTGTGGTACGAGAAAGAGGAGGAGAAGAAGGAGGAGGTGGTTTGTGGTGGGACGAGGGGTGAGTGGGAGATGTAAGGTAGGAACTTCATGAAAGAACGAAGAAGGGGGTTGAGAGGTGGAGGCGGTCTGGCACGGACAGACTTTCTCCGGAGAGCGAAAGTGAGAGGGACCCCTCAGGACCGCTCCGACTCCTTCTCTATCCCTCTCTTTCTTTCTTTGGCTCTCTCCTTCGTTAGTTCGAGAGAGATAAACAGTGCAAGAGAAAGAAAGAGAGAGAAAGAGCATAGGGAGTACAACGGAGCGCTTGCTTTCACCATGCCCCGACGATGCACTTTTCTGCGACGCAGAAACGAAGAAGGTAATGATTTCTAAGCGAGCGCCTCGCGGGAACGTTCCTCGCGAGTGGGCGCGTGCACGTTCGTACACTCTGAGAAAAAGGGATAGGATTTTTGAAGGATCACTGGCGAAAGGCCGTTCGCTCGATCGTTGTACATACATCTTCGTCGGTTTTTTTCTTCGGTCTTTAAAGAAGAGCTAGCCTTTTGTCGAGAGACAGAGAGAGAAGGTCGAGAGAATCGAGAAGAAGTTCGAAAGTCAATGCTGCGATCGAGGCGATCGCGCTAGGACCTTACTTTCGGATTCGCCGCGTTTTGCATACGAGAATTTTATGTTAATCTCGACCTACCGATCGCGGCCGCTATTCCTCTTCGCATTTATCTCTTCGATCGGTATTTAATTGGGGAAATCAGTTTTCAAGTTTAACATAAAAAAAACGTTTTATTTTTATCACGAAGATCCGATGACTTATGAACATTTGGAAAGTAATATATCAAACAAAATTAGTATAGCAATATCTGGTTAAAAAAATGGTGAGACTCAGACGTTAATTATCATGACACTAAGATTATGTTCAAGAGGAAGACGTTCGTTGATCAGGACCGGATAAAATGGGACGTCGTCCTTAAAATAATAGACAACACTTTCTTGTTCGTCGCGTTACATCGTCTTTGAAAGAGAGAGAGAGAGAGCGGTTGCAATCGGTTGCACGGAAGAAAAAGCAGTCTCCCAGCCAGTGTTGTTACACGGCAGAGGCACAATTACGAATCCGACTTTCTTCCGTTGGAACTTCCTCGTCGTTGGTCACGCTATAAATCAGCGAGACCTCCGTCGCTTGCTGCGCGTCTTCCATTCTAACCGGCACGATTCTACTGCGTTCGAGCATAGGTATGTGTGTGCGCCAACGAAGGCCGAACGGTGATGTAGATTAATTCCATTTTTTTCACGCGCGAGTCCTTGCATCTTACGCGAGAAAGTCGATTCATGCTGTGCATCTATCAATAATACGTTCAAACATTCGTCCAAAACATAACATTTAATATAAAGCTTTCACTCTGAGTTGGCAAGCTCGTGCATCATCGTTTATGCAGGTTCAATGATAATTTAAAACTTGATAATTCAACTTTTCTTTTAGATTTAAAATTATTGGTTTGCTTATCGACTAAAACGAAGTATTAGGGAGTAAGGTGTCTTTAGTTTACTTGTACTTAAAGATATTTTGTTTGTATAAATGTCTTTTTATTACAATGATCTGAATAAAAAATACTAAATTCGCATGTACGTATTAGTTACATATAAACTGGTAGCAAAACGATCGTAGGACGATGCGTACGCCCCTTAAAGAGAAGACGGTGGCACGTACAACGTGGTAACTCAATTGATTTTGACGATTATGGCGACCTGTTCTCCCCTCAATAGCATCTGCGGCACGTGCCTCTCCAAGGTCTCTGTCTTTCCCTCGATCTTCTTCAAGACCACCTTAGGAACGATCGTATCCCCTTCTACCTCCTTCTCTACCTTCCCCTTATCCCTTTCCCCCTCTCTCGTCATCGTTCCTCCCATCAGCGTACTACCTGGAGGAAAAAGTAAAGAGTAACCCGTGATTAATGCATTCGAAATATTCCCGACTCATTTTTTTCTCGATTTATTTGTGCCGTTGTAAATGCTCTAGAAGGGGTTCGTTCATCCTTCAAGAGTCCTCCCTCTTTTTTTTTTTACAATATTTTTCATTTCCCCTTTTTCCACACTCCTCTTCACTGCCTGAGATCGTTGATCCTAGGAGGTCCGCGTAAAACGCAGGACAAACTCTGTCGTCTCTTCCCCGTACCTACTCGTCCACGGACTTTTGCGGAGATGGGAAGTCTCGAAAGGTTGTTTATGTGCTGGCATGTGTCCATAAAGCACGAGGGGGAGTAAGAGCAGCGATGGACGAAGGGAGAAGGACGAAGGGTCCTAGGCAGGATCGAGAGAATAGTGGGGGGGAAGAGAGGGTGGAGGCGGCGAGACACGTGTACGCGGCAGGCATCGATCCTGGGACTGGTGCTCTTCTCAAGGTCGCCTTGCTTGCCACACCACACTCCCAGCCTCGTATCAACGACCTCTCGACCCCTCGGGATACTCCGAAGTACGTCAGTAGGCCAATCGAGTTCACGCTCTCTTTCGCGGCCTTCGTTGCTTCCTACAACCCCTCCCATTCTTACCAAAAAAAAAAACGAGAGTCGAACAATTATCTAGATCGTTTGCTTAAAATGAGGAAAAATAAATTAAACGATAGTGCATTAGGTGTGTCATTGAAAAGACGAAGGTCGACGAACGTGACTCTTCGTACTAATTCTAACGCGATGAATGAAAACGAGACTGGAAGGTTGTAGGGGGGCACGTGCCGAACGGAAGGAACTGAAGAAGGGAAGAGAAGAGTAAAGAGGGAAGGAAGTACAAAGGAGGAAGACATTAGGGAGAGAGAGAGGAGGGGAAAAATAAGAAGTAAAGAGAAGGAGTGTGCGGGAAAAAGAAAGAAAGAGAGCTAGAAAGAGGGGAACGTGGATCTTATATCGAACGTGGCAACCACGTTCGTAGTCAAGGTCGGTCCTTGCCCCTACCGTTAAGGGCCGACCTCGGGATGTATCCCTTCTCACGATATACAACGGATCTCGGAACTACTGCTCCTTTTTTTTTTTTCCTTTGCTGTACGAACAACACGATATGTCATTTCCCGTTGATTTTCTTCGTCGTTATTAGTTTTTTATTGATAATAATAAATAAGGAACGTTATTTCTCGTATATTCTCATTAAGGAAATCGGAGAATACAAAAAACTGAGATGGAAAAAAGTAAATGATTTTTATTATCTAATTATAGAAATAGCTTTTATTGCGTAAAACAGGGAATAATCAAACGCGCTAAAATGGAACAAAAGGAAACGCGAGATACGACTTCCGCGTGAAACTATTTTCGATATTGTGTCGCGCGGGTGATTACGCGAATCGCGTCAAACGATAACGAAAGTGGGAATGCGTTCGTACGGTTCTTATCAAATGAATCTACGAGGGTGCGTGCGATATGACTAAAATGCGAGAACGGTCACGGTGTTGGGTACAGTGGTAGGAGTCATTCATGGTCAGACCATCAGTCGAAACATCGGGAAATGTGTCTTTTCGTGGTAGTGCGTACCTACTCGTAGGTAGCGATTTGCAAGTACGCTATTTATCGTTATGTGCAATATATACCTACAATGCAATTTTTGTTTCGATGAAACAAAAGAAAACAAAAATTGAATTTGTATTATTTTTCTCCCAGTTTTTGATATTTTTGCAATCGAAATAGTCGGACGATAGTTGAGTCGTGGTTTATCGTTACGAGCATTAAACATTGTTTACGATTAACGGTAACACGTCTCGCATATATTCTCATCGATATACGGAATCCGCGAGAGAGATAAGCGATGGTTGCGTGTGCGTGAGAGATTGTGCTTTGTGTGAACGCGCGCTATATTTCGAGGTCAACGGATTAACGTTAAAGGAAGAGAAAGAGAGAGAGAGAGAGAGGTGTGTGTGTTGATCGAAAGGGACCGTGAACGTCCACGATACGATAGTTCATTCGTCGACCGGTGGTATACACACGAGTTAGCTATAGTAGTCCCTGGGATGACGAATTGCCGCGGCACGTTACGACCGGCCGATATCGCTGATGACAGGTGTAACGCATTAGGAGGAAATAAAACAAGAATATTTGTCGCTGAGGTTCGTGATACCGCCAAACTTTGTCGTTATACGCTAGCACGATAGTTTTATTTGCTTCGTGTTACTATGATTCTATATGGTTCGAACGAAATTGCACTAATTTTTATCTTTTTTGTTTATTATATCCCGAATGTAATTTTTGGATCGATTAAATACTTATTGTTAAGACAATATGTATTTCTTTAACCGCTTGCTTTATGATTTAATTCGACATTCGATCAGATTAATATTAGAAATTTAGAAAAAGTGAACCACAAGCTTGTCCAAACAGAGACTAATGAATAGTAAAAAGCAAATAAATAAAAAAAATAAATTTGTAAGAATTGAACGAATTGTCGGAATTTGTACTACGAGTCTCATACGATATTATAAAGCAAAGGGTTAATTTACTGCATAATTTATTATATATGTAATTAACTAATTCAATGTTTTAACAATATACGATGTAGTGTATAAAATACATCGCATTTAACCGAAGCTACATTGTAGAGTAACACGTAGACATAGCATAGCTCTCGTGGAAAGTTTCGCTAATATTGTAAAGAGACTCGATCGTTTTACTTGGCACTCGAAGGGTTAAGGAAGTAGACACGGTATTAAAGCGAGTCGACGCGACTGTACATACACGAACACGTTTTATTCTTCTTCTAACGCTTATTCAAAAATTTATTGAACAAATCCACCATGAATTCTTTCAAAAAATGTTCAATCTTGAAAATTCTTTAGCTAACATTTCTATTACTCTCTAAATCTCAAATTTTCAGCGAAAGATACACTTTAGCAGGTATACGCCTCGCGAGAACGATAATTCATCGGGCGGTGGATTTCTTGGCACGATATCGGGCTTGCGCGCGCGTGTTTTCACTCGCTCATCGTAGCTCATCGTGTTTCAGCCACGGCTCAATTTTTCCAGGGCCGTATCAGCCGATCGATCTGTCGAATCACAACACGGCAAAATAGCCGTCTCGTAAATGTCGGAGGTTACGGCTCTCGATGGCGTCTTTTTATAAACTCGATTGGTATCCCCAATGATATCTGATTCATTGCATTACGAGCATACACTCACGAGTACAGGACTACGCAAACGTATGAGCAAACGAACGCACGGCAACTGGGTACGAATATAAAGAAAAAGGAAGGAAAGAAAGATAAACGCACCGCATGGTTGACGTTAAAAGGATCGCGCCGGTAGCAGCCTTTCGACGGGACGGACTAACCACCGGACTTATTATATAGTTTATTGCATAACTATATCGCATGTATTTGCATAATTCGAACGGAGAGCGCAGGCTATTACGGCACAATGGCCGTTGCTCATAAATAAAACTGCTCTCCATGATTCATGGCCGTCGCCTAGGCGAAACGCGTTGCTTCGGCGCGTGCGTCGAGATATTCGAATTTCCCGCGTTTTCTGTGCGTTAAAGAGGAACGGGGATGGTGGAAGCAGGAGCAAAAATAAACTGGTAAAGAGATAAAAGAAGAAACGTTACCAAGCGCAGCAGGTGCTTTTCTCTTGCATTTGCGCGTCCAAACCTCGTAGCAGTCTTCCAGCGCGAGATTCCAGTGCTTGTCGAAGGCGGCCACGTACGCTTCCACGTGTCCTCTTATGCCACGCGCATTTCTCGTGTAGACCTTCGGGACACAAAGGACGCACGATTACATATTACATATCTTTTTTCGTTCCAAAACGCAAAATTAGATCAAAGATTATCTCGATGATCGTGTTATCGTCAAAAAATATCTTTTTAAAATTCCCACGCATTTTTCCATCCCTCTAAATTCGAGAAGCTAACAATTTTTCAAAATATCTGCGCTCCAACCTCGTAATTGCTCAAACTTTCGATCGAAGAAAAAGAGAACGAGTTATAGCAACGTGACACGCGGTGAAATCGGTGGGTAATTATTTTCGCAGCTGCTGCTTCGAATCGTACATCGAGTACCGAAAATTCGAAGGGCGGGTCGCGACTTACGTGGTCACGAATGACGAAAGTTCTTTCCTCTCGTGTCGAGTACGATCCGTAAAAGGAAAGAAAAAAAATAAAAGAGAAACAAAGCGTCGATTCTCACGACAAAAGCGTCATGTTCTTGGATGCGCGCGTCCGTTCGGTCGCTGTTGTCGCGCTCAGATACGCCGGGAGACAAGATAGCGCACAGCAGGCTGATACACGGAAGTGCAGTCGTCGAGGCAAGGCCCCCTTCAATGCCTTTCGCGCTCGTATACTACGTACTTTTATACGTATGTATGTACCTACCTACCAGCACCATTGTCGCAATGAAAACTAATTGCAAGTACAAGAAAGAAAAAGATGGACAGATGACGGGAGTACGTATGCTGCTCACGCGTGAGCGTGTGTCCGTGCGTGACTAGTCGTCGCGTGCCTTCGATGGATCCTCTCCTTTGAAAGACTGAATCCACGTGCTTGTGTATATGTCTCTCATCTCTCTCTTTTTCGCTGTTTATGTGCGCGCGCACGCAGTCAACGCCATTGAGGAAAAGCAACGCGTTCTCGTGGATTAGCTCGCGAATCGATTCCTGGGAATCCTCAAGATTCCTTCCTATAGCATCCTTGCTCGATCCAACGAGCGGCGAGGAGAAGATTCGATCGTTCGAAGGACGACCGACTCGGATCGCCTTTATCATAGTTACGAGACGAGATTTTTCAAGGACCCGTTCATCGTTAACGAGCTCGCGAATCGAAAAGGATTTTCTCGATCGAACAACGATCGTTCGTGTACTTTGAAATTTTCGACTTTGGGGTTAATTAAGTGAATATTATCGATTATTGTTCGAGTTAACGGTAGTTTTATCGATCTTACGGTAATAGGAGATTTTAGAAATTAAATAATAGGGTTGAATAGTTATTAACGCGAATAGGAAATTAGCAAAGTTCTTCGGTGTTAAGAAGTTAAATTTGGAATATGATAATTGAGATAAAGCGACGATGAGCGCAAACTCTCTCTCTTATTCTTCTATTTTTCGATCTGTGAGAGGCGCCGTTAATTCGTTTTAAGATCGATCATGTGTTATTTGATATAGAATTATGAAGCTTTCTAAAGTCGAGCGGAATAAATCGCCATGGTAATTGACTTCTTCGCGTATAATGATCTCTTTTGGTCTTTTTGTCATAAAAGAATCTAAAACGTCCTGAGAAATTGCTGATCTATTTTTTTCCAAAAAGGTTAGACAAAGTTTTCGTTATTAAAGAGTTTCAAAGTTGAGATAATAGATCGTAAAAGTTTGCCGAATAAAATGCGAATACAAAATCGTTGTTAGAGATAGTGCAGGAAATTTGGAATACTAATTTAAGACAAATAAATCTATATAATATCTTAATCCTAATCACTATAACTACTACCAAGATTAATAATAACAAATAAAAATATCTTTAGCATGTCGGAAACATGCGGACGCTTTTTACGACCAGTCCAAGAAGTTGCATAACGTACCGATCGTCTCCTCGATAATAGCGTACGCATGCACGATGAGATCATGCGAATGAGAGAAAGAAAGAGAAGTGTCCCTTTCAAGGAAAGAACTTTCTTCGCGAGTCGTCGCGGTGAAGGTCGAGCGATCGTCTTTTACCGATCGTAAAGTCGTCTTTCCGGATGCAAATCGCTTCTCGACGATTACGATTAGGATTCACCGTCAAGGATAGGGACAGCGATGATCGCCCACGATGATTGATAGAAAGGAGGAAAGGAAAAGAGAGTTACGGAGAGGAAGGCAACGATCGCGTGTGTTTCTCTCGCTCGTTCGCGATCGATGAAAGTTAACGAAAGTAATTAATCAAGTCGGGCTACGTTCGTCATTGTCGCATATTCGACTTCTTAATGAATGCTAATTAAGGAACCCATTCTCGAATCGAAAAAGGGGAAAGAGCGCGATACGGTCACGATCGTGAAAAGAATTGGGTCGCATCTTGGAATTCGAAAAGAAAAAACTATACCTTTTTTAATGATGAAGTTTAAAAAAAAATATTTAAAAACAATTCAAATATACGTGCTCGATCGTTGTCAGTTTGACATTTGGGTCGTTCCTGTAGAGTATCCAATAATAATTTTTTAGATGTAACAGTCGATACTACGTAAAACTAGACGATTTCTTTTATTTTTATAACAACTATAATTAAATTCCCACTTATTCAATTTCTCTTTTTATTTCTGTCTGCAAGAATAAACGAAGGTAGGAAAGTCAGCCATGACTTCCTGCAACGCGAGCTTGACCGACCGGCCTGCCAAATCCAGAAGAACTGGATTTTAAAAGCGGAAAACGCGCAACCCTTCTTTAACCGAACTTACTTTATCTTTCTTTTTTTTTTTAACCGGTAGCAACGATTTCTCTCGATTGGTACGCGAGATTCGTACGCGACTTTCCTGTTAACGATCGGAAAAGTTAGTTCGGTAAAACGATTTCTCCGCTACTATTCTTCTAACAACAAATCAACAAATTGAAAAAACGAGAACGATAGGTAAAGAGAGAAAAAAATGGGACACGATTTCCTGGATTATTCCTTTTTTTTTTACAAAGAGGGCTGCCGCGACCTTGTCTTCTTTCGCGAGAGTCGAAAACTTGAGGGACGTAGAGTAAGAGAGATAGGATGACGAAAGCTTCCCTTTGCCCTTCTCCTCGCAGTTTCCATGACTACGAGTGTTGACCCCAAGAACGTTTTGCTTTCTCCTGTAGGCCATAGTCCTTTCCACCCCCCGGCCGGGCCCTACGGAGGGCTGCCGCACGTGTCACTCGACCTCCGTTCTCCTCTGACACACCGGGCAACGCGAAAGTGTGTCAGTCGCGTATACGTAAGTAAGTGCGTGGACGCGCGCGCACAATGCTAGGGGTCAGGAGAAGAAATGGCACGCGTGGGCGACTGGATCGTCGTCGCTTTCTGGACTGCCCACGAACTTTTCGCGAACGAGTTCGTCCACTCGCACGTAGATATCTTTCTTTCTCCTTCTTATGATAGATCGATCGACGATAGGAGAATAGCCGATTTCTCGACGTCTCTTCGATACCATCGCTCTGTACGTCCATCTTCGTTAGGTTAACGGGAACATTGTTGCACGTATCTCGCTTTCGCCCACTCGATCAGAGTATGCAAACGATGAAGTTGTATAAATTAGTTTGTCCGATAGAGACTCGTTTGATCGATATTTTTTAGCCGAGCTACGTCATTCGAAAGAAACGTACAGTTATCGCGTTTAAATATTTACCAATTGTACCGAGTGTTGACGAGGGAGATATGTTTCTTTAAAAAATTTACTTCTTACGTTGTGCTACGATTGATACTGACAAATTTGATAAGAAAATATATCTCAAGATTTAACCGTTTGATGTATTTTCAAATACTGTTTGAAATATAGTTGAATTGTTGATAATTGGAATTTTGCGTAGAATTTATCTAGGGAGATCATTATAAAATTTTTATTGTTATAAACATACCGTTAGAGATTATATACAATATAACTAAAATATGCATCTTTGGTGGCCGGACTCTTGGAGCAAATTTGTGGCGACGAGTGACCACTGTGGCAATCAACGTATTAACCTCTTCAAAGATGATTTTTTTTTCAGTTAATAGAACACGGTCTAACATCCTAGTGCTTGGAACATTAATTTAACAATCTTTTCGACAAAAAATTGAATTTTCGTAAAGTAAAACTTATGTTTCGCACAACAATATTAAAATCGAATTAAATCTACGTATATATTTTCTTTAGTATCTCTTAAAAAATTAAAAGAACGATTTAAATATTATCTAAAAGATATTTTCGAGGAAAGACCAACGAAAGATCGTGACCTACCTTGATACGTATCCTACTTTCCATACAACAGTAGAGCATTCCTAACGGGCCAAGGATCTTCGGCATTTTCGTAAGAATGTTCAATCCTTCTTTAAATCTCCTGCCCCGTCCTCTCGTCGTCGTTTTCTCGGTTTCCCCAGAACCTGCAAAGAAGTAACAGCGTCGAGTGAAGTAGGTATCATCGATATCGAAGTCAGGTTCTCTAATCTCTCCCATCGGGCGAGTTCTTCAAAAGAGAAACGAGTGTGGAATTCGCTAATACGTTCTGTATGCGCCTTATTGTACCAGCGTTGATCGCGTTGACACCTAATTACGCGACTTTAATGATAGTTATACGACTCCGCCGATAAGATAAGTAATTACGCGACGGGTAGTCGTAAATAAAGCAAGCCCGACTAAGCAGCGTGCGTATCGCATCGATTCGTTGTCCTTGTCGATTTGCCGAAGAGAAAAATCCGCGGTGCCTTTCGCGGAGTCTTTGCAAAGATATCGTGTAAAAGATAGTTCCTATATATCGTCGAATGTTAGATACTATTTTAGAAAACAAACAGCACTTGTTCCAAATTTAAACTACGCCATGTTTGAACACCGTCGAGGCTTCGTCTCTATATCCGTTCGAGTAAGTCGGATCCTTCGGGTTCGCAACGTTGATCTAATCGTGGCATTAATTTTTTTCAAACGTACGTTACTAGTTTATTTTTTTTTTTATCGTAAAATTACGTCAGCTCGAGTACAGCATACGAGTATAACGGTGATTCGTATCGCGGGCCGCGTTAATAAGAACTTATGTGATTGGGAATGCCGTGGCGCGAAATTTAGGTGACCAAATTGCGAATCGTCCCTCAAAACTATTTTCTACTTCTCCAAAAAGATGGATGATATTTTTCTCTTGTTATCAGCCTACTAACTCTATCACTCTCTTTCTATCATATTTATTTCTTAATTAAAACATATTATCGTAACGGCTAAAAACACAAGATTTTTGTTTATTGCATTTTATTTAAAACAATTTATCTATCAATATAAGTGCAATCGTTAATTACATTTTATTACGTGTTTATGTTTAAGCAATCAAAATAATTCAAACGATAAAGTGTTGAGAATTTAAAAAATCTATTAAAAAAATTGTACCTAACGAAAATTAATCGTAAAAATGCAGAAAAATAATTTATATTTATTCGACGACTAGAATCCATCGTAAAGGAAGAAATCGTTTGGAGGGTTCGAGAATCGAGGAGGGCGCGGAAATATCGTAGAAACGAGTACGGCCCTGCGGTCGTGGCGCGCGGAAAGAGGAACGCTACGGAGTTACGTAAAGGCTCTCGGCGCGCTGCTCTACGCTGCACATCGCACACGAGTGCACTTATTTTCTCCCTCCCGCTCTCTTCCTTTCTCCGTCACCTCCTCTTCTTCGTTCGCTATCCCCACTTCTCTCTCTCTTATTCTTTCTCTATAACGCCAAGCTACGGCGACACACGCGGCCGATCTCCGGCGTTATTTACGCGTAAGAGCGAGCGAGATGTCCGATGCCAATTGGCTTTCTCCGATAACTTTCATCCACCTTAAGGCGCGTTCAAAAGAGAGGGAGAAAGATAGCAGACTGGTCTACACTTCGTTGCCTGACTACGATCGCCTTCGACCACTCTTTTCCACCTTTCTTTGTTTCTTTCCGTGTTCGCGCGAGCACGCGCCTCACTTTCACTATCCTGCGATCCGATTTCCACGGAAAATCACGACTTCGAGTCCGAGAGGGAAAGAAAGAAATGGGGTGGGGATACGATTTATCGCAAGAAGGTTCGTAGTCCTGCGTTACAAAGTACAATAATAACATGCGTGAGCGTTATAAACATTGCGGGATGAGACTAGTGGAAATATATTTGTATATATTTTATATATATGTATTTTACACGTGTGAAAAGTAAAAAAGAGATTACGATGATATGGAAAATTTAACGAGCTTTGTACCGATCCGATTTCGTATAAACCCGTGTATCTATCTAGCCTTGCCGAGTTATAAATAATTTCTGTTGTTGTAAATCAATTTTTTTTTATCAAGAAAACAGATTATATTGGCTATTATTTGCAACGACTCGTTGCCATTTATCAGGTTTAATTAGTAATAAGAATTCATTAGGATTATGAATGCGTCTTTATAATTTATTTGCTGGAACGGAAATTATTTATAACTCGTCTATAATATTTTTGTTTAAAAACCGTATGCAAGAATTCGATGTAACCTTTTTTATATTGCAATTGAAATTTTTCACGATAAGTACATTCTCGTAAATATTAATAAAAATTTTCGGTGTAAAATCCAGCACGGTTCACTGGTGACTCGAAACGTGTAAACTTCCTCAAAATATCCCAATCTATTTCAATGTAAAATACTCGTAAAGGTTCGATAAATTCCCCAAAATGCCATACCCAACTAATTTTTATTACAAAACATAACCTTTCATCGTTATCAGGAATTCTGTGAGATTCCAAACGTTCCGATGCTACAAAACAATCGCATTAAAGCGCGTGGGGAAACATATAAAATAAATATGAACCCCTTTACCGAAGTCAACAACGTTTAAAATAACAGCACGATAAATTGGATAAAAGTTCCGGAATTCGATTAATCGATAATTCGAGAAGAATCTTGACAAACGATAGACCGAATTACATGCTAAAGGTGATTCCGGAGTGGTCGATTTTTGCGAGAGTAAAGATAAAGATGCGCATAGAGAGGCGAGTATCCGAAGAGGTAAAAAATGGAAGTGGTAGTAAAAATCGTAATTACCAAGACGCGTAAGCAAAAAAGGAGAGAGATAGAAGATGGTCCTCGTAAAACGAGTTATCGAAATTACCTTCCACCAACCCCGCCGCGCCCATCGCATGCACTCACTCGAAAGTCGTCTTACGCGTTTTACGGCGATTTAACGCAACGTATAAAAGCCAAGCCAGCTTGGAATATTTACTTCAGGCACGAAAGGGCCGCCCCTGTGTTTACGATAGCCGCGCGCTTTCCAAGCCTCGGTTCTGGTTCTCCGATTACTCTTTCTCTCTCTCTTTAGCCGGAGGATCCCATCCACCTCCTCCTTCGGGTATTCGCGAAAGAGAGTGAGTCAGTCTCTAGCTCGAGCGAGTTTAGAATGCTACACGACTGGATGAACGAGAGAAGAAGGGGCTGTAATCCAGCCGAGACTTTTTTTTTCTTTTATTTTCCTTCGATCCTCCGAACATTTTCTTTCGCGCGCGCGCTCGTAACGCTCGGTACCACCGACGACGAAGAGTAGGAGGGAGAGAAGATAACGAGAGAACGTGTTCACGTGCGTGAACCACGGAAGGAACCGTTAGGATCGCGACTGTAGAGAGAGAGGGATAAGAAGCAAGAGCATGGCTGCGGTGGAGGCCACGCAGAACGGTCGTTTCTATCGTCTCAACCTCCATCCTATGCATCTTCCTTTTCTATCATTTTTTTTCTTTCGATAAACGCGTTCGAGGAAAATAGTAATAACATAGTACGAAGAATTTTCTATTCGAACAAAAATCATGCTCGAGTATTCTTATTTTTCTCTTTTACGTTGTCATCGTCACGATCATCGTCGTCATCGGGTGGACGCAGGTGGGTACGACGGCCCTCGGAGAATGTTCTCTTGCCTGCCGCAGGTGGGGCACCGTCCTCTCCTCTTCGCGTGAACACCGCGCGCGCTCGAACGAAATATCGAAGAAGGAGAGAGAGAGAGAGAGAGATGACGATAGAGAGAGAGGGAGGTGGAGGAAAAAGACGGTGAGAGCAATGGTGGGGAGGTAGCCCTGTGTGTGCTCGCGGATGATCCCCAGGTTGAGTCGCGCTGGGTTCAACGTCCTGCCGGGCAGCGCACCCGAGGCAGGCAGCCGAGCAGCCACCAGACCTCTACATAGACACAGCCACACGCGTTTGAGCGACCGATACATAAAGACGTGTATTCGTACATGTGTTTTATGTATACGTTTGCTATATCTATGTGTCCTTACTCGTATACGTTTATACGTATACTTGAATATACGTTTGTGTGTACGTGTGTATGTATAATATATGTACGGGTAGAGCACGCCTCGCACACCCTTCTACATAGGCTCGTGTACCCGCGCGAGTATAGGGAATATCAGCTTCGAGTCTCCTAGGTACTGTTACTTTTCCGCGACCAGGCCCTTTGGCCCCTTCGTCCATCTTTCTTTCTCTCTTTCTTTTTCTATCTTGTACTTTGAAACGGTTCGCGGTTGCAGGTATATATCATTCTTACCGAGAAACGGTATTCTTTGTTTCCTTTCGGGAGGATAGGTAAACATCTTCTTTATGAGTATCGACGAAAAAGAAAGGGAAGACCGTACGAAAAGGCGTCCAACGAGATTCCAAAGGAAAGGAGAAATCACTCTTACTCCGAGCGATAACCAAGCATCGAGCGAGAAAAAGCGGATAGGCTCGAGCATAGAGGCACGCATCGTGAATCGATCCTACCGTTTTATCGTTTCTTTACCTTCGTTTTCGTTCGCTTTAGCGATACTTTCGTAGAGGAAGAATGTAAGGAAATTGATGGAAAAGAAAAGAGATAGAAAAGGAGATGGGTGTGAAAGGGGTGAAAAAGCGTTAGAGATTCTACGTGTTCGATAGTACAGTCATCTGTTACACAGAGAGAGAGAGAGACGTCGTTGGGATAGGTCGAGAGTAACGTGGTAAGGGAGGAGGGTGAGAGGTGAGGGCCCAAGAGGTGAGGGCGAGGCGGTGTACGCGCGGCCACGAATGGCCGAGGAATTGGATCGTCCGGTCTACCGGGTGTCGCTGACTTTTCGTTCTTTTTCTTCGTATCTTCCTTTCCATATCTCTTTTTACCTTTCTTTATTCTTCTTTTCTCTACCGTTCCGATCTTTTTGCGAAAAAGTATGCAGGAGGCCAGAGAAAATGAATTTCTAGCTCGACACATGCGATAACGCTCGATTCCGTTACTCGAGGGCTCTAACGTGTGTTGCCGTGTGCTACCGCGCGACCGTGTGTATATATCTATATATGTATGTGCGCTCGAGCTCAGGCGCGTACCTCCGCGTCTCTTCTCTCACTTCGAGAACCCAGACGCTGCTGCTGCAAAAGCCTCGAAAGATCGAGCTCGCTCGTTCCTCTTCTTCCTCAGTCTCATACTTATAGTATTCGTCGTTTTCTTCTTTTGTCGTCGTTGTGACGTGTTTCAGGAATCGTCGCGACGTAAAGGCAAAAGTATGTCACGTTGCGTCAGGTCAGGAAGAAATCTCTCGCGGAGGCCAAACCTCTCTCTCTCCTATATACGTACTACGAAGAAGAGGAAGAATAAGAGGAGGAATCGCGCGGCTCGAGTTTCGCTCCGGAGATTATCAGGAATTCCAGGAACGAGTCTCCTTGCTACATATTTTCGACTACCGATCGATGACTTTGTTTTTCTCCCTCTCATCCTTTATTATTTGGACCTTTATTATTCCGAAAATTTCAGTAAACGCGAGAAATTTGTACCTCTACTCTCTGGTACGACATAGTTGAGATTGATACGAACGACTGCACGTGTAATATAAAAATGGAAAAGCAGAGATAAAACGTCATGTTTTTCGTATGACATTTCGATCGTAATTATGTCAAAAATTGTACAAACTTTAAGATTGAAACGTACGGAAAAAGATGTTTTTCGTTTCTACCACAAAAATTATAAAACGACGATTATACAAAATCGTAACGATCGATTCATACCTACGCGTTTATACGTAATACCGTAACGAAAAATGAGACGAAACGAGCCTTGGACAACGACGTAATCGATCGAAATGAGATAATCGAACGATCGTGGTCTCTACTTAAAATTTTCGAGGTTAGACCTCGAGAGAGTGGCGCGTGGCAAAATTTTCGGTCTAGAAGAAGAAGACGGTCAGTCCGAGGCGTGGAGCTTCGGGTTCGGAGTCCGAGGTCGACGCCCGGGCGCAACAAGTGCTGCACTACGTACGTATATACGTGCTCGACGAGGCACCCCACCTCGTGCGCGCGGCTCGCACACTCACGAGCGAACCCTCCTCTCGCTCACCCCTTTGTGGGAGAAGCCGACCTCTCTCTCTACCTTCTTCTTCTTCGTGTTCACCCATCTCTATCGCTCCGTGCACTCGAGAGAGCATCGTCGAGAGGATAGTAGAGGAAAAGAGAGAGAGATAACGTCGGTCGAGTGTCAGCGTCGCGCGCGTGCCGCTGCCACGCACACACCACCGTCCTCAGTAAATATAAAACTGCACTGGGTCAGGGATCCGTGATTTATCGGCTGCCTCGTGTAATTGGCTGCCGGCCAATAGATATATACCCCCGGTTAGAGAGCGCCGCGCGAACGGTACGAAGAGGTGGAAGAAAAGAGGAGAAGAGAAACGAGAGAGAGAGAGAGAGGATAGCAGGCGCTAGACGCTGCTTCATCCAACTATTCGTAATAAACGTTTAAGACTCCCTTCGATTCATCGTCCAAGAATCGCGACTCACTTATCGACTCGAGAGATCGTCGATGAAAATCGCGAAATTTAACAATTTTATTTCATTTTGACGATCTTTACCGTTCACTTTTGTATTTTCTATCGGTAAATTATTGCGGGGCATGATGACACCGTGTTTGTGCAAAGTTCCCGCGAAAAGAAGAAGAGAAGGAAGGTCTCCCGAGCGAATAGTTTACGACGCGCGATATCTTGCGGCACGTTACGTAGGAGGGAAAAAGATGGAAGATGCCGTTGTATAAAGGAAACAATGAAAACGCCGTGACTTCTAACGAGTTGACGCACTTTCGCGGAGGTCAAATTCCGCGCGACTATACGGCAGAGAGCGCCAAGGCGGTTATACAGGACCTTCGACGGTGTGCGAGCGTGGCTCGTAAATAATGTGTGCCACTATCCGTACGACGAGTACGAAAGTCGTCCGATTACGAACGCACTCTCGCTCCTTCCCGTGACCGAACGAAGTTGAATAGTGAGATTTAATTATCGTCATTTTTTCATCTTTCGTAAAGGAAAAAATTGCATTTCCGGTTAGGGAAGAATCGAATCATTGTGATAAGTTTGTACGGACGAACTATCTTTATTAAACCATGAAGACTCTATGGGTTTGGAGAAACCCGAGCAATATTACATATATTATATCCTTAAAAATGTAATAAATTGAAAGTAATATGAAAATTAGATTATTAACTTATTGGAAGCCGCGATCCTAATAAATTATATATCAACGAAACGGAAAAGTTCCAGGATTATGATGAACCAAACCAAAATTATGTAGCACTTCGCGTCGATGAGATATTAGCGTTTTAAGGTTTCCCCCTCCCTTCAAATTTACGATTTTGCTGTAAATATACCACCGGCGTTAGTCCTATTTTTTTGCGACGAACAGTATGAATCATACGTTAAGGAATAAATAAACAAATTATGGATTTTTAATATTTACGTCTTAACCCGTTTACTAGTGAAGACGAGTTAACTATGCTCGTGAAAAAGACAGAAACTTACAGATTCTTTACTGTTTACTTTATTTACTTATACAAAAATTCGCGTTTTTCTATCATGTTATTATACAGTTAAGAGGTTAACGTACTATCAAAAATAGGATAGTAAGGATTTAATTATTATCTTCGATATTAAAAATTGTACGAATTTTCTAAAAACTAACCAAGTTTATCGCTGATCACCTTAGCAGGCTAATTAAATTAAATTTTTATTATTACCCTAAAAAAAAAAAAAGAATGGATTCCACGAACGTACTTCGACGCGTTCGATTTTTAAATTCTGCGAGCACGTGCCGCGCTCTGAAATTCGATATCGCCTTCCCAGTTTGTCATGAATGAAGCCCGTCCGAGAGAGAGAGAAGGAGCGAGAGGAGAAAGGATGACCGATACGCGCGCGCCATCTCTCGGGAAACGTTCGTACGCGTCACGTAGAAAACACTACGCCACCATCGTGTCACGCGGTCGAATTCTCAGTCTCGACAGAGACAGCATACGGAGTTAAACATTGTGATATCGTATATTAGGTTATGATCAACGGAAAAAAGAATATGACACGATGGAAGGAACTTACCTTGACTGGACAAAAGCCGTTGGCTCGAGTGTTCCTTCGTCTGGATGGCATCGCTTCCTGTCTGAAATGTCGAAGTAAAAAAAAAAAAAAGGGGGGAAGGGGATATCTTCTCGAATTCATTTTCAAAGATTCGTTACATACTTGCGCATTTTTAACTCGCGTAGGATTCTTCATACGACTCTCGAACATGCACACATTGTCGTACGTAGGTGCTGACGTTGACGGTAATCGAAGTTTCGTCGAGTAGAGGGCTTTAATTGGATCGAATTTATCGCTTTTTGCGTCAAGACTCTCGTCGGACGTCGAGCCGCTCTCGTCGTCCGCCATCTTGCCACTACTCGCGTGTCCTCTATCGGTATGGCGCGCGATACGAATTCTCGCGGGTTCGAAAGTGTTCGTTGGTTATCGAAAGTACGATGTTTCGTTCGATATCTATCGTACGTATCTCTTTATTTGTAGAAGCCTCGCGATGTTCTCTCGTGCGAGAATAAATATTAAAGAGAATTTCGCCTGGATTAATACGGAAGTGGTGCGTCTCGGAAATTTACCCGCGACTCGTCTTCTCTCTCGCCTATTGTTTTCGGTAGAACGCGTTCGAGCCGATTTCGCCGGATGATGGTATTTTATTCGGCTCGTATCCGATATAAGCGGATAGGATTGAAAATACTTGGACGGGAACGCGAGCGAGGATGTTAACCTCTTCGTAAAGCGATAGAAACTTTCTTTCGCGGCTAGGTGGATTACGTAAAGGCAGCGTCGCGTCGTAGAAGCTGCATAGAAATGCGACGGGGAGAGGCAGGTAGGAGAGCCGAGGTTACGCGCGCACAGGAAGTGAAACAACCTGCACAAGACAGAAAGAAAGTTTTCACTCGCGGGCTCGGTGATGTTTTCACTTTCATGGAAAAGCTAGCGAGCTACCATTGGGGTCCACCCTCGTTCTCAAGGATACGCGGAGTCCATTTCGGTTAATACGACAATTTCAAACGTTTGTCCAACGATACGGGAATTCCCCGTGAACGATCGAGATCGATACGATTTATTATCGTCGTCGAAACGTCTTTGGCTAACCTCGAGAGTCGTCGACGAATCGACGCTACGAGCCTCCTATGCGCCGAGAGAAAGTACTCGCTCTCGTAATTACACGTAGGAACGATAAGAGCGTTCCCTTAATTGGAATCGCACAATCAATGCTACCGCGACTTTCATCGAGTCGTTCTTCGGTGCCTCCTGGGTATAGAACTGGAAGATTTAATATTGAGGGAAAGTGAATCGATTCGTTATTATTTTTATTCTTCCTAAGAGCTTGATTATCCCACTAGTCGTGAGATCGTTTCGCGAGCGCTTATAACTCGCGCTGTTATTAACCCTTTTGCACTTGGGGACTATTTTCTTTCACCGACTCGATAATGATGGATGTAATT
Source organism: Ancistrocerus nigricornis (assembly GCA_916049575.1). Taxonomy (NCBI): domain Eukaryota; kingdom Metazoa; phylum Arthropoda; class Insecta; order Hymenoptera; family Vespidae; genus Ancistrocerus; species Ancistrocerus nigricornis. The sequence goes on along the minus strand of OU696669.1, from coordinate 9,234,455 downwards.
AATTATTTTAAAGTGAGATTTATCATTTTTATCATGGAGACTACATAAGGAGACCGAACTTCATTTAAACAAATATCCAAAAAATACCTTCGAATACTTTTAGACTTCACATGTACTTTTGATGCTCAATTCACGTCAGTACAAAAAGGAATCTATCCATGAATCCCCTCTGGGGTCTCATTACAAATATACAATACAAAATGGAATCTAGCGACGCTGGTGGTAAAAACAAGAAAATTTTGTACAAATTCTCGTGATTCTCCCATTTGAGTTCGGTCTCCTTATGTAGTCTCTATGATTTTTATATAAATGCAGCGGGACTTGCTCAAAACAATTAACCCAAAGGGTTAAATATCTCATGATTTCGTACCAACGTTATGAAATCTGTGATTTCAGGTGGGGTAAATCGAACGGCAAAGAGATAGCCGTTCCTTCGGAGTGGCAAAAGAAAGGGACGAAAGGTGGGGACGTATCGAGGGAGGTTTTGGATGATAGAAGGTGCGGGGGTGGCTAAAGAGGCCCCGCCGCAGCGTACGGGTCCCGATGCCGGTCCCCGTATCGCAAACCCTCACGCTAACCTCCACCCTCGTTCCCAAGGAGGAGTCAAACATGCCCTTCATAGACGACGAGTTACTTTGGTGCCCTGACAATGACGGCAAGATGGTCGACTTAACCCAATGCCTTCAGGTTAGAATTCTATTTCTATTATTATACAAAAAAAAGTAGCACATTGAACGTTCCTCGAATTTCTTTTCCATTTTCTTTATGTATATTGGGTGTTTTTCTTTTTACAATTTTTATGTCGCGTAGTTGCAGAAGAAATTGCTTTTTTTTTTAAAAAAGTAAACGAATAATTTAATGTTAGCTTAGAGGGCAGCACTTGAAGCGTAATATATCCTGTTACCAGGAGAGCAGCACGGGTCAGTCGGTAGAGTTTTCCGCGATGGAGTTGAGCGCGTTGGTAGGTACGCCTGCCGCATCGAACGTACCGGCGGAGGAAGGCGAAGGTATGTCCAGTGTCACGGGAGAAGAGCCTTTCGATACCCTAGACACGTTCCTTCGAGAATTGCAGGCGGATTTGGCCGAAGCGAGTCAGCCAAGCTCTACCACGACACCCCTTACCAATTCCTGCAGGCGGCAAAGGTATAATATCGCCGCAGCGAATCCTTTATTGGCGGGTAAGTTAATCGAGGAACTTCTATTTTTGTTGTTCACTATTCTAACGACGACTCAGATTCGGTTTTTCATTTACGTTTAGAAAAGTTAGCCGCACCTTCGTCTCAGGCATCACCGACCACGATACCGTACGCAGCGAGGGCAGAGATAAAGACGGAGAATATTCAACACGAGACGAGCAAAGGTAGGAAGAAATTTTGCATTTTTAACTTAAAATAATTCGAAGGTAACTTATAGGTTCAATCTCTACGCCATTTTACACCCAATGATTTTCCCGCCAATACCTGTTTTACCATGCGATCGTAATAACCAACGTACCGTCGGTATTGTAGAGCTCTCGGTAAGGTAACGTTACCGACCGTTCCAATCGGTCGGTAAAACAGATTAACGAGACTCTTTCGATGATAAAATGTAACCGTTATCCATGAAGTAAAAACGAGTCCGATGGAACTTCGTAATTATTCGAACGGCGTTGGCATCGTATTCTTTAGCTTGCGGGCAACGATGGAGGAGAATTCAAGACCCGTCGACCCTCCGCGTTCCGAAAGGGAAACCGGCCAAGGCCCCGCGAATCGCGAGCAGACATCCGCGTTAGCAATAATTGCGACTCGCCGTTCGAGTTGCAAAAAAAGAAGCTCTCTTGCGCTCGCGAGCTTAAGCACGGTTTATTCCTCACATGGGCGCAATACGAGAGCTCGGCCGAACGTGTGCCGCTGGCCCAATTCTTCTAATTTACAACCGTGTGTCGTAACGTCGCGCGACACCGTGCGTACGTGCATAAGTGTGTACGTTACGCACACTCGCAAACGATTTTGCGACTGTCTCTTACGAAGGGACGAAGTTAGAAATAGTCTTTGAATGGTAAACTTCGTTAAAACGTAAAGCAAATGAACATTTTTAGGGTAGATTCTTTAATTATAACGCATTAAAGATTTTGTGATTAATAATTTCGGGCAACGGGATTTCTCGTATGACTATATAATAAAATTCAAGAAAATCCATTCATCTAAAATTTACATTTGCTTTAAACCATTTAGCCCAAAATAAAACTACATGTGAAAATTATTTTTAATTTTTATATATTACGTCAAACTGGTCTAAATAAAAGGTTCATAAAGAGAACTCCGGAGAAATGAACAATTATTATTATTATTGGGTTATTGATCATTAGATTGTTTTAAAATGTTGAATGCTGAACCAAGTTTGAGTAAACCCACCTAGATAATTTGATTAATAATTTTTTTCACAATAAACATATGAAAGAATTTATTATAACATCTTTTATATTCTCTTAAATATTGATGGACAACACCGGGGACCCCATGTTGTTGGCATTCAACATACAACAAAAGTTGGCACGAATGATTTCAAACGTTACTCTGTATTAAATAACGTTATACCAGAGTCTACCGTATATTCAATGGTATATAAAAAATCAATCCGCTATTTCGCCCTCCTAAGTGCAACAAGATAAAATTTCTATTATTTTTTATAACAAATAAAAGAATTACATAGTATTATTGACGATAAAACTGAATATTACATATAAAATAAATTGATTAGTAAATATATTTATATATAAAAATGAATTGGGGATACTGAAGTTTTGTGGGGGACCATGATCCCGTCGTTGGAAACAAGGTTAACGCTAGAACTACAAACTTATAGTTATTTTCATCACATCTATCTATTTAACAATTACTTACAAACATAAACATTTCATTCGTTATCGTTGATCAATATTATTGCATAAATAAAATATACAATAAATTTCTCCAAAAGTGATTTCATTATTCGAACAATTATAAAACAGACATACAATTTGTCTTTCTAACGAGGTCGGTAGTTCTAACGATAACACAATTTCGTCCAACAATTCATCCATCTTATTCTAATTACCCTCGTAAAATCGTTAGTAGCTGGATGGATACTCGTTCGCAAGAAAAATAATTAGCCGTCGTTAGAAGACGAATCGGAATGGGCGCTCATCATTGTTCTTTTCACATTTTTAGAAAGCGGTTGGAAAGTGAGAAACATACTTTCTAACGAAACTATCGAGGAATATCGTTGCAGACGTAGCGGCGCCTAAGCATCCTTGCCGCACGTGAACGCGTTTTAGGGCAGACTACCGATATTCTCTCTCGTTCTATTCGTCTGTCTCGAATCATCGTCTCTATCGTCGTTTCAAAAAGTCTCATAGACGTTCGTTACTCGAGAATCTTATTCACGATCTCGTCACTGCTCGATGTGTTACGAGACTGATTTAAATACACTTATCTCAGCCGCCATCAGGAAATGAAATTCGGCCAAATCTCGTCTCGACACGGATAACACTTTCCGACCTACATTTCTCAAACGAACTTCCGCGAAATTTGCGATAAGAGAATAGAAAGAAAAAAAGAGGAACATAACCTTCGTTCCTTTTTTTTTTCCACTGAAAAAAAAATCGTATCCTGTTACGAACAATGGCATCGACCATAAACAGGGTAATGGTGAGAGAGGAAAAGACATTTTCAGTATATATTTCGTCTCATACGCACAGAGACAAACTTCTACTCTCATTGTTGATTCTATTCATCAGTCTCGTTCGCTTCTTCGACGCGCATCACTTTCCCCGAACGCATCTCGCGCGTGACGAGACACGGCTCGTAAAAAAAAAAAGAAGCGAATTCGCTTCTCTCGTACAGCCGCATTCCTTCGTATGACGTTATGTATCCTCGAACGTAGAAAACTACGAGAATGACGACAGAAGGGAAAGAGGAGGAGATTTGAGAAAGGAACGCGAAAAAATATTTGAAAAGCGACGGGGAATCCGTTCGAATAACAGAACGTCGTCGTCGTCGTGTACGAGTGCATTTTCAGCCCTGACCCCTCTCTTGTCCCTACCCAACTCCCTTGCACCCCCTCCACACTCATCCTTTTCACGCTGCACCGTTGGATCCAGCTGTCCGCCCGTCTACTGCACTTGTCGCTACCCTCGTTCCCTTGACCCTCCCCAAACACATAAATCCTCGCACTCCTCCCCCCTCCTCCTCTTCTCTCCGTTGCACGCTCTCTTTCTATCTTGCTTTCTCTTTCGCATTAACTCTCGAGTCGGTTCTCTCTTCCTTCTGGCGTTAGGGGCCCACGGAAATAGATCCGAGACCCCGGCACTGGCACACTATCGTTTTCTCTCTTGGCTATGCTTTTCTTCTATCTATTCTTCTTCCATCACCCTATCTCTGCCTTAGGGTAAGAAAAACAGGTGTGGCGAATCAGGTGCCTCGTTGACTTTTCTGAGCTTTCTTCACAGTGATTAGGGTTGCTGGGAATTATTCGTGAAGGAATAAGTCACGTTTATCGTGCTTCTGATTTATTATATAATTCTTTTTTTTACCGATGAGAAGTTTGACATATTATTTATTTTATTATAATAAAGATGGCTGTCTAGCGTCTAGGAAAATTTAAGGTAATGATTAGACTGCATATGAATTATAATTCATAATTAATTAAATATTGCAAAGAACTGATAACTGAATACAAATATGTAAAACATAAAGTATATATGTAACAGATTCAATGATTTGTCTTATATGGAAAATTTGAAAAAAATATGCATTTACATAATTATTCGCAGTCTAGTGATGATAATACGATCGATCACGATTAATCAGTCTTATCAAATATTCTTTATGAAGTATGTTATTATAGCTTATGTTGTCATATTTATATAATCCAATCATGGTACGAGAAAAACAAATTATTCTTAATGGTATATAACTTTCAAGATGTAGTTAAGTATCTTTATCTTAACGTTTAAACAATACCATCGAATTGTAAAATATCACCGATTAATCAACTAGTATACGTCTACCATCTTTTTGTTCCATACAATCAATGTATATTCACGGCCGTAAGAAATTTTAAAAAATCGTTTGCAGATCCGTGTTTCCTTCGAAGACGTAAAAAAAAAAAAGTTCGAAGCAAAGATTCGATCGTGCAAAAGATAAAGTTCGAGAAAGATCACGCGGCATCAATTGGTGGGCTCGTCGAAATTGACCCGAAGAAAAGAAGCAAAGTTCTTTTACGTGGAATCGCGCGTAAACGGCAATCAGTCGGTAAGTCGGAGGGATCCTGTGTTCTACGTTGGTTGGGTAATCGGCTTCCTCGTATTGCTACAACACGGTTGTGTGTTACAAGCCACGTCTCTCTCGCTCGACGACCGTTTGAAAGTGAATTCAAGATGGCTACTTTAAAGCCGGTGGAGTCTTGTATATACACATTGCAATACATTCATGTATACACACACGAATAATATGCGTGATCGCGTGCGCGTGTACATACATACACGCATTCGTGGTTTGCGAACGTGAAACGTTGGTTAGTAGCAAGCGATAGTGCAGATACGTAACGAGAGTGTTGACATTTTCTGCAATCGGGTCAGGGCCCCCCTGTTGAGTGTACCGGCATTACCTATAACCCTCCCCGAGGCGAACGCTCGCGCACGCGGATGTAAACAGCATTTTCGTTCGATTCCATTGCCAGAAAGAGACGTTCCCTCGTCTCCTCTCGTTTATTTTTCCTCTCTCTCCATTGCTCGTGAGTTTTCGAGGACGAACGATGTCGAGGGAAACGTATTTCGTTTAGATGAGAGTCAATTCCTTCATTGCACTTCGAACTTTCACGTTTCCTCGAAGTTTGGTTAACGCGTTTAAGGTTAGACGAGTACGTTGACGCGTGTTTTTTAGATTATGAGATCCATTTTTATTATTTTTCATAATAATTATCATCGTATATCACACATGATATATTATTTGTCTAACTTGACTTATAAATTATTAATGATTTTCCTCGTACAAGAAAGAAAGAAATTTTTAAGAAACGTTCCAACATCCTCACATTATCCATCATCGTTAAAATTCCAACAAACTTGAAAATTGTTTCGTTACTCTAGAATATCTCCGAGAAGCTAAACATTTTTTTTTTGGAACTCGGTAAGGAAGAAGTCATTAAAATTTTCGTTGCGTCGACGTACACACACACAGGCGTATACATTCGAGGCAGGGTCGTGCCTTGACGCGCGAAGTCAGGTGCCGGCTTCGCTGTCATCCAACAGAAAGGGGTTGACAAAAAACGTAAAAGCATAACACACAGAGAAGAAGATGGCAGAAGCGCACCCTCCAAAGTCCTCCCTCTCTTCTTTCGACCCGTCGTCGAATGGAGGAGGGCAGGGGAGTAAAGCGTGTAGAGCGCAGTTAAATCGTATTAACGCGAACACGTGCAGTCGCGTTAGCCCTCGTGAAACGTCTCGCTTTTTAGAAGCAATATACAGAGGCCCTGGGACACTGTGTTTACACTAAAGGCTTCCTCGGCAGTCCCTTTTTCGGCTACTGCCAAAGGCAGCCACCCCCTTCCGGCAAGGGGTCGTCTCTCTTTTTTCCAGACGCCTTGAAAATTCTTAGAGAGAGATACTACGAAAAGAAGACGAGGAGAATTTATTCAAATGCTTGTGCTCGTTTTTATAGGACAAGCTATATGGGTTCAAAGAAAATTAATATCGAAGAACGGTAATTGATTAACCCTGGATCACTAAATTTAAATCAGTGGTATGTCGCTAATCATTCGACTCGTAAACTACGAAATGAAAACATGTATTTTTTTATATTACCGCTATTTATTACAAAGATGTATTATTAGTTATTAATTAAGGAATATAAAAGAAATGAAAAATCTTTTGGACGAATGTTTAGTGATCTAAGGTTAACGATATGGAATTGTGAGAAATTATATTAGAAAAAGTGGAGATTAGAAATTAAAGAAATAGGAAGTATCAGATCATTTTATGTAATATGATATAGTTATTAAGAGAAATAGAAAAGTTTAAAGAAACAAGGTTTGCTTTTAAAGACTGTTATTTTCTTTTCATACCTGTTAAGAAATTCGGAAATACGACACTTTGATTGCTACGCCGGTCACCTGTGACCACCACCTATTTTTTTAATGAGACTGTGGTGATCACCATCGATAATCATGGATAACTACCAGTCATATAAAGGCACTAGTGATAAGAATATAGTCTTATTTAACCATATTACATATAATTTATTATTAAATACTTGAAATAATGAACATTTTATTACGATTACTCGGGGTAAAATTTGGTGGCAGTCAAAATGTTAATACTATCGGTGATTAGCCAAACGTAGATATTATCCGAGCATACCAAAAATAATTCGAGTTTTCGCGCAAAGATCAGAAAGGATAGAGAAAGATCGTGCTCGTTTACGCACCGCGAGTCATGGATCGGTTTCATCGCGGAAATCTCCAAGGTCCGAGAGCATTGTGTCGATATACATACGTGCTTCCTTCCCCCTTTTTTTTTATTTTAAAAATAAAATAGGGAAGAGGCGCGTTACGCCGTCTCGCTCGTGCATTGTCGGATAAACGTATGTGTGCGGGAGCGCGCGGACGAGCGAGCAAAGCGAATGCGCGAGTGCGGGGTGCGCGGCACGGTATAATTAAACTCGAAGGACGTGCCGGTCGGTAACTTAATTCCCACGAGCCTCGACGTGCGCGCCTTCGTGACTTCTACCGAACGTTTTCTTCGTAATGCGTTTCCGTGAGAAGATTTCCCTGGCGATGGTGCTCTCCTCGGCAACGGGGAACGGCTAAAGGGAAAAGAGCTCTTTTTTGCTTCTTATTTCTTTGGCTCAGCGAATATGTCGGAAAGGTGAGCGAGATCGTATAAATGGGTCACCTTTCTTAATAATGTTTTCCCTTTTTTTTTTTGCAACCAAATCATTTCTTTATCTTTATAGGGTAATATTTTTAATTCTTAGCTGATTTCTAAAAGTGATTTTAAAAATTGTTGGCATAGGATGTATGTTTTTATAATAATCATTTTTATATTTTCGGTAATATTTTTAATTCCTAGTTGTTTTTTAAAAGTTACCTCGTACAATTTTACAATTGATATCAATCGTTTGTTTTGAAGGGCCAAAAATTTGTCGATTAAAAATGTATGCTTTTCTTTTTCGATATTATTTTCTATTGATCGGTATTAATTAAGCGTAAAACTATTTACGAGAAGAATTACCTTGATGAGTATTATTTCCTGGAGAATTTTAAATAGTATAGCAGTGTTATTTTGGATTCACGTTACTTCTGACGTTAACAAAAATAACGAGAGTAGAAATGGATTAACGGTTTCTCTTTTGTTTTTTTTTTTACGCTTTATCAAAAAATTAAGAAGAATCGATAATCGTTCTCCCGAATTGACCGGTCCATCATTTTTTTATGTAAAAAAGATGTTTCGTAATCGGACCGATTGATCAGTCGCATATGTATTAATTAGTACGTAAGAACCAGGTTTTAGTGTCAGTCGAATGTCGACCTCGAATGTTGTTTACCTCTCGATGAACGATTGAAATTTTGTAGAATTTATGTCTCACGTTGATCCAAATACCAAATGACAGCAAGTAATTATTGCTATCGGAAGACAACGTTAGAGCAAGTGTCACAATTATTTATTAATGTCATAGGATTAAGAAATTTAATAAAAAAAAACTTTGATCTCTTCGTTCCAGATATTAATTTTTATGAACAATAATACTAGATAGTAAATTTGTAAAATGAACATTTCATCTTTTTCATAACTAACGCAAACATAAATTAATTTCTTCCATAATCCATCCGTAAGTCAATTTTAACTTAATTTGTTAAAAAAAATAATTTTAAAGACAACACAAATATTATTTCTATTCACCCAATACAATATCGCTGGAAAATACAAATCAAATTGTATAAAAACGTCCTATAGCAAATAAATCCAACTAGTAAACAAGAAAAGTGGTAGAGAGGGGACGGAAGGAAGGAAGGCTTTAAAAGTCGAGACTACCGTCTCTCGCGTAAACCTCTATCCTTGGACCCATCCACTAGTACTCGAGGCACACCATCGGAGTCGATTTCGCAATAAGAATCGCGGCTCGCTGCGAGAGATCGGGAATTTCCTTATACACGCGAGTCACCGTGTACGAACGACACACCTACATACATACATACATACATAAGCAAAGGATATACACTCGATACAAGACAACACGAGCTTGTAGAGCTCGATCGTCCGTTCGAAATTGGGTTATGGTTACCGACAACGACGACGTCGATTATAGCGGTGGTGGCTACGCAAGTACTTACATACGCATGTACATTCGATCCGTCGATCGGATCGATCGATCGTTCATTCGTTTCTTCCTTCTACCAAAGCTACCAATAAAATACACGCACTTCCGCCGTACTTTCATAATAATTATTATCGATATAGGTATCGAGTTCGCTTACAACCGGAATTGATAAACGTTATTTAATTTAATTTGTGTCTGTAAAGTGATCCTGGTAAAGAAAGAAGGGGGAGGGTAATCAGAGAAAAAAAAAGGAAAGAGGCACGACGACGTTACGCAACGGTGAACATTAAAAGCTGCTCACTCGTAATATACTTTGACGAGCACTGATTTTACTCGCTCGGAATGCGGCATGATAATTATCAAAATTTAATTAACGCTACCGTCGGCTCTCTTTTACGTTCATTAGGTTCGCAGATTTTTTCTTCCTTTAACCGTACGATGATCTCTTTACGTGAATCGATCGTAAGATCGAAGATCGTATTTCGAGATTAAAAGTGTTGTGTATGTTATTCATCTGTTGGAACGATGTCATTTATTTGGGAAATGATTTTGAAATATATTTTATAGCTTTGTGATAACGGTATGATACTGTTGGACAAGAGTATTATTGTACCACTGTGATCACGATGCATCGTTTATTTATTTTTTTATTTTTCACATGTATTTACGCATGAATTAATTACTAACTGTATATCCCTCGTTTGTAGGGGCTTCGCCCTATAACGTGATCTCACTATCTCACTAATGCTGATTCAATAGGATGTTATAATACTGATAATTTTGTCTAATCTTAATTCAGTGCTACAAATCGTTAAAACATTATAATTTTTTATGTTTATGTCGTTATTACAATCAATCGAAGGTGGGGAGGCATACCCGCGTGATCACGTAGCAATTTATTTACGTGTTAGATCGTAGAAGGAAGTCAATAAGAAAGAAGACGAGGTTCTTGGTTTAAACAGCGATTAACTTCGAGAAAGGTCTGAAAATGAGTGCCGTAACACGCGGTCGGTGTAGTTTTTCTTCTTTTTTTTTCTTCTTCTTCTCTTTTTTCTGCTCCCCTGCCCTTCTTCCTCGTCTCCTCTTCCAAAAGAGTCGACTCGGTACGTCGAAACCTCGCATCAGGATTTCCCATGCGGTCGTTGGGTCAATAACGTTCCATCATCATCGTTCTTCTTTGCATTTCGAGGATGCAACGCATTTAACTATGACAACCAAACGCTACGACTCTGAACATCTATAATTGCGACGAATTTCAATACTACTTCGGTTCACTGCTCTTTTTTCTCAATTTTTTGTTGTCTTTTATAATTATACGTATACTTTTACTTATGTTTAGGAGTGTTAATTATACAGTACTCACATGTACATATATGCACCCACACAATTATATACACCTATACAGTACTATATGTATACATACGTGCATTTAAACATCTAATACTTATAAATGGATATAAGTGTAAGTGCATACACGTACTAGTAAATCAGCACATCGAATGTTATAACATACGCTCACGGGCTAAACTAAGTATATACGTATATAGACATATACACACCAATACTAGTACACACACCTACAATCCACACATATAAACTTTACAAGTAAATCGAATACTTTACTCGATTCAGCCTTTCGATCGTAACAAGTCGTGTCTTTCGTCACGATCCTTTCCGAGCAAAAGCCGAATACAAAACTCGACTCGCGAAATTTTCTCGTGAAATGACGAAATCTTATCATACGAAATTAGCGAGGAATCGTCTACCGATCGATAAATCTATCGAATCTTTCCATCGTCAAGCTTCGTGTACCCATCGACTATAATAAGTTCACTTGCTACTTTATATACCTGTCTACCTCCTGCATACACGAATATGCGTATCTACACGTATGTATGTCGCGAACGGTGACGGCACATTTGTACGAGCGCGTGGTTACATACTTACGTACGTATATACGCGAAGCGTATACCACGATTGAAGGTAGAGAGAAGGAGGAAAGGAGGTGGGATACGTGTACGGTAACGCAACAGTTTAGAGTGAAGTGTTACGTCAGTGAAAGTGTTATGCCAATGTGGGCCGAGGCTAACCTGTGAGCCCTGTCTCCGCGTGTAATGCACGCTCGCGCGCGCGCACGTGTGTACCTCTCTACCGACTTCGTATTTATGTATAAATATATCTGTTTATATGGGTGAGTGTGCGTAAACATATTTGTGTTTCTGTATTTATAATATTTATATACCTATATATCTAACCTGTATACGCGTGTACGTAATATGCGAAAGTCCCAGTCGATACCTCGAATAATCGAGAACGAATGAAAATAGGTACACGTGCAGGAAGTATATCGCGATCTCCCGTTCACGGAAATTCTTTAACGATCGATCGATCACCGATATTGCGCGCCACTACGCAACGCGAGACGCGTTCTTCTCGTTTTTCTCTTTTATACTTTGTATGAGGAAAGAGGCACCGTTCGTTTATTTGCCTAATTCTTTTTTTTTTAACTTTTCGTTATATAAATTCTATAAAGTTTCCGGCGCATATTCGTACCGTCTACTATAATGGGGTTGAACGAATCTTGTTTACTTGAGAATATTGTATGTTTAATGTTGGAATGAAAATTGTTGGGATTTTAATTGTTCTATGGTTTGTAACTGTGCTTTTCTCTTATTTTATTAACATTTTTTTAAAATTGTTTTATTTAAATGTGTTAATTTAGGACTTGATTTCAAACTGAAAGTAAATACGTTGCTCCAAATTTGATCGATATCGTATCGACTGGTCGTGTACTCGTATACATAACATAAACTGTATACTCGTATTCAATTACTGTTTCTAATTTCTTTTTTTTTTGCTGCAAAAGAAAAATGTTCTTTAATGGATGTTTAGAACCCGTTTTAAATAGGAAATAACGTCACATTTCGTTGGTATGCTTAAAGTCAGCGTGCGAACGTGAAACACGTCCATAACGTGTTCGTTCGGACTTTCATTTCTGAACGGACACAGCCGATTGCCAAATATTTTCCTGCGACGCGGCACTTTTGTTCCCGGAAAAGGTAGCCAGGCCAATAGAACTGTCGCTCGGTGTAACTCGTATACCTACCTACGTAGCTTTTATTCGAGCGACCGTTCTCGAAACTATTAATCGGCGCGTGGAAGCAGGAAGTGGTCGCGGTAAGAGAAAGAAGGTCGATCCATTTCGTAAGTTTTTCTTCGATCGATTCGACCAAAAATCGGCCGAGTCTTCGTATCGAAACTTCAAATATCGGGAACGGTGAATTTTAATAAATTTAAAATAAATCTATTAGATTTTGGCTTAGCTCTTGTGCCGAATATTCAAATGGCAGCCATTTTGGATGCACTTCAAAAGAGAGAGAGAGAGAGCATAAAATACGCGAAAATTGTCGAAAATATCACATAAATCGATTAGAATTTAATTGATTACATTTAGTCTAATAACCTTTCCATCGAAACTTCTAACGGTGGTGATCTTTAAAGTCCAAGCAACGGGGGTAAAAATAGGCGGGAATTTTTGGTAATTCGAATTGACGTCAAACCGAATATAATAAATTTTCTATCCGTTTGAAAATGCCGAAGTCTCGGACTAAGAAGGTAAAAAGATAGGAACGATAAAAATAGAATGCAAACATTGAGAAAAAATCGACGTTGCTCTCGGCAAGTCCACACGAGCGAGCTAGCGAAGGAACGAACGAGTGAACAGCTTACAAGGTGCGCCGAGTACTTAACGTCTGTAATTAAATGCAGAACCTCGTTCCGATGGGTATCACGAAGAAAAGGAAAAGCCGGTCGGATATGAGAACAACGAGGGAAACTGACGCGTAGCCACGGCCCGACGGCGAAGAACCGCAGGAAGTCTGCTTCGTGTCACGAATTCACGTACCTACGTAGGAATGAAGAAGGGACTCGCGAAAGGGAGAAAGAGAGGGACAGAAAAAGAGAAAAGGAAGTAAAAAAATCCTTGGGAGGCTTACGAACCTCGTGGGATCGCCGACATTTTTTTTCCTCCGTTTTCATTAATATCGAAACTAGTCAGTCGTTTTTCTTTATGGTTGCCTTTACGTTTCGTCGCTCGCGATATTTCCAAAAAAGAGAGCGCATATGTGAGTATCGATGGAATAATTGACGGCTGAGGTTACTCTAATAAAAGAAGGATAGAACTCGTCGAGACTGTTCGATCGTAAAGTTCGTAAAAAAATAGGTTCAACGGTAAAAAGATTCGGCGAAACTCCTTTTTCTTTTGAATTTTCAACAGACAAACATCAATTTGCCGATATGAATTTAGCCTAGTAGCGAGACTATCAAAAATCTGATGGTCGTTGTTATATTACTTTTGAGACTTCGAGTGCGCGCTACTAATGACCGCACCTGGGTTTTTCCTTAGTGACGCACCGGTCACATGTAATCAAAGGAGGGATTTTATTCGTGATTATATTTCTTCAAAATATTTCTATTTCTTTTGATCAAATTTTATAATTAATAAGAATTTTGACGGAAGCCTTGATGGCTTTTTTGCACCACCAGAGAAAATCGGAAAATTTTCTTGCGTACCTATTCGACAATAATAATAGAATAATTAAATTAGTTAAAATAGGGAAACGAAGACGAACAGGTTTTGGAGTGATCTCTCAGCAAATTTCCAAGCAATTTTCATACTAATCGGAGTCAATCTCCGATTACCATCGTCATCATCATTGTCTCGTCTCTGCGATCGCCAACGATGAAACAGACACGCACGATCTCTCTCTCTCTCTCTTATTGTAGCTGTAGCATCGTTCTCGTCCGGTGGACTTTGTCGTTCGCGTTTCATTATTCACACTCGCGTCGTGAGTAATTTCGACCTCGGTTTATTTTGGTTGCATATCCGTGCATTATACCTGCAGTTGGTAAATCCCTCTCTTTCTCTTTTTCTCTATCTATTCTCTTCCGCGATCGATCTCCCGCTCATCGACGACACGATGCATCGTAGAAATTATTTCTGACGTCGAGACAGATAGAACGAGAGAAAGAGAGAGAGAAAAGGTAGAGGGACAGAAAGGGATGGCTGGGGCAAGTAAGCGCAAATTGGGTCATCAGACGTTCCGTTCGAACTCGTATAATAATTTGAAAAGGTAGAATTTTCGGATTCCATCTCTTTTTTCTGCGTCTACGTCCATCACGGAGTTATTGAGATAGAATTGCTGTATCCGTTTTCTTTTTTATACGTCTCCCGTCATTTGATTTTTTTGTCTTCTCTGGTACCTCGACATTATGAGAACTGTCTTTATTATTTTCCTCTTTCTTTTATTCCTCTCGCTTTTTTATCCTCCCCTTTTTCGTCTCGCTCGTTTCAAGTAATTCCATCATTTTTGCAAGCACTCTTAATGCTTTTTCTATCACGCTTACATATTTCTTTGATTTATTTATCAGTGCCTGAAAATACGGAAAGAGGGAGAGAGACAGAGAGAAATATTGTACCACGAAATTTTATCCTTTGCCAAGTGTCTAGGAAGAATTATAGTCTCGATGAAAATTTATCGACTCGGTTAAAATAACATCGTCTGGTTGATTTCGATCGGTCTCGGTAAAGCAGAGGGAGATAGGGAAAGAGAGAGAGAGAGGACAATTTATTTTCATAAGTTAAGTGAATCGGAAATAATTTAAACTGTATAGCAGCACGAAAATGGGATATACAAAAACAGAGGAGTCTCGTTCGACCAACGTTTGATTATAATTATATAATATTACACGGAAAGTCAATTAGATACAAAGGCTAAGAATTATATTAAGCAAGTCTGAATATTCAATCAGACTAGATAAAACAAATTTTCAACGGTGAAGAATAGGCTAATTCCACAAAATTGAGCGAAAATCGGTACTCGATAGATCCATAAGAAGCGCCATCGTCTCTGTTTCCTTACGAAGTGTTTTTGGAAAACTCGGTCGCCGAAGATGCCAACGATGACGATGATGAATCATCATCGCGTACAATGTCCGTCAAAGGACATTACGCTTGGAAAATATCACGCTTGTGTGCATTCGTGTGCGTTCGCATTTCGAAAAGTCGCGCGTTTCTCTATCTCTCCCTTTCTATCTTACTCTCACCTAAAGAAATCAAAAGCCTCGTCATCGATCTTGTAACAAGGAACGAACGAGAAGAAGGAGAATCGTTTCGAGGACGTATCGCGAAAACGGCCACACACGCGCGCACACATCGCCGTGTTTGGCGACGAGTTTGGAAATCCGAAGAACCAACGGCTGCGATCGAGGAGAAGCGAGCAGGACGAAGGAGAGCTCATGAAAAGTGCAAAAGCTCTTCTCCCCCCGTTACCTCACCTCCTTTTCTTCTTTCTCGTACGACGTTCGGTGACTTGCTAACGGATACGACAAAAAAAATAAATCGATTGAAATCCATTTCCAGATCTCGCATTTTTACGCGACATTTTCTCGTTGCGCGAAGAACGAAGCGAGACAAGGGAAGAAGTTTCGATCTTACCGCGACGTTCACTTTTGCCTCGAGTATTCTGAGTTCTTTTAGGTATTGTTAATCGTGTAAAAGAAAGTAGATATAACATATTAATTGACGTACGTTTTTTTATGTTCCCTGTGAAGCGTTCGAGTCAATGTCTCTTTAAATTGACGTTAAAATACGAGAGATAGACTCGTATTTTCAAATAACACAGAATTTCCGTGGCATGGTTAATGCAATTGAGAAGTGTCTTTTCTAAAGGACTTATTTCATCACTAAGATATTTTTCAGAAAATCAAGAAATCTTCAAACAATTGAAATTTAGGACCGAAAAAAAGTATTTTCCAAAATTAGAAATAAGTCTCTTTGAAAAGACACTTCTCAATTATAAAAGAAACGATTGCAAGGGATTAATATTTTTCGTAGACATTCTACGGTATTTTTTTTTTTAATTTAGTATTCGAAATTGTAAAAAAGAGAGAACCTAGTTGGATATCGTATAGATATAAACGTAGATAACGTTGTACGCGAAGAGGAGACTCGTCACTCGATCGGAAAGCGCGCAGAAAAAGAGTCGCAGAAATCCGCGACGG
Source organism: Ancistrocerus nigricornis (assembly GCA_916049575.1). Taxonomy (NCBI): domain Eukaryota; kingdom Metazoa; phylum Arthropoda; class Insecta; order Hymenoptera; family Vespidae; genus Ancistrocerus; species Ancistrocerus nigricornis. The sequence continues at coordinate 9,218,055 of OU696669.1, read as the reverse complement.
ATCGACGTGTAGGAAGAACTTTGTAAATTGGGTCGCCACGGAGACACGTCACAGATTACACAGCTCGCTGCTGCTACTACCACGTTCCACCACCACCTCCACCACAACCACCACCATCACCTCCTTCTTTCTCCTCGTTCTCCTCTCGACTACGACGAGATCGCACGATTTCGTCCTCATTGGCGCACCAACGAACACCACCAGCGTAGCAGCGATAGACTCCTCGCGTACTTCTCGACCACAGGGCCGTCCCAGAGAACGAGATTTTTATTTATCGACGACGAAGGAGCTCCCACCTCTCTCCTTCTGCATTCGTTGTACGATAACGCGTTGCATTCGTTGAGTATCAACGAGAGAAAGCATTCGAAGGAACGACGACCGGATTTCGTTTCTCCGTCTCGTTTCTTCTTTCTTTCTCGTTTATTCTCCACGTTCTCCCCTCGACACACTGACTTTATTTAACATTTACGTCATTCGTTCCTACTTTCGATTTCGATGCTTCTTCTTCCCACACTGCTGCTGGCTCACTCGATTCTCATCGAGTAACGGGCAAGGTAATAACAAGTGTGAAAGTGAAACAAGCGATCTTTCCCAGCATCCGTAGCAGCACCCTTTTTTTTTCAATTTTTGTTTTTAACTCTTGCGATAATATACCTAATCTCGTGTATCAATTGAGAATGATCTATCAACTATTATAAAAATAGTTTTTGTTTTTCTTATGGAAAGATTTGTAATAATGCATTTATAAACCTAATGTTTTTTTGTTAATGATCAGATTTAAGAAAATGCAATAATTCATTGCAAATATGTGATTGCTGTTTATTTAAAAACAAGAACGGTATATAAAATGTAATATTTATATATAGGTATGAATACCTGATCAATATCGCAGTTTGAAAAGCATATGATACGTCAGAGGGTTAAAATCTTATTCCTAAGGAAAAGCAGGTATCTACGGCCCTGAAGCCTAGACTAGACTCTGTTAGAGAGCGAAACGGTAGTATACTAGAAGAGGGGACTCGAGCTAGGAATCATGTTTCTCTCTTTCTTTTCTATCTCTGTTCTTGCTTAGTCCATTACACAGTTCGTTCCTTCCTTCTTCCATCTCCGTCCTCGTCTCGCTCAAACGCGCTCTACGAGTCTATTAGCATGAAGCGTGCACGGCTGCCGGTTGGGGCCTTGACACAGTGCGTGTCAGGCATTGCATGGCGATAGCGGAAAGCGCAATCTATTTATCGAGGTTTATCGGCGATTTCGCGTACGCCAGCGAGATTATTAGAAGCGTTCCAACTGTCTCGTCCGTTTAGAAGAAGATAGAGAAGGAGTAAACGAGAGTGGGAAGGGGGGCTATTAATAATATCGTTACGAGATTTATTTGCATGACCAGTGGATAACCACCAGCCGAGTATTACTCTACAAACGAGAGAGAGAGCCTCGACACTTCGAGATATCGACGGACTCTCGTTCGATACGTTCGAGTAAAGCAACCTCGATTCACTCGATTCTCATCCTACGCGACGATAAATATGATTCGTCTTTTGATTATCGAAATGATCGGTCAGTTATCGTTTGCTAATAAGATAGATTACCAATGTGAACGATCCATCATCGTGTTACTAGGATCGTTTAAGTATTTATTGTCGATACTTAGCGTAGATCGATGTTTTGGAATTGGATCGAAATCAGTTCTATAAGTTAAAGGGTATGCTATAATAGATAGAATAATAGACATTTTTGTTATACCGATTAAGTAATTCAACAAACATACTCCTGTTTTTTTATATTTATACATTTTCCTATTAGAAAACCTTCGATTTGGAAAAAAGACTAGTAGTCTATAATTCCAAGTAGCCCTCTTCCATTCCAATCACAGTCAACGATTCTCCGAGGGAGACCTAAGAAAACGAATTATTTCCTTGACACTCTTTCTTTTTAATCAGAAAAACAATTCTGTGTACTCAAAAAGCCCTCAAGAGATGATTTCCTTTACATTATCGAATACATCCAACATTGTTCTATCGATATGGTCCAGTTATTGGTAAAAAATCCTAAAGGACAAGCACATTAACGTATGATTCCCTCGTCGTGACCCAGTTCCATTTCTCGGGAAAAAGGAGGAAAGACAGAGAGAAAGAAGTAAATAGACAGACAGAGAGGGGAAATTCGTTCGATAAGAATATTAAGGATTGACGTGACCCGCGGCTCTCTTGACAATCGAACTCGCACAGTCTGCCATCGGGCTATAACGCTACCATTCCGTTTTGCTGTCGGCGATCTTACACGGAAGGTGGCACGTCGCCGCGTGCTGACCCATATTACGAATCGTATTTCTGCAGGATTTCGAACGAATCGGAGCGCCGCTGGGCCACGTCGAGTCACGTTGAGTAGTACGCGCGCGCCGGCGTCGTGACGCGTTCTCGCGCGAAATTCCATGGCGGTTTCGATTCCGGTGGTGATCGACGCGCGACCTCTTTTTTTTATTTAACCGAGGATACTGCTTATCCGAATGGCAAAGACACGATTATTACTTTGGTTTTATTCCAAATGATTAGAAAATGATCAATGTCGTTTTCAGATTACTTCCGGGTTATTAAATTGGATGGACAGTTTTTTTTTTTTTTTGTAGGCATATTGAAATAGGAAAAGTGATTCATTAGTGATTCATTGAAGTAAAATAAAGTTATTGAATATAAATCAATGAAAATCAGAAAATGAAATCATTTGTATTCTAAAGGTTTAGGCTTGATAAACCGGTCGTCCGCAAAACAATGACTCGTGACCTACGACGTAACGTTTCGAGGAGAGATTTAAAAAAAAGTTGGTCGCTTTTTATAATACAAAAAAGACACGTCGATTTTAATTAGCGTAAGATATTTATCTTTTAGTCGAAAGATTCTTTCTTCGGTTACTTAAAGATACACTTTGATTGCGATTCAATTGTGTTTGACACCTTTGGCTAAGAGGTTAGTAGTTCAATCGACAATTTGTCTCAACTTTTATTCGCGAACTCGTACGAATCGATTGTTTCTTAACGAACAAAATTTAAAAAAATGGACGGTCCCAATCGTTTGAAATATACATACATACGAGACAAGTTAGCCAGCCGCGACCTTTTTCTCGTTCCTCGGACGAGGAAACGGAATTCGACGTTACGCCATCGGTGGGAGGGAAGAGGAGGCGAAGGAGGAGATGATGGTGGAGGTTGTGGTTAAGGGGGAAGACTCGCGATTTGTCGACGACGATAACGGCGTAGTAGTCTCTTTCGCAAAGTCCTGCTCAGGCATTCGCGGACTGTTACTTCATTCTGTGCATTCCGCCTTGCGAAACTCGCCGTTGTCGTCGGACGCGTGGCGTATTGCGAACTTGACGAGTACGAGGAGCAAGCAAGACGGGGAGAAAGAAGGGCGTACGACTTTTATGGATGGGCGTAAAACTGCCTGCCTCATCGAGTCTTTTCTTATCTCCGGGAAAACCGCTTTTCTGCGTCTTATCGGAGACACATTTCTTCCATATATGAAAATATCGACTTTACACTTTCTTCATAATTCTAATTTATTCAGTTTTTTTAATATATAACGTTTTTATACGATACAAACGTTCGAATATTCTATCAACTAATTTTTTTCTCTTTTTCTGAGATTTTAAATATAATACTTAAGATACTGATATCGGCAGTACTTGACTGGCACACATGGACAGATAAAGAATAATAATCCACTTAAATTATCATCTATTTTATCAAACATTTACTACCATTTCCCTCGATTATTTCCTCATTAAAATCTATTAAAAATCATCTATTTCTTTATTTATTCACAAAACTATTAGATGATCCGTTCGATTTTCGTTATTTTAGTCAAAATCTATCGGACACCATTTTGCGGGGTTAGACAGAAATATTCTTGCTGAATGATCACGGATCGATGTTTTACATAAAAAAATCACGTTCAATGTTCGTCTGTCTTGCTTCGACAAACGTCAATGTCGAAGATGACAAAGGAAGGGGAGGAATCGAAAACGATCGGAGACTTACTCAGACATGCTAATTCGGTCCGTCGAGTGAAACGACCGAGCTATCGATGCTTTCTTTCTCACCCCCTACCCTTCCTGGCGGTGGGGTGTTGGCGGCGTCACCACCGTCTCGTCACTACCAACCGAGCACAACCAATACCATTTTGCGCGACGCCACCACCACCGCCATCGTCGCCATCGCCGTCGGGGCTTCGTACAATTTTCATCGCGACGAACTCGGCGAAATTATCCTCTTCGACGAAACTCTCCCTTCCCTCTACCCTGCGCGCTTGCGCGCGTCAACGGATGCGTTTTTCTGACCCTTCGTTCAAAAGTGGACTCTCTATAAAAACATGAAAAAGAGAGACGCGAAGTTTTCAGTCGGTAAGAGCTGCCGATTGCTGCTAAACGTGAAACTTTTCTTGCGTTTCTTTTATTATTTATGTTGCATAAAAGAGAGTGGCGCGAATATAGTTTCCCCTACCTCTTGTCTTCCTTTTTACTAAAAACACATGTCTCGTTCCTTGGACAAGGTAGTTCCTTGTTAACCCTTAACTAATTTTTATCATTAAGAGGTTGGAAAAATGTATCTTCGAATTCTGTTTTCTCATGTGTTTATTATTATTTAGATTAATTAATTTCATTTATAAGTTGACATGTCTTAAGATAATTTGAGACAATTATTACCGATCTGCTTTATGATAATGTTGTCGGTAGATAGATATTTAATACATTAGCGTTACTAGACCTTTTTTTTAATAATATTGAAACGAAATTCACATGGGATAAAATTTCATCAACGGTAGACCTTTAGGGGTTAAAGTTCAAAAAATGTCTTCCTCTTCCTTTTTAAACGTGCGGTAGTTTCATTATGTTAGAAAAATGGCGAACGACGCGCTAGAGATGAAACGAAAGGGACGAGATAAATTTATTGGTCCGCGTGCGTAAGCGCCGAGGGTCTTTTGAGGAGAGGCGACGCCCTAATGAGACCCGCTAATTTGCCTCGGCGGGAATAAAGTGGAACTCGCCTTAACCTTAACCTTATTCTCGGAACTTTTCTTTTCGCGTCTCGATGGTGCGTGCTCGAGTACCACGGAAATGTCTCCATTTAGACGTTTAGTGACGCTTAGGACAGAAAGAAAAAGCGAGACAGGGTCTTTAAATCATGTTGCAAGGAATTTGATCGGGTTATGAGTCATCGAAGATGGAAAAAGAGAGAATTTTACAAAGAAATTCTTGAAAAAGTTTTCGAGGAAATTGGACGTTGAATACCACATATGGTGTCTTTTCGTTCTACTCGTCACGTTTGCCTAGTAAGGGTTATTTTCATGAATTAAACTTTTGTTTAAGATTCTCCAATATATATATTGTAATTGCAATAATGAATAATGTACATATACAGAGTAGATCATGTAACCTGAAATATATATTGGTTGAAAATTGCGTAGTTTCATAAAGGCCAGCTTATAGTAGAATAGTTTTGCTTTATTGCAAACGATTAAAGGGATAAAACAATCAATTTTGTTTATCGAAATTAAATTTATATCTAATTTATTTATAAATGATAAGTTAATAGTGTTATAGATCGTTGCCAGAATAGCTATCGTTATCATAACGAAATAAAATATAATATTCCATTTAGATAAAATTAGATAATTTATTTATCATGTTAACGTTTTGACGTAACGATTTCCTCCAATAGAAATTAGTTGTCCGTTTATATTCGAGATATTAATGTCGTGAATTCACGATGGGGCGCCTAATGATTCTATTTAATACGCGTATTAGCACTAAGGATAATTTATTGATATAATCGTGTACCTTTGCCGGTACTAAATATGAGATAATTATTTCTATTAAATTTCCATATATAAAATATCTAGATATAGTTCCAATCATTTTATATAACACGGTCATTTCAAATAAAAATATACCAATCTTATATTCTCGACATGAACATGATTCGAGTAATATGACCCAATTTTGCTAGGATAGTTAATACGTTAAAAAATGTACAAAATAATTCGCAATGTTCGCAAAAATAATAGTCGAAATTTCCTTCCATCGAAAAATTCGTTCATTTTTCAATAATTTTCCGTTTCATTTCACGTATCACGTCCATTAGATCAGGAGCCGCGTTCTTTCGTATTCTGCAAACGAACGAATTTGTTTCGTGCGAACTCGATCCGCTTATACCTACTCGAAGGTTTTGCCGTGTATCTTTAAATACACGCGGAGAGTTCCTTATGCGAGAACGGAGATACGGAGGGGGAGGTAAGAACCTGTTCGAAACCTTCTCATCGTTTTGTTTCTCTGTCTTTCTCATTTTCTCGTATTCAAGAGCGTCGAACGAGGAGGAACGCGCCGGTAGACAACTGAGGATGACAACGAGCGTACGAGAAAGAGAGGAGGGATGGTTCGTGTAAGTGAGGTAGGACAGGGAAAAAATGTAGGGCTCCTCGCGTTTATGGCCAGAATCGATTTCTCATAATCGTGCTCGCTTTTAATCGACTATTTATTACCTCGCAAAAAGCTCTTAAAATAGGACACCTATTCGTCGTACGAACGGATTATCTTTCCCGTCTCTGTTCGATCGCTTCTTCCACCATTTGTTGAGTTCTATACCGTGGTCAAAGTATTTCATTTGGTAAATTATACTCAACTCTCTTGGTGTAAAATTAAGACAGTTCTCTTAAAACCTTAATTTGTACTGGTTCTAGGTTTTGTTTAACACAGATCGAATTAGCCATCTTGTAGAAGGGTTGTGTATATATATTTGAGTTATGTAATGTATGTAATGTCGAGGAAAATAGGGACCATTGTAAAAGAAAGTATGTATTTTCTACACTTTACCTAGTTAACATATCAAAGAGTACCAAAGTTTTCAAGGACGAGACGCGTCTGGGTTATAATACAATACATAACCCAGACGCAACCCAAAGACAAATATATTGAGCTTGCCTAGATATCATTTTAGTTCTGCAGGTGAAGACAAGTGATTCGATATTCATTCGTTTTATTTGATTTATACTTTACCCTATCATTTATTTGTACTCTGTGGAATATTTAAGTTTCATATACAATTTCTAGGTAAACTATATATTATTTTCTTTAAAAGTATCTTGTTAATAATTATTATACTAAAGTTACAAATTTAAAAATGAAAAAGGCCATCTCTTTTTTCATTTTATTTTCAATGATCATCAATGCATTCATAGTGCGCCACATTGAGAATCATTCGAGCGTGCGTAACGCATCAAAATGGTTACGAAATTTACATATTCTGTGTCGCCGCGTGGGTACTTACGCTTACGCGTTTATTTATATAAATGTACATTTTTGCTGAAGTCGATTGTATCACGATGGATTGTTCGAAGGATCGATGAAAAGAGAGAGAGAGAGAGAAATGAAGAGCATGGGGGTTGGCATCGTGTGAGGTAGGACAGTGTGGAGAGCAGAGGTGGATTATCCGGTTGGTGGAGGAGGAAGAACTAGGGGTGTAGAAGGAGAGTCAGGTGGAGGGGAGATAATGGCGCAGAAAAAATTTGTGACCTACTTTCAGGACAAAGGAGAGTCGAGGATGACTGCGTAGATTGATTCGTATTAACGCGAGGCTTCGATATCTTGCAGAGTTGTACGAGACGTCATCTTTTTTTATCATGCGCTAGTAACAATGACTAAATAGAGTAACAGACAGGAACGAAAAGACAAACGTATATAATGATACATGCTCGCCTTCTCGCATCCTGCGCTTGATCTTATATTTAGATAAGGATTAGAAACTCATCCTTGGTCTCTATACAGGAAATTATAGTAAAAAAAAAAAAAGAAAAAAAAAGGAAAGAGATGATTGCTCGTTGAGAGGATACATTTTCGTGGAAATATTTTCATCCTTTTTATTCGAGGCGTGGGCGAGCATGGAGTGGAAGGTAGAGTAGGAGGGAGGTGGTGGAGGATGAAAGGTGGATCCGTCGTCGTAACGCTTCATGCTTTGTTACTTGCCAGGCTTTTGGAGGTTATGTACCCTTGGCTTAGGGGTGGGTCCCCGAAGGTCGTCTGGGGCGACCTTATCGATTCGTCCTCGACACCCTCTCTTCCTCTCTCTCTCTCTATTTCTTTCTCACTCCCTCTTACTCTCCCTTTCGCTCCTATTACGTATTACCGCATTCAGGCTTCGCTTTGTTAAGCGAACAGGTGAGCAATGCAATAGGCACGTCGTTGATCCGTTCCTCGTCGCGTAATCAATCTATGTGTTACCGAACCTGGAATGCATCCGAGTGTGGATCTTTCTTACTTTGACAAACATCCGTCATGCCGATCTTGACATCCGTGAGATCTCTAAACGTTGAAGAAAAATTTCCGTGTCGTAAGATGTTACATGAGACCATATTCATTGCTTTCTTTTTCTAGCTTTGTGTTTTCATTCATCTTCTATATTTCCCTCAGACAATTGACAGTTGTAATTAGTCTTATGGAACCATCGACCTTCATATAATAGATCAATGTTAATTTATTTAGTCAGAAGCATTAAACTCAATAGGAATTATCTGGTATTATATAAAATGTGTCTCTAAAATCACTTTTGGAGCAGCAATTATTTTGAGTTGTTTCTTAATACCTAATATATTCTATCAGGCGAAAGAGAAATCTTAATACATTAGTTCTTATATCTATATTTACATAATTATTTGCAACATAAAGTAATAGCATATCATACATATCTATATCAATTCCAACGTTCCAATCAATAGATCCAGAATCGATTACCTCCGTTATCATCTCCTTTCCACATCTACCCTCTTTTCAATCGAACTTTATCAACTCATTTACCTTTTTATCGCCTAGTCCATTATGTAATTTATTTTGCAATTAGATTTCTTTCTCCTTCTTTCTCTCTCTCTTTAAATCTCTCTCCTCCTTCCCGTTCATACGACAAAAAGCGTGCCGAGGCAGCTATACTTTGACATCACGCAATCGCAATACTGGAAGTGGCAGCATCGTATGTCTAGGTCTCGGAATTATTAGAGCACCAACATGCCGTGGTGGTAATTAGCTCGACCTGGCTCATTAAGCCGCGCTAGATACCGCCGACATACCGACGATAAACCGTCCGGTACGATCGAACCTCGTCGCCTCGCGGCCACCGATAATCGCTCCATCCGCATTAATTAACGCTCATTTGTTTATTTGCACCATCGTCCATGAGATAAACTTCCTTTCTCGGTTGGTGATAATCACTGATCGTTGTCGATCGAAGTTGAGTCTCGTAAGATGAAGTTTCTTTAATTTCTTTCTTCTCTTTTTTTTATCTCGTTCCAATCGTTTATCTTTTTTTTTAACTGCTATACGAGCGAACGATGTTCTTTTGTTTTTCATTCCGATCGTCTGCTTCGACTTGATTCGTCTTTTTTGAAGATTTGCTTTTTTTCGACCGAACGATTCTTTCTCGTGTCAAGCTACGTTGCGTTGTCCGGGAGTCTTCAAAGAAGAAGTGGAAGAAGGAGGACCGGCGTTGTTTCGAACCCCTCGAACGTGTCCTTTTTTTTTTCGGTACTTGCGACCCTTCCAAAACGTGTGAGCGCGAGCAACGCGCCGAAAATTTCCGTTCGCTACGTTTCGTCGCTTCGCGCTTGGTTTGACCGCAACGAGAGAGGTGCGTCACGATCGATTCACCGGTGGGATTTAAAATAGATCCTCGACGAAGCTGCTACCACCATTGCCGATAATAATATGGATTCGGGAAAAAGTGAGTGAGCGTGTGAACTGAAGAGAGAGAGAGAGTGAGAGAGAACACGTTCGTTCGCGCACGACTCGCGAAGGGCAAAAGCGGAACGTGCGTGGAAAGTGAACGTTTACAATCCACGCAACGCTCTCGTATAATTAGTGGAGCGAGCGTTGCTTTGCAAACGAGTCGACTTTAGCATCGATTCACCGTCGATTTACGATATCCTCGATTTCTCGATACGTTGTTAATCTCTTTACTTATCTTTCTTTACTTATCTCCATCCCCTATCTTTTATATTAGACGTAAAATTGTATTTTAAAGTCAATTTTATCTATTTCTTATATCGTGTTTATGAAGTAATAAAACAGTTTATTTTTGTAGTAGAGACATATAATTGCAAAAAAATGGCGATTAGTTTGGCAGAAGGTTTATAATATGTGCTCTTCATTTGTACATCTAATATAGATATCAAAATAAATGTTAATTACAGGGGAAACATTAGTGGTTTCATGGAAAGGATGAATCTTTAAATAAAGGAAATATTACTCTAACCAACCAATCGCAATATTATTTCGAATTAACTGCAAACCACAACTTTTCAACTTTTAATCTAATATTGAATAATAATAAAACATTTAATTCAATTTGCTTGACTTTATCGATATCTAAATTAAAAAGAAACGTACGGGAGTATAATTTGACGTGATTTTCTCAGACGATAATCTTCAAAGGTTAAGAAAATTTAAGATGGGTCGAAAGTGAAATTGAAAGTTTCGGAAGTCCTCGTAACTTATCGTACTTTTACGATTCCGTGCCCGTTGAAGGTTGAGCGAAATGAGGGAAAGGTTTTTGTGACTGAAGAAAGAACGTAGACGTTATACCACCCCGAAAGATCGATCGTGCGAGGATGGTGCTGCCGTGGATTAGATGTATTGGCCAGGATCTTCTTCGTCTCCTTTTCTTTGTTTTCCTTCGTAGCTTTTTTCCAATCATATAAACCGATAGTACATCTATTAATTTGTTCTTCTTTTTCTTGCTACGGTTCACGAATATCCTATATTTTATGTAGTTCATAAAAATCCTAGCGATTAAAAATTTCTTCGAGTTACTTCAAGAATCGCAAGAAATACTTAATAAAATTGTTAATTTTCATCTAAGCATTATATACGATACTAGAAGTATTAAGTCTATCGTATCTAATCTTCTATATGATTTATTTCGGAAAAGGTCTTGATTTTCAAGGTCAGCAGGATTTTGCTCGACTTTAGCCCCGACAAAAAGAGCGACGTTCGTGTTCGTAGATCGATCCTGCGGGAGGACTCGGCGACCTCCTCGAAGGACCTTGTAAAAGGTCCTTCCCAGGGCTGCCGCCACCACCACCACCATTGCTACCGCAGACGTGACGCGTAGCATTACTCGAAGCTAGACTTTACTTTCACCGCGGCCCACGGAATGCCGAAGGAGATGGGGTTGATGGCGAGTGCGTGAGAAAACTGTCTAGACTTTAACTCCACCCTTTTTACCACCCTTTCTTCCTTTCTCTCACTTCCACCCTTTTGTTTGTCCCTATCTCTTTCTCCTGTTTTCTTCACGATTCTTTTCCATTGAAACGAGAGGGGAAAGTTATCGACGCGTCTCGGTCCCCTTTCCGCCACCCTCGCAAACGTCTTTACATATTAATCGAAAAAATTATACGTAATCTGTCGCGCGACGAACCGGAGCCGGCAGCCCTCGCTTCGTTGGAAAACGATCGGGCCACCCCCCTTTCGAGACGTATGGAAAGAAGGAGGACTCTCGTCTTCGTCTAATTTAAAATTCAGCATCCGAGCGAGCGAACTCTCGCGTGCGCCAGAACGAAATCGACTTAATTGCACGCGAGCACGTCGTTTAGAAATTTTTCCTTCTACTCGTCCTAGATCCGTGCCAGAGAAAAAGTTAGGAAAGAGCGATCGTTCGTTCGTTCTGCGATCTTTCGTCTCATTTCTTTTTATTTTTTTGTTAGTTCATGGACAACGATGCGGGCACTTTTTTTAAATGCTTCATGGGGACACTTGATTCTCCTTGATCATCGATTAAAAATTGTGTTTAAGGGATTATAATTATTATACATTAGATGTAATCATTTTCAATGATTATTTTTTTTATTTAGGTATTATCGAGGTGTGTGATCTAACATTTTCTTACTAAAGTTACTTTTGCAGAACTGGCAAACAAACAAAAATTAATTTTGTTCTGTTCTTTTAATGGGACATTATATTTATTTATGAATGATAACTGAGTGTTATAGATCATTAAACTAGTCTTCAAAATAACTATTACATATTTATTCTGAAGCTGATTTATCCTTCTGCTTATAAAATTTAGCGGTACACCTATTTATACATTTATATTATCTGTAACCAATATACCCATGAAATTTCTAATAAAACACATAACATCTAAGACCGAGGGACGTCTTCTATGACAAAACTCTCTCCGGGAGACTGAATTTATCGTGGTATTTCTAAAGGAAATAGGAAATTCTCCGAAATGGACGATACGTTTTTGAGCGAGACGATCGGTGAGATATCAACTTCGTCGATCTCATGGAAGGAAAATAAGGGTCGCGAGGAAGGGTATTGGGGAGGGTAAGGGGATGGTCGGAAGGACGACCGGGGTGACTCGTCGCGTCGGGGAAAGTTGCGTGAATGGAGAAAGAGAAACGGGGAAAGATCTAGAGAGAGAGAGAGAGAAAGTTCATGGAGAGAAAGGGTGGAGTCGAGGCGCCGGGAAACCGCGGAGAAACGGGAAAGAGGGACGAAGAGGGTAGGTTGGGTAGAAAACGGTGAAAGTTCTAGCGCTCGATAAACCGCCCCCGAGCCGCGCCAAGGTCATGGCCGTGGCCCCAACCCTCGCGACATTACCCTCTTCCTCCTCTACCTTTTTCTCTCTTTTCTCTTTCCGACGTTCATTCCTCTCGTTCGGTCTCGCGCTTTTTCAGACACGATTCGGAGAATGATACGGAATCGTCCTCGTCGGTCTTTCACCGTTCTGGACGTCTCTTAGAGTTTACACCCTCTGGCTCGAGGGTCAAAGGTCGCGTCAAGAGCACCGTCTTTTCACGTCTCCTTCTCATCCTTCTTTCTATCTTTTTACTCGTTCGACGTCGTTCTTGCCCATCAAAAGATTTAGACGTTTATTCTTCTCCGTCTTTTAAACCTTAAATGGGAGATTTGTTAATAATTGCCAAGGATATTATCACATTTATTAACCATTTGACATTGAAATTGTCCGATAGAAACCACGATGATAAAAGATTATATTACCAATTATTTAAAGTACTAATTTATTTACGATTTAAAGATAACTAATAGTAATACCATCAAAGTTTTCAATAATTACACGTTTGTACTGATATATAGGGACGTAGAAAACAGGATTATAATCCATATACGATGTAATAGTAAATGGCACTAGTTACATGTTTAGACTAATTTACTTTAGTATTATCACTTGATAGTTATAATCCTACATTAAATAATTTTTTTTTAATAATAAATAGAATCCAAAATAAATATCCTTATACCTCTCAAATATCGATGAAGTCTTACAGTCATTCGATAACGTCCCATGCTAACAAATCAACGCGACGTAAGACGATTGTCGTTAGCATTAGTAGATGGTAACAACCTAATCGGAAGAGACCTATTTTTTTCGTTCCAAGAAAAAGGGGACATGGAAGCCACGAAAACACCGAGCACTTATCTCAATCTATCTCGTTTCACCTATTTCATGGAAATTCGCGAAAATTCGGGGGTGAGAAGGAAGGTCGAGAGGAGGTGCGCCAGTCGGCAGCGATAGGATCTTGTCGAGGGTTGAGGAGGTCCGTCTTGCGGTTTCGTGGATGACCTTGACCGTGGTCGATCGATCAGGGCGGTGGAACCCGGCAGTCACCATGACTACGAAGGGCTCCTCTTCTTCGAACTTTCTCTATCCTTCTCTACATTGCGAAAATTCCAGACGTAGTCCTTGTCCCTAACCCACCTTCCCGTTTTTTTCCTTTCTCTCTTTCCATCTCTTTCCGCTGCTACGTAACGCGAGACACGTAACTTAACTTTCTAACTATCTCTCTCTCTCTTTCTCGTTTTTGCTCTCCCCCATCGCGTTATAAAACACTTAGAATTCCTATCACGGAGGCGTCATATGAGAAAAATTCTTTGGAGTGCCCGCGTGAATTGAAAATTTCAAATTTTCCCGCCGGTTTCGCGCACTCTTTCTATCCCGCACTCCCTTTCTCTTTCTTTTTTCCTCGTCGTGCGCGACGAAAGGGAAATCAATGAAAGTTCGATGCTCGTTCAAAGAAAGGATAGAAAAAGAGAGAGAGAGACCCATTCTCGCGTTATCTTTGACGTAGCTACTTCCTGCGTATCGCGTATGCAAAGCTCGCCGGCGAGTCGATCGATCAATTAATCGAACGCGTCTCGCATAATCACCTCCTCGTCTTACCAAGCTTGAACTCGCATATGCGTTTATGAACGTTGAAAGGAAAAGGTGCCGAGGCTTACCTTATCGAGAGCGTATATCCTGTAACGCGAATGATATTTTGTTAAGGAACATTTTCTTCTCCCTCTTTTTTTTTCCCTATTCTGTAATTGAAGGGAAGCCGAGAGAGGTGACTTCGAGAATATCGATTCCCTTTTTGCCTAACCTACCTTAACGTCAGGCAGGAAGGGTGGCGCGAATCGTCGAGAAACCGAGGGAGGGCAACGATGGCGCTGGTTGAAGGAAGAGAGAGACAGATAAATCACTTATAGTACCTACTCGTGCGTTTGGAGACACTCGGAGTAATATAGCTTGTTAAGTTAACGATGTCGCTTACGTTCGATCATCTATAACGACTCATTGTCCAAAACGAGAAGGCGATGATATTGTAAGGAAACTTCCTCTTCTTTTCAAGATCAACTAGACTTTTAGAAAATGGAATCAAGTAGATTCGAGTTATTTAGATATAAAAATGACGTAGTTCTATACGAGTTAATGTATCAAGTAATCGAATGAGTTTTCGTTTCATTCTCTAAAACGTTTTTTCCTGATTCAACCTGGTAATTCGAGAATAGTCCGAAAGAAAGAAAGGGAAAGACGTAAAAAAAAAAAAGATGGATTTCTTCTCTGACCTTCGTGGCCGACGTCGATATCGTCCGTTCGTCCATCAGAAGGCTGCTCGGTTGGTTGGTGCTTCCACGCTCTTTGTACGGCGTATAAACAGAGAAAAGGGGATGGAAAGTGTGTGACAGGGCGAAAGGAAAGCTCCGAAGAGAGAAAGCGATGGAGGGTAGAAATATGGTAGGAACGGGGAAGAGGTGGAGTAGACGAAGAAGAGAGAACAAGAGATAGGGTGGTCGAGAGAGAAAGTGGAGGGCCAGTTCGGTGCTCTATAGGTAGGTTCAAGGACGACCACGCCCTGTCTGCCGGCACCCTTTCGACGTTCCACCCCCTACCCCGAAAAGCTCGCTACGCAGTTCGCAAACCGCCTGGAAACAACCCCTAAATTTCAGGGCCGCGTCCTCCAGCCGGATATACTTACCTACGTTCGCGTTATTACGTCACTTAACGAGACATATTCGTGCGCGATGCGTTTCTGAAAATAAAAGTCATTACTTAATTCCATTTTTATGATATACGGCAAAGAATTCAAATTATTACTTCTCGAATGACTTTTTGTTTAATGACCTTGTTAAGTAAATATACAATTCTTATAAAATATAATCTTCGTATGCATGCATACGTCAAACGATATATCGCTTAACTTCATCACGTGAAATATTTCCTTTGTAAAATACAAATGCTTTTTAACAAAAGTTGTATAAATTTGTATTGCAATTGGATAATATTTCAAGCGATAGAGTTCATTCTGTATATTAATTCAACGTAATTCATTCTTTGTATATTATCTAAATGAAATATCAAGCATTCAATGGTTCTACATAATATGTATCTAGTCGAGTAATTTTCTAATTTTCCTATAACGAAAGTACGAAAGTGTTTCTTATTAAAAAAAGAGATTTCGAGTTTGGTTCGATACCTATAGATTCACGAGATGGCTCGTTTATATTAACATATTGTACAAGAATTGTCCAGTTATCGCAAAAAGAAGTAGAGGAAGAGTGGCATGAAAGAGCCATTATCATTTACACAGTAATTTTTGAACGAATGTTGGACGAATTAGTTTTTGAAAAACTAGTAAAGTTTAATTAAAATATTATAATTCGTCGCACATTCGTTCAAAAACTACTGCGTAAATGATAGTGGCTCTTTCATGCCACTCTTCCCTTACGTTACTTTTTTCAAATTTCTACGATGAAAATAACGTGATTAAGAAAAATATATTAACGACCTTTGGCTACGAGTAGATATCCGTGTAAATGTCCAGGCGATGCAGTTGAAGAAAGCGCACGTGAAGACCTCGAGCTATTTACTTTGCTGCACGTGCAGATACGTGTGTATTCGTTATCGTCTTATCGCAAGAAAGAGAGAGATAGACACAGTCAACTAGAGCTCTTCGACTTCCGCAAAGAGAAAGGGACAGGTTGCGAGTGTTTTATGACCGACGGACGATATGTGGCTCGTTTAATTGGAAATGGTCGATAAAAGAGAAGAAGGCAGACATAGAGAGAAAGAAACGAGGATGAAGGAAATAAAATATTGATCGTCGAATTCGACGAAACGAACTGAATCGACGATTCCACTTAGAAACTTCCTCCCTCCCTCTTCTCTTCCTTCCCTTTCCCCAGAAACACCAATTTCGTCCTACTTCCTGTTTGCGCTTGTTGCCGGTCACGCGAGATGAACGCTTATCGCCATTTTGATATATTCCCGGAGGTTTATTCCTCCTCCCGTATCGTCCGACTGAAGTTTCCGGAAAGTCGGACTTGATTTTCTCTTTCTATCTCTCTCTCTCTCTTTTCCTTTCTCTCCGTACGAGCGTTAAATCGAGCGAGCGACGCGTTTATTTACGAGCGCTTAAACAAGGGGGTTGAGGAGAGAAAAGGGAAGAAGAAGAAGAAAGGAGAATCCCTCCCGGGTTTCGCGATTTCGTCCATCCGAGTTTCTCGTACGGAGGCTCGTACGTACAGTCGCTCCTCTTCCTATCGCCTGGCGAATGTATAAAGTGCATCGCTGAGAGGGCCGACCTTCGACCTAAGATAGGTACCACTCCTATTATCGCCGTTTCCAACGCTCGAAACACCGAGAAAGAGAGAAAAAAAAGGGAGTGGGGATGCGAAAGGAATAAAAGAGAGACAGAAAGAAAGACGTAAGCTTTGAAAATGATTAAAAAGAAAGTGCGTACGGTCCAAATAACTTATTAAAAAAATACCAGTGTCCGATAATAGCCTAAGATAGTGAAAAGAGAGAAAGAGTAGGGCGGCATATCGTCATTAATTCCGAACGAAGCGTCGAAGCATGAAAAAATCGAACAAGTTTTACGGCCCCCCGTTTGGAATATCTTCACAGACTTCTCGTCATTTCGTTTCTTCTGCGATTACTACCTACTTGTTGTTTTTACGTAATAAAAAAACGCATGGGGAATACCTATAATACACGCATACTTCATTCCTTACGGAATTTTTGAAGATTATCGTTTCCTCCTTTCGTCGAGAATAACTCGATTAAAGCCTCTAATCTTTATCCTCTTTTCCTCTCTTTCGTTGGTCCGAGAGTAACAATTTTGCGTCTTGACCTTTCCTATCTCGCGAGGATAAAAGTTCTTCGTCGGTATCTTGCAGTGCTTAATTACGAATATATTAAGTAAGATTGGTCAAAATAATCATCCGTTAGCGAGAGACGCTTACGTACTTTCTTACTCTCTCTCCCACTCCTTTCGTATTTCTTCATATTTTGCCAATCAAAGAAGATAATTTTACATTTCTGTATATCCGCGATAAGATTTTCGTAACGGGTTTACCGTACATGCCAAAAGCCGCGTTTGGTTTTTTTCGCTTTCAAAATTGCAACTTCCCTAGAGGTGCCTGAAGGGAAGAGTAGTAGATTCTCTTTCTCTCTTTCTCTCTGCTTCGTAGCTCGACAGTATACACGCTCGTATCCTGCGGATAGCGGGAGAAACATCGATCCGGATCTTCGTGAATCTTTCAACGAAATTACACTGCTCGCTCGTAAACTCGAAGATGTAGCCACGCAGGTGTGGTACACGCTCGTGGGCGCCCTTTTCTCGCACGGAAGAGAGAAGGAGGAAAAAGAGTGTGTGTGTGAGAGAGAGAAAGCATGTTCTATGTACGGTCAGAGCTAACTACCGGACCCCATCCACCTTCCTAAGAAACGAGAAAAAGAGACAGGAGAAAAGGGCTAGAGAAGCAAAGAGAGAGAGAGATAAATGACAGTACGGGGCGAGACCCTGACCTTCGACAATCCGCCCCTATACGCCTATCCTCTTCGTGCCTGAATCTTCCAAGGGAATTGCTTCAGACTTTCGTACCAATTAGCCACAGGATCAACCCGAAGTGATAGCTTTCGAGAACACTTTCAAGATCGTTGGGGGATCATAATCGATTCTCGAAAAATCATCTTACTTAGATACATTAAGCTCCCTTTCATTAATTTTCTTACGTCTCTCGCGTTAAGCTTCTTCTTATCGACTGGCAAACAGCGTGGCCTCAAATACGATAGATCGTTCGACGGTTTGATATCGTCAATCTTTTCCTCGTCGGCAAAATCTGCTTATTTAAAGCTCGAATATATCTTTCGGAGTTAAAAGTGATACAAATATATCTGAGAACGAGTTTAGGATGGGTCAATGTCAAGTTTCGAGAATTTTCAAAGTGATTATAATAATTTCTGAGCTAAGTCAATTTTATTTCTTTTTTCTGAGAATGTAATTTAGAGGACTGTGACTTAGGATAGTAGTTATACAGTATTGGAAAATATAATTTTTCTAATAAATTTGATAAATCCTCACTGAACTTTAAATAGGATCGAGCTTGGAGAACTTTAAACTATTCTCGAGCTAAGACTTTTTACGAGTACCTACCTTTCCATCAGCGACCACGGAATGGTATAGGACGTAGGTATATTCGTATCTATGTGGACAGAGTAATTAACTCGCATAACAGCGAGGTCTACCGTCTTCGAGGAATTCCTCATAACCCGTTTCCTGAAAGGATCGATAGAATACTTCCGAAGATAGAGCGATAATACGCACTGCCCACGTAAGTAGTACGTAATTCCCGTCTTTTCTGACTGTTTTTCCGCCTTATTCCAAGAAAATAGATCTAGGAAGCCCGTACGCTCATTAGATTATAAATAAATTGGATAAAGGATGTTTAGGCTTGAAATGTACAATTTTACCATTTTTTCATAATTCTCTATTGGCATTATCACATATGTACCTACAAAATAATACATAATATTATATAAAATCTACGTTCTATAATATATTTACAATATAATATTTCATACCATACGAAATAATTTGATTTCAAACGAACAGATTTTAAAGACACCTCCCAGTTTCGCAGCAGGGTAAAAAGGATTAATGAAAACTAATTACCGCTTAGAAACTAGTTAACGTTACCAATCTCTTTCATTCTTCTTTTTCTTTACATCGTGTCGAAAAAGATGGATCGTCGAAAGGTTTCGAACATCAACTTGGAGCCTTGGAGCATATCTTTAAGGAGAGAGGATCGTGAGAAGGGTAGAAAGGAAGAAAGGAGGGCTCGTCTGATGATTTTTTGCGGGGGAGGTTGGCCTGGATAGGTCGTTCCAGACAAGGGGTTGCTACTTTCTCTTCTGCGGTAAAGGATACATTTATATACGAGCACGGACTCACCCTAACACGTATATACTAATACATACGTACATATAGCTATACGTAAAGAGAACAAGAGAAATACGCGTAGGCTCGTTCGAATAGAGAAAAGGGTATCGGTGAGGTAAAGAGGAGAGAGGGATGGTGGGGGAACACGAAGGGCGGTCTGAGTCGTTCCAGGTTAAGGGAGGGAAGGTGTTTGTCGGCAAAACGGATGTCTGGCTTGGGGTAGGACGCGCCCAGAAGGTCGTCGAAAGGACGATGATGGGGGGTAGGGGTAGGTCAGCACCCACCTACGCACCTACGATCGATATACCTTCGATCTACGAGGACGAACGAGGAGGATGTACGCGTTATGCCCGGGGCGACGGAAAGACCTCTCTTGCCCTCTCTTTCCCTCTCTTTCTCCTCCCTCTACTTCTCTCTTCCTTCTTCTAAGGGGCCCTAAACCACGCCTCGAAAATAATCCCAACTCGTCCGCACCAGCGACCGATTTTGCCAAAAACTTCAAACCCATGGGTTCCCTACCGTTCGATAGACGTCGAAGGGTGGGTTCCTCCCTCCCTCTTTCTCTCTCTCTTTTTATCGAGACGAAAAAGCAGTCTGCTTTAACCTTGGGGAAAGTATGAAAACGAAATACGGGCCTCGGGGAAAGGGAAATTCTTTAAAAACCTTACCGCGATTAGCAAAACTTATCTACCGTGTTTTTCATCTAATATTTTAATAATATGTTAGTATTATGTAAAATAAGATTTCAAATAAAATGGTTATTTTGAATAATTTTCGATTATTGTTTTCGAGTGGTAATGAAGACGGTAAAAGAGGGGGAAAGATAAAAAGATTATATCTCTTTATATGCCAACTGAGATCATGCGTGAGTAGAAGGCGTGTTTCGCGTAACGAGATTCCTTTTTACTTCATTTTATTTGACGTGATATAAACCTCGAGTTTATCGATAGATACAAGACACAGTCGGGAGGATGGGACGATAAGAGTAATCTCCGAAGGCATATTGCTAGCTTTCGGTTTGCGTGTACTGCGACTTTGTCGAAATCGAGTATACGTCGAGGATCTAATGAGAGGAAGACGAGCGAGGGAGGAGGAGGAAGTGCCGTGGCATCGACGAGGCGTCGTTCAATTAACTCCTCCTAATCGTTCGTTGCACCGACGTGCGATCGTAAAACCGTCACGAGGTCGTAAAACCGTCAACCTCTCGTCCGTACGCAAAACAAGCGTACCATACTCGCGTATGCGTGCACCGACTCTCTTACATGCTCTTCTTCGTCTAGTACGTGCAATTCGAAACGTTCTCTATTCTCCTTTGCCTCCTTCTCTTCCATCACCTTTACTGTCACAATATTCGTACTCGTCAGAAATGGCCATGGATTATTAACGTCCGTACGACCGGGAAACGAACGATTTACCACCGACGACGACGCGTTCACCTTTTCGAACTTTTGCAAATCCTTCGAAACTAACGCGTTTTCTAGAAAGCACAACGTATTTATTATTGCGGTAGGTTGAAATTTGTAAAACTGCAAGTTTGTAAATTGATTAACTCTCGATATCATTCAAAACTTTCGCACTTGTAAATTAGTAGGGGAAGAGTGGCATGAAAGAGCAACGTTGTTAAAAGAGCCACTATCATTTACACAGTAGTTTTCGAATGAATGTTGGACGAATTATAGTTTTTAACTAGCAACACTGGTTGCTAGTTAAACTAGCAAAAACTTTACTAGTTTTTCAAAAACTAATTTGTCCAACATTCGTTTAAAAACTACTGTGTAAATGCTAGTGGCTCTTTTAAAAAGTGGCTCTCTCATACCACTCTTCCCCTACAGCGATATACGATCGTTTAAAATTCGTAAGATTTTCTAATAAATCGTGGACGTGGTATAATTAACAATTTGTAGAGCTTTCGGAATAGCTTGGTGTACAAATATGTTTAACGTACTCGATTAAAAATTTGCGACCTTATAAATTAGTTCATCATCTTATTATAATTCGAAATTCACGAGCTTTTGAATAACCAAATAATCATTCAAATATTTAGCAAATTCGCATACTTACGAATTACATCGTCGCCTTGGCGAAAATCAAAATTCGCGCGTATTTAAATTAGTTCATCGACCTGGAATCATTCCAAAGTTCACAAATAACGACGCTTTTCCTACTAGACAAAAGATCTCCTCCTCCACGTTCAAATCACCCCCAAAAAAACAATCTTAAAACGTTTAAATAAACTTACGACTCACGAGTGCGATCAAATTAAACCTATTACAAGTTCGATTACCATAATCGAGTCGTAATGAAACGTAACTTTGTCGCGTTTCGCTCGTATAAACGTAGAACGGTTGGAGCGTTCATTAAACGCTTGCAAGGGAAATCGAGAAGAAAGGATCGCGTTAAAAAAAGGTGATATTCTCTTGACAACGTCAACGAGTCGACGACATTCCTTCTTCCGCACGCGAAGAGACCGGCCAACTTTCTCGGTTCCTCTTTTCCTCTCCTCTGGACTGTTTCCGTCTCATCCGTCGATCGCATCCGTAGCTTATTTTTCCTTTCTCGTTGGCGAAAACGTTCGCGTGGGGAAAACTATCCAATAGTGGAGATAGGTAAAGTTAGGTTACGCGACTCTCGCTACTGTTGCTTTCGAAAATGTGCTAAAACGATTTACGAATCGTTATCGCACGCTCTGAAAAGCTCCTTTAAGCATCTCTCTGTCTTATATCGCGTGCGAGATAAGCGGGAAATTCGCGAGCGAAGAAAGAGTGTAGAAAGGAGAGAGAAAATGTAAAAGAAAGAGAAAACTGCCGATGGGCGGGAAATTTGAATTTACAAAGTGCGGGTGCGTTCTGATACGCGTTGAGAAGAGACGTAACTCACGAACGCAGGTAGATGCAAGTAAGCGCGCGCTCGAAAGCAAGAGAGAGAGAGTGGAAAAGGAGGATGGCGTTGAAGAGAGAGGGGGAGGGAAGTGCATCGGGCGAACAGGCCGGTGGCGACGTGGAGAGAAGGGAGAGAAGAGTAGGAAAATTCAGGTCGCGCCTTGACATACTTGTACTTACCACGTGCATCGGCCGCAGCGCGCACGCGCGCATTGCGCTTGAGAGAGACAGAGAGAATACGCTCGATGCACCGCTCGAGAGACGCGTCGACTTTTCTCTCTCTCTCTTTCTTCTTCTTCTAGCCTTTTCCGTGAGTACCTCCCGCGTGTGTCACGCGCGTTACTTCCATTTCAAGAGACTCAATCGTTTTCTATTCCTTATTATCATAGAAATCAGCTCGAAAAGGGCTCGGGTAATACTCGCATTTTCAATGTCATCGTTTAGCAAGCCCTATCGATTGTCGGATACCGTAGAAAGTAAGAAACTCGTCACTTTAACTCGTCGTTATCTGTGACGCGAGCCCGCTCGCGGCGATAGCTTTTATCGGCATATTACGAATGCAAATTCCAAGGTGCAACAACCGCGCGCGCGCGCGTCCTCGGTGTACGGCGGCATTTCAAATCGATCAACGTGAAAAGAAGAACTTGCATCGTTTGCCATGAGAAAATCTTAGTTCGTTTCACTCTTTGCTATATCTAAAGGAAATACGGCGTGCGCGTATTTTCCCGCCGAAATTTTAATGAATGAGCTTCCCGCCAAAATCGAAATTTAACTTAAACTTTGTTAGATCATTTTCGGTGTTTTTTTTTTAATGTTCTTCAAAGTAATAGATCGTGATTCGAGGATCGATGTTATCTATCAGCAGCTTTGAAACGTATCGAACGACCGTAATACGAGAGACGGTCGAACGAAACGGCGAGGTGTCCGGTTTCTCGCGTTTCCAGCCGAAAAGTGTCGATTTCGTGGTGCTCGCGCGTTCCCGAAGAAAAGTGCCCTCCCGTTGCTTTAGAGTTGAATTCTCTCGGAATGGGGTTGAGAAAAAATACGAGTCCGGGGGTTTTCACCGACACATTCGGGGTGGCATCGCGATGAAAACCGAAAGCGAAAGCATACACGGTGGTAGGGTAAAGAATAGCACGGTGTCGTTGTCCAATTCTCTTTCTTGAACGAACGTGCACTTTGGAAAGGACACAATATGTGAAAGAAAAACATTCTCGTATTACCAAACATTTTTCCAAACCCATCTCGATTATACACAAATGTATTTAAAATGCAAATTTCACAAAACCAAAAAATACATCTAATTAAATGATTTATAATCTCCGTCTGTTTATAAATCATCCTCATAATAATCTCATACAACGGAATACACATCGTGTGATTCAGTCAGCCTTTAGTCGATCTTTAAACTCGTGCTTCGCGTAATTCTTCGTCGTCTTCCAAGAAGATAACAACGAAGAGTCACGTCATTCGACAGAAAAATAAGATTCTATACGATTCAACAAAATTCTCATAGCTTTAAAGATGTACTTTGCGAGTAAAAGGAAAGAAAAAAAAAAGGCAGACAAATTTCCAATTGGTTCTTCTCGTCAAAGCGTGTCCGATGATTTCGATGGATTAGAAAATTCGCGAAACGAGCGTGCGAGTGAGCAAGCGTGTATCGGCAAGGAAGAAAGCGATAGATCGAGGTGCGATCGCGTTGCGGCTTAAAGCGATGCAACGATGCAAGCTGCCGACTAGCCAGCCGTTCTATCTAGGCCAGGGCTAGCGTGGCAAATGAGCTCGCTCGCTTACTCGCTCGTGTGCAAAACGCTCTCGTATGCAAGGCGCCCGTATGCAAGGTGCACGTGCGCGCATACGTGTCCGTGTTATGCGTTCGTGGCAATGCGCACGCGCAAGCGCGTTCACCTACAGAATCCAAAAAGGAAAAGAGCATAAAAAAAAAATATCTATACTCTCTTGTAACTAGTGCATTCATCCTATTTCCAGAAATCTCGAATTTTATCGCGAGATTAATGAAAGACGGATATTAGCACATTACGAAGCACCGATGTAATTTGACGTCATTTACGGATGTTTTGGACAAAATATATTTGAGTCGTTTATTTCTAAAGTAGTATAAGTTCAAATTTGGAAGTAAAGTTTATGATTGGAATCTGATCATCTTATTTTTTCGTATAAATTAGAAATATAAAAGATAGACTTATATCAACGGCTCGGTTCAGGAATTTAGGAAAGTTTTTCCAATTTCAATGTTTATTTACATTTGTAGTTTCTTAATTGAAGGGCCAAGTTGCAAAAGTCCTTAAGTCTACTTTTTTACTTTTTTATCTGATATCATCAACGCGTAGAACATGTCATACTTCAGATAAAAAAGTCCTTAAGTTGGACTTTTGCAACTGGGTCCTTCAATTTGTGTTCACTTCCAGCAAGTGGTTTTTGTCAATTCTAAACGATTTTTTCATCAATGTTGAAACTCTGAAAGAGCAGAGGATAAATATTGAAAAGACGTTACATAGGAGAAGGGGGTATGGACGGGAGGTGGAGGAGAGGGAAGCGTCTCGTGCCGCGTCGTATCGTTCTGTGTACCTACTTGGCACTATCTCCTTAACCAGACGCGCATAGGAATCGCGTGGTGCACACGCGATCGATGCGATCTCGATCTTACTTTCGATTTGGTCCGTACATACACATTCACAATTTCCACCTGTGCATCCTCTTCATTCGCACGCTTACCATGGTAAAACAAATCAGACGGATTTTTTTTGTCGAGATCACTCGAGAGTAGTACACTTGCGAGGCATCTTTTCTTCAAGAAATTATGATTTGCGATGATTCTCTGGAATTTCTATTGTTGTTTCTCTATTTTATACATTTTCATTGATCTATTTTCAATAGACTCTTCGCATTTGATCGTGCATTTTTCTTGAATAAATGCATACTTATTTTTATCACGTTTATCTATTTGACAAATACCTCAACAAAAACATGCTGTCTGCTATCATTTAATAAATAATATTGAATAAATCAAATTCATAATAAATTTCTATAAAATTAACTTTATTATTAAAAAAACCGAGAAACAGGAAAGATATAACCAGTCGTGGTACGGTTTGCGTTAAAAATTGCGCTCTACCTCTCACTAAATTTTACCTTCTCGATGTGACATTAACTTTTCCCAAAACAGAGAATCTCGTGACAAAGATAGCAAAGAGCTTTGGAATCCGGGCAATGATAAGAGATCGATAATGTTTTATAACATTCAACCGATGTTTTATAACCCGTGACGCAAAAGGAGATCGTATCGTCGAGAGCTGAGAAAACATACATGTACAAATTCGTAAATTCCCGCTCGTTCGAGCCTTCGTGCATTTTTCGAACCGTCTCACGAATCGCATTTGTCTCTCTCTCTCCTTATTTTCTTATAAAATTGTGTCAATAACGTACGAACAAATTGGTATGATCGTCTCTTAAAAATAAAAAAAAAAAAACAGGAACAAGTACAGATAAGAGAAAAATCGGCGTTGTAAAGAGTGGCTTCTAAAGAAATACGATAAGTCAACGCATAGTTTCTTAAAACATATATACATCGTACAACGTACATGCACATAAAATGCATATCGCGCAACCTCGTTCATACGGCGATCGGCTGTCATAGGAGCACGTATGTAGGGACAGGTTAACAATCGACCCAGAACTCGTATAGATAATAAAACTTCGTTTACAGGGCGGCCCGTATACCAACGTTCGACGTTCGCTTTAACGAGAGAAAGAAAAAAAAAAAGGGAAACCGTGTACATAAGAATTATTATTTACGTTGATATCGATTGATCGTCCCACGAGTTAGGGTGGGGAGAATGAAGGAGTATGGAGGAGGTTACGAAGTAGGAAATAAAACCTGACTCATTTTGAGCCGTCGCGACACTCTGCCTCTCTCTCTCTCTCGTATGACGCATCAATGTCTTTGACACAATATTTTCGATCGTAACGCAAAAACGTGTATACATACCTCGCAAAGTTTTTCTTTCGAAATCAACAGACGGTATTTGTACGAGGAGGCGGAAGGTAGCTGTCTTCTGCGTAAGAGAAAAATAGGAAGATACAAGGAAGTATCGCGCAAGCGTTTGTTTGATCGTTTGATTCATCGTACCAGACGTTGAAATGAAGAAAAAATCGTGCTGCTTTGTCGCGATAACCATTTTCTTTTTGTTTAGTGTTATTTTTATCCCATTTCCATTATCAATGGACGATCGCGAATAATTCATACAATCGAGCGGAATCGACGATTGTCCAATTGTTTATTCGAGCGTCGATTTATTCGTCGTCAACGTTTGTATAAAAAAGTCGGTATTTGAATAATTCATTTATATTATACACCACTTTATGTCTACTTTAGTTTACCTACTTACTCGTTATTCGATTGTTAATTAGATTCAAGATTATGTAATAATCGTTAAACAACATTGCACTTCCTACGAATAATCACTGCCTCGATTTAATAATAATAATCTAGGCCTGATTGTTGAACAACGATCGAACGATTTCATTTTGTACCGTATAAAAAGAAACAATCGAACAATTTTTTTCACTTTCAATCGGCCATAACTAATTTGCATGCGGCTTTGTTATCGACAAAGAAGAAACACGATGAGCAAGAGCTCGCTCTTTTTTTCTTTTCTCATTATTTTCGAGCGTGTGCTTTTTCGGTTTGCTACCACTTTTAAAAATAGTTACATCGTAAGCGAAGGATGAATAAGACGGAGAGGATTCGAGGCTAGTCGGGAGTCTCGAAAATTTCGCGAGTTCTACTCCGAGGACTCTGTGTAAAAATAAGGAAAAAAAGAAAAAAAGAAGAATAAAGAAGAACGCACGTAAGGTTACTCCTTAATTACATATCGAATTATTGCGTGAAAACAATGGCTCGTACGGTTGCGCGCGCACGAGATCGTCGTTATCATAATCGTGGATCGCCTCCTCCCCGTCGATGTAAAAATACACCGAGTGAGAAAATAAGCCGAGAGAGGGGAAGTCCGCTCGAAATTCCCATATCCCTTTTATTTTTTTCCGTATCTTCTTCGAATCGAAGGAACTCGTAACCCTCTGTCTCCTACTCTCGTTATCTCGAATAGGGCATCGTCTTAAAAATAGGTCGACGGTCAGCAACAGGAACGTGTAGTGTATATCCCCCGTCTCTCTTTCGTCCATCGTGAAAGATGCGTGAAAAATAAGACAGTCGAAGTCGCGGAAGGTGGTGTCGCTCGCCTTACACCCTTTCCCCCTCCTTCTCATCTTCTCACGCGAAGAACACGTCTTTGTCCGTCTTTCCTCTCTCGTGCTTACTCGAGCGAGCTCTCTCGTGTCTTCGTCGTTTAGAAAGAGAAAGAAAGAGAGTTGCATAGCTAGAGAGCGGTCGGCTCCCCCCCCCCTCCCTGCTTCCCTCTCTTTCTCTCGTTTACTCTCTCGGAGTTGCAGTTGCAGTCGCGAACGTTGCCGGTTAGGAGAGCCGACGGTAGAGTCGATGCGATGCGACGATGGAGGGGGTAACGCGCAGTCCTTGGGAGAGTTCGCTGCACCTCCCGTTCGTCCTCCTTCCTCTAACCCCTCTCGGCCGGTCCTCTTCCAGACCCTCCCCCTCCCACTCCCCCGTTAACCTCCACCTCCTCCTCATCGTGCCAGTTCGTCGACGACTTCCCCTTTCCAAGTCGCCGCGCATAGTATGCGTTTCGTTTCTGCATTCGTGTCCGTGTGTGTCTGAGAAAGAGAGAGATAGAATATATGCAAGTAGTGTCTTCTCTCGTGATCGCACAAGCACGGTGCCTCTTCTTTCCTTCTTCTTTCTCTCTCTTTTACTCCTTACACACCCTCCAACCCCTCCGCGAGTCGACAGAAAAGAGAGAAGATACTCTACGCGATCTTTGGGCAAAGGAGACGTATGCATATCTTTCTTTTTTTTTTTTATTCGACTTTATCCTTTTCTGCTTCTTCCATCGTATAACGCACGTGTGTGTGTTAGTCTTTCTACCCTTCTTTTCTTCTTCTTAGATCTCTCTGCCTTTCTGGTATACTTATTATATGCGGATGTACTCACGATAATGTGCAACGTTACGCGATAATTTTTCCACACACACACATGGACGATCGATTTGCTCGCTTATCGTTTGCCGCGAGTCTTCGCGATGACGCGCCGACGTATAAACGTGTTAAGCCGGCAGGTAAGCGGCCACTTTCGAGAAGTTCCTAGACTCGTTTCATCCTTTTTGTTCTATTTTTTGATTCCCTTCTTCGTTTTCCTCCTTCCGTTGCGAAAGAGAGCGAGAGAAAGAGTTATTTCGTGTCTTTCGATGCGAGCCTGATCCGGGCGATCCTTCGTGGAAGGATATAAATGGAGAGTGAGAGGAGGAGGATAAAACTACAGTGGTGGTCTCGTGACACGCGTGAGAACTGTCGCGAGAGAAAAATCAGCGCGGGAGGAGTAAAAACCGGGAGTACCAACCGCGTTCGATCCCTCGCGGAAGAAGTCGCGGAACGCGTAATGGACGCCTACTACCGTTCGAAAAAGAAAGAGAGAAAGATCGAAGAAGAAAAAAGAAGCAAAAGGACTTTGGTATTTCCTGGCTCCTTTTTTCTCATCTCCTCCTCGCATGAACCTTAATCCTCTCATTTTACTCCATTTACTCGAGCCTAGCGTTTTCCGCCAACGTTTGCTCTCTCTCCCTCTCCAAGTATCTACGAACGAAAGCTTCGTTCTAAAGAGTAAGATAGCAACATCGTTGTAGAGACACGCGAGCGTAAAATACGCGATCGTAGAAAGCGGAAGAACTCGCTTGAAACGTCGTTTCGAAGCTGATCGATGCCAAGGAGTTGCCAACGTCTCTAATAAATTCCGATATATTTTTTTTCAAATAGTTTTCGACTTCCTTAGAAATCTTAAAAAGAATCAAGAAATTGACTAAAAAAATCGATGATTTCAATTGATACGAGAGAAATAGTTATTACGATAATCGTGTTAATGGTAGTGGCAATAAAAAAAGGGGCATTTAACAAGGTCGTGGTAGTAGATAGTAATATGGTCGCGATCGTTGCTGGTTCCGGCCGCGTGTGACCGAGCACATTGTAGACACAATAAAGGGGAACGTTTTAAACAATAACCTCGCGACTCGTTCTGGCCGGACGTAGGATCCACGCGCGTCTTTGCAGTACAGTGTGCGTACGTGCGTGAGTCTGCTGTTCCTGCGTGCATCTACGCGTTGAACTTTTTCGCGCACCGAGTGTACGACGGACCTTGGAAGCCGCTCGTAGCGGATCGGGGGAATCTTTCCGGTTCTCGCGGACGTGAGCCAAGGGGGATTCTTCTTCTTCTTCTTCTTCTTCTCCACCTCCTCCTCCTTCTACTTCTTCTTTAGCATGTCCTTGGAAAGACACATGCAATAGACTGTTTCGCGGTTTCTCGCACCTCGGATCTTCGATTTCTTCGACTTCGCTGAGATTCTTCGAGAGCGATAAGAAAGTCTTTTCGATCTGTAGAATCGTGTTTTCCTTCATTTTTCCTCCTTCGAGATATTTTTCTAGATTTAGGTACGTAGGAACCTTTGGCTAGAGCGATTAGTTTTGATTTTATGTTTTTTTTATGCTTATTTTTAATTTCTCTTGTCCAATTGTACAACTTGCTATGTTTTAAATTGGTACTTGAATACATGCTTTAGCAAGATGTGAGCCTAACTTTGTGTAAAAAAGTTTAGCGTATATAAAATTATTTATATTTATTTAGATATACGTTTTAAAGAGAGTAATATTTTAATTCGTTTATATTTTCGGTCGTTAATATTCTAATAATTTGTATGATGAAGAGATTGTATAAGTGCTTTTTGGTAACGTCAACTTTTAATTCAAAGATATCCTATCAATTTGCAGGTTGTAAGAAATTGTACTTTTATCATATGAATAATTAATCCTTTGAAGTGAAATCCATCAGAGATGACCTGAAAGTGCTAAGAGTTAATATTACCTATATCTAAAAAATTCAACGAAAGTGAGCGCGTGAAATCTCTAGCTTCTCGCAAATTCAACTCCCTAGCATTTCCTCGTGTACTTACCAAGATAGAACGTCTAAGAAATAAATTTTCAATAAAGTAACGAAAACCAGTTCAAGCAAGTCGAAAAGAAAAAGCATTTAACACCTATCGGTGTCATCGCGTTTCGGAGTCGGTGAACGAATAGGAAAAACTTATTCTTTCTCTCTCGATCACGGTATATTATGTGGAACGATTTCCCTTGTCTCTCGAGGCTTTTCCCGCGCGCGTACGGTCTCGAAAGAGGATTTTCATCGGTGAAAAGGAAAACTGCGAGCGCTCGCGCACGAGTTCTTCCCCTCCTACCACACATCCACCTCAGGCAACACCCTCGCGTGTGTCCTTGGAAAGTCTCGAGAGACTTCTTCTTCTCTTCTTCACGGTTTCTGACATCCATTTCCAAGACTCTTCTCTACCGTAACGATCGCGCCCACCTTCGCTTTTTATTTTTCCTCTGCTTTTCTCTCCCAACGAGTACGCATAATAGGAACTCGAAATATTCTTCGAAGCATCGTAATCGATAACTATTCGCGACAACGCGAGAAATTTAAAAAAAAAAGATGGGAAGAGAAGTCGTTCGAGTCGATAATAGACGAAGACGGACAATAAAGCGACGTGCCCGAGCTGCGAGAGAAACGTGTCGAGGAAAAGTGCGCGTTAGTCTCGGCCTGAATCGCCGACTAATATCTCTTCCTCCTCTCTTTCACTTCACGACGATCGACGCGAGACGTTAGAATCCTCCTGGTTGATCGCGAACTTCTCTTAAATTCGGTGAAAACTTCGCTTTCGATGTTACTCGCTCATCGAGAGACTTTATATTCTTTCGGAAAGGTTGAGTTGTATTTTTTAAAAAAAAGTTTCATTTAATCGCGTTAACCTCGATAGCGTAATAAATACAGACTGTGTTGCTTTTGTTGATCTACTTTCCCTTTTGTCTCTTTAAATCGTCTCGTTATACTCGATTTTTTAAAAATTTCACGCATTCATTCTGTGTTCGAATATTTTATAGAATATAATAAAAGTCGGAACGAAATTAAAATTACTAAGTCTTTCAAATTGGCACCTAAATGTCAAGCCTCATAATATTCTAAATGTTCTAATAATCTATCTTTTTTTTATGCAACGTGTAGAAACCGTTTATTAGTTTCTGTATTGTTTCTTATATTTTATAGTTTCTTTTTATATGTATAATTGTTACAATTCAAAGTTCGATAAACCATCAATGGTTCCATTTAAATAGATCACACTTAGTATCGCAAAAAAAATAGTGTTTCTAGATCAAAAAGATGAAAGTCCATAATATCAGAAACTCTACTACTATACAGTGAGTTGTCTTTCCGTTGGTAATCGAGGAGACTCGACGAGTTGACGAATTAGAAATCGCACGCTTTTCCTGGATTGGGCGTCGTCTCGCTCCAAGATCGGCGAGAGTTACGAGATTTTCTCTCCCAGCCAGGGCAGAGCGGTGCGGACCGTTTTTGCGCCAAAATAGCTCCTCTCGGCCGGTCTCCGGGTAGTAGGCCGACACCGTTGGTGGTGACTTTTCGATTCGCGAAGTCAAAAGTAAACTCGACTTGCTAAAATCTTCAAAAATTCGCTTTCGTCGAGCCTTATAGCACCACGTAGTCTTAGTAATTTTCAGCTCGATTATTTCAACAAATTCATATTGTAATTAGTTTAACAGAATTACCGTCACTTAATTCCAAATAATGTACATTAATTTGTTAGATATTAATTTTTTTATCGTTACCAAAAAATTTGCTTATATTTTAAAGAGACCATCGAAATGCAGATATTGTCGATATATACAACTCACCTGCATCACGACCATCCAATACAATCCATTAAGATCTGTAGATATCACCACAATTGTAGTGTTAATTAAGAGAATTAGCAATTAACAACTTTTTATTTACCTACTACACAAACAATGTAAATACCTACGCATAATAGATTCTACTCGAGGAGCAGTAGTGGCGTTAAAGTAAATCAACGACATTGAAACGATTAAAGCTAAATTAATGACCGTACGATGAAAATGACATTCTCCTTCGTTCTTTCTTAAGATAACGAGGTAACGAGCGCTTCTAGAATGCGACGAAAGCATCGAGAACGCGTATCATAGGAAGAGTACGAGCGAAGGAAGAGAAAAGGAGAATAAAACGAAAGTCGGTTTTACTTTTTGATAAATAATACAATAATCAAGCGCAGTTAGCCTTTCTATTGAATAGGCGCCCTGGGGCAGTTGACCTTTCTGCTCCCCCTTTAATCTGGCCATGACCACGAGTAAGATCTCGCAGTGGTAGAGGTCTTCGTAATCGTCCCTCCTAAATCCGTTCTAGCGAAGTTGCTTCTGGAAAATAACGAGTTACTCGGAAATTCGTAATACCAATATTACTTACACTCTCTCTCTCTCTTTTTACCACTCTACGTATTTGTTTATTTATAGGGTTTCATCTTTCCCTCTTCGCGTAGAACGTACGAATGATCTTCTCACCGTTGCTGACGATAGGCGTTCGAAAGTATTTATCGCGTACGGAAATGACATAGGTACCTACGAGGAATCGATTAAACTCGTCATCTTCCAAGGAAAGGAAAATGTCGTACCGATCGAGATATCGAAAATGAGTACTCGTGTGTAGGACGTGCCTACACGTTTATGTAGGATCTAGTTAATAAGGAAGTGGATAATACTAAAAGTTATCCTAATTAGCAAACTCTGTAATTTCAAATCGGCAAAGCTTCCAGGAGATTGATAAATTTTCCTCCTTCGTCACGCGATTTTATAAAGTTCCGTTTCCCTTTAGAGCTATCCTATAAATTGTAACGGAGTTGAGATTTGCTCATTAGGTAGATTTTTAAATGGATAACACGGTAATCTGAAATTTGGAAGAGGAACGAGTTTCGAGGTTTGATAATTAATACGACTACTTGTAGGTACTATTCATTAACAAATTATTGAAAAAAATATTAGAAATAGTAGATAAAATTACAGAAAGACGCCAAAAATAAAATACGTATCTACCTACCTACTATCATTTTCTGTTATTTTACAAAAACTCTTCTAACTATTTACGTACTATTATTATTTTAAAAAAATCGTTAGTAGGTATGCAAAACGATCCTTCTCTCATCGATAAAAAATAAAAAATGGGAAATATAATACAGCACAGGTAGCAAAATCTACCAATATGGTTAATAAAAAAAGAATTTATCATGCACGTTAAGATATTCGTAGATTGTTTATCTTGGCCGTTATCTTCGCGGGTGGGCGACGTTCCATCGTCGTGGCTGCCCTCGCAGTTTCGTTTGGTGCGTCGTTGCGTCGAGGTGCACTTCCTCGAATAATTTTATTTATCGCTTTCCTCCTCGACACATTTGCAAGAATATGTGTGAGCCAACGGTAGCATCGGTACGGGTAAAGATTTTTGAATCGACTCTAACACGCGCGAACATCTCTCGTAGTACGAAAACGTGGAACTTAACTGCCTTACGTTTCGACACACGAAGCAAGAATATTTCTTTTTCTCGTAGCGTGCAGTTACAGACGATCTGAGACCTACCCTACGTGCATCGATGGCGCGACACATGCAACGTGCCGCTGCACCGGTCGCATATGCGTGCTCATACGACGTCCACGTACTTACACAAGCGTGCCGGAACCGCAAGACCGAAATCAAAACTTTGTAAACCTGCACCAACGAGGGGGATACGTCCAGGGAGAGAAAAGTAGAGTCGAGATTAAACCGATCTCTCACCGCTGCGAAATCGAGGCACCGATTATTTTTTACACGCAAGACCGTATACCGATACCGTGTTGGAAAAAGACGAGGATATACGTGTATATAGATCGTACGGGCGTTCCCTTTAAATCGATATTTTCGAGAGTCGACGTAGCTGCTCCGAATCGAGATACGTCCCTACCAAGTTTATCGAATTTTTTTTTTTTCTTTGCACGTATCTTGACTGATTTTCTTGAGATACTCGAGCGATAACCGATAATAAATTCGTCATGATTTGAGTATGTACAATTCCTATCGTTATTGTCTTTGACACGTCGAACACCAGGCGTCAACGAAATATGTATAACAGCTGTTTCCGTTTGCACCTTGTCTTCCATAATCTGGTTACAATTTTCTTCGTCGAATTAAGCAAAGATTTTATAAGTAATTTGCAAAAATTTGCATATAGACACATAAAATACAAGAATTTAAAGATTTTTAACGTAGTTTTAAAGAAGCAGCATCGTTTTTGGTTACAAAAATTAGCCTTCGCGGAAATCGTTAGGAATTCCCTACCGCGAAAGCTGTCAACTTAAAAATCGATATATCGCGGAGATCCTGCAGACTCGT
The DNA here is from genome assembly GCA_916049575.1 of Ancistrocerus nigricornis. Classification (NCBI taxonomy): domain Eukaryota; kingdom Metazoa; phylum Arthropoda; class Insecta; order Hymenoptera; family Vespidae; genus Ancistrocerus; species Ancistrocerus nigricornis. Next base: position 9,183,211 of record OU696669.1, on the reverse strand, counting down.
AGAGACACATAAGCCCGAAACGGGAATAGAGGATGATAAAAAGAAAGAAAAAAGGGAGAGTAGTAGTAGTAGGAGTAGAAGAGATGAAAGGGGAAGGAGGACAGGATCTTCGAAAAATCGTTCTCCTCCGGCGATGACCTCGCGCGCTCGTTCACCCGCTGCGATCGGCCGAGAGAAGAAGAAGAAGAAGAAGAAGAAGAAGAAGAAGAAGTAGAAGCAGGCGAGCTCTTCTTCCTGCGCGCCTAACCGCGCACGGCGTCGGTGGTGGTGGCGGCGATCGCTCGCGCGCCGGAGGATCGACAAGGTCAGGGACTCGTAACGCACGCCGAAGAAAGAGAGAGAGAAATCTAACACAGAGGAATGGAAAAGAGACTTTTTCAAACCCCATAGCCCTTCCACGAATGGCAAAGAATAAAAAAAGAACAAACATCTATGAAATAAAAATCGTCCTCGTTCCACCTAGACGAATATTATAACGGAGAGTCGATGAATAGAAAGAGGAGGAGCAAAAAAAAAAAAATCGGTACTACCCAAGCATATACACGTACAAAAAACCCCTCACATATATATAGGTTGTACAAGGAAGAGAGAGATAGTAGAGAAAAGGGCGTCGTAAGGGCCGAGACATTACGGTAGGCTACGCATCCGCGCGTCTCGAGCGACGGCTCTCGACTGTGTGTGAGTGCGTAAGAGCTAGCTATCGCGCGCGAGAGGTGCCTGTACTGTCGCTTGGTTATGCCCGAGAGGGAGGGGGGGGAGTAGGCCGGGCCGTAGTGCGCGCCGCGTCGCGCCACCGGGACGAAGAGCAGCACGACGACGGAGAGAAACGAGGAGGAGAGCGCAGGGAACGGAACGAGCCGAGTTTTACCGAAGCTCGTCGACGGAGACGACCGAAGGCTCGCGCTCGGGAGTCACGGAGCGGCGTGGTGCGAGCGAGAACGAGTCCGGCGCTCGAACTTGTGGAGTGTGAGTCTGGAGTAGTGAGTGAACGAGTCTGGACTAGCGGGCTACCCCGGTTCCGAGTCAGTCAGTGTGCCACCGGCGACCGTAGCCTCGGCGCGCGAGAACGTGGATATACGCCGACGACACGAGGAGAGAAACGCGATCGGAGTATTTCTCTTCTTTATTATTCGTCTTCTTTCTCGTTTATACGTGTATATATGTATAAACAGATTAACACGAGAGATATATATATATATTTAAATGTATTGATAAAAAAAAAAACATTCGTAAAACCACACGCGCGCGCGCCCTTTCCAAAGAACTATCGCGTGTCTGATAACAACACACGGGTGTGTAATATTATCGGCACGAGGAAGACGGGTGGATCGTCCTTTTTTATTATTATTATTAGTAGTTTTCGTCGAGTGTGCCGAGTAGTCAGTTTTATTCGCGTGATTTTTGTTCAGAAGCTTTTACTCTCGTTTCTTCGCTGTTATCGTGGATAAGTGTGGATATTCGATCGTTCGTGTGAATGGAAGGATAGAGAAAGAAAAAGTGTACGTACAAGGAGGAACGGGATAATAATGTTAGTAGGGAGATAAGAACGTGCATCGGGTCGCCGGTCGAGGACGCGTACGACGTATAATCGAAGGTGGATATAATAAACGAGGGAAAGGAGGAAGAAGGAAAAGAAGAAGAGGAAGAAGGAAAAGAGGAAATCGTGTTCGAGCACGAGGCAAGAACGCGCGCGCGCGATCTTTCGCGCTCCCTTTCACTTTCCATCGTCGCACCGTCGAGCATCCATCCATCCGCTCTCGCGTACTATTTAAAGGCGAAGGGTGTGAAAAACTTGAGATAGATCTCGAAAGAGGAGCAAACTTTGGTAGAGAAGAAGTTTAGAGATCGCTTTTGCTTCGGTAGCAAAGCCGGAAGTAAACGCGGGAGAGAGATACATCGAATCTTTGTCCTTTATAAGGAAAATCATCGGATACTTTGGTATACGACGAATTATCGTGCGAGTGAGAAAAGTGGAGGAAGTTCGAAGAAGCTAAGTTAATCACGATGTCGAGTCTCGAATCAAGCCGATCCTTGTGCTTGAAAAGCGGCTAAAGTGTTGGAAATTACGGAAGGTTCGTGTTTGTTTACGGTAAAAGGAGAAGAAAAAAAGTAAAAAAAAAGTACGATGGCGATCAGCTCTGTGCTCTGTTAGTGTTCGTGCGCGCGGTGCGAAGCGTGATCGCGAAAACTCGGGAGATCCGGAAGAAGAGGCAAAAGTGGCGAGGTAAACGTAAAAGCTGATACGAGATGCTGGAGGATCAGCCGCTGGACCTGAGCGTCCGCGTCGGCGACTACGTCGAACTTTCGAGAGATGAGAACGATCAGGATCATAAAGATCGTAAAGATCTACACCTGCATCATCATCAACAACAGCAACAGCAGATCGATGATTACGGAAACGCAGCGGCAACGCTCAGGCTACGGGAATGTTTCGTTGGTGGAAGCTCGGATTATTCCCAAGAGAGGGAGGATCGTACCTGCTCCGAAGATTCCGACGATTCGTGCTCGGACAACAATCAAAAGGATGGTACCGCGAGGTCGAGATCCAGACCGCCCGGTACCAAACCTTACAAAAAGAACCTCATGCGGCGATACCGTGAGTCTCTTTCATCGACCGTTAAATACAAACTTCCGTATTTTTCTACTCTTCGTTCTTTTAGATTTTTACGTATCATTTCTTTTTTAACACGGTAGTTGTGTCCACGTTAGATATAATTCTATATCGAGTACTCTATTTTGTCTTTAACGCGTAAAAGATAAAGAGCGTCGGATTTGTTATTCCTATCGTGTCACGAGATACGGGCCCGGTTTGTGGTCATAAGACGTATTCGTAACGAATGTGTTAATATATTCGATTGGCCCATAAGTAATATGATATTTTTGCTACGCGTCGGTCGATCAGAATCAAAACTGAATTATTTAGAAAATTACCTAATACGTATGAAAGAAATAGATGCATCGAGTTCGTTGTCAAGAGAGACGACTCTTTGTTATTTCGTTTGGCCCACTTTTTGCTAATATTATACATAGACGATATCGAAAGAAACAAATTTTGTTTTCCAACCAATAGAAACTATTCTCATACTTTTATTTCAAGAATCTAGGTACTATGCTTATATCAATATTTATTTTTTTATTTTTTCGTGGAACGAATTTAGCTTGGCTAACACAAAACATTATCTTTTTCTAACGACAAATAAACGTATCGTCTTTATCCTGAGCAATCCTCGTTGACTCACGTCGTACAATCATAAAATCTATAGTCTAGAAAAAGATCCCTAGGTTTCTTTTGCCATCTAGACACGCGTTAGCTTCGAAAACTCGTAATTTCACTTTTCATTCGTCATCGGACCGCGCCTCCTAACACTCTCCAAGAGAGTCTCGTTGTACCAGAAGAGAAGCAGGCGACGACGACTTAGAAAGGCTTCAACGATCGCCCCAAGCAATCCCCGGTATTTTCGAATGGTTTAGACGCGTGCTATCTCCTCCGATGGATAGAGTCGGAAAGGATATTGGTATTCTAGGATCGATCTTATCGGGAACGTCGAACTTTGCTATACGAATCGACTCGATCTCGTTTTATCTTGGTCTCTTTTCTATTTTCATCTTCTATCTCCTGTCACTTTCATTCGTTACTGGCGATCACAGGTACGGGAAAACGCACGTAATACGTTTGCATCACGCACCGAGATGTATGTTAGAAGCGACGATAATCGGTGTAGTCGCGTCGACGATACTCCAAGAATTTTTCCTCGTTCTTAAGCGTTACGTGTTACGCCAATACTACTCTTCTATCCCCACCCCCACCTCCTTCTCTCTCTTTCTCTCTGTTGGTAGCAATTACGAGTGAATCAGCGATGAACCTTTTCACCGTGCGATGAAACGTTATCGGTTAGTATTTATCTAATGATTCAATAGTGCGCATTCTTTCGTTTCTCTTTGAGTTTGAGATCTTTGGTAATTAACCTAATGATGGCACACCTAACCGCTTTGAATGATTTTTAACCCTTTGCACTCCGCTGTCCCCTCTGAGGCACCATATTTCCAACATCATATCATTTAATTTCAAGTGATATATTTATATATTACTCATATTACAAAAAAAATTGTTCAAGTTGTTGGTAGGTGAATTGGAGTAAAATCTGTGGATATAAAAAAAATTGGGCGTCGAGGAGCAGTCGACATCGTATTATCCTCAAAATCGGCCTTGTCGAGTCAGACTCGACGCGGAATGCAAAGGATTAAATATATTTCAAAGACCACGATACCGAACAACTTTTATTATTAAAAATTACTGTCACTCGACTTCAGTCACCGAGTTATTATAAAAATATTGCTGACACTTTCTAAGTTAATGCGGGTTACGTCTTGGTTAAATCATATTTGCAGACATGATCCACATAAATCTCGTTCCGCGATGTATTTTTGTTTAGCAAACGGTACTAAAAATAATTTTACGAACATCCTGGGAACTAAACTCGAGTGACAATTTTTTTTTTATCAAAAAAGTTCAAGCTAACGAAAAAACATATCCAAAAAATTATTGAAATCGATGAAGGTATGCCGTAATTTAAATACCTAATTAGCAGATCTTTTTCTGAAAATGTGAGAGCAGCATACCTCAAAATATATATTTTTTATTACGCGTTACGAAAAAATATCCTCCCGGTGAAAAGCGAAGAGGTTGAAAGAGACAGACGATTAAAAAACAAACAAAAGGTCGACTTCTAACGTCATTGCACGCACACACGCGTATTATTCCAACTGTGTATTTATCGGGCGGTAATCGGCACGCGAAGAAGGAGAAACGAGAAGGAAGGAGAATAATCAGGAAGATGATGAGGAAAAAAAAAGTGGATGACGATTGGGATGAGAAGGTGGGTGGGAGGAGCGACGGGTGCCCACGTCTGCCCGCGCACGCGCTCGGGTTATTTCTCAAAAAATATTTGCTCGCGAGTGTTTACGCAAAGAGACGTAACGACATACCGCGGGGCAATATAAAAGCGCGACTCCGGGGCGCATTGAAATAAAAAACGCGATGTAAGCCGATAAGGAAAGATAACGCCACCCACGAATCTCCGATTTTTTTTTTTCCTCCTTTTCCTACCTTCTTCGAATACTCTCTTTTTTTTCTTTATGTTTTTCTTGCGAGATCCTCGAGACATTCCGTAATCGATTATACGGATATTTTTGTATGAAGCGAGAAAGAAAAGATGAGAGAGAGAGATGGAAAGAAAGAGTGATATAGGATGTAGAGGAGGGAAGAGGGATCGTTCAGCGAGGCGAGAAAATTTACGGCACCTTCTCGCGTACCGTTTCGCGAATCTCGTTCACGCGTCGTCGAACCCGCTCCACGAACGAAAGTACGTACGTACTTACCTACACGTGCACTCCTTTAAAAGAAAGAGAGAGAGAGAAAGGGAGAGTGAGTGAGAAAGAGAGAGCACGTAATTTCGGCCGATAAAAATATTACGCAAGCGAGCCCACTCCGCGAAGGTCGTTCTCCAGGCTGCCTCCGAGCAACAGGCTCGAGACGAAAGAGATATTCGTCGGCCACGTTTAAACGATTTTGCAATTTTCGAGTCTTATCTCTCTCTCTCTCTTTTCTTCGTTCACCTCTCTTCGTTCCTATCGATCTTTTTCTTTTGTCTCTCTCTCTTTCTATCGGTCGAACAAGATAGTACCCTTGTGACCTGCCCCAACCCCAACGAAATTAAAGCGTCTGGTATCGCCTCGACTCTTCTTCGACGAGTCACAGCTTCTCTCAAAGCTTTCTCTCTTCTTCCTGTGTGGAATCCGTTCTCTCGTGCTCCCTCCTCGCGCTTTATTTATAGCTCTCCTTCTTTTTCCGCGAGCTTTAGCGAAGCCACGCAACGACGGAAGCGTCCGACACGACGACGACGACGACGGAGGAGTCGTTTTGCGAGGGACCCTCGACACGAGAATAGTTCCTTCCTCTTTTCTCTATATCCCGTACTCTCCTCCCTCTCCTTTAGCAATTTTTGAAGTCGTTTACTTCTATCCCGTTTTTGAAATTTTTATACAATTTTCAACCGAAATTATCCAATGTGGCGCCTACCGGAACATTTCCTTCCTTCCGTGTTTAAAGTTACATTTGGAAAAGGTACATCTTTTGCAAAAGGGATCGTCTTTAACCCTTTTTCTTCTATTCCTATGTTTCTCTCTTTCGCTTTCTCGACAAGAGAAAACGAAAGTATCGCTGCGGGAGGTCCCTCGACCCTCCTTCCGTCTATTCTTCCTTCCACGAAAGTCAACCTCGAATTTGAGTATGGTAAACGGTAAGAAGAATCGGGGTGAAAGTCGAGAGAAAACCCTCGGTTGGATTTTTCCAAAATTTCTCTCCCTCGTTTTAGTCACACTTTCGAGTACTTCTCGTCCGCATACAACGGACGGTATAGTAAACAGGCTTCTCCACGTGGCAATGAGTGCCAACTTTCTCTTCGTTCCGGCGCAAAAAAAAACTAATTTTGCTTTTAAAAATATCCCCTTGTTAAAAGGGAGGAAGCATATTTGCTTGTCGATCTCGTTGGCCTTTTTATCGATCGAAATAACTGACCTCTGTCTTTCTTCGCGCGCATGACCGATTGGAAAAAATTACCATCGGCTGTGTGACTTGATACGGTGGAGGGGAAGGTGTAAAAAATCGTCGTCCGACGACGTGCCTTCTTTCTCACAGCTCTTTCTTTTTTTATCCCGTCTTCTTTTCATCCACCCGACCGGAGGAAAAAAAAGGGATTCCCTTCTAGGAAGAGTTCCTTGGAGGTCTGATGAACCCTTTCCTTCGCGTTCTCGAGGAGCAGACACGCGGGAAGAATACATAAACACGGTGCTATTGTTTCTTCTCGTCTCTCTCCTTTTTTATCTCTCCTTCTCTCTTTTCCCCTTTCCATCTCGAAAGGAAACGAGGAAAGTTGTATGTACGAGCGATGAGTGGGGGCGCAAAAACGAGAAAGAAAGAAAAAGACTTAGAGCCTGCGAAGAAAAGCAACTGGGTGGGTTCGTTTTCGGGAGCGGCGTGAGGTCTCATTGGCTTCTGCGGTCTTTCCTCCCTTTATTCTCAGACCCGGAAAAAGTTTCGAAACCTTTCACGAGACTCGCATAGGTAGCTACGCATTATAAATTCATGTTTACGACGACCGTCTTTCACTGGCACTCTCCTTTCTTTCCTCAAAGACAGAAAAAGAAGGAGAGAGAGTTTTCACTGATTCTTTTCCACCCTCGATCGTCTCGACGTCAATCTTGATCCAGGAAACGGTTTCTCCTCGCACCCTGTACAAAATAAATCGACGATGTAATCGCTAAAAACGAAATTACGAATCGCCGCGAGCGTATCCCGAGTATGTTACGAAAGCGAATTTCATTTTTGCCGCCATCATCGCGCCAAACTCCATATCGGTGGGGTAATGACGGCAGACGTTCGTAATATAGGACGAAGAAAGTACGAATTGATTTATAACGAGTACGAACGATCCCGGACCGTTTATGTATTACAAATAATAATCGTTGGGCGTGGAATAATCGTTTGACCGATCGTTTGGACAAGGACGTTCACTCGTCCGTCGTGATGGTCGATGAATCGAAGGAAGTATAGCAGAACCCCTGGTATTATACCATAGAAAAAATTCTGCCTAGTCCTCGTACGATATAATACTCGTTTAAAGGTAATTAAACAATTACTGCAATTCATTTAATAGCAGTTTAAACCAATTTTTATTGATTCTCGTATCATTACAGTTCATGTATAAATTCGTCAAAAATATTTATTCAATATTATTTATTTAAAATTGTTCAAAAACTAGTTACTGTCCTGAGCTTATAAAATTGTACATCCACCTATACTATCTAACAGCTTAACGTTTTCCTAGAAATCGTTCTCGTGAACTAGAAAGGAATTAAAAGAGGTCGACGTTCCGCGAGAATCAGGAGACTTTGTTCCCTGGGGATGTAAAAGTGTCGAAAGACGAGATGCTCGAGTCGTAAGACTCTAGGAGGAGGAAGAAAGAGGAGAAAGACGTACTTAATGGTTAGCAAGGAAAGATAGTGGCGGAGAAAAGGGAGAGGGATAATTCGAGCCTTTAAATCACTCCGCGCGAATTCGAGCGGACGTTCTCTCTCTCTCTCTCTTGGTCTTTCTCTCTTTTCCAAGAGAGTAACCCGCCGTAGAGGAAGACGGATTACTTCCGGTCGCGCTCTTCTCGTTCAAAGCACGAAGTAGGCGGGTTAATCAGGAAATGAAGATCGTTCGATCGTCTAAAAGAGAAGGAAGAGAAAGAAGAAGGAAAAGAACATAATGAGAAAGTAAGGAGGAAGGATATTCGTAACGATTCAATCTTTTTTCCACCTTCTTAGGAGCTAGCATCCACCGTTTATCGTTTTCTTCGGACGATCGCACGAGACCACGGAACGTTAGAAGAGAATCTACTCCCAGTCCTTGTTAGAGATTTAGTCTCTCGCTTGATACGTTCCCTCGTTTTATTACTTTAATCTATAACACGGCTCTTACCCGCGTTAGAACCCTAAGGAATCGATCTGGTAATACTTTTTCTCCATTGTGTCTGTGGCAAACATCCTGCGAGTACGCCATATTGGCGATTCCAAATCGTCGAGTCACTTTGGAATCTCTTCGTCCTTTGTCTTTTACTTTCTTTCTCTCTCTCTCTTTATCTATCTATGCAACAATGTGGCGATGATACGAAAACGGAATATGGTGGAAGCCACCGTCTCGGCTTAGCCGCGTAACAACGAACGTGTTTGTATTTAAATAGCTAATGCTTCGAGGAAGCGCGCCGGTGCTCATTGTGATTCAGGATATTGGCCCGCCGAGGAAGGAAGGACTAACTTCCTGTCTGCGCGTCTCTCTCTCGAGTCACCCTCCTTTACACCCACCCACCCTCCCCCTCGTCGTCGGATACTTTTTCCCATTTCTTTTTATTCCTATCCTCGACCCATGACTCGTTCCTAAACCTCATGAATTGTTTACAATCTTTCGAAAGACAACGTTTGTTCCATTTTCTCGGTTATCGAGCAACGCTTACACGATTTTTGGGTAAGGGTATCTCGCGAACCTTTACGTAACTCTCGTGCGTTCGAGTGACCGTAATCGCGTATAAGTAAAACTCCATCTCCCCTTCCCTGTTCTACATCGACACGATGGCCGAATAAATCAGCGGCGTCGAACGACAAAATGAAAGTTCGCTCCGAAACGTTCATCGATTTAAAATTACCTTCCGAACGCGCGTGTTCACGAAACTGACCTACATTCCGACCCTCCGAAGGGAAGCCGTCAGCACGGTAAATCTCTCCCACACATACCCCATTGTGTATCCTTCGAAGAGAGGAGGGAGGAAAAAAACGCACAACAAAATCCTCCCCTCGTTCAGTTCTACCTCTCATCCTTGTTCTCCTCTACCAAAAAAAAAATCATGCATCGAACCAGCTTCGATATACCGTTTCATGTTTCCCCAATCTCTCTCTCTCTACATTTCCGTCTTTTCCTCTCGTCTAGCGTTCTCTCTTTCCTTGAAGTTGTATAAACATTCTTTCAACGCAAGAGAGATTCTTGTCCTTCCACCTAAAAATACGAAAGCAATGGCCCGGTCAAGCTCAAAGATATCCTCTCTCTATCTACCTCTCTTTATCTCTTTTCTTTTTATTTTTACATCGATCTTCATATCTCTCTCTCTCTCTCTCTTGCAAGAACTGGACGTGAACCTTCTTTCGCGCCTTTGAGAGGAGGACCGATAAACACACACACACACACATCAAGTTGACAAACCCTAAAACCCTTCTCGGAGTGTCACCGAGGCGAGGCTCACGCCTCACGAATTTTCTCCCGTTCATGAGAGGAAGAGTGTGTGAGAGAGAGAGCAAGATCGATTTTCCAGGCCGATCGGCCCGGAAGAGAGACGCGAACGAGAATATAAGAGCGATAGTACCAGTATACTCGTAATAGTAATAGTAGTAGTAGTACTGGCACGGGGTGTTAGGGAGGGAGGGGGAGGGGGTGAAGGACGTGCCGTAGGCGGTCGCAATAGGAAAACTGGGATAGACTGTCCTTGCGCTTACGGGTGGTTATTGGAACGTTGGCACGGAGACGCTTACCTTCGTCTACCGGGTGTCCCAAGCACGCTCGGAGCTCGACTCTCCTTTGCCAAGTGCAACGCGACCCTACTCGTCGGTCAACACCGACACTCGCTCGACCTCCTTTTTTAACCGGCTCTGACTCGAGGTGATCCCTTTTTTCTTTCGACTTTTCTATATCGAAGATCGAACGAGACTAGTCCGTCGAAAGTTCTCGGTTTAACGCTACGTTTACGGACATTTCTTATACCCTGTAAAGTATTTCAAAATTGGAAGACGTTAAATGGATGATAATTGGTACAAGTGGTAGAAAAATAATGATATAGTGTGAAAACTATGCTCGGTTCTTTTTCGTACTTTTTTCTTGTGATGAATACGTTAAAATGACGTGTTCTGTACACCTAGTGTTGAATACAAGAATAGTCCGTCGTAAATCCTTTCTTGTAACTTTTTTATGAACGTTTTAATTCATTATGTTGATTGGCGTTACGGATAATTGTTTCTTTTTAAATTATATAAGGTTTGTAATTGATATTACTAACTAGAACGATTACAAATGATTGTATCGCATAATTAAATTGATTTTCAAACGATAGGAACAAAAGTGAATACATACAAATAATTTGAAAAATGTTTAAAGTATTAAAAACAAATAATATTTATCGGTCGTTATGATAAATTAAAAGTAATCGTACACATATGGGCGAGCATCGTTGCGTTAACGCGCGAGATCGTAAAGATTTACGAGAATTTTAGGAACCGAACCCATATGGAAGCGTTTAAAGAATTCCAAAGGAACGGATGGGAAAAAAACGGATCATCTAACGTTAAACACCCGTTAGACACGGGACGAGAGAGAAGAGCGAGGTGGTCTCGATCGGTGGCGCGCGAGCGAGCGTACACTCTCGCTATAGGTACGCGAGAACACGGTGCATAGAGGAAGAGCACTGCGCGCTCGCTGAATGCACCAGCCCTGACCTACATAGTAAACCGTGTTGTGGGCTAGGCGAGCCTACGCTAGAGCTACCTAGACTATTATAGCAGCGAGGTGTTACAGAAGGAAGAGGAGGAGGGTATGCCCCTCTAACCGCGCGTTAACCGCGCTTGGTTTCGCGAATCCGTCGAGCTGTCCTGCTTCACTATTTTTTTTATTTCCTACATACATATTTTTTAGTTAAAAAAAAAAAATAAATAAGCGAAATTTTTTTTTTTTCCAATTATAAATTGCACCGCGTCTGAATCCTTTTACGGTTATGTCATTAATTATGTCAGAAATGAAGATTGAAAAAAATAAACATGCATTCGAGAAAGTACGTTTTTTTTCATATTAAATGGAAGATAACGATGGTTTATTCGATAAAAAGTCTCTGTGAGATAGGCAGGAGGTTACGATTTATTCCTTTACAGCCTCTTCAACGTGTTTGTCTTTCAAAAACGATGAAAGAACAACAACGATCGTTCATTTTTAATGAGAATTTTTTAAAAAACCACCGAAACGTAACAACAAAAAAACACGACAAAGTAGAACCTCGACATGGCATAACACTTCTGGTAACTCCTGGCCCCGGAAACGAGAAATCGCGTCGACTTATTTTTTTCGCTTCCGTCAGAGCTTATTTTACGCCACTTACGATCTTACTCGGAGATATTATCGAATCGATTAGATCGTTCTGACTAATTGGAAAACGACTAAATTCTCTATTTCCTTTCTCTCTCTGTCTTGTGTCTTCGACAAATTGCTTTTAGGTGCACCACACAAGATTATACAATAATAATACGCGTGCGATAAAAAAGCGATAAGAGGAGAAGTCTTCGATAGATATTTCGGGTATTATCTCATCTTCTCTCTCTCCTTCTCACGTAATCTCGCTTCGCGAATCGATCGAGCCTACTTTATCGAACGAGGAATTACATAATACGCGCGAAACGCGTGCTGAGAGTTCGCGCGCGCGTGCTCGCACGCAGCTCGTTATACAATGGCCCTCGCGCGACGCGACGACGAGAAGAGTTAGTACCATTTTCTAATCAAAGTAAAGTACGATACGCCGTTTGTTCTCTCCCGCAATAATTTCTCATTACTTGGGTACGATGGCGCGCGGCATACATCGTCCTTGACATCTTTTTCTCCTCTGACGTCGACAACCGACGACTACGGTGATAACGACGACGACGATGACGAAGAGAAGATCCCTCGATGATTCGGCCAGCCTTTTACTATAAATTTACGCAATTCTTGTCTTCCTTATTCTTTTTACTTCGGATCGATCATAGACCGAGATGATTTCCGAAAGCATCCACGAGCCAGTCATACCAACGACGAAAGTCCCGATGAAATTCCATCGCGAAATCGTTTCGAGCGTTGCGCAAGCGGAAAATTAGATTCCTCGCCGTTAGCTTACATAATGGATCCTTAATCGCCGGCAGCTCCTTGTTTGTAAAGAGATAACGAGATATTCGTTTTTCTTACCAGACCCACCGATCGTACGTATGTATATATGTGTATATACACGTTTTAAAACGCGGTTGTAGCATCCCGTTTTCGGGCTTAACGAGAGACAGCTTCTCTTTTTTTCCTGGTTCACCGTTCTCCCTTCGGAATAGATCGCCGAACATCGTAAGGAGAACGGTAGAAAGAAGACGAGACGAATAAGAAAATTTTCTACCGAGGATTCGAACCCTCTAGTATCGGCACGATTTACGATTCACATCCGCGTTCGTAAGAAAAATACCAGGTATCGAACGTGCCTGACGAGCTGACACACTCGTCTCGAGCCTTTCTCGAGAAAAGAAATGGTACATAGAATAGAGATGCCTTTTTCCATCTCTCTGTCTTTTCCAAGCGTAGAAGAAGAAGAGAACGAGAAGATAACGCCTAAAAGCCCAAAGACCATCTGGTCCATCCAGCATCGAGCTAGGTTTCCTAGCTTCTTTCCTACACCGCATGGTCTTCCTCCGATTCTTATACCTGAACCTTACTTCGAGATCCGTGTATACCGTTAGTCGATCCCGAGGGATAACCCAGTTTCGAGAGAGATATCCCGTCGAGCGTAGACTTTTAACGGGACTTTGTGGCGCGCGAAGACCTTAATTTAACGTCCTAACGAGGAAGGGAGAAGGGTTGCCACCCCCTCGTGAGAAAAAACCGTCGCCTTTCCTAAACCGTCTCTCTAAGCTTCTCTTCATTTTTTTTTTTTTTCCTCACACGTTCGAAGATACACGGACGTGTACGCATAGAGAACAGGCTGGATCGTTATCAAGCGATTTCCCGGGCATCGATGTTTTTTTTCTTTCCTTTTTCCACTCAACGAAAGATGAGAAGAAAAAAAAGATGGTCTAACGGGATTGGTCGAGCTGCATCGTCTACTCATCCTCTTTTTTTTTTAAAGGAGATACACTTTATTTTCAATTCGTGTTCCGTACGGTTTCCGAGTCGCTTCCCTTTACATGTCCTCCTCTCTCTTGCTCCCTTCGAGGGACCTGGAAGGAAGTGGGCGTGCGCATATATCGCGTACATACGCTATATTCTTCTTCTCTCTTGCTCTCGGTCTTTCTCTCGTAGATGACGAGCTTCCGCGGGACAATGGAGGAACGCGCTCCGATCTCTCGACGGCCATTCAACTGGAGAAATGGGTCAGGGCCGAGCGCGCAACACCTTCGTTTCCTCTTTCTCAGAGGAAGAAGAGCGGCGACTTTGTTAAGGGTACAGAGAGAAAGAGGGAGAGTATGGAAGCAGAGGGTGTTTTGCCTTTGTCGAAGGATCGTTGCCACGAGTTGGATGGGACGAACGAAACGTCGAGTTCCCGCTAACGTCGTTACAAAACTCGCCGTGGAAAATCGATTTTTTACTCTCGTCGTAAACGGAGAAAAGGAATCCCGATGAAAAGGAAATGATAATAGATATTTCCTCGTTTTATGTCGTTCTTCTTCAAATAAATAAACAGACATTTAAGCGAGATTGCTTGAGATAGGTTCGAGAAAAATCAAGATACTCTGGAAATTCGAATGATTTTTGTCTGAATATATATCCACGGTAATATTAATAACAATATTTCTTCGTTCTATTCCGTTCATTCGCAATTAAATAAACATTGCGAGACAACGAGGCCGTTTGGATAACATCAAAAGAAATCACGATACTCCGAAATTTCGAATGATTCATTTATGTTATACATCCACGAATTTTTCAATCCATTATTAACACTTTGACCAGGTGACCACCACCTATTTTTTCACTGTGGTGATCACCATCGATAATCATGGATAACTACCAGTGATATAAAGACACTAGTGATAAGAATATAGTCTTATTTATTATTACATACTTGAAATAATGAAGTGTTTAAAAAACACGTTGAAAATATCTCAAAGTCTACGAATATCTACTCTTTCGCTACTTTGTTCGTGCGATAATTCTGTACGAAAGTGAACGAGCGAGCTCTCGTACGAAGAGGAAGGAGAAGGAAAACGGAAGGAGGGAAGGTAGACACGTAGGAACGAATACATACGTCTGCGCTTGCTCGCGAAGAAGGAGCACACTCTCGATTTCGTCGGAGGAGGAAGTGGGTCGCGCGCGCGCACAGGCAGACACAGAGAAAAAGAGAGAAAGAGAGTCACGTACGGCGCACTACGAGCCTCCTCGTGTTTCCGCTATCGAAATTTCCGGCTTTAGTAATCGCGCAACAGAGAGAGAGAGAGATAGAAAAAAAAAAAGAGAGAGAATATTCGTGACCCATTGTCTCCTATTCTCGACCCACGCCCATACGGTGGTGGCCCATTCTTCGCGATCGAAAGTTCGATTAATTTATCAACGATTAAGGCCAGCAGGTGTAAACGAGACGAGATTTCTTTTTTATCGTCCCACCTTTCCTTCTTACTTTCCATATCCGTCCGGGTGCGGAGATTCGATGGCCAGATGGTTGGTTGGTACGTACAGAAGGGAACGTAATCGAGAAATCGGGGAGTAATCGATTACGATGTATACGAGCCACATGTTCTTTCGGTTTAAGCAGTGATTTCCAATGGCATTCGTTCTTTCGTACTTAATATGTAGGTATATACATGTATGTACACGCGGTCATAACGCATATTCTTACTTTATGCGATGGAGACAGGAGTTCGACACAGGTGCTCTCAAGCTGCACCTGCGATGTACGAATTGCTTTTCTGGAATTGAGTGCACCAAGTAGACACGCTACTTCTCTCGTAAAGTACCCACTCCGGTTGGTACCTACTACTATGTACTTTCTGTGTACTTGAAAAAGAGAGCAGCAGTCGCTCGCGTGGCTCTTTCTCTCTCACGACAAACGGCCGACATACCGCGTGATGTCACATAGAAAGAGAGAGTCGTTACTGTTACGTAATGCCGTCGGGCAGAGTCACGCGTGAGTCCGAGAGAAGCCTCGGATACGAGTCGAGAAAGTTGAGTTGGCCCGGCCAAATGCTGACCTTACGTACTGGCTTCTTCGGTGTTAGAAAAAGAGAAAGAAGCTTCTGTCGAAAACTGGTCACTCTTTCCTCGTAAACCGGTACATTCTCTATTTCAAAATGTTCGTACTCGGTATCTTTGCATGTTCTAAATTTGCGTTCATGTTTTTAGAATTTTATCGTCATATTCCCAAAACTTTTAAATCAATCGTTGTAATTTACGCGTTACCGATTATTTTCTTATTTTAAATTTATATAAGCATTTGCAATTAGTTTAACGTAAACCAAGTAAAGCAAATTGAGTAAAATTGTTTGTGATTATTTCAGTGTTTAAGAAAACAGATCTAAACTCTACTCGCTCTATTTATCAGGAAAAAATTCAAAATTACCGCCAAGACCGTACAATCTCATCGCCACGTTCCAAAATCTTTAATCAATCGTTGAAGTTCAAGTGGAGGATTTACGAGTCATTGATTATTTTCTTGTTTTTTTTCTTGTTTCTTTTAAAATTTCCAAAAATCATTCAGCCGATTATCATAAGCGATATCTGCTAATTCCCCCAAACGCGAGCGTCCTTCCGCGTTTCTTTCGCGATACCCTTATCGCGACTCTCGATTTTCTCTTAGAAAAATTTAATTACGCTACTACGAGATATATCTAGAACGAAAGTAACGGAAGATACCGTGAAATCGTGGCCGCGCCTCGGCGCTTCGCCGGAAGTCGAGATCGAATAGAGGAATGAAAGAGAAAAAGAGAGAGAGAGATATGAACAGGAAGCTCGGCACGTAAAAGCCGGCACGTGAAATCGACTCGAAGATTCCGTCGCGTCGCGCGAGGGTAAAAGAGAGAGAGAGAGATAGAGAGTGAGTAAGAGGGGGGAAATAATGGAAGAGAAGTAGAGTGATGAGGAGTAGGAGAGGAGAGGTGCTGGAGGGGAAGGTACACGACGACGTGCCGAGAGGTGGATGTGTGCGCGGTCGATGCGGCTAGACACCCACCCCTTGACTTCGCGTCGAGGGCGAACCAAGGTCGAGCAAGGTCAGACTTTTCCTGAATTCGCGTAAATATTCGATTTCGTAGGCATACTTATATATAATATATATTAAAATACTTCAATCTGACAATCGTTTGAAATATCTTGGAACTTTATCAAATCCTTCGAGAATCTTTCAAAATTCGCTTTCACTGCGACTTATACATATATATATATATATGTCATATGTACAAATTTCCGAACGAGACACGTGTTGCTTCAACCTTTATTATCTAATCAACGTAACGATGCGATCCCGGCTTGCCGAAAGAAATTTCGTTCGATTAGAGTCACAACGCGTTATCTTCGACTTTTAATCGGTTCTTGCACTTTCTTGAACCTCTATAAAAGAGGGAGAATGATAGATAAAAAAAGATAGAGAGGGAGAGAAAGTAAGAACCGTCCTTGAAAATTCGAAGCCCGACGATTTATCGCACCGTTACGTGCCACGATAGTTTCGAAGTCTCAAACGACGTTCTCGCAATTGCCGATTCGAGATGGTTCGAGAAAGAGCGTAGAGAAAATGAAGGAAAGGTAGGAGAGGGAAATAAATAACGCGAAGTAGTATAAAGTGTAACGAGCCATACACTATTTTTCTCCCCTCGATGATATTTTCGCGAAGATATTTTCTTCGAAATCCCCTCCCATTTTTGCTTTCACTCTCTTCTCACTCTCTTTTTCCTCGAAGAACGAGCGAAAGGATAATTCAGTCTTTGCACGATAAGACTTCTCGTGAAGAAAAACTGATCTGAAATGCACCCACGCTAGTTGAAAGAAGTTGGACGAGGGTACTTGAGGGTTAACCGAGGTCCTTAAACCCTTCGGGCATCGACGGTATACTCTCTACATATACACGCTTGCTTATTATATCAATATATATGTAACTATACATATATATATGTGTATATATAATATACATTTACGTTTTCGCGATGGTAGTACAGAAACAAGGCAAAATAGCGTGCGTTTGATCCAACGAGGAGGGTCGCGCCATAATAAATGGCGGTTCTTGCATCTCGGCTATTATTAAAAGAGTACTAGGTACCTTTCGTCCGTTCGTTTCGTGAAATAACCACTAAGGAGTATCGGAAAATAATTTTCTGTCAAACCGTACGAACGTTTTTTACCGTGCAAAACAAAAAGAGGGAGAGAATGTGCCATCTGCGTTTAACGATATCGACAAAGAAGACGACGGCAGCTCGCGATTTGTATAAAAGGCTCTCGTTTACGTATGACGTTCGTGACGTACACTCGTCGAATCCTTAAGCTCTTAACGCGCGTAATTATCTTATCGCGCGTGTAAACAACCTAATATCGGAGTCTACTTGCTTTGTCGATCGATAAATCGAGTCTCGTTCTGCTTTTTTTTTTCCTCTTTCTCTCGATCTTACATTTCCCTTCGACGTTTCTTCCAATTTCTCGAAAGATAATCTTTTCTTCATAATTGCTAGGTTATCCTCGCGTGAACGATATGAAAAAGGCTCGGATCGCTCTTCGTACAAAAGAACGACGATAAACGCGGACATGAGCTCGTTTTACGTGATCATAATTACCGATTCGAATCGTGGATCAGTGACGTCAGTCATATCATCGTTTTGATCTCTTCCTTGACTAGTAGGCAACGAGGAAGGGGAGCTACGATGATTGGTTCGTTCGAAATTTTACCCACGAAAATTATCGTTGCGCGATGTTACACGTAAAAAAGTAAATCAACTCCGGTCGAAAGAGTAGTCGATAACAAGTTCGATCGCACGTTTAACATAAATACGTAAGCTTTACTCCCTATTTCTCTTTTTCGCACACGTATATAATATGTGCAACGTTTTGCTTAAAGAGCACAAGGATCGCATTCTGATTCGCGGAGTCGAGGAGATCTCGCAAGATATATCTCCATCGACTTCTTACACAATTTCCTTTGACCTTTAACGTAAATGTAATACGCGCGCGCGCTCACTCGGCACGGGGAACCTATCGCTGAACTTTCTCGTCTTTCGCGACGAGCGAAAAGGATGATGATAAGTGAGAAAGAAGCCGTTAAAAACGAGAAGTCGAAAGGGGGAAAAAAAAAAGAAGAAAGGAGGACGACGAACGATCGATCGGCTACTTCGAAATCGATCGTACTCGCGTGCGAGCACGCGCGCCCGCGCGTGCGTGCGCTCGGTCGAACGCGCGAGCTCGCTTTTCCACCGCGATTTTTCCCCGGCAGCGACGAGAAATTGCTTAATGAAGCCGCGAGGTTGGCACTGCCTGAAAGGAAGGTAGAAACGTTGCAGTGGGTCAAGGAGAGACGCCGGCTTTCACTTCCTCTCCGCAACGCCGCGCTATACCCCTCGAGAGAGAAACACCTCCTCGCTCTCTGTGTCTCTATCTTTCTTCTTTTTCCCCATATCTCTCTCTCTCTCTTTTTTCCTACATGCACCTAACACGTCCGTTTATGCGTCTCTTCTACGTCACATTTGGCGTAAAAGCGCGCGAGTACACGGCTCGCTGCGAATGCATCGTATTTTGCTCTTTTTTAACATTTTTTCCCTCCCCCTTATTGCTCGTTAGGAATGACACGAATACCGTGAGGATTGTCTCTCGTCTCGATGAAAAAATCTTTGGAAAGTGTAATTTATATTTTGACTCGTGGATTATTTCGTAGATCGATTTTATCGTGTTACGTCACGCTAATTATAACGTACAATTTTATCAAAAGTCCCGACGGAGTTCGTGAAAGGTTACAGGCGTTTAAATGTACCGTGGAATTAATTTGGAATATTTCCTGAAACTGTAAATCTGTTTGAATAGAATTTTCCAAATATATTTGACATATTTGAACGTAGATTTACGGATGATAAAATCGGAGAATCTTAACGTGGAATTACAAAGTAGATAAACACAAATTTGTAGCGTGTACGTCGTCCGATTGACCTAAAAAAATATATAAAGTAAACATTCGCTGGCGCATTTATATCGTACCATCGCATTTAACACGCGTAAACGCATGAACGGATCGTTGAGCAAGTTTCGTTATCGCGCGTAAGCTCGTTAACGTACCGTAATGCGTTTATGTCCACTAACGTTTCTGTTATACGATTTATTTCGAGAAGGAATTGAAAAATGAGTTTACACAAAATTCATTGAACTTATCGAAAAACAATATCCATTAATTCTATATTATTTGATTCATTTTTTTTAAATATAGGGAACATTTATCTCTCAAAATGGTAAATCATTCGTAGTATAACGAATAATGAACATTACGTTTAAATTTTCTTTAATACTAATATCGAATATTTAGTACCTATAGATTATTTCTTCGTAAAACTGGATTATAAAATAAATATTAATATGCGGGATGATTCACTTTTGTGCGCTATCTAAATAACTCGTTAACTCTTTTATATATTTAAAAATAATTCGACCAATTGTTGCATCGTATAAAAGAGAGCACAAACCATAATAATAAGCTTTGTTTCCTATACAAAAGGGTTTACAAATTACTTAAAAAACACCGAGATAATTTATTCTTTATATTATGTACTATATAATCTTTTTACATATTTGAAATATAATAACTTGTATTTGGTTAGACCATAAACAATGCATTTGTAATTCGTTATAACACAAAAGTATTACTTATGGTCTGCCCTAATATAACGCGAGCTGCACAAGAAAAAGCAAGTTAATATGTGCTAATACATTCCATAAAGCGATCGACACGACTAACCAGTGTTGCGTACTTTTCGACTTTTTTAGTGGACACCAGGGAGGTCCAGCCGCACGAGACGACGACAAGCGAGAAGGAACAATTGGGTTTGGCGAGCGTAAAAGCGGAACCGGGCTCGACGAGCGCGAGTACCGCGAGTACGACTACCGGTGCTCGTCTCCTGCACGGAATCCTCTCGCAGCATCCCCAGCAACACGCGCTCGGGGTGCAAAACGGTTATGGCCGACACATGCCAACGCCGGCTGGCCATGCACAAATGGCTCAACCGCCGTATACCACTGCCGCGATCGCCACGACGAGTACGCCAGGTAAAATGCTTAATCGTCGAGAATACTATTGACCGATCTCGAATATTAGCATCCATTTATGAACCTAAAAATGCAACTCGATCATCTTAACCCGTTTATGAGTTATATTGATTGAAATTTTATGTTTTATTTGTAACAGACATTCAACATTTTGGGATTATATAAAATTAATCTTTACAAAATTATTTTTAAACGTTCTTTAAGTATAGCAGATATCTTATCGGGAAGTATTTTATTAGAATTGTCGATTTTATCATTAGTTCATTGATTGAATAGAAATTTTTTGTTACTAGAGTCGATTTAAAAGGACTCTCTTCACTTGGAGTTCGTTGAATTATACGAAGAGTAAGAAGAAAAATTGATATTGCTATAATAGTAAGAGAAAAGATCGAAGTGACCGAGTTGCGTGGTTATATAATCTTTATACAGAGTGAGCCGTGCGAACCTGATAAAGGTGATCGTTTGAAAAATTGAAAATTAATTTTTGACAAATATTGATTACGGCTGGGTTAAATTTGTGTTATCGATAATGGGAAATTTATTAGAAATGAATTCTCTGGTTCATAATTTGCGAACGTTAAAAATAACTAAAGATTCTACGGTTCACTCGGTATATTTGTCTAATACTTGGAGTTCTGTCGATAACATCCATCCTTTTCTGTGTTCGTCCTATCGGAAATCACAAATACTTTTCTCTTTCTTTCGGAAAAAGAGATTTGATCGCTCCACTCTCTGCGATCATTTTTATCGAGAATCATATTTTAAGAGAACGCCAGACACCCGTCGATCGATGTACCTCTCGTTTCAAGTTTCTATCTTAAGAATCCATCTGTTTCCATCTTTTCAAAATAATCAGTCCATCCGTTTTGGAACTCGGATAATCGAGTAAGGATCGATTCTGAAAGCGTCCATGTCGCCGACGTTGCTTCTACGGACGCGTGAGATCGTCGAAAATAAGGGCAACGTTTAAAGTCAACGTTGTTGTGTTGTCGGTATCCGTTGATTTCTAAGCGGCACGAACAGAAAATGACTTCCGTTCGAGGTACGCAAGAACTCGTGACGGTATCTCGTTGTCTCTGAATCTACGCTCGACTTTTCCTTCGAAGTTGAATCTTCGCGACTTCAGCGAACGACCGTCACGATAAAAAAAAGGAATAACGAAACATCAGCCTTGAATTTATAAAAAAATGGAGCTGGAAAGGAAGAAAGAGCGTAAAAAAAAATGAAACCATGCAAAAAGCTCTGAATTTTTCCACCTTTTGTTATTAATATTGGCTTATCTGACTAGCTCGGTAAATAATAGCAGACATCTATTCCCTTGTCCTCTCCTTCAAACTACCAAGCCTTAAACTCTAGCAATTTTATACGCTCCCCTGCAACGATTCAAAAGAATCGCATATAGCGAGGGAGCAAATGAAAGAGGAAGGAAAGAAAGAGAAATGGAGAATAGACGAAAAAAAAAACAAGACGCAAGATATCAACGGTAGCGTCAGTCGTTGTACGAGAAGCAACGCGATTGGCCGGTGAGATTCGACGCGGATATCCGAAGCGCGTTGTGTGGTAGTCGTGTGCACGATCGGAGAGACACGCTTTGCATAACGCAAGGAAGACGAGAAGAGAGAGAGAGAGGTCGCGCGACACGAAGAGGACAACGACGAGGAGGCGGCGGTGGCGTCGAGTATGAGAGAAAGAAAAAGAGACAGATAGATCTTTCTCTTGTCTAGAAAGAAAAAAAAAAAGAGAGAGAGGAACCCTTTAGGGACTGGTTTGCGCTCTCCTGCTACTCTCGCGAGAGGCCGTGGGAAGCACGGCAGATATGCATACCCAATGACCGGATGACCTTCGTCCGTTGCATAAAGATGCCTTTAATTGACCGCGCACGCGAAAACACGTTCGTTGCTGATGCTTTGGCTGCTGCTCCTGCTGCCGATGCTGCCTCTGATGCGTTCGATAGAGCCCTCTCACTCTCTCTCTCCTCTACTACCGCTGGTACGAGTCCCGAGGAAGAGAATCGAGTCGTCGGACCGCTTTCATGAGCTGTTAATTCCAGTCAAGGGTCACGGCCCCGCGGAGCGTTACAAAATTGTACGATTATATGATCGTACGCGATCGTTACTCTTGTTATTATTACCATGGAGGACGAAAAGGGTGCCGTGTTTAAGGAGCGATCGTAATCTTTCTTTTCTCCATAATCTCTTTTGCACTTTTCCTTTCTTTCCTTTTACTCAAAGAAATTTAATAAAAATCTACAAGACAAACGTCCGTCTGCTTGCTTCTGTTACATTTTCCTGATACATCCAGGAAGCGGATCACTGCCAGCGAGCCCCGCGGACAGCGGAGTCAGCGACGTCGAATCCAGTACGTCCTCGGGCGGTAACGAGGACGCGAATCTCCTATTAAAGGCCAGACTCAATCCTAATTCGTCCCTACAACCAAGTCTGGCGTCTCATCATTCGCATCTATCCTCAGGTAAGAACTGATCGATTGATAGCATATCGAGTGTTTCTGATAATTTTTTAATATAGATATTACGATAATGGAATAATAAATCGGATAGGTGTAATTTTTATAAGGAAGGAAGCTCAAAGTTATTTAGTTATTTGAGCCGTTTATTTTGAAAGTGGCCTAAGTCCATTTTCAAAAAAAATCAAGTTAGATGTTTTAATATTCACATTTCTACCTTAGATTTGTATTTGGATATAAATTGTAATTAATAAAAAAATGAACTTTGGTCACTTTCAAAATAAACGGCTCATTTATACTGTACAAGGTCGGTATTATATCAAATATAATTAATATATTACAGAACTAAAATCTAGATCGAGCTTAGAGTTTTTCTTAAAAATTGCAAATTGCTGGGCTTGTTGGGAACATTTAATTATCGAGCTTGCATTGTACCTATCTATTATAATTGACTATAATTAATATACGTAACAATCCGTTGGATCGACAACGATCCATTCGATTATAAACATCGTATAACAATAGACCTCGTTCTCATCATAATTGAAATATTCGACAGTAGCACTGGGTAGGTCAGCCTGCCACAGTCCTGGCGTATATCCGTCGACGGCGGGTTTTCTACCGCCATCCTATCATCCTCATCAACATCATCCCTCCCAGTATCACCCGCACAGAGGAAGCTCGCCTCACCATCAGCATGGCAACCATACCATGGGAGCAGCGATGGGACCGCCGCATCATCATCACCATCATCAAACGCAGAGTCTCCAACACTTGCACTACCGTCAACCACCCACATGTAAGTATCTACGCTTTAATGTATCTACCTCTTTTTTTTTCATTTTTCTTTCTCACGTTCGACTCAACGATACGTACGTAGTTTAGAGCAGTTAAAGCATCGTTAAAAACTTTAAATGAAGGGCCAGAATGAAAGTATCGAAGTAACTCGTATTGGTATAATGCAGTGGTAAAATTCCATGTAACAATTTTGATTATAAATTGTTTATGAATTAAAAGTTTGTCTTTAACTTAATAAATATTTAACTCCGTTGTTGGGAAAGAGTTGATCATTCTTGTAATTGATTGGTTCATAACAATGCTCTAAATTAAATATTGGGATTAAGAGTAAGCAATATAAATATAAAATAAGTACCTGTTATGGTAATAGTTACAGTGGTATAAGTTTAGTTAAATTTACATTATTTTGACGTCCCTATCATTTTTGAGCGAACCGCGTGCAATGGCTCTTCACGGAAGATGTGGGGGGGCTTTTCTTTGACCTCGTTTCTTTATCGTCGCCATCGAACTTCTCGACGATAGTAGAATGTAACTCACAGCGATCGATAAGGCGGATATTCGATAAAGCCGCGATTTCGATATCGCGACTCGCCATATTCGAGAACGCGTGTTTCTCTTCCTCTCCCGGTTGCTCGGCTACCGACACACTTAGTTCAGATTTTTTCATCGCGATAGCAATATTTATTCAAGGCTATGCTCGTTTACATCCATTTTCGAAATTATTTTTTACTTTTTTAAATAGAAGAAATGTTTGGGCGATTATATATCTAATAATAGAATAAATACGTATCGAGGCTTGGAAAATAACATAAATGAAAACAAGCCAAAAAAAATATATATATAAAAAGCCGACCTTATTTCACATAAAATTCAGCAAACACCTAAACATATCGTTATTTTCTTTTAATTCCTCCGCGTCTAGCCTTCTTCTGATTAAACAATGAGAAAAGTAGAATGAAAAAAACGATCCCTAGTATTCGTGACCGTCGCATCTAATAATTCATCCTAAAACGGTGCAATCCAAAAGACTAATTCAATATTCTCGGTATTCACATCTGAAGTATAATGGTTGAGCATACTAAAAGTTTAAATCGACTGGAAATAGTTTACTCGGCGAGTACGAATATACTCAGTCTCTCGGAGCATGTATTTACGGTGACACGAGGAGCAAAAACGAACAGCGCTGAAATTCATAGAATATTTGAATAAAAAATCTGCGACTCGATCGTTCGAAGGATGATCACTCCAAGACAAAATCACGACTAAATCGATCTAATCTATCTTGATGACGACGCGAAACAAGCCACAGGTTTCTTCCTTCCTTCCGCGGATTGGCAGATGCGAAGTGAAAGGAATCGCCTTCAGGGAAAACGTAAAGGAGAGCTCTCGAAGTTGCTCGCGATTGAAAAAAGAAAAACCGTTCACGCGTTTACACCTGGTACACGAGTTCTAAGCTACGTACTTACACAGGGAAACTTCCCCGACGGAAGTTTGACACACCGAGCAGCCGACACCTTCTCTCTTTCTTCCGAGAGAAAAAGAGAAAAGAAATGAAGAAGCTCGATTCGTTCCCGTGACCCACTTGACGTTCTCCGATGAACGACGGCCCAGATACGCTTCCTGCCTTAGATGGTACACGTACGGTTTACCGATTCGGTTTAGATTGAAAACACCTCTCTCAATTTCTCTCTCTCTCTTTCTACCGTCTTTTCAATCATCATTTATACTCGAATTACGTGGTTTCAACGACGAACGGTAGACACTAATGCCCTTAAATATCAACTTGATCTCTAGGAAAAAAAAAGAAAATATGAGTAGAAATATAACGATGGGAATAATTCATACGCAAAATGTATAAAACATGACTAGAAAATTGTAGAAGCTACGTACACAATTTATCATGTTTATATTTTCCATTTAATTCTATTCTTTTGACGAATTTGCATAATACTATTATGCAAATAACTATTTTAATGTTTATTTAAATGAATTTTTTGGATAGCAGAAGATAAGTGCTTAATTATTAGGTTATTATAGTAAAATTCTACCGAGATGAGATAATAACTTACATGCGTATATGTTTATAAACACGGTCGAGGCACGTCGAATTTAATAATTAATGACATTCTTCGGAAAGCGTACGAAGCAGCTGTCACCGAACACTCGCCTTCTCTCGATAAAAGAAACGCAATTTCGCGCGCTCGCGTACTCTCGGACATCGCGTAATCTGTGCAAATGTTTTTTTTCTTCTTCCACTCATGTACGACATTCGATTAAAGTGGCAGCTGATTTCGCCAATGGACGACACACCTGGCAGATCCGTGATTTTAAAAGTCGGTACGACGAGACGTGGCGCTCGCGTGGATCGGCGCCAAGGTTCTTCGCGAAAAAGTGGCCGAGTGAAAAGACAGAGTCGATATTAAATCGTCTCGGTGAAATTGACTCGTTGTGAAAAGAAAGAAAGAGAGAGAGGGTATCGATTATAGCATTAAGTAAAATGAAAAAGAGAGAGAGAGAGGGGAAAAAATAAAAGAGAGTAGCATTCGGCGGAAACGGAATTCATTATCCTCTATTATCATCGTTCCGTTCGATTTCTAACGACGCGATTCCGCGTGGTCAGCTCCGCACCATAGTTCCCCCTCCTCCTCTTCCTTCTCCTCGACAATATCATCGAACTTTCCCCGATTCGAAACTATTCCACGAGCTAACAACGCGTTCGACCCGATTTTCCAACGGTGAACGCTAGCGAAAGATACTTTTCTTTTTCTTCTCGCGTATACGTTCGGAACGTTAACGTGGCCACGATCGACTGAATATTTCCATTCGAATATACGTACATATATAGACATATACGCAGAAATTTAAGAATATCGTATTATAGAGAAATATTTTTAAAAACAGTGTCAAATATATAAGGTGTTCTAAAAGTTAACTGCAAGGACCTAGTGTACAATATTTCTACCTAACGTAAAAAAATAAAAAAATTGTAGTACACCGATCATAGTTTAGAAAAAAAAAAGAATAAATTTCAACTGCAGTATCTTCGTAATTGATAAATTAAATAACACAGTTTCTTTTTATACATTTCCGGTGACACTAAATTTGTAATACCGCTTGTATTCCTAATTTGTTTCTTTCAATTTACGTAGATCCTAACGATAATAAAGATTCGCGAAACTTTGCAGCTTTCTCCTTCTAAAACAAAAAGTAGGTACGAACGATCGAGTAAATCGAAATCTTAATTAAACCATACACACACGTGCACGTTCTACTCGTATACACGTGTATCTTCTCATATACGTGTATACCGAAGAAAATTCGCGACCTCCTTCGAGCCGCGGGAAAGGGCTACACGACAACGATGGCGATGGTAGTCACGTGTAAAGAGTCTCCCGTTGGTGCGCGCGCGCACGGTGTAACGCGAATGGCGACACTCGGCAGACCGTCGGAGTAAAAGTGTGCCGGATTGTATAATCGAACGTGAATAAGCAAAATGTTACGCCATAACGATTTGGTAACTTTGCGGGGCGCCTTCTCCCTCTTCCCCCTACCAACACGGTACTACCACCACCTTCGTACCGTTAAAAGCCGCCGACCGCGTTCCCATTGCCTCTCGTGACGGCCACGACGAGGTGGAGGAGAGAAAATTCGTGCCGTCTTTGGCTCACGATCGTTCCGAGCTTCTCTTCCTTCAAGATTTTTCATCGAGAAAAGATTGGACCAAAATTTGTGATAGTAATAAGAATTCTTACAATTTTCTTCCTTCTCCCTCTCTCTCTATGTCTTACTTTTCTACTTCATTTTTATTCTAATATATGTACATTCACCGAGGTACGGATTAACGTCGAAGTCGTTACCGATTGACAAAACTGGTTACGATTTAGGAACGAGCAAACGAAACGGACAACTTTCCCCCGAGCCCGGGCTAGCGATCATGTAACGTCGCCGTCTGGTAAAATAACGTTCTCCGTAACGTAACCGTTTTGTCACCCTCGATTCTCCATAACTTTTCATTCGAGACAGTTCAATAACGATTTTACAGACTAGTAGGTCGTAATAATGGTACTTGTTAGGCTCGATTTTTTGTTCGATAACCTAATTTTTAATAATTGTAATGTATTTATCATTTCTTACAACTCACTGCTGTTATTAAATGATATTATAGAAATTTTTCAACATAAATTTACGATTTCTAATTTTATTAATACAAAATCGTACCTTTGGTACATTCCAATCTCGCGATCGATTAAGAATTGATGTAAAATAAAAGTAAAAATGATGCTATTAAAAACATAAAGTGAAAAGTTTCAAGATACAGAGAAAATAGAATATATCGTAGGAAAATGATAAAAGAGAAATGAATATTTAAATACTAAAGATCGCGTCAGGGAGGGTACTAAACTTTCGATCGGCCCGTGGCTTAGGCGCCACGCCATGGACGGGAATAGAGGATCGAGCGAGAAAGAATAGAAACTCGTGTGTCTATTTTCGCCGGAATCATCATCGAAGTGCGACCCTCCTATTAACGGTGCATGGCTCAGAAAGAACCCTTCGGTAAAAGGCACGCCGAGAACGAAAGTGACGCGTACGAACGTACGAATGACACGAACGTGGAACACATTTTGATGCCTGGCAAGCTGCGTCACGAGAAGACGAACTTTAAAAAGTAATAATGAAGGTGGAGACACGATTTCAAAAGACGAGAACAGGAAGAGTAAAGATTTGGTCTTTGGTCATCACTTTCATGTTTTTTTATGTTCAAAGTCTCGTTGGTATTTATTTTCTTATCGTCTGTCCTTACTTCTTAAGAATTAGGAAAAATAATACAAAATGTGAAATTTCACAGAAATGGTTGAGAATCAGACTCGCGATCAAGAGAAATTCTTGTATTTGACTTTGAGGATTTTGTTCCATTACATCTTGTATGTAAACGTCTAATTCTTCTTTCATTTTATTTTTGTTCACTCTCCATCCTGATTTCCTCACTGCCGCAAACATTTTTCTTTCTCACTCGTTCGTTGTAGATCTACCTACGCTGTTCGTAAGAATTTCTTTTCTTCAATAATAACAGATTAGTCTCGATCGCGTTACGACGTGTTATGAATATGTAAAAATGGCTACGTCTTCCGTGGATCCTTCGTTTTTGGCAACCAAAGACGAGACCAAGAGAGAAAAAGAGATGGAACGTATCTTTCTCTCTCAAACTCTTTACGTAGAAACGCACGAAAACTTCGGCACGATCCGTAAAAGCGCGAGGCCACAGCTTTAGAAAGAGAAAAATAGACGGAAAGTGGGGTTCGAGAACGTCCTGGTTGCCCTAGATCAAGTACCCAACTCTCTGGATATTTTTAAAAGATCACCAGACGCGAGGCGCACCGACGTAATTCCGAATGTGCGCGAGAAAAACGGTGAGAGAAGGAAAGAAAAAAAGGCATTGAGAGAAAGAGAGAGAGAGAGAATCGTTTCGTGGTGACGGGAGCTGAAGGAAATCGACGAAAAAAAATAGAACATACCGCGAACGAGAGACTCTCGGCATCGCTAAATTCTTACGAGAGGAAGCAACGAATTTTTTTTTTTACTAATCCTCATATTATCCTCGTTACTCTATCGCTATCTCACTTTTACGAGATAACAGATTACGACAAATGTATCCGCCACGTAATTAACGTAATCATTTCTCGTCTGATGACAAATACGAGTCGAAGAATCTACCGCGAATTATCAGCCGAACGGAAGCTCGTCTAACTTTGCACTCTCTATTTTGTTCACCGTCTACGATTTATATCTCGTTATTTCAAGTACGAAGATAATAATGAGATAATACTGCGAGAGAGAGAGGGAGAAAATCAAATGCGGTTACCAAGCGAGTACTCTATTTTCTGCTTGATTAGCATCGCGTAACCCAAATTTGGTATTGAAGAACTGGGTCACGGAGAAACACTGGTTAGCTTTTCCGCGAGTCATCGTACCTTCGTGAAGGATAAAGAGCGATCGGTGCATCGATGTACGCGTGATGGGTTGTACCTGATAGAAGACAGACGAGACGGGAAGAAGAAGAATCGATAAAGAAGAGACAGATCGATGGGAAAGCGAACTGATAGAAACCAAATTAGCCAACTCCACTTTTACAAATTTTAACACTTTGTGAATTCCACATATTTAAAGTATAAAACGACGTAAAACAAATTGTTTTCTAATGTCTTAATGCCATAATTGCTAAACTTTTATTAAATACTATAAATGAGAGATTCTAAAGCACCAATACTATTTATCTACAACTACAAAAAGTTTGAGGTAACAGCAAGTATATAAATTAAAACCATTTCTCTAATATTACGGGATACAATTTAAAGAAATTAGTTGGCAAGTGATACGTAAGTCAAAAAAAAAGATCGAGAACCACTGTCAGAAATGATCTAATATTTTATTTACCCACCATGGTTCTTGTACAGCTTAACTGTCACTAATCTTCATACTCTCCGACATTCCTCGTTAATAAAATAATCAAAAACACGCATAGAGCATAGACCTACGTCTCTATTACAGCCTCTCTTTCTCTCTCATTCTCGAATGATAATAATAACGTCTCAGAAAGGATCCCGGAGGCGTGCGCAATATTACGTAACGCGTGTGCGTGCGCGAGCGCGCGCGTGCTTAAGGCAGCCCGCAAGAAGTAGCGGGTAAAAATAAAGAAACGGAACGCGCGATGCAGCCTGTGCGGATTCTGAGTCTAGACTAGGTCTAGGTCTAGGTCGACTAGCAGCAGCAGCAGCTAGTGGACTAGCAACAGCAACGACTCAGGAACGGCTCACTGCCGAGAGCGGTAGAACGATATGCTATCCAGCATCCCACTTCCGGACCTCCCGTGATCCTAAGCTGTGTACAAGTGCGGACGATGGAAAAACTTTTTTGAAAAACTATAAAAAAAAGATGGAAGTACGAGATGTGATTATTTTCGTATCGTCTGGATTTATTATACCGGGTCGTAAAAAAAAAAAAGGAGGAATGTTACCTTGGAAGAGAAACTAAAGGAGTATCCGAAGTCGTGAAAGTAACGCGCGCGCGCAAAGAAGAGGAAAAGTGAGGTGGAGAGGGATTCGCGAGAGTGAGCGAGCAAAAAGAGGACGATCGGAAGGTGGCACTGGTACTAGCGGTAGTAGTAGCGATAGTACTACCAGTAGTAGTAGTAGTAGTAACGTAGCAGGCTACCGCTGCTAGATCGAGCCACTTTAAAGCCGCCCTCGTCTAGGTCTAGGCCGCCTAAGCTGCTCCATTCTTCTTACCGAGAAGTTCACCGTGTTATTGCAACGATCGAGAGCTAGCAAATCGATCCTAATAAAAATGAATCGATTTAGGAACGATCATGATCAGTAATTTGGAAGTAAAAATGAATATCTGACATGATCTTCGATATATAAGTCGATAAATTAACGAAAAGAGATAACAAAGTCTTCTGCATAAACATAAAATTCATGAATCAAGTATCGAGAGTCAATGTATTTCGAATTTTTACGAGTCTCGAGATCACGGAATTAAACCTTACGCGTAAATTACAAACTTTTGGAGTTTTTTATTGGAGCTTTTAAATTCGTAGAAACGAGGAGTACCGAAAAGAAGGTAGTACATTCATAGGGAAACGCTGGCACGTGACTCTTTCGTGACCACTATCGCTGATTATTAGCGTCGCCGACGGAACTCCGGAAGTAAGGACGGGTGTCGTATTTTATTGTAGGCCACGCGATTGGGGCACGTGAATCACGCAAAGACATAAGAGAGAGGGAAGCAGGAAGCGTCGAACTTCGTCGACTACTCTTATTTTCTCTGGCTTATATTTTCGACAACGTTTTGCCCATCCTCCGTACAACTTTCTTCTCGCTGCTTTCAAAATCGGCAAATACCACGGCAATAATCGCGAGTCCTCCTTTAAATAACCTCTCGCATGTTATATACGATACTCTCGTGAATATTCACGAGAGCTAAGTAAAAATTACCTCGTGGAATTCGTTACAATGGACGAGAAGGTTACCAAGTTGAACGTTTCGATTTAAATTACGCTACTTTACATTTCTCGATGTCGCGAAGTCTCGCATCGATACCACCACGAGTGGTCACGCACGTTCGTTCCAACACAATCGAGTAAATCCTAATCCCGTGCACGAGCGTACTCCTCTCTCACCAAAGTCTCCGCTTGCACATACGTATGCACGTAAGTAGATACGTGCCAACGACTCCTACACGATTATTTTTTCATTCCGTTCTCGACCTTCTTTAAACTTCCATTTCCGCGAAAAACAAGGCACGAAGGAACAGGAAAGAGAGAGAGAGAACAAGAGAAAGAGAGAGAGAGAAATGACGTTCGCGGAGTCAATAATACCGGCGTAACTTTACGGGAATTCACGATCGTTTACGAAGTTTCTTGAAATAAGAAAGAGAAAGAGAGAAAATAAAATCAAAGCTCGATTATTTTCTCGACGAGTTTTACTTTCTCTTCCCTCCGCAGCTGGCGTTTAACACTTGGAATCGAAAAGAGGGAGAGAAATAAAGAGACAAAGACGGAGAAGAGAAAGAGAAGAAGAATAGGTAAGGACCGAGGGAGGAAGAGAAAAAGAGAAGACGGCTCTCGGACGCGTACGGATAGGGTAAAGAGGATGAGAGGCGCACGCGGGTCGCTGGAGAGCGTCCTTCCTGGGTCTCTGCCCCTACCGACATATGTATTGTGTGTGTAGTATTGTATATTTGCGGTGTACATATTATCATCGTCGCGAACGTGTGCGTGCCTTCGGATCGTGTGTATCGCGCGACTGCACGACAAGCTAGCGCGAGAGTATCGTTCTTGGTGTACACGTATACACATTTATACTATCGTATACGTGTAAATCCATGCGTGTGTATCCTCGTACGTGTATGTATGCTCGTGCCGCCGCCGCTGCCGGCAAAAATGCATAGCGCTGTTGCACGAAACGGTTCTCAACCGAGCCGGACGTGCGCGCAACGTCGAATCGTAGATTCGCGAAGAGAAGGTTAGGACGATTTCTCTCTCTCTTGATGCATATATACGTACATCCTGGAACGAGATAAAATAAGAGGGTCGGATGTGTTTCTCGATGCGATAACGATAAACTCGATGAGAGTGCAGGTTCGCAGAGCGAGAGAGAAAAAGGATATTTCCTCAAGGTCTCTTCCATCCTTCTCCATTAACCGAACGATATCGAGCTTGCACGAGGACGCACGAGAAGATTGCAGCCATCTTTTTCTCTCGGTCGTTCGATCGGTGTATCAAATCCGGCTTCTTTTCCCATGATCATCCAAGACTAAAAGAAATTCTCGAGGGACGTGAAAAAGATGTATGTCGATATGAAAAAAAAGTATTGCGATATTTATAGATCAGGGAAAAAAATTCGATCGATTGCGAGTAGTAATCGTTTCGGGAGCTCCGATGAGCGTCACTTTTCTTATTCCCATTATACTAGTTCACGCACGCCCTCACACGTGTGCACGTGCACCCAGCCGAGGATGCATGCACGCACAACGACGACCACCGCTCGTCGTAGCTAGAGTACAGTGCGAGTATAACGCCAAAGGCGCACGTATCGGCGGTTTTAGCGAGGTATAGACGGTGACCTTGTCGCCGGCAGTTCACCCCGTCTGTCCCTCCTCTTTCCCTTCTCCGGACTCCTTTCTCGTCCCGACGTCGCGCGCTGCATCCTATGCCTCCGTCACCCCTCTCTATTTCTCTCACTCTTTCTCTCTCTTGCTCGCACACTCGCTCGTAAACGTTCGTCGCTCCTTCCTCCTCGATGCTTCGTGCGCGATCGTGCTCCTTCTCTGCTTCCCAACCCCCCCGCCCCTCTTATTTCTTCGTCTTTCTCATACATTGCACGACGCAACGTATATCTTTTCCCCTGTTTCTCTCTTTCTTTATATACATGTGTGTATAACCGTGTTCTATCTCTTTCTAACTTAAAACGTGACAAAGTCTCTCTTCTTCCTCTTTATACTATCTCCGGTCCTCGTACGCGGAACCGTAGTATATCGAGGGCTGGTTTTGGCCTATACGCGTCTCCTCCGAGTTTCTGGAAGCGAAACTTAAAGTTCCCTCCGTTGTATACTCGCGTTCCTCTTCGTTTCTCTGTACAAACGGCAGCAGGCATGTCACATATAAACACGCACACACGCAAGCATTTACCACGCTTACTACCGTGCAAGCGTATTTCCTGTTGGAAGTACGCGCTCACTTTCGTTCTCGCGCACGCAACGACTTTTGCTTTTCTCTTTCGCCGTATACTTCCTCTCGCCTTCTCTCTCCCTTTTGCTTATCTCTTTTATACATACACCATGGAAGGGGACAGGTATTCGAGGTATCTCTCGATTCGATTAGCCCAGGAACGATCCTTCGCGTATTTCTTTCTTCCTTCCATAAACCCAAGTAACGTCTGTCCACTATCCAGAGAGACAACAACGAATAGTCCGAGCGTGCCTCGAAAATTGACGATTTTAAATGATTCATTTCCGGCCCTCGACGGGGACACTGTGTAACTCTTTTACTTCCTCTTCCTCCCCTTGATGATCTCTTCTTCTCATTCGTTGTTTTGCACGTAACGGCAGCCTGAACCGCGGAAGCAGACTTTGGATAGAAGGAATGGCTAGTGGGAAAGAGAGATAGAGTAAGATAGAAAGAGAAGGAGGGAAGATTCTCTCGGACGAAGAAATTCACTCACACACTCGTACACACGTGCATGCGAGCGCACGCCTCACCCCCTTCTTCTTCTCCTCGTCTCTCTAAATATAATGTCGCGAGTTGGAAGGAGAAGCGAGTGACGCGTGCGCTCGCGATATCGTCGCGGCGCGTGCACGCAGCTGCATCGGCGGTGCATATACTGCACGCACACGCGACGTTGCAGCTAGCCTAGACCTAGACCCACTGAGCTAGCCTAGACCCGCGGATATATATGGTCGAGCGGGTTGGGAGGAGGAACGAACGGAGGAACGAACGGACGGAAGGGGGAAAGCCGGCCTGTCTCCGAGTTCTACTATCGGAGAAAGTGAACGGACGCGAGGAACGTCGTCGCGGTTCGTCGACGCCGTCTTTCTCCTCCTACTTCATCATCAAACATATATTTCTTTTTTTTTTCATCGCGTTCTCGATACGTGCATATCTAAATTCTCCTTATCTCTTGTCTTCTCTCTCTCTCTTTTACTAACATTTTTTTACCCTCCTCCAATTATCGATTACGTCGATTATGCGAAAGGACTATACTACTACTATCTTTCTTTTTCTTACGCTCGCACGACGCGCATCGTAGATTCTAGGGCAGACGACACGATCGTATTGTTAACTTATTTACATTCCCGCTGCAATTCCTTCTTATCTTATTGTTGTAATCGTTATATGGAACGATAAGTATAGAACTCGGGCGATCCGTGTCAATAGCAATGACCCAAATCATCCCAGTCTTATACGCGTTATCGTCGCTCGCTTTTGGCAGTCCTCGTTGAGAGGTTATCTTTTACGCGCGCGCAAGCAATGAAGAGAAAGGGGACGAAGGAGGGAAAGGAAGATAAATTCTATATTATCGTAATTTCTCAAGTGCACACCCGAAGAAATAACAATCCATGTTGGGAATATCTTTATAAGACGTTCGACACGAATTTGTCGCGAGTTAATCATACAACGACCTTACAAAATGGCTACTCGACGTACAAATAGCCTCCTCGTCATCGTCTCGTACCCCAAACGCAACGGAGCGACCTCCCGCGGTTTCGGATATCCGGCAGAGAAGGCTTGTCGTACTTTTCTACTCGTAAAGTCTACGGGAGCCTTCTTCTTCTTTTTTCCTTCATAGATACGTAGATGATACAGAGAAACGTACAAACTTGTGTACGATAGCTGTCAGATATAGCTTTTCGGTGTGAAGTTGACGATAGTTAAGTTATACAGGGTGGTTCACTTAAATGCTGTCGTTTAAATATCTTTGGTCACCTATATCTCGATGATATTGAAAATTTTTGAAGAAATGGCCTTAAGAAAATTCACCTTGTGATTCCATTGAAAAATATTTGTTATGTCATCTATAGACATAAAATTACATGTCCTGACCGACTGACTAATTCATCATCAAACCATTTAATGTAGGAACCTGAAAATTTGAAGGTACAGTTGTTTCACCCACTAAAGAAAGATTTTTGGAAATTCCGTTCCTAATGGGTTGAAAAGGAAGTAAATTTGTTTCGCATTAATACATCTATATCTCAGATTCCAGAAATGTTATATACATGAAAATAGATATTTACATTCTACTTGGAAAATAAAAAAACGTGTTTTACCGTTTTACGAAAATTCAATCAAGGGGGTTAAAAAAAGGTAATCAAAATCACTATTCCGCCATGATCGCCATCTATTTTTTCAATGAGACTATGGTGATGACCATCGATAATCATAGAAAACTACCAGTGACATAAAAACACTAGCGATAAGAATATACTCTTATTTAACAATATTGCACATAATTTATTATTTAATAAAAATTTTATCACGATAACTCGTGGTAAAGTTCTTACAAAATTCGATGGCAGTCAAAGTGTTAACTTCACACCGGTGAGTTACAGTACTCTCAAGATCGACGCGTTCCTCGCGAGCCGTTCTATATTGGCCAGAGTATCGCATAGTACATACGAAGTATTCGTTCCGCGTTGCATTTTCCAGCGCAGAGACGCGACCAACCCTGAGGTCTATCTTTCCCTCTCTCTCTCTAAGTCGCGCAAGAAGTCGCGCCCACCTTGTACGCGCTTCATGGTCACTGACCTCGCACACGTCGCGTACGCGACGACGGAAGAGGAGTCACGCATTCTTCCCATTCGACCATTCCACCTCCACCAACGGCACCTCCGTACACCATTCTCTCTCTCCTCTCACGCTGCTTCCTCGATCGTCGCCATCGTCTCGTCTTCTTGACCTCTGTCCGTGTCGGCGAACGAAAAGAAATAATGCGTGCGACGTAGGCAGTGCACGCACAGCTGGGACCGGTCCCGAGCGAAGCGTATAGATAGATAGATACGTGAACTGCGATTCGCGGCTACGTGTTCCACGATAGAACCACGATAATGGACTATGCGTGGAAGCATAGGGTGCACCTCGTCCTCTCTTTATCCTGTTTCATCTTCTTCCTTCTCGAACGCTCGAGACTTCCGTGTGTGCTGACTTAGAGGTAGCTAGTACTGCCCACCAGCGTGATACGTGCAGCAGGAAGCTGGCAATAAGAATCTCATCGAACGATCGACGAACCCACGAAGAAACGTAGACCACGATGCACACGTTCCTCTCTCTCTCTCTCTTTTCTTCTTCTTTCTCTCTTTTTCGAGGCCCTGCGGGGTATAAATCGAACGAACGTGCGCCCAGCTTCTTCTTCTTCCTTTAACGTTCGATTCCATGAGGTACAGAGACTTTTATTAGCTCGAACGATCAAGCTTGCTAGTCGTTTGCAACGTGTTTGTGGAATCGCTGGATGGAACACGGATCGTACGATCTTTATTATTCGTCGATGACGATATCGCTCTTTGCCCGGCAGGCTCGTTGACTCTCTCTCTCTCTCTCTCCTTGTATTTTTCTCACTCCTTTTTTTTCGTATTTTTCCTCGAACGAAAGAGAGGCATGCGGTCATTGCGGATTCGCGAAACCGACACGGCCGGGGGGCGGGGTAGAAGGGGGGTCCGCGTCGGCTTTTGCACGCTTTATTATACGAGTCAAGGTAGTCGTGTAGAAGAAAAACCACGCCTGGAGCCTGGAACGTGATTCTCTCTTGTCCTCTCTTCCTGTGCGTTCTCGCGCGAAAAACATTAACCACGGAGAACGTCGATACGAGCACGAAAACGACGTTGCCTTCCACCAAGAGCAAAACTTTGGTAAATTTTCGACCTTACGAGAGACAGACACGTTGAAAATCGAACGTTAAGTAAAGCAAAGTGCTCGTACAGTTTTCTATGACGACCATATCGCGAGAACGGGAGTTAATAAAATAGAAAGAAGGAAAAAAGGGCGATGAAACGTTCCACGGCGGCAAAAGCGCTAGGAACATCTTCCCATTTTATTTATTCTTTTCCGGATGGCTCTCTCTTTTTCTTTCTCTCTATCTATTTCGAAGGAAGAGGAAGAAAAGAGATAAAGAGGAGCACACGCGCAAAGAGAGCTCGCGATTTCAACGGGTTTCGGGGTTAAAGATAGTAGCCCAAGGCAGTGGGGTAACATAATAGGCCGGGAGAGTAGGGAAGAGGGAGGAGAGCGAGATGGAAGGAGGAGGAGGGCTACTTTAGGTTTAGAACGAAAGAGAGCGAAGGGAGAGACGAAGGGAAGGGTAGAGGATCGGTTGAGGGAAGACAACGAAGACACGAAGACTTTGACGACGAGATGTTGCAAGGGGGTTCGAGGGAGAAGGGGGGACGGAGGGGAAGGAAGAGTCGAAGGAGGAGGTAGTCGTGAAGAGAAAAAGGGGGAGAAGAGGTGGTGGAACGGTCGGGCGGCCCGTCGCATCGTCGTCGCCGACGACGACGTCCAATGCGTGTGTATTATCCGTGGCTCGTATATTCTTAAGTGTGTATATGTGTGGTGGCACGGTGCATCGGACTAGCCGCTCGCGAATGGAGGTGGAGAGAAGAGAGAAGGAGGAGAAGGATAGAGCAGTTAAGTTAGTCTGTCGGTCAGTGACTGCCTGACTTTCCCGGCGCAGCTGAAGGTCAACTCTCCCCTTCTCTCGACCTCCGTCGCGGCACCGCGCGCATCTCTCTTGCCACCCCCCCTCCCTTACACCGATGCACACCGTCATGGCCCATCTTTATCCTACTTCCCTCCTCTCTTCTCTTTCTCTCTTCCTTTTCCTCCTCCTCCAGCTCAACCGTATGCACCGCTATATGTTGCACGCCTCGCTCGCGAGACTACACCAGCTCGGATCCGTGATCCATGATCGCTTTGTTTATACCGTCGTCGAATGCTTTCGGCTGCTCTACCTCCTCCCTCCCGTTGCTATAGACTATCGAGGCTTTCCTTCCACGCCTACTACTCCCTTCTTCCTCCTCTTACACCGTGTTCTTCTTCTCTTCACCGTTCGAATCGACCTATACACGCATACGAGGCACGTATCGTTCCAAAATATGGCCGCCATAGTAACGATACAAGAAGGAATCGTGCGTAGAGTTCGACTTCCGCGAAGATTGGAAGAGATCGGCAGTCTCGTCGAGTCATTAACGTTCGCTCGAAAAAGTGAGATCGGTCGCCACGGTTCTCTTCGTTAGCTCTCTCTCTCTCTCTCTCTGCGTTACCACTCTCCGTGGTATAGGTCAGTGAAGTAGGAGTATTTCCCCCACTTGAGGCCCTCCTAGACAACGGGTCTACGAGATTGACTCATCTAGCCAGTCATACCGCGCGTAAACACGGTCCGCCTCAGCTGTTCTCTCTCTCTGTCTTCATCACCCCTTCTCTTCCTTCCGTCATTCTTCTTTCTTTCTCACTCGCACGATCGTTCCATCTTTTTCTCTCTCTTTTTACACACAAGAGAGAGAGAGAAGCATATACGCGCGAATAGCTCGAGAACAACGGGGCGTTCGCTTTATTTTTAGAGCCACCTCGAAAATTCAAATCCCCTTTGCTCTATCTTTATATTTCCCTCCGTTTATCCCACCCTATTGCCCTTTCTCTCTACCCCTCCTCCCTTGTTATCCTCTTCCATAGAACGAATTCAAAAGTCAGAAGTATTTCTCGAATAAAGTCCGAGAAATCGTTCGACAAAAAGAGGAGAGACGAAAAGAGAGACGGTCGAAGATCGTCGAATGGTCGTTGAGTGGGGGAGAAGAGTCGAACAGAGAGGGTGGGGGGAAACGGAGTTCCGATTTTAGCGCAGTCGCGGCGCTATTATGCACTAGTAGCCGCTTGATGGCGTCACCCGTGCAACCTTGGCTCGGGTCAGTCCTCTATCATACTATTGCAGGCAGAATCCGCTCTCCTTCTCTCCTCTTCCTTTTCCACTCTCCGGTCTTTCCACGCGCATCGTTCTTGCTCTCCCCTCTCTGCTTATCCGTACGTCTGCTTCCCCTCTCTCTCTCTCCCATGGGTACAATGCACATATACTCGCGCGCGCGCGCGCACGCAGGCTGACCACACGCGGTCAGTGGCGTACATACGTATAAAACGTTTCCTATTCGCGGTAACCTTGCAGCGTGTTAAAATATAAGTTACACTCCGTACGTATATAACATGACGATGAGTAATACAGTTAGTCGTTCGATGCTCGTTTGATTTGCATTAGCAGGTGCATCGATCGAACGAAGTTCGAGGTTAGTAAAAATCATTTTTTTTTCGACCATTCCTGATGCCTCCGTGTCTCTTCTTTTATATATTTCCCTTTTTTCTCTTTTTTACTCCAAAGAGACAGATCGTGCAAAAGTTGAGTTGAGTTTAAGTACGGGTGCACCAAGCAAACACCGATCGAGCCGGCACGCGGCCATAAACGATGTTTCCGCCGTCTACGGATCGTGAATTCGACTCTCCTCGTTCCTCCTTCCCTCCATCCGCGTTCCTTCTACTCCCCCTCTTCTCTTCCTCCCCTCTCGTCGAGTCGTTCTGCGTTCCGTCGAAGCACGAGAAAGAGAAGAAGAATCGTTGTACGAAAGCGAGAGCGAGAAAGAGGGAGAGACATAGCGAGAAAGCCAAGTGGGAGAGGACGCGGGGAGGTCGATGGGGGAGTAAACAGGAAAAAGGGGCTCCGTTATCGAGCCCGGCCAACGCGTTCTCGAAACATCGATCATCCGGCGACAGAAACCGACGGCAGGACACCGCCGTCGCCGTCGGCGACGATCGTGTCCGTGGAAGGGCTATTAATAGTGTTTCGTTGCACGTTGAACCGCGACCATATATCCCAGTCGTGGCGCGAAAACTGGCTTTACGAATGCGTTTCGCTCTTGAACGATATATCGGGGTAGGAGAGTAAAATTGGTCGATTGATAAATTAGAAAACCGGCTGATCGAAATTCGATCGTTCGATGAGTATTTCCGTATATCGGAGATTGACAGAAAATCTAAACCTTTCTTTAAAGATTTATGAAGGTAACGGGACGCGTTCGAATCGAGCGTGAATCGATGTGAGATTTTTTTGAAATTCACGGTATGATCATTTAAATTTTCTCGCGTGGCGCTACCTGGCGGAAATAAACATGTACCCTATTTGCCGGCAGAGGGAAAATTCAAATTTTAAAGGTCCATCGAATTTTATAAGAAATTATTACGAGTGTTTTTAATATTTGTAAGATAGTCTTATCAAGTTGAACGAATTTTTCTAATGATCGGTATTTTTTCTTGTTACAGTATCCGAGAGCTACAGCAGTTACGTGAACTCGATGTACGGCGGTGGTGGACAATTCGCGACACCTTGCACACCGAGTCCGCCACGAGGACCCGGTGGTGTACCGACGAGCGTTATCCAAGCGGCGACGAGTTCGGTTTCGGATGACCTCTATCTTTTGGAGCTTGGTTTCCCGCCACGCTCGAAGAAGAGTAAGCTGAAGAAACCACGGCAAGGGGAGGGAGCAACCGTGAAGAGGAAATCACGCGAAGGCTCGACGACCTATCTTTGGGAATTCCTGTTGAAGTTGTTGCAGGATCGAGAATATTGTCCGAGATATATAAAGTGGACGAATCGCGAGAGAGGAGTCTTCAAGCTCGTCGACAGTAAAGCCGTCTCACGACTTTGGGGCTTGCACAAGAACAAACCCGACATGAATTATGAGACGATGGGTCGAGCATTGAGATACTATTATCAGCGTGGCATTTTAGCGAAGGTCGACGGGCAAAGATTGGTATATCAATTCGTCGATGTACCGAAGGACATAATAGAAATCGACTGTACGGGCGCGTGAGATAGGTGGTCCCGTTGTTATTCCTCGAGGGAGCGATACGCGGCAACACGGGGAGGATGGGGAGGAGGTCACCGGTACGCCGAGAACTTGACTTTTCTTCTTAAAAGATCGACGACTGTTCCTCCCACCGAGACGCACCGAGACGCGCCGCATCGACCTGCCGCCGCCGCACACCCCTTAGACCGTGTCAAAGCTCGCCCTCTCTGACTCTGTTCGTTTCTCTTCTATAATACCCCTTTAGGAGGGAGGAAGACCCAAGTATGTGAACGTTGACTCTCGAACGGGAACATCATCTTTTTTGCGTCCGTTCCTCGTGCTTCGTCCTTCTTTGGTCTTTCTCCTTTGTTACTATTCCCGGCTGTGTGTGCGTGCGTGCCTGAGTATGGTCATATGTATGTGTATGTAATAGTCGACGAAAAAAAAAAAAGGAAATCGTACTAATGTCCACGACGATTTTATAATCGCGTATACGCGTGTTTAAGTATGTATGTGTATTACCTACCAATGTTGTATACGTACATACCATACGCGCACCTTCGGCTCGTTCAAATTTGTACAAAATTTAGTTCTTATATTTATGGGCAAGCGTTACTACGTATGTTTTTATCGAAGGAAAAAAGAAAGCAACCGTGGACGAATTACTTAACGTATAAAGTATAGCGGAAGGAACGATAGGCGAAAAATTGTATATTCGGGATAACGCGATAAATTATTTATTCTATATTAGATGATTATGTATGTTATCTAGACAAATTTGTTATATGTGGCGGGACGAAGAAACGTTTAATGAAACCTGCAAAGTTTTAAAGCGAAACGAAATGAGGGCTGTGACGAGACTTGGAAAGTAGAAAGAGAGTGAAAGAGAGGGAGAGAAAGAGAGGGAGTGAGTGAGAGAAAGAGGGTGGGGAAAGAAAGAG
Source organism: Ancistrocerus nigricornis (assembly GCA_916049575.1). Taxonomy (NCBI): domain Eukaryota; kingdom Metazoa; phylum Arthropoda; class Insecta; order Hymenoptera; family Vespidae; genus Ancistrocerus; species Ancistrocerus nigricornis. The sequence continues at coordinate 9,140,557 of OU696669.1, read as the reverse complement.
GGAGCGAAAGAGGGGATAGAGAGGGCGGAAGTAAGAGTTTTTTTCCTTGAGAATCGAGAAAATGTGTCCGTTATAAAGAGTTTTGCGGAGCGAGCTCAGGGAGGGGTACACACTATATTTTTTTAAATATGACCGAAGGGATGACTCTTCCGTTCGAGCTGAAGGTTCAACAACGTAAGGTGCTGGCTATACAAATGAGGTCCAAGAATGTTATTTAGCAACCTAGTGTTACAGATTCATAAATATTATTGAGACAAACATTATATATCGCTGTATATATATATAAAAAAAAGTATATCTTAAGTATATAAATAAATATATATATATATAAATATTATTGAATATTATATATATTATATGAATATATATATTGTATGTTATGTAGCAAATGAAGGAAGTTAATGTGTCTATGAGACGATTTTCCGTTGCGTCAAGATTTAAGGAGGCTCGACCGTCTCGTACGATGTCTCGAATTTAATGAAACGATTAAAACTTTTTCATACGATTTCTTTTTATACTGGAATTTTCGACAACGTTTGTTGGAAAGTGTTTCGATTATTATATTTGAAACTTCGGTTATAGCTATAACGCACACTCGCCGATTTTTCATACTCACTCGTATCGAAGACATCGTACTTTTGTAACGTAGAGAAACCTTTCTAAAGTTCGGGGGGTGTATAATAAGAATAATGTTAGTAATAATAATTTAGTATAAAATTTAATTTATTGACGCCCCACGATGTGACGTACGAGTGCAAGTGTATTCTGTATATCTAAGTTTTGTACATAAGGATTCGTTGAGAACATACTTACGAAAAAATGTATGCTAGTTATCTTCATGACTGCGGAAGACAATGCGAAGTGAAAGAAAAACCAGAGAGTATGTTGTAACGTAAGACAAGATTGCTCTCTGAACACGGCTCATTAGCGATAACGTTGGAATATTTTCAAGAAGCGAATAATACAGTGAACGCAAAGTGATCCAGTGCTGCCAATAATGCCTGTAATGGTCCCTTACATTTGCCACTTAAAAATATATATGCAGTATCGCTAGAATCATAAATGTCTTGGGGACGCCAGATATACCGATGATACAAAGCAAATTGCCTTCTTGTATTAACAAAGACATGTTGCCTTTTAACAAAAAAAACATATAAAACTTTTAGTGATTTATATTGTAATACCATCACTTTGTCCAGGTACTTAAAAATGTTAGCCCTATCCTCGTTTGGTGGAATAGAGTTTTAGAGTTTTGTCGGTGAAAGGTCTTTTGACGTGCGGAGATTTTTGAAATAATAATTTTTGTAACAATATGGAACCATTGAATATATATGCGTTTTCATACAAAATTAAGAAAAAATATCAGAGTACAATGGACAAAAGCAAGTACCTATACCTAATGTACCACTCGTATACACGATAGCAGACACTTATAAACGATGAATGAACACTACAACAAAACCATATTTTTAGGTGAATTAAATTTATATATACACATAACAATTGACTACGCTACAAGATATTTTAACGAATAAGACTTTACTGTAATAGGGATAAATATATAATTATTTACCTGTAAAATATATGAACACACGATGGATTGATGTAAGGAACTCTAATGTAACGTTCTGTGATTCGTTGTTTGTAGGTGAAATTTAATAAAAGATTATTGTACCATAACGTAATAACGCCAGCTGTACGATTTTTAAATACCCTCCGATTCATGAAATATTTTTATTGATAATGTACGTATCTTTGGTAAAAAAAAGATATTATTTTGTTCATTGATGTTAGCTTAAACATTATTTACGCAATCATTAATATTAATCATTGATCTTTTAATTTTTCTTCGAAATAAACAAGTTGGCTTTAAATTATCAGATGCGTACTCATCCGCTACTTATTTCGGAACCATCACACATGCGTATATATATAGCTACATGACGTAAGTTTCAAAGATAAACGTAACATCATAATCGTGATGATGGCTATGTATGTGTTTTATTATACGTGTATATATATATATTGTGAATTTGACATGTGAATTTGACCTATTGAACCAAGGTAAGGCTAGATTAGTACAATACGAAACGAATCGACCAATCGCGTACTAGCCGCACCGTTACGTGTTTCCTCGAAACGTCACCGTACGGACGGAGCGCATTAGTAACGGGTCGAAGTCAGGAACTGGAACGTACGAACGAGAGTGTGTACTTTTTAATCAAATTTATATAAGAAGTTGTAGAAATTTTGTTAAATAACACAAGGCATACAATTGTAGAGAAGATATCGTTAATTATTATTACGTTGTAGGCAAGTGGATCGTTGATTTTAAAAGAAAACTCGATAAGCCACACCCCACAGCCATCTTGGCTACAAGTGGATTCCTAGGATAGCGTTCGACGGAAAGAAGCTTCGAAGATGGATCAGATAACGCCTAAGGAAGTGAAAATTCTGGAAAATCCAGAAGATATTCAAGAACGTCGTGAACAAGTTCTTGGAAGATATGCTAATTTTAAGGCGGAAGCTCGTAACAAGCGAGACAAACTCGAGGACTCCCGTCGCTTTCAGGTACTGAGATAAATCTTACTCGGTTTATTATTGCATCGAATATTTTAAGACAAATTACGTGGTCCTGTTTGCTGAAAATATTATTTCGTTTCAGTATTTTAAGCGAGATGCGGATGAACTTGAGGGATGGATTTACGAAAAATTACAAGCTGCATCGGACGAAAGCTATAGAGACCCGACAAATTTGCAAGCCAAAATTCAGAAACATCAAGCCTTCGAAGCAGAAGTGTCGGCTCATTCCAATGCTATCGTATCGCTTGACAACACTGGTTCCGAAATGATAGCGCAGCATCACTTTGCCAGTGATGTTATCCGCAAAAGGCTGGGTAAATATACGTCTATATATTCTACTTTTATGATTTACTACCAAAAATTGTCAGTTTGTTTTTATGTACATTTTTGTTTCTTTAGAGGAGCTTCATCGTTTGTGGGAATTATTATTGTCAAGATTAGCCGACAAAGGCTTGAAACTGCAGCAAGCTCTAGTTCTTGTACAATTCATACGCCACTGCGACGAGGTTATGTTTTGGATTCATGATAAAGAAGCATTTGTGATTACGGATGAATTTGGACATGATTTAGAACACGTCGAAGTACTGCAAAGGAAATTCGATGAGTTTCAAAAGGACATGGCGAGTCAGGAATATAGAGTAACGGAAGTAAATGAACTCGCTGACAAGCTTCTCCTAGACGGTCACCCAGAACGAGATACTATTTTGCGTAGGAAGGAGGAATTAAATGAATCATGGCAAAGATTAAAACAGCTTGCGATTCTCAGACAAGAGAAATTATTTGGAGCACACGAAATTCAAAGATTTAACCGAGATGCGGACGAGACTATGGCTTGGATCGCTGAAAAAGATGTTGTATTATCTTCCGATGATTTCGGTCGTGATCTCGCTAGTGTTCAGACACTTCAACGTAAACATGAGGGTATAGAACGCGATTTGGCAGCTTTAGAAGATAAAGTATATACGTTAGGCGCAGAAGCGGATCGACTTGCAGCTATTCACCAGGCGGATCATTCAAAACAAATACAAGCTAAGCGTGCAGAAATTCTTCAATCGTGGGAAAGTCTGACTACAAAGGCTAAAGAAAGACGCCTAAAACTCGACGAATCGTATTACTTGCATCGCTTTTTGGCCGATTATAGAGATCTAGTTTCTTGGATGAACGATATGCGTGCAATTATTTCTGCCGATGAATTGGCTAAAGATGTGGCTGGTGCTGAAGCTTTGGTAGAGAGGCATCAAGAACACAAAGGAGAAATCGATGCCAGAGCGGATAGCTTTGATTCGACAATTATGGCAGGAAATAAACTTTTGGAGAAGAAGCACTATGCCGCGGACGAAGTTGCTCATAAATTGGAGTCTCTTGCCGAGGATAAAGCATCTCTTCTTAGTTTATGGGAGAAAAGACGTATTTTATATGAACAGTGTATGGATTTGCAGCTATTCTACAGAGATACGGAACAAGCGGATGCTTGGATGGCGAAACAAGAAGCATTTCTGGCTAATGAAGACTTAGGCGATTCTCTCGACAGCGTAGAGGCTCTTATAAAGAAACACGAAGATTTTGACAAATCGTTGGCTGCTCAAGATGAAAAAATCAAAATATTAGATGAGTTCGCTGGGAAATTGATCGAGGGAGAACACTATGCAGCAAACGACGTTGCCCAGCGTCGACAAATGTTATTAGAAAGGAGAGCTGTACTTTTTGAAAAATCTGCACAGAGAAGGCACCGTTTGGAAGATGCCTATAAATTACAGCAATTTGAACGAGATTGCGACGAAACGAAAGGATGGATTAACGAGAAACTGAAATTTGCTACCGACGACAGTTATCTAGACCCTACCAATCTCAATGGAAAAGTTCAAAAACACCAGAACTTCGAGCAAGAATTGAACGCTAATAAAACCCGTATGGAAGAGTTGGTTGCAACTGGACAGGAATTGATAGACAACGATAACTATGCCAGTGATCGCATTCGTACTCGTACGGAAGAAATTGTGTTTCTATGGGAAAGCTTGGCACATGCTTCAGAAAAGAAAGGCACAAAATTACAGGAAGCGTCTCAACAACAGCAATTCAATCGCACGGTCGAAGATATTGAATTATGGCTTTCGGAAGTTGAGGGTCAACTTATGTCAGAGGATTATGGAAAAGATCTGACCAGCGTTCAAAACTTGCAAAAGAAGCACGCTCTTTTGGAAGCTGACGTGACGTCTCACGCAGATAGAATCGATAGCATAGCTCAAGCCGCGGAACAGTTCGTTAAACAAGGACATTTCGATGCGGATAACATAAAATCTAAGCAAGACCAGCTACAGGGACGATATTCCGCGTTACAACGGCCCATGAGTCTCCGCAAACAACGGCTCCTGGATTCTTTACAAGTGCAACAATTATTCAGAGACATCGAGGACGAGGAAGCTTGGATACGCGAGAAGGAACCAGTCGCTGCATCTACCAACCGTGGACGCGATCTTATCGGAGTCCAAAATTTGCAGAAAAAACATCAAGCTGTCCTGGCAGAGATCAACAACCATGAACCCAGAGTCGCGGCTGTATGCCAAGCAGGCTCGACGATGTTACAGGAAGGTCATTTCGCAGCCGAAGAGATCAGTCAGCGTCTTGCCGCTTTGGACGAGCACTGGGGACAATTGAAAGAGAAGGCACGACAACGTAAACAAGATCTCGATGATTCTTTACAAGCGCATCAATACTTTGCTGATGCCAATGAGGCCGAATCTTGGATGAAAGAAAAGAGACCCATCGTTATGAATGCTGATTATGGTAAGGACGAGGATAGCTCTGAAGCTTTGCTGAAGAAGCACGAAGCACTCGTTAGCGATCTCGAAGCATTTGCCAGTACCATCACTGCACTGCGCGAACAAGCAGCATCCTGTCGTCAACAAGAGACACCTACTATCGATATAACAGGCAAAGAGTGTGTCGTTGCTTTGTACGATTACGCCGAGAAATCCCCTCGAGAAGTATCCATGAAGAAAGGTGATACTTTGACTCTTCTTAATTCTAACAACAAGGACTGGTGGAAAGTTGAAGTAAATGATCGTCAAGGCTTCGTACCAGCTGCGTATGTCAAGCGTGTCGAACCCGAGGCAGGTTTGAGCGCTTCTCAACAGAATTTAGCAAGAGAGCAGAGTTCCATTGCTGCTAGACAAGCACAAATCGAAGCACAATACGATGATCTTATCAGATTGGCTCGGGAACGTCAGGTTAAACTCAACGAGACAGCAAAGGCTTATGTTTTGGTAAGAGAGGCCGCTGAATTAGAAACATGGATAAAGGATAAGGAAAATCATGCGCAAGTACAGGATGTTGGCGAAGATCTGGAACAAGTCGAAGTCATGCAAAAGAAATTCGACGACTTCCAAGCGGATCTTAAAGCTAACGAGGTGCGTCTCGCGGAAATGAACGAGATTGCTGTACAATTGATGAGCTTGGGGCAAACGGAAGCTGCGTTAAAGATTCAAACCCAAATCCAAGATTTGAATGAAAAATGGAAAAGCTTGCAAACGCTTACGGCTGAACGCGCGAGTCAATTGGGCTCTGCTCACGAGGTTCAACGTTTCCATCGTGATGTTGACGAAACGAAGGATTGGATTCGTGAGAAAGACGCGGCATTGAATAACGACGATCTTGGTAAAGATCTTCGTAGCGTTCAAGCGTTGCAACGGAAACACGAAGGTTTGGAGAGAGACCTGGCCGCGCTTGGGGATAAGATTAAACAGCTGGACGAAACGGCGAATCGTTTGATGCAGTCTCATCCGGAAACCGCTGAGCAAACCTATGCTAAACAAAAGGAGATCAATGAAGAGTGGACTCAACTTACGGCAAAAGCCAATAGCAGAAAGGAAAAACTTTTGGACTCTTACGACTTGCAACGATTCCTCAGCGATTATCGTGATTTGATGGCATGGATAAACTCAATGATGGGTCTTGTCGCTTCGGAGGAACTTGCTTCGGATGTCACAGGTGCCGAGGCATTGCTCGAACGTCATCAGGTAAATTTAATAGTCATTTATTGTAATACATTTCCTCGTAGTTTCATGGATCGTTCATATGTTATTTGAATTGTAGAATCACAGAGTAGAGATAGATGCTCGATATGGTATTTTTCTGGATTGAAATGATATATAATAAAACAATTGTAGTAAAATTTATTTTGATTAATTCTATTTTTAATCTTATTTTACAGGAACATCGAATGGAAATTGATGCCAGAGCCGGGACATTCCAAGCATTTGAATTGTTTGGTCAACAATTGTTACAATCCAGTCATTACGCCAGCGTAGAGATCCAGGAGAAGCTTGAATCTATGGCCGAAGCGCGTCAAGAATTGGAAAAAGCTTGGATCCAACGACGTATGCAATTGGATCAAAACTTGGAGCTGCAATTATTCTGCAGAGACTGCGAACAGGCGGAGAATTGGATGAGCGCACGAGAAGCTTTCCTAAGCAGCGCGGATACCGTCGATAGTAACGATAACGTCGAAGCGTTGATAAAGAAACACGAAGATTTTGATAAGGCTATAAACGCTCACGAAGACAAAATTGCAACTCTGCAAACATTGGCCGATCAACTGATAGCTGCTGAACATTACGCGGCTAAGCCAATAGACGAGAGACGTTGTCAAGTACTGCATCGTTGGAAGCATTTGAAGGATGCTCTTATAGAGAAAAGATCTAAATTGGGAGAATCACAAACACTCCAACAATTCTCAAGGGATGCCGATGAGATCGAAAACTGGATAGCTGAAAAATTGCAATTAGCTACGGAAGAGAATTACAAGGATCCTGCAAATATCCAATCGAAGCATCAGAAGCATCAAGCTTTCGAAGCCGAGCTTGCTGCTAACGCGGATAGAATTCAATCTGTCCTCGCAATGGGAGGAAACTTGATAGAGAAACATCAATGCGCGGGCTCCGAAGATGCGGTTCAAAAGAGATTGGCATCTATCGCCGATCAATGGGAGTATCTTACGCAAAAGACGACGGAGAAATCGATGAAATTGAAAGAGGCCAACAAGCAACGTACATACATAGCAGCTGTCAAAGATTTGGACTTTTGGCTTGGCGAGGTTGAGAGTCTGTTGACTTCGGAAGATGCGGGCAAAGATTTGGCATCGGTTCAAAATTTGATGAAGAAGCATCAGTTGGTCGAGGCAGATATTCAGGCTCACGAGGAGAGAATCAAAGACATGAATGCTCAAGCGGACTCTCTCATTGAGAGTGGACAATTTGATGCGACTGGCATTCAAGAGAAACGTCAAAGTATAAACGAACGTTACGAGCGCATTAGGAATCTTGCTGCGCACAGGCAAGCAAGATTGAACGAAGCGAATACTTTACATCAATTCTTCCGTGACATTGCTGACGAGGAATCATGGATCAAAGAGAAGAAATTGCTGGTTGGATCGGACGATTATGGCCGTGACTTGACGGGTGTACAAAATCTCAAAAAGAAACATAAGAGATTAGAGGCTGAACTTGGTAGCCATGAGCCTGCTATTCAAGCAGTTCAAGAAGCAGGAGAGAAATTGATGGACGTCTCTAATTTGGGTGCCCATGAAATTGAACAACGCTTGAAGCTACTCAATCAAGCCTGGTCCGAACTGAAACAATTAGCTGCCAATAGAGGACAAAAATTGGATGAATCTTTGACGTATCAACAGTTCTTGGCAAAGGTCGAGGAAGAAGAAGCATGGATCACGGAGAAGCAACAATTACTTTCGGTAGAAGATTATGGCGATACAATGGCTGCGGTTCAAGGCTTGTTGAAGAAGCACGATGCCTTTGAAACTGATTTCGCCGCTCACGGAGATCGGTGTAAAGATATTTGCGAAGCTGGCGAGGCACTGATCAACGCTGGCAATCATCGAGCCGATGCTATAGGACAAAGATGTACACAATTGCGCAACAAGTTGGAACAGCTTGGTGCACTTGCCGCAAGAAGGAAGACTCGTCTCAATGATAATTCGGCTTATCTGCAGTTTATGTGGAAAGCCGATGTCGTTGAATCATGGATAGCTGACAAGGAAACTCATGTACGTTCGGAAGAATTCGGACGTGATTTGTCTACCGTTCAAACGTTATTGACGAAGCAGGAAACTTTCGATGCTGGCTTGCACGCTTTTGAACACGAGGGTATCCAAAATATCACGTCCTTGAAAGAAATGCTCGTAGATGCCGGACACGATCAAACACCTAGCATTCAAAAGCGTCATGCCGACGTGATAACTCGTTGGCAAAAGCTTTTAGCGGATTCTGATGCCCGAAAGCAACGATTGTTAAGGATGCAGGACCAGTTCAGACAAATCGAAGAACTTTATCTCACGTTCGCCAAAAAAGCGTCTGCTTTCAATTCATGGTTTGAGAATGCAGAAGAAGACTTGACCGATCCAGTTCGATGCAACAGCATCGAAGAGATACGAGCATTACGAGAAGCTCACGCCCAGTTCCAAGCGAGTTTGTCCTCCGCTGAGGCAGACTTCCAAGCTCTTGCTGCTCTCGATAGACAAATCAAGAGCTTTAACGTTGGTCCAAATCCTTATACTTGGTTCACGATGGAAGCATTGGAAGATACATGGCGTAATTTGCAAAAGATAATCAAAGAACGAGACGTCGAACTTGCTAAGGAGGCCCAACGACAAGAAGAAAACGATAAATTACGAAAAGAATTTGCCAAACATGCTAATGCGTTCCATCAGTGGCTGGCGGAGACAAGGTATGCATTTTATTATTTCCTTTATCTATAGAATATTTTTTCACAGTGAGTTTAATTATAATATGTTTTTTATGGTACATAGAACGTCTATGATGGAGGGTTCTGGCTCTTTGGAACAACAATTGGAAGCAACAAAAGTATGTATATATGTAAAATAAAACAAAACTAAAATATAGTTATGTAGAGTATAAATAAGATACCATTTTAATGTTAATTTTATTACGCCATGGTACAGAGGAAAACACAAGAAGTTCGAGCACGTCGTCAAGATTTGAAGAAAATCGAAGACCTCGGAGCCATTTTGGAAGAGCATTTAATTCTTGACAATCGTTACACGGAACACAGTACCGTTGGATTAGCGCAACAATGGGATCAATTGGATCAACTTGGAATGCGTATGCAGCACAATTTGGAACAACAAATCCAAGCTCGAAATCAATCTGGTGTTTCCGAAGATGCGCTTAAAGAATTCTCGATGATGTTCAAACACTTCGATAAGGATAAGAGCGGTCGATTGAATCACCAGGAATTCAAGTCATGTTTGAGAGCCCTTGGATATGATTTACCGATGGTTGAAGAAGGCCAGCCAGATCCAGAATTTGAAAATATACTTGGTTTGTTGATTTTTTATTATTATTTACTTTACGCTTCGGTACTTCGCGAGATATGTTTAATGTAATTTTTGTTATATACAGATATCGTCGATCCAAATAGAGATGGTTACGTATCGCTACAAGAATATATGGCATTTATGATAAGCAAGGAAACAGAAAATGTACAAAGTTCGGAAGAAATAGAAAATGCCTTCCGTGCTATCACAGCGGCAGATCGACCATATGTTACGAAAGAAGAACTATATGCTGTACGTATATTATATTTATCCAACTTTAATACTATAGTACTTGTTTGTAACATGATGTTAATTCTTCTTTTCCAGAATCTTACGAAAGAAATGGCCGACTACTGTGTGGCACGTATGAAACCGTACGTTGATCCGAAAACGGAAAGACCAATCACAGGAGCATTGGATTATATTGAATTTACTCGTACTCTTTTCCAAAATTAATTATTTGCATATAGTATTTCATTATACATATAATATATAATATAATTGCTGTTACTGTTTACAATACAGCCTTTTAAACCATAGCTTCGGAGGGATTACAACCCTCATTTTTATATGTACCTTATTACTCTCGTTCTTTCACCTGCTTACTTCTCTCTCTGCATGTAACGTTATACCTAATACTATTTGCTTCCAACATAAAACATATAGCCATTAATGCGATACATAACTTACAGGCGATGGACTCATCATATGCGTTTGGTATAGTACGGTAGATAAAATTATTTAACTAATGCATTAAATATTCGTCATATCCAAGATAGAAAAAATAGTGCGCATAGTTGTAAATAGAATCTATGAAAATAAATGACGCTTAGTCACATCTAACTATTAAGTTTCCTGTTTTCTTGGGGGAAAGAATCCAAAGAAAGTGATAATTTATACATGTCAGATATTTGAGATAATAAATAATTTTATTTGTTATTACTTATTTGCGATCTGATAAACATTCAATATCAATGTATGTACAAATAGTTCCAGCAGAAGTAATATAGAAATTCCTATATGACTTAACTATCATCAACTCGATATTTGTGAGCTATTGAACTTGTATGTACGTATAACGTAAATGTTAAATATAAAGTCTAATATATGAAAAGCTACAATCTAAAAAGTTGTATAGCATAATATATTGATGTAATTACGTTATTCATGGTAAGTAAGGAATTCACCAGCACACATTCCGAGTTAAAAAAAAATAGCTATCATCGTTTTGAGATTCATACAAAATTAACTATATCTATAAACTACGATTCTATTATTATTTCTCTTAATTTCCCACTACCTAGATTAGATAAAGTTGTTACTTAGGTTGGAATATAACATTGCCATTGAACTAAATTATTAACTTGACCATTTTCGCGTATTCATGGAATTTTAATTTGTTTAGTAGCGCGGCAAATACAAACTGCTAGGCAGGAACTACAAAGGTAACGCGTTTTATAGTCATTGGAGTTATCTGATTAGTCAGTGCTAAACCTAGCATTTGGAGCTAGACCCGGGTCTTTTTGTTCACCTCTGCGTACAAGTTTTGATTTTTATTAAATATGTATAACAATACGCACTATTTATACATGTTAGTGTTTATTATATTGGAAAAAAGCGAAAACTAAGACTCCCAAGAATGTCGGAAGATAAGAAACTCGACCCGACGTTTGTACGTAGGCAAATAATTTTAACTTTCATGAAAAGAACGATTGCATATGAGAGAAATTATAATTTACACAAACTACGGGCTAACTTTTCTGAGGTAAATTTACTTGTTTAACTACTGTGCTGCCTCCTGTCGCTTAATGACAACTTCATAATGTATTCCCAATATTACCACCGACGAGATACTGCTAAAGACCAGGGTGTTGTAACTCAATGCATAAGCATAGGAGCCTTATTTAACGTAGTCCCCGCCGTTTACGCATGTGCATTGTGGAAAATCCTCAACTGGAGGGCAGCACTAACGAACGCAAAGCTGCCAACCGTGTTTATTGCTTCTGTTCGTATAGTAACTAGTCTGCCGAGGTCGAGATCCCAGAGTACAAGTGTAGTCCTCGAGTAGGAATGCAGTCCCCGCTAGCCCCTTAAACCTGTTGACCCGTCAGCCTTCTAAGCCCGCGATCCGGCTAATTGGAAGGGGCACATAAGATACATACATGTTTGAAAAGCCGTCTGTTTAATAAATAGTGAGATAGATCATTCTTCGAAATTGTTTATCGTCATTTAACAATACTTGAAGGAATATGCAAGTCGCGTTTCGATAGTAAGACCAGTTCGGAAGTTACAACAGTTTAAATCTTAAGATTCATCTCAACATAAAGTGCAATATAATAATATGTTATTATTTATTTTATGTGAATTTGAATAATATTTAAGTATCGTATTTATTTACAATAAGAATTATTATACATTATAACAAAAGCGCGTCCGATGTATTAAAAGTTATAATTATTCTATGATTTATATTACTTTTCGACTATTTGTAAAAATGTACATATATAAAATTGATATAAATAAACAAAAATAAGATACATTGCAAAAAATACTGGAATTTTTAATTGAAACCATGAATTAACCATCCAATTCCCTTATTTGTTCAACTTCTCGAGTTATTGCCTTTTGACGAAAACTCCATCAATGGAGAAAGTATCAGGAGAACATGAGCTACAAGGAGGAATTCGGATTTCAAGACCCACCTCTTCAAATAGTATGCTTTCCTGGTAGAAATCCCAGTTTACGGGGAATTTGCCGAATCGCTGAACATCGAGAAAGTAACATGAGAACGTGAGCAGCAAGGAGAAATTCGGATTTCACGTGTAACTTCTTCAAATAGTATGCTTTCCTGGTAGAAATCCCAGTTTACGGGAAATTTGCCGAATCGCTGAGAATCGAGAAAGTATCATGAAAACGTGAGCAGCAACGAGGTATTCGGATTTCACGTGCCACCTCTTCACATATTATGGTATCCTGTTAGAAATCCCAGTTTACGGGAAAATGTTCCGAAAGCGTTCGTGAGAACATTGGCAGCGCCATCTAGCGGTGGAGACAAGAAGCAAAATTTGATGATTTTTCAGGGGGGTCTTTAACAAATTCTCCTGGTCGCTATAAGTAACCGATTCTTATGAACGATACCTTGTTGGAAAGCTAAAAGAACGGGCTACAAAATGGCTATTATAGAATTTTTACAATACCTCACTTTCAGTCTCTAAATCGCACTTAAACTTTTCAAATGTAATTTCTATGATGATGCTAACGTTAATAATAAAATTTGTTATAGATATCTTATAGCTTGTTCTTTTATCTTTCCAACGAGCTATTGATCATAAGAATCGGTTACTTATAGCGACCAGGAGAATGTTTTAAAGGAACCCTTTGAAAACTCATTCAATTTTACCTCTTGTCTCCACCGCTAGATGGCGCCAGCGTGCAATTGAGACCCTATTTTATCGACTTTCGAGAGATTTACTTTAAAAATTAATTCTGATCACAATTCTTGATCGATTTCTACGATCAATAGCTCGTCGGAAAGGTAAAAGAACAAGCTATAAGATAGCTATAACAAATTTTATTATTAACGTTAGCGTCCACATAAAAATTGCATTTGTAAAGTTTAAGTGCGATTTAGAGACTGAAAGTGAGGTATTATAAAAATTCTATAATAGCCATTTTGTAGCCCGTTCTTTTATCTTCCCAACGAGCTATTGATCATAAGAATCGGTTACTTATAGCGACCAGGAGAATTTGTTAAAGACCCCCCTGAAAAATCATCAAATTTTGCCTCTTTTCTCCACCGCTAGATGGCGCCAGCGTGCAATTGAGACCCTGTTTTATCGACTTTCGAGAGATTTACTTTAAAAATTAATTCTGATCACAATTCTTGATCGATTTCTACGATCAATAGCTCGTTGGAAAGCTAAAAGAACAAGCTATAAGATAGCTATAACAAATTTCATTATTAACGTTAGCATCATCATAGAAATTACATTTGAAAAGTTTAAGTGCGATTTAGAGACTGAAAGTGAGGTATTGTAAAAATTCTATAATAGCCATTTTGTAGCCCGTTCTTTTAGCTTTCCAACAAGGTATCGTTCATAAGAATCGGTTACTTATAGCGACCAGGAGAATTTGTTAAAGACCCCCCTGAAAAATCATCAAATTTTGCTTCTTGTCTCCACCGCTAGATGGCGCTGCCAATGTTCTCACGAACGCTTTCGGAACATTTTCCCGTAAACTGGGATTTCTAACAGGATACCATAATATGTGAAGAGGTGGCACGTGAAATCCGAATACCTCGTTGCTGCTCACGTTTTCATGATACTTTCTCGATTCTCAGCGATTCGGCAAATTTCCCGTAAACTGGGATTTCTACCAGGAAAGCATACTATTTGAAGAAGTTACACGTGAAATCCGAATTTCTCCTTGCTGCTCACGTTCTCATGTTACTTTCTCGATGTTCAGCGATTCGGCAAATTCCCCGTAAACTGGGATTTCTACCAGGAAAGCATACTATTTGAAGAGGTGGGTCTTGAAATCCGAATTCCTCCTTGTAGCTCATGTTCTCCTGATACTTTCTCCATTGATGGAGTTTTCGTCAAAAGGCAATAACTCGAGAAGTTGAACAAATAAGGGAATTGGATGGTTAATTCATGGTTTCAATTAAAAATTCCAGTATTTTTTGCAATGTATCTTATTTTTGTTTATTTATATCAATTTTATTTATGTACATTTTTACAAATAGTCGAAAAGTAATATAAATCATAGAATAATTATAACTTTTAATACATCGGACGCGCTTTTGTTATAATGTATAATAATTCTTATTGTAAATAAATACGATACTTAAATATTATTCAAATTCACATAAAATAAATAATAACATATTATTATATTGCACTTTATGTTGAGATGAATCTTAAGATTTAAACTGTTGTAACTTCCGAACTGGTCTTACTATCGAAACGCGACTTGCATATTCCTTCAAGTATTGTTAAATGACGATAAACAATTTCGAAGAATGATCTATCTCACTATTTATTAAACAGACGGCTTTTCAAACATGTATGTATCTTATGTGCCCCTTCCAATTAGCCGGATCGCGGGCTTAGAAGGCTGACGGGTCAACAGGTTTAAGGGGCTAGCGAGGACTGCATTCCTACTCGAGGACTACACTTGTACTCTGGGATCTCGACCTCGGCAGACTAGTTACTAGGGATGTTCGATTCCGATTCGATTCTCAAAAGAATCGATTCTTTGGTGCAAAAGATCGATTTTTTGAATCGATTTTTCGCCTTCCGATTTTTTAGAGAATCGATTCTGCACCCCGAGAATCGAGATTTGATTCTTTAGTATAAAAAGCATCAATTTTTCTGCGACCCTAGCCGATCCGCGGAAGAGAATCCCCATTGAAGGGAAAAACGAGCGAATATTCGTTGTTTCTTGATTCTCGTAGTAATCGATTTCTTAACGAATGAATTAGAGGCTTTTTTTTTTTTTTTTTTTTTTTTTTGCTCGTCGATTTGAGTCTTTCGTGGCATTAGTGGAAGTTCAGGGATCCGAAGATCGATTCTGCGAGAATCGATTCTTCAGTTCCGGTCTTTTTGATGAATCGATTCCGGCGATTCGATTCAGGATCGATTCAAAAAATCGATTCTTTCAAGGGAATCGAACATCCCTACTAGTTACTATACGAACAGAAGCAATAAACACGGTTGGCAGCTTTGCGTTCGTTAGTGCTGCCCTCCAGTTGAGGATTTTCCACAATGCACATGCGTAAACGGCGGGGACTACGCTAAATAAGGCTCCTATGCTTATGCATTGAGTTACACACTCTGGCTGTCAGTGTAATTTGGTGTAATTCGAGGTATTCCTGTGTAATCGTTAATCGTTCGAGCAACCGGCTTTTTTACTACTTTATTTGTTTAGAACAATCAGGTATAAATATATATTTATAATTCAAGTAATTTATGAGTTATGATTGAAGTTCAAAATAATTGTAGCTTTCGTATTATTGAGTTGAATATTCTTTTAAATCTATGCTTCGTATTAAATTTACAATTCGTACGAAATATTGAAACCTTTAACGTTATATTTTTTAGCAAAATGGTTGTGAGGGAATATCAGGAAGAATTAAAGTATTTGGAAAAATTAAATAACTGGTCTTGGAAAATTAAAAAAGGTTTCCAACCAAATATGAAGGTATATGTGGAATGGTTTGTCAAATATATTGGTTAGGAAACATTTAGTTTTTAAATTACTTAAATAGCATGATTACTTTTAAGGTTGAAGGGATATTTTACGTTAACAAGCCATTAGAACGTTTAATGTTCGAGGAACTAAGAAATTCATGTAGACCAGGATCAGTTGGAGGCTTTCTTCCAGGTATGAAGCAAATTGCTAATGTTGCTGCGCTACCTGGAATTGTAGGAAGATCTGTTGGATTACCCGATGTTCATTCTGGATATGGTTTCGCTATTGGTATATAGTTTATTTCTTTTTTTACATTCATTTGCTATATAAGTACCTTTTATATATGCATAATATATTTGTTTTTATATAGGAAATATGGCAGCTTTTGATTTAAATGATCCAAAGTCAATAGTATCACCAGGTGGAGTAGGATTTGATATAAATTGTGGCGTTCGTTTGTTAAGGACCAATTTATTTCAAGATGATGTTTTACCTGTTAAGGTATTAAATCATAGTTTAAATAGTGTTTATAAAGAGTTTTATTAAATTATATGTAAATTCAATATTATATGTAACAGGAGCAACTTGCACAAAGTATGTTTGATCATATCCCTGTAGGAGTTGGGTCTAAAGGAATCATACCAATGAATGCGAGAGACTTGGAAGAGGCATTGGAAATGGGTATGGACTGGTCTCTGAGAGAAGGTAAATATTAGAAATTCTATGGAAATTAAATTCAAATGTTGGGATGCTTGATCAACAGAAGTTTCATGTTTATAACCGGTTTAGGCTATATTTGGGCTGAAGATAAAGAACATTGCGAAGAATATGGTAGGATGTTAAATGCAGATCCCTCCAAAGTATCAATGAGAGCAAAGAAACGTGGTCTACCTCAAGTAAGGTTTTATCTAAAGTAATAGTAAAAATATTACTATATTGTTAATACTATCACATATTAAAATTATTTTAGTTAGGTACATTAGGTGCTGGAAACCATTATGCTGAAATCCAAGTGGTAGAGGAAATTTATGATAAATGGGCAGCTTGTAAGATGGGTATCGAAGAGAAAGGTCAAGTTTGTGTCATGATTCATTCTGGAAGTAGAGGTTTTGGACATCAAGTTGCCACAGGTATAAAAAGGCTAAAACACATTTTCTATTTAACTATATCAATTACTGTATTTAATTATATAATCTTCCTGTATTAATAAGTGTTATTTATGCTCTAGATGCGCTAGTACAAATGGAAAAAGCTATGAAAAGAGATAATATTGAAACAAATGACAGACAATTAGCTTGTGCACATATCAAATCTCAAGAAGGACAAGACTATTTAAAAGCTATGTCAGCTGCTGCTAATTTTGCATGGGTTAATAGGAGTTCTATGACATTTCTCAGTCGACAAGTAAGTATCTATAGATGTGTATATACATATAAATAAAATCAAATTAGATATATTAATTTATGATCTATATTGTATTTGTAGGCTTTTGCAAAACAATTTCGTCTTTCACCAGATGATTTGGATATGCATGTTATTTATGATGTGTCTCACAATGTTGCCAAAATAGAGGAACATATGGTTGATGGAAAACCAAAAACACTTTTAGTTCATAGAAAGGTAAATTATAATATAGTTATTAAGTGTAATAGATGAAACAAGATAATTTTTTTGTTTTTATAAAAGGGATCAACAAGGGCTTTTCCACCCCACCATCCATTGATTCCTGTAGATTATCAATTGACAGGTCAACCAGTTTTAATTGGTGGTACAATGGGAACATGTAGTTATGTTCTTACTGGAACTGAACAAGGAATGGAAGAAACATTTGGATCTACATGCCATGGAGCTGTAAGTAATGATATAAACTAAAATTTAGATAAAATAACTAGTCTACTTCATGTATATCTTAGCACAAGGTGTTATTTGTTTTGAAGAAGTTTGATTTAATTCTTTGATTTATCATACATTTTTTTCATACAGGGTCGTGCCTTGTCCAGAGCAAAGTCGCGAAGAAATTTGGACTATAAAGATGTTTTAGATAAACTAGAAGGTATGGGAATATCTATTAGAGTTGCTTCACCAAAACTAGTTATGGAAGAAGCACCAGAATCCTATAAGAATGTCACTGACGTAGTAAATACGTGTCATGCAGCTGGCATTTCTAAAAAATGTATTAAATTGAGACCAATAGCAGTCATTAAAGGATAAGTTAAATACAATAATCTTTATTATATTGCTTGTATATTTAACATAAGTTATGTTCTATTGAATTCTCCAATACTCAACTACCAATGATATTAGAGAAGAAATTGTTATATACATTTATTTAAATACGTTTAATGTGAAGGCTATTTAATTTACTTTTATATTAAAATGATGTCGTAACTCTTATAAAGAGTTAACTAAAACAAATGATGTAAAATAGAAAAACTTTTGATAAAATGTTTGTGGATCTTTTATATACTCATATTTGTACAAATATGACGTTACTAATCTCTTAAGATCAACAAAATTCAAGATATTGATTGAAGTTATTTTATATTAACACTTACCTTAATGTCAATCCTTTTAGTCCAATATATGATATAAATACTAGATTATAGCCATATGTATATACATATATATATCTATATTTTTATTTTTTAATTGATGGTATTGTTAGAAAGTGATCTTTAAAAAGCATAGTTTTTTTACAACTATGTTTTTTACTAAATTCAGATATCCATACTTTAAAATGAACGTAAATGTGTTTAATAAATTTCACATAATTATTTAAAAAATGTCTTTAATTTCGTAATTGCAAATGTTGTTACATCACAAGTGTTTGTTTTATTTTATTATATTGTATTATTGTTTATTTTCTACCACAGTATCTTATACTGCAGCAGATTAATAATTTTATTCATTTGTAACTTGTCGAAAAATGATTCTAATAATGTTTTTAACAATTATTTGGTATCATGGTATTACTATAAAAATAAGTTCATACGTGCAATATGTACTGACTACTACATTGCTTAGTCGCGTCTCGTTTGACTGCTATGTTTATAATATAGAACAGTTGATTGAAAAAACATTTGCAATATATTTAATTGGCATTAGTTAAAATGTACAATTGTCTATTTTTATAATAAAAAGTCTACATTAAGCTACTTTGTTTGACTTTACACGCAAATAAATTCGCGATTTCGTGTATGTGTGTATAACAAATCCTCCACTGACTAGAACAAATAATACAGAGGATGATGTTTATGAAAAATAGGATTATGTTTCATGTGTACAGATAGAGATAATGGAAGCAAACCGTCACCATAAGTAGAAAGTAAATATTTTGTAATACTATGTTTTTACACAGAACAGAAACAGTGATCATGTAAACATTGTAAACCCTTGAAAAGATATGCAAAAAAGATAGTCACTGGAGGAGTTGCATTCGGAATACAAGGCAGACCAAATAGGACAAATGGTCTGAAATGCATTCCATGATGATTATAAAATTATATTATATATAAAATAATTATTCTAAAAAACTTAAGATAAGTGATAATCAGGGGAAGGTTCAGCTACAGATTCAGTAGTGAACAGAGGATTTGGAAACTCTGGTGGATGTGGCAGTGGTCCGGCAGTCTTTGGCTGACGTCTATATGCCATTAACCAGCATGACACAGCAATAGCAACAGCAACTAATGCTAAAAGTGCTGTTATTACTAAGGCTATGATGAATCCAACCATGGAAACGCAAATATCTTCTACTCTTTGAGCCGACGGAGCTACAAATAATAATATTGTGTAAACAATTTGTTAGTTTCAATGAGTTATGAATATAATATTAGTTAAATCATACCTTCAGCTGGATCTGCTGTTAATCTCTCTTCTCTTCTCTCCAAAGTAAATATTAAATTCGATTCGATTGTTATCTCTTCGCGAAGTTGTCCTTCGTAGCCATCGGAAATGCTTAATGCTGTATCATTTAATTCGGCATCAACATCTCTACGACGACGACCGAATGCATTATATCCTCTACAATTGACCTATAATACACAATACATATATTTAATATATTGCGTTGATATTTTCAGAAAAAATAAGAGTAATCGTAATTAAACACTTACAGGTTGACAACGTCCAAAGCAAACGCGTATATTACACTGGAATCTAATATTATCACTACTGGGGAACTTGAATGCATTAAAACTAGCCATTAATGACTGAGTTTCATGATTTTGTTCCCATTCTCCAAATATCGTTGGATCTGTTGCACAACCATTTTCATCTGTTACAATATATTCATTTTCCATATTATCTTCCATAGTTTTAGCAACACAATTTCTGGCAAAGCCTCCATAAATAGCTATAGGCCAAATATACAATTAGATACATTATTATTAGAAGTGTATTATATAATAATATATAAAAGGTATTTTTTTAAATATATACATACATGAAGGTTGGACTTCAACTTGCAACATCAAGTTATCACCTATTTCGGCTGAATTGATTTCATTTCCATTTTGAGTAACTATTTTCATTATACATGTTGGAGGGGGTCCAGTATTAGCAATAGTACCAGCAGTAGTTAACATTGACACATTAAAGCCAAGTGTAACATTTTGTTCACCAGTTTGATATATACATTTAATATGATAGGCCTGTGCTTTATATGTCACTAATTTTGGATGCTTCTGAACAACAAGTATGAAACTAGCTTGCCCCTATAGAATAATCAGTAAAATAAAACATATATACATATATATAAAGAATGATCAAAATTAAATAAATTGTGCAGTAAACACTAAATACTTACGTTTACATGTATTAATCCACAATTGCCGAATGCAACTTTGAATATTATATCTGTTTTATGTATTGTTTCGGCAGGTATTGAAACCACACGTCTACATTGTTCATCTTTACTACGACCTTTAACATATAGGACACCATCAAATTCATGATCTTGCAAATATATCTCAACTTGTACTCCATCTGACAAACAACTGACACCCATATCTGGTTTGGGGAAGTCGGTTTTCGGTGTCTTCGGTTGGACTGTCAAAACATAATTACAATTTATTTATTATTTTATAAAATGACATAATCATATGCATTAATCCTTATGTACTCACAGCAATGAGCTTGGTGTCTAGTTGCATTACAAAGTGCATTTACGCTACACGCTAATTTAGAACAAGGGTCTTCACAAGTCCTAGTTATTTGTTCACAGTATCTGTTATCTGCACAGTCGTCATCCGTTGTACATGCTATTATGCTGACTGTAATCGTAAATATGTATTAATATAAAATACGTAATAGTATAAGAATCATTTAATGGTAAAAGTAAATTCTTACTGAGTTTACAATATCCATTGTCAGTTATTCTGTATCCGTTTTTGATTGGACATATGCAACGTCCATGTTCATCTATTAGGAATCCTTTTTCTACAGCACAAGTACAGTATCCTTTGTTATTGATAATCATACCAGTTTCTTCATGACATGGTATACAAATATCATGTTCATCCTTAGCCATGCCATTTGGACAGATACACTTTCCATACTCATCGCGTATTTGGCCTTTCTCAATAGGACAAACATTCACTATAAAAAAAAAGCAAACATGTTATAACACACGAAAATATTACTACAGATTATTTTACCATTAATTGTAAAATATTAAACAATACTAAGAAAATTACTTACTTGTATCACAGACCATGGTTCTAACGGGTTCAGTGTCTAATACCTTGCAAATAGCATTTGGGCCACAAGGTTCAATTTTGATACAAGGATTGATGCACTCTCCATCAAAGCAAGCTGTTTGAGATGGACACTCATAATCTGCTGTACAAGTTTCTGTAAATAACAAATAAATTATTATAGTAAAAATTATGCTAACAGGAATGAAATAAAGCATGATGCTATACGTGTAACATGTTATTTATTATACATAAAATTCACCTTTAGTACACCCAGATTTGGAATCAGCAATATATCCTGGTGGGCAAGCACATTCCACAACATGATTGTATACATTGCATTCAGTCTTGCCTGTGCATGGATTGGACTCACAAGGATTTTCACAACGATTATTAATGCAAGCTTTGCTTGAAGGACAATCTGTATTACTTCGACATCCTAATAAAACACAAGATACAGCTGGATTGCCTTTATAGCCTGGTGGACATTCGCAAATGCCTTGATGATTTATAGCCTGACATTCTGCTCCTTTTCCGCAAGTTATTGATGCAGATGAACAAGCAGGAACACAGTTATGTCTTATACATACGTGTGTTCCACTACAATCGTCATTCGTACGACAACCAGTGACTAAAATATATAATATAAAATTAGAACGAGTTATAAGAATAATATTTCATATATACTATACATGAATTTATTCTTATATAATAGCTTACCTTCGGTACATGCAACGTCCGCACTTCCATCATAGCCCAAGACGCAAGAGCATACTGGCTTATGATTAACGACATTACAAATTGCATTAGGACCACAAGCACATGGATTTCTACATACACCATTGATACAAGATTTATCCAGTGCACAGTCGTTATCCTTTGTACATTCGATCTGAATAAATGGCGTAGTAGGTTGACATGTTCCACTACCGCTACTAACGTATCCACTTGGGCAAACACAAATCATTGTTCTTATGGGCTTTGTAGGTAGTACTCTACATTCTGATGGTTGAGTACAAGGTTGCATGATAGGACAAGGCTCTTCACATTTGTTATTGAAACAAGCTAATCTGTCTGGACAATCACTGTCTTCTCTACATTCGGGTTGTTTTTCTAATTTGCAATGGATATATGGATTGCCTGTATAATGAGATGGGCAGCGGCATATTGGGATATGGTTCAAGACTTTACATTCAGCACGAGAGGAACAAGGATTTTCGTGAAGACAAGGATTGATGCACTGCATGTTGATGCATGCATGCTCGCCAGGACAATCACCATTACTGTGACATCCAATAACTCGACATTTGTCTACAGGATTACCGTAATATCCTTTACGACAACGACAATCCGTAACGTGGTTCCTGACATAACACTCGGCATTCAGACCACATTGGTCCGAAAGTAAGCATGGATCAACGCAATAATTGTTCTTGCAGGATTTATCGTGCGGACAATCATAGTCATTTTGACATTCGACCGACACACACGCAATTTCAGGGTAGCCGTCGTAGCCCTCTTTACAAGAACAGATGGGTTTGTGATTTTTTACGAAACAGATTGCGTTGGTACCACAGTTACATGGATTTCGGCATTGCCTATTCACACAAGCTTCGTTATCATTGCATTCGTCGTTTGTAACACAAGTTCCAATGTTCGTTAGTTGAACTATAAAGAGAAAAGTACATAACGTTATAATAAATTATCTCATCATTATACAAATGCATATTACGTGTATTATAACTTACTTGGCCTACATATGCCGTTCTCATTTGTGATCCATCCCTCCGGACACGTGCAAGTCATAGTCCGTATAGGTACAGTGTCTAAGACATCGCAGCGAGCATTTTCTAAGCACGGTTTCAAAACAGGGCAAGGATCGATACATTCGTTTTTGATGCATACTAGTTTGTCACCGCAATCTGTATCAAATCTACATTCTCCTTCATTCATTTTTATCGATTTACAATAAGAAAATGGATTTCCTGAAGGAATATTCTCTGGACAACGACAGAAGGCAACATGAGCTCGTACGTAACAAACAGCATTTTGAGCACAAGGAGAATTCTCGATGCAGGGATCGATGCAACGTCCGTTGTTACAAGCTTGATTTTGTGGACAATCATAATTGTTGTTACACTCTATTCTTTCGCAATGTATTTGTGGATTTCCATGATAGCCAGGACCACAACGGCAATTCGAACGATGATTATAGCCATAGCACTCAGCGTTAATAGCGCATTTGTTGTCTAAGAGGCAAGGATTAATACATTGTCCGTTATAACAAGTTGCCGCGTGATTACATTCGTTGTCGGACTCGCAATCGACTGTAAACAAAAATTAATTACGATTAGTCTTTTATCAATGTAAAATTGATTTAGAAATACTTACGTTTGAAACAACCAAATTGAGGATTGCCGGAATACCCATGGGGGCACACACAGGACGGATAATGGTTAGCTACAATGCATTTTGCATTAGGTCCGCAGTTACATGGATTAATGCAAACACCATTAACACATGCAGTATTTCCTGCGCAATCGCTATTGAAAGTGCACTCTGTAACGACTTGAGCTGTAACAATAAATTTTGTTAAGCCATCGAATGTAATTATTATACGTATATTAAATACTTTTTAATAATTTTCTCTTACGTGGTATGCAGTTCGCTTTAGGGTCACCCATGTAACCTTGTGGACATTTACAAATAGAATTATGATCTTGAACGTGGCATAAAGAATTCTTTCCGCAAGGATTGTTAGCAATGCAAGGGTTTAAGCAAAGAGCATTTATACATTGTCTCTCTTGTGCACAATCGCTATTACTGTAACATTCGGGTTGACTTGGTGGTAATGGTGGGAATGTAACTGAAAATAATAAATGGATATTTACGAATTTTGTTATTTGCACCAATTTAAATATAACCATAATTTAGAAAATTGTTATATTTATTGTATAGGCGAGAAAAAAGAGAATATTTAGTCCATACCTCTCGTGCATTCAATATAAGCATTGCCATTGAATTCAGGTGCACATACGCAGGTAGCACTGTGGTATGCAGATTTACATTGAGCATTGTATCCACATTGTATAGTTTGGCAAGCTTCAATACATTGTCCATTTATACATTTCTCATTATCATGGCAATCTTGATCCAAATGACATTGTACATTATCGAGTTCTATTAAAAAAAAAAAAGAATGATAAGTATTTTTTTTATAAATAAACTTGATTATGAATATTTTACTCCTAGGCATTGAAATTTACCTATTTTGATACAGTTGCCGTTAATATCCGTAACTGTATTAGGCGAGCACAAACAAATGATTGTACGTAGTGGAATAGTATTTAACACTTTACATTCTTGATCACGTGTGCACATGTTCGTTAATCCACATGGATCTTGACAACGTGCGTTAATGCATGCTAAGTTCGATGGACATTCTGTATCCTCTAAACATTGCGGTTGAATATCTGGTCCTGAAATTAACATACAATATAAATATATGAAAAAAACAATATTAAAGATACCATCCAAGTTATAAGTATGTTGACAGCACAACTTACGAGTGCATTCTATGTATGGATTTCCTGATGTTCCTATAGGGCATGTACATCTTGGTTGGTGATCCTGTCCCATGCAAATAGCAGTCTCTGCACATGTCTCGTCATCGCAAACAGGACGACAAATTCTGTTCAATCTATCACAAATTTCATGGTCTGCACAATCTTCGTTATAATGACACACTGCTGAAATGCATGCAACGTATGGATGACCTTGTTTGCCTTGCGGACAAACGCATTGAGCTTTGTGCTCTACAGTTATGCATTCTGCTCCTCGACCGCATGTAATTTCACTGAGAAGGCAAGGTGCGATGCAGTTGCCGTTCTGACATGTTTTATCGTAAGGACAATCATGATCACTGTTGCATTCCGCTAAAAATGGCAGACAATATGACGTTATTAAGAGAAAAATACAATAAAATTATCATGATATCTTTGATTAAATGCAAAATTCTAATACTTACGTTTGAAACACTGTATTTGCGGATTTCCTGCAAAACCTTCTTGACAATGACAAGTTGGATGATGTCTATTGACAATACATTCTGCATTTGATCCACATTGATTACTTAAGCATGGGTCTTGACATAATCTGTTTATGCATGCTTTATCAGATGGACATTCCGAATTTGATTCACATTTAGGTGGCACGTTATTTTCTGTACATAAAATATGTTACAATTAATATAAATAAGTTGAAATAGATAGAGAACGAGTGAATTAATTGCTTCTTCTAAACTTTCTGTTATACTAGATTTACAAATGTTTTTATTACCATCGAAGCAAGTTATAAACGGATCTCCAATAAGGCCTGGAGGACATCGACAAACGCGACGATGGTTTTCTATATAACATTCTGCGTTGGAGGCACATGGATTGATGGTACAAGGATTGATACAACGTTGATTCAAACACGTCATATCGGAACTGCATTCTGAATCACTTGCACATAATGCCGTAGTATGTTTGTCAACTGCAAGATAAATAAAAATGAACCAGTGTTCACGCTAAAAAATGTATTGTTATTAACAGATTTCTACCTGGAATACAGGCAACGGTTGCATCTCCCATAAATTGTCGTGGACACTCGCATATCAGAGTTCTCATTGGTAAAGTATCTATAACACTGCATCTAGCAGTAGTGATACATGGTTTTGTTACTACACATGGATCTTTGCAAATTCCAGCGAAACATGCCAATTTGCTAGGACAATCTACATCGGTCTGACATTCGAGTACAGGTTTTTCTAATTCTATAAAACAAAATGTGTTTCACAATTCGTAATAACTCAATATCAACACGCAATCTAAATTGGAGACATATTTACCTAAAGTGCATGATGTATACGGATCGCCAGTGTAACCTGGTGGACACTGGCAACTTGGTCGATGATTAATAACGAGACATTGAGCAGTCGAAGGACATGAGCACGGATCGATACACTGTGAATTCTGACATGCTAAAGAAGGTGCGCAATCATTGTCACTGGTACATTCTGGCCTCTTACATATTTCATAAGGATTGCCCAAAAATTTGTCGGGGCAATAACACCTAGCTTTGTGATAGCCATCTGCAGTGCATAATGCATTAATACCACATTGCATCATTTGACAAGAATCGATACATTCATTGTTGAGACATGATTGAGTTGACGGACATTCGTTGTCATTGCGGCACCCAACTGAAATAAAAAATTGTAATTGATTACACTTAATCATAAAATACAAATATTTATTTGCTTTTATAAATAATGTTATTAATACGTACTTTGACGGCAGTATTGTTGTGGATTACCCGTGAAACCTTCATTGCAGACACAGATTGCTCTGTGCATTTGTATGTAACAACGACTGTTGTAACCACAAGATTGAAGAGTACAGGGGTCTATGCATTTATTATTGAAACAAGTCTTATCATTTGTACAGTCAGAATTTTGAGTACATTCTAGTTCTGTAAATTGACAACAATAATTAATCGAATTATCACGTATATAATAGAAATACTTTTATAATTTATATTTGTTTCATATTTTACCTTCGTGGGTAGAGATCATGCATTTTACGTGAGGATTACCCATGTATCCACTTGGACACGAGCATATTGGCTTATGATTAACAGTTTGGCAAATGGAATCTATTCCGCATGCGTTAACGCAAGGATCTCTACACTTTTGTGACAAGCAAACTGTTTCACGTGGACAGTCAGAATTTATAATGCATTCTGGATACGTGCAAAGGGCAATTCCATTTCTTACTTTACATTCACCATTGTAACCACATGGTGATGAGCTGCATGGATCGATTTCTAAAAGAACAATGATAAATATTTATCACGGTCAACAGTACACTTATATAAAGTAACGATGAAATACTTACCATATTGTGGATAACATTCAATAAGAGAATTGCCAACCAATGGAGGATCGCAACTACATAGTGGACTGTGATTATGAACTTTACACGTTGCTTTAATACCACACACATTTTGTGAACACGGGTTAACGCATCTATTTTTCATGCAAGTTTTATCAGGTGGGCATTCCGAGCTAACGATGCACTCAGGACGACAACCTGCAATATCTGTAGGTGTACCCAACATACTCGGAAGACACTTGCAAATTGCTTTGTCCCCTGCTACCTCGCAGATAGTATTAGGTCCACATGGCGAAGGGTGACATGGATTTGGCTTAATTGGTCCTAAATATAAAACAAAACATTTAAATTTGTAGAGACAACTAAAATACAATTATTGACATTTAAAAGAAATTATATCCTAGATATGATGTCCTTCGTACATGTCCTTCGTGTACTAGCTACTAGTTTCATTGTATTTATCAAGCAAATTTTGTACATATATCTATTGTATATATTATGCTATTACCTTCTGGTGGGACTTGGCAATAACTGAATGCATTTCCAATAGTAGGCGACGGACACGAGCAGATAGGAATATGATTTGACACGGTACAAATCGCTCCAATACCACATGTACCGATGCAAGGATCTTGACATTTGTTTTTGATGCACACTTGAGACTTCGGACAATCGTTGTTTAATAGACACTCCGGCTGGCAACCTACGTAAGGATCGCCTCTGTAATCTGGTATACATTCGCAAACGGCGATGTTGTTCCTTTCTCGACAATAAGTATTGGAACCACACGGTGATGGAGCGCATGGAGTTAAAAATGGTTCTGGAGGTTCTGTAATAAAATTAAATAATAGATAATATGGAACAATTTCGTTACATAATTATGTGTTAATCACAATTTAACTTATTTTATGTAAAAACAAAACAAATTGCTGTAAGCATTATTTATACAAATACTGCACATATAATGGAAAGCAATATTTAACATATAAATGTTTCATTATTATTGAAAATAAAAGAATCGTTTTAAATATATAATCTAAAATGAAGTATGTACAATCAAGTATATTGTACATCATGGTGTAACATGCATTTTGTGTATATGTACTATATACAATATTTACAAACTTAACTGAAATGCATAAAATATTTAATATGTTTAATGCGATAGCACGAAAAAAGAATTTGGAATTTTTCTTACTCGACATTATGGAACAAACACTAAGTGGGTCTCCTATGTATCCTTTGGGACATTCACAACGAGTTTGATGAAGGGTAACTTGGCAAATTGCGTTAATACCGCACAGTCCAATGCAAGGGTCACTGCACTTATTATTTATACAGGCTTGGCTAGTTGGGCAATCGGTATTTATAATACATTCGGGTCGACAGGTTGGCGGATATCCTACGAAAGAGGGTAAACAGGAACATAAAGGTTTCTTCTCGAATGATACAGTGCATTGTGCATTTGGCCCACATGGTGATGGTTTGCATGGATCCTGTTCGGTTTTGTCGTCTAATGGTGGTACTAAAAAAGTATTTTAGATTTATTTTTTGTTCCTTATGTATTCTCCTATTTAATCTAGGAATTATCTAAATAGTAATTTGGAGGACTGGCAAACATTTAAGGCAAAAACTTACTCATAGGGAAACAATTGGTGAATGGGTCGCCGGTATGTTGTTGAGGACAGCTACAAATAGCATTATGGTTACGGACCCTACATAATGCGTTGGAACCGCAAGCATTTTCACAAGGGTTTTGGCATTTATTGTTCATGCAAGCTCTAGTCTGCTCACAATCGGAACTAACAACACATTCTGATCTGCAACTTGGTGGTACTCCTAAATAACCAGGTAAACAGGAGCACGATGCTTGTTCACCTAATTCGTGACAAATGCTATTTGGTCCACACGGTGAAGGGTTGCAAGGTGTTTTGCGGGCTGTGGTCACATATTTAGTTTCATTAGCTTACTGTTTATCCATAAAAGATTTAATGACATGATTAGTGAATAAAAACTCACGTTTCACGCGTCTACAGATACTGAAAGGATCGCCTTCATGTTGTTGAAGGCAACTACACGTTGGGATGTGATTAATGACAGTGCATTCTGCGTTCTGACCACAGATTCCGACGCAGGGATCGATACACTTATTATTTGTACAAGCCTTATTGAATGGACAATCAGAATTTTGTACACATTCTGGTTTACATTCACGGTATGGGTCACCACGATATTCGTTTATACATTCACAAACTCCGTTATTGCATATAGTATTTAACCCACAGGGAGATGGATTGCATGGGTCGTGTGGTTGCGGTGGTCCGACTATATAAAAAATATAATGTATGAAAAATACTTCTTTGTGAATTCTTTTTCATGAGCATGTTAAAAAGGAGATAAGTTTCTTACATATTGGAACAGGAATGCAATTAACAAATGCATCGCCGGTGTATCCGTTAGGACATGTGCAAGATGGGGTGTGATTGATAACTGTACAAATAGCATTTGTTCCACAAGATCCAGGGCATGGGTCCTTGCATTTATTTCTAATGCAAGCTTTGTTGCTGAAGCAGTCAGAATTAACTGAACATTCTGGATGGCAATATGGCGGTTCACCTATATAATTTTGCAAACATGAACATGATGGGTAATCTCCATAATTTTGGCATAATGAAAATGGTCCACAGGGAGATGGCAAACATGGATTTATTGGTTTTGAGATACCAGTAGGCGCTAAAAAAGGAAGATGTTACAATTAATGAGATAAGTAGAATTTAATAATGTTTTCGAAGATGACTCAGTACTATAGAGATCACTTACGGGATAATTCAAAGCATTTAACAAATGGATCTCCAGTTTGATCAATACTACAACTGCAAATTGGATTATGATTGATGGTTTCACATCGAGCATCGATTCCACATACTCCAAGGCAAGGATCTACACATTTTTGATTCATGCATGCTCGGTTTGTGGAGCATTCTAAACTAACAATACACTCTGGTCTACAGTTTGGCGGAGTTCCTTTATAATTAGACAAACATGAACAGCTTGCCTTTCCATTTGCACTTTGACATTGGCTATTTGGTCCACATGGAGAAGGATCACATGGGTCCTTAAGACTAGGTGTGGCTGTAGAAAATATGTTATTGTAAGATTATTATTTTGGAGGTGTAGGTGCGAAGTATTTCAGGATTTTCCCAACTTACGATATCGCTCGATAAAGATACAACGAGTAAATGGATCACCGGTATATCCTACTTCACAATTACAGGATGGTATATGATCGATTGTATAACAGACAGCATTGAAACCGCATGTTCCAGGACAGGGATCTTGGCATTTATTATGAATGCATGCTTGATTCTGAGCACAATCAGAATGGACTACACATTCCGGACGGCACCCTTCGTATGGATTTCCGTAGAATTCGGGTAAACATGAACAGAAGGCTGTTTCATGTGATATACGACATTTGGCATTCGCTCCGCATGATAAATGCTGGCATAAATCGGGCACGTCTGGTTTGTCATCTAATGAAATATGAAAAAAAAAATGATTTTTGGCCATACTTCTTTACGAATGAGTATCAACATAGAAATGTAAAACTTACATTGTTGCGGTGTACACTGCGTAAATGGATTACCAGTGTAACCATTGCTACATGTGCACACAGGGATGTGATAGACTGTTCTACATTCGGCATTAATTCCACATGAATCTGGACAAGGATCTCTACATTTTCTATTAATACAAGCTTGCTGACTTGGGCATTCATTATTACTAATACATTCTGGTTTACAATTTGGTGGATTTCCGTTATATTCAGGTAGACAAGAACACGATGGGGAATTATTTATAACTTGGCATAATGAATTTGGTCCACAAGGCGATGGGTGACAGGGATTTATTGGAGGTTCTGGTTCTTGTACTAGAAGTAAAAAAAAAAGTATTTTGAGAGTAATTCTTTGGCGTGATAAAATAAATTAGGTAGTGAAATTCTTACGTTGTGGTATGCATTTTATAAATGGATCTCCTGTATACTGCACTGGACAAGTGCACACAGGATTATGGTTTATAACATTACATATGGAAGATATTCCACAGGCTCCTAAGCATGGATTAATGCATTTCTGGTTGTTACATGCTCTATTACGATCGCAATCGGAGCTCACAATACATTCTGGTCTACATGAGGGTGGTATTCCCTTGAAACCAGTAATGCATTTGCATACAGCCAAACCATTTAATACATAGCAATGACTGTTCGATCCACATGGCGATGGATTGCAAGGATCTCTGATTGTCGGGTCTAGATATCATGTTATTATCAATTAATAACGGATTTAAAAGTCTCATATATCGTTCTTATATATTATAAATGTAGACCTTGTATTTAAACTAGTTCTACATTGTAAATTAATTATATAAATATAACGATATAACTTTCAGTTGATATAAAAAAAAAAACAAACCTTGACTTGGAGTACAAGATATAAATGCATTTCCAACCATATTTTGGGGACAGCTGCACATGGGTAAATGATTAATGACATTACATTCAGCATTAAGGCCACAAATTCCAGTGCAGGGATTTTGGCATTTATGCTGAATGCAAGCTTTATCGTGAGAGCAATCAGTATTAATAACACATTCAGGGCGACAGCCGAAATATGGATCTCCAAAGTAACCTGACAGACATGTGCAAATACCGGCATTGCATTGAGTATTCGATCCACACAAAGATTCTTTGCAAGGATCAGATGGCTTAGTATCTGTGCAAAATTATAAAATATTGAAAGATTTGATTAATGTTCATTTTAGAAGATAAACTATAAATATAAGTTTATAACTATTCTTACCATCCAGTAAAGGTGCTGGGTAACAACTATCGAAAGGATTACCAGTGTAACCTTCGATACAAGTACATACTGGTGTGTGATGTACAACGGAACAATGCGCATAAAGGCCACAGGATCCTGGACATGGATCTCTACATTTTTCATTAATGCAAGCTTT
Organism: Ancistrocerus nigricornis; assembly: GCA_916049575.1. Classification (NCBI taxonomy): domain Eukaryota; kingdom Metazoa; phylum Arthropoda; class Insecta; order Hymenoptera; family Vespidae; genus Ancistrocerus; species Ancistrocerus nigricornis. The sequence continues at coordinate 9,107,783 of OU696669.1, read as the reverse complement.
ATTAGCAGGACAGTCTGAAGTAATAGAACATTCTGGCCGACAGTTGGGTTGTACTCCCATATAATTGTTAATACAGCTGCATATGGGTAGATCGTTTTCGACTTTACAAATAGTATTTGGTCCACACGGAGATGGTAAGCATGGATTTTTAGGATACTCATTATCCGGTATAGGTACTATTAAAAGATATAATTAAACAATGTTATCTAATTCTCATAATTTCGAAGATATTTACTGCATTTTGAATGATATGAATTTTGTTAATGCATGAAGGCTTACTTGGGAAACAGTAGACAAATGGATCGCCTGTCATACCGTTTGCACAACTACAAATAGGACTATGACGTATGACTTTGCATTGGGAATTGCGGCCACAAGTTCCAGGGCATGGATCTATACACTTATTTTGAATGCATGCATGATTTGAATCACATTCAGAATTCATTACGCATTCGGGTCTGCAATTTGGTGGAGTTCCTATAAATTCTGGTAAACAAGAACAAGCAGCTATGCCATTGTTGTTTTGGCATTTACTGTTCGGACCACAAACCAAATAATTACATACGTCCGGCTCCATAGCTACAAATAATTAATGGTTTATTGGTTGATAATGGTTATTCAGTAATTAAATTTGGAAAATGTAACAAGACATTTTATAGAAATGGAAATCATTTGAAACTTACGTTTCATTATATCATAGAAACAATTTGCATATGGATTTCCAGTGTAATGTGAAATGCAAGTACAAATGGGTAAATGATTGACAACTTGACAGTCTGCATTAGAACCGCAAGTGCCTGGGCATGGATTTTGACATTTTGATTCGATGCAAGCTAAATAAGAAGGACAATCAGAGTTGATTGAACATTCAGGACGACATCCTTCGTAGGGATTTCCGACATATGTAGGTAAACATGAACATGAAGCAACTCCTTGATGTTTCCTACAAATTGCATTTACTCCACAAGGAGACGGTTCACAAGGTTTATCTGGCTGTGATGGTTCAGCTAAAATATCAAATATACATGAAAAAAACATTAAATACAGAAACAGAAATGAGAAAAGTAATATACTTAAATAATTATATAGTAAATTTATTACTTACGCTGCTTAATGGTACATTCTACGAAGGGGTCTCCAGTGTAACCATAAAGGCACGTACACATAGGTATATGATTCAGTACGTGACATTCCGCATATATACCACAAGAACCTGAACATGGATCAAGACATTTGCCGCGAATACACGACAAGTAGTTACTACAGTCACTATTACTAACACACTCAGGTCGACAGTTTGGTGGTGTGCCAATGAATCCTTCTTTACAAGAACATGATGGTGTATTATTTATAATTTGGCAATGAGAGTTAGAACCACATGGTGATGGTTGACATGGGTCTAGAAGCGGTGGTATATCATCGGCTATAAAAAAAGAATATTGCGAATAAATGTTAATGTATACACAGCTTTAAGAAGATCAAAATATTAATCCTTACGTTTAGGTATACAACGGATGAATGGATCTCCGGTAAATATAGGTGGACAACTACAAATAGGACTATGGTTGATGACTTGACAACGAGCAGAGATACCACATGAGCCCGGACAAGGGTCGATACATTTCATATTTATGCAAGCTTCATTCAATGGGCAATCAGTGTTAACAGTACATTCAGGTCGGCATGCTGGAGGATTTCCAATATAACCAGAAACACATGAACATACTGCTTGTCCATTAAATTCATGACATCGGCTGTTTGGTCCACAAGGCGATGGATTACATGGTTGCACAATGTCTGGATCTATAAAATCAATTCGTTGTAGAGATATATTACGATATGCAATATATCGCAAGTATAACTTTATTTTACCTTTGACAGGATAACATGCGGCAAATGCATTTCCTGACATACCATCTGGGCAATTACACATGGGTGTGTGATTTATTACTATACATTGCGCATTCTTGCCACAGGCTTCAATGCATGGATCTGAACATTTGTTGCGGACGCAAGCCTTGTCTAATAAGCAATCTGGATTTTGTACACATTCAGGACGGCATCCATAATAAGGATCACCATGGTATTCTGGTAGACAAGTACATGTGCCATTGCGACACAATGTATTCGGACCACATAATGACAGATTGCAAAGGTCGTGTGGAGTTGGCTCTTCTATGATATTATTTCATTGTAATGTATAAAACGTGGGCACACGAATATAAACGATATGTTTTACGAAAGAATACTTACGTTCTTGTTTTAGGATGCAACTAACAAATGGATCTCCAGTATAACCATTAGGACATACACACATAGCCATATGATTAACTACATAACAATTAGCTCCGATACCACATGATCCAGGACAAGGGTCTGTACATTTCTGTCTCAAACACGCTTTGCTACTAATACATTCTGAGTCAATTGTGCATTCTGGTCGACAATTTGGTGGGCTGCCGATATAATTATCCATACATGTACATGTAGCTACTCCACTATTTTCATTATCTTGACAAATTGAGAATGGGCCACAAGGTGATGGAATACACGGGTTGATGGGATGTGGTTGTGGACTGAATGGTGCTGCATCAAAAAATAGATTCCATGTTTTTTAAATTCTACATATTGCCAACATTATAGTAATTATGTAATAAAATTATGTACATAGAACCGAATATTGATTTCTTTAATACTTACGTGAAAGATCAAAACATCTTACGAATGGATCACCAGTTGAGCCTACTTTGCAACTACAGAATGGACTGTGATTGATTACTTCGCATCTTGCGTTAATTCCGCAAATTCCTGGACAGGGATCTTCGCATTTACGATCTTTACATGCGCGGTTTGAAGAGCAATCAGAACTTCCAGTACATTCCGGACGACAAGTAGGTGGTGTTCCCATAAAAGTAGGTAAACAACTGCATACTGTTTGATTGTTTGATACACGACATTGACTATTCAAACCACAGGGCGAAGGAACGCATGGATCGGATGGTTCTGCTGTATGTGAAACTTGATTAGATTAAGTTCTTTAATAAAACTACATGACGAAATGAAATACTCTGTATACAACTTACGAGCTTCTTCCACGATGTTACAGTACGAGAATGGATTTCCAGTGTATCCAGTTTGACAAGTACACAATGGTGCATGATTAACAACTTGGCAAACAGCATTCTGTCCGCAGAAGCCAGAACACGGATTTTGACATTTTGATCGAATACATGCCTGATCAGCGATACAGTCACTATTAATAATACATTCAGGACGACAACCTTCATAGGGATTTCCAATGTAATCTGGTAGACAGGAACAAGATCCAACACCATTCGATTCGCGACATATTGCATTAGATCCACAAGGCGATGGGAGACATGGTGTTACTTTCATATCTATGTCTTTATCGGCTGTAATATTTTGTTAATTGTTTATAAAGGAAGTATTTTAAAAGTTACGCTATATAATAGTCGTACTTACGTTGTTTAGAAATACAATATACAAATGGATCCCCGACAAATCCAGACATACAAACGCACATAGGCGTGTGACTTATAACTTTGCATTCTGCATTAGTGCCACAAGAACCTGGGCATGGATCTCGACATTTTTGGTTAATGCAGGCTAAGTGTGTAGAACATTGACTGTTGCTTATACATTCTGGTCTACAATTTGGTGGAGATCCTATGAATTCTGATAAGCAAGAACAAGATGGAGCATTGTTTATAACACGGCACTGGCTATTGGGTCCACAAGGCGATGGTTCACAAAGATCGACATATAATGGTTCTTTTTCTGTGAAGTTAAAAATTGTTTAGTGTAAATAATTCGAATAGACTTAAGCATATTTAAAGGGATATAATTTTTATATTGATAAATTATAAATAATTATATACGTACGAATGAAAATGCACATGGAGAAAGGATCGCCAGTTAAATCTGCAGGACAATTACAAAATGGATTGTGATTGACTACCGTACATTCGGCTCTAATGCCACATGTTCCGCGACATGGATCTATACACTTTTGATTATTGCATGCCATATTAGAAGGACAGTCAGAGCTGATTATACATTCAGGCCTACAATTCGGTGGTGTATCTAAATATCCAGGTATGCAAGAGCAAACAGCTTGTTCATTGATTCTTCTACATTGACTGTTTGGACCACACGGTGAAGGATTGCATGGATCTCTTGGTATATATGCTATAAAAGTTTAAAAAAATGAGTAAACAGAAAATAGGAACTATAAATTGTAAATGAATTGTAGCATAATATAAGGGTTATACCTTCTATGGGTGAACATGCAACAAATGCATTTCCTGAAGTTCCTGATGGACAAGTACAGATAGGAATATGATTTGCCACATTACAAATAGCATTTCGGCCACACGTTCCTGTACATGGGTCTCTACATTTGTTATTAATACAAGCTTTATCTCGTGGACAATCGAAATTTAAGACACATTCTGGGCGACATCCTACATAAGGGTCTCCTTTATATTCTGGTAAGCAAGTGCAAACTTCATTAGTACATTGTGTATTTGCTCCACACTTTGCACACGGATTTTGTTCATCTGTTTTGTCTGTTAATACATCCATAAATAATTTTGTATTAAATGTTAAATTCATTTTTCTCGTCACTTAAATATTTATTATTTACTTTATATTTACTTAATTTTAAGTCGCCTTACCTTCTATAGGTTTTGGAATACATCTTTCGAATGGATCACCACTGAATCTATCTGGGCACATACATACTGGTATGTGATTGATAACAGAACATTGTGCTCCTATTCCACATACGCCATTGCATGGATACCGACATTTCTTTTGAATACACGCTTCATTACTTGGGCAATCTGAATTATTTATACATTCTGGTCTGCAATTTGGTGGTGCTCCTATATAATTTGATAAACATGCACATGAGGCTTGTCCATTAATATCACGACATTCAGAATATGGACCACACAGTGAAGATACACATGGGTTAATATATAGTGGAGGTTCTCCGTAGGATTCGTTTCCTAGAATAATAAAAGTTATAGCATTCATTCTTCGTTCCACGGATTGTTTGAGTATTGAAATCATTTCGTATATCATACTTGGAGCATTAAAGCAGGTAATCAGTGGATCACCCGTAAATCCGGGTTGACAAGAGCATATAGCATTGTGATTTATTACTTCACATTTTGCATTTAACCCACAGGAGCCAGGGCATGGATCGCGACACTTTCTATCTATACAGGCTAAAGCATGAGAACATTCGGCACTAACTGAACATTCTGGTCGACATCCTGGTGGAACTCCCATAAAATCGGGTAAACATGTGCAAACCGGCTGTCCATTTACAACACGGCATTGACTATTCGGCCCGCACGGCGATGGATTGCAAGTTTGGTTAACTATATCATATGGAGCTAAAAATAATACATGTAAAAGTTTATTCTCTGCATTTGTGTAACTGCTATGTGTAATTATTAGTAGCTTTTTTACAAACATTATAAGAGGATATAGTTATGTACCTATTATTATTGGTTTACACTGGACATATGCGTCGCCAGTGTATCGAGGATAGCAATTGCACACTGGCAAATGATTAATCACTTGACATTCAGCATTTAATCCACATGTTCCAGGACAAGGGTCTAAACATTTTGCATTTATACAAGCTTTATTCGCAGGACAGTCGGAATTGAGAATACACTCTGGTCGACAGCCTTCATAGGGATTACCAATGTAATCAGGTAAACAAGTACATGAGCCTACACGATTTTGTTCTTTACAAATTGCGTTTGAACCACAAGGAGATGGATCGCATGGTCTCGGTTCCGGAATTGGTACGACTGAAAGTATACGAGTCTTTAGAAAATGCTTTGAATAGACGATATGTGAAATTTACAATTTTCATTTGTACTTACTATCTTTAAAGTTACATTGCGTAAATGGATCTCCAGTGTAACCACTCATACATGTACACATTGGTGTATGACTTACAACGTGACAGTTTGCGTTTGCACCGCATGCTCCAACGCAAGGATTTTTGCATTTTTGATTGATACAAGCTAGTTGAGTAGGGCATTCATTATTGTTAATACATTCTGGCCTACAATTTGGTGGAACCCCAGAAAATTCAGCAAGACATGAACACGATGGTGAGTTGTTAAGTACTTGACACTGCGAATTAGGACCGCATGGTGATGGCTGGCACGGATCTATTGGTGGTTCTTCAGCTGAATATAATAGATTGTTTTAGCTATGTCTGTTGTAAATACGAGAAATACATGATGCACAAAAGTCAAATGTATCTTACATTGAATTATACATTGTATAAAGGGATTTCCAGTATATTGCAGTGGACAACTACATACTGGGTTATGATTAACAACATTGCATATGGCTCCTATTCCACAAGATCCAGGACAAGGATTAATGCATTTTTGATTGTTACAGGCTTCATTTTGCGGACAATCCGTGCTGACTATACATTCTGGTCTACAAGTTGGAGGAATTCCTAAATATCCTTGTATGCAAGAACATACTGCTTGTCCATTAACGACCCGACACTCACTATTAGGACCACAAGGTCCAGGACTGCATGGATTAACAGGAGGTACACCTAATAAAAATGAGATTTGTTTCTTAATGGGTCGTAATGTTGTTTCAGCTTTAAATTAATATTATACAAATTCATTACTAAGTAACTCTGTAGATTAAAAAGATAAATTCTTAACCAATCCTTATTCTACTGATAGATTATTATACCTTGTACAGGAATGCATTGACTAAATGCATTGCCAGTCATATTTCCAGGACAACTACACATAGGTATATGGTTGATAACATTACATAAGGCATTGACTGCACAAGCTCCTATACATGGATTTATACATTTATTTCGGGAGCAGGCTTTTTCTTGTAGACAGTCTGAATTTAAAACACACTCTGGTCGACATTCTAGATATGGGTTGCCTTGGAAGTCTGGTAGACAAGTGCAAGTACCATTGGAACATTTTGCATTAGCACCACATGGCGATGAATTACATGGGTCAAAGGGTAAAACTGGATCGGCTAAAGAATCACATGAAAACAGAATAATTATTGTTGTTTGTTTTAAAATAATAGTTTTTTCTAATTTTTTTTTTTAATATTTAAATAGCTTACATGTTGGAGGTAATAATTGGCAAAGAGTGAACGGATTTCCAGTATATCCTGCGGGACATGTACATATAGGAATATGATTAAGTACAGCGCAAATAGCACCGGATCCACATGAACCTGGACAGGGGTCTCTACATCTTACTTCGAAACAAGCTTTATCGCTAGGACATTCGGAATTTATGGTACATTCTGGTCTACAATTTGGTGGCTGCCCAATGTAGTTTTCTAAACATGTACATGCAGGTGTACCAGCAATATTTCTACATTGAGAGAAACGACCACAAGGCGATGGAACACAAGGATCTTTCTCAATTAAGTTGGGCATTGGAATGGCTAAAAAGTTTGAAAACATTCATGTAGAACTATAGGATGCTGATACAAATTGAAATGGACAACAATAAACTTTGATTAGATACAAAACATAATTTTGAAATTGTTTTCTATGAAGATATTGGGATCTTACATGGCATGAGCGTGCAGACAGTGAACGGGTTACCACTGTATCCAGGTGCACAACTACAAATTGGGCTGTGATTGATAACAATACATTTGGTGTTTAATCCGCATGGACTTGGACAAGGATTGATGCATTTGTGATCCTTGCATGCTAATTGAGATGGACAATCTGAACTAACAACACACTCAGGTCTACAGCCAGGTGGAATGCCGATATATGTTGGCAAACAAGAACATACTGGTTGTCCGGATACTTCTTTGCACTGGCTATTGGGTCCGCAAGGTGACGGGGAACATGTATTTTCATCCTTATGGAAAGCTAAAGAATAAATGAATATGTTAGTGACTATATGTTATTTTGAATCTGTTGAGAAATAACTCAAACTTACTATCGAAAATACAATAAGCGAATGGATCGCCAGTGTATCCTGCACGACAAGTACAAACTGGCTGGTGATTAACAACTGCACATTCTGCATTTTGTCCACATGTACCAGGGCAAGGATCACGGCATTCATTTTGTACGCACATAAGATTAGGTGCACAATCAGGATTGAGAACACATTCAGGTCTACATTCTTCATATGGATTACCAATGTAATTAAGTGGGCAGTGGCAAACACCGGCATTATTTTGTTCTTTACATACAGCGTTAGTGCCGCAAGTAACTTTGTCGCAGGGAGATGGTTGTGGAAGATGAGCTACGACAGTAAAAAATTATATATGAGAATTCATTGTATGTAGGTTACTATAATTATTTTTTCGGTTTCATGGCACTTGGTTAGGAGTGAACATAAAGAAATTGCTTGTAAATTTCTATAATCTTACTTATAAATGAGCAGCTGGTATAAGGATCTCCAGTATAACCGTTTGGACATAAGCAATGTACAATGTGATGAACCACATGGCATTCTGCATTTGAACCGCATAAGCCAGGGCACGGATTTGTACATTTTTGTTTTAAACAAACTTGGTTGGCGGGGCACTCATTATTGGATACACATTCAGGTCTACAGTTTGGCGGTGTGCCTTTATATTCGGGAAGGCACGAGCAAGAGGGTGACTCATTGACAACCTGGCATAGAGCGTACGAACCACATGGCGATGGTTGACAAGGATTTACAATTGGTATGGGATCTTCGCCTGCAGCAAAGTATATGTGACTTAGTTAAATAATACTCTTTTGAACTATATGGATGTAATCAGGCACTTCTGGCCTTTTCGGTTATCGTATATAGTGAACATATAGATGTATCTTACTTATCATATCACATTTGATGAAAGGATTCCCTGTGTAACGATCAGGGCAGAAACAAATCGGATTATGGTTGACTACAGTACATTTCGCTTGCAAGCCACATGTTCCTACACATGGGTCTTGACATTTCTTATTTCTACAAATTTCATTCGGTTTGCAGTCCGAGTTAATGGTGCATTCTGGTCTACATAATGGTGGTGCACCGAGATAATTTGGTAAACAAGCGCATATAGCTTGGTCATTAACCGTACGACAAATACTATTCGGACCACATGGAGATGGATGGCATGGCGTTGTAATAGGCGGAACTATAAATTAATAATATTTCAAAATAAATAAATCTTTACGTGTATGTCAATGTAACTATAGATTATTAAAACCCCCATACCTCTCATCGGTTCACACGAAATAAGAGCATTGCCAATTGTGCTATGTGGACAACTGCACATCGGGATATGATTATAAACATTACAAATAGCATTTTGCCCACAAGTCTGCAGACAAGGATCTATACATTTGTTTCGAATGCAAGCCTTGTTTCCTGCACAGTCTGTATTGAGTGTACATTCTGGTCGACAACCTGTGTAAGGATCACCGTAATATCCAGAAATGCAAACACATGTTTCTTCCTTACACTCACTATTAAAGCCACATGTACTACAGAAATTAGTTTCCACTGGACCTGGCACTACATTAGAAAATACTATCATTATCGATCTATCAATAAAAGATTATATAAAATCATTTTAAAAGAATTTAACTCAAAATCTTACACATAGGCTTATATTCGCAGTAAACAAATGGATCTCCTGTGTAACCTTCGAAGCACGAACAAACTGGTATATGATTGTGAATCGTGCAAACAGCATTGAGGCCACAAGATCCGGGACATGGATCCTGACATTTTTGCTGCATACAGGCTAAATTACTTGGGCAATCAATAGATGTTACACATTCAGGATGACAGTTTGGAGGTGCTCCAATATAATTTAGCATACAAGAGCAATATGGAGATCCATTGATATTACGACACTGTGAATTCGGACCACATGGAGAAGGAATACAAGGATCCTTTTCCGGTTCAAAATATGGTTGTGCTAAAATATATAGAATAAATATCATAAAATATTATAGAAGATTGTTTTTGTCATAATATTTTTAGTTGGAATAATATTACTAAGAACTGGAATAATTTTTGAATATAGAATTGCTTACGTTGTATGAAAATGCATATTGTAAATGAATCGCCTGTATATCCAGGTTTACAAGTACAAATCGGACTATGGTTTATAACTTTACACGTTGTATGAAGACCGCAGGAATCGGAGCAAGGGTTAATGCATTTGTTGTTCCTACATGCTTGATTCAATGGGCACTCAGTATTTACTGTACATTCTGGTCTACAATTAGGTGGTGTATCTATATACGTTGGTAAACAACTACAGGACGCTTGCCCATTATTTTCTTTACATTGAGCGTATGGACCACATGGATTAGATTTACATGGACTGATAGGATCTATTTCAAATTCTGTAAAAATATAACAGTAGAAACAAAAATCAATCATCTGTAAATACTTTTTCATAAAGTTTATACAGATAAAAACAATTGTCTTACGTGTAGGTAGTAAGTTGCAATTTACGAAAGGATCCCCAGTATATCGTTCAAAGCAAGTACACGTTGCTGCATGATTAATCACATAGCAATGGGCATTTAGAGCACACATTCCAGGGCAAGGATCTTTGCACTTGGAATTGATACATGCTTGATTTGATGGACAATCCGAATTAAGGGTACATTCTGGTCTACATCCTTCATAGGGATTACCAATATACTCTGGTAAGCAAGTACAAGAACCAGTGTTATGTTGCTCACGACATACTGCATTTGCGCCACATGGAGATGGCGTACATGGTGTAGGTTTACTTGTTTGTACATCAACTAAGATAAAAACAAAATGAATTCTCAATAACTGATTAATCCGACTATTGATGGAGACATTCGATTTCAAATATTAATATGGTTATAAATTAGTTTACTAATTATATGCTCTTACACTGTTGTGGTGAACACTGTGTGAAGGGATCGCCAGTATAACCAGCTGAACATGCGCACATTGGGGTATGACTGACCACATTACATATGGCATTAACAGCACATGAGCCAGTGCAAGGGTTCCTACATTTCTGATTAATACACGCCAAATTACTCGAACATTCAGTGTTACTAATACATTCTGGACGACAATTTGGAGGCGATCCAATAAATTCAGGTAAACAGGAGCATGACGGATTTTCATTAATTATTTCACACCTTGCATTTGAACCACATGGTGATGGTAAACATGGGTTGATCGGTACCTCAGGTTTCGTGACTAATATTTGCAATATTATATAAATTATAAAATATTGATTATACCTTTTCAGTAAATAAAAATAAACTAATTTATATAAATTACTTACGAAGCGGAGAACAATAAATAAATGGATCACCAGACATTCCTATAAGGCATGAACAAATGGGATTATGATTAATCACATTGCAAACCGTATTGCGGCCACAACTTCCTGGACATGGATCGATACATTTTTGATTATTGCATGCCTTATTTTGTGGACAATTTGAGCTGGTGACACATTCTGGTCGACAAGTAGGTGGCGAACCTACGTAACCTTCAATGCATGTGCATGTTGCATGAGTATTACTTTGTCTACACCGACTATTTGGACCACAAGGAGAAGGATTGCACGGATCAATCACTGATGGTACTGTAGTAAAAAATTAGAAAAAATGTATACAACATTCTTAACATGAAGTAGCATTGCATAAAGAAATAATAGCTATTAAAATAATGGAAATATATGATACCTAGGATAGGTGAACATAGTACAAATGCGTTTCCTGACATTCCTAATGGACAACTGCACATTGGGATGTGAACATACACATTACATACAGCATTTTGCCCACAAGTTCCAGGACATGGATCAACACATTTATTTCGTACGCATGCTTTCGATAAGGGGCAATCAGTATTCGAAATACATTCTGGACGGCAGCCAGCATATGGGTCACCAATGTACTCAGCTAAGCATGTACAACTACCATCTATACAATTCGCATTGGCTCCGCATGGAGATGGTGCGCATGGATCGACATACGATGGCTCGGCTATAATTATAATATACTGTTAAAGTAATTGTACTAGAATATAACCCCGGATTAATTTTATATAAAAGATGTATACAAACTTACGTTTATGAGGATAACAAATTTTGAAAGGATCACCAGTATGACCATTAACACAAGAACAGATTGGAATGTGGTCAAAAACCTTGCATTCTGACATGATACCACACGATCCTGGACAAGGATCTTGACATTTTTGCTGTATACAAGCAGTATCGGAAGTACAATCAGAGTTCATAATACATTCCGGTCGACAATTTGGTGGACTACCTATATACGTTGCTAGGCAAGCACAGGAAGATAATCCTCCTATATTTCGACATTCTGCATAAGGACCACAAGGAGATGGAATACAAGGATCTCTTGGGGTAGTATCTTCTGGATATGTTACTGTAAACGAGTATTTGGATTATTACAGAACAATATAAAAAATTCTGTAGTATTTAAAATTTCGTTAGCCATCAAATTCACTTACAAGGTAACTGGAAACAATATGAGAATGGATCACCAGTATAACCAGGAGAACAACTGCATAAAGGCTTATGATTGATAACTCTACAATCGGCGTTTACTCCACAGGCCGTTAAACATGAATTTACACATTTTTGTTTTATACACGTTTGACTAGATGGACAGTCAGAATGTGAGGTACATTCAGGTCTACACATAGGTGGGCTACCAACATATGTTGGTAAACAGGAACATACAGCTACTTGATTTATGACTCTACATTGACTATTGGGTCCACACTGTGCATCACTGCATGGGTTGGTAACGTTTACATAGGTGTCTAAGTAACAAAAGAAGATTATAGAGTATATTTTTCACTTTACATTGTTAAATTGAAAAAGGAAATGTTGAAGATATTTCTTACCCATTATTTTCATGAAGCAATATTGATATGGATCTCCGGAATAAGAAGGAAGACATGAACATATTGGAATATGGTTCACAACATAACAATTTGCATTTGTGCCACATGTTCCAGGGCATGGATCTATACATTTGGAATTGACACATGCTTTACTTTGTATACAGTCAGAATTTAAAACACATTCTGGTCTACATCCTTCGTAGGGATTTCCAGTGAAAGTAGAAAGACAAGAACACGAGCCTACATCGTTTCGCTGATTACATATAGCATTGGGGCCACAAGGTGATGGTAAACATGGATTTATTTGCTGCGATTCTCCTATGACTGGAAATAATTAATGTTTATAGATACCTGGTGAATATACGAATATGAATTTGTAAAATTTCTACATATTCAAAATAAGAATCTCACTTGGTTTAATAATGCATTGCACAAAAGGATCTCCAGTGTATCCAATAGGACAGAAACACATCGGCGTGTGACTAATTGTTCTACATTCTGCATTTATTCCACACGAATCAGTGCATGGATCCCTGCATTTTTTATTCATACATGCCTGATGAGCAGCGCATTCACTATTGCTAATACATTCAGGTCTACATTGTGGTGGAGAACTAATATAATCTGGTAAACATGAACACGTTGGCGAATTATTGGTTATTTGACATATACTGTTTGGTCCACAAGGTGAGGGTTGACAAGGGTTTAATTGCATTGGTGGTAATTCGGCTACAAAAAAAATGGATCGACATGTAGAAACAATTTATATGAAATAAAATAAAAACTAAGCAATGAATCTTACGGATTGGAATGCATTGAACAAATGAGTCTCCTGTATAACGATCAGGACAATAACACACAGGATTATGATTTGTTACTACACATTGTGCTTTGATACCACATGTTCCAATACAAGGATTTGTACACTTCTGATTTATGCATGCCTCGTTAGGTGGACAGTCCGTACTAACTATACATTCAGGTCTACACATGGGTGGAGTTCCAATGTAACCGGGAACGCAACTACATACGGCCTGGCCATTGCTAGTGCGGCACTGGCTATTTGGTCCACAGGGTGATGGCATACATGGAGTCGATGGAACAACTATGCAACAATAGTGATTATGGAATAAGAATAATTTCTTTAAAAAATTGAAAAAAATGAATATTTGAGAATTCATGGAATTGGAATAATAATGGGATGTGACTTATAGATACCTTGAACAGAATGACAATATGCAAACGCATTTCCTTCATAACCGGATGGACAACTACACATGGGAACGTGATTGATGACATTACACAATGCATTAGAAGCACAAGTTCCTAAACAAGGATCTTCGCACTTATTACGAATGCAAACTTTATCGCGAGTACAATCTGAATTGAGAACACATTCTGGTCGACATCCTGTTATTGGATCTCCGAAATATTCAGGTAAGCAGGAACATATGCCGTTATCACACTGTGTATTAATGCCACAAGGAGACGGATTACAAACATCTATTTCCTCTGGTTCTGTCAAGGATAGAAATTCTTTAGTTAAATACTAAATATATGGAATAAGTAGGATGTAAAAATAATTTTCTCCGTATAAATAATTAAATAGTAAAATTATTATCAACAATATAAGTTGCTTACGTAATAATGGCTGAGGATGACATTTATCAAATGGATCACCCGTATATCCATTATGACAGGAACATATTGGTAAATGATTGAATACAGTGCATTGGGCATTGAAGCCGCAAGATCCGGGACATGGATCCCTGCATTTATCTTGAATACATGCCTTATTACTAGGACATTCCGAATTGATTGTACATTCAGGTCTACAATTTGGTGGACTACCAAAATAGTTCGGTAAACATGTACATGCGGGCGTTTGACCTATTTGCTGACATAAAGCATTAGGACCACACGGTGATGGTAAACAAGGATCTTGTACAACATTTGGTGCTGTATCTGGAGGAACTGTAATCAAATTGCAGATTCCAATGTAGAATTTTACATACAATGTAAACTTTCCAAATTTATAATATAATATATACCATGTAAATGGAAACAAGCGACGAAGGGATCCCCCGTATAACCGTTTCTGCAAATGCAGATCGGGCTATGATTGATAACTCTACAATCAGTATTGGCACCACAAGGATCTGGGCAAGGATCTACACATTTTTGCTTGACGCAAACTCTGTTCAGTGGACATTCTGCGCTCACTACGCATTCGGGTCTACAAGCTGGTGGATCACCAATATAATTTGGAAGACATGAACAAACTGCTTGAACATCGTTCTGACGACATACACTGTTTGGTCCACATGGAGATGGGTTGCATGGATCATTTTTCACGTCTTCAGCTACAAACGTTATTATAAAAGTTATAAACACAATTTTAGAAAATTTAAAAGAATTTGTCATAAAACGCAAAATAATTCTTACGATATTCTGTAATAAGATTGCAGAAATTGAATGGATCGCCTGTATATCCGGTTATACATGTACAAGTTGGAGCATGATTTATAACTTGACAATGTGAATTTTGTCCACATGCGCCAGGACAAGGGTCTTGGCACTTGGATCGTATACAAGCCAAATTTGCGGGACAGTCTGAATTCAGGACACATTCGGGTCTACAGCCTTCATAAGGATTACCCACGTAATTGGGTAGACACGAACAAGAACCTGCGTCACCCAGTCTTTTGCATATTGCATTAGAACCACAAGGTGATGGTGTGCATGGTGATGTAACTTGTTCTATAATTAAATATAGACATTAATATAGATATTGTTATAACAAACAACATTATTAATGTCATCTTGGAAAATAAACTTACGTTGTGGTGTGCATTGAAGGAATGGATCTCCAGTGAATCCTGTAGTGCATGTGCAAGTAGGTATATGGTTCTGGACATAACATTCTGTGTTTATACCACATAAGCCTGGACAGGGATCTTTACATTTTCTATTAATACATGTCAATCGACTTGGACAATCACTATTCGTCGTACATTCCGGACGACATTGTGGTGGTGACCCCAAAAATTCGGGTAAACAAGAACAAGAGGGTGATTGGTTTATAACTTGGCATTGAGCATTTAAACCACACGGGGATGGATTGCAAGGATTAACGGGTTCCGAAAACATTTCAACTGTGAAAATATGAAAAATGTGTTACTTTTAAAACAAAATATTAATTTCAATTATTGCTATATAACTCAATACCCTTTTTTAGAGTTATTAGTTGTAAGTTATGACGTTTACCTATCAAAGTACACGCAACGAATGGATCACCGGTGTAACCCTGACGACAAGTACAAATCGGATTGTGATTAACAACCAAACAATTAGCTTTCAATCCACAAGAACCTGGACATGGGTCCTGACACTTCTGATTAATACAAGCTTTCGTTTGATCACAATCAGAACTAAGCATACATTCCGGATGACATGTCGGTGGATTTCCAATATAATCTTGTAAGCATTTGCAAGCAGCTACTCCATTTATTTCTTGACATTGACTATTCGGTCCGCACGGAGAAGGTGTGCAAGGACGAGCTACTATATCATCTGACAATATATGAATAAATAAATAATAAAGCACATTTGTAAACGTTGTAAATATAAATCAAATTTGGCGAATAACAAGTCATACCCTGTTGTGGATTGCAAGAGATGAAAGCATTTCCAGTCATTCCTACTGGACACGTGCACATTAATATGTGATTGATAACAGTACATTGTGCATTATAACCACAAGTTCCTATACATGGATCAACACACTTGTTTCGGATACATGTTCTATCCCGTGGACATTCTGTGTTCGATATACATTGCGGTCGACAACCGATATACGGGTCACCTTTGTAATCAGATACACACGTACAAACACCATCTGCACAATTTGCATTAGGTCCACACGGTGTGGGGTTACACGAATCAACCGGTTCATCTACATAAAGGAATTAATATTTTCAAACTATACTAACTGAATAATTAAAATCTATATGTACTATAATTGTAAAACTTTTAAAGAAAATACTCGTACATGTAGATGATTTTAAAGTACAGATAGCGAATGGGTCGCCAGTATATCCTTCAGGACAAGTACATGTTGGAATATGATTTACTACAGCACAATTAGCTCCAACTCCACACGATCCTGGACAAGGGTCTGCGCATTTCGAACGTATGCATGCGAGATAGCTGGGACATTCAGAATGTATTATACACTCAGGTCTACAATTTGGTGGGATGCCAATAAATGAAGGTAGACAAGAACAAGATGGATTTCCTCTAATGTCACGACATTCGGAATACGGTCCACATGGCGATGGAAGGCAAGGGTTTACTTGCGACGTTATTGGTGATTGGTCTAATGGTCCTGTTATATTAAAAGAAAAATATTAGACACCTATTTGAATTTCTGGTTATGCTTTATAGTATGCGTTGGTACTAACGTGAAAGTGGGAAACAAAGTGAGAATGGATCGCCGGTGAATCCTTGCTGACAAGAACACAATGGATTATGATTGATGACTCTACATAATGTATTTTGACCACATGAATTTGGGCATGGGTCAATACATTTCCGATTAATACATGCACGATTAGTTGGACATTCTGTATTCGCGACACATTCTGGTCTACATCCCGGTGGAGAACCAACATATTCTAGTAGACAAGAACAGACTGCCTGTCCATTATTTTCTCGACACATACTATTCGGCCCGCATGGAGATGGCTGACAAGGATTGTCTGGTTCTTTTGGAGGTGCTATTGACAAGAATACGATTAAAATAAATGGGTCATTCTAAATAATAACATAAAATGAAAAATATTTCTACTTTTTAAAGTATATTCCATTACCTGCGGCTGGCTCTTCATGACAATATAGGAATGGATCACCAGTATATTTTGGAATGCATGTACATGTTGCCATATGATTAACCACTTGACAAATAGCATTTTGACCACAAATACCAGGGCAAGGATCTTCGCAACGCGATTGAATACATGCTTTGCTTGGTATGCAATCTGAACTAATTGTACATTCTGGGCGACAACCCTCGTAAGGGTTACCCATATAATTTGATAAACAAGTACAAGAACCTACTCCATTGCTTTCTTTACAAATAGCGTTTGCTCCACACGGCGATGGAATACATACTTGGGGCTCATACATTGGTATAACTGCAAATTGAATCGTCTCGTAGAGAAAATTCTACAGATATTGATAATGTGAATATAAAATTTAACTAATTATTTATGATTCTTACGTGATTGCCCAATATTACTGGAACATTGAGTAAAGGGATCGCCAGTGTATCCAACATTACAAGCACACGTTGGTATATGTGACACAGTGCGACACTGGGCATTAATTCCACATAATCCAGGACAGGGGTCTGTACACTTTTGACGAATACACGCAAGATTATTGTTACACTCATTATTACTTATACATTCTGGTCTACATGCTGGTGGTGCACCAATAAATTCTGGTAAGCAAGAGCACGATGGTGATTCATTAAGTACTTGACATTGAGAATTTGGACCACAAGGAGACGGTATGCATGGATTTTTATGTACAATTGGAGCCTCGGCTAAAATTTGATATTTGAATAATTGCAATTGTCGTGTTATTAATTCACGTTGAAATAGAGAAGAATTAGAGATGTAAAAAATTGAAAAATTTGGAGAACTTACGTTTTGGTATACATCTGATAAAAGGATTACCACTTAAATTTGGTGGGCAACTACAAATTGGATTGTGATTTACTACTTGACAAATAGCTCCGATACCACAGGTACCAATGCAAGGATTTCTGCATTTCTCGTTTATGCATGCTTCACTTGGTCCACAGTCTGTACTAGTTATACATTCTGATCTACAAGTGGGTGGGCTTCCTAAATAACCAGGAAGACAAGAACAGACAGCTTGATCATTGATTTCTCGACACTGACTATTCGGACCACAAGGCGTCGGGTTGCAAGGATTAGTTATTACAGGATCTATTTACGAAAAATAATGTAAATATCTTAAAGAATATTTTCACAAGTTCAGAAAACATGGTCATATTTGTGCCTACCTTTGAATGGTATGCATAGAGCAAATGCATTTCCTGTCATACCAGTAGGGCAAGTGCACATTGGTATATGATTATAAACATTACAAAGTGCACTCTGACCACAAGTGCCAATACAAGGATCGATACATTTGTTTTGTCGACATGCTTTGTCAAAAGAACAGTCCGAATTGAGAACACATTCGGGTCGACAACCAACATAAGCATCTCCTGTATATTCTAATAAACAAGTGCATTTGCCTTCATTACATTCTGTATTTGGACCACATGGCGAAGGATTGCATAAGTCCTCTGGTATAAAAGCTACAATAATATAATTACATTTAGTTAATATGCACTAACAATGTGCAAATTACTTTTTTTAATATATCATTATTACTTGTCGGTGGTTTCGGTACGCAGCTACGGAACGGATCTCCTGTATAATCCGCTAAACAAATGCAACTAGGAATGTGATTAAAAACGGAACACGTGGCAAATGTACCACAAGAGCCAGGGCAAGGGTCTACACATTTTTCTCTTATACATGCTTTATCACTTGCACAATCGGAATTTACCACACATTCTGGCCGACAATAAGGTGGACTACCAATATAAGTTGGTAAACATGAACAAGAAGGTGTCCCGGAAGTATAACGACATTCAGAATATGGTCCACATGGTGATGGCACACATGGGTTCATGGGGACAGGAGACTGCATAGCTATAACACGTATTAATTCAATTTCAAGCTGGATTTGTATGTTATAAAAACAATAAAATGTTAGACTTACTTGTTAGTATAGATAAAACACTAACTGTAGTAATTCAAATTGTTTTAAGTTATCAAACTTACGTGGATTGGGGAAACATCTTGTTAGCGGACTTCCAGTAAAACCACTTTTACATATACAAATAGGGTTGTGATTGATGACCGAACAATCGGCATTTTGTCCACATGCTTGAACACATGGATCTATGCATTTCTTGTTCACGCAAGCTTTATTGAAAGGGCATTCAGAGGTCATAACACACTCTGGACGACACGAGGGAGGATTTCCAGTGTATTCAGGAAGACACGCGCAAACAACATTATTTGAAATAACGCGACATTGACTATTTGGACCACATGGAGATGGGTCACATGGATTTGTGTCATCTTCTTCTATAAATGGAAATAAACAATTAATGTTTTATGGTATTGTGTTTTATA
This sequence comes from Ancistrocerus nigricornis, assembly GCA_916049575.1. NCBI lineage: Eukaryota > Metazoa > Arthropoda > Insecta > Hymenoptera > Vespidae > Ancistrocerus > Ancistrocerus nigricornis. The sequence goes on along the minus strand of OU696669.1, from coordinate 9,087,556 downwards.
TAACTACTAATATCTGCACAAACTGAGCAGGTAATAAAAATATTACCCTTTTCTTGAATTTGTTGACAATATCGGAATGGATCTCCAGTGAATCCAGAAATACAAGTACAAGTAGGTAAGTGATTAATGACTTGGCAATTAGCATTTGATCCGCATGTTCCTGGGCATGGATTTTGACATTTGGATTGTATGCAACCAAGATTTGATGGACATTCAGAATTAATTGTACACTCTGGCCGACATCCTTCATATGGATTACCAATGAATTCTGGTAAACATGTACATGAACCAACACCATTTTGTTCCTTACAAATGGCATTTGAGCCGCAAGGAGATGGCGTACAAGGAGATATAGGGATAACTGAAGAAAGATGTTCGTCTATATAATTACACATAGTCATGTGATCGTAATAAAAATTTGCATAATAGTATAATTTTCTTACGTGGTTGCGTATTACATTGTATGAACGGATCTCCAGTAAAACCTTCAGAACAAGCACACATGGGTGTGTGACTTACGACCCGACATTCTGCGTTAGGTCCACAAGAACCAGGGCAGGGATCTTTGCATTTTTTATTTATACAAGCCAATTGACTTGGGCATTCTGCATTACTAATACATTCCGGTCGACAATTTGGCGGAGATCCAATGTAGCTTGGCATGCAAGCACATGATGAAGAATTGTTTACTACTTGACATAAAGCGTTCTGACCGCAAGGCGATGGTCTGCATGGATTTATAAAAACTGGGGGCGTCTCCACTATAAAAAGCATATAATAGAGCTCTTAATGTAACGGTTAATATATATGCTAACATACTCGATGAAATAAAAAAATATCTTACAGATTGGGTCACATCTTACAAATGGATCACCAGACAAATTTGGAAGGCAGCTACAAATAGGATTATGATTTATAACCTGACATTGTGAACCAACTCCACATGTTCCTATACAGGGATTTATACAACGTAGATTGCTACAAGCTTTATCTCTATCGCAATCAGAACTGACGATACATTCAGGTCTACAAGTGGGGGGAGTTCCTTTATATCCATTAATACAAGAGCATACTGCTATGCCATTAATCGTTCGACAATTACTATTTGGACCACATGGCGACGTGTTACATGGATTATCTGATATTGTAGGTTCTGAAAATGTAAAATTGTACCAGCATTGTGAATGAAGCTACATATTTGCTCAGTCATTATAATATTTGCATTAAAAGAAAAACTTATTTCCACGTGTAATAGATAAGTAAGGGTAGGTGAAAAGTCTACCTTTAATTATGAGGCAGTTAACAAATGCATTTCCACTTGTGCCATTTTCACAACTGCACATAGGTATATGATTGAAGACCGTGCAAATTGCATTTTGTCCACATATACCAATGCAAGGATTAACACATTTATTATGTAGACATGCTTGGTTCGTAGGACAATCTGTATTTAAGACACATTCAGGACGGCAAGCTATATAAGGATTACCGCTATACTCGGGTAAGCATGTACAGATACCATCGTCACATTTTGTGTTTGCACCACACGGTGAGGGATGACATTTATCCGTAGTAAAGTCCTCAACTGCTATATTGGATGATTTAAAAAATTGTTGTCACGGAAATAAAATCTAATTAAATAGACCGTTTAACAGATGGAGATATAAAATGAATCTTACGTGGCATAGTCTTTGGATAACAATTTGTATATGGATCACCAGTAAATCCATGCAAGCAACTACATGTTGGAATATGATTAAAAATGCTACATTGTGCATTGTTTCCGCATGATCCTGGACAGGGATCTTTGCATTTTTGTCTTATACAAGCTTTATCTGAAGAACAGTCTGAATGAATAGTGCATTCAGCGCGACAATTAGGTGGACCACCAATATACCCTTGCATGCAAGAGCATGATGGTATACCACCAATATCACGGCATTCAGCATACAATCCACAAGGTGATGGAATACACGGGTTTAAAATGGGTGCTGGTAGTGGAATAGGTTCTGTAAGAAATTAGAAGTTTATATATGTATATGTATGGCTAATGCTATTTTACAAATTAGTAACAATTTGCCTTACTTTGCATGGGGAAGCATCGAGTAAACGGATCTCCTGTAAATGATTGTTTGCACGCACATACAGGGCTATGATGAATGACGTGACAGTCAGCATTGGAACCACAAGGGCCAGGACATGGATTAATACATTTCTGATTGACACATGCTTGTTTTGAAGGGCACTCAGAACTACCAATACATTCTGGTCGACAGCCTGGTGGAGTACCAATATATTCTGGTAAACAGGAACAAACTGCTTGTTCATTGATGACTCTACATTGACTATTTGGCCCACAAGGTGCTGGGAAACAAGGGTTCAATGGTTTCTCCGGTTCTATGAGAAAAGAATAAAATTGTAAAGATGATTCCAATTTGACGATAGATTATTGTAAAAACCTTGTAGAATATATAATAACCATGTTGTATCAAAGAACAAAATTGATAAGGTTGACCGGTATAACCCGCGAAGCAAGAACAAGTCGGCAAATGATTAACAACTTGACATTCAGCATTGATTCCACAAACACCAGGACAGGGGTTTTGACACTTTGATCCAATACAAGAAAGAGTAGGTGCACAGTCAGAATTTAGTACACATTGTGGACGACACCCTTCGTAAGGATTACCTATGTAATCAGATAAACAAGTACAAGAACCTACTCCTGATTGTTCTTTACAAATAGCATTTGATCCGCATGGTGATGGCGAGCAAGGAGTTGGCGTGACAGATTGTGTATCAACTGAAAGATCGATTAATACGAAATAATCAAACAATTAATTTTGTAAATATAAGAGCTACTTGACAAATAATATTTTCTTACGTTGTTTTTCAAAGCATTGAGTGAAAGGATCTCCAGTATAACCTATAAGACAGACACACATTGCTGTGTGACTTACAACGCGACATTCTGCATTTAAACCGCACGAACCAGGGCATGGATCTCTGCATTTTAAATTAATACATGCCAATTGATTGGCACATTCGTTATTACTGATACATTCAGGTTTACATGTCGGTGGAATCCCGACAAATTCAGGCAAACAGGAACACGAAGGCAAATCATTGACCACATTACAAATTGCATTAGGTCCACAGGGTGACGGTTGACATGGATTTATAGGTTCATTTGGTAACTCAGCTAAAATAATTAGATATAATATGAATGTTACAAGCATTTGCAATTAATCTAATGACTAGTATAGATAATAGTCTTACGTTTGGGTTCACATCTTATGAAAGGATCACCAGTAAAACCTTGAGGACAACTGCAGATTGGATTATGATTTATCACTTGACATATTGCTTTCACCCCGCATGTTCCTGGACATGGGTTTATACATTTCTGGTTACTGCAACTTCGGTCTTTCGTACAATCTGAACTAACAATACACTCCGGTCTGCATGATGGAGGCATTCCAATATAATTACTAATGCATGAACAAACCGGTTGGTTATTTATTACACGACAATGACTATTGGGTCCACATGGAGATGGATTACAAGGATCCTCCGGGCCTATAATGTTTACGTTATTATATGGATATTATTATAAATGAATGATACATATCAAACAACAATTTTAATTGAATTATACCTCTGATTATATAACAAGAAATAAACGCATTTCCAGTCATGCCAGGAGGACAACTGCATATAGGCATGTGATTGTAAATGCTACATTGTGCATTTTGACCACAAGTATTCGGACAAGGGTCTACACATTTGTTTTGTATGCATGCTTTGGATGTAAGGCAGTCTGAATTAAGTATGCATTCTGGTTTACAACCAATGTATGGATTTCCTTGATATTCAGCTAAACATCTACATTCTCCATTAGTACAAATTGCATTTGAGCCACAAGGTGATAGAGAACAAGGGTCCACTTCTAATTGAGTTTCGTTTAAAGCTATAAGGAAACTAGTTGTTAAAATTTATGTATTTCTAAAATTATTGTAATTCTAAAAAAGTAGCTTACGTTTGAAATAACAGTTACTGAATGGATCACCAGTATAACCTTGTTGACATGAACAAGAGGGTGTATGATTTATGACCGTGCAAAGAGCAGAAATACCACAAGATCCAAGACAAGGATCCTGACATTTTTCGTTGATACAAGCTTTATCACTGGCACAATCAGAATGAATAGTACATTCGGGTCTACAATTTGGTGGACTACCAATATAATTTGGTAGACAAGAACATGAAGAAATGCTACCAATTTCACGGCATTGTGCATACGGTCCACAAGGAGAAGGTATGCAGGGATTCTTTGGAGTCATATCAATAGAAGCAGCTAAAAATAATCATATTGTCAAGTAATATTGATATAAACAGTGTAAAAATGCAACGAATAAATAGATAATAATATATACAACGTATCTTACTTGGTAAAAGGAAACATGTGATCAAAGGATCTCCAGTATATCCTTGTTTGCATGCACAAATAGGACTATGGTTTATGGTCACACAATTTGTATTTGTACCACAAGATTTTGGGCATGGGTCAGAACATTTTTGATTCACACAAGCTCTGTTAAAAGGACATTCTGAACTAATAACACATTCTGGGCGACATCCCGGTGGACTTCCAACGTATTCGGGTAAACAAGAACAGACTGCCTGGTCGTTTATCACACGACACTGACTGTTAGGGCCGCATGGAGATGGCTTGCAAGGTTCTTTTGTAACCAACGCTATTAATGAAACAAGGAAAAAATAATATTTTCATTCGATTCATTGCTTTCTAAGCTATTCTAGCATTTTGAACTAATCTTATAATTATACTTTAACTTTCCGTCTACACAAAACATTTACTTACTAAAATAATTACGTAAATGTGTGATTACAATAAACAAAAACATATCTGCAATATATCGCCAAATTTTACATAATTGGCGAAAGGAAAGTTAAAGCAATTACAAAAGTTTAGATAATTTCATTACCGGTGTCTAACTCTGGAGTGCAGTAACGGAATGGATCTCCTGTATATCCAACAATACATGTACATACGGGCAAGTGATTAATTACATTACAAATTGTGTTTTGTCCACAAGTTCCAGGACAAGGATTTTGACATTTTGTTCTAATACATGCGAGGTTGGAGGTACAATCAGAATTGAGAGTACACTCAGGACGACAGCCATCATAAGGATTTCCAATATACTCTGGCAAGCAGGTACAAGAGCCTACACCATTTTGTTCCTTGCAAACAGTATTTGGACCACAAGGTGACGGAGTACAAGGTGCGACTTGCTCATTAACCGAAGCTAAAGGAAAACAATGTGGATTTATAAACATTTATAGACATATCGACATTGTTAAAAGTAATAGAAGATGAATGTGTAACATTTCTTACGTTCTCTAAATATACACTGTGTGAATGGATCACCAGTGTATCCATTATGACAAACACACATGGGAGTATGGCTGACAACACGGCAATCTGCATTTGAACCACAAGACCCTGGGCAAGGATCTTTGCATTTTTTATTTATGCAAGCAAGATGATTGGCACATTCGCTATTACTAATACACTCAGGTCTGCAGTTTGGTGGTGATCCAATAAATTCAGGAAGACAAGAACAAGAAGGTAAATCGTTTATAACTTGACACTGTGCGTTGGGTCCACAAAATCCAGATTGACATGGATTAATTGGAATTGGTTCTTCAACTATTCAGAAACAAATATGTAAAATATTTAAATGAATCAAAACTATTGAATTGTTGCTTAACATAACGATACGTTTTAGTGAAAATATTCTTACTGATTGGATAACATCTTGAGAATGGATCTCCTGTATGGCCTCCCAGGCAAGTACATATAGGGTTATGATTAATAACTTGACACTGTGTTCTTAATCCGCAGCTGCCAAGACAAGGATCTATACACTTTTGATTACTACAAGCTAAATTTCGTGGACAATCAGAACTAAGGACACATTCGGGTCTGCAAGATGGTGGAATGCCTAAATATCCCGGCACACATGAACACACTGCTTGATTGTTTATGATTCGACATTGACTATTGGGACCACAAGGTGAAGGTTTACAAGGATCCTTATCAATATCTGTGGAAAATATATGCCATTATTTGGAATGCACTACTCCATTAGAGATAAGAAACGGTGGTCACGAAAAGAGGAAATGAAAATCAAAATATGCAATAAATATGGATCAAAACATACCTATCATGAGTGAACAAAGGACGAAAGCATTTCCTGACATTCTTTCTGGACAGCTACACATAGGAATGTGATTATACACATTACATATTGCATTCTGTCCGCATGTACCAGGACAAGGGTCGGTACATTTGTTACGAATGCAAGCTTTATTAAAGGGACAATCGCTATTAAGAACACATTCAGGTCTGCAGAGTGAATATGGGTCTCCTTGATAATCCAATAAACAAGTACATATGCCATCATTGCATTCTGCATTTGTACCACAAGGTCTAAGATCACAAACATCAACTTCTATGTCTTCCAATGCTGTAAATCATGATTGGTAATAAATGCTGATTGTTTAAACATAAACGAACGTACATATTTCTAGAAATGAAACGAAACAAACACAAGTTCTTACGTTTATTAGGCATTAGTTGGCAACTAACAAAGGGATCACCCGAGAAACTATCGAGACAAGAGCAGATAGGTATGTGATTGATCACGCTGCAAATCGTATTCAATCCACATGATCCAGGGCAAGGATCTCTGCATTTTTCTTGTATACAAGCTTTGTCACTAGTACAATCGGAATTAATTGTGCATTCAGGTTTACAGTTGGGTGGATTGCCTATATAGTTTATAGAGCATGCACATGATGGCAAACCTCCAATATCACGACACTCCGAGTAGGGGCCACAAGGAGATGTCACACAAGGATTTTGTATTGGTGTTATAGATGGATTCTCTGTAAAATTTTCTTATAACTTGAATGTTCCAGAAAATAGTAGAAATATAATATCTTTTCATAAAGCACAGTTTTTTCTGTCCGCATCTACGGCTATCATTTTGTAGTTAACACTAGAACTACTAACATTGTACAAACAAACAAATAATATAAAATACATGCAAATTTTTAACCGGTTATTTTCACAGGTTTGGTGGTTCTAGTAGTGGCTATTAATATATTTAAGAATATATGATGTAAATTACTAAATCCAATCTTACTTGGAATAGGGAAACATGTGATGAAGGGATCACCAGTAAAGTCAGCCTTGCAAGCACAAATTGGGCTGTGACTCACGACTCTACAAATTGTATTGATACCACAAATTCCAACACAGGGATCAATGCACTTGTGATTTCTGCATGCTCGATTTAAGGGGCATTCCGAACTTATAACACACTCTGGTCTACATCCTGGTGGGTTGCCAACGTATTCAGGAAGACAAGAACAGACAGCTTGACTATTTATAACACGACATTGACTATTAGGCCCACAAGGAGAAGGGCTACATGGTTCTTTAACAAGAATTGCTGAAAGACACAAACCATTAAAGATTTGTTATATTTACGGATCAGAAAATTTGGACTTGAGAAACTTACGATCTGGTGGTTTCACATGACAATAATTAAAGGGATCTCCTGTAAATCCAGTTATGCAGGTACAACTTGGCAAATGACTGATAACATTACACTCGGCATTCTGACCACATGTACCAGGGCAAGGATTTTGACATCTAGATCTTATACATGCTAAATTTGATGGACAATCGGAATTTATCGTACATTCTGGACGACAACCTTCATAAGGATTTCCAATATAATTTGTTACACATGTGCAAGATCCTATTCCATTCTGTTCTTTACATATAGCATTGGAACCACAAGGAGACGGTAAACATGGAGATAATGGTTCAATTTCATTATCAGCTATAGTAAATCAAATATACAAAGTATTACATTTTTATAAAATTCTACGCATATAAATTAATTATCTGCAAATATCTTTCTTGAAATGCTTACGTTGCTTTTGTATGCACCCTGTAAATGGATCGCCAGTGTATCCTAGTTGACAAGCACACATGGGGGTGTGACTTACTACTCGACACTCGGTATTCAAGCCACAAGCATTTGAGCAAGGGTCTTGACATTTACGATTGATACAGGCCAAGTAGCTAGCACATTCGCTATTGGTTACACATTCTGGCCTACAATTAGGTGGAGATCCAATAAAACCAGGTTGGCATGTGCACGAAGGATTACCATTTACTGTTTGATAAACGGAGTTTGGACCACATTGACATGATGGACATATATCTTCTCCGGGTAATGGCAAAGTAACTAATAAAAGGGAACAATATGATATGGTTTGAAATTACGTTCTTGTTATTGATAATCGTCTTCATCAAAGAGCTTTGCATTTTATGATAATATATGACGCTCGTTGTAGTGTATAAAAAAGAAGTTACATAAACTTTTATAAATAATGTATTAGCTAAACAAAATATTAGTTTTACTCCTTGAATAAACGATTATTTTTTTATATAAAATAAACATTCTTACTGATTGCTTCACATCTGGTAAATGGGTCACCCGTAAAACTTGGTGGGCAGCTACAAACGGGATTGTGATTGACAACTTGGCAAAGTGCTCTGATACCACAGGCTCCTGAGCAAGGGTTGATGCATTTTTGATTACTACAAGCCTGATTTCTGGGGCAATCTGAACTAACAATACATTCAGGCCGACATGTGGGTGGACTACCAAGATATCCTGGCACACAAGAACACACAGCCTGACCGTTTATAGATCTACATTGACTGTTGGGGCCACATGGAGATGAACTACATGGATCTAATTGTTGTGGTTCTGACAAAATATAAAGAATATCAATAATGGATCAATAAATAAATTTCTACCATGTTATCTTTTTATATGCAATACCTTTAATAATGTCACATGCTATAAATGCATTGCCAGTCATTTCGGATGGACAACTACACATAGGGATGTGATTAAATGTATTGCAAATTGCATTTCGTCCGCAAATTCCTAGGCAAGGATCAACACATTTATTTTGAACACATGCCTTTGTGTTAGGACAATCACTATTAAGAACACATTCTGGACGACAACTTATATAAGGATCTCCCTGATAATTTGATAAACAAGTGCATATTCCTGAATTGCATAATGCATTTGGCCCGCAAGGTGATGGATTACATGGATCTTTTTCTGGCGATGGTACTGAAAAATAAGATAATTGCAGCAATTCTACTTCTTCCTAATTTTGCTTGGATTTTAATGAATTTTGAATAACGAATAAAAAATATAAAAAATTGCATTAATAATTGTGAGTATAAATTGAAAAATGTACAATATTCTTACATGTTGGTGGTGAAGGGTAACAATTTGTAAATGGATCTCCTGTGTAATCCTGAATACATGTGCACATTGGAATGTGGTTCACAACTGTACATTGTGTCCCTATTCCACAAGAACCTAAGCAGGGGTCAACACATTTTTGTTTAATGCAGGCCATATTACTTGAACAATCTGAATTCACTGTACATTCGGGTCTACAATTTGGAGGGCTTCCGATATAAGTAGGTGAACATTGACATGAAGGACCTCCATTATTGATGCGACATTCTGCATACGGGCCACATGGAGAGGGCAAACACGGTTGGGGATTTTGCATAAGTGATGGCAAAGATTCTAGAAATCAATAAGCAATTCAGCAACGTGTTAAAATTACGCGTTTCAAGTGGCATTTTTACTGTTTCATTACATGATTCTCTATATGATAATTTGTATTTCTTACGTGGTATAGGGAAACATCTCGTGAACGATTCTCCAGTAAAACCTTGCTTGCAAGCACAGATTGGACTATGATTGATGACAACACATGTAGCTCCTATGCCACAAGCGTTCAAACAAGGATCTACACACTTTTGATTTATACAAGCACGGTTCGACGGACATTCTGAATTGATTACACACTCAGGACGACAATTTGGAGGACTACCAACGTATTCTGGTAAGCAAGAACATATGCCTTGTTCATTAACTGAACGACAACGACTATTTGGCCCACAAGGTGATGGATTACAAGGATCTTTATATTCTGGCTCTTCATCTATAGATACAATTGAAAGAAGAAATGCTATAGCATAATTTTACCAATAAAAATGTATATGAAATATTGGAGATATTATGCTATAATGCAGAGTGTAAAACGATTATTATTAACACAAAAAAACATTTACCGAATATAGTACAGTAACGGAAAGGATTGCCAGTGTATCCATAAACACATGTACAAGAAGGATGATGATTTATCACTTGACATTCAGCATTTTGACCACAAGTTCCGGGACAAGGGTTTTGACATTTTGATTGTATGCAAGCGAGTGTGGATATACAATCCGTATCAACCACACATTCCGGTCGACAACCTTCATAAGGATTGCCAATATAATCTGGTAAACACGTGCATGACCCAGCACCATTTTGTTCCTTACAAATGGCATTATAACCACAAGGAGATGGTTTGCATGGTGAAAAATCAAGTAAGGCTGTAAAGTAGAGATAAACTTTACATAGATCATAGAGGGCAAATAGAGAAACGAGAATATTTGTAAAAAGAATTTTTTAAAACAGTGCAGTGTTTATAAAATAGATTATGGATTGAAAAAAACTTACGTGTTTGTTTCATGCACCGAATAAACGGGTCGCCCATGTAATCAATAGGACAAACGCACATGGGCGTATGACTAACTACACGGCAGTCTGCATTTATACCACAAGATTCAATACAAGGATCTTTGCATTTACGTCCTAAACAGGCTAAATGACTTGAACATTCACTGTTACTAATACATTCTGGCCTACAGTTGGGTGGAGTGCCTAAGAATTCTGGTAAGCAAGCACATGATGGTGCATCATTTATGACCTGACATAGAGCATTAACGCCACATGGAGATGGTTGACAAGGATTTTCTGGTTTAACTGGTTCAAATGCTAAGAAAAAATATGATCGTTTAAAGTGAGAATATGAAAGTTAACTTCGGGAGATAATCCCAATCTCTATTAATTAACGAAGAAGAATAAATTACAAAATCTTACGTTTTATAAAACATTGCTTAAATGGATCACCCGTCATTTCAGGTGGACAACTACAAATAGGATTATGGTTGACCACATGACATATAGCGCGAACACCACACGAACCAAGACAAGGGTTTATACATTTTTGATTACTGCAAGCTTCTGTAAGTGAACAATCGGAACTGATAGTGCACTCTGGTCTGCAAGTAGGTGGTGCACCAAGATATCCTGGCACACAAGAACAGACAGCTTGTTGTCTTATTTCGCGACAAATACTATTTGGTCCACAAGGTGAGGGTACGCATGGATTTGGCTTCACAGGATCTGTTTTCATTTCATTAAAGAATTTGAAGAATTATTTGAAGGGAAAAACATTGATATCTTTCCGCAATATATACTCGTAAAAAAATTAGAGCAATACTAGGTTAGTGCCAAGAAGATACAAGGTACTATACCTTCCAAAACAGAACAACGCACAAAGGCATTTCCACTCATACCAGTTGGGCAACTACACATGGGAATATGATTGTATGCAATACATTGTGCATTTTCACCACAAACTCCTGGACATGGATCAATGCATTTGTTGCGTATGCAAGCACGATTGTGCGAACAATCGGTATTTAAAATACATTCAGGACGGCAACCTATATATGGATCACCTTGATATTCAGATAGACATTTGCAAATACCGTCATTACATTGCGTGTTAGGTCCACATGTTGTTGTTAGGCAAAGATCAGTTATATCCAATGACGCTGTAAATATTCAACAATTTGTGTTTCATGTGGAAATTAAACTATTTTCATTTAAGTAAAAGCATTGCTATGAACACTGCTAAATCGAACTTATCAATTTGATTCTTACTCGATGGAGTTGTTGGACTGGGGTAACAATTATTAAAAGGGTCCCCGGTAAATCCTTCGGGACAAGTGCATGCTGGTATGTGATTATAAACATTACAAAGAGATGTAATACCGCATGATCCCAAACAAGGATCTTTGCATTTCTCATTAATGCAGGCAAGATTCCTGGGGCAATCAAAATTCACGTGGCATTCCGGGCGACAATTGGGTGGGGCTCCAATATATTGTGGTAAGCATGAACAGGATGCTAAACCACCAATATTTCTGCATTCTGCATACATTCCACAGGGAGAAGGTATGCAAGGCTCTTTTAATGCATTGACATCTTGTTGGGTTTGGACTGAAAGTTAAGTGTAGTGATAATAAGGGAATTAAATTTATCATTTTATAAGTAAACCTATGTAATATTAGAGTCAATTAGTAGAATATATCCTTACATGGAACGGGGAAGCATTTGGTGAAAGGATCTCCAGTATAACCGGGATTACAAATGCAAATGGGACTGTGATTAATAACTTTGCATTGAGTATTGATTCCACAGGCTCCTGTACACGGGGATGTGCATTTTTGATTAATGCACGTTAATTCCTTAGAACATTCACTGTTCACAATACATTCTGGACGACAGTTGGGCGGGGTACCGATAAAAGTTGGCAGGCAAGTACAAACGGCTAGATTATTTATGTTCCTGCATTTACTATTTGATCCGCAAGGTGATGGACTGCATGGATTTGTTTCTGACAGAATGGCTGTATAGAAAATATAATTAATCGTCAAATATCGATAAGATTATTACAGCAATGTGCAATTGTTAGAAATTTAATTTATATTGGCAGTGTTTCTTTTATTTCTCTGATAAGTGAGTAAAGAATAAAATATGAGTGTAAGGATTGTAAATATTGTAATAAAGTGCTTTTCTCTACTCTTAATACAGAGTAGATTATATTGAAGCAAAGAAGCGTACGTCTATCCATGATGAATGTACCTTTATGTATGTATACCTTTGAATATGTTAAATATGGTAGTTTTTAAATATTGCCTTCTTAGAGACTACAAACGAAATATTGCTTACGGGTTGTGATATCTAAGGCACAATGCCTGAAGGGATCACCGGTGTATCCTGGATTACAGGTACAAGTGGGTAGATGATTAATGGGGTAGCATTTGGCATTTGGTCCACAGGTTCCTGGGCACGGATCTCTGCATTTCAGGGTCATACAGGCCATTGTCGTGGGGCAATCAGAATTTTGAGTACATTCGGGTCTACATCCTTGGTAAGGGTCACCTAAGTAGTCCGGTAAACAGGAACACGAGCCAACGCCGTTGTTCTCGCGACAAATTGCGTTACCGCCACATGGGGAGGGCTCACATGGTTTCCTGATATCTAACATGGTGTCTATGGGAAAAAGAAACTTCACGTAAACTTAAATAAAATATGCAACGTGAACATATTCGAAGCGTGTGCGAAATGCCGTTGAACGGTAAAGGCATTGTTACTTTCTTTTAATATTACGTTTAGCTGTGCATTTTCTTTAATTGTTTGCAATGTTGAAAAAGCCAACAACATAATCTAAGTAGGTACACTTAATTCTGTATACCTTTACATGGGTGAGTAATAAATTATTTGGTGTTCAATTTTAGTAAGCTTTGTAATTCTTTTGCTTGTGGTTAATACATCAAGCTTGGGTCAGGATAGATTTTATATTTGGTTTACGATGATAACTGGGGATTATGATTGCCTTGTCAAAATGGTATATTTATACTATTATCATAAATGCAGAAGCATCCACATTTATTGTATAATCATATTATAATATCTTAGAGCAGGTTTTTATACATTGCCTGTGGGGTTTTGTTAGGGTAACAGCGTAATGGTATTAGGGTAACGGTGTTGATCATAAGTGCATTTAGGATGTGCCTTAAAACTATATGTGGTTTCTTATCAGTACGTTCTATCGGAGGTTGTCAATGAGGGCGGTGTTGATCATATAGTTATAGGGAACGCTCATGGGCATATAATTCTTTGTTATGGGGGTTTATAGGGAGATGAGTGCAACTAAGAGCCTAACATTTATAGGCCCCGCCACCATTATTTGTGATATATTCTTTGGTTTTATTCATATTGATAAAACATATTGCATAAGTGCGGTTCAATAAATCTAACTAAAACGTGCGAAATATTATATATTATTTGATTAATCGCAAAAACTGTGGAAATTGCACAACCTTTTAATTAACCGAAGATTTGTGCATTAAAAGCTTAACTCATCAATTTCACACTTAGATTAATTTTGTTGTTCTTATTAATATGGTAGTTTAGGTAGTACGCTTTCCTTTCTTATGCTGTTAAACTTGTGATTTAAATTTAAAAATTTGCAACATTTAAGCAAGGCACTTACCTGCTTATGAGTAGAAATTGGTAAAATACTATTTATCTTATATTCTTGTTATAAAAAGTAAATATATGTAGGAAAATATATATTCAAATTTGCCATGGATATATCGTGAATCATAAGTGCATGTAGATAGATAATTAATGGAATAGCATTTAGCATATTGTCTACAAGTTCCACATAGTCATATTGGCCATTATCGTGATACAATCGTTCATTTTCAGTGAATTTGACTAAGTACATCTCAATATGATTTTCTTACTTTATTCATTCGCAGATTGAAGATAGTATTCTACCAGATCTACTTTGTTATTAAACAGCAATATAAGCATTACGTAAAAATTATGATTTTCTAGACTCACCCTTCGGAAGAGGCTCGCATACGCTGAATGCATTTCCAGAGTAACCGGCAAGACACGTACAAACTGCATGATGATTAATCACAGAACACTGAGCATTTACACCACACAAACCAACACAAGGATCACGACACTTTTGTTGTATACACGCTAAATGAGCTGGACACTCCGGATTGATAGTACACTCCGGTCTGCAATTTGGTGGTATACCAATATAATTTAGCAAACACGAACAGACTGGGCTTTCACCTCGCACATGACATTCTGCATTCGGTCCACAGGGCGATGGCAGACAAGGATTTATCGGCGGTGTTTCCACTGTACAAAATAGCATTACAAACATTTTAAGCATGATATCTAAATGAATAAATGATAAGTAATTTAATTGAATCTTTGTTTAAATAAAAAATTAAAAATGTTAACAGATGACAACTTACTTGGCATAGGATAACACCTGCTAAATGGATCACCAGTGTTTCCCTCTGAGCAACTGCAGATCGGGTTATGATTAACAACTTGACATTTTGTATTTTGTCCACACGTTCCTGGGCATGGATCTTTGCACTTTTCATTAAGACATGCTTGTGTTAAAGGACACTCGGAACTAAGAACACATTCGGGTCTACACGAAGGAGGACTGCCAATAAAGCCTGGCTGACATGAGCAGACTGCGTGATCGTTGACCATCTTACAAATACTATTCGGTCCACATGGTGATGGCAAACAAGTTTGCTTTCCACTACCTGTAGGAACAATACAAATTAAATATAGAATAAGTATGTGTTTTCTTTATTTTTACATATAAACAATTATTGATACGTACCATCTGGTAAATGTTTACGGCAGAAGTTGAATGGATTACCAGTATTTCCAGGTGGGCAACTACACATTGGGATATGGTTTACGACGTTACATTGAGCATTTGTACCGCACGTTCCAGGACATGGATCAACGCATCGTTGATTGATACATGTTTTTACGCGAGGACAATCAGAATTCATAGTACACTCTGGTCGGCAATAAACGTAAGGATCTCCGAAGTGATTAGCGAAACAAGTACATACACCTCCATTACATTCAGCATTAGGTCCACAAGGTGATGGATTACATAAATCAGCAGGTACGTTAGGTTGTACTGAAGGAATAATAATTGCAACTATTAAAAGTATGATTTCATTAAAACAAATTATGTAAACTGAATCAATCGAAACATCCTCATACCTGTTGTCAGAGAGCATAACGTGAAAGGATCTCCGGTATAGCCAGATTGACATAAACATGTAGGAATATGGTTTTGTACTCGACAATCCGCATTTTGTCCACAAGACCCAACACATGGATCTCTACACTTTTCTGAAATACATGCTTGATTCGATGGACAATCTGTATTTACGACGCATTCTGGCCGGCAATTTGGTGGAGATCCAATATAATTATTTTGGCAAGAGCAAGCCGCTCTGTCATCAACTACTTTACATTCAGAATATAAACCACATGGATTTGGTATGCATGGATCACCAACTGGCCGCGGTAATTCGACTGTAAAATTATAATAGATAAAGGAAATGATTAAAGAACGGATACTCATTGTATGTATGTATATAGTAGCAAAATTATTATCAAAAATTGTAAATACTAGTTGCTTACCAGGTAAGGCAAAACATCTTGAAAACGGATCCCCAGTCATTCCTTGTGGACAACTACACAAAGGATTGTGGTTGATGACTCTACAATTTGCACCCATGCCACATGTGCCTGGGCAAGGATCGGTACATTTGTATTTGTAACATGCACGAGTCACTGGACACTCTGAATTAACAACACATTCTGGTTTACAATTGGGTGGTATCCCAATAAAAGAATTCTGACATGTACATACAGCCTGTTCGTTAATTACACGACACAAGCTATTGGGTCCACATGGCGAAGGAGAACATGGATTGATTGCTGTTGGTGGTGTTTCTGACTGAAGCGTACATGTTGTAAATGGATCCCCGACATAGCCGGGTATACATGTACACGTCGGAATATGATTGATAACAGAACATTGTGCTTGAAGACCGCAGATACCAGGACAGGGATCTTTGCATTTATTACGAATGCATGCCTTGTTTGTTGGACAATCTGAACTAAGAATACATTCAGGTTGACAACCCTCATATGGGTTACCGTGATAATCCTCAATACAAATGCATGCACCAGTATTTTCACGTTGTTGGCAAATTGCGTTTGCACCGCAGGGTGAAGGTACGCATGGATTAATTTCTTCTTCTGTAATATAAAACAAGACGTTAATGAATTACAAAATATGGCGTGTAATGCGTTCATTAAATAAGGAAAAATATAGGTATTTTACCTTCACGTAGAATACACTGTACAAATGGATTTCCTGTATATCCAGTCATGCATGAACAAGTCACCGCATGATTTATTACAATACATTCTGCGTTTTCTCCGCACGATCCTGGACAGGGATCTCTACATTTAGCATTTACGCACGCTTTATTGGTTGGGCAATCTGGATTTATAAGACATTCTGGTCGACACGACGGCGGTGTGCCTATATAAGAAGGTAAACAGGAACACGATGGATTTCCATTAGCATCTTGGCACTGTGCATTCGGACCACAAGGTGAAGGAACACAAGGATCTCCAGTGTCATTAACTTTTACTGGATCTATGAGAACAAAATAGTAGATTTATAGATTATCATGATTGCCTAAGATTCAGAGACATTTTGATTTTAATTAATAAGAAAATATTTAGGTACATACTAAAGTTACTACTTACATTGAACGTAACAGCTCTGGAATGGATCTCCCGTTTGTCCAGGTAGGCAACTACATATTGGCGAGTGATTGATCACTTCACACCTTGCATTCAAGCCACAGGATCCTAAACACGGATCTGTACACTTTTTGTTGACACAACTGCGAGTTGGTGGACATTCTGAGCTAATCACGCATTCTGGTCTACACGAAGGTGGTGAACCGAGATAACCTTCTAGACAAGAACATACAGCGTGGTCTTCAATAGTGCGGCATTGACTGTTTGGTCCACAAGGTGTTCGATTGCATGGATCTATTTTCGCGCTTGGCACTAGAAAGTACACAAATGTAGATTACAACCAATACTCTTAAAAGAAATAAATAGATTATTTAATATTATGTTTATAACGTACATTGCGGTTCTATGCGGCAACTGACGAAAGGATCACCAATGTATCCAGAGATACAGGAACAGACTGGTATATGATTCACGACATCACATTCAGCATTTTGACCACATGTTCCAGGGCAAGGATCAGTGCATTTATTTCTGATGCAAGTCTTGTCGCGTGGGCATTCAGAATTAAGAATACATTCTGGTCTACAAGCTTCGTAAGGATTACCGCTGTAGTCTGGTAAGCATTCACATTCGCCATTGTTACAGATAGCATTTAAGCCGCATGGTAAATTATTACAAAGATAGTCTGGTCGCGATTGTTCAGTTGCTAAAAACATAGTGAACATGTAATGTATAAACATGCATCAAATTAAAAAGTGTAGTATAGTATAGTTCCTTGAAGTGATAAGGTACATACTCGGTGGAATGATAGTACATTGACTGAAAGGATCACCAGTGAAGCCTTCCATACATTTACAAACTGGTATATGATTGAGAATATGACATTGAGCATTGATGCCACATGATCCTGGGCATGGATCTTGACACCTTTGATTAAGACATGCCAGATGGCTTTTGCATTCAGAACTTAAAATACATTCCGGGCGGCATTCTGGAGGTACACCAATATAGTTTGGAAGACACGAACATGCGGGACTTCCAGATATTATTTGACAAATAGAATTTGGACCACATGGAGATGGAGTACAAGATGGTGGACGCTCTGTATTTTGTGAAACGTTATCTGAAAAAACAATCTCTAAATATATAAAATATTTCTTATTCTAACGCAATATACAGAAGCACTTAAGTGAAGTGCTCTAAATGTGAATTATTATATTACTTACCAAGAGTACACAATACAAATGGATCACCAATAAAACCAGTAGGGCAAGTGCAAATAGGATTATGGTTTTTCGTCGTACAATGAGCTTGCAATCCACAGCTATTGGGGCAGGGATCAGCACACTTACTATTAACGCATGCTAAATGCTGTGGACACTCTGCATTGACCACACATTCTGGTCTACAAGATGGTGGAATACCCTTGTAATCTGGCAAACATGTACAAACAGCTTGACCATTAACTTCCCGACATTTACTACTAGGTCCACATGGTGATGGAGAGCATGGATCTAGCGGTGGAGCGCCTAAACAAAATATTAATGTTATATGTTTGTTAATTTCATTTAGTAGCAATATTCAAAAGACAAATAAACAAACAATATACTAACGCATTTGTTCGATTTCACAAACTGAATATGGATTTCCGGTGTAACCAGCTGGACAAGTACAAACTGGAATATGTGCTTGTACATTGCATACAGATAATACACCACACGTGTTTGGACATGGATCAGTACATTTAAATCCAATGCATGCCAGATGAGATGCACAATCATTATTGGATTCACATTCTCTATGACAACCTTTTACATTGTCGTATGGATCGCCAGTGAGACCAGATGGACACACGCATGCACCTGCACCGTTTCGTTCTCGACATTGTGCATTCGGTCCACAAGGATTCGGGACACAAGGGTTCGTCATAGTTTGCCCGGTTGCTAAATAAATAACCATATTGTAGAATGTAAGAGTTACTAACATTATATAATATTATTGACTTATTGCTTATAGTACTTACTTGGTGGTGGCGATAATATGCAACCCGTGGTTGGGTCACCTTCATATCCATCAGGGCACGAACAAATTGCTACATGATTTTGAACATTACATATAGCTTGTTCACCACATGTTCCAAGACATGGATTAGTGCACCTTTGATTTATGCAAGCTGCAGTAGCATAACATTCCGAATTATCTGTACATTCTGGTCTGCAATTTGGTGGACGCCCGATAAAGTTTAATAGGCATGAACACGCCGGTTGTGATCCTATAACTCTACATTGAGAATTTGCTCCACAAGGATTTGGATCGCATGGATTTTCTACAGGTGGTCGTGTTTTCGCATCTATAATCATGCAGCCAGATAATGGATCTCCTGTGTAATCATTAGCACAAGTACAAATAGGGTTGTGATTTATGGTAAAGCACTTCGTATTTTGTCCACATGTTCCTGGACAAGGGTCTGTACATTTATTATCGATGCATGCTTTGTTCTGAGAACACTCAGAACTGACGCTGCATTCTGGGCGACACGTAGGTGGAATTCCAATAAATCCAGGTTGACACAAACACACTGCATGACCATTGTGAATTCGACAATTACTGTTTGGACCACAAGGAGATGGTTCACAAGGATTTATTGGCGTTGACGGTGACGTTGTTTCTATTGGTGTACAACGACTAAATGGATCTCCAGTATAACCCGATATACAAGAGCAAGCTGGTGCATGATTGACTACTCTGCAAGTAGCTGCTTCACCACAAGTATTCTGACAAGGATTTACACACTTGTTATTAAGACAAGCTTTACTACGGTCGCAATCATTATTTGTAACACATTCGGGTCTGCAACCGATGTACGGGTCGCCAATATATTCAGACAAACATGTGCATGATCCTGCTCCATTCCTTTCATTACATACAGCATTTGCACCACAAGGTGATGGATTACAAGGTGTGCGAGGTTGTTCGGTTGTAGTTGGTTCTATAAACATAAAAATATGGAATGTTAACGCTAATTATTCTTTCTATAAGCTGTACACAGGTATACTGAAACCACTTACTTTCAATAGTGGGTGTACATTCTGTAAACGGATCTCCTGTATATCCAGCATTGCAAATGCAAATAGGGTTGTGTTTCACAACATTACAATATGTATTTACGCCACAAGATCCAGGACAAGGATCAACACACTGTTCGTTTTGACATGCCAAATTACCAGGACATCCTTCATTTATCACACATTCTGGGCGGCAATTCGGTGCTCTACCAACATAGTTTGGTAAGCACGAACATGCTGGGAATCCATCAATTACCCGACACTGAGAATTAGGACCACAAGGGGAAGGTATACAAGGATTGCCACTTGGTGTTGATGGTGGTGTATTGACTGTTCATAGAATTGAAACAATTATTATCAATAATGTCGTTGTATAAATACTGTTATTAATAAAGCAAATAAAATGTATGCGGAAAATTACCTTCTTCAACACATTCGAAAAATGGATCTCCTGTGTAACCAGCCGTACAACTACATACTGGGTTATGATTGACTACTTGACAATTAGCATTTAGCCCGCACGTACCAAAGCACGGATCTTTACATCTTTGATTGATGCACGCTGTACTTTGAGAACAATCTGTACTAACTATACATTCAGGTCGACAAGAAGGTGGATTACCGACGTAATCTGGTTGACAAGAGCACACTGCATGATTGTCGACTACACGGCAATTACTATAAGGCCCGCAAGGAGAAGGTTTGCATGGTTCTTCCGGAAAATGCATGTCTACACAAACAAAAAACATGAACATATTCTTATATTAGCCAATTAATAGTGCGTCATACTTTTTACTTTAAATACTGTGTGTAAACATGGCTAAATACCAGATAATTCATGGCATGAATTTAATGGATCTCCTGTGTATCCAGGTAAGCAGCTACAAGACGGTTGATGATTGAAAACATAACACTGAGTCTTCAAACCACATGAACCAATACACGGATCTTTGCATTTATTATTAATGCAAGCTTTTGTGTGCACACAATCAGAATTTTGAACACATTCTGGTCTGCAGCCTTCATATGGATCACCGGTATAATCAGGCAAACATGTACAGGATCCTACTCCATTCCTTTCTTTACAAATAGCATTTGCGCCACAAGGTGATGGATCACATGGCAATGGCAGTGGTGCAATGACTACAATATATTTATAATATTATATAAATATTACTTGTATTGTCTAATATATTAATGATATATTCACCTTTACTGCAACCAGAGAAAGGGTCTCCTTCATAGCCTTCATAACATTGACACATTGGACGATGATTTTGCACAGTACAATTGGTATAGAATCCGCACGAACCAGCGCATGGATCCAAACATTTCTTTTGAATGCAAGCCAGAGAATTCGGACAGTCTTGATGTATCAAACATTCAGGTCTGCAATTTGGCGGTGCACCAAACATTCCATTCATACATACACATACTGGATGATCATCTTGTACTCGACATTCAGCGTTAGGTCCACAAGGAGAAGGTAAACATGGATTTTTTCGATCTGTAAATATACCATTAAATTATTAAAGTGATAATAATAATAATATAAATAGTTTTCATTTAAATAGCTACAAAATACCATACCTTCTCTGGTACATTTTATGAATGGGTCTCCGATATATTCAGGAGGACACGTGCAAAGTGGATTATGCTTCATAACTTGGCAAAGAGCATTTAGTCCGCATAAACCTGGGCATGGATCACTGCACTTTTTGTTAATACAAGAAAGATGTTCTGGACATTCAGAATTAACTAGGCATTCTGGTCGACAAGAAGGTGGTACGCCTTGATAACCTGGACTACATGAACAAACTGCTCTGTCGTTCATAACGCGACATATACTATGAGGTCCACATGGTGACGGTAAACACGGATTTTGTGGTGGTATTGCTACAGAAATTACAATGTTATTTACTTGAATCATTTGAGGTAACTAATTATATCTTATATATAACTACTAAACACTTACGAGATTTTTCAATTTTACAAGAGCGGAAAGGATCCCCGCTATAACCAGGCAAGCACGAGCAAACTGGAATATGGTTAACAACTTCGCATTGTGCATTTGGACCACAAACACCAGGACAAGGATCTTTGCAATGTTGATTGAAACAAGCCAGATTATTGGGACAATCTTGGTTAGAAATACATTCTGATCTACAACCTTCCACATATGGATTTCCAATATATGTTGGCATACAAGTACATTTAGCAATGCCATTTTCATTCGTACAAATAGCGTTTTTACCACATGGGGACCATGGTTCTGAGCAAGGATCATAATAATCTATTGATTGAACTAGAACATAATAAATATAACTGTTAGTATTTTACTTACAGAACATGCAATAATCTATATAAATGGTACTGAGATAATACTAAATTAATATTAAATTTATTACCTGAACAATTCTTGTAAGGATTTCCTATGGTAAAATCAGGGCAATAACATGGTGGTGTTTTATTTGCATTGCATCTAGCTCCCAAACCGCACGGATTAGGTTCACATACATTGGATTTTGGTATACATCCTCTGATAGTGTTCGGACTTTCAATATATCCAGATAAACAGGTACACTTTGCAAAGCCATTATTTAAAACAGTACATTGAGTGTTTGGTCCGCATGGAGATGATTCACATGGATTTTTAGAAAGTGCACAGGGTAAGTTTGGTGGATCTCCTTCATATCCTGGTAAACAGAAGCACTTGATTTGACCATTTATAACTCGACAACCTGAATTCACACCACATGTATTTTTTTGACACTGATCTCCTTCTGGAACTGAAATATTAACATTTTTTAGAAAAAAAAATTTATTTAAGTTAATATATATAAATTAAACGCAAATATTAGTAAATACTTCATAAAATCTTATATAGTTACGGATCACAGAAAATCGTACTTATAGGTATTAAAATAAATTTCAATTCAGGTACATACTACATTCTTCGAAAGGATTTCCAGTTAGACCCTTTGGACAGAAACATATTGAATTTCCATTATCATTTTCGCACATAGCATTCAAACCGCATGGATTGGGAATACATGGATCAGATGACATTTTCTTGCATTCAACATGTGGACTTCCCTCATATCCTGGTAAACATTTACACTGGGCTTGATGGTTATCTGCATAACATTTTGCATTTGCACCACAACTGAACTCCAAACATGGATTGATGCATTGTCTGTTTAATCTATCACAGAGTTTATTTGGTGGACAATCTTCGTTATAGTGACAAATATTTTTACCCTCCTCCACTGAAAATTGATAATTGGAATAATTACTCATTGTCTATATCTTTGTCATTATAAACTAAGACATATGTTGATATTTAGTCATTAGACATTTTTATTTACCTAAATCACACTGTGCAAATCCATTTCCATGGTATCCTTCTTCACAACTGCAGTCTGTTCCATGATTCGTATTGATACATACAGCATGTTCTACGCACGGATTCCGAACAAGACAGGGTTCTTGACACTGATGGTTGATGCATACCTCTGACAAGGGACAATCTTCGTCGCTAGTGCAACCCGCTAAAGAAAGAGTGAAGAAAGCCCATATAGCCCCAAGATGTGCACAAGATTTAGGTATAAAATGAGAGATTTGTTTGCACAGCTTGTAAAGAGTGAAATGCTCTTTAAAAGTGATTCGGCATGTGGTGCGTTTTAACTTTGTATATGTGTTGTGTATGTGACACAAAAACAGAAAATTATATAAATTCGAAAAAATAATATAATCGTAAGGAAATATTATGTTAAGAACAAGATCGTTCATAACATTTAACACTAAAATAAAGACTGAATAATGTGTGCTATGTATAAAGCTTCATCTCGTTTTGTGTCATTCTGTAAATGTCCACATTATGTACATATTTACAGCTGACAAAGTGGCTCTAAAAGTAAATTGAAATACATGGTAATGCCAGATATATAATTTAGATAGATACAAACCTTTCACACATGTTTTTGTGTTCTCGTCGCATTCCATACCAGGCGGACAATAAGGACAGGTTTTGGTCATATCTTCATCTGCAAGGATTAAAGTACTATTGATTTGAATAATATCTTTTCATACCAAACATTCAAAGAAACAAAGATGAGAACGGTAAAAATATCATTTGATAAATTACATAAACAACATACCTGTAATGCAAACAGGTCTATGTTCTTGAACATGACAAACTTCAACAAAGTTACAAGGATTGCCAAGAGTGCATGGATTTAAACACTGTTGATCTATACAAGCCAACTGGGCAGGACAATCACCATGTGTTGAGCATTTGAGATCTAATGAAACCACAACAAATTAAGTAAGACTTGTGGTAATAGACTTTAATTCTATTAATAACCATTCAAACCAGTGCTTTCCAAAATTGTTGCTGAATTTTATTTGAACTGATTCACCAAATAAACATAAAAGAAATCATAATCATACGATTAAACAATGAACTACAAATAATTTTGAGTAGCACTAGCCTAAATAATATAATTTCGAAACAGCCTTCAAATTCTGCTCTAAAAATTTGTCATTAAAACATGTAAACCTCAAACATTTGTTGAATTTTATAATACATAAAAATTAAAACTCCAAAATTATGCCAATGAAAGTATCGATAGTGCAGTATTTTTTGAAAAATGAAAACTTATAGTGAGTTTTGTGTTACATTTATGAAAGTTTGAACCTACGATTTAATTGCTTGTTTACTTTTTAATTATATTGTTTGAAATCTATTTATTTTCACTAACATACATATCGTTGTTTTTTTTTTAATAAAAAATAATGTTGTGGATTTTACGAATAAATAAACAAGATTAAATCGTTACAAATTGGTGTGTTGCATATACAGATCTACAGCAAAGTTATGCGTAAATATTAGTTGACGTGCAAATAGCGTTAATGCAACAGTTTATAAAGATACAATCTACTTAAGTTCAACCTACACATTAATATGCTCGTATGAATATAAATATGTTAATATTATGTTCTACATTACAAAAACTTCTATGATATTTTCTGCCAAGATATAATACTTTGAAACATTTTCCTATATGAAAGCATATATACATATACGCATACGCACACACGTTTTTAAATTGTTTACCTCAAATTCTACTCTGAAAAAGAAAGAACAAAATTTGAAAAATATTATACTAAACCAATCCCATAACAATAATAAGGAACATAATTCATAAAACTATATCTTTACCTGAAAAATACAGTATAATTAATAATATACAGGTCGATATCTTTCAGAAAATTCTCAGTGTCTTTCAGTGATTCATCAAGAAGTACCAATAATATTTGCAAATATATAACTCATAGGAACATGGGTACTCAGCATTTAGTTAGACTATCAAAGCAATTTGGATTAAACTAAATTACAGATGTCTACGAATTCTAAATATTAATGTTAGCATGCATATACAATGGCTTAGGCTAGTATTCAGAAACATAATCATTAGATTTTTACAGAGACAGATGTAATGGAAAAAAATCCTTGAGCTGTAAGGAGAAAGGATATGGTACAATAATACCATGATAATAATAATAATACAGGATTCTCAGGTAAGGGAAATATGTCCATGGCTTGGAATCTGCAATCATAACATCCAGACAACAAAATCGTAAATGGATTATAAACATTTTACATGCTTGTAAGAATCTGTATAGCTATTCTAAACAAAAGTGTACACCCAATACAATAAAAAAATACTAAAAGCTAATCAATATAGTTTGAGAATAGTACCAAGCATTGGAAGTATATTTTGCTGTCTGAATGATAGAACACCTGAAAACTAGCAAACGTATGTTTCGTGTAAAGGCGAAGGCATTGTAGAAATAGGTATGTATACGAAACCACGATACGATTCAGATAGAGATTGGTGCTGAGAAATAGTGTTTACCTTTCATGCATCCATATTTAGTATCTGGCACAAAGCCGGGGGGACAGAACTTGCAGATAGGCTTGTGCTCCTCCACGTAACAGGGGGCATCAGCCGGACAGGTGGAGTTTCTGCATGGATCCACACAGCGATAGTTGCGGCACGCCAAGTCTGGAGAGCAGCCACTGTCTCGCAGGCAAATGGACAGGGAAGGATTGCAGTTTTGGGTGCAAATGCACACAGGACGATGGTCCAGAACATCGCAAGTTTTACCGTCTGGGCATGGTTTTTTCTTTCGTACGTTACAGGGATTTTGACATTTTCCATTGACGCACGCGGCATTTGACGGACAGTCAAAATCTCTCGCGCAAGTCAGCGTGTCAGGTGCACATGTTAATTCTCCAAGCTCATTCACGACGAAGCCGTGCTTACAGACGCACATAGGTCTGTGGTTTCGCACCTGACATCTCTTATTAACTTCGCAACTGTATTGAGAACTTAGACATGGATCGCGGCACTCGCCTGTCTGAGAGTGGCAAGAAAGACTCTCAGGACAGTCGCCGTCATGGGAACAATCAATGCTCGGTGCAGGTATGGGGCTTACGTCACATTTGTGATCTGGATGACAAGCCGTATGAGGCATACCGATATAACACTGTGGACACGAGCATCGGGGCTTATGCAGAACCACTCGGCAAAGAGCATTTATCCCACAGGCACCGCGCAACGCGCACGGGTCCAGACATTGCAGATTTATGCAGGCTTTTTCATTAGGGCACTCTAAGTCACTGGTGCATTCATGTTCTAATTTCACAATAGTGATGGTGGTATCATGTTGGTGTCAACGATGGGTCATTGGATGGGGCAGGAAAAAAAAAGAAAAAGCATTTATAAGAACTGTGAAAAGAAACTTTCTCACAAATAACATAAACCACATGCTTTGTATTTATGATGGAAGTAAGGTAGTTCTGTGTGACAGAAGTATAGAAATGAAACTTTACGTTCTCGAAAATTTAAGGACACACATTTTGGGCTAGAATAAAATAAACGGCAAGCAGCAATATTTACAACATAAGCCCCTGACAGACTTCAGAAAGAGGAAAATAACGACCCGTGAATTTCAGCAAATATCAAGCATGGGTATATGAGAATGTTTCTTTTACAGTTACCAATCTGTATTAATCCTAAACTAAACACAGTGTTGACTAGAATCTTGTACCCTCTTTATATTCGAAATGGTACTGTAATGTACTAAAGTGTTCCTTGGCTAAATTATTAATCTTTCTAACAGACAGATTGGATACTGAAATAAACATTCTACATATAAAGTTATGTGTGAGATATGTGTGAGTGTTCTCTCTTAATTATGTACAGTATGCCTATTGTATATATGTACATGTATGCTAACTCTGTCAAATGTAACATATAAACACGTCCACTGTTGCTGCTGATTCATTGCAACCAATCCGATCACATCTGTCTCTCAGTGTTAACAACTCACTGGATTAATACATCTATATATTATTTAATTCCTACAAGACGATACATGGTTATTCTACAGACCATGTTCCTATAATCGTCAGTATTACATACTAGTCACAAATGCTGTACATAAAATTAATCAAACTGCTTGGTTAAACAGTTAGTGGGCCAGTTCTTACCTGTTGTGCATTCAATATCTGGTGAACCAGTTGTACCTGGAGGGCACCGGCACACAAATATTGTACCGTCGCGTATGCATTCTGCGCCTTTCCCACAGCTAATCGTTCTGCAGTCTCCTAGGTTTGTATCTGGGCTACCTATTTATATGGAATCAAGTTTTGTTCTATGATACATGGTAAAAATGACAATCGTGATCAGAGAAGAAAAGAGGAGAAAACGTCCATATAACATATCTGCTTGTAGAACCTTTATCTACTTGTGAATGTTACATTATATACAAGTATTTGGAACGCAATATTGATAAATAATCTATGAAGAAATTGATGTTAATAGAAAGTAGCACAATTGTGCCGAATAAATTTGTGCGCATACAATAAAAGTACTTACATGCATGCATGGGATCACCAGATGGGAAGTTTGGTGGACAATAACATTGTGGTTGATTCTTGTAAATTCGGCAAGCAGCATTAACACCACAGTGAACATCTTTGCATAGTTCTCCACCATCGCACAAACATGCTTCATGTGGATTGCCATGGCAGCCTAGATCGCACGTACATTCGAAACCATTTGCTGTCTCTCTGCATTTGGCATTAACACCACAAGGTCTTTGGAGACAGTCATCCCCACCTTTGTTGACAATAGACAAACATAATGTACATCACATTTCATTTACTTCATAATTTTCAGACTGAACAAACCAGTTAATACCTGTTTTGCAATTAATTCTTGGATTACCAAAGTGTCCAGGTGGGCAAGAACATTGTGCTTGTCTGTTAACCACCCTGCATTGAGCATTAAAACCACAAATGCCATGTTGTAAACATGGATTTGTACAAACGCCGTTATCACTGCAACGTTTATTTGACTCGCAATCTTCGTCTCTGTGACATTCTAATTGATAGCATTCTTGGCTCGGTTCCCCTTGATATCCTTCGGAGCATAAGCAGACTGCACGATGGTTAGAGACGCGGCAAAGTGCGTTTATTCCGCAAGGAGACCCATTTGATGAACAAGGATCAGTACACTGTCCGTTTGTGCAGGATAAAGAAGATGGGCAATCTGAGTGTGTACGGCAACCGATCATACATAATCCCGACTCGCATATATATCCCTAGGTATATTCAAATCAGAATTAATATATCAAGTATTTCTCATATAATAATATTTAATAACATATTTATATATATATATATATTTCAAGTAATACCTTAGGACAAAGGTTGTTACTATCACATTTTACTCTACACTTTCCTGAGTGACAAACTTCACCACATGTACACTGATTCTGGTTGCTGCAACTTATACTACAAAATCCAATCTCATCGCATTCACACGTATGATCACAAGGTATCATGGATTTCATACAACTTATTAATGCATTGCCATAATAGTTAGCTGGACAACTACACTGTGCCACGTGATTGACCACACGACAACCCGCGCATTCGCCGCAGGCTTTACCACCTTCACATGGATCTGTTAAATTATAAATTATTATGAATACAAAATTATAATGTCATATAGATTATTATTCTCTGAAATAAGTCACTTACTTCGACACTGGTTATTTATACAGGACTCATCCCTAGCGCAGGTATTGTCACTACGACATCCAATATTACACAAGCGATTCCGACAAATTTGATTATTAGCACAATGTTCATCATTATTACAGATTGCTTTACAGGTTCCATTATCGCAGCGCTCATCATTCAAACATTCTACATCACTGAAAAGCACAAAAAGGATTATTTCACAAAAACCTGTATCTTTTATTCGTTGGTAATGAGATTACGATAGTTAAATTACCTTCTGCATTTAGTATAACAAGATTTCCCATAGCATATTTGGCCAGATAAACAATCTTGCTCAGACAAACAAGGAAGGAATGCCTGTTTACAACCTATTGCTGGATCTCCGACTAATCGTGGTGGACAGCTACATACTTTCCTGTGCTCAATGACTGAACATTTAGCATTAACTCCACATGAATCTGGCAAGCTGCATGGATCTAAAACCAAACGTACATCCCAATAATAATAAATTTGTTTGTAATATAGCAATGTAATCTATTTTAAAATATAATTTCTATAATATTATTAGCTTTGTATTTGGAAATATATAACTAACCTTTGCATTGATTGTTTATACAAGCGTAATTATCCTGACATTCTACGTCTGAACGACACCCGATAGCACAGATAAGTCCTTCACAAATTTCGCCACTCCTACAGTCTTCATCTCTTCTGCAGAGAGATTTACAAATTCCTGAGCTATCACAACGCTCGTTACTCAAGCAATTTGCATCGGTAGAACAAACGGGTGTACAAACTCCAGAAATGCAGGCTGTTCCGGTTTCACAATCTCTATTTGCTTGACACACTCGTCCTGGTAGTCTTAAGCATGCAATTTTAGCGGTTGGGTTTGGTATAAATCCAGAAGGACAAGAGCAAGTGGCACGTTGATTGAACACAGTACACTTTGCATTTGGTCCACATGGAGTGACTTCGCATGGATTAGCACACTTATTTGATAAACAAGCTTGATTTGCATTGCAATCCTCATCTACGCGGCATCCAAAAGAGCACATGTTTTGCAAACAAATATGACCAAGGAAGCAATCATTATCAAGTCGACATGTTAGTAAACAATTTCCGTCTATACACTTTTCATTAAATGCACATTCGTTGTCCGTAGAGCATATTGGTAAACACACATTGTCGCGGCAAGTGTTGCCTTCATTACAGTCTTCAGTTCCAGTGCAAGAAACTGGTACTAAGGAACAAACATTCATAAATGTTAATTAAAAAGGAACAAATGAACGTGACACTTAATCTATTTTAATAAATAAATCCCAAACTCACATCTTACACATTCCACTTCGGAATTACCAGTAAATCCAAGAGGACAACTACAATGTTTGATATGACTTTTTACATTGCATTCAGCGTTTATGCCACATGCTGCTCTTATGTCACATGGGTCTAGGCATTGACCGTTTAAACATACGTCTGATAAATTACATTCTTCGTCCGATTGACATAATGCTATAAATCGAACAAAATTTAACAATGTATGATCCAAGTCATATTTGGATCACTACAAGAAATATGTGATGCCAGCGATAGTAATCTCTGAGAAAATAAAACTTACGTCTGCAGATACCCTCGTAGCAGTAAGTGTTGGCAAAACAATCATTAGCTGATGAACAGAGAACAGATTTTGGACGGCAACCTGTGCTTAAATTTTCAGGATTTCCATCATAATCAGATCGACACTGACAAGCTGCTGCGTGATTATTTGCAATACAATCTGCATTTGGTCCACAATGTATATTTTCACAAACATCTAAAATTTATAAAAACATTAATATATTTTATAAATGTTAAGTTGATAAGAATGTGTGTATGTGTATTATGTATATACCAGAACACTTAGGTATATTGTTGACACTGATACATTTCGCTGTTAATGGACAGTCTTCATCTTGCAAACATTCAACAGGCTGCTGACAACCACTGTTGTAAGGATCTCCAACTGTACCAGATTGGCAATGACATTTATAAGACCCTCTAGAATTTTCACAGAAGGCTCCGGGAGCACAAGGAGCATGAGCGCAGTAGTCGACCAATGTGCAACCTACAGTTGGTTCTCCTGTATATCCAGGATGACATGTACAAACCTACGAAGGAAAGAATATTATTATTATCATATGCTTTAATGAAACAATATTATAACAATGATATGGTTTATAAATCTTACTTGTGTATGTTTTTCCGCAGTACAAATAGCATTCACTCCGCAAGGATTATGCGTAAGGCAAGCAATTCTACATTTATATAAATCACAAATCTTCTCATCACTGCAATCATCATTGGATTGACATTCCATAGGTTGACAACCAATTTTGTCGTCTTTAGCATTGCCAAAGAAACCGGCTTCGCAAGAACATGAGGCAATATGATTATCCGCTTTACAGTTAGCATTGCGTCCACAAAATGATAATTCGCAAACTTTACGACATTCAGCCTAGTAATAACATAAAGTTATAAATACTGATAATTATAATCTTTAATGTTACATAAAGTATAATATCAATCTAATAAATACGAAATTAAAAATGAGGCGAAGTATTTTAACATACCTGTCCAATATTGTTTTTAATGCATGTTTCGTCATGAGAACAATCATCGTCAGAAACACAACGTAATTCTTGTATGCAGATATTATTGTGACAATATTGATATTCTGGACAACTGGAATTACTTTTGCAAGTAGGTTGACAAAGACCGTTAATACAAAGTTGATCTCCAATACAATCTCTTGTGCTACTACAAAGTGCTGAAAAAATATGACGTTTAAAAAGTGCCTTACAAATTTCAGTACATTTATTGATATTTCACGAATTAATGAAGACTGAAAGTAATACTCTTACCTGTACATATACCACCACTACAGGCAGAACCTGTTGCACATTGCGAATCTGTTTTACAATATTGAACTGGTGTACAACCGAAGTTTGGATCACCCGTTCCACCTGGTTGACAAGTACATACTGCACTGTGGTTGAGCGAAGAGCAATCTGCACCTTGTCCACAAACGTTTGAAACGGAACATGGATCTACACATTTGTGACTGAAACATGCATCTGATGGGCCACAATCGCTGTGATAGTTACATTCTACCGGAATGCATTCAGTCTAAAAACACATCAAATATTAGAACTAAACATTCATAAATAATTAAATGTAATTGTCCAAGCAAGAACCTACAGATGGATCTCCTGTTGTTTGCTCAGGGCACTGACAAATTGGTACATGTCCTTGTACGAAACATTTTGCATTCTTCCCGCAAATAGTTGCTGTGTCACAAGGATTTTTACATCTGTTATCAACACAAGCAGCTGAAGTAGAACAATCAGAATCAGCAAAACAATCTCCTGGTTGCTTACAACCTGCTTGAATTGGATCACCGACCAATCCATGTGGACAAATGCAAATATACGATCCTTCTGTATTTTGACAACTGTAAATAATTATTAATATACATGATAAATATATTTGTGTACGAATGTCTTAATTACATACATGACATCCCCAATACTTACATTGCTGTGGCATGACATGCATTTTGTTGACATTCATTAACATCAACACAAATATCATCTACAAGAACGAAACCAGGGTAACATTTACATACACCAACGTGGTCCGCAGCTACGCAATTACCATAACCACAATTTACTTGGTTGCAAGGGCCTAATAGAGGAAACAATAAACAAATATTTTTTAGTAAGAATTTTTTACAACTAAATTATTCATTGATATAAAATCGTTATATACTTACTACTACATTTATTAATCTCCTGATTGCAATATTTATCTAATGAGCAATCATTGTTTGATAGGCACTCTACTTTGAAACAACCACTACTATCACCGATGTACCCTGGTTGACACTGACAAGTAGCTACGTGATCAACAACTGTACAGAGAGTATTCAAACCACAATCAACAAAAGAACATGGGTCTGAACAGTTATGCTGAATACAAGATTGTGTTTCGGGACAATCTGTATCCAAAGTACATTGATGTGGTGCCACGCATCCCGATATTATAGGGTCACCGGCAGTGCCTTGTGGACATACACAACGATAAGATCCATGAAGATTAACACATTCTGCAGTCGGATGACATGGATGTTCTTCGCATTCGTTTATATCTAAACAATGTTCTGGACCAGCAATAAATCCGTGACTACACCTACAATAGTTTGATAAATGAAATAACACGTTGGTGATATCAAACACTAAAATACAATAAAATATACATACCTGCATTTATTATTGATACACACTTCATCTGTTTTGCAACTAGCATCAGAAGAACAACCTGCTTCGCATGCTCCATCGATACACAATTCTCCAGGTAAACAATTACTATCACTGTAGCATATTTTAACGCATATACCATTTTTACAACGTTCTCCTTGCGCACAATTACTCTGTTCTTTACATTGGCACTGGCATAATCCCGAAACACAAACATGTTGACTTGGACAATCTTGTGGGCCTTCACATGTATTTGGTACTCTAACACAGCCTTGCTCTGGTATTGGATTACCTTGGAATCCTAGTGGGCAGGAGCATATTGTAGCATGATTGACGCAACTGCAAACAGCGTTCGGGCCACAAACATCTTTCTTCTTGCACGGATCTGAAATAGAGATGTTTAATAAACTTGTACTACTACTTGTGTCTTTAAACAATAACATATTTTCTTATTTATGTAGTTGCCGTACCTTGACACTTGCTGTTAATACATGATTCATAAGACGGACAATTCTTATTATTTCGACAACCTAAAATACACACTCCATTCATACAAGCTTGATCAGGCTGACACTGCGAATGGGTAACACAAGGCACCGAACACCTATTATTTATACACTTTTCTCCAGCAGAGCAATCGGACACAGATCTGCACACAGCTGTAAAAATAATATATTAATCATAATCGTAATGATTACCTAATTATAGTAATTAAATAGTGATCGTTGATGAATTTATAGAAACAATACCTGTACATTGTCCATCAAGACAAACACTATCTACACAGTCAGTATCGGCGGTGCAATAGTTCGTAGCACGTACACAACCATCTGCAGCGTTCTTAGATGTAGGAATAAATCGATGGATGCATTTACAAACTGGTTCCCCATTAATCATTTCACATATCGCATTGGGTCCGCAAGCATTCTCGCAAGGGTTTATGCATTGATGTTTGTAACATGTTGAATGTACTGGGCAGTCCTTGTTACTAACACAGTATCCTTCAGGTTGACAGCCACTGCCATAAGGATCACCAACATAATTTGGTGGACATTGGCAGATGGGGTTGTTAGATGCTCCAGGAACACAAAATGCTGACGAATGGCATGGGTTTGGATTACAAGTTTCTATTGCAACACACTCAACGTCAGGAACAGGATTGGGCTTTAAACCAGGAGGACATTGACAAATTGCTTTATGGTCATCAGCAATGCACACAGCATTTATACCACATGCATTTTCATCGCATGCATCGTAACATGTATGCGTGAGGCGATTGCAAAGTTGTGTTGGTGGACAATCAATATTATAGACACATGGTACTTCATGGCAACCTTTACTGAGATCATTCGGATCACCGGCGTATAATCCTGATGGACATTCACAATTGGCAACGTGATTGTTCACAATACAAATTGCATTTGGACCACAAGTAATAAAGTTGCAAACTGGTTGACAAGTCAATGTACCTTTAATAAAAAATAAAAGACTTATAAATTCAAAAATTTAAAACACCCATTAAAAAATAAGGAGAAAAACATACCTTCCGTCGTAGATCGACAAGCATGATCTTCTAGGCATTCACTATCACTAGAACACTTATCGGTGGGTGGATGAACGCACCCTCTACGATCATTTGGATTACCTACGTAACCCGGCAAACACTCACAACGACCTCGATGGTGTTTAGCAACACAATGAGAATTTAATACGCATGTAAAGTCCGAACAAACAGAAACACATTTAAGAACACCAAGTACGTCGGGTCTGCAAGCTTCTGTGGAATGACAGTCATCATCGGATAAACAATTGGGTACAGACGGTTTCTCACAAGAAGATAATACCGGGTTCCATTCATATCCTTCTTGGCATTTACAGGTAGCATGGTTTGGAATTACGTCAGGCACACATGTTTGATGAGCCCCACACACAATGTTACTACATGGATTGACACAGTCTTTAGCACCATTCTCGAGAACAACACACGAAAAACCAGACGAACAATCGGAGTCATCGGTACAACCTGGTGTTATAGATTTAGTTGGTTGACAACCTTCAACAAGATTACTAGGATTGCCTTGATATCCATCGTTGCACAAACAGGATGATACATGATTCTGGGTAATACACAAAGCGTTAGGCCCGCACTGAAGTTTGCTACAAGCGTCAACACACTTGCGAACACCCTTGCCAACTTGGAAGCATATCTGTTGAGTTTCACAGTCCAAATCATTGGAGCAATGACCTTGTAAAAGACATCCTTTGATAAGATCAGTTGGATTTCCTCTATATCCTGGTGGACACATACAAGCTCCATCTTGACAAATTGCTTTAGGACCACATTTAATATTGGTACATTTATTGATACACTTGCTATCGATGCAAGTATAATCGAACGGGCAAGGCACTGTTTCGCTACAGGTGCATGTTGAAGGATCAGTACAAGGACTTGTTTGCACTTGTCGACAACCGACAAAAGGATTTCCAAAGAAGCTTTCTTTGCAACGACAATCGTAGCTTCCTATTGTGTTAATACAAACTGCGTTAGTACCACACGCATTTCCGTTACACTCATTAATATCTAAAAAAAAATGCAAATATTAAATATTGTACCGATTCCGCATAACGTATAAGAATTGTAATGTAACTTCAAGTGTTTTTACAAACCGTAGCATTGAATATAAGGATTTCCAGCATATCCTTGAGGACAAATACATTCGACCGAATTGAATCCTGTGGTGCAACGAGCATCTTTTCCACATACGGTAGTAGAACAATCGGATTTATGCTGAATTTCACAACCATTATAAGGATTACCACTTGTACCAGGATTACAGATACATTTAGATTCCTCAAGTCCGTATTCACAATGAGCATTCTTGCCACAATTCGGATTACAAGAAGGTGGCGAAATAGCTATGGTACAAAAATGTTGGTCGATATAGTCTGACTTTAGTCGTTTTACATACTTGCATTAGAACAAAAGACAAATAAATTATAATTCGTACTTACGTGGCATACAAAGTAAGTCAGGATTACCAACGAAGTAAGGATTGCAAACACATTTGTTGGTAGCAGGATCACAAGTAGCACCAACTCCACATACAATACCCTCGCAGC
This sequence comes from Ancistrocerus nigricornis, assembly GCA_916049575.1. Taxonomy (NCBI): domain Eukaryota; kingdom Metazoa; phylum Arthropoda; class Insecta; order Hymenoptera; family Vespidae; genus Ancistrocerus; species Ancistrocerus nigricornis. The sequence continues at coordinate 9,050,451 of OU696669.1, read as the reverse complement.
GATGCTTACATCGACCGCTTATGCAAATACTAGGGGCAGCACATCCAATCTCTGCAGAACAAACATCCGGCACGCATTGTCCACCAGGGAAGGGGTTACCCATGAAACCTTCGATGCATTTACAAGTCGGTCCATCGTAACTGACAATACATTGTGCACCGGCAGCACAAACGAAACCATCGCATTCTGTAGAGTAGGACATAAGGTTTAATAAAAAAAGAAAACATAAATCATACTACAGCAATAAACAAAAGTTGCAAATTTATAAATATAAATATGAATTACTTACGTGACACACATTCGTTATTACTTCCTTCAGTAAATCCAATCGTACAACGACACCACGCAGCATGCTTATCGGGTTCACAATATGCATTAGGTCCACATCGTATGTTGTCACAGGGATTGATACAACTTCCATGAATACAAGCCAGGTAATTTTCACACTCGTCATTCGAGGAACACTCAGTTCTTCCAACAGGAACACCACTGCAGCCACCGACATAAGGATCTCCAACCGTACCCTTAGGACACTCGCAAACATGACCACCTTTGGTATTTAGACAGTATGCACCAGGACCGCAAGGATTATTAGCACATTCATTCACATCGATGCAACCGTGTTGTGGATCGCCTTCGTAACCAGCTTCGCACATGCATTTTGGTGGATCGCTTGGTGTACATTTTGCATTTATACCACATGGAAATCGATCGCAAGGATCTAAAGAATATAATGATGTTAGACATATGATATTTAATTTAGGTACCTCATTATTGTGATAACTTACTCTTGCAAAGATTTCCATCAAAGGGATCTGTGTAAAATGGTGGTGGGCAGACACATTCTCCTGGTTGTACACACTTCTCGTTCGATTTGCATTCGTTATCAGTAGTACACCTCTTCTGAGCCGGAGAACATAGTCCATTATATGGATCACCGCCGTAACCGCGAGGACAGACACATTGATGAGAACCCAATAGATTGATACATTCTGCTCCGTAACCACAAACTTGATGACCCTCGATACATTCGTTTATATCTATGTAATACCATAACAGTTATTAAACATCAATAATTGAAATGAGAATAATTGTGTTTAAATTTGATAAATTTACCTTCACAAGAACCGTCTACTTTGGTAGTGTAACCTTTAGGACAAGCACAATAGCTAACTCCACCTGCAATTGTTATACATTCGGCACCTGTCGGACACTTCTCTCCCTTTGAGCAACCAGCGAGCATGCATTTGCCATTTACAATCTTATAAGGTGGTTGACATTGACACTCTATGCTATTGCATTCTGTAATAATAAATAAGAATTATTTTACACAAATCTTATGAGATCCTATTTATTATTTATTGTCTAAGCTTTATCTCTTTAATCTTTACTACCTTCGCAAAGTGAAAAAGGATTGCCATTGAACCCAGACGGACACTGACACTCATAGCTTCCAGGCAAATTTTTACAGATAGCATTGACACCGCAAGCCGCTTTTTCCCTCAGTTCCATGCATTCATTAATGTCTCTACATTTTCCAGTTTCAGTGTCTCTTGTATAACCACGTTGACATATGCACACGCTGCTACCAATGAATTCATCTTTGATACATTGCTCTCCTGTTGGACACGGTGTGCTAGGGCCACAAACATGCGGTACATTTGACTCTCGACAGTCACCACTATACGGATCGCCCTCTGTGCCTCTTGGACATTCACACGTGAAAGAACCTGCTTCGTTCTTGCAAACTGCACCCTGTGGACATGGGTTTATCGCACATTCATCTATATCTCTACAACCATCCTTTGCACCAGGTTTTCCAGTATATCCATTGCTACAGAGACATGTGGCAACATCGTTTAGTAACATGCAGTGTGCATTCGGTCCGCAAGATAAATCTTCGCAAGGATCTAAAATGCAAAAGTTCATAAAGACGCTACTTATTTTCAGTAAAATAGTATGAAACATATGAGTAACAATACATACGTCTACAATCATTTCCAACATTAGGTTCTGGGCACAAGCAACGTTTTTGTGGATCACAAATTGAATTTCCAGGACAATCGTCGTCGGCATCACACGTTACTACACCTACACATTTTATATACGGATCTGGGTCCGGTATAGTTCCTTCGGGACAGATACAAGCGTAAGAACCCTCATTGTTGGAACATGTCGCGCCGTGACCACATGCATCGGGTCGTGAACATTCGTCAACGTCTAATAAACATGTTATACGTCAAGTTGAAATAGTATCGATCATGATATAATACTTATTAGTAATAAAAAAATGTGTACCTATGCACTGCTTGAAAGCATTTCCAGAGAATCCATCTTTACAATGACAACTAAAACCTCCAGGTGTGTTAGTACATATAGCGTTCTTGCCACATCGTCCCGATGGTCCGTTTATAACATCACACTCGTTTATGTCTTTAAAAAGTATAAAAAACAATTTTCAGTCCATTTAAAATTTTCATCGTAATATATGATATTAAATGAAACATTTCTTGTTTTCTCACCAACACATCCTGCTGCTATGTCGTTCGGATTGAAAGTCCAGCCATCCTCGCAAATACAGTAAGCTTCGTGAACGTCTGCTTTGCAAAATGCATGTTCGCCGCAAGTTACCTCGTCGCATGGCGCTAAGAATATGTTCGTTTAAAAATCTAATTTTCCACTTTTAATAAACACATTTTTTTCTATATTTTATGATTAGATACCTTTACATGGGGTGTGCGGTGGAGTTCCAATAAAACCAGATTCGCATTCGCAATGATAGCTACCCCTAACGTTGGTACAGATTGATGCTGGACCACAAGGATTCGTAAGACACTCGTCCAAGTCTTCGCATTCTGCGCCCACAGCTTTAAATCCAGTTTTGCAGAAACATTGACCCTCGATACACTCCGCGTTGTTTACACAATCGAAATTCGATTTACACAAAGTCGTTACATCCGTCTACGATTACATGTAAGTTATTGATATCAGTAATGTCAGGCGTTGAATAAATGATGACGTTAAAATTATCTTAAATAAATTCAAAATTTATAATTATACGAATTGCCCAAGTCATTTGGCATTTGGTCATTACCTGTTCGCAAGCAACGGATGGAGTAGGTTTCGGACTGTAGCCTGGCGGGCAGATACATTCAAACCCTGGTATCGCATTTTTACATATCGCATTCGTACCACAAGGGCTTTCGTATGCAATACATTCGTTAATATCTACAATATAAATATATCAATTTGGTATATTCTAATAGTAAAGCTTATAACATTGAAAAATAATCATTACAATATGTGAAACGACAGTATATGTAACGAACAACTAGTAATAATAAAGTGGTCATACTTTACCGGTAACAATTGTAACAAATTTCGTAAGAGTTAGAATTACTAGAAACATCTAATATTATGTTCGTATATACGAACGAAAGTAAGAGTGGTCAGTAAAGTGTTAAGTATAAAAGTCAAGGCAATCTTAGGTGCTAACCACTGCATCCCTTGAATGGATCGCCCGTGTACTCCGCTTTGCAGCTGCAAATGAAGCTACCATTCGTGTCGGTGCACTCAGCATTCTCACCACAAGGATTTTTCTCGCATTCGTTCACGTCTATTAATTAACACGGTTAATCATAGGATGAGTATTAATAATTATTAATATAATTAAAAGGTTTAGTTAGAGGAAGACTGACTTTCACACAGGGTCATGCCTTGGCCGATGAACCCTTGAGGACATATGCACTTGTATGAACCGGGAACGTTGATACACCTTGCGTTCTCAGCGCAAGCGTCGTTATGAATGCACTCGTTTACATCGCTGCAACGTTGTGTAGAATCCATTTGATAACCCACGTGGCATCGGCACTCGAAGCTACCCTCTGTGTTTACACAATCCGAATCTGCTCCGCACGGTGCACCAGTAACGCACTCGTTTACATCTATTAGTTGGATCGGTTAGTGGTTTTAGTCGACTTTGCTCGATCTTTAGCAATTCAAATGAGGCGAGTTAAGAATAAACTATACACGGCAAATCTTAACCGTCATTTACATATTGTGCATCGGAGCTAACGCGTGTTGTGAATCACGAAGCGGCTTTTAAAGTTCCATCGGTTAAAGTGTTAACTGTAATTACTAAAATCCGTACTACCGGTAAATATCACTATTACCGAAGCGTTAGAGTTAATCCCATAACAGGACCTCGTGTATTGGACCGTAAAACAGGATCTTGTACAATGATTCACTCGTATCTTCAACTTTTACTCAGACTTAACGATACGTGTAAAACGTTTCGATCATTCTGAGTAAAAAGTAATATGAGCTCTTAAGATTACGATACATGCGTGACATTAAAAATTATATGTGTGCGTATACATACATGTTCCTACATATATATATACACAAATTACTATTCATATACGATTATGTAATTACTTGAGCACAATTTTAACACACATAGAAATATCAAATCTACGGAATTAACTCACCGTGGCAGCCCGTCGATGGGTCACCATCCATTCCTTCAGGGCAGCTACAACGGTAACTACCATGTACGTTAGTACAAAGAGCTGAACGGCCGCAAGGACTTCTCAAACATTCATCGACATCGACACACTCATCATTGGGACTGCCATCGTATCCTTCTGGGCACTCGCATTTGTGACCGCCAGGCAAATTAATGCAAAGCGCGCCACGACCGCACGCACCCTCGTAGTTGCATTCGTTAATATCGATACACTACAAATTTATCCATTTTTTGTTTATTAAAACACTTTTTATCGATTATTAGACCAAATTCTAAGGAGAAGAGTAAAAAACTTACGTTTTCGTAAGGGTCTCCGGTAAATCCATCCTGACATACACAGCTGTAATTACCGAGAGTATTATGGCACACGGCATTACTGCCACACGCACCAGGTATCGTGCATTCGTCCACATCTTCACAACGTACTTCTCCATCACCTATGTATCCAGGCTTACACTTACATAGAAAATTTGACGGAAGATTACAACATTCCGCGTTTTCGACGCAACGTGCCGCAATCGCTGGCACTTCGCATTCATTTATATCTGAAAATCGGGAAACCAGAATATTTCAAGATCTCTTTCTTTTCTACTAAAAAGAGTGTCAAGGACATCAGCGTAAAATTTCGTAGCTCGTACGAATTCACCGCTTTCTGATACGTACCCTCGCATTGAAAACCGTCACCTTGGTATCCAGGATAACAGGAACATTGGAAACTGCCGAGAGTATTCGTGCAGTGTGCAAAAATATCACAGGGTCGGTACTTACATTCGTTCTCGTCTGCGATAAAAATATAATTTAGTAAATTTGTGTAAGGACAGCTATCGAGTAAATTCGATAGGGATACGATCGTGACACTGACCTGGTACTTGACAATTACAACCACCGAAACCGTCGTTACAATGGCATACCGAGTCTAAGCACACACCGTTTGAACATTTTGTACCATCTTCTTTTGTACAATCGTCTGAGGATAAAAAAGAAGGAAGCGTAGTAATATTATTAACTATGTTTCTGTCAAGAGGATATGCTTTTCTATCGCGTTTAATCTTAGACATCGGGCATCGTGAAGTGACACAAAGAGCAACAGGAAATTTAACGGTAGTACGTCCATGTTACGCACCGTCTCCGAGATGATTTTTCTTTTTAGTCACATAGTTATACAAGAAATTATTTCTCTTTCTCAACGATTACTTGACACAGTTTTCACACTGGAAACACTAGCTTATATCGATCGTAACTCACCTGTACACTTGAGTCTTTCGCGCTGCTCATCTGTACCCTGATAACAATCGACTTTGTGGTCGCAAAGTTTCGAGAGTTCGAGCAGTTGCAGAACATCCGTTGATTCGTTCACCTGGCAACCGAAGTAACCGTCTTCGAGGTTGAGAAAAAATACTTCTCGCTTAAGTCCTTTCAAAGATTCGACCTAAGAAGCAGAGGTAAGTATATATTACATCTCTACATTTTTATTTACGTTACGTCGAACGTGTCTTTTACTGTACCGTCTACAACTTTCTAGGCAAATACTTACAGGACACGAAGAAAGAAGTACCCACGCCAGTAACGGCCAAAGATGTTTCATCTTTGCTGTGGAAAAGAATTAACGATATTAAAATAATTACGTAAAGACGTCATTTATATAATCGCTTCGTTCGTACCGGCTCCCCTTGACTAATACCAGAACCACTCCTTACACTATACGGTTTCCACACAAAAGATGATTTACATTTTTCATCAAATTCACGTATCGAATTTGTGTCTGTAAAAATGCACAACTGTCTGAGAGCTTAACGGGAATAAAGTGACGTTTTCAGACTACAAGATACGACTCCCGCGTTTTTCCCTCGTAACAGGTAAATTCACGATCAAACACCTGTTCCACCGACGAGTCGGCATGATGTCGATGTTTTCGAAGCGTAACCCCACTATGCGAGCGAGCTCGTAGTTAACCGAGTTAACCCTCCACGAAAATGAAGGGTCTCTTAAAATATCTATTTTTGTTTTATTGTCCATTTTACTTATAATCATTTAGATTTTATTCATAACTGATTTTGGATATACTTGTTATCGAAAAGTGTACTAGATGATACGAGTAAGCAAAGAGCAAACGAGAAAAAAGTTCATCGGATCGAAAAAGAGAGAATAAGAAGGAAGAAGAAGAAATGGAGAAGGAGGAGGAAGATGGAGGAAAGATCGTAATAAAGGAGGGCGTGCGAGTGCGATGCACCTGTGGCCTTTCCTGCTTCTTCGCAGCTCTATATCTTGTCGTTAAATCTTCCTTCGTATCTCGAGCTGTCTTTCAATTTTTTTCGCTGATATATACGGTTCTATGCAGAACTAATCACGTAAATTGTTACGAGTTGGTTACGAAGGATCAGTAATTGATTTCAGCAGGCCTCTTGATAAATAAAATGGAAAATGTTGTGTCTAAAGGTGTTGTGTTTAATCAGCTTAGGTTTTCATCACTAAATATTTATGCTGATTGTGATTTACGTTACTTACACTACATAAGACATATCGCATAACTTTATCGCTTGAAGTATTTTCGTTGTAATACAAATTACAAACATTTTTATTCATTTATGAATTACATGTTTTCAAATAAATCAAATATAATATTTCATTAAAAAAAAAAAAGTTAATTTGTTAATCTCCTAACGGAAAAACTATTTTAACTGTACACTGGTTCATATAAAGTTATGCAACTGTTATAGAAAACATTGTTTCAAAAGTTGTATTACAATGAAAATATTTCAAGTGATAAACTTAGATGGTACACCCTGTATAAGAAGTCTACAGTATATCTTAAACACAGTACCATATGCATGTACCTATAGTTAGCAAATTGCAGCAATTCTGCATTTTAAGTAAAGGAAATCAGATAGTTTGAACGACTCAGCTAAAAGTATTCCTATGAAAAGAGCACGTCTATCAAAAATCTATCTGGTTCTTTCCTGTGCATCCGCAACCTATCCCCTGCATCTCATTAGAACCGTAGATATTCAAAGCACATCGAACGCTTATCGCGTTTGCCTGTTGCAACATCCGGCATGAATCAACAAAGTACAAAACCAAGGAGCGATTTGTGCCTAAAACTTACGCCTACGGTGTTTCAAGGAGAGAGAGGGAGCGAAAAAAAGAGAGAAAGATAAAGACGAACGAAGCGAGACAGAATTATTCTGTTGCAAAGTGAAAGTTCCTTACGTTACCAAGCAACGCAAGCCGGGTGTAAAGGCCGAACGCGCGAGTCTTGACGCCCCTGCATGCCCATCACACCCAAATTTGGTTTTGGAGGAGTCTAACCAGTACGATTCGAACGGCAATTAAATTGTTATATCTCTTAGAATTAAAAAGAGAGAGAGAGAAAATGTAGGCGAAGAGACAAAAAAGAAAATGCCTAGCGAATTTTTGCATGAATAATGGATAAAAAATGGCACGTGAGTCGCCACAGTGTCGGGATTTTTCTAATCCGTGATAATGATGTTTCCTTGTCGTCATTTTCCACGGATGCAAAGTTACGATGAGAAAACGAGACACGTATACTCGCAACGTCACCGTCATCGTGCACACGTGTATTCGCTATTGTCTAACCGGTGCTTACGTCATCGGTATGCCCGATGCTAATTTAACGTGTAGCAGTACTTCGTCCTCAGACGTTTACGGTATAGATCGAAAAGAAAGATGACCTTGACCGTACAATCGATTGTTCGATCTTCAGATTAAAACACACATCTTCAAAAAATGATCTGGATATACATATAATATAGATACATTTAACTGTACCTAGCATGGAAGATATCATAATCAACAATCGTGTGAAAAATCAGTTTGACGTGTGGAATAAAACAAGAAGGACGAATAAAGAAAGTAGCTTACTTAACTCGTCTTGTAAAATAAATATAAAACGATGTGCATGCAGAATGTAAAGAAGGTGCTTCCTATAAAAATAAAATGTACGATAATAGCACTGGTGTAATTGATACGAAAAAGGTAATACTGGAATTCGAATAATTCTGTTTTACGTTTATACACGCCTTTTTTCTAACGGCTATCTTTTAGACGGATATGGTAAACGAGTCGACGCGATCGTTATAGACGTTAGTTGTCTCAACGTAATTGAATGCGATTATGCAAACCGATGACAAATCCATTTATAGTAACCGTAAACGAGTAATAATTCTTGTTACATCTACGAACGAGAAGACGCACGTTCTTATTTTTAATTATTAAATGTAAACTCCTGGTGTCTTAATTTATGATATCTATAGATTATGCACTTATACATAATGCACATATTATAAAAATAATAAAATCGCATAGCTTAGGTAATTGCGCGCTGAGCTTGGCCAAGCTAGAGACGAGTAACGGAACTACGGTAGAACCTGGAAAGTTTATTCGCGGCGTGACCTCTGACACTGTCATCTCCCAAGGTTCGAATAATTGCATCGTAACCGTTAAGAGGGTGGGAGTTCGAGAAGAGAGCATCTCCGTTTACATGCACAATGTGTCGAAGGATACTTACAGAGAGAGAGAGGGAGAGAGACACCATTAAAAGGAAGTTACATCACGATTCGCGAATCGAGTTATCTCACGTTCGATACACGTTGGGAGTCGTTTACGACACCTATTATATTAGAATTCGCGTCTTACGATCATCGTCAAGTAAATGAGTCAGAGACGATCACGTTGATTGATTTGCTCGTTGAAAGGGAAAATCGTTTCAAATTATCTAACGATGATTTTGTCGAGTTTGGAGATCGATCAGCGATCTTTCTTCAAAAGAAATAGAAATGAAGTTTTAGCGATAAGTACGTGGAAATTGCGATAGAAATGAGTAATGCGCAAAGAGACAAAGACTCGGGGTAGCTATACGGCCGGTTAAAAGGAGCGACCTCCTTGAGAACGGTCCTTGACTCGTAGAAACCGGCGCGATAACAAGAAAAGCCAGCCAAGGTGGTAGTGGTATAGTAGTTATATATTCGAAATGGTAGTAGTGGTGTAGTAGTAGGCCGTAGTAGTAGCACAAGAAGAAGAAGAGAAGAAGAAGAGGACAAGAAAAGAAGAACAAGAAAGCGAAGAAGAGGGAAGAGGCGAAGGACAAGGAGAGGGCGAACTGGAGACCAGTAATGGCGCCTACGCTCAGTGGTTGCAGCTTGCAAGAACATTGGATGGAAGGTTTCAAGAGCTGAGATAGTGCAAACACTAAAAAAAAATTATATTACGATGGACGGAGGAATAGCAAAACGCCTATCGTAAAAAGTTGTTAGAAGATGAATAAAGATAGTATTTAGAAATACACTTTGGTAAATTAATTTATTATCAATCATGGAAACTCTTTTTATTAAAATACAGGATTATTAGACATTGGCAACTTGTCTCACGTTTAAACAACTTTCTCCTAGATTGAATACTTTGCCACGAAGATTCTTGATTAATGCATTTAGACTTCGAGGACGCCATTTGCAAATTAGAACGATATTTACCGTCGCGATATCATACTAGACGATCTTCTCGGATAACCGTCACGATACTCTTGCCGTATTTCGACTTCTTTTTAGGATAAATCTATTTCCGGTGCCATAATGAATACGCTTGAAGTCTCAGGTATGCGGTTTGGAAGGTCAAAAGGCGTACTGGATCGTGACCAGAAATATCTTCGAAGGAAAAACTTGGAGAACAGCAAAGAAAGATCAACTGTGCGCGTGCACACGCATACGAGTATAAAACACACGTATATATATATATAGAATGTACGTGGAGGCGCGGACACATTTCGCCTCTCTGATTTTCTCCCTTTCTCCTTCAGAGGAAAGAGAGAGAGAGAGGGGGGCAGAAATGCAAAAAGAGAGTAAGAGAGAGAGAAAAGAAATGAGATAGACAAGGAAGAAGAAGAGAGTGGCGTCTCAAGAACAGGATGATGCCTATAATCGGCAATGAACGACCGCACCTCGGCACTTTCGCGTAGCTTAACGCGAATACCGGTCTAGCAGATCGCCCAGTTAATCGTCATCTTCGTTTATAGAACTCAACCTTGCGTCTATCTCGCATTCGTTAAGATCTCTGTGTATGTGTGAGCACGTTACGCGATACCCCATTGGCAGGTAATCATTTTTCACGAGAATTCACGAAGAATGATGTCTTTTCTTTTAAGGATGCTGTAATAAGAGATCGTTTGGGCGAACTGGTCGAAGACGATTGGGAAAATAATAAAATAGTATGTAGTAAAGTTAAATGTAATTGCACAACGCCAGGAAGTTTTAACTTTTCACGAAATTCATTTTGCAATTTAATGTACACGATAATATCGAAGAAAAGAGACTTTGCGATAAAATTACGATAGCTCGAAGCTGGACGGGTTCGCAAGGATTTCTACGCGAGTCCGAGTGCTCATCCCGAGTTAACGGAATACGGACATTGACTCTACCAGATTTACATAGCCATGAACATCCGTGTCTCGCTACGTTTTCTAGCAAACGTGATTTTGCCTTGTAATTGCACCAACGTTCTTAGCTTACACCGGTTTTTCGTTCTAGATCGAAAAGAAGCTGCGAACGTAATACTCGATCGCTTTTGGAAAGTACGAGCCTTCTCCACGCGATTGGAGAGAAACGCAATTATTTATTCCGCCCTCGCGTGTCGATAGGAGCCGACAAGAAAGGCACGACTAGGCGTTTGACAAGATGGATAAAAAAGAAATAAGTAAAAAAAAAAAATCGATTCTTCACCGAGTCATCACTTTTCTAAGTCTCGTAAAAAGTTCTCACGCTAAATCTTGTTTATCTAATGATCTAATCGAATAGCTTTTCCGGTGTAGAAAAATTGCAAATGCGTTAATAACGAAGATAAAAATAAAATCGTTTCTTTTAATGGCTCTTCTTGGATCGTCTCTCGAACGAGTGCTCGTGGAACACCGTAAAGAGGTAATTAAGCGTTGCCAAGGATAGTTTCGTTACGTTTGATATTAATTATTTCCAGCAGGGACGCGAGACGGATGTGACCGGCGAAGAGTACCTTTAGACGACGCTTCGCGTGCGACATATATATATATATACGTCTGTATACAAACGTATATATACATACACATAGCATTTTGTTATGCAACGAGATCGATTGTCAACGGGAGGTTCAAACGAGGCCACTTCGGAGCGTTCAACGATCTTGCAAATACTCCACGCGATATTCTCCACTTTAGAGATGCGTTCAAACTATTCATAAAAAAAGACTATATATTCCAAAATCAATTAACCCGATTTAACTGAATTAAAATTCATTAGCTTTACGGGCATAAGAGGGTATCCTGACTCCAGAATTATTTGAAAGGCCGCTGGCGATCATCGACCGGATGGCCGGATCGAGCACGTAATGGCACTAATTTCTAACATTTTCTGCTTGAAATCAAGAGAATGATAGTTCCGCATCGCGACCTCGACAATGTCGAACCTTTCGCTATCGATCTAGTACGCGTAGCGACGTTCGAACGAGAGAGAAAACGAATCGTGCCCCCTTTCGAACGAAATCTGGATCAATCGATCAATGAATTTTCAACGAGGATCAACGATCGTATCTCACGATTTTTTTCAAAGAAGATGAAAAACTAATCGATCGCGTAACGCATTTGGCATTCGCTTGCAACACCGTTAGAGAAACTTTCCGTTCTGCGGTCCGCACGAAATGAATCGTTTTTTTAAAAATAGGTACTTGCGTTACCTTTAGATGCGGTGGCGGGTCGGAGAGCGTCTACGAAACCACACCAAAGGTGGAGAACGTGTCCTGTCACCGTCGCGTATATCCCTTATTTCATAGAACTACTCACTCACTGGATGCTGCACACGCGAATTACATTTTTTTTTCTCCATTTTAATACCAAATCCATTCGACACATTTATAATATCATTAAATACTCACTCACGATTCGTTAAATTATCACGGTTGTACGACAAACGTCGAAACGAGATCACTAACACTTGTTCACGTTTGGTTCACGTTCCTCATGTACGTTAAAATATATATATATATAAAATATGTTAGTAATATGAACGTAAGTAAGGATTAAAGTTTCACCGATGAGTCATACGTATCTCGCACACATAATAGAACCTTCACGTGATCGGTCATCTTTGATTTCTGACATAAAAAATATCCCGTGACCATACGAACGGTATATAACCTCATCCTAAATTTCATTGAAGGTGTAGGCGAGTAATACTTTCTAAACTCGTTAAGGAGATTCTACGCTGACGAAACGACCGGAAGTTTCTCGATGTGGATTTGCCTCGCACGATGATTCGAGTCGTCTTTAAGGATGCAACCTTGAAACCTGTTACTCTTCTCGTGAATTTTTTATATGATAAAATAACAGAAAAGTAAGAACGAGAGATTGGAAGGTGTGCAAAATACCGTAGGAGCTGATCGTTCGCGGAAAATCGAGCGATGCAACGCCCACGTCATCCACGATTTCTGAACGGATAAAGAGAACACGCCTCGCGCGCATCCTTGACACCATCTGCCCAAAGGATGTGCTAAAGGTCGGAATAACTTACACATATACGTTACATCGGCTTAGCCACGAATTAAAAGTGAAACGGATGTCGTAAGTTCGCAAATAGCTCGTTAGCTAAACTCGACGAATTCCAAGGGGTGTATGGTAACGTGGGTACTACGTGCAAGACGTCGTCTAAGACCTATCGACGCGATAATTTATACGGTTCACAGCTGGCAATCGAAAGCACGTCGACATTCGCGCGAAACGAGAGAAAGCGCGAAGATGGTCATTCCCAAATCGGTAGTGCAGATGACGAGTAGGTACCTACTCGTATCGTTGTCGAGAATATGATTTTCAAAGAGGAATTCCGTCGAACGGTTTAACGTTCCAAACGCAACCATATTTGGCATACCTCCATGAGAGAGAAAGAGAGAGAGGTATCTAACTGAAAATAGCAATGCGAAGAACGGAGTCGTGGGAATGTGCAAAGATATTTTCCAGTGATATCATCCGTAAGAACGAGGCAAAAGATAAAAGAAAAAAAAAAAGAAGGGTTGCAGAGAAGATCGAAGGACTCGACGAATCTCAAGGTTAAAACTCAGCAACCGGTAAGAAGTTCTCCAGTAACTTCTTCAACGATCTTAACCAGCACGGATGGATACGTTCGTCGATGATAGACTCGGACGAATAATCCCGACCTTGACTCCGGAAGAGGACGCGAAGACGTGTTTTACCAGACGATCGAAACTTCTTGGATCATCGATTATCGTGTGGTAACCTTGAAAGGCCTATTTAATGTGCGTCCATTTATCAAGAAAGGTTCGAAAAGAATGAAAAAAAAAAATCTATTTCCAGTCAGGATCAACTAGGACAAAGGAAACCTTCTTCCATCGTCTAAGTCAAAATTCTTAAGAAAACGCCAGATGTCCGAAGAAGCGATTATTCATTAATTTCACTGTTTTTTTTTTATCCAAAAAGGATATCAAAGTGTCGGACGAGCGTGACCGAAGGGCTATCGAGATCACGATCTCGAAGACTTACCCGTCCCCATGGCTGATAGCAGCCTCCTTCCTCCTAAAATCTTCCGCGTATTCAGGCTCCAATCTTGTATAAGTTTCACTGTTCGTACGAAAGAAATATAAAAAAAAAGAAAAGGGACGGAGAAAACGTTGATTACGGAAAAGGACGTATTCTTCGTCCACACGGGAGACCGCGGACGAACTGGTACCTGTTGAGGACTTTTGGTGAGACTTGGACGTGAGACAGCGACGACGTCATCGCTGGGCCGATGTCTCATTGGCCGACGGTCCTTCTCTTTACTCGACTCGCCTCTCTCTTTCTGAGAGCCTCCCTCCTCTCTTTCCTTTCCACGAGCTCCTCTCTCGACACTCGCTTCCATCTTCTCTCTTTCGCTCTTGTACCCGCTATTTCTTTCTCTCTCTCTCTATCTTTCCCTTACTCTTACCCTCTCACGAAGTCCCTCTTTCTTCCTCTCACTTCGTCGAATGGCTTCGAATTATTCTGTTTCCTCCTTCGACGTTCTCCCATAGCAGGATAGACTCGGGTAGAGTCTCTACGCGCGCAAAACTGGAGAGCTCGATGCCTGGAACCGATCTTCTCTCTTTCTAGCAGACCCTTTATAAATTCGCCCATCTTAAATTGCATATTTTAATCGAATTATTTGTCTCGTACGTATCGAAATTTACGTATCACGAGATATCTCGTATAAACCGAACGTTGTGCCAGGATTACGAGATATCTTTTTTTAAGAATACTTCTTAAATGTGAATTTTAAAAATGCATATATGCATTGTACACAACTTTTAAAATTGTACGGACCCTAACAGTGCGTGTTAACAAACGTTTATATTACTTTGCATTGATTTTTATATTGATAATAATCGAGGAAACGATACTTTTATGGAAAATCACGTGCTTGTATACGCTTGGAATAAAAAATGAGATTACAAAATGCTCGAGTATTTCTCATAGGGTGCATCGACGATTCACGGAAGCAGGATCTCCTTCGAGTCTCTCATGGATCGCTGCTTGGTGCTTCAGAAGATTGCAGCGCCTATCACGGATCGTTGCTCGTATTTACGGGAGGAAAGAATTCACGAGAAGATCCGGAGACTTCAAAGGCGTATTCCGTTCCATAGATCGTGCCTGATATACCGCAACCGCAGTGAAACTGAGAATATAAAGCTACAACGTGATTCTACGTAAAATCGTACTTCACAGATCAGGAAGAAATGATCATTCTCTTTTTTCTTAACATTGTATCTAGGAATTCCATGGGAAATAAAAACAAAAATAATCCTACCATCGATCGTTTCTTTCTCTTTAAATTTCTGTCAAACTCGTACGAAAGATTCACGAGTATACAAACGCATTGCATGGTTTTAATGATACCACAGCCCGTAGTACCTCACGATACGATGGTGTCGGTGAACTCTAGCGCCTTGAGGCATCTTGCAGGCGGAGGCCGCGAAGAGAATCTACGAACGTACAACACATACCTATATAGTTTGCACCATTACGTTTAATCTACGTCTGGCTGTTACATATATCTATGCATTCATGTATCTACATATATATATACATGCACATTAAACGCTTCGTAGAAGACACGTCGTGCAAGCTGGATGCGCACGATGAGTTCGGTACCTCCTCGAATGATTCGTTGTATATCATTAAATTTTCCAAAATAGTCGCTTAATATATTCCAAGTTTAACTGTCATACTTATTTATCGTAACAATTTGATTAAGACAATTAATTAAAAAGAGAGACTTCGTTGTGATTATATTTCATTAAAGATCGAATGTAAAAATAATGTACTTTGTTTCATTTTGGTTGAATCTTCGATTTGATGTTCGATCAAATGCAGTTCTGCATCAAAGGTACCTTGCTAGCATGCAGCATATATCTTATACCCTGTCTATGTCGTAGCATAGTGTAGGTAACGGGTTCGCGAAGGCACACGTTCATTTCGTATTCTTTTCAACGATGCGTCATCCGCTTCGCCAACTCCGGATAACTTCGATGCCTCGGTGGAACGATCGGATCGGTTGCACGATCGAGTTTCAAAAACTTCCAACCGCTCGGCATGCAACAACCGACAGTGTCAATTTGCGGTTGCTTTACCGAGCTTCCAAATTAAACTGTTTGCGTGTTATTGAACATTATCGTGAATGTTACAACCATGGGGAGTAAATATATACGTTAAGAGGATAGGGATACAGGGATTAAATTATTGACTATATTTCAATGTTAAGAATTCCTTATACGAGATCTGCCGATTAAAACGACATTCACGAAGATAGCTTCATTTTCTGGATACTCAACGTCAAAAAATGGCTAGCCTATCGAGATACAGCGAAAGTGTGGTCCGTAGAGGTAAGTTCCTCGTCTGACCTTGGTATCGTACACCAAGCAGGTTGTTCCATGGATGCAAGCGCCGCCATCGATGTTGCGTACGCTGATTGGCCGGTAATAACAATATTTTAAACTAAATATCTTTAATACCATCTAATTTCGACGAATCGTCTCCGCGTATTAACGTACTAACTTTTTAATTAAGATTTTATGTTACTACTATATAGCTACTGATTTCTATCTCTCTTCATCTTTCTTTTTTGTAAAAAGGAAGAAAGACAGCATCGGAGATGTCGTATGCTAAGTAATAAAAGATACGCGAATGACGCGACGTAGCCTTTTGGATAAGACATAAGCAGACGTCACGAATTTTTAATTAACGAGTGTTACGTTGAATAGTGTTAAAAGATTAATTAATCAAATAAAATCAGTTACTTCTAGGACATAATTAAAACAGTACTCGATGTCAACACAGTTTAATGTATGATTATCATAATCGCAATTCTCGGTTTAATACGCCTACGTGAAGAAAAAAAATAGAACACAAAGGTAGAATTGTATCTATTTTCAATTCGTTCCACGATTTAATAAAGATACCTAAAATTATAAATCCCAACGATTACAGTTCATTGATTTTGAACATCGAGTGAGATAATAGTTTCTTACCACGCATCGAAGTCACCGCACTCGTCGAGTACCAAAGACAGTGACCCATCCATTCTAAACTAGTCAACCGTCGGCTGCTCCGATGAAAAATAAGATTTCATTGAATGACGACGTGCCTTGCATCTGCATGATACGTTAAAACGCAGTTAGGGTCCTTTGAACCGACGATGACGCGAACGTACAACCAAATTTAATTAAACTTCTATCAAGATCATATATATATCGAATGCAGACAAAGTAGAAAATCGTTTAGAAACTCCAAGATTTTACAGAGTCGAAGGCATTGCGACGAACAACGTGGGTAGTCCAATGTCCGTGTTCTACCCACGCACACACCGTGTCATTTTAAGGTAAATCGATGATTTCTTCGAAAAGAGAAATGGCAAAATCCTCGAGGACGTGTTAATAATTTTCACAAAATTGAAAGTGACAAAATAGAATGACAATGAATTGTGATAATAAAAAAGAATTTTACATTTTACAATCTTGAAATTTTGAGATAATATTGGCAATGCAAAAGATTAGATTCATAAATACCGGTACAAGGTCGAGCGGCAGAAGTCGACAAGAAAATTAGGGTGTTACCAGCCGGTTGTGAGCATTCGAAAGGACACCGATATTTAAGGATACTCGACGGAGATGAGCTGGAACAGGAATAGCAAGGATGACGTAAGCGCCCAATGTGCACACATCTCGCTACAGGTATAGTCCTACCTACCACATTGATGGATCCATGAACACGTGCAAATATACGTATACACTGCGACACGCCTGTGGCACACGTATGTAGCTACCAAATTATAGAGTTACATCGACGGCACGAACTCTAGTATCTATTATTAGTTTCTTCAAACTATTTGTAATTATATTTCTATTTAATTACACTAAATTTCGTCGTACGAACGATGCTAAATATAGTAATATATAAAATCAAGATAACTTTTTCATATTGTGAGAAAAAAACATTCGGGACAAGAAAATTGTGCATTATTCAAAGAAATACACTTTTCAAGATCAATGTACTAGTGCAGAAATCTTTAGGTTTGATGATATCATCGTGGTCATAAAACGCACCAAGAATACACTGAACTTATACGTAAAGGTATATAGGTGTGTGTATAGTATGCGTGGGTTACAGCGTGTAGGAAGTCTGGCCTTCAAAGTCCTTCGATGGAAAAAGCAAAGATCAGAATTGTTGGATGCGTGGGCTTTTGGTGGGAGGACTGGATCGAAGGCATCTCTCCGTAATACATAACTGTATATACCGATCGAGAAAGTGACCGTATAAGTGATCCTGCGACGAAACGCTTCAACGCATGAATTAGGAAAGTAATGAACACAACTTTTTTTTCATTAATCAATATCATCATATTTTCTTTTACTCTACAATTTGACTTTTCCTCAATTTACGTCCTTCCTTCTGTTTTTCTTTCTCGGTGGTATCATGAATTCGCCTCTTTTTCCGGAGTAACCAGATTTCTTTTGCTCTCTCCTTACGACCTTGCATCATACTTCTATACAAATTTCGGTGTTTCTTCTTAATCATTTTTTCTCTCAGCCGATATTCCTGTTTCTCTTGACGTTCTTTCTCGTAAGGATCGCCCCTCGATAATTCTCCTGCCTTCACCTTCATTGCCTTTTTCTAATATTTAAACAAATATAGATAAGTAGTTGGGTAGAGAATAAGAAATACAATCTATAGTTACAAATAATACGAGTAACTGTTTAATAACCTTTTTCAATCGTTCGAGCTCTTTTTCCTTTTCTCCATCGGATAACTCATCCACTCGTTTATTCTCTTCTTCCTTTTCTTCTTCTTCTTCTTCTTCGCTATCGTTTGAATCGGTTTCTATCTCTGCTGTTTCATTTTCCTGTTTATCTTCAGCTTCTTCATTCTCGGAAGATGATTCACCATCATTTACTATATAACGTTGGATCATAATATTATTAATATTACCAGAATATATAATGTACTATAGGTAATCAGTGTCATTTATATTGCCAATATTCTTAGAGCTATGAAGTTATTACAAGGCTAATTTATACGTATTATACCATTTCTGAGTCTGTATTCAGGATCCATCAATGCCCGTTCCTCTGGAGGAATGTATGTTTGATCCAAGCGGTTGTTTGAGAATGGAGATAAGTGTGGTGGTAGGACAGTACCCATTAAATATTTTTCTACAGGCAATAATTCTCTTGCATTCACAGAATCAAAAACCCATTGTGGTTGCACGTAATACCTATAATTTAAAGAATTGAATAAGTTAAATGAATTTACTAACAGGAATATTTATAACATTGAAAAAAATCTTAAACCTAGAAATAAATTGTTTATCCATGCTAGGCCTGTCTACGATCTGATGCGTGATT
Organism: Ancistrocerus nigricornis; assembly: GCA_916049575.1. NCBI lineage: Eukaryota > Metazoa > Arthropoda > Insecta > Hymenoptera > Vespidae > Ancistrocerus > Ancistrocerus nigricornis. Next base: position 9,031,022 of record OU696669.1, on the reverse strand, counting down.
GTTTCATCATTTTCGTCAAAAGTTGCACCAACGAATAGCAATTTATCCCATGAAACTTCTCCTCCGAAGCAACGTAAAACAAAAACCAATGGTTCTCTTGGAACTTCTCTATTTAGGAAAAACTTCAAACCTTTAAACAAAGTTTTCAATTTCTTTATGCTTTCAGCTTCCAATCTAGCAGTTTCTAATTGTTTAGCATCAGCATCCTAAATAAGTAATTGATGAAAAATTTATTAAAATGAACAAATTATATAAAAATTATATTTTGTTACCTTTGAAAATTGATCTATCTCCATTTCTTCTTCATCCACATTTTGTACAGAAGGATCTAACGATAAAAGGGGTACGTTCAATGCACTTATCCGCTCTGACACAAATGCCTCTTCGTCTACAAGAACTTTTTCACATGGTTCTAAAACAAAAAAATCACTCATAAATCCAAGCTTTTTTGTAATACTAATCGAATGAATAAAAAAAATGTATATTATCTTACCAGTATTATTAAACTTTGGGGGATAAAACAAATTAAGCGAATGATAAAGTCTATAATTAATAAAACCAAGCATTACAATATAAAACTCCACAAATATAGACATAACTTTGAAGTCAACTTCTTTTTTCTCTTGTGGCTCGAAACAAAAATGATGCGGTACAATCCATGTAATTGTCTGTCCCTTAATTTCAGCTTGATAATAGTAACCTTTTATAGATATAAAAACTTTTCTTAAGGCCTTTGCTGCTATCACATAATGTAAAAATTCAATTGTTAACCTCCTGCATAAAGCAGATTGATCTCGCGGTATGTGAGGTAACGATGGAAATGTACTGAACAAGAAACTTAATGTTAAACAATCATCTAGATCTCTTAAAGCATCGATAAAGGATGGATAACGTTCCTTCACGATATGATCTAGCTTCAAGGTGGGGTGTTTACTTAAATATCTCTTCATTGCTCCAAAATCTCTCATTGCTCTTGCTCTTCCTACTTTTCTGTTGAATATCTGAAGAGAAATGTTATATCAAATATTTGTATACAGAGGAAATATGATTTTAGTTCCTATTAACTTACCTTGTAATCTCTTAACTTCCATATTATAGGTTCATGCATTAAGAATTGTATATCCTTTTTATGATATAAAGTTTTTATTCCAACTTCACCTTTCTGTGCTCTCTTGCGATTACGTGGTTCCCTGGGATAAATTCCTTTTAATATACATAGTTTGCGGAATTCATTTAAAGAAAGTTGCAACTTTTTTAGCGCAGATTTTCTAGTCATAAATTGCGCTCCTTCCCCTGACTGATACTATAAAAACAAAACACATAATTTAAATAATTATAAACTATATGTTATCATCATTATTTTAACCTACATTACATCAACATAACCTAAAAAAAGTTATGTCAATAGTGTCAGAAATTTAAGGGTTAATTTTTACCTTTTTCTTCCCTATTACAACCATTTTGCTTGACGTATTTTCTTTTCAATGCATAAATGTTTATAAATATCGTGCAATAACCGTGATATTAATTGTTTGTACCAACAAATTTGTCGGCACGTGTCCACAAGCAATCAACCATAAACTTGAAAGACTCAGCGCGCGTTATGCCACGGTATACTAGCGCCAATCATATTGCTGTAAACTAACTCCCAGACACGAAAAAAACTTGATGGTCGCAGCCATTTTGGTACAATTTGCACGTATGGCAAACTGCACACATATACATATACCGGTGACAATTGTCCTTATATTTGCCTATGTGCATATCCAGCGGGTTGCCACTTCTTGCCCCTTCCACTTTCATATATTACTTTCTATTCCAGAGCAATACCACTACACAGAAATAACTTTAAAAAATAAAATTGAGTGGTACGAGTAGTTCTTGTAATTTCTACACTGCGTTCACCGAGAGAACGACCAGGCATTTGGTCAGATTTGGTCAAAGTTGCGCATAAATGAACGCTCACTTGTTCTTCTCTCAATGAAATCCAGTCTCGGCCATAGTCGACGTGTGGACCCTAACATACAATTTTGTAGAAATGTTTAAGACGAAAAAAAAGACACGATAGTAACGTATACGGATACGGCAGTCCCCGCTAGCCCCTTAAACCTGTTGACCCGTTAGCCTTCTAAGCCCGCGATCCGGCTAATTGGAAGGGGCATATAAGATACATACATGTTTGAAAAGCCGTCTGTTTAATAAATAGTGAGATAGATTCATTCTACGAAATTATTATTTTTTTATTTTACTTTTAATTATATTTGGGTATCCTATAAGCAGATAAATTCGTCAATGGATATTAACTTGCTGAACAAAAGAATGGTTCGTGAGGAAAATGGTTTACATAAAAGAACGGGTTCATTTTAACTACAGCGCGCTACTGCTCGTGCACTATTACGCGATAACTGTTGTCTACTAGTATGTTTAGGTGAATAAATGACAATAATTTGATTATTAATTACCATCCTATAATTATAGAAAGAAAAAATTAACAAAAAAAGTCTCTTCTTTACGAATATGCAAGTCGCGTTTCGATAGTAAGACCAGTTCGGAAGTTACAACAGTTTAAATCTTAAGATTCATCTCAGCATAAAGTGCAATATAATAATATGTTATTATTTATTTTATGTGTATTTGAATAATATTTAAGTATCGTATTTATTTACAATAAGAATTATTATACATTATAACAAAAGTGCGTCCGATGTATTAAAAGTTATAATTATTCTATGATTTATATTACTTTCCGACTATTTGTAAAAATGTACATATATAAAATTGATATAAATAACAAAAATAAGATACATTGCAAAAAATACTGGAATTTTTAATTGAAACCATGAATTAACCATCCAATTCCCTTATTTGTTCAACTTCTCGAGTTATTGCCTTTTGACGAAAACTCCATCAATGGAGAAAGTATCAGGAGAACATGAGCTACAAGGAGGAATTCGGATTTCAAGACCCACCTCTTCAAATAGTATGCTTTCCTGGTAGAAATCCCAGTTTACGGGGAATTTGCCGAATCGCTGAGAATCGAGAAAGTAACATGAGAACGTGAGCAGCAAGGAGAAATTCGGATTTCACGTGCCACTTCTTCAAATAGTATGCTTTCCTGGTAGAAATCCCAGTTTACGGGAAATTTGCCGAATCGCTGAGAATCGAGAAAGTATCATGAGAACGTGAGCAGTAACGAGGTATTCGGATTTCACGTGCCACCTCTTCACATATTATGGTATCCTGTTAGAAATCCCAGTTTACGGGAAAATGTTCCGAAAGCGTTCGTGAGAACATTGGCAGCGCCATCTAGCGGTCGAGAGAAGAGGCGAAATTTCATGCGATTGCCAGGTGTTCCTTTAAAACACTCTCCTGGTCGCAATAATTAACCGATGCTTATGAGTGATACCTTGTCGGAAAGCTAAAAGAACAAGCTATAAGATGGCTATTATAGAATTTTTATAATACCTCACTTTCAGTCTCTAAATCGCACTTAAACATTTCAAATGTAATTTCTATGATGATGCTAAAGTTAATAATAAAATTTGTTATAGCTATCTTATAGCTTGTTCTTTTAGCTTTCCAACGAGCTATTGATCGTAGAAATCGATCAAGAATTGTGATCAGAATTAATTTTTAAAGTAAATCTCTCGAAAGTCGATAAAACAGGGTCTCAATTGCAGGCTGGCGCCATCTAGCGGTGGTGAGAAGAGGTAAAATTTCATGCATTTGCAAGGGGTTCCTTTAAAATACTTTTCTGGTCGCAATAATTAACCGATTCTTATGAGTGATACCTTGTCGGAAAGCAAAAAGAACAAGCTATAAGATGGCTATTATAGAATTTTTATAATACCTCACTTTCAGTCTCTAAATCGCACTTAAACATTTCAAATGTAATTTCTATGATGATGCTAAAGTTAATAATAAAATTTGTTATAGCTATCTTATAGCTTGTTCTTTTAGCTTTCCGACAAGGTATCGTTCATAAGAATCGGTTAATTATTGCGACCAGAAAAGTATTTTAAAGGAACCTCTTGCAAATGCATGAAATTTTACCTCTTCTCACCACCGCTAGATGGCGCCAGCCTGCAATTGAGACCCTGTTTTATCGACTTTCGAGAGATTTACTTTAAAAATTAATTCTGATCACAATTCTTGATCGATTTCTACGATCAATAGCTCGTTGGAAAGCTAAAAGAACAAGCTATAAGATAGCTATAACAAATTTCATTATTAACGTTAGCATCATCATAGAAATTACATTTGAAAAGTTTAAGTGCGATTTAGAGACTGAAAGTGAGGTATTGTAAAAATTCTATAATAGCCATTTTGTAGCCCGTTCTTTTAGCTTTCCAACAAGGTATCGTTCATAAGAATCGGTTACTTATAGCGACCAGGAGAATTTGTTAAAGACCCCCCTGAAAAATCATCAAATTTTGCCTCTTGTCTCCACCGCTAGATGGCGCTGCCAATGTTCTCACGAACGCTTTCGGAACATTTTCCCGTAAACTGGGATTTCTAACAGGATACCATAATATGTGAAGAGGTGGCACGTGAAATCCGAATACCTCGTTGCTGCTCACGTTTTCATGATACTTTCTCGATTCTCAGCGATTCGGCAAATTTCCCGTAAACTGGGATTTCTACCAGGAAAGCATACTATTTGAAGAAGTTACACGTGAAATCCGAATTTCTCCTTGCTGCTCACGTTCTCATGTTACTTTCTCGATTCTCAGCGATTCGGCAAATTCCCCGTAAACTGGGATTTCTACCAGGAAAGCATACTATTTGAAGAGGTGGGTCTTGAAATCCGAATTCCTCCTTGTAGCTCATGTTCTCCTGATACTTTCTCCATTGATGGAGTTTTCGTCAAAAGGCAATAACTCGAGAAGTTGAACAAATAAGGGAATTGGATGGTTAATTCATGGTTTCAATTAAAAATTCCAGTATTTTTTGCAATGTATCTTATTTTTGTTATTTATATCAATTTTATATATGTACATTTTTACAAATAGTCGGAAAGTAATATAAATCATAGAATAATTATAACTTTTAATACATCGGACGCACTTTTGTTATAATGTATAATAATTCTTATTGTAAATAAATACGATACTTAAATATTATTCAAATACACATAAAATAAATAATAACATATTATTATATTGCACTTTATGCTGAGATGAATCTTAAGATTTAAACTGTTGTAACTTCCGAACTGGTCTTACTATCGAAACGCGACTTGCATATTCCTTCAAGTATTGTTAAACGACGATAAACAATTTCGAAGAATGAATCTATCTCACTATTTATTAAACAGACGGCTTTTCAAACATGTATGTATCTTATGTGCCCCTTCCAATTAGCCGGATCGCGGGCTTAGAAGGGTAACGGGTCAACAGGTTTAAGGGGCTAGCGGGGACTGCACTCCTACTCGGGGACTACACTTCTACTCTGGGATCTAGACCTCGACGGGCTAGTTACTATACGAACAGAAGCAATAAACACGGTTGGCAGCTTTGCGTTCGTTAGTGCTGCCCTCCAGTTGATTATTTTTCACAATGCGCATGCTTGACCGGCGGGGACTACGTTAAATAAGGCTCCTATGCTTTCCTTTGCATTGAGTGGCAACCCGCTGTGCATATCCATAAGTTCGGAAAGTTACTTCCATAGCGGTTATTGTAGTCTTAATGTTTCCAGATAAAATTTAACATGAAAGCTCTACATGTTTGTAAGCAACATTAAAGCTTCAACTTCCTCAAATTCAATATTCGTAATCCTTATCCAATATATATCTATTTATATAATTACGAAAATTATCGAAAAAAAAAACTTAAGTAAAATGTAAAAAACAATTAAATACAATAATTCATATTAGAAACGATGGACTTCTATTCAGAGAAATTGAAGATCATTTGTACGACGTTGTTTATTAAATACTGCTATAATTGTTTCACCAAATACTAGCTCACTAAGGAGAGTATGTGACGGCATAACAGTGACGAGTTTGGGTATGGAAAAAATTGCAATGTAGTATTTATATTGTACACTACAGTTGTGAATGCGTACATGTGTGTCTAGGTATGCAATTTCAATAAATTTTCAGTAACGTCTTATTCTTTCATTACACTGAAATTCATTATTTTATAACAATGTCAGTTACGCTACATGAGACAGTAAGCCATGAAATAATTACAAATACGCTAATAATTAGAAATAATTCAAAGAGTTTGAAAGATGATCCACTCCACATCGGCTTCATTCTGTTCATTGCTGCACCGCTGTTTCCCATTAAAATGTATGTATGGGCATCCTTAATAATTTCATGGCATTCTGTGTATCAAAGACAGCCATTGCTTTTTTCTGGAGCAAAGCGATACCGCTTTGACAGTGACGCACTAAGACTATCAGCAATTTCTTATGATGATGTTGGTGGCTTAGAAGGCAAACAGAAGTAAGAAAGCCATCATGAGACAGAATAATCCCATAGCCTCGGATAAGGCAAAGCCTAAAATGGCATATGAGAACAATTGCTGTTTTAAAGATGGATTCCTAGCATAACCGATGATAAGGGAACCAAATACGGATCCAATTCCAGCACCTAAAATAAGATATATTTCATCTTTAATTATTATAAAATTTTCCTGCAGTAAAACAAAATTATTTCGCGTGATTTTGTGTAATTTTAGTATTATAAAAGGATGAAGGAATACATACATACATATAATTAAATATAATTATAACACTGAATCTAGTTATATACATAAAATAGCATCATAACACAGATTAGTATGGAATCCATTCTTGAGGAAGAAGCATTGTCAGGAAGGAAGGTTATAAGGCAAAGAGGATAATGAATGCCATCATCAGGCAAAAAAGGCCCATGGCTTCAGCCAAGGCAAATCCCAAAATAGCATACATAAAACATTGTTGTTTTAAGGAAGGATTTCGGGCATAACCAATTATTAAAGCTCCAAAAACTACCCCAATACCAATGGCTGTAATTTCAATATATATGGAAAAAATATTAGTATTAAAGGAAATAAATCAATTAAACAGAAAAGAATTTTGCTGACGCATAGTATTTTCAAAAATCTTGATACATATATATATATAAGCTTGGATTTGTAAATTAAGGTTCTTTGGAAAATTTAATTCAAAGGATATTAACGTATGAGAATGATCATTAGTACATATGATGAACAAAATTATGTACATTGTTACTAGTTATGTGTAATTTGTAATGTCGATATAAGAATTGTCATAATTTCTAATTATCTTGCTATAAAGCAAATACATACCAGATCCTGCAACACCAACAGTGGCAGCTCCAGCACCAATGAATTTGGCAGCAGAGTCAATGTCACGTCTGACTAAAGAAGTTTGGAAGTTACGTACTTGTGACTATAGGAAAAAAATATAACCATCAGTGATAAGTGACAATCGTGTTTACCTATAAAATGTTTTCATGACCAAATTATATTATTTTATCAGTAATTAATCCATTCGTACTTCATAACACCAATCTCAAAATATATAATGGATAAGTCTTAATTTTGTTTCTTCCAATTGTTATATAACTTTGTAAGAATGACCTTTTCGTATTAGTATTCAATCTTACTATATTGTTAGATGTATTTTTTCAAAGCTGACTTCTCTTGCCAAAAGATAGAAAATGAAAGGTAGAAAACTCTAAGTACTAGAGTAGATTTTATCAAGTCAATTTGTTATATGACATATACTAATAGTATATTGTTAGTTAAAAATATAATCATTAGATATAAAAATGTTCCTTTTCTACAAGAATAATGACTTATGTAACTAAGAGAAAAGGTTATGCAATGTGTAAAACAGAAATTACTTACAAAACACATAGGGGGTTGAAGATCTTTTTGCTGTTGTAAAGATTGAGTTTGACTGACCATACTGCTCAATGGTCGCATATAGGTCTTGGTTCCAGAAACCAACTGAAAAACGTTCAAATTTAAGAATTGCCAAAGTTATATAATGTCACATTATGAATTTGAAGATGAAACGCGAACGATTCTATACTCACGGTAGACCTGGCAATGGGAGCGATGAGTCGGGAGCAGGCATACATGGTGACGTTCTGTTAGTACGCGGCTTCACAAGTGCCTGAAAGAAAAAAGACAAACGACTGAACGACTCTATTCCGCTATGCAATATTTTTAAGTCTTTTTGTCAGAAATAAGGAAATCAGCCATCTCAATCCGGCTCATCCGTTCGTAACGAGTTGTATGAGAGCTAGAGAGAGAGAGAGAGTGTTACGTAACGCTCGAATCACTACACGGAGACATTCGAAAAAATGGGTCAAGATTAACTTTATTCGGATATATGTGATAGTTTATCAAGCAAACGCGAAGCACTGCGCAAATTTTGCTCGCAAAATGTACCACACGGTAATGGAGGATCCAATTGAAAATGGCTGTTCTCTATGTCTTCTTCCGCTAACTTAATATCTCAATATTTAAAGTAAAAAATGGAAGTCACGTTGCGATCGATACACTCAACGCGTTATTCGAATGTTAAAGTTCGTATCACGTTTACGAATTTTATCTTATTTTACTCACTATCTAAGAAGCAAGCAGTCGGACTTACCAAAGAAGAGTGTTGAAGAAGCGGTGAGAAGACCCAGCCTTTGGAATGTTGAATCGGTGAGTGACCCGTGAGCGGAACACCCAGCAACCAACCTATCTCGACTGAAACCAACGAACGAACGAATCGACTTCCGCGTAACGACCCACTCACTGCTCCCGATCACCCGACTAGCGTTATCGACCAACCGAATTTAGCCGAACAGACTTTACGTCTGCAATAATTAATCAATACAACCACCATCAATCATTTCCGGACTTATTGATAAATACGTAAGATATGACTTTATATATTTTTTTTAATTTTTCACTTTTTCGTTTTATATTTATTTATGTAATTTAAGTTTCAATGGTATTTCAACAGTTAGACGGAAAACTTTTCTAATATTTTACTTGACTACTGTTTTTAATGATCAATTTTCATGAACACTATGCTCCGTTCGCATTTTTAAACAGTTTTAATGATCGATTTCTATGACAGATCATTTTATCCAGATTTCTCCAATTAGAACCCTCATTCTGCTTACTGTTTCTCGTTTTATAACGTTTGGTAATTTATCATTTTTTTAAAGATACATACCGTATTGTTATTTACTTATTTTGAATTTGATTCTTGTAACGTAATGATTGATATTATTATGTAATTGAGGTAGAAGACTAAAGAGTGGACAAATTTTTGGTTGTAATTAAAGAATATTATGATTAGCGTTGATACATTACTAAACTATCTATTGAAATTATGTGTTTATAAAGCACAAATTTAGTTTTAATCTTATTGATTACAATACAATGTTTTTATCATTTTATTACACAGTAGTACTAACAATTTGTATATTTATATCTTCTTAAATTAGTTCCCTACATATGTATATAGCATTGAAACATTAAATAAACATATTAACAGTATTAATATATTTTCATTTTCTACTCCACAAAACTTTTGATTATTTCATTTAATTTTTATTGAACTATTTACATATTTTGCAGTGGATATACATTTCCAATATTAATTTTAAACTGTACACGAAAGATTTATAAACTATTCTTTTTACATACTTGCCAATGCAATACAAACGTCCTCCTTCTATTAAGAAGTACTATATTCTTTCATTTTATTTTTACATATCGAAGCTTTCATTGCACTATCAAATTTTATTTAAATGTTATTTATTTAAAATCTGAACAATATATACACAATGTAAGTCTGATCCTTTCAATGTGCAGGCAAAATATAATTCCATTTAGTACAACAAGCGATAAAATATATAATAACAAATAAGACAATGATATTTAAACAACTATTATAACTATTACTTATCTTCGCAGATTGTTAACTTTGTACTATTTTTGAATTCTTATTAATCACAGTGCAATGAATTCTTAAACTGTTATTCGTTAATTTAAAATCCAAGCATCTTACAAGTATTATTAATATTCAGCAGAAAAATAATATTTAGTTTATCCAAGACTTTTTATAACTTTTTAATTCTATAGCTCTAAGATAAATCCTAACATAATCTTTGCATAAAAACAATTATTAAAGTTTGTCAACATTAATGTGGCCTCTTGGACAATCCTTCAGTTCTGCTTATTGAATTCTCAGGTTCCACTGTTACTCTACCACGGTTGCTTAAGAAGTCTCTTATGTGCTGCACTATCAAATCTATTGCCACTGTAACAAAGTGTACTAAGTCAATATACGGTCACAGGTTACTTGTTCAATAACCAAAAAATTGCTTCCAATGCTTTTATTATAATATTATTTTACATCTTCATCTAAATTATGTCAAATTATGCAATATATATGATAATATACATTCGCGTTTATAGAGAACAGAGTTCAGTTTTTGTGTGTGTAAATATTAAGCTGTAATGAATAAATGAAAGAAAGAATCATAAATAGTATTATATGAAAAGAATTCTATGACACTGTATTAAGATTTATGTGGTAAAATTATTATAAAATATATAACTAGCGAACACAAAAGTAATGTTGTATTTTCAATGTATAATACTCAATATCAAATAACTACATAATATCATGATTTATTTAATTATGCTCATTCACATTTTATAATTAATTGTATTATGCAAAACTGGATGAACATAATTAAATAAAAATTCAAGTTTTACACGTGAAAGTGCATAATATTAATTTGTAGTAGCGTGAACACATATAAATTACTTAAGTCTATCCTTTCTAATACTTGTCATCCTTGTTTATAAAGATACAAACGTGCATATATCTATTAAACAGTAATGTAAACATATAGCATAACATATCCGAATTAAGATCTAACATTTGTGAGAACATTATTAATATTCATACCTGTTTTCATGTTACGAATTGGAATAGAAATTGTTTATAAAGAATCATCTTGTATAGGTATGATGCAATTACTTAAAAAAATACTAGAAAAATGAACTTATCATTATTGTTTTTGAAATAAAAAATGAAAGCATAACATTGATTTAATACGAGCGGGCGTGCATATATAGTATTTATACATGTACACGCACAGAACGAGCATACTAAGTATGAAAAGCAACAAATGCGAGGTTACTGCGTAAGAGGTATGCAGTTGTTATACTAGTGCAAAAATGCAGTGCGTGTAATTAATTTTATCATGTGTTATTTTCCCAAATCATCTGCAGGGTGTGTTGGATGAAGCTGAAGTACGCCTATGCTAACAGACGTATGGATGCTGCCCGGTTGAGTTTTCAGCCTTTTTCAAGCGTAAAATGTCCCAGATGTGGTGCACTATTAGATCTATTGCCACTGCAAACATACAATAACCAAAACCATGTATGCTTTCAGAAGATGCCATTAATGTCTTGCTTTACTTTAATACATAAAGCTGAGAAGTTGAAAATAACATTATCTTTACACGCCAGGCAGCACCCATAACACCCACAAAATTTACTGAAGTATAAGTAATTAATACATAATATAATATAAGGTGCCCAGGAGTCCAAACTTGCACCCAAACATATATATATATACACTTTTATCAAGCAATGGAGTAACTTCTTTCAAAAATTATTTAAAATACCAAATATTAGCATTGCTTTTAAACATGAAGACTATTATAATTAAAAAATGTAATTAGGTGCAGGTTGGATAATTACATGAGAAGCAGTTTATTATTATGCTTGAAAACATAAAGTTCTCATGATTATTTAATTATTTTAAATAAATATAATAAAAGATTATCAGTCATAAAAGCTAAATAAAATGTGTTTAAATATAATGTTATTTATAAATCAGTAGTATATATAAGATGATATAATCAATATTGCACTTTGCAGTCTTTACCTCAAGAAAGAATTCCACATAACTTTATGTGTGATAATTCTTTTCATATCAACAATTCATTTAGTTATAATATTAAATACATCATCTTGAATATAATATGAAAATAGTAATTACCTGTATTATCTGCTCCTCTAGGTATAATAACATCGGCAAATTTTTTTGTAGGTAAGCAAAATTCTTCAAAAGCTGGTTTCACAAAGTTCATGTACTGATTTAACACATAATCTAAGTCTCTTCCTCTCTCATTTATATCTCTGGGTACTGAAATAATAGTAATAAATGCTGTAATATAAGTGTTGCATGCGAATATAAAAGTGTTTATATAAAATTAAATATTAAAGAATAATACCCCTTCTAGCTAGCCTGGTGTCTGAATCTGTATCTACAAATAACTTCATATGAAATAGATCTCTTATTTTAGGAAAATAGAAGACTAGAATCCCTTCAAACAAAACTACATCTGCTGGATATATTGTTGTTATCTGATCCTTCATTCTGAAACAAAATATGAAAGGAATATGTTTGTTGCTGCTTAAAGTTTTTCATTCTTTCTTAAGACTAAGCATTAAAATCTATGAAAATGTAGTATCAAAATACATACAAACTGTTAGTTCTGTAATCATAAGCGCGTATCTGGCATTTAACACCAGCAAGTATATCCTGCAGAGTTTGTAGAATCAAGTCATTGTCAAACGCATCAGGATGATCAAAATTGTACTGTCCTTTTTCAGCTTTTAATTTTTCAGCCGGTGTGAGATCACGGTAAAAACTATCCTGTGATATACAAACAACTTGACGCTGCATATGATCCATCTCTACCTGTCCCAGTTTCTCCATTATACGCTTGCATACAGTTGACTAAATGTAACGAACAAATAAAAAATCAACCATGAATATAGCATAAGACATTATATCGTTTAAATTCTCTTTTTTTTCCTTTTCAGAAAAATCATCCTAAATACGGTTATGTCTTTACCACAAAAACACAGAAAGGTTAGCGCATTTTAGAAACATCTTCAATCTTATATCCACACACATCACTGACCTTTCCACTTGCTGTACCACCCGAAACTCCAATTAAAAAAGGCGTTTTACCCTCAACTCCGTTCAGCTTTCCATTAAAGCCGAAAGACATTTTACGTGTGTTGGCCAAACTCATTGTCATATCTGCCATCATTGAATCCTTAAGGAGATCTGCGGGCAGATAAGATTGAATCGATGAAGAAAGATAACGTACTCGTAAAACCTTTCTGCGGCACTTCACGAATGTCAAATATGTTGTACATACGAAGAAATAGATAAGTATTACGCGCGCGCAGGGTCATGGAACATGCGGCCACGTGCATGTGCTACTGCGATGCATATGTCTGCTATCTCAAATACGTAAAAAACCGGTGAATGTTGAAATATTTATTGAAAATAATACGATATAAATTATCCTTAAAATTAGGTTATTCCTCTATTCACTGATTTATGCAATTTATTATTTTATTATCTTTCTACTCCTCCATCTAATAACTAGGTATCATATTTATTATTATTTTCTTCATATAATTATAAATTGTAAGTATGCGCTATTGTAAAACACGATTCATGACGGGATGTTATTCGACTGTAGCAATGGTGACGACATCAAGCTTTGCTTGATTACCACGTGGTTCCGAATACTATGTCACTTTGCTTATATACTATTGCTTTATATGTATTAATTATGCGTCATTACCATACATCCGAAGGCCTCAAGAAACAAGATTTCTTGTCATTCATTCTTGCAGCACGTATGCTCTTTTGCGCGCGTAAAATTTATAAGCGGTGATCTCCTATGTTATGTGTTTTCCAATTTATTTCTTTAAATAATTTGAAAAATTAACGCAATTTACACTTGTATCTTTAATAAAATTTATATTTAACAATTACACCGTTTTTTATGGTAAGAAAAATGTAAATACTATTATTATCTTCTTTCAGCGATTTTTTTTAATAACATTCACGATAACCTTCGTACTTTGTAAGATACATACTCGTTGATTGTATAATAAGAAAAACGAAATGATTACTTTACTACAGAAAATGTCAAAGAACATACATACTGGTCACTCTACTTATGCGATTGCAAGTTATGAAGTAAGTAAAATTTATAAATTGAATTTTTAACTATTTCCCAGTATGCTATCTGTTTTTATTTAACATGTTCAGTGAATGTTTAAAATTTCTTTTAATAATTTTAGTTCTTTTATATTATTTTTATGTTCAATTAAAAGCACTGCTAAAAATATCAATTCTTTATTTTTACAGGATGCTGTCAAGAAATTACGAAGTCTTCAAAGTAATGCTGCTTATTGCAAATCTATTACTAAGAATCCATCATTAAGACATTCTGTTAATAAATTAAAAGATACAGAGAAATATTTAGCAAGGTACAAACTTACAAATACTTTATATTATTTATATATTCTGTTATTAATGTCAATTTTTTTAGATCTGGTATTAGGTTGGAACAATTAGACAACCTTTCTGTTATACATGTGGCTGGTACTAAAGGAAAGGGATCTACTTGTGCTTTTACAGAGGCAATTTTGCGAAAACATGGCTTTCGTACAGGTTTCTTTAGTTCACCTCATTTAGTTACAGTTAGGGAACGATTACGAATAAATGGTTCTCCCATAAGTCAAACAGATTTTGCTTTCCACTTTAGTGAATTATATAAAAAACTAGAAGATACTAAGGAATTTGAATCGGATATGCCAGGATATTTCAATTTTCTAACTGTTTTAATGTTTAATGTATTTTTACATGAAAATATTGATGTTGCAATTATAGAAGTTGGAATTGGTGGTGAACTTGATTGTACTAATGTAGTAAGAAATCCTGTATGTGTAGGTATAACAAGTTTAGGGCTGGATCATACTTTTTTGTTAGGAAATACGATAGAAGAAATAGCATTTCAAAAATCAGGAATCTTCAAGCCAAATACGATAGCATTCACTGTTCCTCAACCAAAAGAGGCGCTACAAGTGTTAAAAAAAAGAGCAATTGAGAAACAATGTATATTGCAAATTATACCATCATTTCAGAATTACGAATGGGCAAATAAATTGTTAATGAACAAAAAATTAAGTGATATTCAGCAACAAAATGCATCCTTAGCTGTACAATTGGCAGTTGAATGGATCAACTTTCAAACTAATGTAAAACATTCTTCAACAATTAATAGCAATATATATTATAAGAAATGTCATAGTAGCTTCTATGGAAGTATGGAAACATCTAACAAAAGCATACATTTTGAAAAACAAGACGATATATATGAAAAATGTAATACAAAAGATGTATCTTATGAAAATATTGTAGCTGCCTTATCTTCGTATGTGTGGCCCGGTCGACAACAAATTTTGAAAAGCACTATAATAGATTTTTATTTAGATGGTGCTCATACTCTTGAAAGTATGGATTGTTGTATTTCTTGGTTTAATAGTCAAATAGAAAAAAAGAATGGTAAACGCTATTTGATTTTTAATGTCACTGGACAGCGTGATGGGTCTCCATTATTAGCACGTTTAAAATCTATAAAGTTTCATAATGTTTACTTTGTACCCAATATAGCCGGAATACCAGATGTAGATAATCAGACACATACTGCATTGATAGATATGCAAAAACCTATGTGTCAACAGCATTGTAAAATTTGGGGAGAAAGTTCCACTGTAGCAAATAATGTCATGGAAATTTTATGTGATATTAAAACGGAGCATATGCATGACAAAACTATTACTTGTAAAGATAAAGCACAAGTGCTTATAACTGGATCCTTGCATTTAATAGGTGCAGCTCTTGCAATTCTAGACCCTGATCTCACGATGTCTACAAAATTTTAGTAATAATATACAAAATTGAAAAGAAAGATTCTGTAGAAATAGTAAAATTATATTATAACTATACAATATGGATACATTGCATTGTGATATATTTGCAGTGCATATAACAGAGCATCTGCCTGACTATTCGTGGACAGTTTATTTGTACTTTAATATAAACGTAATTATTTTTTTATAAAACTTGAATATAAGATAACAATTTTTATAACAAACGAGACTGCTACATACATTTTTAGTACGCGAGCATTACAAATGGTCAGTTATGATATTATAATTTTTCTAATAACTTATTTAAAACATCTTTGGATGATATTCTAGTTCAGACTCTGCTTCTGTATCTGACAGGCTAAGGGAAACGCCTGTTCTTCTTCTAAGACGATTATCTTCAGGACCCTGAGAGATTTAATATTATATATAATTTAATTAGAACTGATAAAATAAATAAATATGATTAATTTTCATTTATATACAGGGTGGAAATTATAAAGTGTTACAAACTTATATTTCCAAAAATATTGATTATACGCAAAAATGTATATTATGATCAATGTGTTTAACATGGTATTTTGTAAAATGCCATGTTTGTAAAATGCCAAAATGCCACCGGATACTATAGAATGCCTAATTTTTTCGGCAATGTGTATAATACCACCCAAAGACTCTGTATTTTAAAGCACCTATCTGCTCCCAACAAAACACCCCCCCCACCCATCGCCCCCACCAGAACCACTTTATTTTCAACTCCTAGCTTCTATGTAGAAAAGAAAGTGGTTAGGGTGGAATGGTGTCTTTCGTTCCGAATAGGAAGGAGGTTTAAAATATAGGGTCTTTGGGTGGGTCTGTGTCCAAGCGTACATTCTATAGTGCCCGGTCAATTTACAAAATGCCTACGTTAAACACACTGACCGTAACATATACATAAATTTATACTTGTACAATAAATTTTGACAATCACTGAAATAAAGATATACCTGATATAAAATACCGGCAGTGGGTTCAGAAGCATAGCCTACTTCTTGTGCATCTTCCTCTAAATCTGCTTCATATTCTTCCATTTCATCTGTGTCAGAATCAATATCCAAATCCACGTATCGGTTACCTCTCGATACTTTACATACCATTTGTGCTAAATCAGTAAAAGTATAAGAGGAAACAGGTTGTTCACTTGCTGCTTGATTCTTTGCTCGCAAGGCTCTTGCAATCTCTCTATCAGCATTAAATCTTGGAAGAACTCCTGCTTTGGATTGTCCTTCAAAGTATGTTTTCCCTGCATAGATGCATGTAAAATTAGTACATATAATCGAACTGCTTATAATTCCAAATATTTTAGTCTTACCATGTTGGTATCCAACGTCCTTAATTTCATCAAAGTTCGTAAATTGAAGGGTCTTAAACTTGTCGATTGGAGGTCTGATATATTCACAATAATCTGAACTCTTTACTTCCTCCAGTTGTCTTACACAGCTAACATATGCCAATCGTGATTGAATATCTGGCAAATTAGGAACTTTGACTGGTGTTGCAAAAGGATTCCAACGCTTCCACAATAACCACCAGCCAGACAAAGAATCCCCATAGTTTGTTAAGTCAGTATCATCTTGCGATCCCACATCAATGGCCAAGATGTGATGAGCTCCTTGTCTCAACATTTCATCAGCTTAAAGAAAAAGATAACAAATGATTTTAATAAAACAGAATAATATAAATTACAAGCATAACTTAACATATTTTTATAAAGATAATAATACCTGGCACGTTATTAACATAACACCCGTCGACCAAAAGATGCCCATCAAGAGGATCACAAATAGGAGGAAAGACACCAGCAATAGTCATACTGGCGCGAATGTATCTCCATAGTAAACCTGAGTTGACTTAGCTATTCAGAATTTGATAAATGCATCTTTTATCAACGGGAGTGAGCTTAATATTGTTTTTAATTTTGTATTTACGTTATACTAAAATTTGTATGACTTTACATGATTTTAATAAATATTAACGTGTTTCAAGTGAAATTAAAACACAGTGCATTGTATTAAGTATTCAAGTTACAAAATACAATCACAAATGTAGATACAATATTTTTTACATCCTTTTGTACTTTTTTTATATGTTTTATGTAAAAACGTAATAAATTTACTTTTTATACATATTAGATTATTAGTTGCAAATAGCTTTTAAAATTCATCAATATATATATTTCTTATTTTCCACAAAAACCAAAAGCAGATTTATACGTTTTTACATAAACACACTCGATTATATTGTTCAAATTACCTGGAAGGTTATTGACGTACCCGCCGTCGAGTAGGAGGTGGCCATCAACAGGATCACACATGGGTGGCATATAACCAGATAATGACATCGAAGCCCGAATGTAACGCCACAGCGATCCTAAACACGATGCATTATGTTTCTTTTTATATTTAATTTGTAGATATTCAAAACTTCCTGTAATCTTCTATAATAGTATATGATTTACGAATGAGCAAATTTGCACTGATACTAAGCAATTTAAAGCTCTTCGTTATCATAATCTACATAGTAGTATACAGGAAGGTATTGATGAATACATTATGTTTTCAATTATAATGAAACAAGCAATATACTTTGCCAATTTATAATTCATCAAAAGCGATAAAACGGAGAGTACGTCAACAATAATTATTAGAAAGCTCACTCCCCTGATTAAGGAATTTGCTAGATAATATTTCATAAAAATATATGTAGCAAAAAAAAAATGTACATTACAAGCAAATCTAAAAGTCTACATATTCTATAAGATTGATACTTCCAGTTATATAGGTATTTATATAAAGAAAGATTATATTTACATATTAAACTGGAAAGTATAATCTTTTATTCTAATAAATGTTTCTTAGATACGGACCGTGCGTGTGTGTGCGCATACAAGAATCAGTAATATCAGTAGTAATCGTGAAAAATGGAAGCCACAGATCTTCAATGTAAGTATCTCCAAAAGTTGCTTGAATGGTCTTATTAAAATCTTTGCCAGAAAACATTGATGTCATGGGATACGTTAAGTCCAAAATCTGTCTCCACCATTGTGTCATTTTCTATATTATAATAATATTAGAGTAAATTTTCTAATCGTTTTATAAAATGTGGCAAATTACAAACTGATTATAACATCTTTTACCTTAGACCATTCACGAGCCTTTTGCGTTGTCGTTGTTATATTTTTTTCCATACACCATAATGCACCCATAAAGGCACCAATACTGACTCCACCAACCATATCTATTGGAATTCCAGCTTCAAGAACTGCTTTAAGCATTCCTACGTGTGCTGCGCCACGAGCACCACCTCCACCAAGTACTAAACCAACTGAGGTTCCAGTTAACCAACGTGCTAATCTACTAAAATCACTATGTACATTTGGTTCAGACAGCAGCACTTTTGAATATAATTCATTCTGTGAAAAAAAATTTGACCTTTTATATATATACGATTTGTTTAGTTGTGAATTAACAGAATATTGGTTTCATAAAAAATAATCACAATTCTATACTGAGATCTCCTAGTAAACATCCGCTTAGGGCATTGAATATGGTGATGACTGGAAACCCATGATCTCATGTTTAACCACTGCACAGTATTTGTAGGCCGTTGTCCACTTTGTTCCTTATGGAGTAGTACTAACTCCTTTTGCGTACGCATGACTAAACGTTCTACCTCACGTTCAGTACGTCCTATAGATGGAGGACGATCACCTAAGCCCACTATGAGTATACAATCCGCTTGCCGTACACATCTTTGCGTCCACAATGAGTACGTTGGATCACATTGATATAAAGAAATTCGATGTTGATCTTCTTGTTGTGCTAGCCATGATGTTAATCTGTATTCATTCATCGTTTCCATAATCGTTGTACCTAAGGTCTACACTCAAACAAATAATCTGATTAGATTCTGATAGTATGATTTAAGATATTTATGTTCTGCAATGCTATACCACAAACAAGTACCTTTCGAACAACATCTGAAGTAAGTCTTAAACAAGGTCCTATAGCACATAATGAATGATATAATTCATATGTAAACGCAGTTAAGGGCACGTCATCTGACACAGGAACTATAGCTACAGTTGAAAAATTCACTTGTGCTGGTCTTGCATCAACTGTTGCAGCCGCTCTTCTATATAGCAAATAAATATATGTAAAATCAAGTTATAGGAGGATCATATATCATATTTTAATACATACTGTGTATCACTGCTACCATTTTTGGTATGTGCTTGTTGCCAGGTACCCAGTATTCGATGACCAAGTAAATTTATGAGTCTTGTAACAACAATAGGATACCGCAATTTAATTACATTAAATAAACCCTCAGGTAATTTTGCTAATTCAGAATCTCTAACTGCCATAACAGTTGTGGACCTAGGAGTTTGTGTAACCATTTCTACAATGCCCACTAAATCTCCTTTTCCATATTCGGCAACGAGTTCTTTTTTTCCATTTTTATATGTAATCACAGATCTTAGTCGTCCACTTAATACTATAAATGTTGAATCCGACTCATCTCCTTGACGATATACAGCTCTCCCACTTTCAAGGAATAACCAATCCAAAGCAAAATCCACCTGAAATAATAATACGAAAATCAATTACAAAAAAATTCTCTCCTTATTTACAGACATTTTACCTGTCTCACGAAGGGACTCAGACGCCTAACCACAGTGTGAGCTACGTGCAATACAACGGTAGGTTGTTCGCGCATTATTGCAAAAAATGTGGATTTGCTAAGAAGAGCAATTCGGCTAAGATGTTTTGCTCTGATTGTGTAAAAAGAAGGTTCACCAGTTAAAACTGCTAATCCTCCCACAATTTCTCCCTGATGTGCACTAAACATATGGACTTCTTCACCCGCGTCACGTCTTTCTGTAACGCGTTGACTGATTATGAGAGAACCAGATAATACATATACAAGTGCAACATCCTATAAAAAATATAGTTATTGCTTAACAATTTACCAGTAAACAAAAGATATCGTACAAATATACAGATATAATACAATTAACTGAATTATATACCTTATGAGATTCCTCTTTCATCAAGTAAGTACCTGCAGGTACCTCTCTGATTTTAATTTTTCCATCTTTTAGAACCGTGTCATCTTCTAAACCAAGTTCTTTTACAAATGCTTCAGTTGCGATTTGTATAAGGTGTGCTTCATCCAGTTGCGGTGGTATTTCATTGATTGATCGTTTTTTAGGTGGATGGACATTTCCTGTATGTACCAGATCAGGTTGAGTACCTTGGGAATGAGTATTTTGCGATGATTGATGCGCTGATGTTGCAGATGAATTTGTCCAATGTGAATCACATTCTGGTACCGTTGCAGAAGACTGACCCGATTGTGAACTAGGTGTTTGATTTTTCCAATCATGAGTATTTTTTGACCTATAAGATGATAAAAATAATAAGGAGCAGTTTGAACAATGTGTATAATATACCTCCATAAGACATACCTTCTATTTGTTGTTATAGGTATAGGCTGAGAAGCATTAGAATTAGTTGTTTCTTTATGCGTATTATCACTTCCATCGTGCTGATCCAGTGCAACAGCAGAACCTGTAGTATTAGGCATGGTATCCGCACTCGGCGCAGCAAAGTTTTCTCTTGTTCTCGATCGAACAGGCGAACCAGAAAATGGACTTTGCTTCTTTTTATGAGTTCCTTGATTCACTAATTCCGCAGAAAGACCTAAATACTGATGTAACGCAGTGAACGTAACACGTTGAAGACGAACCATAATGACCTGGATAACTCGAACGAATGCATCTGGATGATCTTGAAAAACCTGTTACAAATAAAATTATGCAATATATTTTTAATCGCTTAATTGAAAATACTTAAACGTATTTGTCTCACCTCTTGAAACGCACTCATTGGTAA
Source organism: Ancistrocerus nigricornis (assembly GCA_916049575.1). Lineage (NCBI taxonomy): Eukaryota > Metazoa > Arthropoda > Insecta > Hymenoptera > Vespidae > Ancistrocerus > Ancistrocerus nigricornis. The sequence goes on along the minus strand of OU696669.1, from coordinate 9,009,298 downwards.
TTTAACCACAATAGAATCTTCCACAGCTCTTGCCGATACAGTTTTGTAAGTACTCGTGTGACCGGTAAGTACATCGGTGAAACTTAGGAGGCTGGTTACCGACTCTCCAGTTTTTACTAATTTTAAAGAAATCTGAGAACCATCAGGTCCTGTTATAAACACATTAACAAGGCCCTGTTGCACAATAAATAAATTTTCATCGGGATCTCCAATTTTAAATAAAATACTTCCAGCTGGCAAACTCATGATTTCTGTATGTTTACATAATTTCAAAAAAACAGGTTTCTCAAAATGACCAAATACTCTGATGCTTTGTAACATGTATAAAGCATCAGGAGGTACTCTCTCTCCAGGACCAAGGTCCTCTTCTAAATATTCGGCTGGTGGCTCCAATACCTGGTAATATTAATTACAAAGTTAAATATTAGTACAGAAAATTTGTATTCAAAGCGAACGAACGTACCTTCAATTGTTGAGGCGCAGCCTCTTTTTTTAGTTGTAAAAGTCTGCGTGCAAATCTCATAACAGCCCTTCTCTTTTTGCCTTGGCCAGTCGGGTGTACTTGTCCACCTATCGATTTGACTTTGCGCAACATTTTCCTCCCATAAAATAGAACTTTGTCTCTTTTTCTGAATCTTGGCTTGCCACTGCCTACTACAAATTCTTTGACCTCTGGGAGAAACTCCTTGTTTTTCCATTTTCGTAGAATAACTATCGTTATTGTTAAAAGAACCAGCACGATCGAGATAATAATTATGTACAGGGTCCTTGAAGTTTGATTGCCTTCGATAAATGATCCGATCCATCTTGAAAAAGCGTATGATCCCAAACCCTCATTGATTTTACTAAATAATTCAACTACCTGTATAAACAGAAATACGAAATGTATCTAACAAGGATTGTTAAACGATCTATCACTAACTACAATTACTTTACACTTTTCTATAATTTCACAACTTATTTTATTAATATTCATACAATATGAAAGAGCAACAGAAGACTGAAAAGAAACTAAAATTAGTACATAATATTCACAAATATCTAACATGCACAACCTCCATAATGGGTAGTCATCTCTTCTCAGCTCTGTGCTTCCACGATGTAGGATTACGAATGAGGTACGTCACGAGTACATATGTGGAAAAGATAGATGAAGTAGTGCGGATTGGAGGAGACACTGCAATTAAAGCGATCAAGTGCGGATAAAAAAAATCTATCGTGAATCGGCAACCTTTGATACTTCGTTCGAGTCAACCAGCGCCATTTTGGTTATTGCATGACATGTATGACACAAACAATGTGTATCGTCTGTTATTCTTAAAAGCTAACAGGAATAAGTCTAATTTTGTTACAATAATATTTTAAGTTATAGCATTACTTGTATAAAACATAGCTATGTCAGAAATACACGATGTTAAAGTAAAATTAAGACGATATTAACGTTAATCACCTACGTTAAGCATTTGCTCCTTCTTTTATCGACCACCTCACGAGCATTCACAAGTATTATTGCATCGGCGATTGACGCGCTCATGCTCTCATTTCTATAGTCATATAGGATTACAAGTTACCATAATAAGAAACATAAAAAAGAAAGAGATTACACAAAAATTTCATATATAAATATATTTTATTCGAATTATGTACATACATAACAACATACTTTGAATAGATAAATTTAATTAAAATTGATAACATATTTATAAATAGTACAATAAAAAATAAATACGCAAAAACCCTTCATATATAAATCTAGAAATACGAAAAAAATCGTATAAAAACGTAGGTCGCTCGAAGCTATGGTAGATACATCGTTGATTTCAAAATTACAATCATTATTTAGCATACAATACAGCAAACTAATCTATTTCTAAGTAAACTACATGAATTGTTTGTAATGCTAAACGTTTGACATGGATATCCATTTGACCTTCCTCTTTCAGCAAATCGGCAAATTTCCTTTCGATTTCATTTTAAAGGCGAGGGTCATCGTAGTGTGCGTATAAAACGTCAACGCGGGTGCGCGATTTCGAAGAGAAACAAAGTTCGTTTTTGACCAATCGTGACCGTCCCCGGGGCATCGCCACCTCCTGCGCAGAAGTATAAGTTGGTTCGACGCGTCGCCGTTAGAGCGAGCGAGCGTCGAATTCCGGGCGGTTTTCGACGGGCAGTCGGGTCCGGTCAGTCAGTGGTTACGGGACGACATGTTGAACGTGTTTCTGTGATCGGTGCGCGCGATAGTATTCGTGGCGCGACTTTTCATGTTTCTCTCGTGCGTGCCCGACGATAGACGTGTCTTGGGACAACGTCGATTAATGTGAAGTGTATCGTGAAGGAAAACCGCTTTGTGCTTGGTTTTACCCGGCCTACCAAACATGAGCTGGGGCACCGAGCTTTGGGTAAGTCTGCCTTCAACGTCTTCTTTTCTTTCTTTTCTTCCCTCTCTCTCTCTTCCTTTCCTGTATCTTTGTATCTTTCCTTCTCTCTCATTTCGCGAAGGAAACACACACGCGCACGCTTTCGTGCGCTCGTTCCACCGTCTCGTATACTCGAGGTGCCTTCGAAGGAACAGTCCGGGCGCGTTTCGCCGACACGTAATCATGGTGTATATTCCCGAAAAACCAGTTCGCGGTACCTCGCTCTGACTACTCGCTGCACGGGAGTTTCGCCTTTTTGGTTGCTAGCCGCGGGCGACGTTCTTCTCTTGGTTCCCCTCTCTTTCTATCTCTCTCTCTCTCTCTCTCTTTCGTTCTTCGATCTCGCCCTCTCTCTCTCTCCCTCTTTGACTCCTCCGTCCCAACCGGGCGTGTGTGTAGTACGTGCTCGCATCGCCGTGCTCCTTTTGCTTCCATTCTCGTGAAATCTCAGAAGGATACGCGGTGTGGCGCGGCTCGCCGCCTCCGTGACAGCGCCTCGCGAACGCCGTGTGCGTGTGTCTTCTCGTCGTTTTCGCTTCTTTTAAAGTAAAACGTCTCGAGAATCAAATGAAAGAGAATCGATTACCAGTCGAGAAGGTGAATTTCGCGAGCTCGATGTATTCAACACTCCCTATCTCCTTTTCGTATCCCCTCTCCCCCAACCTTTTTCTTTTTTGATCGATAAAACTCGTGCCTCGAGAGGGTCGCACAGAATTTCTTCTTTTTATCGGTTGCATATATAAAATGCATAGAATGCGTTTCTCGATCGAAAGAGGCAGAGAAAGGTTGTCAAGAGGTTCCAAGAGTTTGACAGTTTACGAGAGAGAGAATTACAAGTATCGTTGTGCTTTAAATTTCACGCGATAACGCGCAGTATATCCGTCGAGAACATCGATGTGTAGCACGTTACGCGAAACCGTGTGGAACGAGCAATCAAAACGATGCTTCATGTGCCGAGTAGCACGAGGAGAGAGAGAGATTGACAGATAGATTTTTACGTGAACGTTCGATCGAATACTCGAGGACGTACGAGAAAGAGTGGACACGTTGGGAAAGTGGACAACGACGGGATACACCCTTTCGATCTCCATTTAATTTCAAACGTTTGACTGATTTGTTATTACATACCGTTAGTACGAGTTCTCGTTAACTGCTCGTTTCACCAGGGGCCTTTACATCACTCGACATTGTGAAATGCACCTATCGGTTATTCCTTTCCAAGGTTGTTCAAAAGAAATTGTATTGTCGTCCCGTCGACAATGTATATCTCGCTTATCTTCGCGGTTTCTTCGTGATTCACTTCGCAAGGCGTGCCATATGGATGAAACGCAACAGAAAGTTCTTTGCTCGTTGATATATCCCAACGGACATCGTGATTTATATATACTTTCCTTACGATCATGTACCTCGATTCTTTTACCGGGAGAAATTTTTCCTTATTTATTTGTTCTTTTAGGTTAAGTTTAACAAAACAATGTATATACACGAACACACCGTTTCTTACTTATTATTAATATATATTAATTTAATCTTCGTGTGACAAACGTGTAACTTTTTTTAAAGGCAAAAAAGAGTAGAACCAGGATACAAAAACAGGAAATTAGGTTTACGAGTTTATGTAACACCGTACGGATAAGAATTGTTACGCATTATTGGTTATGTACGAATGCATTTATACATATATATGAATAAATGTCTACGTATTTCCGTAAAATCTGCAGTTCTATTATAAACTTATGGTACAGTGTCAAAACATGGTGATACATATCTTCAGCCGTATGCGTGGTCTCTTTTTAAAGTGTTTACAAATTCGTATCAATCGCATTCGTAGACAAACACGAGCCGATCGGCTTGTAAATAGCAGATGCGCGTAGAGCTTTCGATCGAGAAGTAATCCGAGTCCAGGTTCTCTAAGAGATCGGAGAAGACCGCAAGGGAGGCGCGGTTACGCGCGAGTAACTTGTAGTGATTCTATCGGTTCTTCTTTCGCGCGCGTAGGTCGTTCCAAATTCCTTCGATCGTTTTACATACGTACGTGTATCATGATGTGCGTGCGTGCGTGTACATATATATGTACATCTCGAATTCGATGACTCTACCAATGGCAAGCAAACGAGTCGTCGAAAATACGTTTGAGAGAACAGGTTACTAAGCTTTTTGTCGAGATCGTTTCACCGTGTGTCCCAATCCGCGTCGATATAAATCCGATCTCGAAAACGACCTATCCATTTGCATTGCCTTTGAAGATATTCCAGATATTCTTTCCTTTGAATTTTAATCCAGTTCTAGGTCACGTCGTTTAATTCTTTGATCTTACGACGGAGTTTCACGGACAATCTTTTCTTTGCTCGTTTACTAACGACGTTTAAATGATTTACCGATTATTATCGTATTCCGCGAAGTGGACCATTTCCTACAGAGAAAACTATATGTATTTGCGGCATTTGGAATCTCTTTTTATTTATGTTCACGTTTCTTAGATTCGATCACGAATTCTTGGACTTCGTCCCAACAATGGCGTATTAGGTAGTTCGATATCATATTCGATAGTATCGAAGGTCGTAACGATCATTTTCGACGAGACGGATTACGATCCCTTGTCTTCGTTTAATGAGAAAAGAAAGAAAGAAAATGAAAGGAAAGCACGCTATTGACCGTTAAATTCTATTGTTCCTTGCATCTTGTGTATTCTTTAAAGAACGATCCTAGCGCGCACCTGCGCATACGCATTATTACAGGGTTACCAGGATCGACTCGTAGGAGCCAGACGCGCTTATCGTTAATGTTTTTCAAGGTTCTTCTCTCGAAGACTCTCTACTACCGGCCAAGACACATCGAGTGGTTATTTTCGTTACGACCGAATGCTTTTTTCGGCACTGAACGAATTTTATCGTTAGGGTGTTTTCATTATCGAGTGCTGATATTTTAGGTCTATCGTTAGAACCGAATTTCCTTTTAGGGTTACTTATTGTCTTGGTAAATGGTTCGGAACTATGCTAGTGATAAATGGTTTGCTGGAATTTTTGAAAATTACTGATACGATCTTGTTTGAATTTAACCTCTTCAAACGTCCCCAAATTCACTCGTTCCGAAGAAATAAAAAAATAAAGAAATTGTGCAAAAAAGGGGGCTAAGTTCAAAAAATTAGAGAAACATGCTATCATAATTTAATAATTGGAAGAAATATATTTAGTAAACCAATTTTAACAAAAGTATAATGTATTATGTATTAAATAATGTTTTCTTCCGTGGTATCCTAAGTTTCATGCTCATCTTTTCGCAACAAATTCTTTAGATGGTACTAAACACTTATGGTGTTCTCTTTTAAATTTTATGGATCTTCATCTTCTTTTTATGGATCCTCTTTAAATTTAAGGATCTTCATAACTCCAACTGTTCGGATACTCGATGTTGTACAGGGTTTTTTCCCAATTCTCGAACCGTGTTATAAAAATGCTGTGTTATACGGGGGTCAACTGTATTACCGTTTGATTAAATAGAAATGTAAACAGAAGAAGGAATAATTTCAAACGAAACATACAAATACATCTTTTAATTCCTAGCACAGCTGATAGGAAATTCTATCGCGCGAATGCATTTCGGAGACTACCAAACATTTCAACGTGAAGCTTGAAGGAAAATCGGGATGCTATTATTTCTCAAAAAACATTCAAAAGTTTGATGATAATTCTTACAAAATATAATTTCGTGCAACCCCGTATACATACACTAAAATTTGTTGTCCTAACCTAAAAGCAAAGTCGAGCCGTACACCTTCGCACGAAACCTCTTCTCGCTCAATGTCACCCTCGTGCTCCCTCCATGGTGTACACTCTCTATAAATAATTCATTCTTGCATTCCACATCATCATTTTTGTTGCGACCGCTCTTTCGAGAAGGATTACGCGTCTGGGGTGTATATTTCTACACGCATGTTTGGTGATCCTTGTCTCTTAACTCGTTGAAAGGTATAACGATTGAAAAATAATCGCAAAAACGTATCTCTATCGAGTCGATAATAAGTGTGTCCCTAGGGAAGTTGGGAAATCTGTTAAAACTATGTAGTCTAGCGTATTATTAGATACGTGTAGAAGATCGCTCGTTCTCTTTCTCTCTAACTCACTCATCCTACCGTAAGCGAGTATTATCACGATTCATTGACGTCCTACTCGTAGGCACTCGTGAATCATGATACAGGACGCGTTCATGTTTAACCGCTAGTTGCGACCGTTCATCGTGAAAGAGAGAAAGAGCATATGTACACGTAGGTACATACATAGGAGGCGCGCCTTGTGTCGTCTTTTTGATGGTCGTGGCTCGGCTAGCGGGTCGTGGTCACCTTTTCTTCTGTCTACATACTGGATTCGACTGAATGAACTCAAACGATTAGTGTTCGGTATCCACGGTTATATAGTATGGTATACATTCACGAATACACATGTCACACTTTACGATCCAACTTCGTGTCATCTCTGGTTTACGTTTCGTTTCCCTTTCATAAAAAAATATACGTATATTCTCTATTCCATTGTACCTTTTCATATAATAAAACAAAACCTCGGACGATACGTCGATGGAATTCAATCTTGTCTCGGCACTTCGTTCGCGGATTTAAAGGAAAATTTTTCGCGTTGTATATACGTAGTTATCGTTCGAGATCCTCGGGATGTGTCCGAGCCGGTCGATCGAGTCTCGATGGTCATTACGGAGTCGAATGAACAGAGAACTACCGCAACGTCGTAAATGCTGGCGATTAGTAAATTGGAATGTCAGAAATACCGGTACACTGGAAATACTGGTGAGAGGAGGGGGGTCTTGCCAAGGCACCTATGGACATTCTCTCATGCGTGCGTATGGTATACCAAGAGAAAGAGAGAGGCATAGAGAAAAAAAGAAACGTTAAAATATGTCACTGTTACATAGTAATCCACGGCTATACTTTATTTATTACCTCACAACGTTCGCGTATCTCGATGACGAGTAATATTCTATTATCTTGCTGCTGACCTTTGAACGCTTTTTTTACGGCATACAATGTATCTATAATTATAAAACAAAAGTTGAAGCTAGTTTGTATGCATGCAGAAAGTAACTACACCGACGTAGTTTTAAATTGCAGCCACTGAATTTGAATTTTTTTTGCTCGAACGACGAGGCCTTTGCTAGAAGAAAAACTGTCTTCGTCCGTGACATCGGTAGCTTTTTTCCGGCTCACCTACGCGTGTCTACGTTATATAGTTAGTAACACCTCCGCGGGTTATTATACCGGCCGTAGGAAAATGGAAATCAAACGCGGCGGCGACAACGTTGCGAGGGGAAAATCATGAAGGTTACGATGCACGTGCGAGACTTTCTCCATAACGACGAACGAAATCATCGCATGTCGTTTCTTCGTATGGCGTGCATTCCAAAGCTCCTTTCTATGACATAAGACCTATACGACAAGGCACCGTTTTTTTCCCCTAAGAGACATAAGATAGAGAAAGATAGCTCGTGCAGGTTTTTAGAACGATTCCTGCGAAAAAATGACGGATACAATGAAAGACATTTTCTCAGCGTTTCGTCGCTTTGAAAAATATTCTTTTGCGCGACATTGCGTAATGTAAAACTCGTTGAGAAAAATTTGAACGGCAGGAAGGAAAAAAAAAAAAAGAAAGATCATGAACGACGTTCGCAGTTTCGCCTTATCATTACGTATTCCCAACGCTGGCTACCTGGGTATACGTTTAAAAGTGAAACTCGTTTGACCAAAACGCAAGGCGAACGAGAAACCGGCGAATGAGCGGATGACGGACTTGAAAATTCTAGGGGATATGAACAGGACTCGGTGCGCGGAAGTAGGTAGAACAGCTCGATGATTTACTCCATTCCTAACCGCAATTACGATCGTAGTAGGTAGTATCACTCGAGTACATTTTTCTCATCGCATTTTACGAGCCGTCGCTATGCCTTATCTCGCTTTCTTATCAGTCACCTGTACTTCTCTCTCTTTCTTCTCTTTTCCCTTTCTGTTTCTTCTCTTGTACTAGTAACGATCGTCGAGTTTACGTAATGCGTCATACGTGCGAAATTTATTTTTCAAACTCAGGCAGTTTCTCGTGTTTTGTCGGTTCAGGAAATTTGCCAGCCAAATTACAATAATACGTAATGATATGAAATATTTTTTTAATCTTTTGGAACTTGTTATTTATATCTATCCATTGACAGGTGGCATAATTTTAATTGAGATTCATTTATCGAACACGGAACTAAACGTGAATTTTGGTTAAGTTTGCCATTTGTTCTTTTAGATAAAGTATGGCACGTTATTATGGATAAACGTATTTTATACCTACTAAGCAATAAAGTATATTATCCGAATACTAAGTTTTCATTAACCGATTTAACTAATTCCGATTCCTATCGGTTAGTTACGCTTTTCAGTAGAACGGAACATACCGGTCGGTGCAACCTTACCAAACGTAACCACAAAGTATACATGTATAGGTAGGTTTTGATTAGTACGATTAATAAATCTTACAAATTGATCACGTTATTTCACTTTATACTTTAAGAAGTATATACAATAAATATTTGTTCATTTACCTTTTCATACGTATTTGATTTGATTAGAATAGCATAAAAACTAACCAAATGGCCATGTAGATACACTTAATCACTACTGTTTTTCTTAAAGCTCTTTCTTTTCTCCAAAATTTTGTATACGTTATTTATTTTAAAAAATAGTATTGGCAATTCTAGTCGTGACAGAGAAACACAATTTCTCTAAATGCATTTGAATTGATTGACATTGAGCGCTATTAGCCTACATTCTAGGATTAGTATAAATCACGGTCGTGAGGTAAATAGTTAAAACTAACGAGTGCCTCGGTAGCTCGTATTTTGTAAAAGAAAATAGGATTGTCGTTTGTACCGACTCATGGACGAAGAAGACCGTGAACGTAAAACAGAGTCGGTGCTCTCGAGATATCTGGCACGTGGAGGAACATGGGAAAGGAAACAGAAGTAACGTAGCGCGACTTTCGCGGAGCGGTATGTAACGATCGTTCTGCGTTACGATGCGCATCCTCGCGTACGTACGTGCGCGATCCTAAATACGCAATCGCGTAAAGACGCGTGTGCCGTGCATTCTAACGTGACGCCGCACGATCTTCGACGCGACACGATCCATGAATTTGCAGCCTCCGCGGAAATCTTCCGTGATATTTACTTCCTAATATGAAATTATACCTAAGTCATTGCTAAGAAACCAAGTAAATTATTTCTTTAATTATATTAGATTTGAGGTGAGTAAGGGTCAATGCACTTTAAGTCAATGTTCTATAGTTTAAAGAGTCAACAAGGTGATTTTATTCTAAGAGAAAATAATAATCAATCTTTCTGAACTTTTGCACATATTTTATTATACATTTGAACAGCACACAAAAAAAATTTCATTGAAATATAATGGAGACATTCGAAGTTCTAATTGATGAGAAAAGTGGAGTCTGTTATTTCTGTCTGAAAGAAGTAACCGGAAATATATTTAATTTAGACACTATTTTATAGTCAGTGAACTCAATAAATTTCGAAGAACTTTATTTTAAACGATATTTATTACATAAAAAGTGATGGAGATTTTTTCTTGATCCTCTAAACTAGAACACTACCTTAACTTGGAATATGTTATCCTTTTGAATTTCGGTATCAAAAAAATGACGTTCCATTTGAAGAAACACAATTGATATACCGTATGTCTCTTTTAAAATTTTACTTTACTACTTTAAAGCTCATGCCAAGTGATCCTGTTTCTCAATGTCATTAATAAGTTAGAAAATATTTACGTGGATCGATCGAAACAAGAGATCCTTTATATACTCTGGTTCAACTTCTTCGATCTTTTCGTATTTGGATCGATCACTGATCAAAGATCATTCAGCGATATACGAAAATAATGACGTCACTTTCTCCATAATCAGTTAATCCTTTACTCTCTCGATTCTATTTCCACGATTTTAGGATTTCACATTAAAGAGATGAACACGATGTGCCTCATCTTTTCTTCACGGTGCCGCGCACAAAGGCATTCACGAATATGAAATTTACAGCGTCAAGAGTCTTGATATCTCCTCTCGCGATTCCCACGTTCCGCATACAACGGACTAGCCGTCCTAGTGAACGTGCAATGAATACCTGTGCACGCATTATATACAATTTTATATATATATATACCGATTCAAATACGATCGAGAGACAACGGTCGCCTTGACTCTCCGAAGTACGTACGCGCGTGCGATGGCGCCAGCTTGCGCTTCGATTCATCGATGACGGCGATCGTGGTCACGTGAGCAAGCTTGGAGACTCGTAAATTAGCACGTTCAGGTATGGCGGTTCGAAAAATGGCGGGAAAAGGAAATACGCGCGGGCTTTTTAAAAGTAACTTCGACGGAAATGATACCGTGACGTTTCTTTTTTTTTCTCTTCTTCTTTTGGTAGAGGCCAAAGTCTGTCTCCTTTCCTTTTTCTCTCGTTGCGAGGCCGAGGATATCCGAAGAGGCGAGGAAATCTTCGAGATTCCGGCGTAGCTCGGAGAGGAGAGGCACTCCTTCTTTCCTTAACCAGCGTGTCCCTCTTGCAGCCGGTTTTTGCCGTGCGTGGAGGCTGACTACGGCAGGACCGCATTTCCTTTTTACTCATTTTTTCCGTTCCTTCCTTCCTCCTTCACGAGAATCGATATACGCGACTCCGTCGGAGCCACGAAATGGCAGATAAGATAGGATCTTTTTCTTTCATTTCTCGAAGGCCGTGAACTTTGTTTTATCGTTAATACGATGAACTATTAATCAATCGTTAAACTAATAATTACGGTGAGAACTTAACTAATTAATATGTAGTAAATACTATATATAATTAGAGATTTCACGATTAATTAAATAATTCCTATTATACGAGGAGAAAGTAATCATAAATTAATTATCGTGCCATTTTCTTTTCACGTATCAACGACTATTCCTCGTGTTCGGTAAAAAGAATGTCCTTGCTTCTTCCCTGAGAGAGGATCTTTCGTGAGAAATCGCGATTCTTTGTCGAATATTTTTCGACTATAGAACGTGAAACGTATTTTTACGTTGGCACGTATGTACATACATATAACGAACGTCGAGGCACGATGCTACTTTTCTTTCTTTCACCGGTACCGTGTATAAGAGGGAGAAGAGTGTGTGCTCTCGCGAAGTTGTTGCCTCGCCCACGCATAGCGCCGAATCTCTATAAATACCAAGCAGTCGAGAGCGCATTCGCTTCGTACGTTAACGACTACGACGATGAAGAAGAAGGAGATTTGATCGTCCAAGTGATCATTCGATAAAGTATAGTGATTATTTCCATTTCTTTTAACTCTTTTTTTTTTTTTATCTCCTATCTCTTCCCAGCGAAATTTAAGCGGATGTGTGAACTTACACATACACACGTATGAACTTCATGTACACAGTAGCACGATAAAATTCTTTGAACATGATACCTAGCTTTGTGACGGAGGAAGCACGGCTGGGGAAGGGTTGAAAAGGTTCCTTGACACCATACGTGTAAACCCTGTGGCGATACGCTACGTTGCATCGTCTGTCTCTCTATACTACCTTTCTGTAGTAAGCGATTCGTTGTAATCGTATAAGCAACGAAGCCCGCCGTCTTTTTTCTTCAGCTAGACTCACCGGGTTTTACTTTAAAATCATTCGCTTTCCGATCGAATCGTGTTAAGGACACGGAAAAGAATACACACGATTTTTAACGATCGACGAAGAATTCTATCCAATTAGCTTGTAATCGTATTATAAGAAATAATTCTACGTTCTACTGGTTGTTTGACGATATTTGCAATCGGCTTGGTTTATATTCGAGTAAAAAATGTTTTTTTTTTATATCACTGTATACATATATACTCTTAAAACAGTTTAAAAATACTTTTAAAATCGAATAAATTTGAGAGAATGTTTTTAATTCGATTCAAGGTTTGCCAATTTTCACGATATTCTCTTCGAATATTTAAAAATTTGATGTTTTTTTCTAATAATAGAAAGTATATTTTTTATTTTTTATTACTGCAATAAGCGTTAACTACTTTTGAAGAATGCTGCAGATAGATTATTTATTAAATTATTGAAGACTTTCTACCTTCACTGTGAATACAGAAGCATATAGATATTAACTATATGTTAATGCACGTCGTTTAATGTTAACGTTAAGCTTTATCGTGTAACTTCTCTAGAATACCAAGTAAATCGTGACCGATCGATGAGGTAAAAGCCCGATAGGGCTCTTGAGTTTCGTATCTCTTTCTTTCTCGCAAGAAACATATTACGCGCGAGTTAGCTTACAGCGATTAAGCAAGTCGGAGAATCGTAAATTCTGTCTCGAAGAATCGAACGGTACTCTTCGATTCGAACCGTTTATCCGCCGGTCATCGTACAATTTTTATGTCTCTCTCGATTATGATAGCAAGATAGAAATCTCAATAAAATGGTACAACGTTAATCAAGTTCAACATCCTCGATAGAAAAGACGAAGAAAAAAAAAAACTAAGAAAAAGAAGCGAGATTTCCTTCAATGGCAACGACAAAACGCAGCAAAAAAAATACGTATTCCCTATTACGTTTCTCTCTTCGATTCTTCCAGTTTCTTCGAGATTATGGCAAGCTCGTGGAAGAGAGTTAGCCAGAAAGAAGAAAACGACGATGCCTTTCTCGGCAACACTATCTCTCTACACCTTCCTTAATGTATTTCTTGTTTATTCTCTGCGTCAGCACAGATGTAAAGATACGCGAGCTGCTGCTCTTGCGTAAGAAGTCAAGTGTACGATCCTTTTTTTTTTTTCTCTTTTTCTTCCTTTACACCATTCCGATACGAAGATTCGATGCGCGCTTTAAACGCGTTGCATTCACGTCGCCATATGTTCCTCTTGTCTCTCGTGATCGTCAATGGGACAATGAGAAAAGACCGACAACACGTCGACCAAAATTATAATTTACTTTGTTCCTCTCTCTGGCAGCAGCGTTCTCTCGTTCTAAATACGACGAGGCTCCAAAGGACGCCCACGGTCTCGTTCTTATCAACGACTGCATCCTCCAGAGATATCGACGTAGAGATTACTTCACGGCTTTGTTTTATTAACTTCTCTCTATCTTACAACCCCCTCTCTTCTTTCTTCTCATTCCCGTCAGTGTTTTCACGTTAAAAGTAACGTTAACGACAAAATAGTACGATGATTCACCGGAATCTGGAAGGGGGAGGACGACGATTAAAAAAGTATATACGAAAAGGTTCCGATGATTCATTGGGACATCGTACAACGATCACGTAGCCTCGAGATAACGAGTGCACGACCCCGCGTGCCTCGTGAAAAAGCGATTTCGAGTAGCGAAGGAGTTTCGAGGGCACTCGAGAAAGAGAGACGACGGGGGTTTCGTTTATTCGCACCAGGGAGTATAATATGCTTTTTGAGGAAGATTATAAATAGTTGAGACCGGAGTAGTCGGGCAGACCCTTTTTCGGTACGCTAACATACGTGAGATAAATCCGATAGAGTCGAGATGTGTGTTGCTTGTCGTCATTACGAATAAAATAATACCACGAGCGTATGTTTTTCAATGGATGACTAACTGTCTATAGCTAATAGAGGTCTTAGTGCGCAGTGTCGTTCTTTGGAGATAACTATAATACCTACTTCGTAATGCATGTTCTGTGAATTTTAAAAGAGAAGCAGTATAGCTAACTCTTTAAAACTCGACTATCTATGTCGAATTTCAATGAAGACTCTTCGTTCGAAACGTTCGCGATACGTCATCCTGAAACGATGTCAATGCGAATAAGAATTGGTTCCTCTTTTACAAGGAAAAACTTTGATTACTACGACAGAGATCGTTTTCTCGAAAAAATATTAAGTTTGAATGTAAATATCGTCGGGTTTGAGTGTAAGATCATCGGTATCATAGCAGGAACGAGCGAACGTTTGCGATGTAAATTTCTTAGACGTGGCTAGCCTCTCTTTTACCTCATCCGCGAATTATATTCTTGCGCCATAGATAGAACGATTTGCTAAGAGGCGTACGTCATCCCTTCGATCGAGCGCTTTCGTCGAAGCGAATGAGACGACTCAACGTAGAAACTCCTTTATCTATGTATCTCTTACCTTTTCTTTCTTTAAAGTTTCCTTTTAAAAGAAGTGGGTCCTTTCTTTTTTGTAACGCGAGAAGAGTGGGGACCCTTCGGCCCTTGGTCCGTTCCTGCTGCATCGTATTACTCTCCTCTCACCGCAAGACTACGAACTTCAACCATTTTAAACTCACGACGTGTTAGCATTCGTGACGAGCTTGTTTCCTCGACCTCCGACAACATTCCTAAGAATTCGACAAATCCCTGGTCAATTCAACGATCGTCCACGTTTCTTTTTTTTTTTTCTTTTTCCTTGCAGAGCGTTCGTTTGAAGAAAATGCACGATGACCAATCGAACGCGTACGTAAGGAGGCGCGAATATATAAATCGTTTCGCGTCGAACGTTCAATTTATCTTTGATTACGCGCCGCGCACTTGCGCGGAGACGTCGACCCGATTTACGACCGGCTATTAAAAGCTTCGAGAGGAAGCATCTGTTTATGCTCCGAGGAAAGAAAGCGTTAAAATTCCAACATCTCGAGGACGAACCGATGAAAGTCCGTAGACAACGAATTCTCTCCTTTCTCTCGTCCCCCTTTTTCTTTTCGGATGATCAACGAACTGATTCGTCATCGTTTCTCAGAGAAAAAACTCATTTTCTGTCGGACCGAAGGATGCAATACAAAGCGAACCAAATGCTACGGCTTTTCGGCATTTGTTATTCGAGTTTTTTTTTTGGCGTACATTGCTTTTTAAATGGTTCATTTTTTGTAAAGTAACGAAGGGTCGTAAACGAGAGTAGGGTAAACAGGTCAGTAGATGGACGAATCGTAGATTAAATCGATCAAATAATGAATAAAAAAGATTTTTACTCTATATTAGAAATCAAATGAAGCGATGCTTCAGTCTTTTCTAATTTTTCTTTTTATTTTATCACTTTTAGTTCGCCCAAATCTGATAAAATAGTGAATCACTTCGTTACTCATTCGTCATCATTTCTTAGAAAAAAAACCTCATTTTTGGTCGAACACAAGAATGCAGCTTAAAGCAAATCAAATGATACACCTTGTCACCGTTTTTATACTAATTGAAAAATATTCTTTTTATTTGATTGCCATTACACCGCTGGACTCGTATAAACTAGTGAACCACCTTATTCGTAAAGCCATCGCAGAGCACGAAGGTGGTTCTCTACGTCTTTGTAGCGTCCATCAAGTTGTCGTGCGACCATTTCGACGAGCTCCCACCGACTCTTTTCCTACTTTTTTCCCTTCGTACGTTTACCTGGACGACGGCACCCTTCGCCATCGCGAGACATCGTGTGGCACCCGTATGCACCGCACGACGCGGAAAGAGAGAGCGAGAGAAACAGAGATAGTAACGAGAAAGAAAGAGACATACAGCTCACAGTGTTCTCAACGCGCGAGATCCGTCTGCTTATTAAACTCAGCCAGCGTGGTTTCGCGTTTCAGTAGATACTCGTTAGTACTCTCTCTTTCTCTCAGGAAGAAGGAGAAAGAGGGTGAAAGAGAGACCCCACATCGTCGCCTTTTTCTCTTCGTGCATGCCAACGTTTCCGATCGTCCTCGTATAACACGTATTTGCTTCTCTCTTTCTCTTTCTTTCTCTCTCTTTTCTCTTCTCTTCTACACTCTCTTTCTGTCGAGGTGCGTTGGTATAGAGAAATGCAGGATCGATAGGGCGGAGGGTGGAGCACCCCAACACGATTTCGTGACTCATAATGCACACTCCGTTCAAACTCGTACTCTCTCACTCTTTCTCTATACACGCTTTATCCTTGGCTCGTCTATTGTCCTCGCACGCCTTCCATCGGGCTATTTTTATTACGAAATTACGTAGCCACGATTCGAGTGTCTCACGATCGTGCGCGCTCATTAACCCTCCTCGTCGACTGGTTATGTGGGGGCTGGGAGTCGAACGATTTTTGCTTGAAAATGAATGATGACTTCCATTATCACTAACCACGCGTCATTTTATGTATCATTTGAACGCAGGTGAACGATATTTTAAGAAATATACTTCGAATTTCCTCGATTCGTACTTGAACTATCGATTTTTTCGAGGGGTTGCATATCGAAAGCGAGAGATTGCTATTTGTATCGAGGAGAACGGGATTTCACTGTTCGGCTTTATTTTCCGCGAAAATAGTTATCATTCCTCGCATAGGAAAACCAACGAACAGGTCCTGAATAACAGGTTCTATTTCTCCCCCCTCTCTCTCTGAGAGTGTATCAGGTGCTTCTCGAAAACTTTGACTACCTGACCCATGCACGGATAATACGAGGAGCCTGGAATTTTATCTCTCTTTCTTTCTATCTATTCGTGTATCTCTTTCCATGTCTCTCTCTCTCTGAAGAAGGACGACTCGGGAACGGCCTTTGTGCCGTTTGGAAGGTTAGATCAACGTGCAAGTGCATCGTTTCCCGAAAAGGTCGCACGAGGGTGACTCATCATAGAAACTACTCCTCGTTTCGAGGCCGCGCGCGCGGTGCGTTTTCCACGTATCGACCTGCGGAGCAGGAACGCGGGATTGGTCGGGACGAAAGGGCCGCTTTACGCCTGTTCACTCGGACTTTTCTCGTTAGAAATCGATTAATGACAAGAGAGGGGAAAAAGGGGGAGGATCAGTGTTGTAATAGTCTCTTTTTTTCTATTATCATTATTGTTATCTTGTCGAAACAACGAGTCATTTTGGAGCTCGACAAATTTACTGCCCTCTAACTTTCGAAAGAGAAGAAATTCGAATCGACGTCGGTTTATCGCTCCCTTTGGTATTACAATTTACGTGACTAAGCATAGAGGAAAGAGAGAGGGAAAGAGAGGAGAGATATCGTGCGGTTATCACGATATGAGAAAGTTGTTGGAGCCAAAAGGGAAAAAAAAGCGTTCACACATCTGTACACGAGCGTGTACGTACAACTTTCCTACGGATCCGTCGTGCACGGTGAGTGCAACTGACCGCGGAAGTCTACAATCTCTACTCGTGTGTGTATGGATTAGCTACATATGGATATCGCAAAACACACATAACGCAAATTTGTATGATCTATACGTGCACGTGAATGTCCTATGGTGTGATAAACAAGATCAAAATATTATATATGGTCGAGAGTAACTCATAGCGGAAGCGTATCTCAATCGTTGTTGTCCGATTAATATCGTTGGGGAAATATCCGGTATGCGGTACGAAAGTTATGTCTAATTTAAAGAATTTTATTTCATTATTGGAAACTTTATCGAGTAAAAAGCTTTAAGCCATCATATATTTACGATATATGAGCCGTTTATGTTGAAAGGGGTATAAGTATATTTTTTTTTATGAAATAATAAGATCGGATTAGATTACAGTCATAAATATCGTTAAATCTCTTTTTTTACGAATTTAAACTTATACCATTTTAAATTAAACGGCTCATATATTATATATGCATAATATGGCTTTATTGAGGCAATTCTAAATTTAGAACAGATTCTATTTTTGTATTAATCAATATTGACACAAATTTTAATTCGATAATACCGTCTTCAATCATACGCATCCTGTAGATTAAATTATTATGCTTATAAATAGATTATTATAATGGAAAATACGCTGTGGGTTATTTAGAGCTAATAGAGAATTCAACGTGGGGGCAGTTTATACGTCCATTCATTATCTTATATAAATATATTCGTTATTCTCTTGTAACGAGCAAATAGATTAAAACAACAGTGAAACTTCTTTGTTAGATCCAACACACGATATTGTTAGCGTTGTTGAAAGCAACGTCGCGGTCGTTGAAAAAAAAAAGAGACGAATCGAAACGTGGAAAGCACAGGGACGATGATTTAGAAGCCCTTGAATAGCCGTTGTTGCTCGTCGTTGGAAATGAAAGTAACGCGTTTCGAATACCTACCGTACATACAAACTCACACACATACATAGGTATACTTGGAAACAACAGCAACTTGCACACGATCTACTTCTGCCTTTCTTGCACTCTCTTAGTTGCAAGTACGCGTACACAGGAGGGGTACCGTTTTGTCCTTAATCCGCAACTAGCGTAAACGTAGAAAGACACACCATCGTCCTTGAACGATCGAGCACTCGCAGCATTATATCTATGTATCTTTCTACCTCTGTCTCTCGCTACGATACGTCCTCCAGGCACTTTTACGATTAGAACGTTCAATTTACGGAAAGACTATGGACTTGAACTTATATAGTTTGCAAACATGCTAGGTGTTATATTAGTTATCGATCGTCTAAAAAAGTACTTCTATGATGACCTTGATATAGTAATGCATCCTTAAATGATTCTGTCAATTTTTTAAAGAAGTAATTCCAGTCATGCTATATGGTTTATTTCGTGTTAAAAGTGTTTGTAAAACTTGTGAAAACATTTGTATAATAGTTTACTCTTTAAATGGTTCAGAATAATTTTGAAATATGTATTTTAGCCATAGGGATTTTAATCGTATTGATTATCGATTAGACAAGTCATTAACATTGGTAAGCATGATGATGAATAAATTAAATGGTTATTCAGATCTCCGAATTGATTACTAGTTTATTTCCATTTACAGAACAAAGTGAAAAAACTTGACTCGTCGGCACGATAAGCTCTGAAGTCTTATTAGCAATTCATTCGCAATAGAATGTCGAAAAAGTTATGTTATAATATACACGTTCGATAATCTCAATCTTTTCTCTACGCTTCGAGAACGAGTAATCGCAACCTCCTATATCCTCCTTATGCGTCATTTATTTCCACCCGAGTTTTAAAAGCTTATTCGTCAACGACGATTGTCATTCATTGAGGTTTCGTTTTTCATTCACAAGTAGCCGTGCATTATCTGAATGGAATTTATACTGGAACGGCACATTAACGTTTCTTGCGATTTTACAGGATGATAACACTGGGGGGTGCCTAGAAGTTCCATTAAGTTCTCGAAGACTCGCTTCGTGCTCCCACCGTGTTATATAGCCGACAACGTGTAGAGGCCAGTTTTCACTTTTCGTGCCGCGCCGCTAAACGGCCGGAATATCTTTCCGTGCCGAGTATCTTACGAAATTCTTCATTGTGAGCGAGCGAGGAGACCGCCATACGTATATGTGCCAACCAATGTACTTTTTCCTTCGGGCCGTCGACCGCTATAGATTAGGCCGATATTTCTCGAAATGTATATTTTTGAAATGCAAAAAAAAAAAAATGGATAATATCGAGATAAGCGAAATTGACTCGGTCACACTTTGCAGAGAATATAGTATGTTTCCGTGGACTCTGAAGAGAAGATAAAGAAAAAGGCTAATAAAACAAGCTTTTCGAGAGAATCGTAAGCCGACACACTTAAATAATGAAATTCTTCTATCTTCTTTAATCTTACCGATAAAGACCGATAAAGTTGACGTATTACGTACATCAACGATTTACACAGAATGTGTTTACGTGTCTGGATCGATCGAGAAGACCATGATTAATGAACCCTTTCCTATCTGTTCCAGGACCAGTTCGACAATCTATCCCATCACACGCAGAAGGGGATAGACTTCCTCGAGAGATATGGTCACTTTATCCGTGACCGGTGTGCCATCGAGGTGGAGTACGCGGCCAAGCTCAGGTACAAACCGCGTCACTCTTTATTCTAAAAAACGGCACAAAGAACGAGACGTTATTCGATGTTAATGCTTTTAATGGGACATCCTGTATAATGAGCGCGTCTCACGCACCCTACGAGTTCAGGGACGCGAGATGTAGCCGGTAATATTGTATTAAAGGCCCCCTTGTTTGTTCCGTGAATGCCGTCTAGTGTAGTCGTACTTTTGTTCCCTATCGGGTGTGTCTCGAGACACGCTGTGTCTGTCTCTCATATAAATACTTCGACATGCACGAAGACTCTGCGATGGTGGGTGGCCCCGTGTTTTCGCGTTATCGTTATCTCTCATAGAGAAAGATAACACGAAAGGGATCGAATCACTTGATCTTCCTCCTCGAGAACCTGCCAAAGTGTACTCGTTAAAGAGAATAGCATATCTTCCGAGGTATCTCAAGTTACTGTTAAATCAGTCTTGAAAAGTGAGTCAAGAAAAATCAGTGTTGAAAAAAATGAAATCTAGAAAAATCAGTCTTGTAACTCACCAACGTCTACAATTATCGTTTGGGTTGTCTCGGTTAATCAAGTCGCATGCCATAATGGCGAATAATTCCTATACGTTTCTATTCCATTCACGTTCTTTCTCTCTCTCTCTCCCTTCTGTCTTTTCACGTACATACATTATCGCGGGCACGTTCTACATCTTAAGCGCGTTGTAATTTCCACGGAGAGCTACCGTCACGTGCTGTATCGTGAATAATCCAAGGCGTCGTCTCTCACTTTCAGTGCGATCGAACCTTTTTCGAATGAACGATTCTCCCCTGTATATCCGAGTCCATCATTCCACTCCCGCGCTATCAAGGGCAGGACGCAAGATCGAGGATATTTATAGCCAATGCGTTATAACAGACGTTTATTTGCGGCCTGTCGTAAAAATTGTAAAATGGCAGCGTCCCTATTACTATCTTTGTTCTCTTATCCTTTCGTCTCTTTCTCTATCTTTCTTTCTCCAGACGGGTCTAAGAATAACCCGTGCTCTTGACACGTTACCAATTTTACTTGCTCCGCTTGAGCGTACGTACGTATACCCTTTTCCTTGTATATTTTCATAGCTGATCGAACGTCTATCGACGGTCGTTCGTTCTTTGCCCTTTTCGTTTCCAAGTTATAAGAAACGAGAGAAGCATATTGGTGTAAAATAGTGGAGGATACAATTCCTTATTAACGGGTATTGCCTTCATATAGTATGAAAGTGTGTATAGCGTTACCGTGCTAAACGAGAGTCGCTTGTGCCAAAGTAATCCCCTATTTAATTTCAATCAATATTTTGTGTTATACGAGGTTTCCTGCTGTTATATCAGGATCACCTGAGTAATGGTTTTTTAATTAGATTCTTCGTATTCGTTTGTTGTTTAGCAGGTAATTTCATAAGTAGGTTAAATAAGAAATTTATTTAAATAATGAACTCTGTTATACGATGTTGCACTGAAATATTTGAGTATCTTGCTTGGTTATGAATGTACATAAATTCTTCTCCTGCAAAACCGTAGTATTTGTAGAGATAAATGCAGTAATGAAAAACAGCTTCTTTCGAGATTATTCTTCCTTAAAAATAATTTATAAACAGAAGAAATATCGAGGAATTCAAATAGATATCCCGTTTAGGTGAATCAATTCTAATAGAATACTGCGGAAAGGATGTTCCTAAAGAGCTCGACGAAGTTAATGATCTTTCGCTGTGACGTTTTTCTTTTTTAAAACACGAAGGAAACTGAAATTAGTTTCGAGATAACACCTTCCCGGTTATCGGTGCGTTACAGTGCGAGATAGGCATGGACTCGATTATGGGAGCTCGTGTCGACGATTCATTCCTTCTATATGGAGTACATGTAAAAACGGAATGGGCAGCGTGCGATTATTTTAATGATACTTCGCTTGGACCGTGAAACTCGGCTTGGGTGCCGAGCGCGTATGCGTGCCAATAATACTGTTACGTTTCTCTTTGCAGACGCCTCGTGAAGAGCTATCAACCGAAAGAACCGAAGAAGAAAGAAGAGGAGGAGGATTATAAGTGAGTACGAGACGGTCTTAGACACGTAAGAGGACGAGCGTACCCGTGGTATACGTTGTGAGACTGTCTCTCTCTCTCTCTCTCTTGTTGGATGCTACAGAGTCTTTCTTAACGATCGTCCCGTTTGCACGACAACGACGTTGTCGTTGCAACGAAAATGTTGTTTTCCGTCTCTTCTTTCCTCTATCACGCTCGTATTTCGGTACAAAGTACAAACTCGGTGCTCGCTGTAGCGCGTCGAATACTTTAGAAATTCTAAACAAGGTTCTCTTTGAAAAATGTTCTAAAATGGTAATTTCTCTGGTCCTCAGATACAGCCCATGTCGTGCTTTCAAAATGGAATTGAACGAGGTGAACGACCAAGCTGGTCAACGGGAGGTCATCGCGGAAAATTTACAAGCGAACGTTCTCCGAGAGTTAAACATTCTCGTGAAGGATTTTAAAGAGGATCGTAAGAAGTATTTACAAGAGGGTGCCAGGCTAAGAGCAGCTTTGGCAGGACAAATCGGTAATTTGGAACGTGCTAGGAAGGCATACGAGAAAGCCTTTCGAGAGGCGGAGAGAGCCGTCGAAAATTATCAGAGGGCTGATGCCGATCTAAATCTTTCGAGAGCAGAGGTGCGTGACGAGAAGATGCGTTCTATATACCGGCTTTTACGAATCGTTGAACGTTCAATGTTGCACTAACGCTTATCTCTGTTGTAATAGGTGGAAAAACAGAGGATGAACATGACTCTGAAAACGCAACAGAGCGAGGAAGCTAAAACGGAGTATGCGAATCAGTTGCAGAAGACGAACGACATGCAAACGTTACATTATCACACCTCGATGCCAGAAGTATTTCAGCATCTACAGGTATTACATTCTGTTACATTGTAATAGGATGTTACGAATATGTTCCACTTGGAATGGTTTCGTTAATGAGATGTTTTAGTTTTTAGATTTTTTAAACGTATTGTACTAATTGTTGGGAACACGGAATGTTTTTTGAACATAAGTCAGTTTGCTTGAATAAGGATATGACCTTCATACTGTTGCCTCATAAATTATCAAACGAGCTCGAAAATTGTTGAAATGCTTCACATTATTTGACAACTGCCTATTTGTAAATTAGTGAAATGGAAACATTACATTTTGTATTCCTTGCAATTAGTAAACTATGTTACTTAAAGTTTAAAACCTCTTTGACACTAAAACTACCGAAGTACCGACGTTAAATATATTCATAGTTTCATCACGCCTGTGTATTTGACGAGTCTTTGAAAAAAAGAACATTTTATTTGCTACCATTAATAAATAATATCAAATATAATTTTATCTAATTGTAAAACAAGAAATATAAAACCAGTCATCTTAATTACATACTTCGGTAGTTCTAGTTTTAACGGAACACCACGTATATACGTTTAACTAGGAATTATCCGCAGAGTTCGCTTTCGACCTTAATGCATCTTTGATGGGCGATACGTGTGCCGTTACCATGGCCACGCTTAAATACCAATATTAATGGATGATTCTTGTTACAGGAATTGGATGAAAAGAGAATAAAAAACATGCGAAATTACATGATAAAGTCTGTGGAAATAGAGCGTGCGGTAGCACCGATAATCGCTCAATGTCTCGACGGCATCGAAAAGGCAGCGAACGAGATTAACGAGAAAGAAGACACGTTGCTAGTGATCGAACGGTATAAGAGCGGTTTCCAGCCACCAGGCGATTTTCCATTCGAGGATCTTTCCGTTGCGAAAACGTACGACAGTAACAGTCAATTGTCCCAGCCGGCGATGCAGCCCATACACAATCACCTTACGGTAAAGGGAACGGTATCCGGTGGGAAGATCAAAAAGAGAGTCGGCCTTTTTGGAATTTTTAGTAGCAATAAGGTAAATATTTGTTCGTTGTAATTATAATGGCGATCACTAATTCGAGCCTCGTTCCATATATCAATGCAGAATATATCTCGAGAACGTAAGGGCAATGGGGAACGTGATATAAAGCATGTCGTCAAATCTATTTATATCTTCATTTTTCTCAGATTTGTATATACGTATATACTTGCATTCCGTATAAAAGAAGAAGCTTGTAACTTATCGTGCACATTGTCATACCACAGCGAGCATGCGTTTAGTGTCACTGAATCGTATTCCCTGAACGAGTCAAAAAAACGTTTTCTTTTTTTTTTTTTAGAGCTATACGGTTTAGAAATTAGTTTGCTTTGTTTTCTTATCATCACGAATTTCGCAAATGTTCGGATATTATTTGCACTGTAACTTGCATTAACTTTTTCTAAGAGAATGTAACTTCTTTTTCTTCTGTATCTTCTATTAATTTTGGTGGACGGTTCGATCTGCCTGTGGTCTCTTGTTTCCATTCGTCCATGGGCTATGAATTTGGATATTATCCCACTTAGTAAGTACATCGTAGATGGCTTGATCGTCCGTCAGTTGGCAAATTTTAACACATCCCGCATTTGAAAATTGTGATCGTGAGTCCGTTTATCGTTACGAATGTTTTACTTTGGGAGTAAAAGTTCAGCCGTTGGAGAAATATTATGAGTACATGGGTATGCACTGTCTGGCCGAATTTTTACTCTTATAACCATCGAAATACTTCCCTATTTATACGCTGAATGATACGCTTTTGGAATTTGTTTCATGCGAACGACAGAAGTTGATCGAGGTGTGCATAGCTTTAAAGGTCTGTCCTTCTATATACAATGACCATTATTTTTATTCAAGATCCTGTATTCCTTTAAAACCACTTTGTTTTATAGATAATTCGTTCTCTTTAATATGATATTTTAGTTTATAGTATTACGTATAGTCAGTGATAATTGAGCTGTTTTATTTGAAAGTGGTATAAGTCCAAGTTTGGAAAACAAAGTTTTAATGATATAAATGATATTTATAGTTGTAATCTAATCTGAGCAACTTATTTTTCATACAAATTAAAATCATAAAAAATGGACTTATACCACTCTCAAAATGAACGACTCAATTATAGCTTTGTAAAATATAAGTTTATGTTCTTTAATATTGTGCAATAACAGGATTGATGCATAACGTGTTGCATTTGTGATATGCTTTTTCCTTCTATAGTGTTCTATTATATTTAATCGCATGATGGTCACAATTTGGCATTATCAGAATTTGAAAATTTCAGAATAATGTGCCCGGATATGGTGACGGTGCGAAGGAGGATTGCAGCGATTTACCTCCCAATCAACGGAAGAAAAGATTGCAGCAAAAGCTTGATGAAATTCAGGCCAAGATTCAACAGGAAACTGCAGCGAGAGATGGTTTAATGAAAATGAAAGGTGTCTATGAACAAAATCCAGCGTTGGGCGATCCGATGAGTATAGAGGGCCAATTGAATCAATCCAGTAACAAATTGGATAAACTTGGAGCAGAATTGGCTAAGTTTCAAGGTTATCTGGAAGAAGCTATGCGTGCTGGCGTTAGCTTATCCAGGTAGTGGCAGACGTTTCAACATTATACATAAACTTACACGTAGGAGATAATATAGAACAATGCACTTAATTGAAAATATGACTTAACTCTTTTATTGTAGTCCGAGTCAAGTGCAGCGAAAACCTACCAGTAATGGCTCTGCGACAAGGCCACTAAGTTCAAGAAGATCCAGCCATTCGGGAGGTGAAGAAAGCCTTTCGAGATCAGCCTCTGATTCTAGCGTCAGTAATGCGAATGCTAATCAACCGGTTCATAAAAAGAGTGCTCCAGGAACTCCTCAACCTACCCACGGGTAAGTATTATTACAAGATTTATATTTGGTATCAAATTTCAACGAGACAAGCAAAGTTAGAAAGTATTTAAAAACAAAAAAGAAGTGAAAGGATTCATTATGAATTCAAAAGTAGCAAAGAATATCTGTCTAGACCAATAGACAAGGTTTTGCTTTACGGTACTGATGCACAGTTCCACGAATAGCCCGGAATCTGGTCTTGGTGAATCGAGAACGTCACTTCCTGGAAGCGGGGGCGAGGAATATTACGTAGATGAGATAGATGCACAACCACCATTAGGAACATGTCGAGCGCTCTATCCATTTGACGGTAAGCATGCAGAATAATTTACGAGACGTATAATCGGTTGATGTCTGCATGGCGTATTGAAAGAACGAAAAAATAGATGTTAGATAGAAAATGATGTTTACAGCGACCAGCGAAGGTTCCATACCAATGTACGATGGAGAGGAATTGTATATGATCGAATTAGACCAGGGCGACGGATGGACACGGGTTCGTCGCATTTCTCAGCCAATTGAAGGATTTGTACCGACATCGTACATAGAGTGTCACCTGTACAACACATAG
The DNA here is from genome assembly GCA_916049575.1 of Ancistrocerus nigricornis. Classification (NCBI taxonomy): domain Eukaryota; kingdom Metazoa; phylum Arthropoda; class Insecta; order Hymenoptera; family Vespidae; genus Ancistrocerus; species Ancistrocerus nigricornis. The sequence continues at coordinate 8,982,756 of OU696669.1, read as the reverse complement.
CCGGTCCTTTTAGATCATTCAAAATGGAATACCTAACTTCAAAGCGGGATTATCCAGTGTTAACGTTCAAGAGGAAATTTTGAACTTGACACAACGATTTCTATGTTGCTTGAAGTTACAATTCGAGTGCTAAGCGTTGGTCGGTGATTGGCACTAGACTCATCGATCTCTTTCTACTCTTAATTAGAAAAGTCTAAACGTCTAATTGACACGTGCCAATATGTCGAAGTTTGGAACTGCCAATAATACGGTCAACTACGTCCAGCGCGATTCTCTCGATTTTCCGATTTGTGTAAAGAGAACAAAGACCGAACAAAAAATTGTTCTTTGTGATCAGCTAAGAACAAAGCCTCCCCACTTTTATGCGAGACGTATCTATGTACTCTTACGAGGCAGTCATGTTCTACACAATTTTACGTTCTTATAGTTATGTACAATAGGATTTGATTTGCACGGACTTGAGAAGCTTCCGAAGTATGTTTATAATTATTATCGCGAAGCGCCTACGGGTTCAAGACGAATGAATCGTCGAATTATACGGCCACAAAAGAAAAGAACTGTGCTGTTTAGTTATAGATACGCACAAGTAACAGATTTGTGACCCAACTGAAGAAAGTAAATGTCTTATACGTCTAATAACAGGCCCCGTTTCTTTCATAGAACAACTGTTGTGCGAGTTTTACTTTCTTTTTGTACGAAACCGATTCTAAAAATAAGCGACTGCTCAAGGACGACTCGTACTGATGCCAGAGAACAAGAGACTGATTTTTATTCACGTTTTGTTCTGTTTGCATAAATTTTCTATTATCTTCTCGATGTCCTTTTGTACATAAAACGAAGTCGACGAAGCTTCGTTTTGAAAATAATGATTGTAAGTATTCGTCTCTTTTTTTTCTTGATTTTATGTAGGATTGATTGACACTGGTATTTACATTGAGTTGTACGAACTTGTTACGAACTTCGAGATTTATTATTATTATATTCATTCGAGCATAGGTAACTATCGTTATTAGCTGTACGATAAGTCGATCCAGAGCAAGTCCTTTTTACTTTCTTTAGGGAAATGCCTGAGTGTGAATTAGTTAGGGTATAGATTTGTGTACATATTTCGTGGAACGAAAGAGAGAACGAACGAACGAACGGTACGCGTGTAAGTGCCAGATATAACCACGAATATTTTACGAAGAGAAGGATTAACTTCCATTGCAGGAACGACTACGAAATGGAGGCACTCGTAAATAGAAAGAAGTGCCTTTGTTTCGACGAGCTTGGAAGGAGTTCCTACTTCGCTAGTGCGGGAGCCTAGATATCGTCCTATTTCTAAACGCGATCTAAACACGATATCGCGTCGCGTAGTAATAGTCTTGCGTATTAATGTATATGTACATACATACATACATATATATATATAAATACATTCAATCATCAAAGCGTAGCTTTCGGTATATATATATATATGAAAAATGAAATATGCAAGCACTAAACAAATAAGGTTTATTAGCCTCTCCCCTTGTCACACAGCACCCAATAGGTTGCTCATAGAGAGTAACGTTTAGTTACAATTATATATATTTTCCGTGTATGTACAACTGCGTTCCGTGCAGGTCTCCTAGTACGCACGTGGCATGCATTTTTCGATGTTGCGGTTTACGAAGTTATTTATTATCGCAAAATACGTTGAAAAATATTACAGAGTTTGCGAAAAACTCGACAGTATTTTTGCGAAAGTGAGGAAAGAAGAGAACAGATGGGTACGCGAGTCTAATCTTTAATATCGAATTGTTTTCATGTTTATGTATATTTTGTGATTTTATAACGACGAACAAGTATTGTAGATAATTAACTCTGCGACTCATTATACATTATTATTATTATTATTATTATTATTTTATTATGTTAATAAGAAAAATATAGGTACTAAACCAATATAACTCATTTACATGTGTTGTATATGACTAGCGTGCGTCTACATGTCGAGTTTAGCGACTCGTCGTCGTCTACACTCGAGTGACACATGACTCACAGCTTATAGATTATGTCGTAGATTATTACTGTTAGAACTACGACAGAAACTCGCGTGAGCACATGTGCATATATATGCGTGCTGGTATGACACACTTTGATGTCAATAAAAATCAAGGTAGCATCAACTTCTTTCGCTAGGAAGTGTACAAGTTACTCGAATTACACTTCCTGCCACGCTACATTTTAAGATATTTCTGTAAATAAAATTACTTCTTTTTTGTCTTGAAAAAAGTAGCAACGTAACCTTTTTATTTATTGCTTCGACTAAAGAGAGTAGAAGATACAACGACTTTCGTTTTCTTTGTTTCTTTTTTTATCTTTTTCATACATTATTGCAACGCCCCATGTACAGTTGACTAGATTAAAAATACGTTAATAGTAGTGATAAATTTACAATTTTGTGCGCGTGCGTGCGTGTACGTACGCACACACGTTTAGGTATGCCTTTTTTTATACGATTGCAAGTATAAACAGTCGCAGAGCCGAAACTTTCTAAAAATTCGTATATATCGTAACTCTTTTACCGATGACGATGTCGTGTTAAAAAAATGCTAACAAAAGTCTGATAAAAATATCGTGCTATCGTTTTCTTTCGTTAAAATAATATTACATTATTGTCAAGAATCGACTAGCCGCAAAATTGGCAGTTGTATCCTTAATATATGGCTGAAATATATAAAACGACGCAAATATTGGCATACTTTTTCTGGGAAACCCAGGAACGAGTTTTCCAGAACGTAAAAATCGGTGCCAAGTTATACATATGTATATTTGCTTTCTCTGATGTTTCTTGGCTAATTTTTCCACTAATATATAGCAATGTGTCTTACCCTTTTGTGACATTTAGCGGCGTATCGATTGTAACATTAAAGAGGCATAGAAGTACATAAAAAACTAGTCTAAGAAACAGAACTACCAAGAAGATCAATCGGTTTCCCGATTCGGTTAAATGCGAATCGGAAAATGAAGATCTCGATAACGAGATACAACGTTCAACGAATCAAAAGTATATAATTTTCCGTATTTAGTACAAATCGATCAATTAGTTCTCAAAACCGAGAACGATCGAGCGATACTCATATATAATACAAATCGCGCACTTGCTGTCAGTCAAAATGTATATTATCACTGTACAAAATATTTGTTAAATTCTTAAGCTATTGCAAGGATTCGTCTTGCAGTCTTGAACAAATCTCAGCGAGAGAACATTGCCGAAAAGCAATCCGTAAAGAACCTGAAGCTCACGGCCGTCTCTTTTACCGAAGTTAATGTCTCTTTCTTCTCTCTTCTTTCTTCATCAGACTACAAAAATCCGATTCAAATCGTCAAATCGTCCCACTCCTCGACCTGCCGAGGAGTTATTTCGACCCTAATACGAGTCAAGGTACCAAGAAGATCGTGCATCCGTGGCGTCAACGGATTGGCTTGCAAATCTATGTACTCCAATGCCGGTGCGTGCTTAAGTCTTTCGACGTCTACATCTAAAAACATAATACGACGAATATTAAAAATTTTTCTTGCTTCTCTTTGAAAATTGTTATTTATTTCTCTCGATGCTATCGCATATGTCTTTTTACTAACCGAACTATAACCAATTTTAGATTCTTCTTCTTGTAACCCGATGACTTACCGATGATGAAGTTGTTATTGGCGAGTAATCGTTTCAGCTGAGGTATCCGGCAGGTAACAGGTGGAAGAGCGATGAAAGTATTGTGCGAAATATTGAGTCTTTCCAACGCCTGAAGTTCGGCAAGCTCCTCCGGCAATTTACTCATTTGATTGTGACTTAAATTGAGTTCTATAAATATTAAAAATGTATCATTATTCGTTAATCATGATACATATATGTATATCTATCGTTATCAAATGGTTAAAATCAATTATACAAACCGGTAATGAGCGAGAATTTCACTGCAAACTTAGGTGGGATCTTCGTTATAACATTACCGGAAAGATCGCACCTTTTCAATTCCGTATGTCTCATCAAATGATAAACTGCATCCGGTACTTGCATTAACTGGCATTCCGACAAATCTGAAACATATTAAAACGAAATAATAATACAATCGCATTGCGAAGGAGTTGGCGAACTGATGCGAGGGTCAATGTATGTAGAGATCTCATTGAAAATGAATTTACCGTAGACTTACGAGGCTTCACGCTTTCTCCCGCTTGATTTTCAGCGCGGAAGAGCGATGCCGACGTTAGTCTGGAACGGTTACGAAATGAACGTATTCTGAGCGAATCTAAGTGTAAAACGCATATTTGAGTAACACGACTATACGTAAACTTCTTTCACTTATAGCAGAAATCTTTAATTGGAAGGATGCCATATGGCATCGCTTAAAAAGCACCTGTACAAAAGTCGCAAGTTTGTTATTTTTGCGCGGTATTCGTAGAATCGCGTGTTAAAAAAATCAAAGTGAATATTGTTAATTATTATTCACATGAAACAAATTTGTTCTATAGTTATCGTTCATTATAATACCCGACGCAGAAAAAATAAGAAGTAAATCAAAGTATTAAACAACCGTGTAATCGTAAAAGACACGCGATAGATTTCAAAAATCGCGCCATACAACAGCTGTACCGTGAAGTAGGTCACACAATAGTCGGACCAAAAGTACGATATATGAAATATATGAGGATAATATTGAATAGTGATAAGCTTAGAGGTTAATAAAAAAACTACAGTGGTTTAAGTATTCTTCGAACATTCAAATCAAAAATTCTTGCCATACCGAGACTTTCGTTTTCCTGTGCTTCTTCGCAACGCAAGATCACTTTTGTCACAGCGTTCGCCATCTTGTTAAACTGACCGACCGACGACGATTCACGAGGAGTTCTCGAATTCGCCCTCACGGCGCGCGTTCGCGTGAAACATTTATTTTCGTTAAAATCTCAGAAATAAATTCACACGCTCATCGACCGACCTTGGCAATCTCCGACAGAGAGGAGAGAACGCTTTGAAGAAGTCGTTAGCAGATCAAAAGCCGCGTGTACACGTTTCAAACGTAAGTCAGTTTTTTGACATTTACGATTACGATTATAATTAAATTTTTCTTTGACTACGTATTTGCGTACGTTTCGAGTATAAAATAGATCGAATAGACTAAGAATTTGATCGAATCAAGAAGATTCTGCGCGTACGAAGGTATTTCTCGAGACTCTTCTTTGTCATCTTACGCCAAATCTCTTGACGTTGGTCGTATCGACGCGCGTTCTCGATTTGAATCACGCGCGCGACTTTTTCGAGATACGATTTTTAAAAAAGGATTTCAATTAATTTTCACCTCACAAACGTTAAATTCGTTTAAATAAAATAAAAAATGGACATATTAAAGATTATTCATTTTATCGCATGCCAAGTATTGTTAATACGAACTATATTAGGATTATATTTTAAATACGAACTAAATAAGCGTCGTTAAAGCTCTCGAAATGAACGATCGATTGTCCTAGCTCGTCCAAAACAATAGATCGATTTGTAAACTTAAACTCCGTACGAAGAAGACGAGTCATTGAACGTACCGCACCTACGCGGGTAACGACGCACGAAAACGTGATGCGATTGCCGTCGATCTTGTAGCTAACTGCACGTTGCGCGTTACACACGGGATCGCAAACTTTTTTTTTCTATAAAATAGCGAAGGTTCCACAGCAGCAAGTTACCTTTTATGGTCGCGTTTCCATAAACAGAGAAAGAGAGAGAGAGAGACTGCCCACGCGGTACCTGTGTTTTCCATCATTAAACAAGTACATCCATTTAAAAACTTCAAAATACCGAAAACTTTCAACAAACTCAAAGTACACTTGTACATATATCGTTCTCGATCGATATTAACCCTAGAAAGGGAAGGACGATCGAAAGTAGAAAAGGTCGATCGTTGTCCGGCACGCGGAGCGTCCGTAACTCATTGCCAAGGTATCTATCCATCTCTCTCTATCTCATTACTCACTATTCCGAGATCGACCTTTCGTGCGAGCGCTTAAATCGTTTCAAGAAAGAGATCTCTCGTCCTCGAGAAGAAAATTACTTGTCGCGAGAGCCCATTGAAAAGACAGAATGAAAAAAAAAGAAAAATAAACAAAGACCGGACGAAGGTGCGTTGTGTAATTCGCTTCGATGTTTATCCGGGCTATTATCTATGCCGCGAGTACTACAAGAACGAGCATTTCACTTTTATTCCGTTCGACGTACGCACTCCCTTCCCGCGAACGCTGGAAAGAGTTTGAAATGGGGAAAGTGGAGATGCGTCAAAATGGACGTTCATCTATACTCTTGAAAGATTCATCTGGAGACTAACAATCATCATCATCATCATCATTATTTCTAAAAACTGGAAGGAAAAACGCATCGTCACGAGCTATTCCGCCGTACCGAAGTTTTTAACCAATAATACGACTTTTTACGATCATCCCGAACGGTTGTTCCAGTTATAAAAGCATCGACGACGAAACGCACGCGCTGATTCGCTTGGCAAGTACCGATGCTCTCTTGTTATGTTCTTTCTCCTCGCGGGAAAACTTTCGCCGCTGGTTAACCGTTTAGAAACTTATCTCTCTCACTTTTATATATGCGATATAATTATATATAAGAGCACGTATGCACGTGTAGTAGGTATATCTAATAACTGGGAAGGAAGATCGATGAGACACGCTCTTTTTTTTTTTTTGTTAAACGTTTAACGTTTATGACGCAATTACAGATATGGGAAGGAAGGTGAGATCTATATGCGCCGTGAGAAAGAGAAAAGCTTCTACGAGGCAAAAGAGGGAGCCGTATGAATCAGACGTAGATCGTGGCAACGAATCTGGTAGGAAACGGCATTGACCAAGGTTCCTGATCTATCCGGATTCACCGATAAGGTAAAGACAACACGGACGAGCTTCGTTCTTTCTTCTTGTCCGGCAAAAGCGGGAAATACGTATGAGAGTATACGTGTGGATATATATATATATATAGTACACATAAATACGCATATGTATATTTATGTATAGATTTTATATAATATCAACATATGTGTGTATATATGTTACATGCAGAAATCATTAAATAAACTGATATTCTATCTTAGGTACGACCGGAAATGTTAGTATCGCGTTAAGATACGAAGTATTAAACGTTTAAATAAAAAAAAAAAGATCGAACACACAAAAGAATGTAGACTGCACGTCGTAGCGACTATAGCATTTTATACGTTATCTTATCTGTTCATAAAATCGCGCAATCGATGATTCGCACATGCATCGTGTCATTTTAAAAGTTTATTAGCATTGTTTTCTATAGGTACATAAAACGATTTCCATCCGTTAGTTGATACGTGCAAGGTGCATCAAGCTACATACGTCGATGCATAGGCTAATGTATTCGTGCTGATGATACGCCTGCTCGTTGCAGTGATTGCGACCGAAAGATTACCGTTCCTTTTGCAACATACCTAGGTTACAATTGTCTTGAGCTTCCTCGCAACGCGAAACTACCCTAATAATCGCTCTGCCCGCCAACTGCACGCAAACAGCCATAGCGACGTTCCTTTCTCCTTGTTCCTGAGGAATCTGTTGCACCTCCTCGGCATTGTACGTTGGTGGCCTCATCTTCTTCCGTCTTTTACGATGAGACAGACACAGAGAGTCCGAAGGGAAATGGTAAAAACGAAGAAAATCTTTATCGCTTTAACTTTCAACGTTCACTCGACGGCAACGATATCATTTAGGAAAGTTCCGTTGCACTCGTCCTATTTGTCACAGCAACTCAAAACTCACGATAGAAAAATCTCTTTCTTTTTCTAGCCAGCTATCTTTGTTCCAACTTACTCCGTTAATGAATAACAATGGAGCATACGACTGAATGTAAAATAGTATTTGGAATAACGCAAACGTTATCTCAAAAGGGAAAACAAGAGATCCTTTTTACAAAATTGATCGTCCTCTTTGATTGTTTACTCCAACGAAGATAAGACACCTGCTGCCAATGATCGCATACACGGTTTTCTTTCTCTCTCGTTTTGCTCTCCTTTTACGAATCGCAAAGGGAGAAGAACGTGGCCCATGCGAACGTGGTCCACGCTGGCTTGCACTAACGTGCGTGAAAGCACACGGTGCTATTTAAGCCTTCGCCGTTCTTCTCCCACCAGAGATGCATTTTGAATCAGCTGACTACTACTACTTTGTTCCGACTCCCTCTCTTTGTTTGAAAACAGCTGTAGGGAGTACGGACGCACGCAGAATCCGCGGAGTCTACCGATGCCGAGGTGCAACCTGTCAAAAGTGGCGTCAGCTTTTCTACGAATGCATTTTTTCAAGGTTACCATCCGGAGGATAAATGTATCTTATCCAAGGGCGAATATCAGGGAACTCGATGATCGCTTCTTTGTGCCTCGCACGTGCGTAATCGTTTGCGAATTTTTTCGGAGAAATAAAAGTCAAATGAGACACATCGTTTTCGAGCATTTTCTTTTTCCTCTTTTTTTTTATTGTCTCGACTTCTTTGTTCAACGTTAGTTCGGTTGACGTTTCTTGGATATTTCAATACTATCATAGTTGCGTTTTGCTCCTAACCAACCAGAAGAATTTAAGTCGATTTACGATCACGTTATTTGTAGATGGTTCGATGTTCTTACGTAAACAAGGAATTGCACTAAAGTTTCACGCTTATATTCACGGAAATGAACGAAAGTGTAGCAGGCAGTCGAACGTTGAATTTATTTAATTAAATCCACTTTCATGTTCATTCGAACTACTCGTTAGAAGGACAGCGTTGGTTCGAACTATCGTTATGACAGAAGGCTACCTATACAATGTTCATTCGGCAAATTGCCCAGTTGCATCGTTTCGAAAGCCGTTATCGTAGTTAGAACTTCGCGAAGCCCTTTATCGAGCTTATTTTTAAATCTGCGATCGACGAAGACTCATTTGAAATTTTAACAATGCTTAAAATAGATTTCTCGCGTGGACAGTTCACCGATATTCCTGTTTTGTAGTTTTACCGCAAACCGTGCGTGCGAACGTCTTGAAGAATTGGCACAATTGCCAAAAGAAAAGTCATGCCTCATTTTCGTGTAAACGAAACGTTTACCATAAATAACGTACTTTTTAATTCAGTTGAAAGCATAGGGAGTAGAACGAGCTTAACGGTCTACAAAATATTTATTAGCGAGTGTATATCAACGACCGCGTAATATCCCATAATTTGTCGAAAATTACATTTTTTTTTTAGATAGGTACTCGTTTACAACGTATACGACTTTTATCGTATCGATCAATTTTTCGTTTCAATCTTATCGATCGAAGAGCTATCCTTTTTTTCCTTAGCAGAAAGTTTTACCCTCCATTCACCGTGAATCTCAGTACCCAACAGGGATAAAATGTTTATATGACTTTACGGTATGTTTGGCTGACAGCCAGAGGATACTGCGCGTGCATTTCATGTACGAGAATAGATTCACCGGCCAAAATCCCCCATGACTTTTCTCTCCTCGTCTTCATTTTGGCTTTCGTTTGAATGATGATAAAAGCTAAGACGAGTCTGGTCGATACTTAAGTGCGTGTACTTTGAATGAAACGTTTCCGCTTTTCCGTTACTGCGACGTCAACCAATCGTAAGTATCTCGGAAATCTTGGCGCGTGTTTTATTAACTTCATCGGAAGACATTGGAGTCGGTATACGTGACCCTTGGTTTTCGATTTCAATTTTTCGTTTTTTTTTAAACCAAACAACTCGTGTATATAATCTATTTAAATGAAAGTTTTCCCTGAGCTTTTTACGAGAATATAATTACCTACGAGGTAATAAAGCGTGATGTACACCGTTGCCCTTAATCGTTCGCTATCCATATTGCACCTAAATTGCATTTCCGTCAGACGCACTTGGACAGAATCCGGGAAATCTTTATACGAGAACTTGCCAAGTCGAGAACATTGGCCCTATTAAAACTTTAGCTTTGACGTCGATTCTTTGTGCGCTTGGTTCTTCTACTGCGTCTTCGGGTTTTGCGTATTTTTGTGTTTACCGTGAACTCACGCTTCGTATAACGACAACGGAAACATTCGTAGCAACAACAAGTATTCATCCGATGAATATGCGCATTTTACTACTTCGTGAAAATTGTTCATCTTAGGTTTAGTAATACTTCGTGTCTTTTTCTTTAATTATATTCAAATCCAAAGATGCAACTATAACGTGGAGGCAAACAGCTAGGATTTATATAACGTATATATTCATCTTATACTTTAACAACAAATTTTAATACATTCGCTAAAATTGAAAAACGAACATTGACAAACATGGATTCTTAATCTAATTCTACGTAAGGACTATGGATGGATTCTATTTTATATGCTAGCAATACTACTGGGTTACTCAAAAATCAGTCGGGAATTATATAATTTTCGTTGCGTTACGAGTAATATGTTTAGGCCCAAGTTAATGCGAACAGTACATTTTGATTAAAATTGGATAATTGAATTTATATCACAAGTAGTAAAAGAATTCAAAAGTTTGTAGAATGTATGGAGAGACATTAGAAAATACATCAACAATGCCCATTTCGTTTCGATACGCTATAAATTATTTGCGTTTATAAGATCTTTCATTGCTCTGAAAACACAAACCGTCCCAATCCTGATATACTTCGTCAATAAATTACGTAAATATATATATATATATAAACAAATGTAGTCAGTACGTCTTGTACTTGATTTTCTACAAATATACAATCTACTATAAATATAAGTCTTAGCATTTGGTGTTTTCTAGGAGATTTCAATTTTGTCACAACTACATCTTTGAGTATTATAAGTTAAAAATGCACAATCAGAGAGTAGTATTCATACAGATAATACTTTATGCATATCTCCAATAAAGCAATTAAATAATATCTTGACGTTGAAATAAATATCTATCAGAGTATTTTGAACTCACAAATTGACTAATGTAGAATATTTGAGAATATTGAAATATTTGAAAGCTTTTTGCTTGCTATTTTCGTGGGATATTATTTAATTGGAGTTCCATTTTCATTTTTTGGTTTCTCTAATGCCTCCTGCGCGTGTTGTAAACCGGCACAGTAATGAAGAAGTAAGACACTCAATGCTTGCACTCGTAAATCACTTTGTGCAATTAATTTTAAACTATCGCTTTCTCCACTTTGAGATAATTCTAATCTTGAGGTAGTTTCAGCATCTAGGGCAGTTTTTAGTTTCCCTATCTGTGATAAAAGCAAAGAAAATTAATAAAACTATATAAAGTAAAACGGTCTAATTGTATATAAAAATTAACAGTTACCATGTCATTGATTTTCTCAACGCGCTCTGGTGGATCCAGATTCTTATATAAGTATTTTCCAGTATCTTTGGCTCTAGACATAAGGCCATCATCCAAATCACCCGCCACAAGAGGAGCTGCTACGCTTGGTTCAGCACCTTCCAGAAGTTCAGTACTTATACCCAAACCTCCGACCAACGAACTCTAAATGTTTCAATGATTTAATCAGACTTATTAAGCATTGAAAAATATTTGCGATTCTGACCCTAAAGAGCATGATGCTTCAAAATGTATTGTTACAGAAGCACCTTAAATTAAAAGTAACGTTCATTTCTTAAGCTTGGTAATTACTGCAAATAATATTATTTGAGCAAATAGTTCATTTGTCTGATCTAAAGTAGATTGGCGTGTCTTCTCAATTTGATAGTTAATATGAAATGAAGGTATTTATGTTGGAAAGAAAAATTTTCCAGATATCGCGCTATGCATCCATCTTAATAATATATGGTAATTCAATGCATGGTAAATGTATGGTTTATATACATGCGGGTTGTAAAGTATGAATGGCAAGTAACTTTTAGTACATGTCATGCTTGATATTTGTGATGATAGGGAAATGTGGAAACAAAAACAAATGATAAGAAATAAAGCTATAAAATTTCCTAATGGAAATATTAATACCGGTATTAGAGTGCTTGTAATTTTTTCAAAATATGCAACTATTTTTTAAAAACAAAGCTCTCCAATTTTAAGCAGAATACGTGTCTTTCAATAAGGTCTACCTTGCGGGATGCACAGGGACTTGGGGGAAGACTTCTAGATGCCAGACCAATACCGGAAGTTGGTGGAGCCAGACAACTTGTACTTCCAGCCTTCTTGAGGCCCAAGAGTGTGTTAGCTATACTAGCCTTCATGGCCATCATACTTGCACCCTGATTAATTGACCAATGGATTTGAATTTTGTTAATACTGCTACAAACCGTGATGAAGTATCCGTAAAGTAAAAAGTTGATATCATAAGCCGGTTTTGTATAGACATTTTGTCTATAATATTGTATAGCTTTGTTTATGAAGAAGCATGAACTATATATTAGCTTACAATTTATGGACATTTGGTATTAAAAGCAAGGTCAAGGTGCAAGCCTACAAAAAACCTTCACCTCCCCGAGTGCAAACACTCCTTTTTATTGCCAACATAGCGAATAATGCTTAACAATTATTTTGTATGTACATTATATCAAGAATGGGCTATGATTATTATGGTATCCATTGATATTTATTACCCCTTGATCATAAATTTAAAAAATAATTAAATATTTAAATAAATAATTTTTTTGTATCATATTTTTATGTAGAGCTCAATACGTATAAAGCAAGTCTTTGATTGAATTATTACATTAATTTTCAATGTGCGATTCATCAAGAGCATAAATAAACTTTTTTTAAAGAAATACTTTTACTAGATATGTAATTATAATATGTAAAAATTGCCAACATTATTTTCAATATAATGAGACATTGTTACGTCTTGAGTACCTGGACATTATCTTCGCAACCAGTAAGAGAAATCTCTGGACTTGATTCGCCAATTGAAGATGTAGGCTCTATTTCATCTGCTTCTAATGCCAGTGTTGTTAGGCTCTCTGAACCACATGTTCCTGATGCTTGACAACGAACTTCACATTTTTTATGGCATACAAGGCCACAATCCCTGCACTGTACTGCATCTTTCAACCAAATCTATTAAAAAAAATAGTGAAGCTAATGTTGCTAAGCATTTATATTTCCTGCTAAATAATTTCTCTAACAACGTTATAGTTTGGCATGTTATACCTTTTTTGTGCAAAAATCGCAATGAGTCGCTCTGTGGAAGTGTGTTCGAATAAAGTCATGCAACTTTTTATCTATTATTTCTTCATTCTGCATTAACTGAGGTCTGATAACTTCTACATTTTCCTTTTTTGCAGATTCATTTGAGATATGGTGATTTGGCACACTGCTTTCCCATACATAGGACATTAGAATGTCGCCAAAACATAATGTAGGGTCAAAGCCAGAGTAGCCTTGTAATTTTGTATTTGATGTCGCCAAAGAAGCTTTAAGAAATTATATTATTTTATGCAAAATGAAACATAAGTAGAAGCAAAATATGCAAAATACGTTTTTAAATATACATACCACTTTCTGGTGGCAATAAAGCATGACATTTAAGATAATGTCCCGTCGATGACGTAGCACATTGTGCTACGATCAATTTGATGGGAGCATTAATATATCCTAATAATTTTGGAGAATATTCGCTACATTTAACGCGACCCCATATTCCTATATTTAAATAATGTTGTTCAGAATCTATTTGGAAATGTCTGGTTTCCTCAAAACTAATTAAAGATGCATATCCTTTTTCTTTTGTAGTATAATACAAATCTGATAAATTGGTGATATTACTGTCGTCAAGACAATAAAACTGAATATTACTGGATGTTGTGGATTGACTGGAAGCAACTGAAATTCTTCTTGATGGTGTTTCAGGCATTTGAGCTGTTTCTTCTATAGTATGCGCGCTACTACTTCTTCTTCGTCTAAATAATTTACTAGAAAATTCAGACTTATCTATGCTCTCACTGTCAGCATCTCTTAAGTCTGAGAATTTGATTTGACTTTCAAATTTCATTTTACTGGAATCATCTGAACTGTCCACTTTAGCTCCTATTGAATCACCTTTGCTTGTTTTTCTTTCTGACATTTTATCCATACAAAACTTCTCGCTATCAGATTTGATAGAACCTTGTTTCTCTGTGTCTGCTTTGATGTATTTTCTCTCAACTCTAATAATGAAACGTCTTTGGACTGCACTTTTTACAAGTTTTGCAACTTGATTCATATTAGTCACTTTTTTACCATCCACCGCTATTAAGATATCTCCTTTTCTCATTTCTGCAATAGATGCGGGACTTCCAGGTACTATAGTTTCAACAAGTACACACAGTTGACCAATTTCAGGAACAAGTTCTTGTTTAAATACTACACCAAGTTGTTGCGAACTAGTTTTGCTAATAATTAAATCTAATACCATGTACGGTACTCCATTATATTGTGTTAAATGTACCCAAGGTGTAGAGTCTACACTCATTGTACAATACACTTCTATTTGAGAAATATCTTCTGCATTAAGCATGTTAGGTCCAAGATTTAATCTGCTAACTTCTAATAATGTAACTTCTAAATAACCTGGTGTGATTTGCATAGCAGCCACCTATATGGATATTAAGTTAATGTGAATATTAGGAGAGTTAAGAATCTCCTAAAATAATAAGTAGGACAAAATTTATAGCTTACTTCTGATAGATCCATGACCTCATCATTTAATCTGCGGAAAAATGGCTTATAACGCATTTTATACCGAGGCAATGTATGTTTTCGACGTACAGCTCTTCGTATTTGTCCAGTAATTAATGATATTATTTGTGGTTGTAATTGACGACCTTGAAATTGTGACTGTACTTCTAATTCCAAAATAGGATCTGAATAAAAACTTAAGGACCAATGTGTATATGGTACACGAGTGAATTGTAATCTTGCTCGACCGGTAACACGTTTCACTGGAAAAAACCATTTTGTGGAAACCAATGTTATAATAGTTCAAATAAACTTTACAAGATATTAGGTACCTTGTAATGCCATATATGCTGTTTTTCCCAGAAACATTTTAACATCTATTGACATTTGAAAATTCCCAGAATAGTGTAAATCAAGAGACAAATCCAATGATTCTAATAATCCAGTGTCTGCATCTATTTTAGAATCAGCAACTTCTAAACCTTTTATTGTTGGAAATTGTGTACCAAGATTCAAGTCTCTTAACTAGAATAGGTATATAATAAAGTAAGGTATATAAACTATATATATAAGATTTCATGATATTACAATCATTATTTTACCTTTACACTATCAAGCAATTTTCCAGTAGTTGATTGCGTTAAGAGCTCTTTAAATTCATTATTTAACTTCCTGTAGAGCCAGAGACGAACACGTTCCGCGTTTCGTAATTCATTAAAAAGAAATTGCAATGTCAGATTTATTGCTAAATTTTCATTTCCTTGATAAATAGTTTGTCGATTAATATTGCTATTAAGATTAGTTTTCTCATCTTGAATTCTATCAAGTAATTCCTGTGGTAACTGTGCTTTTCCATATTTCACAGCGTTTTCTGGAGGTTTTGCTAGGGGTGCCGTTTCCAGGTATTTTTTGAAGAAGTAGAACTCCAAAATAAGTGTACATATTATACCACACACAAACGTGATTATAGCTACAAAAACAGTTTGAAAAAAGTCCATATTAAGATTCCAATAGAAGGAATCACTGTATTTGTGTAACTTCTGTTATTGAAGCTTGAAGAATAAAAAGTTTCAAAATAAGTTGTAAAGAAGGCACTTGATCATAGAACTGAGAAATAATTATAATGTTTATATAAAAAATTGCCGATTCACGAAAACTACTTCAGTCTTAAAATCAGCTTGTAAATGCGGATACAATCTCACTATTTTTATATATATATATATATTTAGGAACTTAGTTTATAAACATGAATGATTTTCGATAATGTGAACAATCTGTTACACAAGTTATGTTACGTTAGACTATCATGATTCATCGTTCTCTTCAAGAATAACAGTTATTCGAAGCACTTTCACCTGTCACCTTGTTCGGTAGGATCTGCACGTATTTTATTAAAATGTAGCAAAACATGACGAATGACGGAGACGTTTATAAGATTTATAAGAGAACGTTTGTATGTTATATTCCGTCATTAATAATACCGCCAAAAGCTTGAAATTAAACACTCCGCCGACAGTTCGCTATCGATCTCGACAGCCATGTTAGCTTCGTTCGAGCTGTCACTTTGACAGATTAGTCTTTACAAAGTTCAAATCAAGATGTTTATTTGAAAAAATGTTGCTAGATATTCGTCAAATCTGCTAGGCTTCAATTTCAAGATTTTCTTTCCTATGCCGTTTGTGTTAACATTTATTCAATGATAGATTTCTATAATTCCGGCAATTGTTTAGTTAGCGACGTATACGTCGCTTATGTCAAACGTAAGCATTGATAGTCTTCCCATGGGTCTTCTACGCATCTTCTGCACGCATAAAAGATCTTTGTAAGAAATTCATAGGTGCACTCACACACGGGAGTGCAAACAGCACCTCACACACGTATATATATCTTACATAAACCGAAACGTTATTATCTACCTTAAGGAACGTATTTAACTTCCTTATTTTATCGCTAGATGGGACCGCCAGTATTTGTGCACATGACCACAGACGAGATGTAAGAATAGACCGGACATGCAATGAGATTTCATGTCCCATGTACTGAAATACCGATCGTGCGAAAAAACAGACGTTTTCTTACACCTCTACGATATAGCACCGACAAGATACTTTTAAAACCCCCTTTACACTATGCAATTTCTTACATGCGATTGATCGCAAAGGCTAGTTGTGGCGAGCTGCACGCGCTCTTTACACTATGCGATCAGTCTTGTCTTATTGCATGCTAGATTGCTAGATTCTAACTCAAGGCTGGCAGTCTTTAGCAGTATCTCGTCGGTGGTTAATTATTTTTCACTGACATGAATTACAAATCGAATCAATCTCATATCTCATACTACAAATGAGGTACAAGAATGGACCTGTCATCTTATGGGACTTTGTGTCCCACGTTCTGAAATACCGATCGTGCGAAAAAACAGATGTTTTCTTACGCCCTCTACGATATGGAGCGGCGAGTTTAGGAACAATATTCAACCGAATAATCGAAGTCGGTAATATCGATATGTGGATAGAAAAAGATCTGTCGCGACGACAAACGCGGATCTCACCCCCCCGCTATGTATCCACACAGATACGCACGAGTCTATGAAGTAGTTAAACAAAAGAGTAACGCGTTTTAATGTTTGATGGCTCTCATTTTAAAGTAGAAAGAATACTGAACACTGCTACGTTGTCATTTTTTCAATATTGTTACACAATGAGGAGAAATTAATTTTTTTATTGTTGGAGTATGGGTAATTTTTTAAAATTAAAACTTTAGCTTCTGAAGCTTCTGCTGTAGCTTCCGAACGAGTCATCCTATCGAAACGACGTTTCTATATTCTTAAAGAACTTATCGTTTAAATAATTACTTCCAAATAACGTTGTACATTTGATTACTGTATAATACATTTAATTAATATTACTGAATCGATAGATTCGTCAATGTGAATTCTTAAACGTTTTACTTATTGAAAGAATATTACAAAGACGTTAAATGAAATAAGCGCGAGTAAACAAAAATCGAGCACGATCAACCTTGCGCAAGGGTCATTGAGCGGTAGACGCTCACTCCGTCGTAGTCTTTCATAGCGTTCACATCTCCGTTATTATAAATTCTAATTCATCGTCTAAATCATTGCTTATAAATAATTCTATACATTTTATTATTATATAATACATTTTATTAATATTACTAAATCGATAAATTCATCAACGTGAATTCTTAAACGTTTAATTATTGAAAGAATATTACAAAGACGTAAAATGAAATAAGCGCGAGTAAATAAAGATCGAGCGCGTTCAACCTTGCGCGGGGGTCATAGAGCGGTAGACGCTCATTCCGTCGTAGTCTTTCATAGCGTACACATCTCCATTATTATAAATTCGAATACATCGTCTAAATCATTACTTCTAAATAACACTATAAATTTTATTATTATATAATACATTTTATTAATATTATTAAGTCGATAAATTCATCAACGTGAATTCTTAAACGTTTAATTATTTTAAGAATATTACAAAGACGTAAAATGAAATAAGCGCGAGTAAATAAAGATCGAACGCGATCAACCTTGCGCAAGGGTCAACAAGCGGCAGAAGCTCATTCCGTCGTAGTCTTTCATAGCGATCACATCTCCGTTATTATAAACTCTAATTCTTCGTCTAAATCATTGCTTCTAAATAACATTATAAATTTTATTATTATATAATACATTTAATTAATATTACTAAGTCGATAAATTCTTCAACGTGAATTCTTAAACGTTTAATTATTGAAAGAATATTACAAAGACGTTAAGAGAAATAAGCGCGAGTAAATAAAGATCGAGCGCGTTCAACCTTGCGTGAGGGCAGAAGCTCATTCCGTCGTAGTCTTTCATAACGTTCACATCTCCGTTATTATAAATTCTAATTTATCGTCTAAATCATTGCTTCTAAATAACGCTATAAATTTTACAGTATAATACATTAAATTTATTATTGTATATTATTATTACACAATGTATAATATATTATTTTACAATAGTACATAATTCTAATATAATTTAACTTCTAAAATTATCTGAGATGGGTCCCCAGCAGCAACCTCCACGTGGTGGACCCGGGCAATGGATATTATTTTCTATGTAATGCATATCATGTCTAACATAATATGCATTCCATTGCAAATAATATCTAGCGAATTGGCTGCCTTGCACTAACGCGTTATCGAAAGTAATTAGCCTTTGATCTTCTTTTTAAAATTCATTCCTTTCATTCATTTATTCCTTTATTCATTTCACCGTTTCTTCCCTCATCTTACAAGTATGCTGTACCTATATTTCTTATATAGGTATTTAAACAATAGTATATTAACGTGACCATTCCTCTATCGCGATTAAATCTATACTTCAATTCAATAGTTTTCAATTTTAAAAACAATTTGCATTTTAATAAAAATATTATTTAGAGATAGAGTTTCGAGGTACGCAGTTGAATCCTTTAATTCATTTCATTCACAATAAATTTATATGGCAATCGTGGTACATATTCCTAATTTCAAAGCATCCTGCTCATAATTTCATATCATTTTTATTAAATTCATATAACTTAACTAACTTATCTTAATGAACGCTTGGTTAAAACAAAAAGATAATTAAAAAAAATGTGTACGTGTTTTATTTTCCTTACCCTTCCTACCTTTTCGCAATTCGGTCGGATCGGTTCGGTCGCGCGCGTCCGATTCGACCACTTGTAATTCGGTCCTCGAGTCCGTAATTCGTTCGAGCCGCCTCGGTCGCGCGCGTTCGGCTCGTCGCGTGCATTCGGTTCGGTCTCGTGCAAAAATTAGAGTCAGTGTTGTTCGCCGTATTAAATTATTTCGGTCGCGTTAGCTTCACTACACAAGAAAATCGATTTCTTGTCAAAAATAATTTTGTTCGTCGCGTAAGTAGAGTCATTATTAAAATTACACGCGAGGCACACCCAGGAGGCTGGAAGCTCCGTCGGAATCCAAGCGACTTACTACCCACGATGCCTTGGATTTAAAATGTATAATGTAAGTAGTCGTGTCTTTCCATTTATTAAATTAAAAGATTTAAATGAAATATTTTAACCATTTTCTAACATTATGAACAGATAACTTATGTGCTTGTTCCATTTTTTGTTACAGATGGATAATCAATGAAGGACCCACCTTATCAAGCAGATGTTCGACCTACTACCCCGCCGCACGGATTTACATCGTTTAATGTAAGTAGTCGTGTCTTTCCATTTATTAAATTAAAAGATTCAAGTGAAATATTTTAACCATTTTTCAATATTATAAACAGATAACTTATGTGCTTGTTCCATTTTTTGTTACAGATGGTGAGTAAAATGTTTAAAGTTCTTCCGGCACCCAACCATGTCGAGGACGAAAAGTCCGAATCGGCACGGGTGAGCGGTTGTATTTTTACGTAGATTTTTTTTACAATTGAGTGACCGTGAATAAATCCTTTCGAGGAATTATTCGTGAGTGGTACATTTTCTTTTCTTTCTGTATGAATATATTATTATTATATTAGGATAGGGTCTTCTTGTTTTATTCGCGTGCATCAAGCCTGTAGATTTTTATTTAAAATTAATCAAGATTTCATTATATTTATAAAGTGAATATAAATTAATATCTTGGGATTGGGGTTTTTATCTACTTCTATATACCTTCATACCTATATACCTTCATACCTATATACTTTCATACCTATATACCTTCATACCTATATACCTTCATACCAATATACCTTCATACCAATATACCTTTACCTAACACAATACACACAGCTACCACGAGTCGGTTTTTTAACCAAATGACTCTTATGTGGTAGCTCACTAACACATTACACTACACTACCCTCATCTATCACGTAGCTTTCGCGAATTATCGTTTATAAATCGAACGGCCCGTATGTAGTCGAAACACAGCATCACCACGAGCTCACCACGGCTCTTATGTGGTAACTAACTAACACATTACCCAAGGCTACCACGAGTCATCGTTTACAGACACATAAATGCCGAAAATGACCCGGTGGACTCTCAACACAGCATGACCACGAGCTCTTAAACGGCTCTTATGTGGTCGCTTTTAACTAACAAACACAGCCTTACCACGGCCTAACGGCTCTTATGTGGTAGTAGATACTAAGCTAGTCTTAGAAACACAGCACGTACCACGAGCTTAACGGCTCTTATGTGGTAAAATGTAACAGTCGGAGCATTTCCACCGGGTCGTTGTCTTGTAAACGTACGATTCACATGTGGTAGCTTATTAAAAAACACAGAATTACCACGGCCGGTTTTTTTTTAGGCCTTTATGTGGTAACTTACTAACAAACACAGCATTACCACGAGCATATAAATGGCTCTTATGTGGTATCTTACTAACAAACACAAGACTGCTACGGGTCGTTCCTTATAATCGTATAATTCATATGATAGCTTACGTTTCAACACAGCATTTACCACGGGTCGGTTTTTTAACCAAATGGCCCTTATGTGGTAGCTTTTCCCTCTATCTTCCATCCATGATCCATCCTATCCTTTATATTGTAAATTCATTTTAAATTCATTTAGAACATTTTTAATATACAGAAATCTTGATTATTTTGACTAAAAATCTACAAGGCTTGTATGCAATTCACTTGATTCACTTTATTCACTCTTTAATTCACTTTATCCCGTTCGAAATTAGCGTAGAATTCGGATATTAATTATCCGAATTCGCCAAAACAGCATGTAATATGTCGAACATGCTTTGCATCGTATTAATAAATTTGAGACTGTACTACTGTAATCTGTAGTACCTCCCGTTATACCGATATGGAGTATGTATTATAGTATATGATCGTTTGTATAAAATATGAAAAAAAAGATAGTTAGGGGTTCAGCTCTATGAGTTGGAACAAATCCTTGAGACCCAGTGCCTCGGAAACGTTAGTCTGGAATACTAATTTTCGCTCATTGTTTGATAATCGAGTAGATGGTGTACATTGACCAACGGAACAAAAATCAGAAGTTAACGTTTCAACATATATAAAAGATGTACGGAGTTCCGCATTGCGCAATGAGCCAGTTCACCCTCACCCTAGCTTAGATTCTCATTAACTTCATTCATAAACTAACAACTTTTTTTTCTCATTTATTTCCCAATATCTTTACTCGATTATCAAATTGAGCGATTATTCGGATCCTTACTCTCGGATGGCCACACTGCTATCGGTGCGTTCGCAAGTACTGAGTTTATATGAAACTCTAACACGTAGATTTCGCGTATCTTTTTTTAAATTCATGCAAATGTGATAAACGCAATTAGAATTATTACTCCATAACGGTATAACGGGTCGATTATTATGGCATTACTAATAAAGAACAAGAAGACAATTCGCGACGGATAGAAACCGGATTACAAGTGACACAATATCATGATTTAATTACGTGATTAAAGGAGTCACTTGTAAGATGGGATCGTCCGAGGGTTTTGCTGAATAATATATACATTAAAATTTAAAATCTTTCTATATAAAAGTCGAGTCATTGCATTAAAAGGAAAAGTCTCAGTCGAGTCCTTGCTTTGCAGAAAAATTAAGTCGAGTAGAGTCTTTTTTTGAAAAATGAGAAAGAGACTTGTAGAGTCACAGTCCGTAGGCCCTAGTTTTAAGCTAATATTCTTTTAGATCAGGATTTTCAGCTTCTAATCAAACTAATACTTACTATTTCTTTCCCCCCCGTGCTATCTCTTGTATCTTTACTTATGCATGTGCCCAGGTGTTACATGCATGGGTAAAGATCGGTTAGCACGGTTTTCTTGCATTTTTTTTGGCGACTGTCAATGGCTAGTGTATCGTGCACGACGTACTTTCCACCTTGTATGCGTGGTAGTGGTGGATTGTGCGTCGGTGTTACGCGAGAAATAAAACTGCACATCGAAGTGTAGTTATGCATCCTTAAATGCGTATCAGTCGAGTCATTATAGAGTCACACATATAAAAATGTATAATTAGAATATACTCGTATGCTATTAGTATGATCATCTACTAATACATACGAGTATTTTCTGGAAAATACATAACTTTTTATTGAAATATTTTTTGTTCGCGACGTATTTGGTAATAATTAAAAAGATATATTACGCAATGGTCGCTAGACTTGACAGTCGATTTCAGCAAAAAGGTACGCATTAGTGTTGTGATTGAGAAAGAATGTTTGAGCTAGGGTGACGGAGGTACCCCGGGGTATCCTCCCTAGAGTAGGTTTTTGCACCCTGGCGGTATGTGAGAGAATCGTGGAGTGAGTGTGTTGGTGTGAATGAGTTTTGCTTTTTTTACTAATCATTTTAAATATAGGTTCTAGGCAGGCTATAATATAAGTAACGTAGAGTTTCTGGTATGTGTGTGAATTAGTTTTTAAGTAGGTAGGGCCGGGTAAGGCGCAGGGTGTGATTTCCACTCAGGAGTGGAAAGTCCCGCCTCCGGGTATTAGCAGAATCGTCGCAAATCATATTTTTCAATCATGTCTGTATTAAATTTATTTTGCGACGATTCTGTACCATTTTATACTGTATCGAACATTCATAAGTATTTTGCAATTATTAGAGAAAGAAAGAGTATCTCTACTTTTCGTGAAGTAGAGACGTATTTAAGTGGCAAAACTTTTGAATCGTTCGATACTTAGTTTCTTAAGCTGTATTAATACTTTGCACATTCGCGATTTTTCAAATGTATCAAATTAATTGAGAATTTAAGTGTTATAAACTAAAAGTATCACACTTATTTTATTTCTTCTATCCGATAATTTCAATTTCAAAGTGCGAAGTATTAATTTTAGTTTGTAAGCAGGTTCATCGAAGAATAATCTGCTGGGGCATTCGATTAAATGTGCTCGTGTAAATGTGCACGATTGGCGGAGTCTATGACTCCGCTGGTCGTCCACGGGCTAGGATAGATTTCGTTATTTAAAATCATTTTAAAGTTACATTCATGTTCCTTTTTACTTTTATTTTTCAATTTATTTTTCAAGTTATTATTCAAGTAATTTTTCAAGTTATTTTTCAAGTAATATTTACAATTCATGATTATAATAAAAGCAAAATTAAAGAAATCACAGAATGCAAGAAGTGATTTAACGCAGTAAGAATGCATGTTGGGAAATATCCTTAAGTCGTTTTAAATGATGTGTGATACAGAGTTTAGCATATTATAATGGTCGTGGCAGTGATTCGGATTCGAAACTTTGCGTAGAAAACTCAGCTTTTCGGCGAAGAGGTTTTCTCGATCAAAAAGCTGTTGCATTTTCTACGTAAAGACTTTTTTTTTCGTTTCAGGTTTTTTAGGGTTGTTGTAGGGTTTTTCTAATTGCTGTTGTAGGGACGACTCTGATTCTAAGTCATTGAACATTCTAATATGCTAAACTCTGTTAACACACGTTTAGAACGATGGATATTTTTTAATAAGTATATCTTCCTGCGTCGGGAATAGGGAATGCCCCATGCAGTAGGGCACGAAGCAAAGAAGAGGCAAAAATGCCGAAGAGGCCCCCACATAATGTGGCTCAAGAGGGCAACTACCGATGATAATTCATATTTCAAAGTTCTGAGCATGCAGAACTTTGAATATGAATTGTCATCTTTTCGTACCACGTAGTCACTCAATTGTAGTAGTAGTTTTAGTAACTTCTTTTTTCCACATCATATTCTCCATTTTGCAACGCGGTCGCGAAATAATATTTAACTAATTAATATAAATTAAAGTTTCATTCATTTCTATTTCGAATATGAAAATAGTTTTTATTCAATTAAAGTCAAAAGAGTTTATTATTTCTTTTTGTCAATTTAAAGTAAATTCATTTCAATATAATAGAAGAATTGCGTTATTTTAAATAAAAATAAAAAGTAAAGTCATTAATTAGAGTCACGAAACGTATAAAATAATTGCACATGGAGAATATGATAGAGTACATTACGAATAAATGCACTATTTAGCGCCCTTTGGTGGCAGCTCGCGTTTTATATAAGCGCCCTTTGTTGGCTGCTATTTTTTTTTTTCATTAATCAAGCGTTCATTAAGATAAATGATTAATATATAAACTTGCTCATTAAACTTATACAATTTTATTTCTATGCAAAGTGCCAATTTATGATTTTATATGCACTTTGAGAACAGCATGCTTTGAAAATACGAATACGTACAATTCGAATTTTATACATCATATTTTTACATCATGTCAAAGATAATAACTAAATTTAATTGCGTACCTCAAATTAAAATTTCAACATTTTCTAACTTTGAGATTGATGTTTTTTATAAAGCATAGATCTGTTCTCGATAGAGTTATGGTCACAATAATATGTAAAATTGTTTATGCATCTTGTAATATGACGTTGGACGCGGTAAATTTATTAAGAATATTTTATACAGAATATTTTGATGTAGATATTTCACATCAGAGGCTATTTACTTCCAATGACGATCAATTTAATTATTTAAATATTATATCATTAATCATTTTCCAAAATTGGTTTCAGGTATCTTTTCAAAAATAATTTTTTAGTGGTTGTATTTATGGAAGTAGGACCGAATCCACGATTAGGAAGGCATCTTCTCAAATTATCATTTGTTTTAGGTATCTTTCAGATATCTTTTCAAGAAGTATTTTATAGTGGTCATATTTCTGGAAGTAGGACTGAATCCACGATCAGGTATCTTACATGTTTAATTACAAGACATCTTCTCAAGTTATCATTTGTTTCAGATATCTTTCAGATGTCTTTTCAAGAAAAATTTTATAATGATGGTTTTTTTGGAAGTAGGACCGAATCCACGACCAGTCTTCATGTATGTTTGATTAAAAGGTATCTTCTCAAATTATCATTCTTTTCAGGGATCTTTCAGATATCTTTTCAAGAAGAATTTTATAGTGATGGTATTTCTGATAGTAGGACCGAACGATCAGTTATCACGTATGTTTACCTTAAAGGTATCTTTAATTATAATGCATGTTTTATTTATAGGGCATGTTTAATTATAAGGCATGATTATTTATAAGATGTAATTGATCCTAAAATTTTTATGTTTTCAGGAATTTTAACAGATTTATTTATTTCAGGTGTTACATATTTTAATTATAACGCATGTTTAATTATACGGCATGTTTAATTATAAGGCATGTTTAATTATAAGGCATGATTAATTATAAGATGTAATTGATCATAAAATTTGTACGTTTTCAGGAATTTTAACAGATTTATTTATTACAGGTGTTACATGTTTTAATTATAACGCATGTTTAATTATAAGGCATGTTTAATTATAAGGCATGTTTAATTATAAGGCATGATTAATTATAAGGCATGATTAATTATAAGGCATGATTACCTCTAAGGCATGATTACCTCTAAGGCATGTTTTAATTATAAGGCATGATTACATCTAAGGCATGACTATTTATAAGATATAACTGATCCTAAAATTTTTATATTTTCAGGAATTTTAACCAATTTATTTATTACAGGAGTTACATGTTTTAATTATAATGCATGTTGTAATTATAGGGCATGATTTAATTGTAAGGCATGTTTAATTATAAGAAATGATTGCACTAAAAGTATGGCTATTTATAAGATGTAATTGATTCCAAAACTTTTATTCTTTCAGGAATTTTAACAGATTTATTTATTACAGATTCTACATACTACTACTTTTTACATCAAACAATTTTCAGATATGTTCTTCTGTTATATCTGTCGTATTTATGTTAATATAATAAATTTTTGCTTGTTGCAGCTCACAATTGTTGCAGCTTGTTTTTATTCAGGAGGAAAGAAATCTTTCTACGTTTCGATTGACGAAACATAGAAAGATTCTGTTCTCCCCGCGGGTAGGTAGATTACGCGGTTAGAGTTTACAGTCTCTTTTCTTGCACTCTTTTACAACTCTGATCAAGTTGTTCAAGAATGCATTAAACGCGATTAGTTTTTTCTTTTAAATTTTGTCTAAATTTTATAAAAGATGCAATTTTATTGCATCCAAAATGATTATATAAAATTAGTATTCCATATTAAACTAAAGTCCCCGTAGCTCGTGGGTCCCTAGCAGCAACCTCCCCGTGGTGGACCCGGGCAATGGATATTTTTTTCGATGTGATGTATATCATGTCTGACATAATATACATCCCATCGCAAAGAATATCTAGCGAATGGCTGCTTTGCACTTAAACATTCTTTCGTTATATTTTTATTTGCATGTTTAATTATAAGGCATGTTCAGTTTTAAGGCATATTTAGTTTTAAGGCATGCTCAAATATAAGGCATGTTCAGTTTTAAGGCATGTTTAATTATAAGGCATGATTACGTTAAAAGCATGACTATTTATAAGATGTAATTGATCTTAAAATTTTTATATTTTCAGGAATTTCAATAGATTTATTTATTACAGGTGCTACATGATAATTGCAACACAGATTTTTTTATCATTTATGCATTATGTGTATTTTTTAATTGATAATCTGATAATAATATATTGTGCACGTTTTTGTCACATATATTTTACAGATATCATTTATTGCACTCTCATGATTGTGTTGTTAATATGTCGTAATAATATCACAGACGAGGTATAGGATAGACCTATCATGCAATGTAAATTTTTGTCCCACGGTAATGGGGTTACGTAGCCCAATACGTAGCAAATCGGCCTAAAATTGCATTCGGTAGAAGAGTTCGCGCGGTCAAAGTCGAAATCTCGATGTCAGAAAATCGACTTTTTGGGATCGACCCATTGGAAATGGTAGTCTAGAGCCCCCAATCTTCGGCCGAATGGCCTGATCGATGGCTCGTTCGAAAGAGGACGGTCCAGGGTACACCATAGGATAGGGGCTTTTTCCGTATCATCTCAGCATCATCGTCGTTATAGCTTCCGAAAGTTTGCAAGCTTACCGTACTCGTTCCAATTGTCACAGCCATACCATGCAGGTATCATCTTGTAGGTTGAACTTCTAGCTATCGAACGCGCTCTTAATCATTAGAATCGGTCGAGAATTCATGGCGCTAGAAGCGGTTAAGTGAGCACCAAAAATCCTGATTTTTCACTTTTCTTTTTTCAACTTTAGACGTTTATATCTCTTCAAGTAATTTCCATAGCCAAATGGTAGTTACACGTGCTTGTAGCTTGAAGTCTTAGCTTTCGAACGAGTCATAGAACGTGTAGAGCGGCCGAAAATTGCATTCGGTAGAAGAGTTCGCGCGGTCAAAGTCGAAATCTCGATGTCAGAAAATCGACCTTTTTCGGTCGATTCGACTTGGTCGTTCTCTCCGTGAACGGAGTATATATATTGATATTACCGACTTCAATTTTTCGGTTGAATATGGTTCCTAAACTCACTGCTTCATATCGTAGAGGGCGTAAGAAAACGTATGTTTTTTCGTACGATCGGTATTTCAGTACATAGGACAAGAAATCCCATAGGATGACAGGTCTATTCTTATACCTCGACTGTGATTGTACGTTCTCAACAGATCTTTTTCTGTCTACATATTGATAATACCGACTTCGACTATTCGGTCGAATATAATTCTTATCGTTTCGGTAGCGCTGTTGCCTTATTCTATTCTGAACCGATAGTGTCGCATGCGACATTAAAATGGTAATGGGGCTTCGAAGCCCCAGGCCCGTGAAATAAAAATTTACATTGCATGTCCGGTCTACCTTATACCTCGTCTGTGACATGACGTAAATACTTATCTGAAGATAAAATAGAATTTTGATCATGCAAAGACATTAGTTGGTATAAGTACAGATCGGTATAGACAAGGTACATTTTACAAGCCATGGAAGCATTGATGTTTTTATAAAAATCTTGAAGTCAATTGTTTTCGTTACTTTTCGTAAATAGATTTTTATCAGATGAGCATAAAACTTACCTGTCGAGTAACACTTACGTGTCGATGTCTTCATAACTTCAATTACTACATCTTTATGTAGTATATTTTTATTTGGTATCGCCTTGAAAGAGTTGTATATATTTAAGTACCAAAAAATGAGTTTCTTTTATACCATAACTAGAGCATAAGCGTACTTACATTCTTAAAAATTACTGAAAAAAGAATTTGATAATTTTTCATATTGGCGCGTAAAATCTTAAGTCACCATCTGGTAACATTGAACTGCATTTACTCCAAATGTGGACAGCTTCAGATAGATCATGTTATATCTTCTGTCCAAGTAACCTTGTTAACGTTGGAACTTGGATAAGTGTATTAATCATTTTTTGAGCTGTGAATAGCATGTGAACATTTTTGCTTCATAATTTTATATTATTTTAATCACTGCTAATTCATTTGGAAGTACATTTTTATTTTAAGAATTACTAATGATAAACTCTACGCTTCGTCGTGCGAGTATATATTGTCGAAAAAAAAGGAATAATTGTATTTTAATTGATACTTCAACTACAAGCAGCAAAGTATCAATCTCACGATGTAAAATAGAAATAATATTTTCGCGCTTGTACGCGTGAAATCGACTATCGTCAGATTTTCAATGATTACACTGACAGGACCTAACTTAACGTGAGTGAGGTGAAACTAGGTTCACAGAAAAGCTTCAAATAACATTGTTTTATATGCTAGAATAAAATAACGCAACATTATGGAAACTCATGAGAATGAACAGTATGTTACATTCCCACTTTCTGGAGTTCATGATACTATTCAAGAAAATATTATATCACATGAAGAAATATGTGAACCTGTTGATGATTGTGTACTTCAAGATGGTTTAACAGAGGTTCCTGTTAATGATGTTAGTACAGACATTCAGGAAGGTCAAGTTGCTGTTGAAATTTTACATGATAGATCGGACGAAGAAGATGAAAACCGTAGTGTTTATCCTATTTATATCAAGCAAGAGGAACAACAGCAATATACTTCTGGCGATGATGAATCTATGGCTGTGGAAGCACTTCGTCAATTAGGTGGCATGTATCCTTGCTTTGAAAATAAAAAAGTCAGCTGTCCCAATTGTGCAAATCTATTCACTCAGGTTGAATTTGTGAAACATCAGCCTACATGTAATGTCAATAAATTATCATGCACAACTTGTGGTGAAACGTTTGAAAGAAAAATGGATTTAAATAATCATGTGGTTTGTCATCAGGTTGACCGACCTCATGCATGTCGAACGTGCGGTAATCTTTTTCGTTCAAAAAGCAGTCTTCAATCGCATATGTTACAAGTACATCAAGTGGAGAGACCGCATAAATGTACTATTTGTGGTGCAGATTTTCAAAGACCATCTAGTTTATCGAATCATATGAAGATTCACACCTATGTTGCTGGACGTGCTATAATGCAAACAAGGGGAAATAATGTATCACAGACTGTGGAAACATTTAGAAAGTGGCCTGAAAATAGTACATCCGAATCACAAACTGTACCTGCTCCATCTTCAACTGTTCAAACTGTTCAAAACTATGATACTTGTCAAGTTCAGTGGGCTGTTCCTTCTTATACATTTCAAAATGAGCAATCTACTGTCAATTCAATATCTAATCATGAAGAAAAAATGGATACATTGCATGAATTTAATGTATTACCTAATGGTGAAGTGACACAATTTGAGTACACGCAACAAAATAACATAAATAATCAAATCAATCAGCAATATAGTTTACCTCTCAATACATTCAATAATTCTGATGGTATGGTAAAGGTTGAGACTCTTTCATATAATAGTGATAATAGAAGAAATTATGTAGATATAGAAACAGATGTTAATAAGCAGCATACGTGTAGCCATTGTGGTATCAGTTTTTCAAGAGCAATAGCATTGGTGTCGCATGAAAAAATTCATACATCTAAAAATTGGATGCCCATTGAATGTGAATACTGTGATAAGCAATTCCAAGATGCGAGTCATTTAGCGACTCATCAGACTACTTGCACAAAAAAGATTATGCAGAATAATATAGATCAAGGTGTTTCAAACAGTAAATGGGGTAAACATGCTTGTTCCGAATGTGGAAAGAAGTTCACAACCAAACAAAAAATGTTTAGGCACCAGTGGATACATAGAAAGAAAACTCATTGTTGCGAAGTTTGTGGAACACAGTTTGAAAAGCAAAATCAATTGGATAAGCATAGATTATCTGCCCATCCGGGTGACTCGCCATTTACTTGTACAGAGTGTGGAAAAAGTTTTGTTTCGCGTCAAGGTCTTTGGGAACATGGTAGAACTCATGCAGGAAGTCCAGCCCATTTTCATTGCGACACTTGCTCAAAAACTTTTTCATCTCGGCAAGGATATTTAATACATCACCGTACTCATACCGGTGAAAGACCATATGGTTGTAAATTTTGCTGGAAAGCATTCAGAGATGGTGGCACTTTAAGAAAACATGAACGAATTCATACAGGAGAGAGACCACACGTATGCCCTTTATGTTCTAGAGCTTTTAATCAGAAAGTGGTCCTTCGTGAACACGTTAGATGGGTTCATGCCGCAGGAAAAAATGAAACTGAAGTTACAGGTCCACCTTTTCCATGTCCTCTATGTGGTGCTCTAAATCAAGATCGTGATGAATTATGTGCACATATAGTTAAACATTCTGATCAAATGATAGCCGAAGCAAAGGCAAAAACAAATAATAATGCACCAAAGTCACGACCTACAAGAAAAAAATCTAAAGCATCTATGGCAGAAAGTACTCAGGATAAACAAACTACAGATGATCATGAAATTTCAAGATTAGAACAAAACAAAGCTTTATTATCTATTACAGAAGCAATGGATAAATCAGATTGTCAGCAAATTATAAATGATAAGCAAAATAACACTTTTCTTGTAGTTACTGCTGAAAGGCATAATGAAAACTTAATTGCAATATCAGAGCTTAAGCACAATAATGTAAGATTAATATTGAATGATAAACAAAACGAAAATGTGCACCTTACACAGAATAACCATGAGCGCACAGACTCATATTTAATTACTATGGATAAACAAGATGAGACTGCTCACATTTTACATGCACAACAAGATAATGATGCTCTTCATGCTATCACCACAACCAGGAGTAATGAAGTTGATGCGATGCATTTAATACAATCCCCAAAACAAAGTAATACTTTACACCTAATATCAAAGCCGAATGAGTCACTTCCCGTGCTGACAATAAGTAATAATTCTGAAGATCATGAGAATTATTCTAGTCAAATTGCACAAATAGGTAACTCTGATCTACCAATGGATATGGTTACACATGACGCATCTAGACAAGATCAGGTTATAAAAAGTCATAATGGAAGTAGGCAGGAGCCTTTACTTCACGAAGGAGTTTCTCAAGAAACAGTTATACAAATTGTTCATTATCAGCAAGATAGCGATGATGGAGAAGAATTGGTTTGTGGAATTTGTGGTGAAGATTTTACAGATAAAAACATATTAATGGAACACGTTAAAATTCATATATAATTCAATTCTTGTGCACTATTTAAGTTAATGTCATTACTTTAATGATTTAGCAGAAAATCGTGAGAATTCCTTGTTCTTATAAATATAGGATCAAAAATGAATTATAAAACATACTATGACACTGAACGGTAATAGCACTGCACTGTTTTTTTATAAGCTTTAAAAGTGCACTGTTTTAACTAATTCATATAAAGGATTTCATAAGTCCTTTAACCCTTACATTTATTTCTTGAAAATGCTGTTGCACATTTAGGACATACTGTGTATGTGATGTAAAGTATCTTTTATATGTCTTTAAGAATCTTTAAGAAATATTAAATTAGGATTTATATGTTGTATAGAGACAAATCTACCTAATTTCTAAACAGAATATATTCTAAGAGATAAAAAAATTATTATAATGGATTAATTCCAAGTAATTATGTATCTTGAAGTATTTTGTTTTTTTTTTTCACAATATATTGCTCTTGGTAAATAACACTGCGTGTAAATAAAGACTTATTAAAGGCATTTATATTGTACAGCATAACAAAGACGTGAAAATAAATTGCCTTTTATTTTATATAATACTTGAGCGGTTATTTTTATACCACATTTATTACATCTTGTTTTAAAAGATTTATGTCGTCAACAGACGATTCATATTTAGCGGTGAATACTTAAGTCGGAAATGTGTTCGTACCACGTGGTTCAACAGAAGTGAAGTAAAACAAAATGTACTCCGCGCAGAAAGCAAGACGTCAATGAAATCATACTTTTGAATTATAAATTTATAAGTTTATTAAGTGAGCTATAGTGCAATTACTCTAGTAATCGTTTGTTAAAGCTGTATTTACACATTCCATTTGAAGGTAAGTTTAAAAATCCAAGGAAGATTAAAATATCTTCTATATTATTTTTTTTTACTGTCAGTAACAATACATTTATTTTATAAAATTTGACACAAAATCATAGTACACGATCATATTTTGCAAAGCTATATTTAAAAAAAAAATTCTTTGTTATAAGCAACAGCGATATATTTGTTATTTGTCGTTCATAATTTTAGATATAGTATATTCATTTTCGTAGTAAGTCCTTTATGTCTTTCAATTTTATATTTACGTTAGTTATTTCGATATTTTGATGTCAACGTAATTAACATTAGAAGCATGTATCGTTGCTTGGAACATAGGGTAGAGCGTATTCAGATTGTTTTTATCGAATATATCAGAATATGATTAGAGCATCGTATTCAACAGGACTACGCATATAAAGTTTTGTTTTTAACACAAGGGTTCATAACCTTGCCTGTGCAGCGTGGTACAGTACGCGCCAAACTTTAAGACCGATAGAGGTTATACGGATTGGCACATTTATTGAGTGAAACATTCGAGATTGCCAGCAGATTAATTAATTTTACTATTAATATAATTTCGAATGTAAAAGATAGACGTTCGAGGACTTATTTGTGCAAATAGTGTAATTTCTCGATACAAACATGCCTACTTGGAATCAAATCCAAGCACAACTCCGGCATCCAAATAACCCAGTAGTATTTTTCGACGTGTCTGTGGGAACGACAGAAATCGGTCGTATGATTTTTGAGCTTTTCGAAGATGCATGTCCAAAGACCTCTGAAAATTTCCGACAATTCTGTACCGGAGAGTACAGAAAAGATGGAGTACCATTAGGATTTAAGGGAGCTATATTTCACAGAGTAATCAAAGACTTTATGATACAAGGAGGAGATTTTGTTAATGGAGACGGCACAGGAGTAATCAGTATCTATGGTGGTGGTACTTTTCCAGATGAAAATTTCACATTGAAACACGATTCGCCTGGACTACTTTCTATGGCAAATAGTGGAAAGGATACCAACGGCTGTCAATTTTTTATTACGTGTGCAAAGTGTAACTTCTTGGATGGAAAGCATGTGGTTTTTGGAAGAGTGATAGACGGATTGTTGGTTATGAGAAAAGTAGAGAATGTTCCAACAGGACCAAATAATAAACCAAAGATACCTGTGACGATATCTCAGTGTGGTCAAATGTAAAATTGACTTTACTATACTTTATAAAGATAAAGAAAGGACTATTACTTGTAACAAATTTAAGATTATTGACAATAGATCATTCTTTGTATAACAGGTACAGAACAAAAAACATGTTTTTAGCACATTTTGTACAAATTCTTATATCATTGACTTCAATCTGCAATCTTACGTAGCTACCGATCAATATCTCACATTGCCTGTAGCTATTCTGTAATATCCAATTTCTACAAATTGTTAATCATGAGCTGCTCGTTATGAGATACTAGCTTAAGTGATACTAGCTTAAGTGATCTCTATGACTTTAACTAATTTAGATGATATCATAAATTTTATCGCTAACACGGTCAACTTCTTATTTCAACGAATTAAGAAAAAATATTACAATATTAGGAAAAGTCTCTACTATTTTTGAATAAACCTTTACAAATAAGTACAAACAATTTATTAATAAATCCAATGGAAACTTAAAAAAGAATATGGGAAAACGTGGGACTATACGCATTATGGTGTGTATCATAAACTGAAATTTATATTGCACAAAAATATTAATAAAATAGATATTTTATAGTGAAAAATGCTTTTATTTTGTCATCTTTACATGTAATATTCATATTTACTATATAGTTTATGAGTTATAATTGTGCAAACATGTATTTATACGAGCTGTTGGTTTACTTCAGTTACAATGAATCTGGCATTTATCATTTACTATTAATCATATAAATATATTTATTCATAGCCATAGAGGTAAACTTAGAACATCTCTGTATCTCGTTGCAAATAATACTTTTATTGAATCTTTCAATTGTATATATCAACAAGTTAGTTTAAATGGTAATAAAATATGCATATTTATTAACTAGAATTTTTCGTCATTATTGTTGTTTAGATTTGCAATCGCTACAATAAATTATTAGAATAACAATGAAAATATTCAGTATAAGTGCTCATCTTGCAACATGTGCATAAATATGTCTGATCTCTTAACAAGTAGTTTACATTCATACCGTCGACTAACACTTGCCTATAATTTCTGCATTTAATATATTTCTTACCATTTATATAAAATTTAGTTATTATCTAGTAAAGTCGATCATACATATACATATACTACTACTGTGCATATAGAAAACTATCATGAATTCTCGCATACAATGGCAGTCGTTAGTTGCCTCTTTATTCACACCATTATTGTACATTCGTAATTGATACAAATACATGCACATACACGACACATCGTACGCGCGTGCGCGCGCGCGCACTATCATTGCGCATACTCGAGTAAGTAGATACGATCCTTAGCTACTAAATAAAATGTTTAATTTCAATATAAACACGGTGCATTAAAAAAGTTTCAGGTATGAAAATAAGAAAACAGTTCGTGACTAATAGTAGCTGATTTTTCTTTAGGCATCATGATCTCTCAAGTACGGACTACATACCTGTTTTATATAGGACGTTCAAATCAAGTTCATACGTTATGACAATGCAAGTAGTTAAATTGTGTATTAATTCGATATTATCTGTGTGCATACGGTGTACTTACGAGTGCTAAAATATTATCTAATTCTTTCTTCTTTATATTCGCAAAGTGATAACGAGTTTAAAAAAACTTTAATGTTTCGATAGGAAAGCGAATGATGTTCGGAGGACGTAACTTCGAATACGTTTCCCAATAGTATTTCCATATTGATCAAAAACGTATCAGTCTAATCTCGATCGTTGAAATTCTAAGACGCACTTTCTAAATCTCTGATGCAAATGACATTGACTTAATTATCGGAAGCTCACGGCAAGGATAAAAGCTGATCTCGTTTCTTAGGAACCGTGAGCTCCTGCGCGGTCTACCTGCTATTGCAGAAGACATCCTCCTCAATGGTATCAACGTCTTGCGCTTGATCATCAACGACCATAATAGGCGTTGCGCCATCATGAAGGCTGGATTTAGATTTCGATCTCTTGTAAACGTCTCTCGTGACGCTTCTGGTGAAGCTGAATTTGCGTACGAGTTTCTTATCCAGCGCTGCAGGACTCTTTGGTCCCTTTGCCCTGAATTCGTCTTCGGTTCCTTGATAATGCGCCAAAAGTACCTCGGTCGCGTGTTCTTCGATCACTTCGACGGCATAATCAATGTCCTCTTCCGTCGCGTTCTCCCTCGTCACGCAAAATCTCAAAGTATACTTACCCATGACCCTAGCAGGGATCATATGTAGTCTTCCCGATGCATTAACGTTTGCCAGGAGTTCTTGATTGATCTCATCGCACTCCTTCAAGCGAAAGCACACCAAACCCACGCGTACGTCGTTCACGATCTCGAATCTCCTGTCTCGCCTCATGAGGGCTTCGAACCTTCTCGCTAGTCTGGTATGATTCCTTATATATTTCTGTAGTCCAGTGATACCATAGGTTCTCATCACGAACCAAAGCTTCAATGCTCTGAATCGTCTGCTCAGTGGTATGCCCCAGTGACGATAATCGATTGATTCGCCGGATCTCGCGTGTTGAAGGTAAAGAGGATCGACGACAAGTGCTGAGGTCAACTTGACGCGATCGCGTACCCAAAGGCAGGAACAGTCGAAGCTAACCAGTAACCATTTATTGGGGTTCGTGTTGAAGGAGTCCGCATGCTCGATTCCAGCCATGAAGGGTCTCATTTCCGGACAGATAAAGGAGTTACCGGCGTAAGCACCATCCACGTGTAGCCATATACTGGGATAGAGCTTACATACCGGTCCGATCTCGACTAGATTGTCGAAGGAACACGACCCGGTCGTGCCTAGGGTCGTAGAGACGAAAAACGGCACTAGACCATTCGCTACGTCCTCTTTTATAGCTAATTCGAGTCTTTTACCACGCAGAGAGGACTTATCGTCTGGTTGGAGAACACGTAACTTTACCAGACTGATCATCGCTGCTTTCTCCACGCAAGAATGAGCTTCCGTCGAGCAGTAAGCGACCAATCGCGGCAGGAAGGCCGAATCTTCGGTGTCTGGTTCCTGTTCCTTCAACAGCCTGATCGCGTGTGTCCGTGCCGCCAACATCGTCACTAAAATGCACTCCGATGCGGAACCCTGAATAACTCCACCACCCTTCGAAGTCTTTTCTTCCGACAGGAACACTCTTGGAAGGTCGATCGCCTTCGCGTACCAATCGAGAACGATCGTTTCCAATTCCGTGCAAGCTGGACTTGCTGCCCATGAGAAACCGATGCAGCCTATCGCATCGGATAACATGTCCGCTAGGATCGACGGGAAAGAATTGCCCGATGGGAAGTATGCGTGAAATCGTGGATGTTGCCAATGAGTAATCTGTAAATTATTATTGCACTTGCATTTTTCTGGTCTTTCTTCCTTTTTTTTTTTTTTTTTGTTATCATTCTTGGGACACTAAGCGAAGCTATAGACGAGTAACAACGTTATGGTTATATATAAATTCCAAGTAATTTTTCAAAATCGATTTTCCTATCGTCGCGACCGCACATATACAGAGTACGTACTTACATACGTGGAAGCATATATGCGATATGTTATAGATTTTTCCTTTTTTTTTTTGTTTGCATTTTCTTTCTATCTTTGTCCTTAAGTCTAAGGATCGTACTTCGGTCGCCACATTAGTGGGGCTTGTTTTTCTGCCTTCTATCACCGATTATGAGCTATACACGCGCGTTCGTACTTGGAAAGTACGCAACTCCGGGCACACACATCGGTGAGCATAAAAAAACAGCCATTAAAGCGGATGTAACGGTAACACTAGCTTTTGCCAAAGTTTCTCTGAGACGCGCGTGCTCGTTTATCATGGTAGATATGGATATTTAAAAAAAATTATAATTAGCCAAGTCGGAATCGATCGGGGGTATAATCGATAACCAAATCCTAACGTCGATACTCACGCCCGGCATTATTTTCCCGTCGACGTCCTTCATTATAGCGTCCCACGATTCGGGTTTCGCAGGTGCCTCATTTGGCAAGAGGGGTCGTAGATATCCTGGGTCGACGTTTGCCGTCACTCTTTTCCCTTCTAATGTACGTAGATATTCGCAAATGTACTCCACCATCTCCTTGCCGCGTACTTGAAACTCGTCGATGTTCATGATAAGTCCGCGAAGTCTGGAATGTATTTCATTTACGTTTTTACTCGGCTCGTTTTTACGTATATATACACGAGAAGTGCTACTTTTGATTAGGCACGACTTAAAGAAACGTGTCTTATTTAACAAATTTCTATCAGCAATTACGCAAATGACCGCTAATCGCTGGCTCGTACGCAAGTAGTACTCTTGTAGGTAGTACTCTTGTAGCTCTAAAATTATCTGACGATGGTTGCAAATGAGGGAAAATAATTTTGCTGTTTCTTTTATTTCTATTTGTTAGAACGTTTAATTGCTCCTTAACGTGTTAATTTACTAGATCACTCTAAATGTTTTTTAAAATTAATTACTTGCTAATTCACTCACGTGTTTATGCTTTGTCGTATGGAAACAAGTAGATTCGTTTTTTTATAAAATCTTCTTCTCCCGTTTGGGTGTCTCTCCTTGCTCCGTTCCTTCTTTGTCTTTCTCAAATTCGAGCACGATTTATTGCGATGTTTCAAAGAAAAACCGCGAACTATTTCGAATCACCAGCCGCTCTAGTTACGATCAACGCGACTTGCATGGGATTCGAGGAGAGACTGTAGGATCGGGCAAAGCGCCGGTCACTTTTATGCGCACCGTCACTTTTGCACGTCCCTTCTTCCTTACGTTGCCTTACGGCTGCTGGGAAAATCGCATTTCTGTGTTCGTTTGCGTCACGACGGGGAGCCTCCGCCGTTGCCTCGCGGGAAGTACCAAAGCGGTTACCAGTACGGTGACGTCTTTTTTTTCGGAAGTGTAATTGGAAATGCCTACTGTAATCTTTAGTAAACCCTTTTACTCCAATTTGTCCAACGCGTATAACAATTTCTTTCTATTATAGGTTTTCTCTGGATCGAATCTTGGAATTAAATTATTTAGAAAAAATAATTTAAATATTTTAAATAATTGTTAGTGAATATTTAAAAAAAATTGCTTCACTGACCACCTTGCAAAAATTTGTTGCGCCACCTGCCTTTTTTATTATCTCTTTTATCATTAGAATAATGTCATCTTCAGAAAAAGAAATAATATGATCGTTTCGAGATTATCTATTTCTCATTAACATTTTGTTTTTCACCTTCAATTTGTTAAAAACATTTGCGAAAGCGAGTAGCGAGTTTGCGAAACATTTAATTAACGGAAAGTACTTAAAACTGCAATATTGCACGTAAAAGAACTTTTTCTTCGTTATTTTTTATCGAATAAATAATCGTTGATCTGAGTTACCCATATGAGTGACACGACCCTTTATCGAATACACGTGACACTGGCAAACAGCATACGCGTTAACTGCTAAAAATTATAGCCTTTAGCATTGACACAATGCCATAAATATCCAGTTGTACATTTAAGATCCATTTAATTTACTGAACCTTTTGTTCCTGAAAAACGTGTCATTTCGATGTATCTTCTTCTCTTTAAAAAGTTTTTTTTTTGCGAAGAATGTCCTCTCTATGTTTCTCGCGAAGATGGAAACTTATTAAAATGTCCAATATTAAAAAAAAAGTGTAGAAATTAAAAAATATTAACCAAATTATGGTATATACATCTATACAATTTTCTTTACTCGTTAACGTTATTTAATAAAACAAGTTTTGTTAATAATGCGCTTTTCAAGTAAGTTATACCCCAAGTTAAAACTTATATAACCGATACGATATCGATAAAAGTAATAGCTTTTTAAGCTCTCGTTGTTAGTTCCGTCATAAAAGAATATGGTTTTGTTTTGGAAAAATAAGCTGTATACATATAACGAAGGAAAAGTTGGAGAATTTACACGTAATCGTTATGTTTTAAAATTAAAATATCTAAAAAAAAAGAAACGAAGAATCCAATAAAAGTTTGGGCACGTGCTCGTATCTCATTTAATTCTTATTTGCCGTAGCCAGCTTTTATAATATATCGTATACGAAGTTATTATCTATTACCGTGTCTCTTTCTCCAGAGGAGTATTATTTGTGGACGCTTGCGGTATAGCGAGCGAGAGCTTACTCACGATCGTTCCGTTTTTTACGGCATAATTTCCAGGAAAGGAAAGAAAGGAGACACGCAAATCGTACGGAATACAATTATTATTCATAATTCGATCTCGATGGATTGTTAACTTTAATATCGCGATACGATTATCGGTCCTACTTTGGTGTCATTCGAACTGCAGCGCGAACATAAAGAAATTAAACAAGGAACGATAAAATTCAAATGGTCAGTGTTATCGGTTCTACGAAGGAGAATAATTCTCCTTGATGTTTGTTCGTTCTGCCTGTACTCGTTCATCGATCCGACCGTTCGATTTTTCTTACATTTAACGAAGAAAAATGCTCGTATCGAAGTTTGAGTTGAAAAAGTAGTAATTGGAATAAGGGGTAGAGATGATAAGCGAGCATCAATGGCTGATGGGCACGACGGGGTCGCTGTTTGAATAAACGAGCATATAGTCGATGCTGCACGAAGAGTAAATTCACCCCCCACTCCAGTTTTCCGTTGTTTATAAATAGATATTTACTCTTCACCTACATTTACAGCACCCCGTAGAAGCGGTGACAGGTCACCGCTCAATCTTTGTAACACATAAACACAGACAAGCGGTCACCATTTTCTCGGCATCACCTTCACGCATGGTCTACTCGCGTCCGACGTTTTCCAATTGGATTTCCAAAGAACGAGTAGCAAACGAACCCGTGGAAATTAAATCGCATTCGTGTATCGAATCCTCGTGGAGCAAGCGTATAGACGTCGATCGAACACCGGCCGAGAGTAAACGATGGTAAATTAATTTCCCCGATTATCAAGTCTGCGCGAAGGGTTCATCGTAAAACGCTCGTCTATCGTCGATACGTCCTAGGCGAGGTACCCCTAAAAGCGTTCAGGGCTTCATAATATGCTAACAATGTTGACGTATGTTTAGCATAAACGACGGGAGCGTGAAAAAAGGCTGGACAATTTACGGCTTGCATCCGATTAATTTGGTGATAGAATCGATATAAGTGCAGATAAGACATCTATACGGTGCATTGTTTTCTTTTTAACAAGCGATGCCCAAATTGAAGTACCGATGAAAGGATTCCAAATGAAAGAAATATCGTATGTCGATGATAATTTTTTTTTTAATCCTTTGTCAAATAATTCTTACATTCCTTTTGTGGATAGTATCGATCGTTTAATCTTTGAACAAAAGAAATAGAGGGAGAGAAAATTGCGGTAACAACAATCGCGAAACCTATTAACCCGTTGACGAAGCGACTATCTCACGCGTCAAAGATCGAATTGTATTCGCAAGGTCGTACTAACCCGCGGGATTTGAAAGACACAATTTTTTTTTTTTAACAACATTCTCGAACTTTTCCATCGAATCATTACGTCCTGCCGTTGGGTGATCTTCCGCGAGATGGAGAGGCTGTCGGCGAGGGTTCTGGACTACAGCCGTTACTGCTACCGCGTCTACTTCCGGTACCGCTTGCTTTTAGTCGCACCATAGTATCCAAATGTCGAAATCTGTGGGAAAAAAAAGGGTTAATGTAGTAAACTTATTACTTTAACAAATAATTTCTTCTTGATTTTTTGATATAAATTTGTATACCTTAGCGCTAGCTCGCTAGTATCAGCCCCATCCCTCGATTGCATGAGATACGCGAGTGGCCAAGATATCCAAGAACGCCTGACGTTATGAAGAAAAAAAGAAAAAAAAAGATCGTGGTGTAATTATGATGAGTAGGATGAAAATAAAGAATAGAAAATTGGTCTAGGTTATAAGTTTCTATTTACGTTCCAGTGTGCGAGTTCGATCCGATACCACCGATCGTTGCCTGAGTATCCAGCTTCGCACCAGTTCTGTTCGGTGTCTTCGTGAATCCAGGTTGAATCGCGGGATCGGATACCATACGGACGAAGAAGGATCGTCTTTGTTCCAACGTTGCTTTCCTCTTCTTCTCGCGAATATCCGCTAACTCGTCCATTACGTCCTATACAATTTGGTTTTTTACAAGATTAGTATAACGTCTTCGTTAATTAATTCCCTTTATTTCATTCGATCGTACCTTTGATTCTAATAACTCTGCTAAATAGTCTGTTATAATAGACCACGCTATGTCTGTTGGGAATATAGTTAAGTGTTCTTTATTTCTTCCACACAAATTAATCGTATTGTTTAGGAATTAACCACTTGCCCTATGATTTAATTTGATACACGATGAAACTAGTATTAGAAATTGAAAAAATAAACGAATGTAGTTACAAGCAATGCAGTACACATAGAGTAACGAATACTAAAAAATCTCCAAAAATAAAAAAATAAATTTATTAAAATTGAACCATGTACAACTGGTGCTTTACATGTTTGTCATAACATCCGCACCACGAGTCTCACACGATATTATAAGGCAAGGGGTTAAGGAGAAATATGTTTGACTTACCCACGTCACGTGCAGAAGCATTGGGCGCGGCAAGAGCAAAGCGAATCGTATAGCGTTGATTTACGCGAGCTGGTACCATATGTATCTTTCCTGAATCGTTAATAGCGCTCAGAAGTTTTTGATTGAGCTTATCGGAACCCTTCGCGCGGAAGCACACCAGGCCTAACTGTAAAAATGGAATTTTAGGTAGAATTTACCTGTTTTGGGATGAGAATGTGTTGAAACTATGAAAAAATATCTTTACCACAACATCGTTGCAAATCTCGAATCTCGAGTCCTTTCTGACCAAAGCCTCGAATCTCTTCGCAAGCTGACAGTGATTACGAATGTATGCCTGCAGTCCTGATATTCCGTAGTTTCTCATAACGAACCACAATTTTAATGAACGGAATCGTCTACTTAAAGGTATACTCCAGTGTCTGAAAAGATGTATCTTTTACTTTTCACTAATTTTTAATTACAGTGAACAGAAAATTTAGAAGTAATTGTAGTATGCAATAATTGTAATAGATTAGCGATTTCCAAACTATTGTCCTCTTTTTAGAAAAAC
This sequence comes from Ancistrocerus nigricornis, assembly GCA_916049575.1. Taxonomy (NCBI): domain Eukaryota; kingdom Metazoa; phylum Arthropoda; class Insecta; order Hymenoptera; family Vespidae; genus Ancistrocerus; species Ancistrocerus nigricornis. The sequence goes on along the minus strand of OU696669.1, from coordinate 8,939,554 downwards.
CAGAGTAAATTACTCAAGAAATCTATTTATTAACGAACAAACGAAAAGATACAGTAACTACATTTTTATCAACGTTTTACAAAATTAGTAAAGGAAGATGTTGAAAATAAGGCACCTTGAAATTATACAATTAATCAATCGTACTCAAGGCTACTCAACTCAAATTTCAAACTTGTTTAACAATGTTATAATGTTATAAAACACACCTGTAATCTATCGCAGTATCGGCATGGGTATGCTGAAGATAAAGCGGATCAACGACTAGCGCGCTTGTCAATTTGAACCTATCTTTGACCCAGAGACAGGAACAATCGAAGTTGGTCAGTAAGAATTTATTCGTGTTTGTATTGAAAGAGTCCGCGTACTCGATACCAGCCATCAAGTATTTTAATTCCGGACAGATAAAAGCATTCCCCGCATATGCCGCATCCACGTGTAACCAAATCTAAAAAAAAGTAGTAATATCGATGCTGTTTTATTTAAAAATAGGAAATATATATTCCATATATTCGTAATTTCTTAATTTTGATATCGTACACCTGGATACTTTTTACAAATTGGTCCAATTTCCTTTAGATTATCGAAGGAACAACAGGCAGTAGTACCGAGCGTCGTGGAAACGAAAAACGGGACGAATCCTTCCGCGGTGTCTGCTTCTATAGCCTGAAATACATTAGTGAATATCGTAAGAAGTACATATTAGAATCGAACGCGAGTACGGTCTTTCAGAAAATTTATAAATTATCTTTACATTCATCTATCTGCCTTTATTGACACTTAAGGAATCGTAAATGGGTTAATTCGATCTAGTAAACAATTTATAATTGTTTACAAGTAAAAAAATTAAGATATTACTTTTAAATATGTTCGATTACCTAGTTAAAAATGCAATAATGAAGTAATCGTAACAATTACCGATTAATTGTTTAAATGAATACAGATAATTCTCGTATAATGTGAAGGGGTAGCAATGTAACAAAAGTTTGGAATCCAATCCTCTCTTTTTCTATGAGATCTGAGTCTCGCATAACACGATTTATACAAGACGATATTTCTATGAAACTAACTATTCGTGTTATACGAGTGTTACGTGCACTTCGTTCGCTTGACTCAATAACGATTACGTATTTTACAAAAGGGGTTTGTAGCCTCTTAAGTGTCAAATATATTTCGGATATTTATTATCTTATGAAATATATTTATATGAAATTATTTACTTGTCGCAACGTTTCACCTCGAAGTACACTCTTTTCATCGGGCTCAAGAATTCGTAGTTTAACGAAACTAATCATTGCATCTTTTTCTGCCGAGCTATGACTCTCTCGGCTACAATAGGCCATTAATTTCCCGAGAAGAGCAGTCTCATCCAGATGCGCGTGTGCCGGCGATTCTTTCAATCTTGCGATCGCTTGAGCCCTTGCAGCCAGCATGCATACCAAAATGCATTCGGACGCGGAACCCTTATGATTTCATTTCTATTATTAATTTAATTTTTTGTTTACTAATAGATCATGCATGTATTTTATAAAGTATATAGTTAAATAGATTTACCTGTATGACACCCCCACCTTTACTACCTTCGCTAAAGTACAGGAAATCTTTAGGTAAACCAATGGCCTTACCTTAAATTATAATATTCGTTCGAATTATTCGTATAAAGTATGTCAAACTTTTGATTAGAATACTATATCTTCCGACAACTCACCGAACCAATCGCAAACTATCGTTTCCAGCTCCGTGCAGGCCGGACTTGCAGCCTAAAACGAATCGCTATATATTATAAACGGAAAACGTCGAAAATAATTAAAGGTCATTCTTCATCGGTATCTGACGTATCTGATCTACGAACACACGCAGAGGAACGTCGTCTCAACGCAAATAATAATTTCCGCCTTTTGACAAGCGAATCGATCATGACTCTTCTTGTCAGTTTTTGCTACAAGATTAGGAATATTTTTATGAAAATGTTGTTTTTATTTATTATCTATTTAATGGTGTTGTTTTTAGAACTATTATACAAAGATTATGAATTTCCAAATTTATTTATTCATTTTTAATACTGTATACTTACTTATTTTCATCGCATCTATCTAGTTTACAAGTACTTAACAAAATATAGTTTACTTGCTCTAATTAATAAATAAGATAGATAGTAAATTTTGTCGAAAGTAATTGTATTATGCAAAAAATTGACAAACAAAGAATGTACAAGAAATTCCAACTGTTTCAATAGTTCTAGTATTAATGAGTGCAGATATTAATAATATTATTTATTATTATAACAAATTAAATTTCTGTTAATACGTACACGTTAAGTGAACAAATTTGACAAAACTAAAAATGGATAAATTCAACGTCTATGACTTTAATATTTGAAATATTTGTAACAAACCCAAGAAAATCCTATACATCCTATCGCGTCAGAGAGCATATCACCAAGGATCGACGGGAATGAATTTCCTGCTGGGAAATACGCGTGGAATCGTGGATGTTGCCAATGCGTAATCTGTAACACACATAAATCTCTATTTTTACTATTCCTCGCGATAAAAAACTTTCCTAAAAGCCACATTATCCTTCCCCTCCTTTTCTCTCTAGTATTCTTAACCACTTGCGTTAAAAAGACGGCACGTCGAGATGCCTCTATTAAAAAACCGCGAGCTACGTGTACACCACGTCGATAGGCGTTTATCGCAAAAACGAAAATTTAAAACAAAAAATGTTTATTGGTAGCGCAAGTGGTTAACAACACACTCGTAATATCTCTTAATCCTTGGCATATGAATGATACACTCACTCCCGGCATGATTTTCGCTTCGACATCCTTCATGATATCTTCCCAAGGTTCAGGCTGTTCCGGTGCCTCGGACGGTAGAAGAGGCCTCAAGTATCCGGGGCCGACATCCGGCGTAACTCTTCGATTATGAAGATTGCTCATAAATTCGCAAATGTAATCCACCATCTCCTTGCCGCGGATACGAAATTCTTCGATGTCCATGTCGGAAAATTTCTTTTTTTTTTATTTCAAGAGAAATGACAATTCGAGCGTGACGAGATTTTCTTTTCTCGAAGATTCGTGCGTTCGATGAATATGTGTATAGACACTTTTAAAAAAACTTGGACAAACACATTCTTCGATGGAACACACGTGCGATCGTGGACGCACCGAGATTTGAAATTTCCACGAATCACGTGACAATTTTGAAGTTTCTCGCGATAGGACGTTCCTACCTGTTGCTATCGGTAGGAGGACGCAAGTAAAACGTAGGAGGTAGAACGACCGGAGCGATAACGCGGGGTGCTTTATCGCGAAACGAGGAACGATCGAACAATACGAACTTTCGCCGATCATCTTGGTCATATATATAAGCGTCCTGGGGTGCGAAAATTTCACTTCGTGTGCCGCGCGTCCTGCGCAAACGCTCTGAGAACTTTTCTTTCCTTCGAGAGCACTTCCTCGTAACCTCCCTCGAAAGGACGCGCGCCGATTTGTGATTCGCCACGCAGACTAGGACAATTTCCGTTTGCGAAACGATCGGAAGGTATATTCGTATTCCTCTGATTTCTACGAAATATTATTTATGAGACATACCATCATTTTATTTATTATTAAAGTTATTTTTAGTGTGCTAACTAATGATTTATTTGAAATATTACTTGGAATTTGAACAGTACTTGGTAAAGAATGTTAGATACTTTTGTGACATCCAATTGAAATATTAACCCTTTGCACTCCGCTGTCACCTCTGAGGCACCATATTTCCGACATCATATCATTTCATTTCAAGTGATATATCATTATTTATATTGTAAAAAAAAAAAATTGTTCGAGTTAGTAGGTGAATTGGAGTAAAATCTGTGAGTTTAAAAAAAAATTGAGCGTCAAGGACCACTCGACATCGTATTATCCTCAAAATAGGTCTTGTCGAGTCAGACTCGACGCGGAGTGCAAAGGGTTAATTATAATGAATTATGAACGTAATTTTTGTAATACGATTGATAATTAATAATTTTAATCGGTAATTTCGCAAGATTTCATTCGTACCGACGTTTTTTTATTACACTACTATGCGCGTTATTACTCTTATCGTTCTATTAATTGTAAGTGCGAGCGCAATTTCCGTCCTGAGAAAGCTTGCAAATACGAATAGACCATGCGGCGATTAGAAACTATCGTTTTCGATAGAAGAGAAAGATTTCTCATTTTGCATCTCCTCTCGATTAATTTTTCTATCACGGTTATCGAGATAACGAGAGAGAGAGAAAAAGAGCACGGAAATTAATAGAGGGGATCTCCGGGCGATCGGAAAATTTCACGCGTCGCGACGAGATCAGCATAATAATATCTCGAATGATCTGAACAACGAGGAACCTACGCGTCCTTCGGGAACGCCGACATTAAACGGGAAAACTTGAAAACGCTTCTTACGATACCGCCTTTCCACCTTCGGAAAATCGTCGAACGCTCGAAGATGGCCACTCGAATAAATTGGTTGCCACGGTTCTTCGCGATGAACTATATTTACGAACCCTTCTTACGAAGAATGAGAAAAGGAAAGGAACGGTTCTTGGTAGACGCGGTTAAAAAGATGTCAACGGCAGAAGACATCTGATATTCGGTGGAAAATGATAATAGTGCAGGTGTAGGCACGGAAGTAATTAAAACTCTTGTTGACCTATCTTACGTTTCCTACGTTCTGCTATTTCAATTAATCAGAACTTTTTTCTTTCAGTCTTCATCGACGTATGAATCCATGGAACAAGTTAATACGTTCGTTTAAAAATACATCCTGATTAGATTTTATTATATTTTTCATCGTTCCAATTCTTTTCTAGTGTCGCTTAAAAAATAAGGTAGCCTAATTGACGAAGAACCAGATTTTATTGACTAGGGTCATGAGTATCATACCTAACAATTAAACTAAAAATTTAAAAAACCCCCGGCACAAAACGATCTCTTAAAAAGTAAAAGATAATAGTTTATATTATTGTTGAAACTTAAATGCTTTGGGGGACCGCTAAGTAAACAAAATAGAGAGTTAACTGTCGGGTGGGGGACTTAGAGGTCCCCTGACGTATTTAAGAGTCAACAATAATATAAACTATTATTATTTACTTTTTAAGGGATCGTTCTGTCGAGTTGTTGTCGAACTTTATTAATTTTGTCTATGAAAATTCCTAACCCATTTCGGAAAAGAGCTTATTAATTTTAAACAACTGGACAGATTTACAAAAAAAACACATTGAAATCGGTCCATCCATTTGTGGGCTTCGATGCTAGACAGACATAGCCATCAAACTTATAACACCCTTCGTTTTTTGACGTCTGGGGTTAAAAATTTACAAACTCCACCATGCATGATATTAAAGACTATGAATAGATTAACACGTTGATGACCGCCAGTAAGATAAATACAATACCGATAAGAACATAGTCTTATTTAAACATATTGCACGTAATTTATATTCATATACTTGCAATATGACAATTTTATTACGATAATACAAAAAAGCTCGTACGACAGTCAACGTCTTGACGATTGATTTTAAACAATCATATTGGAACCATTGAAAAAATTAATGAATGAACGATCGAAGGTACAACGAACTCCAAGGTAAAACTGAAAGGTGCACGGGAGAACGTTCCCCTTTTTCCTGGCTTAAAATGTCGCCCTTTAGAAATAAAAACCTTCATAATGCTGGAATGCAGGCTGGAGGCGCCGTCAGGAGTGCTTAATAATGCAATATGCCGTCGAAGCGCCGCGACGCTATGCCGACTATGCCGCATACCAGGACCATATACACCTACGCGTCGAACCCCTGCACCGACGACCCTCTCAATGGACGTTTTCTACAACCCTCCCCCTCTTACCAAGCTCCATCCATCCTACGTAACCGCCATCGAAATCTACCGTGTGCGATAGAATGCTGATTGGAAAATATTGATGGGGAAGGAAACTTCTACCACGAGTCGTATCTTCTTTTCCCCTCTCATCTGTAAAAATGCTTACTTCTTCTTCGCAGTTAGGAATTAAAAAAAGTACTAATTCTCTCGTCCGAAATTATAATCAGCTTGAAATTTTAATGATTATCGTAAAAATTGATTTTTTTGTTGAAATCGAAGTTATAATTATACGATAGTTTATTTTTTAAGGATGGGTCGTGTATGGTAAGGTAGGTCTCGAAAGATTTATATGTTTTAGATCGGTTCAAAATTAAAAATGTTTTCGAAATACTTCCCTCCATATAAAACCATTCCGAGTTCCATAAATGGCTCCCCGGTATTGGCACGTCGGAGGAGCAATACTTGTGAACCCGTGACCCAGTGACAAAGAGAGTGAGAGAGATAGATGTTAAGGCTAAAGCACGCCTTTTAAGACGCTTACCTCTTGTCCCGAATACCTCGGATATTTTTCGATCAATAATTCGATATTATTCCAACGTTTAGTAATAGAGAATTTCAAATTTGGAAGTATTTTCCGAAAACTTTTTCATAACAGTCTTTTAGTTTATTTCCTATTGTGAAAAGAAATTACGATCTACGATAAAGCAGTGTCAAATCTAACGCGACAAAAAAATATTAACAATTTAATATGCCCAGATGGGAAGATCAAAGAAAAGGAAGAATCTTATGAAAGCAAAAATGGCAGAAAAAGTAGCAGAAGAATCGGTAGATACGACTATCCCGATACCTAATTTGCCGAAAGATTTTCTTTGGATGCGAGTAAGTTCTTAATTCTTCACAATTAACACGAGTTCATATTTAAGTTGATCAATCGAATCTGTTTCATTCCTACTTATGCCGTAGGTGAATAGCGGTACAAAAATTAGAAACGTGCTTGGGTACGCGCTAAAAGAATTTCCAAATCACGAGTGTGTCGTTTGGACTGGTATTGGACAAGGTGTTGGTAAAGCGATCTCTTGTTCAGAACTCTTCAAAACTAAAATCGAGGGATTACATCAAATCACAAAATTACGTTATATAGTGTAAGTTTTAAGATGCACTGATTTTTATCATTATTTTTCTGTTTATTAAATGATACATACATTTCAGAACAAAAAATTCAAAGGAGGAAAGCAAAGATGCGAAAGAAAAAGCTCGTTATGTACCGGAAATACATATTTTATTGTCCAAAGAAATTCAAGACATCACGGAACCTGGGTAGGTCGTAAGAACACAGAAATTGGACCTTACTTTTTACTGTAATTAAAAGAAAATTTGTTTAGTTATCAAGCACCGGATGACCCTGGCCAATTCAATCTTCAAGAGGACTCCACCCAGACAAAGTCAGGATTTAAAAGTAACACGAACAAAAGTAGTGATAGCGGTAGCGGTATGAGTAGTATCGATGCGGAGAAATTTGCGGCAATGGGATTAAGGACTGGACAGAAGAGACCGAAAAGAGATCAGCAAACCGTAGCACCTCCAAAGAAAAATAAGAAAAGAAATGATGATAGTTAAATACATTATAAGGTTCCTGTGTAATTGGAAGGACATTGACCGTTTCAAGGTACAAAGTTTATTTCATATTTAATACATAGAATGGTCACATATAGAACATTATTTATTTCTACTTACTATCCTTATCTTGCATCATTAAGCATTTTCGAAATTTGTTTATTTACAGGATGTATATACAATGTCCAAAAGAGATATCATTGCATTAGCAAAGTAAATACGCTTTGAATTTCGAGAATTGTTGTTAGTGATGTGAGAATTATAGTGTTCTTTATAGTTATAAAATATGTAATAAAACAATGTAAGAGTAGACATAAATATTGAAGATAGTATTGTATCAACAAGATTGACAACGAGTTTTCTTGCTCCGTTAATTACGAAATTACGAGAGTTGGCAGTGATATGGAATAATTCCTGTCACTGATATTGCTTTGTATAATACAATCAAATAAAGATCTTTTTAATAACATCATCTTAAGGTCTTACCCAAAAACAAACATAAGTTCATGATTATGTGTTAAAGCAATCAAATCTATCCACTTTATCTATCGTATATAAATACTTATCTTTTAAAGAACAGTACAAATCATATCTAGATGCTTTAAAATATAAATATGCTAAAATATTGCTGGAAAAAGATACATAAAAAATTTGATACACAAATTTAGCATATTACGAAGTTGTAGTATAAGATACATACAATAACTACAAATAATAAGAATTCTTGTATTAAAATAAAAAATCGCCACAAAGATTTCTCTTCTCCTATCTTTGTTACACTATTTGTTGGAGCTATATTTTCAGTAGTAAGATACTTGAGTTTCCATTATTGCATTTATTATGATATATTATAACATATTGTAATTAACTACAGATATATAAACGCTACTGGAAAACAAACCCTATCCGATCCTTTATCCAAAACAGCTGAAAATAGCAGTTCTGATACAGACACATAATTACAAATGTGTGAGAAATAGTAAGAATTTTATATTTTCTATTATAATTTAAAAATTTTAATATAGATATATTTTAAACATATGACTAATGGCTTCATAAGTTTCAGAAGTGCAATCAGTACACGCGTATACGAAACGAAATATACCGTTCCAGTCTTAATGTGTTATCAAAGTTACAAGTCTTCCATAACTAAATATTAACTAATATCAGCTAATTATCGGACATGAATACATTTTTCATATTCCACTTGTATATTTTTGTTTGTTAAAAAGTCATCGATAGCGTGTTCTACTTACTTTTATTCGACGCACATTATACCCATAAGTATACAATACTTTTCTAAATAACAGCAGATTTACAGACCCCATCAGAATACTCTCATTAAACATCTTATGCCTCACTTTCGGTTGCAACATCTTCTTCCGTTATAGGTACTATTAAAGTTTCCTTTGATATTAAATTGTATTTAGTAACAAATGCTGTAAACCTATAATATACACATTATTTAATATGGTTTAAGGAAAACTTTGTTTAGTGTATAATAATGAAATTGTACGAGTACCTTCGACAAAGAAACGTTTTATTTTCAAATTCATCGAATATCGTTTTATGATGAAAGTATGCATGAGAAAATATTCTATACACTCTACGACAAACTGATCCAAGTTTGGTTACTGAAGATTCTTTGATGCTCACTCTAAAATAATACAATGACTATGGTCAAAATACATTGTCAATACGATTCATGCTTCAAATAGTGCTTAAAAGTGATAGTGCAATATACCTGCTAGGAAAATATTTGTTACTATTCAGCAAACAAGCTGCTCCATCGAGAGTATGTCTGGTATAATCAATAGCTGGACATTCTTTGGGTGTTTTGTGGGCGGCACATAAAAATATCCACTGTTCGGTAGCTGTCATTTGATTACATGTTTCAGGATGACATTCTTCTTGCAACCTAACAGCTAACCCATTAAGTTCCATACAAAACTGCCTTAAATGTTCATATTTCCATACTCCTTCGTCTTGTGCATCTGGCATGCTAAGTATCAAAGCTATATTAGATGGTCCTCTCCTGATTGTCTGTTGTATATATTGCTGTACAGCCAATGTACTATCCATTTCTTCAAATAGTTCATCCGGCCACATGCTGAAATCCTACAAGTCCATATACATTTACATAAAGTATAATTTATCAAATAATGCAATAATATACATTATCCGTTTAAGGGAAATTGATAAGACTTAGTAATCAGCGATAGAAATATTCCAAAAATCTGCTTAACGTCAATATCAAACATTGATTATTGTACAATTAACTGGTTTTACATAACTGATTCTATCCTGAAGCTTTATTTAAAAACAAAGAAATTTGACTTAATGTTATGTTCATTCCATGACATCTTTATTATTTGCATATTTTTTTCATCAATTTTCATTATTATATGTCCAAGAGAGGTGATGCCGGTACGAACAAATAGCTCGTCAATCCTGATCGCACGAGTGTCAGTAGAATATTCGTAGCGAGTAAGGACAATACATCGTTAAGAGTAGTTGATAATTATAACGACCTTAGCTTTAGTTCCGGGTCTATTTCTTCTGAAGATTGTGGGTCCTTCCGCCATCTTCATTTTGCCTGTTCTTGCGATTAATGTATCTGAATATCTAATTGTATCAAAAAGCGAAGATGCTTCTTGTAGCACATCCAATATTTTTTATAGAGTATATTTTAATGTCGCCAGATGGCAACCTTGTTGAAAATCGTGTCCGAACTTATCGATCTAAATTGACAATAAACCATTTGTTATCGACTTTAAAAAACTATCTAATATATCTGTTCACTTACGAACACGAGTTTTTCCAACGAATTGAATTTGTAATTAGAGAAAGTCAAGAAACGAAATAATTTACAGTAGAGAAATACGAACGCGCAGGATAACAGCAAACATACATAGACACACACACAATACCCCCCCACAAGAATCACTGCGCGCAATGGAGGGAGCAGATGATCGGTGAAATGATGTTATACGAATGGGAGAAATCGGAGGCCAGCGCCAGTTTATGATCATCACGCGCAGTATCATCTAATGATACCGTTAATATCCTCGAATTAGAAATAGTAGATATATTCTATGAAAATGGCTTTGTAAATAAATAACATTATAACCATGCAACATGGCATCGGTGCACGCGAATGACTCTATCGAAAGCGCGAATATCAAATTCGTGAATCTTATTGAAAGAACGTTGTCCTTGACACACACGAAACTTAGCGATAAAAGATTAATAAATTCTTATCTTAATGATCTTAATGATATAGATTTTAGGCATATTAATATTACTAACGATGATGTAAGTTAATATGTTATAGTAGATACGTGAATGTGTTTTTGTGACATTACATAACTTATAGTTTATATTAAATATATTTTTAATCTTATTTGTAGGCTGTGTTATTATTGGTTAATCAACTATGCGCTATCGTACCACCTACGGAAACACTTTTGGTTAAGAATACTTGTCAATTCTTAGCAAATATAACACAAAACAATCTTATACTTCAAGGTAGAACTTTTGCTACTTGCATACGATGGATTTTAGATGCACTGAAGTTTTCCCAACCATTTGCTTGGAATTCTATTCTTTTTGCATTAAAAAATCTTATGATTTCTGGTGACTTTGATAACATTAATCAAGTTAGTACTGTAGAATATCATAAATAATCAATTAGTCTATCGATATAATTTATTACTATTTATATCTTATTTTAGTATCTTCAGTCCTTACTTGGTGACGAAGGTTTATTAAATAAATATCTAAATGCTCCAAAAGATGAATGGACAGAGCTAAATTTACAAGCAATATGCTGCTTGGAAGGAATTTTTACAAATCAGAAAAACAATACAAGTATCTCAAAAGAATACATACATATAAGTAAAGATGTTGTTTTGAATACAGTGTCGTCGCTACCATGTTTGAATCATAGTACACAATATTATAGTAAAGTAAATAATATTTTAATGAATATTTAAAGTATGTATTTAGAGATGTAGATTGTTACACTGAATTTCATCTTTCAGATTATATGTTCGTGTTTACGTATTTTACGTACCATAATAATAAATAAGTTGATGTTAGTCTCATCAGATTTTATAGGTGAAATATTAGGAATAGTACAGGCTTTTCTGTTTCACGGAGTTAAGGATTATTTACCCATACAACCACAACTTCTCCGTCCAGCAGCAATGAATCTTCCAGAACGACCACATGTTGTGCCAAAGTGCAAGAATCAGAAAGTACCCAAATCAAAATCTAAAAAACAAATGTCTAAAAAATCCACATCAGATGATAAACATAATGTTGCTCCAGAGAATAAAAGGATATATAAATACTCTAGCGAATCTGAGGTTTCAGATACTGAAACAAATGATTCCATTCTAGCCGAGTCTAAAGTAAGGCTGGAGGCTGTTCGGTTATTACAAGGTCTTATAGAAAACACACAAGCTCGTGAAGTTTTTGGTTATTGGCCTCAAATAGTTGCAACTGGTTCACGAAATGATGCAAGAGTATTAGCAAGGAGTATTTTGAAAGAACCTAACACAAAAGTTCGACAACATGTTTTAAGTGCACTTACAGAACTATTAATTGGCGCCAGACCTTTTTTAATACATGCAGAAGATGTTCAGCCAACATCATTCATAACTTTTTTTGGAACAGTTTATTTAATGGTGAAAGAATTGCATTTTACATTATCTTTAGCTTTAAGTACTGAAAAAAATGCTGCTGTTCTGACTCATTTATTAAAATGTGTAGCAGCACTCATTCAGGGTACACCATATGCTAAATTGAAACCTGGACTTGCGACAAAGTTAATTAGAAATTGTAGAATACACATACAACATAAAGGTATGTGTATTTATTTTATGGTCTTATATTTAAAATTATAAATACTTAATTACTGTTTAAAAATTATAGATCCCACTGTAAAAGTTGCAACATTCTTAGTTTTTGAAGCACTAGTTTGGAATGATCCTATTACTCCAGAAATAAGAGAAATTCTTGCAAAACAATCTATCATAAATTCTGAACCAGAAGCAAATATAAGTTCAATTAATGATATAACGGTACAAGAAGAAGAAATAGATATTGAGGATTTGAAGAATAACAAAACTGAAAGTATTAATCAGGATAAGTTTTCTAAAGACAAAAGTATCAGTGTCTTACTTCAAGTGTGTTTAAACAATATATCAAATAAGGTATTATATAATGTTGTATGAAATCATTTATCATTATCCTGTGAATTTATCCTATTATGTAAATGATTTTTCATGATTTCAGGCAACAAGTACTCCTGTCCAACTACAATCGTTAAAACTAGTTGGTGCATTAGCATTTAATAGTGGTGATCTTGTATTTCCTTATCTAGAAAGAGTTACCAGTACTTTAATCTCTGTATTAGCAGATTCTGAAACACAAATCATATTACATTCTTGTCGGGCACTGGAGATAATGGCTGGTTGTTTAGAAAATAGTGATTTAAGTCATAATAATTCTTTATTATTTTGGAATATTGTATTTGAACCTATGACATTACTTGCCCAACATGAACAGACTATATTGAGAGAGGCTGCCTGTGATTGCTTAGGCACTATTGGTCCTAATATGTTCACTCAGTTAACGGTATATATGCTCAGTTTGAATTTAATTAAAATTGGAACCTTTACTGTCTTGCTATATGACAAGGATATTTTATTATACTGTTACAGCGGCAGCAAACTGTATTACTCATAACGATATTAATGGGTAGTGTTCGTGATGAAGAAAGTGCTGTGAGAGCAGCAAGTTTACGAGCTTTAGGGATGTTAATAACACTTCCTCCATTAGAAGAAGATACAGGATTCTTAATGGATTTGGCTGATATAGTTTGCTTTGGATTAGAAGATCAAAATCTTGGTGTCCGCATAAAGGCAACATGGGCATTGGCAAATTTGTGTGATTGTCTTGCCAGACGAAAGTGAGTAATTGTCTAAGTACTTATCTGTTTACTAAACGTTTCATAATATAATAACTTACTTACAGGAGTAATGAAGATACTGAGCCCATTCCACTGGAAATTTTATTACCAAAGCTATATCAAACAAGTGTAACAGCTGCAAAAGATAGTGATAAAGTAAAATGCAATGCTGTTAGAGCTTTGGGAAGTATTTTGTACTTATGTCCAGATAGAGCAATATTAAAGGATTCATCTTCAGGATTGGATACTTTGATTACTTGTGCAGTATTAGGAAATGATATGAAAGTAAGTAGTTTTAACTATTTTAGAAAACGTTTTAAAAACCTACATATAATATTAAAATGATATTATAGGTCAGATGGAATGCTTGTCGAGCTTTAGGGTTAGTGTTGTCCCATAACCCAGATGACATTTTGCCATCATCTTGGCAAGTATGTATATAATAATTAAAATACTAATAATAAACTTAATACATTAATCATATTAATAATTTCATACATAGAAATTTATTTTTGCAGGAACAAGTTTTTCCAGCATTGTGCAATTTAATATGCCATAGTCCTAATTTTAAGGTGCGCACAAATGCAGCATGGGCATTATATTCATGTAAATCATATGGTAAATATACACCAACTTTGTGGAAGAGTATAGTTCTAGCTTTTGAGAATTGTCAACATGTACCAAGTTATGTTGAATATTCTCATCGTGATACGCTTGTACAACAGGTGTGTGATAACACATTTTCTTTTTTTTACTGATGGAAAACAATTTTATATTTAGCCTAATGTTATTAAGTATATTTCTTTTTAGTTGTGCCTTACTCTTAGTCACTTAGCATCTCATACAAAAGTGTCAGAATTACAAAATGTCTGGACAGAAATTGGTGATCATATAGAAAATATATCCAATTATATAAAAAAGTTTCAGGTAATGTAAGACTTAAACATATCTCTGTTTATAGAAATAATTATATAACTATAATTATACGTAATCAAATATGTTACCATAATTACTTTACAAATGATAATAATTTATATATATATATGTATCTATATGTACATGCATATATTATATACAACAGTGTGTCATCATTCCAGGAAAATATATTGCCAGAAAAAGTTGGAAATTTAATAGAGGCTAAAGCACATTTAGACAAATGTGTAAAAACTGCCAGATCATCACAAGAGCAACAAATTGCTATTACATTAGCAAATTTATTTGACAGAACAAGTCATTATGATAATTTAGATATTCTAAGTATAGTCTAATTATAGAATTTATACAAAATCTATGCATTTATATGTAATATTTCATTAAACAGTTCTTTGTTCTGTAAAATAATATGAAATCTAACACCACCAGTACATAGAATGTATCATTTATTTGTATTGACACATTAAAAGAGTATCATTTGGTGAAGATGTCCTAGAAATAACAATACTTAATCCGCACTAAAACTTTGGACATACTTTTTCTTTCTTATTATTATGTACATACTACTTTGTCTTATAAATCACAATTTTAATGAGATACATATCATTTTAATGATATTTATCTTCCTTTGTTTCTTTATCTATAGATTCATTTGATACCATATTAGTTTTATCATTTCCCTTATTCTCTTCTTTATGTTTTATTTCACTTTTCTCTTTGCTTTCTTTATCTTCTAGTTCACTTTTTCCTGTGGGTTCTTCTTCATGTTCTATTTCACTTTTCTCTTTGCCTTCTTTATCTTCTACTTCACTTTTTCCTTTGGGTTCTTCTTCATGTTTTATTTCACTTTTCTCTTTGCTTTCTTTATCTTCTACTTCACTTTTTCCTTTGGGTTCTTCTTCATGATCTACTTCACTCTCTTTTCGGCCTTCTTTAAGTTCAGCTTCATTTTTTTCTTTTTCTTCTTTAAATTCTACTTTATTGTTTTCTTTGTCTTCTATTTCTTTAATTTGTTCCACTTTTGTTGAAGTTGTGGACTTTGTATCATCTTTATGATCAGTAACATCAGGCTGTACACTGTTTTCATTATTTTCTCTACATTGTTTATCATTATCTTCTACTTCCATCGGTTCCTGATCTTCTACTTCTCTTAATTGTTCTATTTCCATAGGAGTTGTGCCATTTGCATTAGATTGTAATCTACTTTTGTTAATTTCTTCTTCTACATCACTGTCATCTGTATCACTTTGTTGCGAATCGCTATTTTCTTTATTATTATTTTTAACTGCATTTCTACCTTTCATTTTCTTTCTTTCTTTCATCTTTTGTTTTCTTCTTAGTCTTTTAGCCCGTTTTTTTGCAGTAACCTCCTCTGCCTGCTTTTTATTCAATTCCAATTTCTCATGATATTCAGCATCTAAAAGTTCCTAAAATTTATATAAAATGCATTTAAATTTTAGTTAACAGTTTGCTAATTATATCTATTTAGTATTAGTAGTAAATTTACTTTATGGCCTTTTTCTTGAATAAATTTTTGTCTTGCATATTCTTTACGTCTCAAGTGTCTGTATACATGAAATTCTCCACTGCCTGCGCCAGCACTACTACCCATTACATTTCGAACAAATTCTGGCACACTTGGTGTGTTTTTAGCTTTAGGTCGTTCTGGCAATATAATAGGTTTATCCTACCAATATAAAAGTAAATTAATGCAACTTTCTAAAATGTATAACAAAAATATATTTCAATTATATTTACCGGATTCTTCATCAATTTCATTAATTTTAATCTTTGTAAATCTACAGCTGTTTTTGCAACAATTGGCTTCTCTTCATCCTTTTCTTTATTATTACTCATATTGTTTGAATAATGTTTAAAAAAATATGAAATCGCACACCAATGGACAATAATACAGATAATGAACAAATAAGAATAATTTGTATATATTAAAAATAATAAGTTATCGTAAAATTGAATTTTATTTAGTTAAAAAACAATATATTTATATACATATATTTAACAGCTACACGAACCACGTAATTATAACCACTGCTACTGGTTTAGTAAATTAAACCAACCAAAGACTTGTAAATATGGAAGGTTATTTTAATTCATTATTAAACGACAACACTTTTCTTAACGAAAAATGTATTAACATAATTGTTTTTATTATAAATGTCAGTATTTGATACTCAAAAAACACTAGGATTGGTATAACAATATATATGTATAAAAAAATAGTAGCAACGACTTGTCTACGTCTTATAGGTTATACCGTTCAACCTTTGTTTTTCATCGAACTGTCGCGCTACCTATCTTCGCATTGGCATTTCTTATTTCAAAATCATATTTTCCAATTTTAGACTAAATATGTGCTTCCATTTTAAAATGAACGAAAATGACACGAATATTTTATTTCTTAATGTATCTTATTATATTTTATTTTATAAAATAATACAATAGGAGGTACATTTTGAGCATCAAATATAATAAACCTAAGGTACAAAATCTGGATTTTTTCTTAATATGACAAAGCCTTCCATAATTGGAGTTAAAGGTATGTATTCTTCTGTAGCAAGCTCAGCTCTTTCACCATATGCTAATAGTACAGGAGTCGTGTGTGTCTGGAAACCAGTTATGGTTTTTGGTTTTCCAGCTTGACCTACAACATCAACGGCAAGTCCAACTCGTACAGGTACAGCTAAAGGATTTAGAACTTCATCGAATGTAACAAGCATTCGAGGCTGCATAGCAGCTGCCAAGGTGTACAAGAGATAATGCGATCTTCCGAGAATAACTGCAATAAATACATATGATTAATTAATAAAAATGTATTAATTTGAATTAAGGTATTATCATTTTTTTTAAATGTAGATACATACTATTTTTGACATCGAGGAAACCTATCAACGTAGCAAGTAGACCTGCCAATGCAACAGGGCTTAACAATTGCCTGTCACTATGATATGGAGATAATGTTAAAGTACCCTTTCCAAGATGTGTTAAACCTTGCGATATGCGAACCATGAATAAATTATTTGGATCTTTAGAATGGAAAAGTGCTAGTTGTCGTAACATTGCTGCCAATCTTGCATTATTTGTTCCAGCTCCAACTAGACCCATTGCAAATATTGCATTGTGTGCTACCTCAGGATCGCTGTCGTGCGAAAATTTAGATAAGGTATCTATTATATTTAATTTTGGATTTGAAACAGAAATTAATCCTAAAGCAAGTGGTACCGATCGTCGAATAACAGGTTCACAATATCTTAATAAATGGCCAAACGTTCTGTATGCCATTTCTGCTCCAATTTCTTCTCCCATCGCGATTAAAGCAATTCCAAGTACAGCGATTGCTTGCCGCGAGCTGAGATCTTTTTCTTTTTCTTCTTTCTTTTCTTCTTTTTTGTCTTTATCTTTACGATCGCTTTTATCTTCTTTTTCATTAACCGGCTCATAATGCTCAGAGCAAATATGTAATAGATGTTGTATTTTCAGAACATTTCCAGTTCCTGCATACGCGCATACTTCAACAAGCGTCGTAGACATCGATCTAAATGGTTCTGGAACAACTTCTAATGCGGCAATTATTGCCTCAGCTGCTTCTTGTTTTCCTAAGAAGCACAATCCCAATCCTAGAGGTAAGAAACGTGCATAGGTATCTTTAAGATCGCTTTCAGATTTTTCCATCAAGGTATGCATGATCGTAGTTGTAACATAAGCATTGCACGATCCAACTGCAACCATTCCTAAAGCAAGACCCGCTACACCTATTACTTCCCAACTCGATTTTGGATCGCTAAGAACTGGCGTGAGCAAACATAATACGGTTTCCCGATTAGAACCAGCATATGCTAAACCAAGGCCCACAATTGCACCAATCCTCATTGTATTACTGCTATGTAATACATAGTCAGAGAGAAGAGCCAAGGCTGGATCACATTCGTTTCTAACGCCACAGTTTACGATACCGCAGGCTAAGAGCGCTCCGGATTTGATGTAATCTTCAGAAGAATAGAGGAACTTATCGATTGGCGTTAATCCACCATCGACGTCCCATAACAAAATCAGACCCAGAGATGCGGTAGCGCTAAGCATTCCATGTTCTTTATTTTTGTATAGCCATTTATTTCCATCCTCTATTAATAATTTATCTTGCCCAAACGCAGCATTCACAAAGCCATTAACGAAGCTAGCTGCAAGATTTTGTCTGGCAGAGTCTACTTGTCCACCTCCAAACGGAGGTCTACAATTTTCCAAGTGGGATTTGTATACATCCTCTGGCGTCTTCGGCTCTGTTATATCTAATTCACGCGCTAAATTAAGGAAGTGATTATTTAATTGAGAATTCGACATTATTTCTACTAGATCGTCGTACTCTACGGTGGATTCATTTAACTCTAAGAAAATCTGTTGACGACCCAACATGAAAGCTAATTGTCTTTGAACCGACCTGAAATAAAAAATAAAATATGTAGGAAGATATTTGGTATCCGTTACGACATAATGCTCTATTTGATACTTACAAATCTGTACATTTAGTAAATATATCTTCGATAAGCGGTAAATCATTGAGCTGCATCGCGAGCCTGACCGCTTGAGGATATTGGCCAAATTTTCTATACAACTTTGCAGCTGTTTGAAGGAGAGTACTGTTTTCAGGATCTGCTACATAAGGAACACAGCTTGTAAGGTAAAGGCAAACTCTCTGATACGCGCTTTCATCCACATATTGCTCCAATAAGTCGAGCCTTTCAATTTCCATCAACAAATCGGAAGCTTCGGTTTCCGCATTATGAGCCATGTTATAGGGTACAATTTCGTGTACCAATGCAATTAACTTTTTACTCGTAGCTTCGGCATCGGCGCCAGAGACTTCGTCCCATTCTCCAGCTAACTCTCCCGACAAATGCCTAACATATTCGTGTCCCCATTCGCCTATAGATAAAGCAGATCCCATAAGTCTATATTTCAAACATTCTCTTCCTTCCCCCATAGTCATAGCCAAAACGGAAATAATATCTGAACATAATTCTTTTAATTTTGGATTCGCCATCTTTTCATAGATCTTCTTCATAGTATCATAGTGAGGTCTCATGAATTTAAGTGGTTTTGGTACGCTTGTCATCGACGTGGTAGATGCTCGTATCTGCGTCCTTAATAAATCTAACGCAAATTGATGTAACTTTTGATTCGGATCTTGCAGAACTTCTACTAGATAAGTGAGCTCCTCCTGCAGGAGCTTATCCTCCTCGGTCTAAAAAGAAGTTCCATTGTCATCAACAGTACAGTTATGAAGTACTCCTAAGTATTATTTACTCACCAATTCACTCTTTTCATCTTCCTTCTCATTTTTTATATCCTTCGCAGGCTTCACCTCGACTTTCGTACTTTCAGGCATTTTCTTTTAAACAATTGTAGAAAGTAAGAAAAATACAATAATCCTTTCCTTACCGCAGTCCTCAAATCCACACAAAATCTATGGTTAATTAAACCACAGAGCTGATTTGCGAGCACTGAATCATGAGTTCCAATGTTTTGCGAGTCACCATCATCGTGAACGCCTCTATAATCATATAAGAGTAACTGTAATATCAAAACTGTTTTACCATTAAATTATCGGCAATATTTTAAATTAGTGTACCGATATGAAAATCAAATTTTTAATTTGTTACGTTAGATAATATTATAGTACAAGTGTATGCAATTGTTAAATTCTTTTATACTAACACGACTTATATATATAAATAAATATCCAAAGTGTTATAATCGTAAAATACAAGGAGGCGATAGATGGCATTGACATGGTTTCCCGAAGGGCGGGTAATTCAAATGAATTTTCTCCCGTTTCTTTGTCGTACTATCGAATGAAAAAAAGTCGTCAAGGGGAGAAAAAGAGCAAAAAAGTATAGAAGAAACACTATCGGATTTATCGAAAAGAGAGTATAATGTTAGCGTTTACATTACGTCACGCGCGACTTCTTCGCGCACGCGTTTCGCGTTTTGTTATTCGCGGTTTCCACGGTGACGTACGGTCGACGCCGACGGACGCGGGAACGTCAGACGTCGCGATGCATCTGTGACGTGCGAATCGCCGTCGGTGGAGCGGCGTTAAGCCGTTATCCCCGTTAAAGAGCGATAGTTAACGCGTGTTTCTTTTTTTTTTCTTATTCCAAATACGAAATTGCCTCTTACAAGTGACATGCCGGTAGAGTGAAAAAGTTTGTTTCCTCGATAAAATCCTCTTTTGATACGCTTTCTGTCCATGGGTAACCGTGGTGATCGACATTCGTGACGAGAAAAACCGATCGAGAGAGGAGATAAGTGGTGAGTAATTTACGATTCTCTATTTCGGTTCTTCAGCAGGGTAGCGCAGTTCGATTTTTCGAAGAGGATAAGCAAATTGTGTTATTTTACAAAGTAGGTTATGTATAATACCGATTTATCTTTTAAAACAAAAGAGTAGGATATAATAAACTATAGAAAGTAAGTCGAGTAGTTTTTCACATCTAAACATAGATTCGCAGGTAAAAATGTTTATCCAATGTGATTGAATTTCGATTATCGATCGATAATCGAACGATCTTCTTGTTCTCCATCTTTATCGACCTCGCAGTAACGCGCGAAATCGTTTGTGATCGTGAATTGGAAACTAACGAACGATCGACACTTTTCTATTTTTTTATAATTAAATACAACGAAATTGAGATAATGGTATAAATTAAGTATCCTTATCGTAAATTTATTGCTAAGAAATTCTTTTGGACACTTAGCTCCTTCGCTAAGACTTCGTACGTGAGCTAGTTCGGGTTTTCATAACCCCGATAACGCAGCAACGCGTCTATCGACGCTGTCGCAGGGTTTGCTTTTCTTCAGGGGCTGTAGACATAATGAAATTCTCTCACGAACGAACAACGTCGTGCGTGTTCTCCGTCGCTATTCGCCGGATATTTCGTTAAGTCGTTGATATACCGAGCGATCGAAAATAAACACAGAAGCGTAAAACAACGCGTGTTCTTTGCTAGTCGACATACGATGTGTAAGAAAAATGAAAAAAAGAATTGAAAAATGTATTGGAAGCTACGGAGTAAAATTATCGTTTCATTCTTTTAGAACAATGTTCGTGCAAACTGTATGGAATAGTTTCGTTGTTTCGTCGATACTGCAGCTGGTAACCATCTCTTATTGTGCATATCTCTATATATCGTACCAATTTACATAATATGAAAGTTTAACACGTTGACTGCCACCTCGACACAATGTTAACTAATGATTTGATGTAACCACAAGTTATAAGAAGTTAAATTATGATGGTAAATTTTTCATTCTAAAAAGATTTATAAACAAAATTATATAAAAACTGTGGCAATGAACGTTTTTACGAATATTTTCAAATATCGATATTATCGAATCGACTTTGGATCGATACGAAGCATCAAGGTCGAAACTTCGATCGATGGTCTTTAAAATCGAATGGAAATTAGTTCTTTGTATCGAAAAAAGGAATATGCGTTTCTTTTTCACTAGAATATTGTTAGACCATTCGAAGGCTATAACATGGTTGAATGATATTTTGGTTGATTTGCAAAGGGTACGTTGGTATGTGTATAGTTCGTCTCTCTGTTCGCCCAATCGAAGTATACGCGGTATAGAGAACGAGCGAACGTATGTACGTTCCGGGCATCGAATGCCTGCGGCCTGTGGTCCTCTCTCTCTCTTTTCCATCTGCAGAGGGTTATCGATAATCGTGTCAATTTTCCGTGTCACAGGATTCGCCTTATGGGGGCTACGGTGCTCGCCAAATTGCATTTCTCTGTATCGGCTGTCATGCGCCGGCACAGAGGCCAGGTCAACGTCGACATTCGTGAAATTCGATCGACGTTCGAGATTAATATCGAGAGAGAGAGAGGGATCGTTTCAAAACGCGAATCATCCGTACTCTCGGTAAAGAGATTGTAATCGTTTCTACGATCCTAAATGTATACTAGTTTTCTGTTATCCTGTTTTTGAACTTACGTAGGTAATAGTAAAAATTTAGACTATGAGAGAGTGAGAAGGGCTTAGTTATAAATTAGCCGTATAGAGATTGAATTTATGTTCTTTTTCGTTAGTTCTTATTTTGATGTGGTTCAATATTGTTAATTTATTTTTTAAATGTTAAAATTTTTTAAATTATTTTTATTTTTTAATTTGTTTTATAAATATAATTAAACATCTCATCTCATACATCTCATTCTCGTTTAATTCGTTGCCTGGACTGCTTCAATTATGTAAATTCTAATTTTAAATGAAATTAAACAGTAGTTTAGTTGTAAAAATTTATTTCTGCAGGAGCAAATGCTTCATTTTACTTTTATAATACTATTACTATTACTATTACTTTTATAGTACTTTACTGTTCTAGTAAATGGTAATTTTCATACAAATATATTCACAATTTTTAATATAACATAGTACAAATTTTTGCGTTACGACCTGTACTTCTTTTCTCGTTTCGAGATTCGTCTCGAATAAAAGAAGTAAAGCGTTGCACTCCAAAGGGACCATGATTCGCGTTCCTCCTTTGACCATTTTCTGCCGCTCGAAAGTGGGTCAACCGAGGAAGGAGAAAGAGATCCCTTTTGGATACCAAAGTAGGTAGGTATATACCGGTTCCTTCGACATTGGTTCCTTCCTTCCTTCCTTTCCCCCACTTCGAACAAGGCATTTAACGCGTTGCACCCAAAGTACTGTTCGTAATAGCGTAATATCGCTTCGTAAGTCACGAATACCGAAAGACCATTACTGGGGCGAATCCAACATCCGTTTAACTTAATCGAGAAACTCAAGACGAAAATGTTTCTATCGATTTTGTTTTTGTGATAAAAAATGTATCTCAAATAATTTATAAAATGATGTAAATTTACGTCAATGACTGCGAACGTGTTAATAAGATTTATATAATCCCGATTCGACATTTTAATTTCGGTTTTGGTCAGCTTATAAACTTCGTTTTGACACTTAAAAACCTATATTTTTAGGGTTTGGAAGGTCAAACCAAAGTTTATTCAGCACATCATTTTTTTATTCGCTTCAAATCTTAAACTCCTAAAAGAGCATCATGGAGAATCAAATAGCGATTAAAATCTCGGGATATACAGGGTGTCCGGTTCCAGATGTCCAAGCTGAAAACTACATGTGCGCATCAATGATTTGAGTCGAAAAGTCTAATACTATTTTCTGAAATTCGGCTCAATTAAATAGTTATTAACTAACAAAGATCGGCCAATCACGGCGATCAGCGACACATAACGTTGTTTATTGCGGATTGCTCCTCCTACCGCTTCGTCTCTTGCTTAGCTGCGAGCTTGAGACAACCGTCTTTTTTCGCTAATCGCCGTAATTGGCCGATCTTTGTTAACTAATAACTCATTAACTAATTCGAATTTTGAAAAATGGTATAAGACTTTTCGACTAAAATCATTGATGTGCACATGTAGTTTTCCGCTTGGACACCTGGAACCGGACACCCTGTATGAAGACTCCACCGTTGTTGGTTAGATCGATCAAAAAGAGGAATTTCGATTGGATCTAACTAGGAAATGGGAAACGATAGAGCAAGTTGAACTAACGAGGAGAAATTATAGCACCGAAAAGGTGGATGGACGCGATTGATGGACACCAAAAGAGGAGAGTCGTACGTTTTAGTGTCATGGTCGAGACAGGATTCGACGTTCATATATACATGCGTGTGTATGCATGTATGTAAATATACGTGCATGGGAACGCAAATGAAATACCCTGGATGTGGTCTCAACGATATTTATCACCGTATTAAGAAACCTCCATGCCAGTGGGCCGCCACGAAACAGTCCGTGACATCACGGACCACGAATGCGTCCGACTGAGCGAATTTGATTCGTCTCTCTTTCTCTCACTCTCTTTGCTTACATTTTCTTCTTTTCGTAACATTACGAACGTTGCATACGACTACCGGTTGACATTTGCATGTTGCAGATCTGATTTTTTTTTAGGAAAAACACCGTTCTCGTATACTCGGATATGGAAATGAAACTGGAGACCCACTCCAAGATATATTGGGTGTATATATTATTATCCATTAATTCGGTAATGAGAGAAAGCTTCCACGTTTTATCGAAAATATCCGTTTTTAATAGAATTTAATTAACTTTTCAATAAATAATAAACTGTTATACCTGTTATACGTACAGAGATGCAACTAAAATGGTTGTAAAATGAATGATTTACTTTGCTCGTATTATGAATGAGCGTTTTTCATTTATATTGTTTGTAGGTTTTGCATAAAATTAATTAATAAATTAATAGATCAAACAAATTATTTATCTTACGGTGCTGACAATTCTAGAATCTGTCATCAATAATGTAGAAACTTATTGATTAAATAAATCATTAGTATGTACCTAAATAAAAAATGATCGTCAGTAACACGATAGATCGTTTCCATAAATAGCTTAGTGGATCTTTTCAATTAGAGTTATATTAGTTTTTGTAAATTGCTATTATTTTAATATGAAGCTACCTAACATCAAAGTAATGGAAAATAATTAATGTTTCCCTATACATGAAATATTCATGTCACGGATCGTAAGAATCCCTTAGAAACGTAAAATCAAGCTGGGGAGACGTTTCACCGTTTAAATACGTACGTACTGGTGCGTGTATACACACAAGTAAACATATTTGCGAATGATTACGAAGCCTTTGCCAGCAGCATATGTATAACCCCGTATGGCTTTTACGTTTGGTGACTTCTACTGCGAGCAGACATAACTCTCGTCCTATTTGATGGTAGTCATGCGTAGCCGCGCGCATTCGTTTCGCTTTGTTCAACAGCAGAGGGAGCAGGTTCAAAGCCGTGCGTTACGAGAATAAACGCATACTTTCTAAATAAACGAATTCCCAGGTAGATAAACAGAAATTCACAGCGTCCGCGAAAAATCGCTTTTACGAAGAAGTGGAGGTTAAAAAAAGAGAATTTCTTTTCTTATTTTTGTCTGGTCGAAGTTGGCCAGCCATTTATCTTCTCAATTAACGTTAATATAGAAATTATTCAAATAATCTGAAGATTAGAGTCAGTGCATTTTTGTTATTAAATTTGTAGAACGTGTGATTTGATATTTAAATACAACAAAAATTTTATCGTTATCATTACGATTTGGATTTACCTGTTTGTTTGGAAATCAATGAAATGTTCAATCTTTCTTGGGATCACACGAATGGTCAGAATCGATTATTCTATTATTTGATATGTCCTCACGGATAAAACGAATGAATGAATCATATGAGCGACTCGACCGACGTCATTCCTTAAATTTATTAACTCCAAAAATTTTGAAGAAATTATTCTATGCCGTAACGTTTCGTCGTTTGCTTCTCTTTGAGACTTAAATGGAAGTGTATTTGTTTCAAGATCACTCCGAGGTCGCGTCATTGTAAATACGAGTTGCTTTCATCAATGATGATGGCTGAAAAATATCATTCTTTTTTTATCCTTTATTTTCGTACACAGGCACGTATTTCTTATTAATAAATAAACGATAAAAAAGTTTATCCTCGAATTGATCAAGATCCGTGTTCGGATTAATATTAATTTAAACGTGAAGATAAAGACGTATCTACGCGAATATTTATCTTTACATAATTCAACTTGTAACCCTTGTGGCAAAATTCACGTATTACATATTTTTTTATGAAGGTGCATTGTATTTCTTGTTAAAATATTGAAGATAAAGAAGCTGGATCATCGAGAGGAGAGGTAGGTAAATATGTGTCTTTACATGGTCTGACCTTTGAACCCCCTCAGGATAAAGAACGGAGCCACTTCGATTTTAGATTCCCTCGATGGATTTAAATAAGAACTTAGGTATCTTTCACTCGTATGCGCGTTTAATATCTTTTTTCGAATATATTTAACATATAACTGCTATTTAAATTCATTCATCGGATTCAAAATCGACGTCATTCTATTCATTAAAGTCAAATCATGTAAAAACTTACGTTTTCATCTTCAGGATTAAATTCATTTCAAAACTTTCCCATTTTAATCATTTAATAAAAAATTTTATTTCTTTAAATAACAATACATTTTATTAATCAATAACTAAAAATAGAGAAGTAAAATATTGAAATGAATTTAATCCCGAAGATGAAGACGTCGGTTTATACGATTTGATTTTTGATCCCGGTGGATAAAGAATAGACTCACGTCGATATTAGATTCGATCGATAGATTTCAATGACAGTTTAGGTATTTTTCACCCGTGTAATCATCGTGTATATGTACATATTGTACTATCTAGGTATAAATCTATGTATGCATGTATATGTATCAAGTTAGCTTGGATTGGCTGGTACCCATGTCCGGTTGTTATAAATTTACGCGTATCTACGACCGGGCTCAGCGTCGTAAATCGATAGTCTAGAGCTCTAGACCGTCTAACGTCGTTCTAATGCTTCTTCCGTCATCAATATCCTGTCTCGAAAACTAAATTCGCTCATCCATCCTTTTGAAATCGGTTAAATTCGATTAGTCGGTGAGAAGGAAGAGTTACGTATCGATCCAACGATTTTCGGTCAAATGTATTTCAATTATACAGAGCATTTCGCGAAGAAATTAATTTAAAGTTTGGAGAAATTATGTCAAAAAATATTGTAATGCAGATAAAAAAAGGAATCTATTAATAGTATAGAAATAATATTATTCGAAGTTTGCTCGATCGATGTGAGCAAAGGATAATGACATTTAATGATAAATAATATGGAATAACAATAAACAATAATAATTATTATTTATGGTCCGTAGTGCGTCGAAGTTGTTGCGTGACCCACTTATACAACAGTTGGAGGTCTTTAAAATGTTAAACTTATATTTCACTTTGAAATGGAATTGTGACTTTTATCGATAACAAATATTACATATGTTAGTAGATAAGTAATAATATATTGGAGCTCCTTGAATGGTCCACAGTATTAGTTAGATCTATGTAAATCATCAATTTTTAATCTTATTTACACACATAACATACATAAACTAGTTACTAGAAAGCCACGACTCGCCAAAATTTATATTTTTTCACTGATCCAACAAAAAAATACTATATATTTATGATTTATTAAAAAGAAATGCAAAATAGTACAACTGTTATAATAGCGTACGCTAGTTTTCCGTTTAAAATAATTTAGTATTTTATAAATTTCTCACTTGATGGTCATAATAAATTTTTCATTACTATAAGTATATAATTAAATTATGTGTAGTATGACTAAATGAGACTATATTCTTACTAATAATGAATTTATGTCACCGGTGGTTATACCCATGACCATCATCAGTGACTACTACAATTACACTAAGAAAATAGCTAACAGCTGAGTACCATAGTAGTCAACGTGTTTATGTCTCAATTATACCTAACAAGATGTGCGAAAATATACCCGGTCATCTCACAGAAGCTCTAAGATTAACATTCAATTTATATTTTCAATTGTGCCAAACGTTATTAAAAAAATCTTGTAGCACTCTCATTGAAAATTTTTGACGCAAGCTAAGCTCTTTATACTCTCAATCGGTTTAACGAGCATCAGTTATATGTCATTCAAGTTCTGAACTCTTTGCGTTTAACAATCCTTTATATTTATACATATGTATACAATATATGTTGGGTATACATAGAGAGGAGACATTATAATTAACAGAAAGTGTGCTCGCGTACCATAGTCTTGGAGGAGAGAGAAAACTCCGATATTTCAGTCTTCTTAACGTCGATGTAATGCTGCGACGTCGAGAAGGTCAGGGTACGTCGCTCCATCTCGGAAGCGCAATTACAAAAGTTTCGCTTTTAACGTTAATTAATAAGAGAGGGCTTCGTACCGTACTTCATTATAGTGGGATCCATTACGAAGATAGCCAGAGCCTGTCTCTCCTTTGCTCTCTTTTAAGTTGCTCGAGTTTTCGATTTGCTTTTGCTAAAGTGACAGATCCAAAGAATAAAATATGTACTTATATATATACATGGTGTTTCATTTGAAGTTTTTAGACGCTATTATCTCTCAAATTATTCGTTATTTAGAAAAGTATTTTAATAAAAATTTGCTTTCTCTCAAGCTGAACTTCTTTTGACAAATTTACCTGGGATACATCAGTTTGTATCAAGATGACTATTATATGAAACATTGGAGAACGAGAAATAATTTATTTTTTCTCATTACAATATGGTATTTTAAAAGAATGTTATTGTAAAGTTATAACGAATTAAAACTTTCCAATTGGTTTTTTTGACAATCATGACTTTTGAATTATGTCACTGTCGTAGCAAATGAGGGATACGTATAAAAGGACAAAGAATGAGAGATAAAAAAACCGAAGGTTGATTTACAAGGAGCAAAACGACTTTTTCCCCTTCGCATACGTTTAACCTTATTATCCATAAGGATCGCTAGTCCCCTGTGTTAAGCTGTCTTCGTTTTCGATCCGCTTCACGTAGAATTGCAAAAGCCAATGGCGTCGTGGGCCTCTGATTAAGGTCTTAGCCAGTACCTTTTCTTGGAACCTCGAAGCCTCCTTGGAACTCTCCTCTTCTCGATTTGGAGAAAAGATCGAAGAAATGGCTCGAGAACGGATCGTACTGATTCGAGTAATCGTACTTCGCGGGAATGCATATTCAAGGATCCAAGCATAGTAGTAAGATTAGGCATACTTCGGATTTAAAGTAGACACGTCAAAGTTTTTTTACGAACTTATGAAGGAAAATTAGTGAATTGAAGACGAGTGAATCACAGAATGTTGGTAATCTTACGGAATGTCGTAATGATTTTGAATGAAATTATTTAAAACATTTTAAATTATATAAAATTTTACGACTGGTTTGTTATTAGTTGTATTTCTCTTTTTAATAAATTTCTCATAGCGATGAGCGACTCGTGGTCCGTCAGTTATTTACACGCGACCAACCGAAGTTGTTTGCGCGACCCACTTCGGTCAGTTAAAAGTTTTTAAAGTGATTAATCTATATTTTACTTTAAAAATGAACCGTGACTTCCATCGATAATTAGTGTAACATTAGAAATATTCCTCGTTATATACCAATGACGAAAACAACATTCGCATCCTGTAAATGAACAAGTTCGTATTTAATAAATTAGGTTTTCTAAGATGTTAATTGTAATAGTTTGTATGAATTATTGAATATTTTAGCTCGTTGCCAAAAAAGATTATGAATCACACTTTTAATAAATGCCAACAATAAAAAATTTCAACGATTTTTACAAATTTAATCTAATTTTATTTCCAAACGAAATAATTGATTGCAGTCCAACAACAAATACGACTTAAAAAGGGCTAATAAAAAAATCTTAAAGTATCGCGATTTCATAAATCGAAGTAAATGACCCTCTAATTGCTTCGAGCACAATCTCGAACCGGTTTATAACCGGTGTTTTCGATCAGCTTCAAGATTCTTTTCCCATCCTCCAAACTGCAACATGTCCATCTCGTGACGCCAACCGACGTCACGGGTTAACGATCGCGAAACTTCGATTCCATTAGACCGTCTAGTATCATAACGGTATGATCGGTGGGTGTTGAAAGATGTGTATAAGGTATCCTGTGACTCACGATTTTTAGAAGATCTTCACAAATGAAAAAAAAAAAAAGATACCAAGAGCGTTCTCCTTATATAGGAAGCCACGTTACTTATCGCAGAAAGTACAAGGAAAGTGTCCTGTCGAGCTCGTCTGGGTTACTCGTTGATGTGTGCCCCGACTACAACGAGTCTTCGTGTGTTCCTTCTTCTTCTTTCGCCCAATGGATGACGCGGCCAATCGGTTGCCGGTTCGCCTACGGTTTTCGTATCATTCGCCATATACGGTGCATCGAAGTCGTGCAAACCACCACGTCGTGTTTCTCGCACTTTACCTCTCTCTCTTATTCTATCAGTCGTTTTCTTTTTTCCTCTTTCATTTCCACTGCCCACGCTGTCTCACCGAACAGACGATTCTTTTTTACCGAACGTATGCGCGGGCGTGGTACTTTCGCTCCATAAGGGAACTACGGGATGAACTGAGAAGGTTCTTTCGGGAACGTCGTGTTTAATTCGAACGTATATACGAGCCTAAAATGTATTTCACGTGTTACGTGTGCAACAAAATTTTCCGGCTTCCTCTGGTAGTCCAAAAATATTTTCTCCTTATATTCTTATTAATTATGAAATCTAATAAAAGGATAAAGTGTAATTACTAGACTGCGGATCTTTATGCAAATTCATGTGAATTATAATTCATGATTTATCAAATATTGCAAGTAGAGCTGATAACTGAATAAAAATATGTCAAATACAAAGGATACATGTGACATATTCAATGGTTTGTCTTATATGTAAAATTTAAAAAACATACGCAATAAGAAAAATATGTATTTGCATAAAGATCCACAGTCTAGTAATTTCAAATGAAATCTTTATCATAGTTACACGTGACCGGTGCAATGCTAAAGAAAAAGCTAGATGCAATGACGCGTAAGCAGTGCGCATGCAATGTAACACTGCATAACATTTTGGAAGTTTTTATCGTTTCTAATCAAGGGTTGGGTAGTTTTTTTATTAAGTTTAAATATTGCTGGTATCGACTTTTATCGTATGCATGTCACTTCTGGAGTGACAACGTAACTTTGGCTCTGCGGTCGTACGTCACGCGAGAGGCGACACAAGTGGATAAGCACCGCATAAAAGTTCGACCTAGTGTCAGGTTAGGTGCAAAGCGTTAACGACCGATACGGGTTAACATTGTTGAAGGTCTTTTCGTAAACAATAGATACGTATTGCCACTTATTCGATTACAGTGACATCACTGGTCGATTTCGTTATGACACCAGTGCCGCGTCAATGATCGTTAACGGTTGCTACGCGAATGACGTCGGTGTGGCGTCATAGGCTATAGCGTTAAGATAACTTTAGTTATTGGCAGAAATGTTAGCACGTTCGTGGACGGTAAAAATTTCTGTGAGCTGATAAAATAGACAAGCGAAGTTTTGAAAAATTAATTGCTGTTTTTGAAATTTGATTAGACACATTTTGTAAGAGTAGTCAGAATATTACATTTTAATAGTTATATACAATGAATGCTATAGCATCCACAACAAAATTATTATTTTTTTTAAATTAAATGAATAATAATTTTTTTTTTAATGACAATGACGTTGAATGCCATAGCATTTACATCAAAGCATTCAAAATTAAATCAAATTACAGTGTATTTACATGTGTCTTTCTCACGATATTTTAATTTCCATATTATGCTCACTTTTTTTCTCTTCTTCATTATTCTTGTATTTAGGTCTGCAACGCTTTTGAGTAAAGCGAAACGCATGAAACTTTCGCTCCTTAATCGACAGATCATTCGACAAAAAGCAATTCTCAATTGATCCGAATACATACTGGGTGTTTTACTTGGTTTTTCGAACACTTGACATATCTCCGTTACCTTTGACGATCAACATTTTTTGTTTGTTGCATTCTGTAACTGATCGAAAAATACATTAGGATGTATTTTTGAGATATGTGCAATAACTGGTATTTTAATAACTGGTAACTGGTGTAATAAGATATGTATAATAACATGTCCCCGAAGTGACCTTGATCTTTGAAAATTAAATATGAATAAAAAAAAATTAGCTTGCCAGATATTGGTCCATTGACATCATAAATATTACATAACAAATATTTTTTGCATCGCAATAATTTGAAGAGATATTTAGGTGGCCTTATTCAAATGGACCACCCTTATAGGTATCTCTTTTTCTCCAAAAAAGAAGGAAGAGCATACAGAAAGATAAACTTTCGATTCTGGTTTCACTCTTCGGTGACGATAAAGAGTAATATCCTTCTTTTTTTTTCTTCGCCGACTCATCAAGTGGATTCGCGCGTCTCGATGTCGTTACTCCCATCGATTTAATTCGCTCGCTGTCGCATTCTCCTGCGAGGAACGCGTCTGGCGGGTCTTGGCTTGACCCAGTATCGTCCGTTGTTATTCCATTACCGTTCCTTCAAGCTCGTTCGAGTGGCTACTCGCTTATAGAGACGAGACGAACGAGTGTTCCTTCGAGTGGCTGAGCTCGACCGCGTCTACAAGGCGTGTATTTAAGAAGAGTCCTAGGATGAAAGTAAACTCAGGCTCGTTAAATGCAACGAACGGTGAACGCTTCTTCCATGTGAAGCACGAAGAATCGAAAGTTATCGTTCTCTTTTATCTATGAGAGGAGAGAAATTATTCACTCGAGATAAATACGACCATCGAACTAAACGTTATGTTTTTTCCTACGTGGCTCGGTGATTATGATAATGACACAGGTCATAGGGTTTTTCCTTTTCGAGATAGATTTTTTTTTTTTTCTAGAAATGTGTTATCGATATTTCATAATGATGCTTGCCTTTTTTGTAATGGAAATTTGTTGTGTCAAATTTTTGTGGGGCAAGTTGATACAGCTCTCAAAACGATAATTAGAACAAACAAAATTAACAATAAACAATCAATCACTTTCTAGATCAGTATAACAATTCATGCATTTACAATTTTAGACATATCTGATACGTTAAAACCTTCTTTTACAGAATCCAACATTTTTGGTGATATTTCACTACGATTCGTTTTTTAAATAAAATTTCGTACTATTTATCTATAAATAAGAAGAAAGAATCAGATGAGAAATAGCCAGGGCAAATTGATACACTGTATCAACTTACCCCAGGACGAGTTATTGTGTAAAACCATCTCTAAAAAAGTAGGGCATATAAATAAAGTAACAAAACGTAGTTTTCTTATCTTTGAATGATTCAATAAGACGACATATTAGTTTCCGATATAAAGTTTCATATAGCGTCTTCAGACGGTTCGAGAAGTCGACACGAATATTTACTTTATGGTCGTGAAAACGAAAAATATGAATAAAAAGTTCTAATGTCATAGGGCATTGACGTGTGCTCTATACTAGTAAGAATTGAAGTAAAAGACTTGAAATAGCTCGCAAAAATCGAAATACATGTACCCAGTGTCCTAATAATTGCATTGTATTTGTCACATTGTACAATTTGTCAGTATTTAAAGAAAATATTTTATTTTGCTATAATCTAAATGAATGTAGAATTTATTTCACTGGCACATAGTATAAGTTTATTCACTTTACTTCAATTTGAATAAATATGATATGAAATAATTATTATATTCAATTTCACTCGACTTTCTATATATTCAACTTTAATAATTATTGGTACAGATAGGATAGTTCATTTTTATCTTACTTATGTCAACCAAACTCGTATCCTCGATATCTCAGTTGTTGCACATGAAACGTGCACTTATAAAGGTTACATCGTGTGGGCAAGATATGGAGGATGAATTCAGTACACTAAAATAATATAGAAGGTCCATAGGTGTAATTCGATCCAAAACGAAATTTGCTGTAAGTTTCGTCCTTGCTACCGACATTGTTATGTCAAAAAATAAGAAACGGAGGATTTCTTTTATTTTACTTGACGTATCGTTTGGTTTACCTTTTTACTATTTTTTTATCATTAATAAATGTAATTCAAAGTTTTTAAAGACAGAAGGAGATTGGGTTTCTTTTATTTATACTCGTTTCTTTAAAAAATAACATCCACTTTTCCCATATTCGATGTCTAATATGTTACAATTCCTCGAAAACAGAATACATGAAATGGAGCTGTCGTTTAAAAGGAGTGATTAATGATTTAAAATGAGAATTTTTATTACTAACAAGAAACTTATTGTAAAACTTCGAAAATTGCTAAACCAGCTAAAAATAAGAAACACGTAATTCTACTCAATTCTAGTTTGACAATAAATCGTGAGTCGAACTGTGTAGCTCGAAGAAGATATTTGTGTTAGTACAGCAGAAAAAACGTGTTTAAAAATCACGCCTACGTTAAGATTCGTCTCTGCGAGTGACCATACTCTAATCAAGAGAGTAAACGTTTAGGTGACATTACGAAGGACGCGCGTTTAGCATTAGGAAGACACACAGCGCAAGGTGTTCAACGCGTTTCCTGCGCCATGTTATATCATTGGGTCGTTTTCTTCGTCAAGGTCATCGAATGGAATCATGTCTCTCTTTCTCTCTTCATTTCCGACGATCCCAGCACGTTCCTACGTTTTTCATACACCGCGAATAGATCGCGTATATCGTCCGACGTCATTAACTTTTCATTCCACTCAATTTGCGACACGAACGTTGGGCGCCCACGATAATAAATGAGTGTTATTATTAGTTTAGACTCTATTCGGTTATATCGTACCATTTTTTACACATGGTAACAAATCGTTAGATATTACGAACAAGCGAACAGTTAGATAAAAATGAATTAATTTCGAAATATGATAAATAGTAGCAACTTAACGATATGAGAAGAAATAAAAAGAACTTTGAAAAAACTTCTATTAACAATTATAAATTTAAATTCAAATAGTATTCCTTGCGTTAAACGTTCGCACGCTAGTCTTCTTTCTTTCTTTCAGCGATCGTAGCAAAAATTTCGCCGACTCCGTGACTTTCCTTTCGAACTTTTTCTTTTAACGCGTTTCTCGCATCGATGTTTACACTCGTGACTCCTAAACGTTTGACGCGATAACTATAACGCGTTTCGTATAGTTTTTGTTGTTCCTGGAAGAAAGAGAGAGGGGATTAGCTTTACTTCTTGAATAAATATACAAAAAAAAACCGTAACACGAGGAAAGTCGTACAATAGATCGGTAGAAATTTTGTTCGGGATTAAGTGGTATTTATTTTAAAGAAGAGAGAAAATTGAGGTCTAGTAGTTAAGTGTATGCGAGCGTCACGAGCGCAACGTAAATAAACGCGAGCGATGTTTTATTCATCGATGCGTTCATTCCGAATGAGTTTCGCCAGCAGTAAAGGCGCGTCTTTGGCGGCAGAGAAATAGCATTATTCGATCGAGTTCTTGCAAATTACTTTAATCCGCTAGAACAACGCGTGGCTCGCGACGCGACTAAATGAGCATTCGAAGAAAATTGCGAGTATTACCGTTTGCTCGCTTGCTTTTTCACCGATTACGAGTCACGATATTTTTGTTAAAAAAGGGGTACCCTAAGTTTTATTATTGGGTCCCCAGTATGAAGTTGGCGTTAATTGAATTATATGGGAATTTCTATAGTAGAGAAAGAGTGGCATGAAAGAACCACTATCATTTACACAGTAGTTTTTGAAAAACTAGTAAAATTCTTGCAAGTTTAACTGGGAACCAGTGTTGCTACTTAAAAACTATAATTCGTCCAACATTCGAAAACTACCGTGTAAATGATAGTAGCTTTTTTTTAAAAGTGGCTCTTTCATGCCACTGTTATCAATACATTTATACCAAGGAGCCATATCTGACAGCTATTGTACACCGATCTTAGCGTAGGATTTGTCTAAATCATATTTTTTTAGAAATTATTAAATTTTTATACGCTACAAGCTCGATAGTTGGACGGACTTTAATCAATTAAGCTTAGGAAAGAAGCTCGTTCTTCGATTCGATGTACTTCCAATCTGACTTTATAGTACATGTGATTCTATTTTTCACGGCATGTAGTTATTTCATTAACAAAATGTTTTTACATCCGAGTTTACCATAGATTTGTATGTAGTATACAAGTAATGGTACTCGCGTAGTACGTTTGTACGTAATACAGTTAAAAGATTATTATTGATCACCGTGGTACCCGTATAATACGATGTTGTATGAAGCAAATAGATTAAAAAAAATAATGCTACAGATTCCTGCATAACATTCTTAAATTCCCGTACCAATTATATCGTAGTTTACGGATAAATAAATATAAAAATAAACCAAAGCTGATACGATTACCAAATCGATATTTAAGTTATCAAAAAAATATCATAACAATCTTCAGACAAAGATCAAAGAAAACTTCCCAAATATTTACATTTTAACAAATTACATTACAACTACCAAATAATTACACACTCTTAACGATCTTACAAACGCTTTTCACAATTTTGACGAACTTAAACTAACAAATCGGTCAATCGTCTAAAATTTCCAAGCTCTTAAAACCTTGTTTATCTCCATATCACTGAACGAGCAATTCGATCGTTATCACCTCTCGCGAACGTACGAGTTGCCGATCTCAATTCCAACGATATAGAGGATGAAGAGGAGGAGGAGGATGGTAGATTCGCGATGGTCTACGTCATCGCTCGGTTTACACAGGCGAACGTCGTCACGAGGAACCGGTTCCCCGAAGCTAACTCCCTCTCAACGACGCTTTTGTCGTTCTCGCAATCTCTTCGACCGCGGAAGAAAGATCGTGAGTGAGACCGAGAAAGAAAAAGAGAGAGGGGTTTATACGTATACGGTAAACAAGCTCGCGTGTATGTACATATGACTGTATATGAGAAAGAGAGAGAGATAGACAAACGTCCCACGCCAGGCAAGCCGAGGAAGGCTCGAAGGTAGGGATCGGCGTTCTCCAGGCGAAAGAGCAGAGTGTGAGAGAGAGAGAGAGAAGAAGACAACGTTTCTGAGAGAGGGGGAGAGTCATCACGTTTGGTCATTAGGGCCCGCGAGTTGGCTACGATGCCACATCGACGCGCGATATCGAGCCGAGAACATCGGTGAAACACGCCTCTTCCTACGAGACGACTGGATCAAGAAACGAAAAAGAAAGAGAGAGAGAGACGGTGAAAGAAGTGAGAAATCGAGTAGAGCGAGGAGAGTCCGAAGGTGGAGTGTTAAACTGTTGATACTCGTTTGTGCCAGTGAAATAGCGAGACTACGATAATAATAATAAAAAAAAGAAAAAGAGTTCGTCGTTTTAGATATAAGACAATTTTCTATTTACAAATCGTGTTTATGGACTGTGTTTATGGATATTAAGAATAGTGAGAACTTCTGAGTTTCGAGATGACGCTACACAGGAAGAAAGAGACCGCGCCAAGTGGGCGATCTAAAGGAGGTGAAGTGGTCACGACGACTACCAGTGATAATACAGGAGAGATCGCTAGGACCAGCGTTGTTGAAACAGTGGTATCCTCGAGTAGCGTACTCGAGGAAGCAAAAACGGTGGTAGAGAGCGAATCCAAGAGCAGCGTTGTGGAGGTGAGCAATGCGAGTCGCGAGGTTATTATGGATGCAAAGGGTAACGTTATAAGAGTTATCGAGACACCACCAAGGACAATGTCAAAGAGTACGAGTCAGAGAACGGGTAAAAGTTCGCAGGATTTTATCACGGAGGAACGATCGTCGAAGAAACAGGGTAGAAGGTTGATCGAGGATGCTGGAAAAGATCAAAAGAGTGTTCAGGTATCGAGGAATAAGGATATTGGTGGTGGACACGCGTCAGGTGTGTCCGTTCAAAAGCAAAGTCAAAGCCAACGATCGCAAGTGGTATCGTCAAGTACGACAATGAGTTCGACTGATCAAGATGGTGAAGTTCGTGTGTCGTCGAGTTCGATGGAAAGCAAACAGGCTAGCGAGGATGCTAAGGAACAGGTTACAAAGAATGGGGAGACTGTCAGTAGCACAACGAGTGTTCGAGAATCAGCAGAAAGGGTCGACGATAATGGTAGAGTTACGTCCTCGAAGAGTCATAGCGTTGAAAGCGAAACGAAGGTCTTACCTTCCAGCGAGCAGTTAGCCCGTGTTAAATTTACCGATGACATCAGAGAGACGGGTGTCGAGGGTATCGTCCTTGATGCCTCTTCCGTAATTACCAGCGGGGTTTCCGAGACGAGGAAGGTCGACGAATCCGGTCGTTTTGTGAAACCAGGACAATCTACTTGGGATGGTACGTTCGTTTACGAGAAAAGTACGACTCCAACAAAGGGTAGAAAGAGTTCAGAGTCCGATACGTTGGATCGAGTACGCACCGTACGAGACGCTGAGACGGGCATTGAAATCACCGAGGAAAGGTCGGTGATCGAGGAACGCTCGAGCGAGATTTGTGAATCGAGAAGAGAGGTTGGAGAGAGTCGGGTATCTTCGATCATCGAGAAAACTTCACAGGATACGATCGATTTTGCTCAAGATCAAACGACCCACGGCAAAGTTTCGACCGATTTACGTCGTAAGAAGCTTGGTGATTCTTCGTGGGATGGCCATTTCGTTTACGAGAAAGCTGAACCTAAGAGAAGAAGTAACGTGTCGGACAGCAGTGTTTTTCGTCATTCTGATCAGGATAATGTCATAGAATCGACTCAAAGAAGTGATTACAAGGAAAAAAGTTTGGATGGGAGCTACGAGAAGGAATCGTCCAATGTGGTGCGTGTACGCGAAGGAGCCACCGATTCTTCCAGGTTCATATCAGAAGAGAAGAGGAGTACCAACGTTGAGAGTTCGGTCTCTTACGTCGAGCAACCGGTTCGTGTCTCTGAGAGAATAATCAAGCCTGGTAGATCAGGTTCGAACGGTGAACTCGTTCGCGAGGAAGCAAGGAACGTTGATGAGAGCAAGAAACGACCGGTTGACAGGACGGTGGTGAAAAAAAGTAAGAATTTGCGGGACTCGGTGGACGTACAGGATGTGACGGAAGAACAAAATGTTTCGAACGTGTCCGAGTTCGTTTCTTCTTCTTACATCGTCGAGTATGCGACCTCCAGCGATGCCAAGAACACCGAATTGGTCACTTCGGTATCCGAGACCATACACGAAGAGGATGGTGACAGTTCTACACCGAAATCACCAACCAAGAGAGTTCACAGACCTGGCGACTCGACCTGGGACGGTAGCTTTGTTTACGAGAAACCACAGAGTCCCGATCATAGAAGAAGACCAGTCGGTGACGATAGAAGAAGGGAGACCTTCGTGATTCGTGACGTGACGGATGATAATTCGATCAACGAAGCTGACGTTTCGACAACCTCTTACATCGTCGAACACTCGTCCAGTCAGCAGAGTTTTACCGATGTCAAGGACAGCAGCATTTCTTCGGTAACTCACGAAACAATCTTTCTTCACGATGATTCTTCCGAATACCCTAGAAGCGTCAAAGATGGACCGTCCGATCGATATCCCGAAGACAAGTCTCCGAAAAGCAAGGA
Organism: Ancistrocerus nigricornis; assembly: GCA_916049575.1. Taxonomy (NCBI): domain Eukaryota; kingdom Metazoa; phylum Arthropoda; class Insecta; order Hymenoptera; family Vespidae; genus Ancistrocerus; species Ancistrocerus nigricornis. The sequence continues at coordinate 8,900,095 of OU696669.1, read as the reverse complement.
TGCACGTTTTACCAAACCCGGTTCCTCGACCTGGGACGGTACTTTTGTTAGGGAAAAGCCGCAGGACGTTAAGAGACCTTCCAGTCGAACCGAGCAAAGACCCACTGATCTACCCAAAAAACCGGATAGCAAGGTAACGACTCGTATCGTTCCAGCCGACGACAAACCCAGGAAACACGTGAGTGACGTCACTATCGATGTTCGCGATACTTCCGCGGCAACAACGTCCGAGATTTTCAGCAACACGCTAGTGCTAGAACAGAAGACGACCCGTGACAGTTATACCGACTCGTCCAATATCGATTTCTCGACGACTTCCGTCGAGACGGTTGTTATTCGGGATGGACAGCCGGTTACTTCGAGTCAACGTACGATCACGTTCGAAGATCGACCCGAAACTCCTGACACGAGAGAAAGACGTATCACCGATGGGACCACGGAACGTACGGAATCACCGCATGGCCAGGACAGAAGTTATCGACCTACCAAACCAGGCTCGTCCACGTGGGACGGTTCTTTCGTTTACGAAAAATCACCACAAGATACGAAAAGACCGGAAGATAAGCGGGTGCCGAAAGAAACGATTTTACGGACAACACCAACTCAGGTTGTAGATTCAACAACATCGACCACTTTGAAAGATATGTCAACGGATCTGATCAGTTCTGAAATTATATCTTCTTCGACTGTCGTTGATCGATCTTCCATGAGCGAAACTTTCGATTCATCGAATGTATCCAAGACCGTGATACATGATATTTCTGATGATCGAAGACCAACAAAGTATATTAAAAGGCCAGAAGATACGGATAAACGTTCTAGGAGTCCAGAAAAGACATCGATCGATAGATCGGGTCGACCTACGAAGCCAGGTTCGTCTACGTGGGATGGATCATTTGTTCATGAGAAACCTCAGGATATGAAGAAACCTGATGATAAGAGAGGGCCAAAGGATAGACCAGATGACAAGAAAACTCCAAAAGACACACCTGATAGTAAGAGAACATTTAAAGATACACCAGATAATAAAAAGACGCCAAAGGAAGTATCCGTACGACCGATACCAACGAAAATAGTAGATTCAAGAACTTCCACGACCTCGCAGGACGCGTCAACCGATCTGATCACTTCTGAAATCATGTCATCTTCGACTGTCGTTGATCGATCTTCCGTCAGTGAGACTTTTGATTCGTCAAACATATCTAAAACAATAATCCATGACGTTACCGATGATCGAAGACCGATCAAGGATTCTAAGAGACCTACTGAAACCGATAGAAGACCTAAGAGTCCAGAAAAGACACCGATCGATAGGTCGGTTCGTCCAACCAAGCCTGGTTCATCCACGTGGGATGGTTCGTTCGTTTATGAAAAACCTCAAGATTTGAAGAAACCAGATGATAAAAGAACACCAAAAGATGGACCAGATGATAAAAGATCACCTAAAGATAGACCAGACGATAAAAGGTCACCCAAAGACAAGCCAGATGATAAGAAAACGCCAAAGGGCTCGTCAGATGATAAGAGAATACCAAAAGATAAACCAGATGACAAAAAAACGCCAAGAGAAGTAAGTCTCCGACCAACTCAAACAGTAGATTCAAGAACCACAACGACTATACAGGACGTTTCAGAGGACCTGGTCAGTTCTACCGAATTTATATCAACTTCTACAATCATAGATCGATCTTCTACCAGCGAAACTTTCGATTCATCAAACATATCTAAGACGATAATTCACGACGTTCCCGATGATCGAAGACCAACCAAAGACACTCGGAAGCCTGTGGAAACCGATAAACGACCAAAGAGTCCGGAAAAAAGTCCTACCGATAGATCGACACGACCAACCAAACCTGGTGCCTCCACCTGGGACGGTTCCTTCGTATACGAGAAGCCTCAAGACTCAAAAAAGAAACCGGTTAGCGATGATAAATCTTCGCCGTCTCCTCGCGATCGTAAAAAACCCGAAGACGTGAAAGAAATCGAAAAGAAGCCAACTTCCCAATTTCCTGGTGAACCAAGACAACCAACCGGTAAGCCTATCGAGAGAACGACCATCTCTACTTACGTAGACGATGTTAGGGATGTCAAGGACGTCACCGACGTGACCGATGTCACCGTTCAACGTTCCTCTCTCTACGTCGATCGCATCTCCGAGTTTACGACGGATGTTCGCGATGTCGTCGAGGAACGTGTCATCAACGAGTTTACGACGGACACGCGCAAGGACGTGGTGAGTAAGATATTGAAGGAACACAAGACGCATGCGTTACTTAATTTCTTTATATGGCCATTGGCCGTGACTACTAAACCGACGAACGATTTCCGCAAAATACGCGTAACTCGAGCTTATAAGAAATGTGGCTCCTACATAGACATGAGTCATTGGTATGTCAGCATGCTAAATATATTATTCAAACACAGCAAATTACATTTTATAAATGTAAAGAATAATATTTGGTAGAAATTTCATAAATCTCTGGGATCATATTGTGTCTCGTTCAACTGCATGTGTGTTTTGATAACAGTAGTTACTTTTTTGATGTTTATATTCATATATTTTATTCAACAAAAAACAAATAAAAGAAATCATAAAATAATGAAATTAAATACAATTTGGTTAAGGATGTTTGGGCAATCGAGGTTTTACTGTATTTGACATTTCCATGTCGAGCGGGTTATTTAAATGTCTTTCACGCTGGGTAGTCCAGATTGAACGTAATCAACAAAATACGTGGGTATGTCGTATAGTTAGTCGAGCTCCTGGTTCAGAGACAGATACTTAAATTCGTAGTCTGATTGTCTCATTAAAAACACATTTTGGTAACAAGAACGTACGCGTAGGAACAAAGGAGACGAGATAAAACGTGGGTCGGTTTGAAACGAGTCACCGAGAGTTTCTCCAGGAGAGGAGATATCTCTCCTGAGCCGTCAAATTCTTGATCAAATTTCTGCACCGTCGAACGATCGCGCGCCGTTCTGAAATGTTACAGCGCCTGGGGTCAAAATCGATAGTCGACGTTCGAATAAGCACCGTATACCTATGTATTTTCTCACGAGCAGACTGTTTCAACTTGAATTCAATAATTCGTAGGACTTGGTACGAGTAAAAAATACATATTCTCGAGAATTTCTATCGAAATTTGAGCTTGACGGTCGAAAGTTTTAGGTTAGAATAAAGATAGGTTAAAGATTAGATGTCTTCGTTTTAATTAAGGCTGTTCACCACCCAATACGTTTTCACGATAACTCTCCTGGTCACAATTTTTGACAGATTTTGACGAACAAGGGCTTATTCGAAAGCTGAAAGATTTATCGTGAAAATGATCTTTTTGAAATTTTCAAAAAACTTTTTTTATTCAGCTTTCGAATAAACCTTTATTTTGCAAAATCGGTCAAAAATTGTGTCCAGGAGAGTTATCGTAAAAACGTATTGGGTGATGAACAGCCTTAAGGATATATTTTCTACACTACAAACAAATGTATATGAAAGGATCTGGTATATCAATAGCAACACAATTTATCAAATAAAACTTGGAATATTTTTTCTTCACTCAAACAGCCACGAGCTTCCATTTATTTTTATTATATTTCAATATTCATAGCAGTATTTTTTAAAATAATATTTGTTTACGCGACATCTGCAAGGCTCTCACCATTTAGGTATACATACGTTCTGACATTTATTTTATTTTTATTTATTCACAATTTCCAACTATGTTACCATAAACGCTTTTTTTTTTTCTTTTTTACTTAACACCGACGAGAGGATGTTACGTAATCACGTGTCGTTTAATGGTTCGACCACGTAACGAGCGATGTAAATAGAAAATAGGCGTCATTCGCAAGATCAATCGTATTCGAAGATCCTTTGCTGTCTCTGTAATCTCTCTTCTCTCTCTCATACCCCAGCATTTGACCGTGATTCCACGTGATAATCCAAGTACAAGGTCATCGTATATCTAAATCTCTGTTTTGTAAAGGACGAATCGTGTCAGCTATTTAAATTGTTCCCGACGTGCACGCACGCTCGAGTGATCTAACGCGAGAGAGATCAATCCGTACGTAGAACGATAACGATCGTGCCTAATACCAAGCGTCGTGAGTTCGACAGTGATGTCATCGTTCACGGTGGACTCTTTAATGCACGAGCCGTTTCTCTTTGCGAGTGTTTGCGTGGTTGTCGATGAACGGTAACCTTGCTTAAGCGACTGAACGTATACACGCATGTGTGTATGTATCTAGATATATGGATATACAGAGTGTCTCAAAAGCTTGATCTTGTGAGAATATTAGGTATATTCGATATATTAACACTAGATTTACGGACTGAGCCAATTTGACTCATTAAAAATTTGATTACTATATATATATATATGAAACTTTACAATTATTTTGTAAGTAAAAATAGGTATATAAACAACATCCGTAAATCTAGTGTTAAGTCGTGTCATTAATAATTTTTGTTTCTGAAAACAAATTGTAATGGTGCATTTATTATTTTAATGGTACTTTTTGATAATCAGACTCGATGACTGGTAACAAGTCGTGGGAAATAATAACGAATATAAAGGGTGTTCTGTAATTGGTGGTTAGCAGCTATGTAGATTTGTGAAAGATAATTGTTGTTTGTTTAATTGATAAATATAATTGATGTATTAGGATAGAAATTATTTACAACTCGAGCTAATATAATGGAAAATACAGTGTACTGATTATAGGTTTGGGAGATAATGAATATCAATTCGAACGTTTATTGTAGTTGATTAATTAAATAATACACTAGGGTTTATACATTTTTTGTAGAGTCAGACTGTTGAGATACCCTGTATGTGTACATAGAAACAACTTGGTTAGTATCTTTTTTCGAAAGATAAAAATAATGTTTCACGTCTGCGTTCTATCTTTTATCTTCGATTTCCGATAATCCTCAAGCTTCTGTACTAACGTATTATTTTCTTTTCTCTTATCTGCAAATCGATCACTTATCAACACTTATCAACTCATTAGATTTCTATTTCCAGAATATCTTACTTGGACCTTATCGTAATTCTCTTGCATCGAACATTTCGGAATATTTTTGTTGCATTTTAAAGTGCGAAAGAGATAAAACTTTTATTCTCCTTGCGAGGCTCGTAAAAGCGTGCCGAGCTTACGCAAGTTTGTTCGATCGGCTTCGTTGGAAAGCACCGAATACGCGGAAAATCGGGTCAATATCGCGAGATCGGGAAGATAACTCTAAGCTTGACGACCCACGACGACACGAACGAGAAAATGTTCCCGGAAGAAGATTTTGACCTACTTTATTTAGAACATCATTCATATCATTCGATATTTACCTATCTACTCTCTCACCTAACGTCGCGTCTTGCGTTTCTCTTACATTATCGAGTCAACCTTGCCCCAGTGATTCTTGACTTTTTTATGCCGATAAGATCCGTCCTCGTTTATGTGCATCTTCGATTAGGTCTGTACTCACATATATTTTCACGTTATCTCGTATGATTTTTCTTAAAATCATTCAAAGAATTTTGTACAAGCATTGGTTCTCTTATCGATCTTTGAACATTGAGCTATGATTTGTCTACATATATATAGTCATGTACGTTTATAATTAATACACATCATGGAATTATATTACGTGTAATTAATATTTCATATAATAATGATATTGTGCAGGTAACTCTGGAATAGCACGAAAATCATGTTATATTCTATACATCTATTAATTATTTGATGTACAATTGATGGCATATATAAGAACAATTATATAGATCTGATCGTCATGTGGCACGAAATTTCCTATCGTATGAAATAAAATCTGTCATTTTGTTATCATTAATTTTATAAACCATATTCTATAAAGGTTATTTATATATTAATATATGTATGGAAATATGTACGTTATATGTTCCACTTTGTGCAAGGATCTCTCGATCGTGGTTCGATATAACGAGTTCATGCAGTGAAAGTGATGATAGATCGCTCGTGTATCGTTCTGAGTAACAGCTCTCGTAAATATACTCAAACGGGATACAATAGTACGTGTGTGTATGGTTTCCTAGTAGTGGTCGATGGAAACGCTTTATATCGCGTTCTCTCAACTTTAACGCGTTCTCTATGAATATTAATGACTTTCTTCCTTCCTTCCGTTCTCACTGTTCCAAACACGGGATACATTTCGAAAATTGAACGACTCAATGCTGACCTGACAAATTGTTTACTTTGGAATCGAATACAGTTAGTACAGAAACTTTTCAAAAATTTGAACAATCAAAACGTTTAAATAAAAACACGATGACATGGCAATCAACAATATGATAAAATTCAAATGCACATGATCTATCGAGATTTATTATAAAATTTGAATAAATACATTAACAAAATTTTTTTATATTTCCTAGCTCGATAGCTAAATGTGTAAACGTAGGTAACGAATGAATGGCCGCTCACTCGAGCTCTTTAAATCCGCTCTTACATAATCTATTAAAGAACTCGTAATCTGTGACGACGACACGGAGTATATGAGCTCCCGTATAAAGCTCCAGTTAGCGCGAGTTCTCTCTGCTCCTCCTATTTTCAAGCCCATATCTCGTGAAGCAGACTCTTGTTCTATCTCTCTCTCTTTCTCTTATTCTATCTATGGAAGGATGTAATTGATATTTCCGTAGATCGTTAACGTGGATTTAGTGCGTAAAACGTAATACGCTTACTTATCTAAAATGGTATCTTTTCTAGACTTATACTCTGTTTACTTAAATGTTAATGAGTCGTTAATTAGAATCTTGTATTAATCGCCTTAACGATGTGTAAAAGACGTCTTTTTATTATTCTCTCTCCGTCTTCACGTTTTTCCAGTAATGCGTAGAATCGTCTTGGTTTAAAGCTGCGAGGGGAATAGGATTGATCTACTTGACACAGTGTATTGACAAAATACTCGGTGGTTTTTATTTTTTCATTTACGTTATTTATTTTTATATCGTTATATTATTATTCATTCGTCATTTTTCATGTTGAGGTAAAAAGTGATTTTTATTCGGAGTAATAAATATTATAGTAATTATAATAATTGAACGTTAAATAAGAAAAGATCATACTCGGTGTTTTATTTTTCCATTTACGTTATTTATTTTTATATCGTTATATTATTATTCATTCGTCATTTTTCATGTCGAGGTAGAAAGTAATTTTTATTCGGAGCAATAAATATCATAGTAATTATAATAACTGAACGTTAAATAAGAAAAGATCATACTCGTTGTTTTATTTTTCCATTTACGTTATTTATTTTTATATCATTATAGTATATTATTATTCATTCGTCATTTTTCATGTCGAGGTAGAAAGTGATTTTTATTCGGAGCAATAAATATCATAGTAATTATAACTGAACGTTAAATAAGAAAAGATCATACTCGGTATTTTATTTTTCCATTTACGTTATTTATTTTTATATCGTTATAATATGTTATTATTCATTCGTCATTTTTTATGTCGAGATAGAAAGTGATTTTTATTCGGAACAATAAATATCATAGTAATTATAATAACTGAACGTTAAATAAGAAAAGATCTTTTCGAGCATTTTAGAAAACTTTTGAGCTTGTTCGTTTCGTTTAAGTTTCATCTCGCTCGAGGTTACGCAAAAGCGTCCTTGTCGAGTCTGTAGTCTCTCGAAAGAAACTGGAAGCATGTACTATAGATATACATATATGTATATAAGTAGATAGATATATGCGTATAAGTCACATATAGGTAGCACCTTGCCGTTTTCGATTGTTGAACGTGTAAACAGAGCCAGTAGTACCGGCGCACGCTCCACTTGCGTTGTGACACGCCGAGTCGACGTGTGTATATACGCGTAACCGTATTTTCTCGACGAGCCTCTGCACTGGCTTCGTGATATACCGTCGCTCCGATCTTATTACAATCGGTTCGAAAAACCGCGATTAAATCGAGAAAGGGTCGAGATCGCTTTGGTACATTACCTCGTTTCATCGGAATATCCATATAATATTCCGTTGTTATCGAAAATGACAACATGAAATAGAAACAAAAAGTGGAAGATTCGCATGATTTATGCGAATAAACGAAGAAAATGTAAGATAAGAGATTCCTTACTTTGATCAGAACTGACATAGATTTACATGAAAATAGATGACGTAAATCTACGTTATAATTTAGTTTAGTATTTTTGTCAGTTTGACAGAAATGGCACAGATTTACGTATTTTCTACATAAATCTACGTTAAAACTTCTGTAATTGAAGGACCCAGTTGCAAAAGTCCTTAAGTCCAACTTAAGGACTTTTTTATCTGATACCTTTTCTATCTGAAGTATGACATGTTCTACGCATTGATGATATCAGATAAAAAAGAAAAAAAGTGGACTTAAGGACTTTTGCAACTTGGTCCTTCAATTGATGAATGAAAGAAAAGACAAATTATTTTAAGTATATAAAGCGTAAGATTGTAGACTCTTACGAACAGATAAAAAGGATATAAAATCTACGTGATCCCACTTTGAAGTAGCTTTGCCTATCGTCTACGCTAGTTTCTTCGTTAAGAAGTGGATCAAAGGTCGAGTCACTTATTAGCCGGTTGTCGATCAATCGGTCGATTCGTGCCGAAAGCATGTCGAGCGTTTCAAATAATAGTAATAGTAATTGACGTAACAGCTATAAAAGTGAACATCGACTTACGTCACGTATATTCACGTGCTATATATAATATGTACGCACGCGTGCCGTTCTCTCCGGCTCATTATCTACTCCCGGCTCGTTGTTGCCGGAATAAGTTATGGAGTGTGCTCGGGAGCCCGTGTAACGAGCAACGAACCAAAGCGAATTCGTCGAACGCTTTGAACGCTTCCAGAACGTGAAATTATATGGATCGTGCTGGTTGTCTTTACATGAAACGAGAACGAATCAAGTTTAAAGCGATATGTTTTATCACGTTTCAAGAAAAAAGTGGACACAGTCGCGTTCGTGGGATTTATAACGTAGGATATATATCATTTTCGTAAATATGTATGTACAGAAATTTTAAATATTGCAAATGTGTAATATAGAGACATTTGTAAAAGTGATAATAGTTTCTATACAGGGTGATAAAAAAAAGGGTCCATAACTTATAGTACTTACCGAGAAGAGTGAAAAATGGACATGGGTCCTAAAATCAACCCTTTCGATGGAAATTAACTTTTATTATTAATGAGTGTTCGATACCATGAGTGATCGCGTTTATGAAGTAATTTTTGTTGATTTTAGTAATAGTTTTTGGTTATTTTCATAATAAACGTATATTGACAATCTAGTGTATTTCTAAGCAAATTCCTCTGTTTACATTCAATATGTTACCAAGAGACTCAATTCAGCAACGAAAGGGTTGATTTTAGGACCCATGTCCATTTTTTTTACTCATCTCGGTGAATACTATAAACCCAAGTTATGGACCCTTTTTTTATCACCCTGCATATGTCTAATACTTATACGTATACAATATATTCACGTACATTTATCAACAACGTATATACAGGGTATTTTATCTAAACATGTCACCTAAAGTAATTGCAACCTCTTTGTTATATGAAAAAAAATGATTACGATTACGAGTTCTACGATATCAAGTCGATCACGATCTTATAACGTAATAATTAATTTGTGACTATTTTCCTTGAAATCGTGCAACTTCTGTTTGAATCATTTCATAACAAGACAGTTAACGAGATGGCACACTTTGATGAATTATCCTATATACGAAATGTCATATACGATAAGTCTCGTACGGAACGTTAATATCGAACGCGAGGTTCCGGATGGTTTGACATATCGAACAATGCCAACGAGCTCGCAACGATTTCATCGTACTAATGCAACCCTCGAGCACATTGCAAAGTGTTTTAGAAGGAATGACAATTATTGCCAATTAAACGTACTGCTTCTTTCACGAACGTCCGTAACGATCAGTTTCCCACTGTTCTCCGATTCGGTCGATACAAACTTGTTGTCTGTAAAAAAATAAATGGGATATTCCTGTTATTAAAAGAATGGTTACTAGAGATTATTAGATCACTCGTTATATACAACCGATGAAACCGAACGATTGACATGCGAACGATCGGTATCTTCCAACTTGGTTTTAAAATAAAGTAACGATAAAAATCTTGCTGATATGGGACATCGATTTAATCGTTAACCTTTTTACAATTAGATATATAGTTAAACGTTTTTTATATTTATTAGTTTTTATTAAAAGTACCTACGAATATTTAGTGAAAAAGGGAAGGTCATCTCGTTTTACTGAAAAGTATTCGCTCTTACCAGGTACTCGTTCTGTAGGCGAGCAATTAAAGCGAACTGCGTTCATTTGAAATGAAAAAAGGCTTTTGATATACACGCACGGTGAAATATATATACACATACAGACATATGCTTGTACGAGTATCTAGTGCTGTTGGCTCGCTTTACTGCTGCTACTACTCGGTACCTGCAAATTCAATTACTAAAATGATGAAAGTCCAGGAAGGCGGGCCACTCGACGTGCCCGTTTGAAAAGGACGATTTTCCCTTTGGGACCGATGTTTCTCAGTGGTAACCGATGTTGTTAAAAGGACGTTTTAAAAGCAAACGAAAATCTCATGTTTATAGAACATTTAGAAAAGAGAAGGAAAAGTAGAGGATAGGAAGACGGGCCATCTTCTTTTTTTTTTTTTTATTTCTCTCTTTCATCTTCTCCAGAATCCACGATTGGATCGTTGAATTAGCAAGTCGCTCGGGATTATGTACTTTGCTCCTGGCTCCTTTCTACTTTCCCTTTGACCACTGAACGCGAGAGAAAGAGAGAGAGATGCATTTTCTCGGTTTCAGTCAGTCGAGTCAAGCTTTACGACCGAACGAAAAGCTTGACTTTGTGTTATCCGCGTAAATCATTGATCGGCAAGTTTTCAATCAAATTTTTCTTACATAAATGATATTCCTAAGTATACAGGGTATTCCAGGTTTTAACAGCCAAACTTTGTCAGTATATTCTATGGATCTACATAAGAAAAAAAAAAAATGTTACATAAACATATATCTTATAAAGCTTCATTAAAAAGTTATGATAAAAATCTGACGTGAAATTACGTCAGATGACAATATTTATGTTTAAGCGAACAGTTTTTAACATAAACGTATTAAATAAAAATATTGATGATCTATTCCTACATTGTATCGGAGTAACTTCATTTTAAACTGCTATCTGGTACTACGTGATTTTTATTTTCGTCGTAACTTTTTATTCAAGCTCAAAACATTTTTATATTTATATAAAATTTATATTTATAAAAATTTTATATTTATCAAAACATTATTTATATAAAATTGTTTTTTTTTATTTCAACTGACAAAGTTTAGTCGTTAAAACCCGAAACACCCTATAGCATAACAATATTTATATTATACTGGGCTCTAGTATGATTTACCAGACAGTGCACAACGCGAGTAGTCTAAAGACGAGGATGAAATCGAATCTGAAAGGTAGCGAGCGTTTTAGCGAGCGTGTTACGCGATACGTTTATAGGCGTGTGCATAAAAGTCATCCACAACGATCTCGTGTTACTTGCATACCTAGTCGAGCTAAGTAGCACGTGGCATTTCTAATCTCCCTTTCTCTCTCTCTCTCTTTCTCTTTACCTTCCTCCCACCCATAGATCTCGACTCGCACTCATTATTACGCGTTCATAGTCGATAATGAGCAAGTATGAAAAAGCAAAGTACGGTCTCCTCGTTATTTCGCTCTCTAACATCGTCTAATCTACCTCGCCGTTTAAACCAGCCGTATCATTAACGTGTCCGAACTAGAAATTTACGTTTTTTCTTTATTCATCGATTATCACCGTATGTTCATGCATTAATATCTCATCAGTACTACCTAATAACGTCTTATTCCTTGCATATCGTAAATCACGTCGCGTTTTATCGTCATGCGTTAATCTCTTCGAGAAATAGCTCTTACTTCATCGTCTTCTAATCGATCGATTAGCGTTCCTTAATTGTAGATACTTAGAACGAACGATTCCAACCTGGATGATTTAGATATCATGAAAAATGTATTAGAAAGAAACTTAAATACACATTTCGTATGTTTTCCATGGAATTAAACGAAGGTTGTGTCGAGAAGAATTATTGATTATTAACGTCTTGTATCTACTGGCTAGGTAGTTAAAAGTGTTCTATGTATAGCGTTTGGTTAACAAAAATTTGAAGTATGTCTAACAAATTGGCAAGACTTTTCATGGTCATTGTCTAATACAATATTCTAAGAAAAGATTCCTTGGAGTTGACTATCAATGTATAGCTCAATTGTTTGAAGGGTTAAATAATATATGTAGTACGAATATCGACGAAACGGAGACCTCGTTTCCACTACACCGTCGTGCTTTGAACCACTACGTGAAAGCAATTGTAATTAGCGTGACGATAATTATTCCGATTAGCGAGGGTCCGTCTTAATTGTCTTTGAGGTGGATGCACGCGCTAACGGTCTTCGGTTCGTTGACAAGCGACAGAGACAATAACCGATTAATTCGTACCAAGACGTCCACATGAAGCGTTCGTGTCATCTGCATCATTCGTAACTTGTTCAACCGTTTAATGATAGGAGGAGGTTATGGGTCATCGTGAACCATAAAATTGTTTTTTTTTTTAAAGCTCTCTCTTTTTCTCGGTTGGTTAATTAATTCTTTCGTATCGATTTGCGATATAATGGAGCAGAAGAGATATTTGCTCGAATGATGAATTGGAAAATGACATTTCGTGAAAGTTGCATGAAAATTCATTTGATAAAAAATCTGATAATATAGAGTCACTTTGAATGTGAAAAAAATGTCTTTAAAGGGTTAAAGGTTTAACCCTTTGCCTTAGAATATCGTGTGAGACTCGTGATATAAATTCTGAGATGAGGATAAAAAGCACGAGTCAAACTCATGGTTCAAATATTACAAGTTTATCTTTTTATTTATTTGCTTTTTAATGTTTATTAGTCTCTCTGTAGACAAGCTTGTGATTCATTTTTTCTAAATTTATAATATTAATTTGATTGAGTGTCGAATGAAATCATAAGGCAAGGGGTTAATGATGAAGAATTATGGATATTATATTGATGTAACGTTTACTTTTTCTTTTTTTTTTTTCAGAGAGATGTCACTAAGTCAACGAAGGAATTTATCGACACAGAGCAGGTGACTAGTATGGTAGCGCGAGATGTCGTCGACGACACTCGGTTCGACAAGATCACCAGCTCCACTCCTAAATCACCGGCCGATTCTACGAGGAAACCATCGCCAGAGCGACTTGGTTATCCTCAAGGTATACCAGGAATCAGGGAGAACGATCGACCGAAACCGATTCCAGCCGCTGGGAAACCCAGTCGTCCTCAGAAACGAGAGAGGAGTCCTACAGACGATGCTAAAAGGTAATTCATTGATTTTAGACACAACTATTAACGTTATTTAGATTTTTTATGAAACAATGAAATACAATCAGTTGCGGCTTATGATTTAAGATTGTGGGGTTGCTGCAACTTTGGTCTCCTAAGTGTTACAATATGGATTTGTATTACTTTTTATAGAAAATGAAAGAATTAGAGGTTTAAATGAATTAATAAGTGTGTTTATATGTCGAGAAACATTGGGGTATTGTAGTTTCGCGATATCTATTTACGAGCAGCCTCTGGATGCAACGGAAAATTAATTGATCATTTAAAAAACTTATTTTTAGACCTTCCGAACCAAAAAGCCGAGATTATGTATCACCGACAAGAAAACAGCCAGTACCTGCGGCCGGAAAGCCAAGCAGACCGGAGAAGAGATCACCGAGTCCTGAAAAACCTGAAAAATCTGATAAACCTGGAAAGCCATCGACTCGTCCAGATGAAAGACCACTTTACGTGGATAGACCGGCCGCCGGCAAACCCAGCCGTCCCGATGATAAACCAGGAAAGCCTAGACGGGGTGATCAATCACCAGATTCCATCGACGAGCCTGAAAAAACACCAACCCCATCAGAAGTTCTCTCTCGTGTTCCATTGAAGGAGCAGTGTATCTGCGAAATCTGCACCTGCGGGTAAGTCTCTTATTAAATTGTTTAATCATTTTGGATATAGGTAATTAAATTTGGAAAAAATGTAGTCAACTTACTACACATCGATCATTATCATCTACAATTTATCTGAATAAAATCAGCAACTCGTCAATTCTGGACATAAAGAAATTTTCATATAATATATAAAAAAAATAATAGCACGGATAAATAAATTTTTACTTGTTTGACAACATGCATAGAAAATGTAACAGAAGTAATGGGATGATCTAATCGAATCTAAGACGCAGTTTTTTTTTCTAATTGTTCCTTCAGCCACGTTTTAGCGTATCATCGGCATTGATTTTTGTCGAACTCGATAAGTAGCCTGGATTTCTCAAGGAAATTCAGAACCATTCGTAAAGGACACCAGGATTAAGGAGTACCAATCGTCGCAATGTCCTACTTTCATGTAACATATATGCAGCATAAAAGTAGGACACGAGACGAGCCCTTGTAAGGAAAGTTGTTTCTCTCCTCGAATCACCTTTCGTATTCGTTTCAAGGCTTTCGCTCTCGCGGTTCCCGTCTTGGGTATCGAAAGATGACGAATCACTTGAGACCATGATCCTGGTCATTTATTTTCAATTGTCCGATTGGCCGTAAAGTACCTAAGGATCGTCGAGTCGTTCGAACTTTCGACACTTTGACGAGTCAGCAATTTTCTTTGAAGCTTCGACATCTTCATCATCGGTTTGCTTGCTTCTTTGGCAAAGGCATCGAATTACGAAGAAACCATCGAAAACTTTTCACGAGTATTCCTGAAACTCGCGGCTTTAGTAATCCAAGTTCTCTCGTGAACATGAATAGGAACAGATTTCTGCTGTTGGCAAATAGTTCCGATAAAATATAATCTTCCGTTTCTTGCTAGATTGAAACTCTTGACCCAAATCGACACTAGAGGGATTGCAGAGTACGTTGGTTGTACCAAGCGCATCGAGGATGCAACGAGAGAGTTGTGCGAGTACCTATATACAAGGTGTCCGGTTCCAGGTAGTCAAGCGGAGGACTACATGTACACATCAATGACTCGAATCGAAATGTCTAATACCATTTTTCGAAATTCGACTTAGTTAACGAATTATTAACTAACAAAAATCGGTCAATTACGGCGATTAGCAAAGGAAGGCGGTTCACTCGAGCTCGCAGCTAGGCAAGAGATGAAGCGGTAAGAGGAGCAATCCACGATAAACAACGTTACATGTCGCTGGTCGCCGTAATTGGCCGATTTTTGTTAGTTAATAATTCGTTAACTAAGTCGAATTTCGAAAAATGGTATTAGACATTTCGATTCAAGTTATTGATGTGTACATGTAGTCCTCCGCTTGACTACATGGAAGCGGACACCCTGTATAATATATACATATATATGTATGTGAAATACGTGGAAAATTGAAAAGCCCGTTTGCCCGTTGGCACCGATAATTGCTGCTGCCTCCTCCACTAGACGGTGATTAGTCGCGTGCGATTATTTGTATCGAAACGGTTTCGAATTACGTATTCCTTCCTCACGGGTAATGTTAATCCCAAACGATAATTGATATCCACCGCGGCGTATAATTAATACCTGGATATTATTTGTTCACTGAAATCAACATACACGCATATATATGTATATAGAACCTCCCATTGGCACACAAATGGATCCCTTTGACTATTTCCCATCATCTCGTATCTGTTTAAATTAAAGTGGAAATACGATCGAAATTTCACTATTATCCATTTACAAATCTTCGAACTCTTGTAAGAAATTTGAAAACACGATAATATTACCTAATTAACGCGTTCAATGTTGCAAGAAATATCGGTATCAGGGGAATTAATTAACGTGTAAGCTCTTTCGGAGGTCATCCGTGGTCGACAATCGGATTTATTAATTCCATTGGAAATGTAAACCAAGTTTGCTTGAGGCCCCACGCGAGGTCACAATTATAAATCATACCAGGGGTAAACTTTAGTGGCGAATATGACAACCTTTATATATCTTACCTTTGAAATTATTTGATGAAAGACATCAGGTGGATTCATGCAAAATCGATTTTATATGTTAAATAGTAATATTTGTATAATATTAAGCATTTCTATGTTGTTGAGGGTCATCGATAATCCACAGTAAGATAAAGGGCTGCATTAGTTAGTCTAATATATCCAACCTGTAACATGCTAAAAAAATAAAATAGAATAGAATACATGATTGTTGTACGCGTATCGAAAGAAAAGAGTTGACAAAAATAGTAGAAAGATCAAATAAAAACGGAATTAAAAAATGAAGATACAATTAAGCCAAGAACGTTAAAATAATTAGATCTGAGAGAACCGTGCAAGCAGCAGACAAGGTACAATGTTAGCAAGAGACTGTGGTTTAAGTTGACAGGTAGGGCACTAAAGCAAGAGAAAGCAAATACAGACTAAGTTGAAACACACAAAAGAGAGAGAGAGAGGATCCATAGCTTTACTTGGGTTCTTGCTCCATGGCTTCATCCGTTTACATTATTTCGATTGACGTTCGTCTAATTTACCTGTCTACTACTAACGTTGTCTATGATTAGAACGTTGTATACTCCATCGACTTTAATTCCATCCCTTTGTACCACAAAGAGACGTACATCAGTCATACTTCTTAGTTGTTCCTCCTCACGATCCTTGAAATAAACATACACCAATGACACGTACCGATCAAACGGCGATACCATTTTTTTTCTTCTTTGACATTAACGGAGATTCGAAAGTATGACGAATGCGAGCCTCGGGCACGGTCCATACGCGATTACACGGTTTTGCATCGAAAATTGGCTAAGGTGCCGATCGCACCTTCATTATCGCCGTATAAGGTGATCCTTGGAGATATTCTCGAAGGCTTCAACGTTGGTACAAATAAGAAGACACGAGGGCGTCGCCTATTACGAAACGATCCTTCCAATCGAAAAGCATTTTTTAAATCCTCGTCATCGTTTACCATCGTCACGTTCGGACACCTGCAAACGGTAGGAAAACGTTTGGATTTAAATGGACCGGAGATGACGATGAATGGAGACTAAAATCTCCTTATGATTGCTCGTTGAGTTAGTGCGCGGGTCTACGGTACGGTTTAAATTGAAATTACCTGCGATTCTTAGCTCGTCCAACCTACTTCAAGCGATATTCACGAGGTCGCTTAAACGAATCTAGAAATCAACGTCCATGTATAATTCAACGCGAGACGTCGTCACCAGGCAAACGGCTCGAAGCAACTTTTACCTTTCTCGCGCATGACGACGTCATAGGGTAGACTTACAAAGTTTTAACGATTGATACGTGCCATTTTAATGAAAGATCAGAGAGCTTTCTGTCTCTATTACTCGGAAGATACTTGAAAGTTAATTAGCCTGCCGTTATATCCGGGAGAAGTTGAGAGTGTAGAGCGAACGGGACGGTTCTTTCTTGATGAAAGCACGAAGCTAATTATGAATCAATTAGTACCAATCGAGTGTGATAATTTATTAGTAGAAAAAAGGGATATACGAGGATGTTTAAGAGCAAGAATATTACTCGGAGTTATTTAATATTGCTGTAGCTACTGTCCATTTATTGCTTAGCTTCGTAAAAGTATTCGAGTTTCGATGCATACCTCTGTTTAATATGGTCGTAATAAGCGTATTCAGACAATGAAAATCAGACAGGGTATATTTCAAGTGTATCTCATTGTAAAGGTATCAATCGATTGGGCTTTTTTATCCTTCTTATTCTTTGGAGATTTTCAAGAAACGGTTCGTTAGACCGTATATTCTTTTCATTGAGAATTCTTCTTTTTTATCTCTTTGTATCACGAACTATCCGTGCAATTGAGACTGCTTTTGGAGTAATTAGTTTCTTATTTTACAGACGACACAGATGCACCCATAATCTTCCGCAAGACCATTTGGAGGTACCACGAGATGGACCTTTATATGCGGTGAGCTCCTATCGAGAGGAATTCGACGAGAAACACGTAGAGAGGCAAAGCAGGTATCACCATGAGGACCACCTTCACATAGAGGGTGAATTTGTTGGGGAGAGGCGGACCGATTACGTGGCCACTCATGGGGAGAGAGCACCGGTAAGAAAACCGCAAGACCATCTCAAACCGGAGGGTGAGTTCATTGGAAGGCCAAAGGAGGAAGCACCGACGAGAGGTGAGAGGGCACCAACGAGAAAGCCGCAGGACAACCTTAGACCAGAAGGAGAATTTATTGGAAGGCCACACGAGGAAGCACCAAAATACGGTGAACGTGCTCCGGTCGTTAGACCACGAGACAATCTCAGACCCGAAGGCGATTTTGATAGTAAGTTTCTTTAGCCAAATTTAGTTTATAGTCGATAATTTAGTCTGTGGAAAACCGATTACTTTCTAATTTCTTCTTCATTTATTTATTTAAATCTTTCCTTTTTTTAGGTGTGACGACTACGGAGCTGGTCTTTACCGGGGTACCCGGCGAACGGCCAAGTCCTGTACGAAGAAACACTTATACGAAGGTCGAGGGTGAATTCATAGACGAAACAACCTCGCGATCCGAGTATATCGATCATCGTACAATTCAGCGCGCGGAGATTATTAAACGAACGGATAACCTCACCGTAGGAGAGGGCGAATTCACGGTACGCTTTAATAATCTGCTTTATCTCTTATTACCTTACACTATACGGATGACAATAATTGATTTTTTCTATTGTAGGGAACCTCCCATCTGAAAGAGGATTTCCATAAATACGACGTAGTTGAACGGGAGCCACGACGTCGTCCGGTATATACAGAAGAAGACGATAGATTTTATAGTACGACGAATGTCGTGGAAAGTACAACGACGAGTCACGAGCAATATAAAACGTTCGACGAGACTGATTATATCAGCACTACGGTTATAAGACGAGATGACAATTTGAGACCGGAGGGGCCGTTTGAAGGGATATCTCGCACGAAAGATGATTATGTTATACCAGCTATAACCCATAGACCAGAGCAGCAGAGACCGAAAGATAATTTAAGACCAGAAGGATCTTTTGAGGGTCGTCCTAAAGATGACTATACTCCTAAACGCGCAGATCGTCCTGAAATTAAACGTCCGGAAGATAATCTTAGGCCGGAGGGACCTTTCGAAGGCAGACCAAGAGATGACTACAAGCCAACTAGGGGAGAACGAGCTGATGTAAAGAGACCACAAGATAATTTGAGACCAGAAGGTCCTTTCGAAGGAAGGCCTAGAGATGATTATAAGCCAACACGCGGTGAAAGGGCGGATGTAAAGAGGCCGGAAGACAACTTACGTCCGGAGGGACCTTTCGAGGGACGTCCGAAGGATGACTATTCTCCAAAACGTGCAGAACGTCCAGAGGTCAAGCGGCCAGAGGATAACTTAAGACCAGAAGGACCTTTCGAAGGTAGGCCAAAAGATGACTACAAACCAACTAGAGGTGAGAGAGCTGATGTAAAGAGACCTCAGGACAATTTGAGACCGGAAGGAAACTTCGAAGGACGTCCCAAAGACGATTACTCACCAAAACGCGCAGAGCGCCCTGAAGTAAAACGGCCAGAAGATAATTTGAGACCGGAAGGTCCTTTCGAGGGAAGGCCTAGAGATGATTATAAACCAACAAGAGGAGAAAGAGCGGATGTTAAGAGGCCGGAAGACAACTTACGTCCGGAAGGACCCTTCGAGGGACGTCCTAAGGATGACTATACACCTAAACGCGCAGAACGTCCGGAAGTAAAACGACCAGAGGATAATTTGAGACCCGAAGGACCATTCGAAGGTAGACCAAAAGATGATTATGGTCCGACTAGAGGTGAGAGAGCGGACGTCAAGCGACCTCAGGATAATTTGAGACCAGAAGGTACGTTTGAGGGCAAGCCGAGAGATGATTATAAACCAACACGCGGCGAAAGAGCGGATGTTAAGCGGCCGGAAGACAACTTACGTCCAGAAGGACTTTTTGAGGGTCGTCCTAAGGATGATTATTCTCCAAAACGTGCTGAACGTCCAGAAGTGAAACGACCTGAGGATAACCTGAGACCTGAAGGTCCCTTCGAAGGTCGTCCTAAAGACGACTATTCGCCGAAACGGGCTGATCGTCCTGAAGTTAAACGTCCGGAAGATAATTTAAGACCAGAAGGACTTTTTGAAGGAAGACCAAAAGATGACTATATGCCAACTAGAGGAGAACGAGCTGACGTAAAAAGACCACAAGATAATTTGAGACCAGAAGGTCCCTTCGAGGGCAGGCCACGAGATGATTACGGAACAACTAGAGGTGAGAGAGCAGATGTTAAACGTCCACAAGATAATTTGAGACCAGAAGGACCCTTCGAAGGACGACCCAAAGATGACTATTCTCCAAAACGTGCGGAGCGTCCAGAAGTGAAACGACCGGAAGATAACCTGAGACCTGAAGGTCCCTTTGAGGGTCGACCTAAAGATGATTATTCCCCGAAACGCGCAGAACGACCAGAAGCAAAACGACCAGAAGATAATTTGCGACCTGAGGGGTCATTCGAAGGTAGACCGAAGGATGATTATAAACCTACTCGTGGTGAAAGGGCTGACGTCAAGAGGCCTGAAGATAATCTAAGACCAGAAGGTGCATTCGAAGGACGTCCTAAGGATGATTATTCCCCGAAACGCGCAGAACGACCAGAAGCAAAACGACCAGCAGATAATTTAAGACCGGAGGGGCCGTTCGAAGGCAGGCCGAAGGATGATTTTTCACCGAAGCGTGCGGAAAGACCAGAAGTTAAGAAACCGCAGGACAATCTAAAATCAGAAGGTAAATTCGAGAGACCAGAAAAAATCCCATATGGCCCTGGCGAACGTCGTTCACCAATTAAACATCCGGATAATCTTAAACCAGAAGGTGACTTCACAGTACCAGAACATGAAGCGTATCGTCCCGCGGAAAGACCAGAAATTAAGAAACCCGAGGATAACTTGAGGCCTGAAGGAGATTTTGTACGTCCGCAGCCGACGAGATATGGCCCTGGCGAGCGTCGTACACCAATTAAACATGCTGATAATCTTAAACCAGAAGGTGACTTCACAGTACCAGAACATGAAGCGTATCGTCCCGCGGAAAGACCAGAAATTAAGAAACCCGAGGATAATTTACGGCCGGAAGGAGACTTTGTCCGTCATCAGCCGACGAAATATGGCCCTGGCGAACGTCGTACACCCATTAAACACGCGGATAATCTTAAGCCAGAAGGTGACTTCACAGTACCAGAACACGAAGCGTATCGTCCAGCAGAAAGACCAGAGATTAAGAAGCCCGAGGATAATTTACGGCCTGAAGGAGACTTTGTTCGTCCGCAGCCAACGAGATATGGACCTGGCGAGCGTCGTACACCAATTAAACATGCGGATAATCTTAAACCAGAAGGTGATTTCACAGTACCCGAACACGACGTATATCGTCCAGCAGAAAGACCAGAAATGAAGAAACCCGAGGATAATTTACGGCCTGAAGGAGACTTTGTTCGTCCGCAGCCGACGAGATATGGCCCTGGCGAGCGTCGTACACCAATTAAACATGCGGATAATCTTAAACCAGAAGGTGATTTCACAGTACCAGAACACGAAGCGTATCGTCCAGCAGAAAGACCAGAGATTAAGAAACCCGAGGACAATTTAAGGCCTGAAGGAGACTTTGTTCGTCCGCAGCCAACTCGATATGGACCTGGCGAGCGTCGTACACCAATTAAACATGAGGATAATCTTAAACCAGAAGGTGATTTTACAATACCCGAACACGAAGTATATCGTCCAGCAGAAAGGCCGGAAATTAAGAAACCTGAAGATAACTTAAGGCCTGAAGGAGACTTTGTTCGTCCGCAGCCAACGAAATATGGACCTGGCGAACGTCGTACGCCCATTAAACATCCCGACAACCTTAAGCCTGAAGGCGAATTTGTAGGTAAACCAAAGGATGACTTCAAACCTACCAAAGGTGAACGTGCCGATGTCAAAAAGCCGGAAGATCATCTTAAGCCCGAAGGTCCCTTCGAAGGACGCCCTAAGGACGATTATCGTCCAGTTCGTGGTGAACGCGTTGACATCGTTAAACGAACAGACAATCTTCGTATGGAAGGAGATATGGAAACTTATAGATCTCGAGACGAATATGCCAATTTCTTGGTACGTGAACGCGTCGAGGTGACGAGATACGAAGATAATCTGCGCATGGAGGGTGAATTCACCGACACAAGAACCAGGGACGACTTCAAGGTCGTAAAAGGCGACCGAGTAGAGATTGTGCGACATCCGGATAATTTGAAACCCGAGGGCCCGTTCGAGGGACGTCCGAGGGATGATTACTCTCCGAAGAAAGCTGAACGTCCAGAGATCAGAAAACCTGAAGATAATTTGAAACCTGAAGGAGAGTTCATGGGTCGACCAAAGGAAGAAGCTCCTACCAGGGGTGACAGAGCTGATGTGAAAAGACCAAAGGATAACTTGCGCCAAGAGGGTGAATTTGATAGACCCCAGAAAGTACCAATGGGTCCTAGCGAGAGAAGATCACCGATTAAACATCCTGATAATCTTAAAATGGAAGGTGACTTCGTGTCACGGCCGAAGGAGGAAGCGCCGAAGAAAGGCGAGAGGGCAGATGTTAAAAAACCTAAAGATAATCTCAAACCTGAAGGTGACTTTGAACGTCCAGAACACGAGAAATATCATCCAGCAGAGAGACCGAAGATCACGAAACCAAAAGATAATCTTAAAACCGAAGGCGAATTCGAAAGACCAGAGCCAAAGACGGTCGGCCCGGCTGAAAGAAGGACACCTATCAAACATCCGGATAACTTGAAACCAGAGGGCGAGTTCGTTGGCAAGCCTAAAGAAGAAGCACCTAAACGTGGCGAGAGAGCGGACGTTAAGAGGCCTAAGGACAACTTACGATCAGAAGGAGAATTTGAGAGACCCGTGAAGTCCCCGGTGAAACCCGCAGAGAAGCGAACACCGATCAAACATCCGGATAACCTTAAACAAGAAGGTGATTTTACAATACCCGAACACGAAGTATATCGTCCAGCAGAAAGGCCGGAAATTAAGAAACCTGAAGATAACTTAAGGCCCGAAGGAGACTTCGAACGTCCTCAGCCGACGAGATATGGACCTGGCGAACGTCGTTCACCAATTAAACATCCGGATAATCTTAAGTCAGAAGGTGACTTCACAGTACCAGAACATGAAGCGTATCGTCCAGCGGAAAGACCAGAGATTAAAAAACCCGAGGATAACTTGAGACCTGAAGGAGACTTTGAACGTCCTCAGCCGACGAGATATGGCCCTGGCGAACGTCGTACACCAATTAAACATCCCGACAATCTTAAACCCGAAGGTGAATTCGTGGGTAGACCCAAGGACGATTTCAAGCCAACTAAAGGTGAACGAGCTGATGTTAAAAAACCGGAGGATAATCTTAAGCCCGAAGGTCCGTTCGAGGGTCGGCCCAAGGATGACTATGTTCCAGTCCATGGAGAACGAGTAGATGTTGTCAAGCGCACGGATAATCTTCGAATGGAGGGCGATATCGAGACTTACAGATCTCGAGATGAGTACACGAACTTCTTAATACGCGAGCGTGCCGAGGTGATCAGGTATGAAGATAATTTACGTATGGAGGGCGAATTCATCGATACAAGAACGCGTGATGATTTCAAAGTCGTCAAAGGAGAACGCGTAGACGTTGTCAGACATCAGGATAATTTGAAACCAGAAGGTCCATTCGAAGGCCGACCGAAGGACGATTATTTACCAAAGAAGGTTACAAGACCAGAAATTAAAAAACCAGAAGATAATTTGAAAACTGAAGGAGTATTCGAGCGGCCTCAGAAGGAGCCAGTCGGTCCGGCTGAACGTCGTTCGCCGATCAAGCACGAGGACAATCTGAAGCCCGAAGGTGAATTCATGGGTCGTCCTAAGGAGCAAGCACCGAAGAAAGGTGAAAGAGCTGATGTAAAGAGACCAAAAGATAATTTACGTACCGAAGGAGAGTTTGAGAGGCCAGAAAAGAAGCCTGTTGGTCCAGCTGAAAGAAGAACACCGATCAAACATCCAGACAACTTGAAACCCGAAGGTGATTTCCTTGGTAGACCCAAAGAAGTGGCACCTAAGAAAGGAGAAAGGGCTGACGTGAAACGACCAACGGATAATCTTAAAACCGAAGGTGAATTTGAAAGACCAACGAAAGCTCCGGTTGGGCCAGCGGAACGAAGGACACCCATCAAACGCCCTGATAATTTACACCCAGAAGGAGAATTCGTTGGTCGTCCTAAGGAGAAGTCACCAACGAAAGGAGAGAGAGCGGACGTCACCAGGCCGAAGGATAATCTGAAGCCTGAAGGAACGTTCGAGAGACCGGAGAAAATATCAGTGGGTCCAGCAGAGAGACGGACACCTATCAGGCACGAGGATAATCTTCATCTCGAGGGTGACTTCGTGGGTCGACCAAAAGATGATTTCAGCCCAAAACGCGCTGAACGTCCTATTCAGAAGAAACCCAAGGACAATTTGAAACCCGAAGGCGAGTTTATTGGCAAACCCAAAGATGATTACAAGGTTGTTAAACCGGAAAGAAGTGAGATCGTGATACATCGTGACAATCTAAAGATGGAGGGTGATGTACACATGCATAGATCAAGAGACGATTACACGACTACGACGAAAATCGAACGCACGGACGTCATTCGTAGAGAGGATAATCTGAAGGTCGAAGGCGAATTCATAGATATTCGTAGGCGAGACGATTACAGAGTCACTCGTGGTGAGCGTAGCGAAATTATCAGACACGAGGATAATCTTCGTCCTGAGGGTGACTTCGAGAGGCCAGAAAAGGCACCCGTTGGTCCGGCTGAAAGAAGAACGCCTATCAAACATCCTGATAATTTAAAACCAGAAGGTGATTTCGTTCAGAGGCCGAAGGAAGCTGCACCTACGAAAGGAGATAGAGCAGTCATCAAGAAGCCTAAAGATAACTTGAAAACGGAAGGCGATTTCGAGAGACCCGAGAAAACACACGTTGGACCTGCCGAAAGACGTACACCTATCAAACATCCCGACAATCTTCATCTCGAAGGAGATTTCGTCGGTAGACCCAAGAAAGATGCACCAACTCGTGGCGATCGCGCTGACGTGAAGAAACCAAAGGATAATCTTCGTCCTGAAGGTGAATTCGCTAAACGTACACCTAAGAAAGTCGAACCTGCTGAAAGACGAGGCCTCATTCGACACGAGGACAATTTACATACCGAAGGTGATTTCTATATCGTCCCTAAGAACGATTACACACCTCAGAAGGTGGAACGTTCTCCGATTAAGAAACCACAAGATAACCTTAGACCCGAAGGTGAAATGCAGATCATGCCAACTTCAAAAGAGGACTACAAGTATACGAACGGTGAACGTGTGGAAATTCGTCGTCACGAGGATCACTTGCGAATGGAAGGTGAGATAGATACGCGTCGTTCGAGGGACGATTACAAGAAAATTACCAAAGTCGAGCGTGTGGATATCAAAAAGCGAGAGGATCACCTCAGAATGGAGGGTGAGTTCATTGATGTTCGACGTAAAGACGATTACACCTACGTCGTTGGAGAACGAATGCCTATCAAGCGACATCCTGACAATTTGCATCCCGAGGGTAGCTTCGAAAAACCGCAGAAGAGTCCGGTTGGTCCAGCGGAAAGAAGATCACCGATCAAACATCCGGATAATCTCAAACCAGAAGGTGACTTTATTGGTCGACCACGCGATGATTACACGTCAAAGCGAGCAGAGAGAACTGAAGTTGTCAGACGAGAAGATAATCTGAAGATGACAGGCGATTTCCAGGGTACCACAATGCAGAAATCAACTTATACCGTCGTTCGTGGTGATCGTGCTGAAATCAAACGTCACGAGGACAATCTTAAGATCAGTACGGATAACATGGAAACTAAGACGACTTCCAAGGACACGTTTACACCTATTAAGAAGGATATGTCACCTGGAGAGAGACAACCGAGTCGCAGACGTCATATGGAATCATCGATAACGCTAGGTGACGATACCAGTACGATGACAACAACAAACCAGAGGAATTACAATACCTACACGAAACGTACTGGCAAAGAGGTAGCTGCACATATCAGTAATCTCGAATCAGATACCAAGAAGAGCGTGGATACCAAAGTATTGTCAGATGGAAGCACGATGACCACGGTGAAAAGGACAACAACTTCCGCACAATTGGAAGAACGTGTCTCTTCGGCTCACAGTGTTCACCAGGCGAATCAGCATACAATCGTGGATCGTCGTAACGTGGATCGTCAAGCTGCCGATATCGTTGATACTTCGCGCAGGATTCTCGGCAGTGATCAGCAATATCGTCAGACGAACGAGCATCAGCAGAGAATCTACTCTAACGAACAACATTCTCGGTCTCAGAACGTGTCTCAATCTCGACGTTTCGCGGAAGATAGATCTGTCGTAGACAGTCAGACTCGTCACGGTCAACACAGTAAAGATAACGCAACCAGCAGTCGTCAGCTCGTCGACAAGCAAACCCAAGACGTTCATAGGCAATCTCAGGAGAGTAGTAAACGAGATTACGTAAATTCGGTCCACGTAGAGAAACGTCAAACGAGTGCTACCAGACATTCGTCGACGAAACAACACGAACAACACACGATTTCTAGCCAGGCTCGTTACAACGGCTCGCAAGCGAGTAGTCCAGAATTTAAACAGGCTATCAGTGGACAATCCGACGGTGCTCTTGATCAAACTTTCGTGAAAACCAGTCACCATAGAAAGAATATCATATCTTCTTCGTCAGCTGATATGACCAATTCCGTCCTTCATCGTCGCGGCGTCACCACGTCGACCGAGGCACTTCATACAATTTCATCGACAGCAGCTGATCAGAAAAAAAGTATTTCGAATCTCGCTGAAAGTGGACAATACATCAGCAACTCCAGTCAAAGCAGCGACAGACGAAGTTTGACTTCGTTACATCGTAGCAACAAAGATCCTAATCCTTGGGCATCTTCAACGTACGAGCGACCTCAGAGGATCGTTCGTCAGGATAATCTCACGGTCGGTGGCAAGTTCTACTCGCAGAGCGAGGCCAAGAGTTACGGTAACTTTGCTAACACACAGAGAACCGAACGAGTTCAGAAACAGAGTAACGTCTCCCACATCAAATTAGGCGATGGTACCGTTGTTTCATCGAGTATGTATAAAAGAGAATATGCCCCGAAGCACAAAGGACCCTGTCCTGCGGCCCTTATTGAAAGCAAACAGGCCCCGTTCAAGCACACCAGGGATACACAGAAGCACAAGTTTTACATGCCGGTTGTTTCTAATTAAAAATATAACTCTGACATACCCCTTTTTTACGGATTAAGAGGCCTACGAGGCTTTTTTTTTTTATTAAAATATAAACAACGAACAAGAGTAGATTTTTTTTTTAAAATGATGCTGATATAATCAGTCACGTAAACTTCGCCATGACATTCGGGACGGGTTATCGAAAATCCTAGCAATTGTGATAAATTCGCTGTTAAACGTTATATTTATTGTAAGTATCGAAAGAAAACGATCGAGAAAGATAAAAAAAAATATCGAACGACGGTGGTAGTAACTATTTAAAGAAATAACAACAATGAAATAAAAAATGTAAAAAAAAAAAAACGAGATTGATAGTTACTCAACTATTTTTTCTTTCTTTTTAAACTCGAGCTATTAGTTTCGACGTTAAACCACGTGTATTACAAAGCAATAATTAGAGCTTAAAAATCCGTGATACGGTTCGAGTCTAACACGATGTGTTAGGCTTAGTATCCGAACACCTTAGGCTAGCATATATACGTATAATGCGTTTCTATTTTTCTTTTTCATACCGTCCAGTTTATTATATAACGATAAATATATATATACATAAGCTCGACTTCTTCCCTTCCCCTACTTTTGTCTCGACTTTCCTTTTCATTATATTCTGATAACATTCCATGATATATTTTAGTTTATTCACGAACAAACGCATTTTTAATAATATTTTATGTACGTTTTTTAAGGCATTACTTTTTTCTTTTTTCCATTATATATTGTTTATATATATGTAGTGCAATCTACATAGTATATCGTTTATTTTTTTTTTTATATTCTTATAGTTATACTAAGTCGAAGGTATTCGATGAGAGGAATCTTTATTCATTTACATGATATTTCAATTATTATATTCAACGAAATAAAGATATTTTCATGAATAATGAAACGATTTTTTTCTTTTTGACTCCTTACTAATCGTGTATGGTACTATTCGGCGGTTTGGCAAAGAAAAGATGACATTTTTTTTTTTCTTAGACTATTATTTTCACTGTCACGAGAGTGTAAGTATTCGATATATTAGATAAATAGAGTTTTTAATGCTAAAGAATACGATTCCTTAATTGGAATGTCGATCTTTACGCTTTTATCTCTTCTTCGTCAAGCTGCTGCTTTATCCGGTTTCATCCTTGAAACTCGATGTAACGCAGGCGTGCATTAGAAAGAGCGCGAGTTGTGTCGTCGATGTTGTATAACTTTTGTATAGCGAGGGATGCAATAAATATAAATATATATATATATACACTGTAAGACTACTTAATGTATATTAAATTTGCAATAAAATATGAATTATGAACACGTTATGTAAAACACGAATTATGAAAAACTTGTTCCGTTTATGTGGTTAGAAAGAAAAAAAAGAACTGAGACTATTTGCAAGAATTGTAAAAATCATTTTTTGCAGGAATTTTTACAGATCATTATCGACGGAGTTTATAATAAAACTACGTTACGCTGTTTCACCTTCTTCTGTTTTTCGTGGGAAGCAGAAAAATGTGAAAGTATTTTTACACGTCAATTAACCAACTTAACCAATTTAATATTTATTCGCAAACTTTTCGAAGGTACAAGTTTTTACAGTTTGCACTGTAACGATGTTGTGATATCATGCTAAAACGATCCCGGCTGATTTACGCTCTCGTTTTCTCTTTATCCATTTTTCTATGGTCATCCTTGTCTAAGACTTTCGTATATTCTCTCAATGTTTCCAAGTAAGTTATTTTTTGACAACTAGATAATAAAACAAAGATTTTTTGTTAATACAATATTTATTAAGATCCAATTTTTATAGACTAAGTTAAATAATTCAGGCTGCTCTAGAGTGAATATATTAAATTCAAGATTTATTATTATTATTATTATTTGGATTTACAATTTATTTGTCATTGCCGAGCAATCAAAATGACAGGTTTTAAATTTGTAATTTCACCGGAGAAATCTTTAGATAAAAACCTATTATTTATTTTATTTCTTCGATAACAGTTTCTTTAAAAGTGTTTGTCAAATTGACAGATTGAATGAAATTCTATAATAAACATTAAAAATTTATTCTTAATAATAAATTCATATTTATCACTATCTGCGCTTACCGTTTGGTTATAGAACCCTTTCATTATTTTTAGCACCAGAAACGTGCCTGCTTCCAGGCAATTACTTCGCGAAGAGCAAACCGGGATGCCAATATTATTTAATCACACTCTCGATTACATAATACCTCGTCGTCGTCTATTGGACGATAGCACCGCAGAGACTATTAATTCTTCCAATATCGAAAATTCGTCTATACTGGATGGATCCATACACTCGAATACTTTAATCGACTCCAGCAAGGATAATGATTCATTTGTAGTGGAAACAACATGGACTGTTGAACCGTTTCCAACATTATCATCAATTTCCATTAATATCGAATCGTTGTCAAATACCTTGGAACCCGAGGAATCTGTAACCCATGTTAGAAGAAAACGAGACGCTCTCATAGACCACAATCGCTTGGAACATAAAGAAGAAACGGAAGGAAATGAGAAAATCGATAAAAAACGTTCTTCGGTAGCTGAGAAGAACGAGAAAGTGTCGTCTACCGATGAACAGGATGAAGCTTCGAATGTTCAAAACTCGGAGGACGATGAACTGGACGATTACAACGCGGTGGATGAGAAATCATCGGTAAATGCCGAAGAGTCCAATGAAAATGATGAAAACTTGGAAGATGAAGCTTCTCAGGAAGAAACCGCTCCACAATCGAAGGATTCGAAAATGAAAAGAGAAAGTTCCGATTACGAATACGTGGATGATCAAGAAAATTCTTCGGACGATGCAAACGATAAGAAAATAGCGGGTGATGTTCGTGTGAAGCGAGACGAAGCTGAAAGCGTGAAACGAACGAATGAAAATGTTAAACTGGAGGATAATTCTGCAAACGAAGCGAAGATAAGCGAATTGGGGAACTTAGAAGGGAATTCGAAGGAAGAGGAGGCTTCAGGAAAGATTGTTGCTAGTGAAAATCAAGACTCCAAGGTTTCAGGAGCTGAAAATCAAGACTCCAAGGAAACGGATACGAAGAGAAATGCTTTAAAAAATAAAACTGATTCCGTGGAATCTTCGAAAGAAGCTGCCCTACCAACGAATAATGGGAAGGACGACACCGTCGTAGGTACGAAATAAAAGAGTATTCTTTAACCTTTCGACTATTCTGGTTTCAGAATAACTTCATCATAAAATCTAGCATTTTGCTGGCTATATTATTAGCAAACTTTATTTGGAAATTGAATTAAAAGTAGATCAAAAAAATTTCATAGCTGAATATTTCATTTAATTAATATTAATTAAAAGAAAATTATACATAAAAAATAAAAGTATTGATTTTAAGCAACCATTTATGGCTTTTAACACAATCAATTGCTAGTAACACGTTTGGACCTTTCATGAAACCAACTACAATCTTACAACAAAATATATAATTGTTCTTCTTTATCACCAAAGAGTCTAAATCGTTCCTTTTAAGTCTAATCATTCTTTATACTCCTTTTTTTAATTCAATAATTATAACAGACACGAAATCAAAAAAAGAAGAGAGAGAAACGCGAACAGCGTCCGAAGTCAACGACAATTACGAGCAACGCGTGGAGGAACAGATAAAACGTAAAATCGACTCGATAAAAGAAGAAATCAAGCGTGAAATCGAAAGAAAACGGAGAAATCGAGAGATTGAAAGAAACAATGCCAAATTCGATGAACTACAAAGTCTTGACTCCGATCAAGAAGAAGGAGAAAGCTTAGAGACTGGACAAAATTTGGACGAAGGACTCCAGTCAAAGAGATCTCCAGAAAATAGTAAAGACAGTACAATGGGGAGAAGAAAAAGAAGGTCGAACGAAAACGAAGTCACGAGACGACAGTTGGAAGAAATCGAAGGTGTCGAGAATCTGAAAGAAGAAGATTATCGACTTGCTGGCTTAACGCATGAAAGCATTCAAAAGAGATTCGCACCAGTTTACGGAGAAGCTTTAAACGAGGAAGAAGAAAATAATAAAATCGCTTTAAACAAGGCACCTGTGAAAAAACGTGAAAAAGTTCGTCAAATGTTCATAACCAAGGACGAGGGTAAGCAGAAACGAAAGAAAAGAGGAGAAGCTAGAGAACCTAGGAAGGTTAGAGGAGCTAGGGAAGTTAAACATGCTAAAAATGCTAAAATACAAGAAAAGAAACGAAAAAGAAGGGTTGTAAGTAGAAGACAAATCTTGGTTCCTGAACAAGCTCGAGTCGAAGAAGAACTACCGCGTGATCAGACTTTGGATCCTAGACTACGTAGAAGCCTGCCATTTAGTAAAGGGAAGCAGGTAAGGACTAAAAGGGAAAATGGGAGATTAGAGGGTAGGATGGTCGATCTAGAATACAGACCACAGAATATCGAGGATGAGGAAAACGATGAGGGCAACGAGTTCGGTGATGATGGTTTCGAGGACATGACTTCGAATTTGAGAGATCGAAGGATTAATTCATTAGCTGATCGGAGATTATACGAAGAACGGGAAGCAGAAGAGAATGATCAGCCTATAAATTTTCTTTTCTCTGGAATTCATGATTAAAACAAAATTCTTCAGTCTTAAGAAGGTTTCGGATGTTTGTAGCTTTTTAAAGATCGATAGATTATTTCTAGATAAAAAAAAAACTTTAATTAGAATCAATGACACGAATATCGTTCCACTTTCCCAAATTTTTTTCACGAAGCGATTTTTTATCTGAAATTAATATAACATATAAAATAATTTTAAAAAGACATCATTTTCTCTGTTCCATTGTATCGATATACCTTATCCTACATGGTCAACATTTCAACAATAAAAATCAAACGTGCATCCATGTATAAATTGATGCCTACATTCAGGGGCACTTCGACTCCTATAACTATTTTCTGTTATAGAAACACGGTCAACATTGCTTCAAAAAATTTCAGATCCTTCTTTAACTAAAAATCGCTTCGTTAAAAAAAAAATAGACTGCCTCATCTGAGAAGCGTGGAAAATACGAAAAATCAAATCCCTAATTAATAGCTTAGTTCTCCGTTGAAGAGCCAGACCGATCCATTGGCATTGCCTGCGAAGGATTCGGATCGTCGATTAGTTACGGATTACAATGAAGCTTTCGGCGGCCTTCAGAGTCTCCGGGATAATCCTAACGGCGCTTTGGCCAGATTCAAAAGGATCAAGCGTGTTTTAAACTCATGAATGTCATCCCAAAACGACATGGACCGGTCGAATGTTTGAATCGAATCGTTTTCTGCGATCTGTTAATAATATTTTAAAGCTGTTATTAAAACAGAAGCTATATATAGGTTTACATAGCATATATTGTGCGAAATTCAAAGAAGTTCTTCGTAATAACCAATAAACTGTATTATCTTCCGAGCTACTTATAAATAATAATAATAATTAGGAACGATAGGTAGAAAGTTAATAAAATTCTTATTAAATTCTATCACTATTTTCCTATCACATGATGATCTCGACAAAAAAAAGGATCAAGTTATAATTACTACCTAATAACAATAAGTAATTATAATATGGAATATATCTTACTCGAAGTATTTTCGATGTCAGTATCAATTTTTGTCGCTCTACTTTAAACGCAGAGAACTTAAAGGATAAGTTTACTCCTTTTTATTTAATTATATTTATCGTATTTATTATTCATCGTTCGTACATCGCTGGAAGGAGGTCCATAGTAGGGCTGTTGAGAAGAGTGTGCAGGTACTTAGGCAAGATACACAGACAGATAAAACGAGGTTGTTTTTTTTTTTTATAGATGTTTAAGATTTAATAATGAAGGTACGATTAAACACAAAGAAGACACATAGATCGTTTTTTTTTAACCCTTGTGCGCTTACATTTTATGAGGGGGGCTGGGTTTGAGGGAAGAAGTTTTGTAAAATCGTTCCCATCGCCCTACTTGTACAATTAGTCTCCCATTTTCTTTATTTATTATTTTATTTCTCACTTCCTTCCACCCTTCTTTCTTTTTGGTTTATTTTCCCTTTCTATCGCCAGCGTATTATTTTTTACAACATTATGAAACAATTATTTACATTGATGGGTATTGCGGTAAGAGGAATTCGAAGTAGGTTCGAAGATTGCGTGATGTCTAAATGCGTTTGTGTTTTTTTCTGTATGTGTTGTGTGTGTTTCTGAGTACGCGCGATACGTAAAGAGAAGAATATCGGTTTTATGATAACTCCAGCGATCGAGATCGAAAACTCAATTCCTCGAATAAAAATTGTAAAAGAAAAAGAGAACAGTCTCTTGGATCACTCGAATATATTCATTTTTAAATCCAAATAAAGTGGAAATAATCATTAAGGCAACTGGATTTCGAGCTCGATCGGATTAATAAGCTTTTTTTTTTCTCTTGAGAACCCGAAACCGAATTTCTTTCTTTCCTTCTCCGTTCGAAGATCGGTTTTTTCTTTTTTTTTTTTTTTCAAATGTTGATCAAATTAACGCGAACGGTTCAGTCTGTCGAAGGCTCGTTGGTACAACGTTTTGAGGCACCGATTTTTTTTTCTCCATTTACTCGCTCGTTTTTTTTTAGCTCGTTCTCGTACGCTAAATTTCAATATTCGTATCTAGGTGATATTTGCGTTCTTTTAAAAAAAAAAGACGGAAAAAGCATACGGGAACGAGCGAGAAGTACGTGTACTTTGCCGAACGTTTGAATAAAAAGTTGCCGGAGCAAAAATCTGTGAAAAAGAGAGGAAAGAGAGAAAGGATTTTAATAAGAAGATAAGAAAAAATAGGAAAGAAAAGAAAGAGAGAAAACTATCGAGTCAACCGGTTTACGGTGAAACTGCGACGAAATTGGCTTAGTTCTTCTTTTTTTTTTTTATATTTCTTTTTATAATGTGTCTCGAAAGAGAATCTTTTATTTAAAAAAATCGATGTCTGAGAAATGGTGTTCACAATAATATGTTATGTACAATAACGTAACGGCATTACAGAGTTAATGTTATGTATATGTGTATATTATATATATATGCATATACATATGTATATAATATTATTTATAATAGGTAGTCTTTTACCACAATAACATGGCTATATACAAATATTACAAGTACTTCTTTTCGTCCAGCTCTTTCGAATCATATCTCCCGCCCTTCGTAGATCGGACATATTCGAGACGAGATAAAGCGTTTCCTATGTGTAAGTGTATGTGTGTCTCTATTTTCTTCTCTTTTTCTCTCTTTTTCAACCATATTTTCTATACTTTATTACTCCCTATTTTGTTATACCGTTTCCCTTATCTCCGTCTAAAATTTTTTATCGCATATGGTAGAAAAATCGAAGCTAATGATCCTCATCATTATTATCAGACCTCTTCTTGCTCTCTTTCTTTTCTTTTTTTCCCTTGATACTAAAAGAAGACATATGTATGCGTCTATGATGAATATCACTGTGTATAGATGTATTCGTGCTTGTGCATGTATGTATTCATGTATCATGTGTGTGTATGTGTCTATATTATATATATATGTGATAACAGTGTATTTTTAATCATTATAAATATCTTGGGTATATAGGTATGTGTGATATTAGACATTATAGACAAACGTGTGTCTGTGATGCCTGCGTGTAAATGCATGTGCATATATTATATATATTATGTTTATGCGTGTCTATTACAAGATGAGAGATAAGTAAACGATGAGAATCATTTTGAAGTAATTTTGGCTGTCCTTTGGATTGATTTGTTTTCTATGCCCCGTCTTTTAAACTTCTTCAGTCGAAAATTTCATTTTCACGATCGATTAGACTTGGAGATAAGCGAAGAGTCTCAGTATTCGTCTCTCTCTCTCTCTTCCGTAATTTTACATTTTTATTCGGTAAAGATGACCTAGATTCTCTTTTATATGAATTTCTTTCTTTCTTTTCTCTTTCCTCGTCTCGATAGGCTCTCGTTAATCCTTAAGTACTACGAATTTTACGAGATGGTAATTCGATTTTACGACGAACGTGACCCTTTTTTTAAAATTAGAACTATTCACTTGTTTAAAGGTATTTCGAATGATTTTTTTCTTTCTTTACCTCACGAAGGCAGCTCTTCCCAACGATAAGATCGTTTCTTTCTTTCCGTAATATACAATATAATATGTCCCGTGCGATTAAAAGTAATCGACAGCACGACGATCCTTACAAATCTACGGCGAATATTTAATACGCGCTTTGGCACTAGTTTCGCGCGAACGCAACGAGTACTATACTTTTTCCCAGATTTAAACCTTCGCCACGTTGACGAACCGATCTTCTTATCCACAGTAGTGCTTTGAAATAAATAAAATGATAAAACACGCAAGAAAAATTAGATCGATTCTGCAGCATCAAGAAAATGTTTTTTGTCAAAATTACTCGCCACATTTTATGCAAAGTTAACTTACGTTAATTAATAAAATCTTTTATTCGCTTTCAGCGAAATAACAATGAATTTAAAAATAAGGAAACATAATAACTACTTACTTACAACAACGTATGATTTTCTTTGACTTTTTAAAACGATTAACGCGAGAGAATAAAACAAATGTATTAACAAATTTAAATGTCTCATTAAATTGACACGTATCCTATTTCGATGTTATTATTTTCACGACGATAATCACGATTCGTCAGCGTTTTTTTTTTTCATTTTTCTGTACAGAAATTCCGACGAGAAAAATTTTGACAATTCTCGATTTTTACAAGATGTACGACTAGAAGGTACGTGATAAGCGTTATCGATCGCTTTTAAGAGAACGCGTTAGTGTTTGTTCAATTTCCAATAGTAATATCACGACGGTCGACGTTTTCTGCCCTTTTTTTTTTAACCGTCGGCAATCGCGTTTGACGATCCTTAAAAAAGCGAATGTATTAAATACAATCAAATACGAACGATGCGGGAGTTTCTAAAGTCGCGCGTTAATTTTTTTTCCTTTACATATTTCTAGAAAAATGTCCGACGGTAAACGGTGAAAAGTGGAAAAATTAGTGTACGCGTGTATAGTATGCGTAAGTGTATGTATACGTGCGTGTGTGTATTCGTGCTACCTTTTATCCATGCAACGTTCGAGATTCAGGCTTACGGGACACATTTGCTACCTCTTCGAGAGATCAAAATATAAGAAACGTGAAAAGTTTTTGTGCTCCTTTATCCTTTCTAATCTTTCCTCTTATCGCCACGTAACGTACATAGACGAAAACCTCCGACAGATTTTCGATGAGATTAAATCCTAATGGAAACAAGAGCGTTTCTGTACGGCCCTGCGTGTACGAAAACACGGATTTTCTCCTTTTTTTTTTTTATTAGGCACAACGGGCAGTACACTCGATACGAGCTGCTTCTCCACGTCGATTGGGACGAGTGCTTGTTCGTATCTTTTTCTATTAAAATTCTCCGATAAATCGTTTCGTCCCAATTGCAGTGAAGAACAACGTAAATCATCTAATTAATTTTAAACTATCGATACTGAAAATTTCGATCATAAAGTATGATCGAGATCCACGAGACTTTTTTTTTCTTTTAACCCTTTTCCAATCCTCCGTACGATCATCGCAGCATCATGGAGAGACAAAATTGTGAGATACGAGGATAGCCATATTTTTAATCTAGAAACGGACTATACGGTATTATTTGTAACAATACTAAGTCGATCGGATTTCTTTCTACGATGATAATCGGATCGGTCGATGATCCGATTAAAAGTTTTCTTTTTTTTTTTGGTATTCGCTGTTTCCTGTTTCGCAAAGAATTTTAACCTTTGAACCACGACACGCGGGTCGGAAAAGACCCCCCAGGGAGAAAGTTGTAGCTGCCCTACTTTGTTCACTTTTTTATTTTATTTGTCTTTACCAAAGTGAGTCATTATAATCTTTGATGTTATTTAAAAAAAAAAAAGCATTAAATAATTAGGTGATGGTTTAAAACTTCGTTATAAAA
Organism: Ancistrocerus nigricornis; assembly: GCA_916049575.1. NCBI lineage: Eukaryota > Metazoa > Arthropoda > Insecta > Hymenoptera > Vespidae > Ancistrocerus > Ancistrocerus nigricornis. The sequence goes on along the minus strand of OU696669.1, from coordinate 8,862,637 downwards.
AAAAACAAGTTCTTAAACTTGGTGTTATTATTGTGGAAATACATGTTGTGGTTGAAAGGTTAAAACGACGGCTAAGAGCGAACTCCTTCGAAGGAAAGAGAAAAGGATCGAAGAGGGATAACCGACAACGACTCGTTTTTTTTCTATCTCCTTGGAGAATCAGCTGTGAGACTTACAAAGCATCATCATCATCATTGTACAAAGATCATCATCATCATCATCATATACACAATGCACGTAAATACTACGAACGATGAACGGTTTTAAAATTTATTTATATAGGCAACGCATGCGTAAATAAACTATATATCGCGCGTCCGCGAGTGGCGGCAAAAAACATCACAGTGATCGTCGCTAATTCATTATAATAATAATAATAATAATAATATGTTTATTATGTACAATTTACGAGTCTTTGAAACGCGAGATAAAGTCGCGCGAAGAGTTTCTTGATTCTTTTTGTTGGGTTTTTCTTTTTTTTATTCCGGGAGAAGAATTTTCCCGAGTTTCTCCCGTTCGTGATTTCTTTTTCTTTCCTTTTTCTTTCTTTCTTCCTTTTCCCCCGCCACCATTGGTATAGTTAACATTAGAAAACTTTCTAAATAGTCAAAGTGTCCGTGTTTCCGTTTTTAAAGAGAAGAGAAAAAAAAGAGAAAAAAAGGAGAGACAAAAGATCGACCAAATCTTTATCGCGCGTACTACATCCCCATCGTTACTTTTCTTTTATTATAAAATTTACAAAAACTTACTAAGAAACTAAGGCTAAGAATACGTTTATTATTATTATTATTAATAATATTATTATTATTATTACGTTATTATTACATTATTATTTATCGATGCGAATTCTCTATATTTTTCATGGCAATTCGATCCGGTCGGTCTTTCGAAACAACGACGACATATTATATGTTCGTTCGTTGAACGTTTTTCAGGCTTTCTAGTGTTAAAGTGTGTACATGTCTGTCTGTGTGTGTGTCAATAATGGTAAAAAGAACTTTTACACCGATAAAAATTTCAAGTTATTAACAATTTTGCGATAGATCCTTCGGTAACGTTTCCGTTCGCTCTCAAAGACGATTTTACAAAGTTCGTCGTCGATCGGGTCGGCTTATAATTCCATTTCGCGTTCTTCTTCTTTCATTTTATACACTTAAGAATTAAGAGACGATATCGAGAAGATTAGGTTTCCTTTATACGCTACATATATAATGGATTATAGATATAAGCGTCGTATTTTCTTTCATTACATACTTTTTCTTATGCTGCTGCACGTCGGTTAGCCTAGGTTCCACGATCAATTCGTTTTTAAATTTATAATTTAATTATTAGTCAATGTATACAAAGTATAGCATATTACTTTCAAAAAACAATTGACAACCACCAAGGGAAGACGCGTGTGTATTTTTTACGCGTCTTTTGTTTCTTTTATTTATATTTTTGTTTCTCTCTCTCTCTCTCTTTCACTATTCGCCGCACGTTTTCATCGTTTTAAACGAATGGCAACTAGTACGCGCTGTGAATGTATCGTATATATATGTATATATATATAATCACGTTTGTGTACATGTGTGTGCGTGTGTCTGTGTTTTTAAATGGAAATTTTTACGGAGGAAGCGGCGAACGATTAGATCTGTCTTGTTTTAAAGCAAGCACAATCCACTTGTTTCCGGTTTACACGATTCGATAGGCTTAAGGACGATCGAGCAGAGCCATTTTCTTGACTTTCAAAATTCGATTCCGATCAAATGGAAAGAGCTCCGGAAACGACGAACGAGCGGATGGTTTCTTTATGATAATTAAAACACTTTTGTGATGTATATGTATTACGATCACATTTTCATACAACTCATTGATATATTAGCAATGATTCGTCGATTTTTCAAGTCTTTTACGAGCAACCATGATCCTGATAATAATAATAATAACAAGTGTCACGGAAAAAACAATTGCTTTAGTACGATTTTTTAAACGTGTTTCTCCGAGATAAGAGATTTATGTACTTAAAATTAATTAAAGAATCGGTGTTCGCTCGCTCGTCGTACGTATGTGCGCGCATTCTTAAAAGCTTAAAGAAGAACGAAAGAAAGATTCGAAAGGTTCTCATTACTTTTATTTAGCATTATCTTGAAAGAAAAAACTGAAAGGCATTTCTTCATTCTCTCAATCTCTCTCTCTCTCACTCACATCTATATGTCTTTATGCGTCGTAAGTACTCCTATTTTTTTCCACTTACGAAGTAACGTCAACAGTACCGAGCAACGTCCGTTAGCCGTACTTTTTCCCTCTCTCTCTCTCTCAAACTCGATTAACAATATAATAATCAATTCTCTTTGATCAGCTCTCTTTCTTTTTTTCCCGTTTTTCTTCTCGTATCATCCGTGTGTTACCACGATGTTTTTGTTTGTTTCTTTTAAATTACATCACTAGAATCGCATACGATAAAAGCATGTATATAAATCAGTAAACGTTTTCTTTTTTCTTTTGTGCTTTTTAGAGATCATATACACGATACAATGTACAAAGTAGTATAAAATAAAAAAAGGATTAATAAAGACATTTGTATTATCCACTTAATCTTCGATTAAGTATGTATCACGAATTCGCGCGTTCGGGGCCGCGCGCTCGTAGGGACGCCGACGCGTTTCCAACGGAGGGGAAGCTCGCGATAGATAATTATCTGTTCTTTTTTTTTTTCCTTCCTTTAGCATGAGACGAGCACGTATCGCGCGAAGCTACAACTTATTTTACTTTATTTAGAGACTTTTAAAAGGGGTAGTTGAAACGGAAAGAAGCAATCGGACGCGTGAGAAGAAACTGCTGGCTTCCCTGGGTCGCCATTACTTTGGGAGGGGGATGAGGGACCGCCATTACGATGGGAACACCTCGGCGTGTCCACGACGCTACGGCCGATTATTATAGTCGCAGTGTCTTATGACTGAGAGTTTTGATCGCGACACCAAGAGACAGAAGTCAGTTTTTTGTCCTACGTTATTTATATATAGTCGGCCGTGTCAGCGAGCGAGCCGAATTCCCTCATTTCTTCTTCTTTTTTCTATCTTCCTCTCTCTCTCTCTTTCTTTCTCTTTCTATATGCATATATTTATATATATGTATGTATATATATATATATATGTATATCATCTGTCTGTTTGTCTCTATAAAGGGGGAGCCTTTTTAGTGCCGATCTAACCTAAAGTGAGCTTCCACACTGGGATCCGATATCACCACGGTCGGGTCTGTGAGCATTTGTAAACCGTCAACGTCGATCGGACCAAGACCCTGTCTAAGGGCATCGTCCGTTGGAAAGAGCTCGGAAGCGAAGTCGCTCATCATCGCCGTCCCGAGATCCTTCACGAATTCTGGATTGGTCAGATCGTCCGGTCCCGAGAAATCTAAAACGTGAAAACGTAAGTATTTAGATTAGATTTATGTTGGAGACACGAGTATCGTGACTGTTATACACGGTGAGTCAATAAGAAGTATCGCTTGTAATAAGTTGTTATATTTTGGTCGTAAGGTTTTTAATGAATTTGGTTGTACATACTTGAAACTAGTCGTTAAAACGTTTCTTGATCTATGGGTGACAAGGGTATTTCACATAATAGTTCTCATTGATTAACCTTATATTTAATTAATTAATCAATTCATGGTTATCGATATGCATATCTAAATTTTTAACCAGTTAGCTGTGTTCGACGAGCATACTCGTCGTGGAGAAGTGGCAGTATCTCGTGTCATGACGAGTACACTCCTCATGCGTAAAAAATAATGACCAGTTGTATTTTTAGTGAAAACTAAAACATATTCTTAAATTTCAAGATGTTTTGCAAGCTAGGCCGGAATAAAAAATTTAAATAATTTAAGATGAATTCATGCGTCCCCGTATGCACAGGCTGAAAGAGCTTATTCGCATAATGAATTTATTTATCTACGGTAATAACGTTTTTTTTTTACTGAACACGGAATATATTGACGTTCGACGTGCAAAATCTCAATATGTATAATTTCTTGCTTTGCGAAATACTACTCTACAGCAGCAATTTGAATTTGTAACTTTTATAAGTATTAGATTTTTCCTGTGTTTTTTGTTTGTTATATATATGTTAATGTTAAATGAATAAGTAAATATTAGTAATAAAATTGTTAATTTTATCAAATAAAACCGTCTTTTTGATCCAATATTTTAACAGCGACACTTACTCTGTATTTGACGAGTATACTCGTCATCGCTTGATTTTCGCGACACATATAGGTGCGCGCTGTGAACCGGGGGTGCCACAGCTAACTGGTCAACTGGAGAAGAACGGGTTAGTAATCCTGTGTAGTGTATTACAATTTCGTAGAAACACATTATTTATCTATTTTCATTCTAATGGACCGAGGGATAATGAAATTTTCTTTACAAAATAAACCATTCACTAGGCGAGAATGTAAATTCTCTATTTTAGGACAATTTATTTGCAACTATGTTTTACCTGTGAGTATGATCGTCGGTGTGTTTGGCGTTTGCGGCGTCAATTGTTGTGCCGTGTTCGTCGTCGTGTTCGTAGGCTGATACGCAACTTGAGGACTCGTGCTAAAGTAACCGGCGTCTCCGCTACCCAATTCGCCTCCAACGTTTATCATATCGGTCTAGAGAAATGAAATTTGATAGTGACATTAGGAATATAATCTCGAAGATAACAGAAATGTTCTAACACGTGTATAAATCAATGAAGACTTTTATTTTCTCATATAAACGCAAATGTTTGCGATACAGGTTTGAATTTAGACTTTAATTTTCTAATATGAACGCAAATGTTTGCGATACCAGGTTTGAATTATAATAAAGAATACATTCATTACCTACTAAATTGTCTGACATATTTGAAACTTTCTTATACAGGGTGTATAAGTATTCTTTCATATACAGGGTGTCCGGTTCCAGGTGTCCAAGCGGAGAACTACTTGTACACGTCAATGACTCGAGTAAAAAAGTCTAATTCCATTTTTCGAAATTCGAATTAGTTAATGAGTTATTAGATAACAAAGATCGACCAATTACGGCGATTAGCGAAGAAAGGCGGTTCACTCGACCTCGCAACTAAACAAGAGACGAAGCGGTAGAAGGAGCAATCCACAATAAACAACGTAACATGTCGCTGCTCGCCGTGATTGGCCGATCTTTGTTAGTTAATAACTATTTAACTGAGCCGAATTTCGGAAAATAGTATTACACTTTTCGACTCAAATCATTGATGTACACATGTAATTTTCCTCTTGGACACCTGGAACAAGACACCCTGTATATAACTTTAATAACAAACGCATTAAGAAATTGAAGACTCACCTCTCCGTAACTCGTCGTGTGATTAGGCGATCCGATGTAACCTCCAATCGTGTTCGGTGATACCGGCGTATCCATCTAGATCAACAGAAAGCAACCAAACACGTTACCCCATTAAAAACAAACAAATCTCACAGAGTACAATACACAAAAACGATGATCGCAAAAAAAGATAAAAAACGATACCTACAACTGGTCGATCGTAATAAATTTTTCTTGCAATAAATTCCTTAAAATAAAAGAAAAAATTATCTTTTTATCGTCCCTCACTCTCTCTCTCTCTTCCCCTCGCCTACTTTCGTCAAACTACAGTAAAGCGTTCCTCGTGCGATATAAAATCATGGTGCTGCTCCGATTCCTTCGTTCGAAACCGGCGCAATTTTAGCCAGGATGCGCGTGTATATGTGTTTGGGTGCGTAGAGATCGTAGAACGCGATATATCGGAGTAGCCACGGTGATGATATTTCTCGCGCGTTATTGCGGGACATAAAAGGTGTTCTTCTGAGTTTTACGACCAGAGTATCGCTTACGAGATTATAATTGTGTCGTCTCTCGTATACGTCGAGTATCTAACGTGTCTTCTCGTTTCTATGTAACTACGATATAACGTACTCGTATACACGCTATTGTACATATGTTGTATGTGAATGGATATTTATATACGTAGGTACGTGTATACGCATATATATATATAAATGTGACATACGTGTACACACACATATCACCTAAATGTGTTATGCGTGTTCTGCTGGATATCGCATGTAATATGTGTTTGTATAGAAACACATATGTGTATATCACATATGAGTGATATATAGCATACATATATGTGTGTGTATCTCGTATCTGAACATATGCGTATACACATACATTCGTTACACATTCAACACGTGTATATACATATTACAAACACACATACACGCACATACATTGTAGCTATATACACATTCGATATGTGCATATACAGGTATATTAGCATAGTTTTGCGTATACATTTATTATACATTTTGTATAGAATATTTAAGAGTCCTTCGTAGGAGAAAACACGCGATCTTCATTTAAATAACTCTAGTAAATGGATTAAAAGTCAACTAAGCGAGATCGATCGAAGGAAAGAAAAAAAAAAGACAGTGTGGGGGTAAGGGTCTCATCACCTCTATCTGCGTAGTCCAGGTGCAACCAAGTTCCATGAGCTGCTGTGCGAATTTCGGCCAATCCTGACGAATGCGGGTAACAGATAAACACCAAGGTTTAAACATTGTTTTTCTTTTCTTGTCTCTCTTTTATCTTTCCACGACGCTGATTTTTACACCGAAAGTACATAATTTCTTTTTCTAAGCATCGTTAACCCGAGACGCGAAAAAGAGATGAAAGGGGCGGGGAGGGGCTTTTCCTTGTGAAAGTAATCGAACGGGAAATCGTACGCTTGGAATAATTCATAACGCATACGTTTATTACCGTCTCGAAGGCCGATCATCGGAAGAATACGCAAGCGTCGAACGTTACGTTCTAATAATAATATAAGTGTCCCCCGTATAACACGGTTAGAAAATTGATCAAACAAAATGGTCCTGGAGAAGAATTTGCAATTTTTATATTGCAAGAAGGAAAAATGCTTTCTTTCATTTAATTGTAATTTTTTCATCGTGTTATAGGGAGGTGGAGAAAGATCTACTCCGTTTTATAAAACGTTTCTGACGATTATTGGAACCTTGCGGATAGCACGAAACGTTGAATGAAATTAACAGCTGATTAAGTTCGTTCCAATATACGTGACACTTACAAAAATTTGATTAAATAAAATTTCGTTTGAATTTTTATCGCTCTTACTACGCAAGAGTTCGCGATAGGGACTCGTTATTCAATGATCGGTAAAATCATGGAGCAGCTTTTGAAAGAGCAATAACTCGTGGTAAAAGAAAAGAGAAAGAAGAGATTAGATCTGTAAAATTGATTTCACGTTCGAAATAATTTCTGGAAACCACACGATACCCTTCGTTCTTATTTCATATCGACATCCTTCTGGCACACGATAACATCCATGATGGGATTGATTTCCCGGGATCGAATCCTCAACGAGAGATATTGGACGATACCGTTAACACAAACAGACATACGAGTAGACAAACGCGCACGCGCGCACACACGCACGCTTAGATCGGGATAGGATAACGAATAATTTTACTGACCATCGTGAATTGCTCGAAGTCTTGCTGGAGGGCCGCAGCTTGTGCTTGGTTGATGAAGTAATTGTTTTGATCGATTCCATCGGACGTTAAGGTCGGTGGCCCTGGATGTCCTGTTGGACTAGGAGGAGCCGATGGATTATTGCTATAACTTAAGGGACTTCCCTGAAAAAGAGAAAAGTAAAACTTGTTTTACTATTGTCAGTTACGGTTCACTCGTTGTCGGTTGTGACTCTATGCTAAATTTTTGTTGTACAGATTTGTCTTCACCAAGCAACAATTCGAACATATTTTTTTTCACAATGTATCCAGTGATACGTATATCATTTGAAATGAAATGATATAATGTCGGAACTATGTTGCATCAGAGACGACAGTCGAGTAAGAAGGGTTAAACGTTATTATAAATGCATAAACTACAATTTTGTTAAATTATATATTTTTTTTTTTTTTGTATACTTTGCTCTCGACTATACTTCTTCAAGGAATCATTTTAAGTACCACTAGACAGACGAGTGTTAAAAGTATATCATTCGTTGTAAAGGTATAATAATATTTATTTAATTTATACTATTATTTATGTATGCTATTCTTTTTTAAACAAATATTAAAATAGAAAAATCTTACTTGTACTGTTAGACTAGGCGACGATTGTGGCGACGGCCTGTTCACCGGCTGCGAGGTCCTGTAAGAACCTAGGGAGTTCAATTGCTGCGGTTGTTGGTGCTGGTGCTGGTGTTGGTGCTGCTGCTGTTGCGGTTGTTGCGACTGTGACGTTTTCTGATAAAGGTAAAGGTTTGTTGATAAAAGGGTATCAGTAATACGCCGTCGCATTCTCCAATTCTCTTATATCTCAGTTGTCATGCACAACTCTAAACGAATTATAATTCAACGAATGAACTGTTTATTACGAAATTTCTGTAATTCCATCTTTAAAAAAGAAACTGAGATAATTTTATTAATTTATAATATAATTCATAAAACGGAGTTACATCACTTTTATAATAAGCGATTCACAGTCTCGAATTCATCTTTCTCAGAATTTCAAATTGCAAATATAAATTATGTAACAACGTTAATCGTTTTCCTGTTTCCTTAAGTCAACAAAAAATAATCGAACGTTTACTAACACAAATCGTTCCAATCTCATATCTATTCGTAATAATGAAGATGACAAATACGTTCGACGCGTTCCCAGATCTCGTAGAATCGTGATTCTAAAGAACTAGTGAAAGTAACAGGTCCCTAATAATAATATTGAAAAAAACTCGTTGATCGTCCTTGAAACTCATCCTTAGACCGAACCTCTTGCATATGTATGTATTAACGCTACCGATGACTAAGCAATCTAGCAGTATATCCTACGAGTAAAGGCAGTCGCTGCCGAATCAGTTTTGAGAACAAAGGAACACAAATATGGTGCACTTAAAAGGCAACTTCCCTTTCCCAATGATAATTATAATAAGAACGCGTTGATGGTGGGGCTTCGATCCGATCGCCATACCAAAAGCTACCTGGTCAGCTGCTGTACACTATTATATATACATGAGTAGGTATATACAGTTCATTTTCGAATAATTTTTAGTCTAAAGTTATCATAGAATATGGACTGAAGATTTCAAGACGATTCTGAAGACTTCTTTAACTCCTTGAATTCACCTAACAGTTCCCGGTGGCATTACACAATTCGTTTATTACTACATTGTAGAAAAAAAAAGAATACTATATTCGAGTTCTTAGTATAAATGACTAGAAGAAAAATTGCAGAGTACAAATTACTCCAGTACTCGACATCGTGTTGCCACCAGAACCGGTCCTGTCGAGTCACACTCGACACCAAGGATAGCAACACAGCAGCTCCCGGTGACATTATACAATTCATTTATCACTACATTGTAGAAAAAAAGAAAAAACTATATTCGAGTTGTTAGTACAGATGACTCGAAGAAAAATCTCAGAGTACAGAAAATTCGTATACTCGACATCGTGTTGCCACCGGTCCTGTCGAGTCACACCAGAGACCCGAAATAAGAGTTATATTTGCATTTCTTAGATAAATCTCTATTACTAAAAATTGAAAATAATGTAAAGTCATCATTAAATATTTTAGAGAAATAGATTTGCAAAATATTTTTAAAATCTAGATTTTGAAAATCTATTACTCAAAAATATTCAATGATGACTTCAATTTTTAGTAATAGAGGTTTATCTACGAAATTCAAATATAACTTTTATTTCGGGTCTCTGGTCACACTCGACACCAAGGATCGCAACAACACAGTTTTAATAGAGCATAGTCCCAAAATTGTAGAAACTCTGATATAATATAGAGGAATATCATTTTGATGCAACATCCTCACATAATAGGGTTTACAATTGCCTAAGCACGAAACGTTAACCAACATTTGTACACGTGATACCACGTTGTATATTTGGTAGATCTACTCCCAATCAGCTGATACAGTCGTTTATGGATACGTTGACATATACTAACCGGGCTTTGCGGTGGCACAGGACTGTGCGGTTGTTGCTGATAGATATAATGACCAGCCGGACTGTGAGAGGTCGAAGGCGGTTGCTGAGGCGCCGGTTGTTGCGAGTAGCTCTGAAGATCCTGTTGCGAAGTAGTGTTGCTGTTTTCCAGCGCCACACCCTGCTTCATACCCATCTCTATTAACCGATCGATTCTCGCGGACGACTACCTTCTCTCTCACTCTTTCTCTCGCTCTTTTACTCTCTTTTTTAAGCGAGCGCGATTTTTATTCTCTTTTTTTAACCAATCTTCATCAATTTACTTTAACGATAACGAACACGCGTAATCGATCGAATATTAGCAATCTCTATGACTTACAACGACTGAAATTCATAATATATATGCGTTTTGGAGCATGGATGATTGTTTTCGATCGATTTCACGTGAGCTCGATTCAATCGGTACAAGCGTGAACGATAATAAGGGCACTACACTCCTACGCTATTTATGTAGGTACATGTGTATGTATTTGTGTTTTAAATGTCAATGTTTTGCCTAAAGCAAAAGAGGTGTATTGTTATAGAATATATATATGTATATGCAGTGGAGATATTAGAAAATCGGTATCTTGATAACGTCCCTAGGGATTTGAACAAACGTCTAACATTGGTACTTAAGTTTTATTTGGTGAAATAGTAATAATCTGTTTAAATTGAAAGAATAAACTAAAATTAGGAATTTTATCGAGATATTAATTTTGTCATATCCATCTGGCATATGCATACGTGTATTTGTTTATTGATATGTAATATTGATATGCTTAAAGCAAACAAAAATTATACTGTGTATACTACTAACCTTACACGCGTGAAGGAACCTAGAGTTAACAGGCACTGATAAATGGTTCTGCAAAATAACAAAACACAAACGACCACTACAACAAAGGCAAAATAAAAATAAAGGAAAAACTGAAGGTAGGTGAGAGTTTAAGCGAAAGGTTGTATCTATCTTTACGATAAGGGGATGCTAATGCTATTGTACCATCTTCTTTTCTTCTCTTTTTTATTCGTTCTTCTAATTTTTCTCTTCTAATCTTGCACGCGTTCGGAACGTAACTGCCTCGTCGATTTAGCCGTAAATTGATCAACCCTAAATTGTTCGAGTAAACTCAATACTTTTATCAATTTTTCAATGTAATTCATGGACCTAATTTCTTCGATGAAATATTTCCATGGTAAATAAATAATATTAAATGCATTCTTTAGTTCGTCACGAGTTAACTCGTTTTTTCTAAGTTAATAGGCTAACACGTGCCATGACTGCTTGCGTAACTTTACATTCACACCACGTGGACCATCGCTCGCCCACATAGCAAAACGATGGAAATATATGAAATATACATCATATGATGTTTTTAAGAATGCAAATTGCGAGATTATTAAAACGTGGATTGTTCAATCAATTGTGTAGAATATATGCATGACATATTTAATTAATATGTTACATAATATTTATAGAAGTTAACTGTAAGATATCACAATATTCACTCTCACATTCGTGGAGTTAGAATTCGTCATTAGTATGACTCATAACGGCAACCTTATATGTACCGGTGATTATGAAAGTAACCTAAGCAAAAACTCTAAAAAAATGTAATTTATTATTTACTAGATTAAATTAACCTGCGTTATTCGTTGTTCTTATATCGGAAATATTCATAAAAAATCAAACACCAACATATAAACATGACCGAGTTATTATTCTAATAATTATTTAAAGCATGTTGCAAATTACGTACGATTTGTTTGATCCGTGAAAAATTTTATTACCCAAAAAAAAAAAGTCACTTTTATAAACATCAGCAAATATGGTATCGTACAAAATAGACAAATTCGAGTATTGGTCATCGATGACTTTCTGTCTGTCAGCCTGCTAATAAAAATCTACAAATAAAGTATATGTATAACAAATCAAATAGAATAAATAATATCAATAATTAAAAAATTTGGTACGAACCATCCTTGGCCCACGTGGCATGAAACATTCATTTCTATTAAAATAAATTGACATACATACATAAAGTAACATACTTGTTGTCTTTAAATAATATTTTTAAACTATGAATCGAAAAACCATGCAACACGAGCAGCATCGACGGTATCATGATTAAATCGTATCTTGACCCAAAGCAAGAGAACGTTCGCACTCGGTAAGCGTCGATTTAATCGTTCGACCGATTAACGAATCACTCGCGAGCGATTCGAAGGAAGGAGTAACTCGTTCTGTGCTAATTCGATTTGTGGACGAGGCAGTCCGTTCCGTAGGCGAGCGAGCGCGCACTCGCGAGAACACAGAGAAGCACAGGATAATACCTTCATTCATGCAGTTACTACGGTTCTCGTTACTACGTTCTTGTAAAAGCAATTTGTCTGTTTTTTTTATTTTATTTTTCTTGTGTCCTTTTCCTTTTTTTTATTTACAGAAGCGAGACGTTTCTTGTACCAGTTTAATTTCAAGCGTGACTCGTAACATTTCTTTCCTCTTGGTAGAACAACCGAATTGAAGTTGCTTGAGATATCAAGTTTATACTCTGTTTAGACACAAAGTCGTTTCGTAGTTGGACGTTTCGCTTCCGTGATGCATTCCACTGATCCGATACGAAGCATCCGAGTTATGATTTTGTTCAAATACACGGCTTTTCGTGTTCAACCGGAATAAACAAATGTATTTTAGATGTAAAAGCGTACCTGTCAAATTGGAATCTCGCGAAGCAACTTTTTGTAACCTTTGACGAAGGAAAGAAAAGATATGACAAACAAGGTTGGTTGAAATTTATAACGAACCGGAATGTTTGATTTTAATTAGTACAACTTTCTTTTCACGTCGAAAACATTATTTTTTCGGCACGTGTGAGATACACTGGCAAATAAATTCTGATTCAATTTTGTCGGTTTTTTTTAGGAAATAGAATTTCAATAAGAAATGTTTTCAATTTTTAACGGATTCAAAAAAGAAATTTTTCATTTATCATATACGATTATAAAAGTAGTATAAATATATTTTCTTCTAAAGATATTTGGATTTGTGTGCAAAAAATGTAAATATTTAATCAAGATTTGTTTAACAGTCATTGAAAGGTAGCCAATGTTGAACGGATGCTTCGTATTTTGCGTTAATTTTGTCTTTTGTTTTTTTATCAAACGAATCTCTAACAATGCATGAACGCTACGATATTACGGGGTAGCGCAAGGATATTTACTTGGGCGCTTGGTGGATTGTGATCCTGTGAAAGGGATAGCCTACCAGCTTGGGCCAAGCTGGTCGGCGACAGGTTTGTAGGACTGCTCGTTTGAGGACTCTGGAATACACCAGTTGTACAAATATTTCACCAATCTTTGGCCTGATTCATTATGATCTATCGATCTTTCTCTCCTTGTTTCCCGAACAGCGTAGCTTTTTCGAGATCGTTTACTATCACTTACTACGGTTCTCGATCTATTGTTTACAGTCTCAATTAATTATTATATTGATTTAATTTAGTGATATAATTTTATTTAAATTTTTACGATCCAAGAATGTCACTCGGACACGCCCAGTATACAATAATATAAAAATAAATAATCGTACATAACTTTAATTATTATATTCATATTATAATTCATTTATAACATACTTAAACAATTAACATTATATTAAAAATGCAAAAATAAATAGTTCTTTTTGTACTACTTAAGTTTCTTTTAATTCTTTCATACACGTTTTTAATGCCATTGAGTCTAAATAAGCAGAACCTGACCAATTTAATCGTGAGACACATGGACTGCAGAAGGTTAAATTTATAAGATTTCGACGTGACGGAACGAATTCGTAAAATGACGCATCGTCACGTCATTTCGATTATGTGTATCTCGAATCGAAAGCCGTGCCGTTTTAAGAAATTCCTACCTCGCGGGCGAGAATCGAAAAAAAAAGAACATGGACGAGAAAATGTGGGAGTAAAAGCGAAATCCGCGTTGAAAATAAAAACGCTCCTTTTATTTAACTTTTTTGGTACATTTGTGATCTGTACATCGAAGATGAAAATCGCGAATTCCCGTGGGTGAAATAAAGTGAGATCGGGCGTGAAAGAAAAAAAAAAAGTGAAAGGTCGTAGTGAAAGATAATATATCCAAGTGAAATAAATTGTAAATAATTTTCTTTTGAACTTACGTTACTGTACGGCGTGCTACTCGAGTGTTCCTCCTGATCGAGAGGGGTGTGAAGAGGCGATGGGAAGTGGACGTTGCTCAAATCTGGCAACGACCCTGTATTGTTGCCTATGGGGATTTGTTGTCCTGGTGGTTGCGAGCTCAAATATATACTGCAAACAAAAGCATCGTTTACTATGAGATGATATATGGGATACCTGCAAATATTAGACAAAATGGCAGCTTGAATTTATTTCCAAGATCCATAAATCTTTTATATATTCCATTTTGTTTTGTTCCTTTTATGTCTTTACGTGATTAAGTTGCATTTAGTCATAAATATTTATTAATGTGTTATGAAGTTGTTAATCTCAAAAGTCTATGGATGAGTTTGAAAAAATATTCAAAGTTATGATGTTAATTTGCAAAAATTGTTTCCTCACATCGAACTATTTTAACGGAACCATAACTTTTTATTTTCATTCGAAAAAATGACAGTAATAATCCTTGAACCTTCCATCGATCGAACGTGACCGTGTATACTCCTTGGATGCTATTCTCCTGTATCTTAGTATATGTATATATACTACCTTTCTTTTCTCGGTAACAAAACCAGAAATGTTGCTACGAAAAGCATTCGGTCTTGATAAATAAAAAACAATGGAAAGATCAAAGAGAGAAAATATCATAAATCAGAATAACCAAATTTGATAGAAAAGCAATATCAAAACTGTTTGCTTTGATATACACAAGTTCAAATAATAAATTCTTTCTAGGAACACTGACACGTATTGTTTTTTACATTTGATTATATTGAAAATGTCAATATCTGTTATAAAAAAAAATATATAAAAATAATGTGAATATTTTTATTACAGAATCTCTTTACAAGAAAAACATAGATCCCGTCATAACTTTATTTTATTACACTGTGTCATTGTTAACAAATATTACGATACTGATTAATTAAAAAAATTATTTACTAGTAGATAACAAACATTGGTTTGCCGTTTAAAAATTGATGTACATTGTATTATGTAAAAAATTCAACAATTAATTTAGAAACAAAATTAGTCACATCAGCTGTATTTCACAAATAATTAATAAACATACAAATTGTGTATCAGTGTTCCTGAGAAGGTTAAACGTTTGAAATACAATCCATTATTATTAGTAACGCGTTTGCATCGTGCGGTATGCACGAAACACAATGCACGGAGATGCTTATATACAAAGTCAGCGTTACATGAATTATGCTCGAGACGATGCAGGACGATTTTAAAGAACCGAGAGGAAATCGGATCTTCTTCGTCGATTCTATTAAAGGAACAGACTTCCCGATGACCGTTTTGGTACGACGGGATCGATACGTACTTGATTCCAGGTACTCGAGGCATCTCGCAGGACGATCGTGGCCGTTCGATTGAACCGTGATGCGTTTCTTTATTATCGTTATTGCCACCGCTCATATGGTGCTGATCTGTGAATCAAAGAAAGACGATAATCCATTTTCTGTAATCTCAATTCATTTTTTTCATTGATTTCAAACATTAAACAACCCATAGGTTATAGAGGTTAATTCTGTGACCTACTTAAACGAGCTCAAACATTTCAGAATTATTTGCTTATATTCTCTTTTAAAAGTAATTATGTTATTTCTGATAAAGCAATCGTTTTGCTAAATATGTTTTCATTCGTATTATTATTCAATGATCTAAAAGAAGCAATTACAAAAGAATAACCTAGTTATATCATATTATATGATTGTTCAGGAAAAATTTTGCTGGGGTATGAAATAGATTTCGAGTAGATATTTTACCAAACGATCTCATATTCTTAATGAAATGATGGTAATTATCTTGAAATATATTCTATTCTTATTCTAATCATTTCTATAAAAAAAATTCCTCATAACTAACATATAACACAGATCGTACCACGGTGGTGTTGAAAATCTCGTGAATTTTCAAGCGCTGACAAGACATTCAAGAGGATAATAAGATAATAAGACGAAACGAATAACGAGGACAGCATCACCTAGCTATCAGCCTTTTAACATCGTCGAGATAATCTTGTAACGCGTGTAAACCTGGATGTCGAGATAGAGAGCGTCAATCTTCGTTACACCCACACGCAAGAACCTTCTTCTTATTCTTCATTTTCATTTACTTCTTCTTTGTCTTATGTTCTTCATTTTCATCTTCTTCTTGTTTTTTCTCCTTGTTCTTCATTTTCTTCTTCTAGTATAACTTCTAGCATACCCACGAAATGCATACCCACGTGTAAATGTATAGACAAACGCGTTCGGTGAGTGGACAATCGTTCCTTGCCCGTTTTTATCAAGCGAGTGCTATTTTTACATCGGCGCCCCCGAATCGAAGCGCATTACACGAGCATAAAATCGCGGCTTTCCCGGAACGCATGAATATTCAAATATTCTCGTTCCGAGTATTCGTGGGACGGTTGTAGCGAATACAACAAAACAGAGCAAAGCACTCTAGAAAATACGATTCGTAAAGCAAAGGAGATGCATTCGCTGTCTTTTTTTTTTCTCTCTTGATGCAACGTAACGGAATGCCAAAAGATTCGCGCATGCTCGGTGTAATGGTAAAAGCTTTCTAATGGCCGTAATTTGTTTAGATCAGCTTTGTCAAACACGAGACAGCGTGACACGCGCATGTATACAGGGTGTCTCACGCAACTGGAACAGACTGTATCTCCTGAACAGCTAAAAATAGAAAGAAATGTTATAAGTCAAATTTGAATGGCATTAAATATTGCATAATATGCAATACATTTTATGCGCTTTTGTGCATCGGTGTATTAGAAAAATGTAACTGCACTTATTTTTTAAATGGAAGTTTATATTTTTGAATGCACTAATTGGTGTAGTTTTGTATGCTCTATATAAAAGTATTAACATACTTATACCTTGAACTTAGTCGTTAGGAAGTTATCACAGTTTAAATTTATCCCAAAAAATTCCGGCCTGCCATAGTAATTAAAAAAAATGTAAGCTGTGATAACTTCCTAACGACTGAGTTCAGGGCATATGTATGTTAATACTTTTATGTAGAGCGTAAAAAACTGCACCGATTAGTGCATTCAAAAATATAAACTTCCATTTAAAAAATAAGTGCAGTTGCATTTTTCTAATGCACCGATACACAAAGGTGTACATAATTTTTTGCATATTATACAACATCTAATGCCATTTAAATTATAGCCATTCAATATAACATTTGTCTTTATTTTTTGCTGTTCAGAAGGTAGAGTCTGTTCCAATTCCGTGGGACACCCTGTATATGTGTGTATGCATAAATCTCTCGAAATGAAACATATTCGAGTTGCACATATAATTTGACGTAATGTCAAAAAGATATATTCCTTCTTCTTTAATAATATTGTACCGTACAACTTTTTTATAAAGATATTTCTTTTAAAACTCCATTTCACTTAAAAAACAAAAAAACTCTGTCTGTAATGGATTGGAATATTTTAAAGTTTCTTTATAGCGTGATATTGACCTAATGTGGTTAAAAAATTGATGCATAACGTCGTTAAAAATTAACATGCGCGTTGGAAACTTTATCGTAACTTAATAGTTTGTACGACGCTAATATATTAGATGGAGTCATAAGAAATGATTTTTTCTGAGAACAAATCGTAATGATGCATTTACTGTCACCACGAATACCATTTAACAATCAGACTTAATAAACGGCAAAGAATTGTTAATTTTATTGAGAAATAAAATTGATATACTAAAACGGACATGATTTCTCACTCGATGTAATAAATTATACGTATCTTCTCTATTATAAATAAAACCTATCGTGAACCTACATTTTAATTAAGTCGAGACATTGATGAGTATTTAAAAAAAAAATACCATACATTATAAAACATAGAGAAAGTAGAAAAAAAAATTGATAGTCCCATAGAGACGAGCTATGAGAATATAAGATTACAAAGCCGGATGAAAGAAAAATATATGAACGAAATAAATACTAGAAACAAGATCGTAAATAAGGCTGGTGAAAAAGCGGGATGACAATAATAGACAATGGATGAGAATTTAGAAAATTTAGGAACCGCGAGAGAAATGGAAGACGAAGCATAGACACAAAAATAGATTGATGTTTCGACGATCCAAGGAATAGTAAAGAGAGAGAAAGAGAGAGAGAGGGGGGAGTTAGTACCTCGTCGGTGAGGCATGCTCGTCGTCGATTGGCAAGCCTCGTTGGCGCTCTGATGCAAGGCCGAGTCCGAATTGGTCCGTCGCCACGTGTCCGGCAATGACGGCGAGAGATAAGAGACGCCACTGTACGGGGATGTGTCGTGCCTCTTTTCCATGGGACGTGAACGTACAGGGCCCACTCCCATATGTCTACCCCTTTCGTTACTTCTATACACCATGGAGTTGTGTTGCATCTCCTCTAGGTTATTCAGTGCCGTCTGAAAATATAAACACGATGTTAGTTTATAGCAATAATTGATTATGTTTGATCTTTTATCATTAAATATTTCTAGCTTCATGAAGCTTCATGAAAGTTATTTACTTTATTTTATAGTATGAAATCAGCTGTGATTGAAATTAGAAAAATGCTAAAGTACGGAAGTGAGGAAAAAAATTGAAAAAGATGTTAGGGATTGAAGAAAAAGAATGTAAAATAATAGATGGATTGTTACAAATTCTATATATAGTCGAGCTGTTACAGTAAAAGGTAAAACGAAATGAATATTATTGAATGTTAAAATTAAATTATTTTATTTGTAAACATTTACGTGCTTCATAAAGGAGAATTTTGTTTACACGCCATGCAAGCTTCTGTGTACGTTTATTGTTTAATTTCAATATTACTGTGTATTTTTTTCACAAAGATCGAAGATAATACATTTCGAACAAATATTAACGACGATGATACAAAAATGTTTTAAAAAATGAATATACCAAATAACACGTGGAATATTCTTTTACGAATATCCAATTCCACATTGCAATATTTTAAAAATGTAGAACGCACGCTTCGCAAGGCATTTATAAATCATTTTTCATGCATTTTATAAATCTGACAAAGTCACGCGTTACCTAAAAAAGAATTATAAAAATAAACAGTCCATAAAAGTGATTCGGTACTGAAGAATTTAGAAATACTTTCTACACTTGCTACAGACTTCCCTAAAATTATCATCGCCGAACCATCATCGTCTCTAACGCCTACGCACTTTTATCGCTGTCTGACCGTTGAACTTTCCACTCGAAAATGTATGACGTATACGATAAAATAACGGATCATCGTAATCGTCGTTTGCCTAAGTTACAACAAAAATATATATTCGCAGAGAAAGAAGGTCGTCGACTTCTGCTAGAGTCGCGAATTTAATCGAGTATAATGTTACTCAATGCGGGACTAAATAATCGATAGAATCGAAGTTGAACGTAAGGAGGAGTTGACCGCGAACGGGAAAATATTGACCAACGAAATCAAATGGATAGGTATCTCGATTTTCGAATCCTATGAGAAAATACAGTGAAGGAAATAATACGCTTGCTGGCAGCATGTATATAGCGGCTACGGTTCGTGGAATTTTCTCGTTTCTCGAATCATGCCCCATAAAACGTTTCATCCGCTTTACGAGCGACTACTTCCCTCTCTCTCTAACTATCTCTCACTCTCCCCCATCACCCTTCTCCTTCCTTTCCCGTTGTACTTTCACAGAAGCATCGTATAGCTAGCTAACATAAATGAGTTTAACATATGCATTCCATGATAATAAAATGTTGCTACCTGCGTCGACGTAATGCGCGAATATTTTTTCGATCGAACGTCTTTTCCGCTTCAATTTGTTTTCAAATAAGTACTATTTCAATTATTTTTGTATCCTAAAACCAATTATTTTTAATAATTTAAAAATATCGTACAAATCACAAGGTTTATACGTCAACGATCGTAATTCTAGGTCATTTTGAAAACTAGAGCTAGATGTCGCTGATATAGTAACACGAAATTTGTATTTTAGAGCGAAGTGAACGCATTTTATAATTATTATAATGTTTGAAACAATGTATTTTAGTTAACACTCTCGCTTTAGTATCACCAACTGGGAAAGTGTTGGTTTTTTATTAAGAATATGTTCTTTCCACCTAAAAAACGAGTTTTGTAAATAATATCAATAATATAATGAACAACTATTAATTGAAATGGATCAATTAAGCTTCTCTAACTTAAATGAGTTTATGGTTGAAAATGAATTATGTAACGTGGATTAATATAAATTACGTAACCTGGAATTTGGGTACTTCTGAATAACTAAATGTTGAGAATGCAGTATAGAATGTAATGAATATTCCTACCGTAACACTTACTAGTATTTAAACCATTTAAATTAACAAATAATTAATATTTCATTTAAGGAAGTTTAAATCTCCAAAAAGAGTTATTATCTTCATCAAAAACTGTTATTAAGGTTTAATAGACATTCAGCGAGACGAAGTAAGAGCAATCCATTTAAACCTTTCGTTAATTTCGTTTCTTTCATTGAGAAAACGATATCTCGTTCCAAATATCGATCCCGTTCTCAGAAATCGATCGAAGACACCTGCGCCGACGCTGTTTTTCTCGTTACCAGTATGAAAGGGTGAGGGAGGTCCGGTCGATAATATTTTGTCCACGCACGCGTCGCTTGATATTTTCCCAAGAAGCGACAATATATTTCCGTGCATGTAGAGAGTCCGCTGAGCTCGGTTCCGAGAACTTATGTGGGTCAAATCCTTCATTCATTCGATTCGTTCAATGCCTCCTCATTTTCTATCTCTTTCTTTCTTTATAAAATACCGAATTCTCCAAATTTCAAACATTTTCCCGTGATAAACATATAACGAATATCGTTCGAACGGCTACGCTGTATTGCTTTCGAATGAAAAGTTTATTAAAAAAATAGCAAATCACAGTATGCTTGCTGGGAACAACAATGAGTTTCAATCGACAATCGGTAACGAACTCTCGGCTTGTTTTTTAGCAGCGTGTTGTGTAACGATTGGCTGTCGTTACACCGATTTCCATTATAGTATCCGTCTCTTGTTTCCTTCATCTCGCTTTTTCATACTTTTTTACCGTTTCATCGATCGTCATTGCGTTATGGAATAAATAATAATGATAATAATAATATTAATAATAAAAATAATAATAATAATAAAAGAATAGGCTCGAACACAATACGGAGTTAGTTCCAATTATGGGAAATTCGCGAAAGATAGAGAGCGATGCAACGCACAAGCGAATTGTTAATTATAACGCTTCGTTCTGTTTCTTTGTCGTACACGTGATCTTTTAATCGATCTTTGTCTCTCTCGTTCTCACGCGCGTGGCTATCGCGACGCAAGGTTCAAGGAAAACCTCATTCTCCAATGTCGCAACATCACACGCGTGCTACTTCGAGTCTTCCTCTTGCTAGTTACCGTAGTCTTTCAAATTCTTTCGTTAGTGTCTTTCTTGGTTTCTAATTGGAAATAGATGCAGTGAGTTTAGAAACTATTTATATAGCTTTGGGAATCTGATAAGAGATTTGTAATGAACGATGCGTTCTGGAATTTTAAATAGACTCGAACAACTTAGCGTAACTAATGACATGTGCCGAGAATGCTTTAAAAATAATATTAATGATAATATTAATGATAATATATCAATCAAAATACAACATAAGACTCTTGCAAGCTATTTCTTTTCTTTATCGAATAATAAATATAGAATGTATTCATTTTGTTGATTTTAACGTTTTAGGTAATGAATAGACAAAATATTTGGATTAGTTCATTCTAAAACGGATTATATGTAGTGTAGAAAATCTTTAAAAGTTATTCGATTGTCTTCGGAAATATGTCGATTTTTAGCTTGTGGTGTACATATTATTTTTTAAGCTTCAAATCACTCAGACCGTCTTTAAATCAACGGTTTAAAAGAATAAAGAACCATTCAATTTTTAACAAGTGGTTTTATATTCTAAATGCAATATAATGTTCTCAAATATCTTTTGTAGGATACTTTCACGATCGCTGACATACAGGGTAAGTCAATTATTATAACAAGGTGAAGAATTTGTTTAGTTTTCGAACGAAATTGTGTGAGTAAAATATTTAATACGTAGTTGCAAGTAAGGTTAATGACTTTCTTGTCTGCTATACAGAAAATGTCATGAATATTTCTTCCAAAATTAACATATAAAACGTGATTGCAGATGGCAGTTCTTATTGACTCAACCGGTGTATGACACTGTTACTGTACAAGCAATTAATCCGATTTGTATACCCTTGACGTTTTACGAAGCCCTCCTTTCACGAAAGACACAGTTTACATACCTATATTTTACTTTCTCCATTATATATTTGAATTATTCAAAAAGTCAGAGTGACATTTCGAAAATATCCTTTCATCGGATCACTGGTAACTGAACGATTAAAACTACTGAATATTACATGGATGGTTACGCGAATAAATAAACTCACTCGATAAATTTTAATAAGTTGTTTTCAAACATGAAAACATGACGATCCAAACTTGGCAATTTAACTAAAAATAATAAAAACATTGAACTTTTTAATTTACACAAAACTTTATCTGTTCAAAGTGTCTTTTAACTACTTGCCGAAGTACAAGTATTTTCAGGCCTTTGAACTTAAAAGCATGTACAATACAAAATAATAGTAATTATAGTACAAAAAAACGGTGACAAAAATAGTTCTTGACATATACGGATTAAGATTGACATGAGCAATCAGTGAAGACTTTGTTCAATTTAAAAAATATTGCATCTTAAACCAGTATCCAATTAAGAACGACATTCGAGCATTTAATTTCAAGTTTCCAAAGACGTTTAATAGACATCATCATTATTCCCGTATGCGGTAGTCTCGAGTTACAATTCCTCGTCTTCCATCTTTCGAGTTAATTTCGAGCGATTACGATTCTTAACCCTCCATTTACCGAACACGACCTTCACCCGAATAATTTTCCTACAACGATGATGCAAAGAAACGATTACCAAGAAGAACTCAGTCTCTCTCTCTCTCTCTTTCTCTTTTAAAATCGACCGAAATCGATCTTTCGTAAATGGCCGTCCGCTTTACATCAAAGTAACGCATTAAGCTTCATGACGTGTTGTTTTCTTTTGAACCATGCGGGAATGAACCCACCTGACCTTGAAATAAAAGTAACCGAGCTTTCTTACCGATTAATCTGAATTATTTCTTACTTTGTGGGAAGAATTTTATTAAAGTCCAAGTCTAGTGGTATGTAAGGTATGGTATGTAGGCTAAACAATAACGTACTATTTCTTACTATGTTACGATTGGCTGTATTTTTCTTAACCTTAAGTAAGAAGGATTCGTAGAATACATTTATTTCTTAGTGCCAGCATATGTCAGATTTATTGAACGGTATAATTATTTCAAAGTATCAAGTTTTACATCGAAATAATAACGACTAAACGTGTTTAAAAATATATTTCAGCACGAGACAATTCATATACTTCATAACTTTCACAGGCATCGATTAATTCGATAAAAATTCTCAACATATGCCATTTAATATACCAAAATTTATTATTAAAACAAAATTACTCCATTCAGAATTTCATAAAAATATTTGCTACGTTAACCCCAAATTTATTATCCCTTATATAGCGTGAGTGACTGTGAACGAGGGGTGAGCGTCCTAAAGAAGATGTAAAAAAAAATTTAGATGAAATTTCGTCCAAACGTTCGAGTTGAATTTTCATGATTCTGGAAGAAGAATTCTTGGCGAATCCTGCTCGCCATGTGTCGATCCGACAACGACGACGGCGACTATGACTACGACTAGGTTTACGTTATTACCTAATATCTGTTGAATTATGTGATAAACACAGAATATCTCTCCCACGCTCGAGATACCGAACGAAAGCATGCAAGCATAGCTTTTAACATAAACTCGCGCTACTTTCGGTCTTTTTAATCGAAAACTCAATTTTGCGATACTTTGATATATTGAAAATATTACAAATAATTTTGGATTTTATTTTTTAAATATTTGTATGTAGGTATGGTTTAATAAAAGTTTAAATATATTTTGTGGAGACTTTCCATCTTTATTGCAATAATAAATTTCTTTGTTTTGTACTAACGATAAATAATTAGATAAGAGAGATTCTCCTGTAATATATAAAATTCTATTCGTGAAATGATTACTTCTCTCTATTTTGTAGGTTTTTTATTGAATTGAAAAGGCAACATTCATGCATTAAATCGTAATAAACAAGGTATTTCGATTTATTAAACTTCGATCAAGCTCAAAAAGGATTTAGTTCAAAAAGCACGTTTCGCTTTTGATAAATAAACTCACTCTATCCATCTACCTCTTTCAATCGCCCTCGTGGAAGCCGACTTTATCGTGCTTTCACCGTAAAAGACGTACGCGGATTGAAACGGATAAATTTTTTAATGACACGAGATATACCGAAGACTCCTCTCCGCCATTAAGAGTCGCTACGCGAGTTCGTTCACGGTTCGGGTCGAGAGAAAAATCCGAAGATGCTTTTAAAGTTGAATTGATTTTTTTTCGAGCAATGCCAAAGTCCCTTATAATTAATATATGAAGACAGAAAAATCGAGTCTTTCTAAGTACAAAAATAAAATGGTAAAAAATAAATACGAGCATTGCTTTAAATATGTACGAAATTGAAACATTTCGATATAAATGGAATTTAATTATTCTTGCTTAATCCTTTCGATTACCTCGTATTAGAATATAATATAAATAAAGATAAACATTTTATCAAAATAATCTTTACAGCAGCCACTGCTGAATCATTAAAATAAATTTAGAATGTTATTATAATATTTGTGAAAAAAATATAAAAATGGTTAAAAAGTATAAAGTACCTACTACATTTTCCGTTACGTATACATAAAATCAGATGTTACAAATGATTTCTGTACTTCGATATCGTCAAACGTCATTTTCAAAAGACTTAAATAAATTTTCAAACGGAAGAACGGCAGACATAACGTTCCATAGTAATCTCTGACACTATAATAGTACCGATACAGTTATTTACATACCGTAATACGTTTAATGTATCGGTAGTTCATACAGTGACGAAGCAAGAATAGCCTTGCCATCGCCGTTTTTATTATAAAACGCATACTATGACCGGCCGTGACACTCACACGTCCGCGTATCGACGCATAGGATCATCATATGTGCGTGCAATATGCGTGATTATCCGTGTGTGCGAAAGACGAGCGTGTCGCCGAGCCTCACACGTGCTCGTATCAGCCAGACTCGTGTTGGGAGAACGTCAAAATACTACTTCGGTCGCACTCCGCGGAACGGCCTCGTATATTTTTTTTTCTTCTCTAAAGCTACTGTTGATAAGTATCTACGAAATGGGAGTAGAGAGATCGAAGAGAATTCACTTGAAATAGATGAGAGATTGAATGGGTTATGATTTTTGAAATTTAATTAACTTTCTCGTTAAAAATTTCGAAGCGATTTTATATCGATATTTTATATCAGATTTAATGGCAATTTATGGGGTATATATATGATATTGGTTTAAACAGATTTTGTACCGTATGGTAGATACTATAGCGTAATGAGTAGTAGGGGAAGAGTGGCATGAAAGAGCCACTATCATTTACACAGTAGTTTTTGAACAAATGTTGGACGAATTAGTTTTTGAAAAACTAGTAAAGTTTTTGCTAGTTTAACTAGCAACCAGTTTTGCTACTTAAAAACTATAATTCGTCCAACATTCGTTCGAAAACTACTGTATAAAATGATAGTGGCTCTTTCATAAAGTGGCTCTTTCATGCCACTCTTCCCCTACCTGGAACGTAAATAATTAGATATTTAATAAAATTTAATAATGTTCATATATTCTTGACATATAATATGTTGTAATGTAATAAAATATAATATAACTGCGAAACAATACAAATATAATATAAAGTATAACACATAAACATGAAATACAATTTTAAGATTCTAAATAACTTACGTTTTCTAAGAAAAAAAAAAGTTGATTGAAAAAAGTAAACTACTTAACGTAACGCTCGCGTTAAATAGGAGAGAAAATCCATGAATAGAAACGTGGGACGTCTATTTGCGCGCGCGTGTGTCGCCGTTATCGATGCTCTCCTAGTCGTCATCCTAGTCGTGGCTCGAACGAAAAGCGGACGTCGTCGTTGCACGAACGACGACGATTTCATTGAGAACTTACTCAATGGCAGAGTTCACGGACGACGACGAGGCGCAACGAAGATGCGTCGTGGCGATCGACGAATCCCGGCACGCGCTATACAACGCGTACGTTTAATTAGTATCGATGCTAATTAAAGGCGAACCTGTGTACGCAGGGTCGTTGCTTTCGACCAAGTTTATCGATAGATCACGATGATCGATTTAGAATTTTAATTATCTGATAATAGGGGTTCTCAACGTGATGTACGTGTACTCTTGGGAATAGTGAGAGTATCAAATTCGTAAAATCTGCAACACCTATTTTTATACTTGTAATTTTATGTATCTTCACAAGAGATATAGTAATTATAAAAAGATTGACCAAGGATATAGGAAACGTAAATAAAGGTTAAGAACCGGTGGTCTAATGTATATAAAGTTTTGAATATATTTGGAAAAAAAGGATGAAAGTTTGTCTAATATATTATATTACCACATGTTTCTCGATACGTAATCATAACTCGTTAATAATGTATAAAGCGCTATCCAAATATGTAATTTAAATTATTTCTTCCGAAATTTTAATGTAGTTTATTAATCGTCATTTATTGGAAGTAAATTGAAGATAAATCATATTATAAAATGCAATCTGTGTCATATAATTAATTTTATTTGTATAACCGGAAAATTAGTTACAAATTACAATTTATTTAAAAATTATGTTTATATTAAACTAAATTATTGATAATATTCCTTTTTGCCCGAAAAAAGGTAGAAGAACGTAATTTACGAAGATACTTGCATAACGCGACGCCGTTTGTGATACGATTGAAATACCTACACGCGCCTAGAGCTCGTAAATTAGGGGAGCCACTCGTAAGGCACGACACGTCGTGAATATTCGGGCACAGCTGTCCTACTCATCGTCGGAGACATCGATTCGTCAAAGCCAAGGGCTCTTCCGCTAGGATGCCACTCGGTATACTATTTCAAAAGAGCCGAAGGGACCGAAAATGCTCGTACAAAAGCCCATAATCGATGTCCTTTGCAAACTCAACCCGTCGTAAGCAGAATTTAATTAGTCAGTTAGACGTATTTGTTTAGGGATTGCCCGACCTAAGGTTTATTCGATTCGAAAATAGTTTCCCTTATGAGATTCTCGATCAATTTTCATGCTTTATACGAACACAATTAGTCTGTTACGTATGTAATCAATAATCTAAATTATGTTTTTCTATTGAGATCAATTTATTATAAATAACCCATGTATAACACGATTATTTTATTAATAAAATTGCATTAAATAATGTTTTGTTTAATTTATTAGTTTTATTTTTATTAAATTTGATATTTATTTTATAGAAATCTACTTTAGAATATATTATTCATTTCAAAAATAGCCCGAGTCATTGGAGATATTGACAATCCTATAAAAGAATTATTTGCTTATTTGATTAAAGATCGAGTAAAATTATTTTTGAAAACAGTTTAAAACGACAAATGTTTATAGGACTCGTTAGGCTGGCTAGTACTATTATTCATATCGATTTTTTGTTCAGGCTATCATTTGATTGCGTATCGGACGAGTACAAGAACGAAATGAATTGTTTAGACTAATATCGGTTAACCGTGTGATAAGTGACATCGTTAATCTTGCGGTAATACCGTCGATTGATTTTTCTAAAGGTTTTCTATAATCGCATCCCGGCTACGGCTATTACGCAACGTGGGCGCCTAAGCGACTATTTTTGTTGGCCGCGTGCAAGTATCGCCGGTAGAGCATCAGAGCAGGAAGGTGCAGCAACCGTGGAAGATCTGTGAAAGATCCGTGAAAGAAGATCGGAGTTTGAGATGCGAAAACGCGAGAAATAAATTACAAAGTCACGGTAATATTCCTGCTCGTACAACTGAACGCACGACTTGATATCATTCCACGTCTTTCTCTCGCAAAAATTTTCAATTTCTCGGGATTTCGACGAAAACGTTCCATACTTTTCGAGTTACGATGGGTATTGTTAAAAAAAAGGGAGAGAAAAAGGAAGAAATTGTGTTAGCGAACCGTCATGTGTATTTTTGGTTGACACTCGACGTTTCAAACGGTTGCTAGGTGTGTTAAAAAATAGGTTCGATGTTCGAAGTGCCGTGAAAAGTTTTGTACAGTAGTTTTACATAAAAAAGGAAATAGATTTTGTATACAACTTCTTGTCTTTTTAATAACGGCTGGAAATAATTGTGTGCCGAGTGTTATTTAAAACATTAGAACATATTTTTGAGTCAATGGTAACGCGAATAAGCATTTGTCAAATATGATATTTAAAGCAAAAAAATCATTCAAAATGTTCTCCTCCCTGCATAAATGACAAATGACTTTGAGTTCTGAACCCTGAACAAATTGCGTTTCAAAAAAGAAATCCGAAGGAAATGTAAAATATTTATTGTTGAATTGTCGGTACGTTATTGATGTTCGTGGAAAAAAAAGGTCCGTTCGAAGGTCGCGTATGCATCAACACGGTTCACGCCTCGTCAAAGAAAAAGAGTAAAATACGAGGGTGAAACTCAGTCAACGATGCGAGGGATCGATTGAATGAGCCGAGGCATCGACTCGGCTTGACAGTATCGAAATGTTAGCGGAACAATCAAAGTGGAAATTAACGAGAATTTCGTGCAAAATTCGTTGCAAACCCTTTTATGTCTTCCTTTACAAATTGCATTGACGTTATCATAAAACGAGTATTCCTTGGATCAAAAATATATATTAAAACGTTAAAGTTTCTTGAGGAATGTATGAAAAAGCATAATTTTGC
This sequence comes from Ancistrocerus nigricornis, assembly GCA_916049575.1. NCBI lineage: Eukaryota > Metazoa > Arthropoda > Insecta > Hymenoptera > Vespidae > Ancistrocerus > Ancistrocerus nigricornis. The sequence goes on along the minus strand of OU696669.1, from coordinate 8,833,437 downwards.
AGTTTCCCGTCATGCAAATAAATATGATCTGCATAATATAGCAATATTAAAAAAATTTATTCATTTCACATGTACGATATATAATGACTATTATTAATTATAATGAATACATAATAAACTAGACTCTTGAATAAACTGGCACGAGTGTGTTTAACATAAGTTTTTGACATTTTATTTGAAGGAGACGAAATATTACCAAAACGTCAAAATTATGAATTATTTCGGCTCTTTAATGAGCATTAAACGTTAGTGTCGAGCACACTCGGCCGAGCCGAGGCGTCCTTCGATTTTCACAGACGATAGTCAAGGATACCGCGGTCGATCGAACGCTGATGACACTTTCCAAGTTATAATTTTATCCTCTGCTGACCCCCTATGCGCGACACGAGCATTAGATGGATCGCCACCATTGGTGCAGTGGAATGAGAAATTATGTGCCACGGCTTTCTCTCTCTCTCTTAACGCTCGCGAGAGTTCTCCTCGTGTGACTGGCAAGCAAGGTACCGACCTTGAGCATTGCCCTTTCGTTATTTGCATTTTTGTGAAAATAAAAGAAAAATAGAAAAGCGAGTACTCTAAAATCGTTCTCTCGTGAGAAATTACCGAGTAAAAGCCCTGGACCCTTGCTTTTTGGACCGAGAGATTTTCTTCGATTTTCTAAAATAATATAACAGCTTAGAGGCTTGATTATGCTTTCGTATAGCTTTTCGTGTTATTCAGATATATTTAATCATCCGTTAAGTACACAAAACGTGTAATAAACTTATTTAATATAAAATCTATTCTAAATGTACTTGAAACAATTTTATCTGCCGTTATAAAATTCTCTTCTTTTTTTATCACTGTAACCATCACCTCTATATTTCTCTGCCTTAAAACTTCTTAATCAACTTATAATTAATTATGCCTATTCTACTTACTGTACATAAAATAAAATTATAAATAGTTTAATATTTTATACGAATAAGAAATGAAGTTCTATTTACCAAATCATTTGAAAGTGAATGATATAAATTAACACAGTAATAAACCATACACAAAATACGACCAACCAGTGCAAATTGTAACAAGTAAACAGAAAAAATAAAAATAATATAAAATGATGAGGAAAAAGAAATAAAATAAAACGATACCAAAAAGTGAATCCAAGAGATAGAAAGAGAAAGATAGAAAACGATGGTTCGAGGCAATGCTCGAAAGTAGAATGAAGCCGTGCGAGGTGAAGCTTGAATGGCGAAGAACGCGGAACAAGTTGGAGAGGTCGGGAACCGATCGACGAGCGGGAGTTCTCTTCCCTCCTTTCCCTTCCTTTGCCCTTTCTACTGGCTCGCCACTCTACCACCCACGCATCCTCGTCTTCTTCGTCGTCGACGACGACGTCGATGACCCACTTCGAAAAGGATTCTCGCGCCATTCAAGATCTACGAGACTCGATTTTGGGCTTGCCGAGCGATATCTAGACCTTTCAGGGCCCTTCGAACGAAGACAAGTACTTTTGAATATGAGAAAAAGGAAGAAACGTGTTTATAGTCGATTAAACTGAGTGTTAAATAAATAAGAGCTTCGAGAGTCTTGTTAACACGTAGCAAATTGTTAAGGACGTAACGAAGGTGCCATTTAAGATCTGCGAGAGATGAGAATCGATTTCGTAGTACCTCAGTGATATCTAAAGATCTGGCCTTTCCCAAGAGCCCTTCGATAAAGGACAAGTACAGTCGAGCGTAAAAAGGACGAAGAAAAAAGAAATTAAACGAATTTATTGATGAGTAAACGAGAGAGGTTAACCCTTTAACTTTTTACTACTAGCACGAAGAAAATGATTTAACTACTCGCATTTTTGCGGTAAAAGTTATATACCTACGAATAAAAGTCAAATTAATTGCGAAAGAACTTTAGTATTATAGACTAAAAAATCCGATGAAACTGTAAAAACTCCATGCGAAGAGTTAAGGGTTAATATAATTGTATGACTTTTTAAATAAGAACAAAATTAGTTTTGAATTTGAATAAAATTGGAAAATAATGATGGATGTAAATCTATGTAACTATTGTAGCCCGAACTCCCAAGTGTAGATCAGGTTCTTCTTGAGTTTAAGTATAAGTTTATTGAATAACTTGCATCCCAAGATGCACAAGCAACCCTCCTAATTCGTAGATAGCTCGAGACGATCTCTCTATGCGTTTCCTCGATTCTTCGCTTGCCACATCGGCACTAAAAGAAGGGAGAAATGGTGAATTGCAACTCGCGATTGCCGGCTGCTTTGGATGGTGAAATGCTTATACACCGATTTTGGGTCGCCTCCTCGTGACCTTGAATATGATACTACGGCGTCGCTTAGGCGAGCCGCGGGTACGACAATATAAAAATCATGTCTATTTGTGCAATTTATAGATTGTAGAGATCGAAGCGTAATTTTATGGAAATTTCCATTAAAATTTATTTTTAAAGATTAAATAAATGTGGGAGTGAAAAAACCTTCGTGAATAAACATTTATTTCGTTAATGTATATCCAAAACTCTTGGACGCATGCACAATCTAGCAAAAAATCTATTAATAAATTTTCTTTTCAAAGTAAATAGGTTACACGTGTAACATTGTAAAGTGCATTTGTTGCATAAGAAAATATGCAATATAATTAAAGTAATGAGAGAAAGAGCTCTCTTTCGTGAATATTGAGCCTAAGAAAAACTTTATATTAATATGTAATGTTAAGGGTTTACTCTTTTAATTATTTATTACAGTCAAGATCGTTTTATTCTTTAAGAAAGTAAGATTAGATAGGGTAAGTCATGCGTTTACTCAGATAAGAATAGAAAGGATTCTTTCGAAGGAAATACGTCGAAGAAAAAGGAAAAAGGAGAAAGTAAAAAAGTAGGCATACATATATGTATATGAATCTAGTACGTACATCTACGTGGGCGAAGCTCGTGTTTTGTGTAAACAACAAAAATAGAAAAACGGCGAGTTTACGCCCACGTCCACGCTCGGCGGTTTCCTTCTCAAACGGAAGGACCAATCCTGTGGCTTTGTTTAACTTCCATGAAAGAACCGATGGTATCTATCATCTATTCGTTGAAAGTTTATGTTATTTAAAACCCTTTCGTATCGAGTCAGAGACAAAAAGAATAATGAATAAATAAAAAAAGTTATATTCCCATCGTGTTACATAAATATAATATTATTATATATTATGTAATATTATAATCATGTTGAGATCCTTTTGTCTATTTTCAATATTAATTAATTAAATGCAAAATTTAAATTAATTCGAAACAATAAACTTTATAATTTTATTAAAAACTGCAGTTTATTTTTATAGTGAATATAGGAAATCTCTATTTTGTAATTATGTGTCCTCAAACGTGCTCTTGAGTGCGTGCGTGAAGTAAACTAGAGACCTTAAGCTTCGAAATAGTTTTTTAAATTTCCTACTACGAACATTTGTAGCTGATATAGAATAATTTGAAAATGACCTAAAAATTTTCTTATTCCTTTAATTTTATATGATCAGTAGAATTTAAAAAACATATTTTTCAGTAATTTGTATAAAAATGTTAAAAAATAATAAATCAAGATGTGGTAAATAAATATTTATAGATATTATAAAAATATCAGGAATCTTGCAAGAATCAGGACAAAGAAATTGATTGTCAAGATTAAGACATACTAATTCTCGATTGTACAAAATCAAGACAAAACAAGTATGTTCGATTCTTCTCTTTTCTTGTCTTAAATCCATCACTATTACTTTGTCTTTCAACGATTCGGGTTCGAAAACTTAAATCGATGTGCATTTACTAGGTGCATCTTTCGGTACGCATCGCAATCGATTATGTATGCGGGTTAGTTTATACATTCTTTTATCGCAAAACATCACGAAAGTGAGACCTTGCGAATCCGTGATCGGCGGGAATTCGTTCGAGGTAGATGCAAAAATATCGATGAGACTTGTTCGAGATAAATTCTTTAACGTAACAGGAAACGTGAAATCGTTGCCCGACCTAGTTCGCGACCGTTCGTCCGAAAGGTCATGCGACGTTCATTCATAAATGGCGCCAACCTACAGACAATCTTGTTAGGACATCAGACGCGAGCGATGATCGTTACACCTTTTGGTGAATCAGTAAACTTTTGAATGTAGCTATAAAATTCTTTACGATCAAATACAAAACGGTATGTATAAAACTATTACTTCACATTACATAGTAGAAACTAATAAATTGTTCGAGTAAGTGTAACAAAAATGCACTGATTCTTCACCCTGTTTGAGAATGAATATATTAGGAACTGTGTTATGGAACGTTAAGATTGTGTTAAATTATAATTATATGTTGATTCACGTAATTGAAACTACCTCATTGATTACAAAAATATGAATTGGTATAAGAAAAAGAATAAAACTTTGTTTATATATATATTATATTAATCGACCCTGTAACTCGTCAAAAAGATTCTAAGAGCAACAAATTTAGTCTAAAAAAAACAGATATTAATGTTAAATTTTATTTTTACTATTCTTTATGAAAGAAAAATTTATTTGAACAAATGAGGCATTAACAAGAATACTAAATTCACTTCAGCCGTTCATTTATTACTACAATACTACTATATTATTCATTTATTACTATTGTTCATATCACTACTTGGAATCCTAAAAAAAACCCTTTTTTTTATCTAAAAATTAGCATTTGTATTAAAACATATACCTACTACAACCTGTAAAAATAAAAAAAAAATAAAAATCTTGTTATCACAGACAGCAAAAAGAGATCAAAACGCATAACCTCTTAAACGCAGACTCGAGTTTGTGTATGCGTGTGCGTGAATGTTGAGTCGGACGCGAAAACTAGGTGCAGTTGCAGCTGCAGTCGTGCAGCGGTAGGCATCGATGTGTCGCTGCTGCTGCTGCTCGGAACAGGCAAAGGAGTACCTGCAGAAGCAGCGATCAATACTCCGCGTATGCAAGTACACAGAAGCCGAAGAGAGCACGTGTTCCGTTTGTTTTGTTCTTTGCCCCGAAACTCGCGCGCGCGCACGCTCACTCGAGAGACTAGGGAAAAGGTGAGTCGAAGGTGTACCAAAGCGTGCACAGGTTTCTTTTAAAAAAGAACAGGAAGATTCCGGTATCGAGTTTTGATCTCGTATGTATAGGGTGATTCAAAGGATGTCGTGCATCGTAACTGATAAATAAGATAATTAAGTAGGTAACAACTCGTTTGCTTTTATACGGTTATCCTAGTTAAGTACGTTGATCTCATATATTTTATTTTGTTGCTGGATGAAAGAATGTTTAAATTTATTTTTTATATAAGTTATATATTATATGTTGACTTTGAATTCAAGAAAACGAATAACAATCATAGTATAAATTATATTTATATTTCTGGAAGAATTTGTTGGGTATACTCAAGAAGCTCGAGTTAAAATAGACCCGTTAACAAAAATGATTAAAAAGTTCCAACGCATGAAATTTTGTTCTTCGCCAATTTGTTATATTATACTACATTATAATCGGTTCGGCCTTTACCCTTCACTATCATCTTTCTTGCTTTCTTCCCTCGACCTTGCATCGAATAAACGATATAACATACTCCCTATAAACAACCTGAAAGAAGTTAACCCGCTCGAAGGACACGCTCGCATACTTTAACACATTTTTCTTTTCGTTCCGCGACGTATCCACCAGCTGTAAGGATTTCCATATATGAAAGTGATACACGCGTGTGCGAAACAAGTCCCCGATATTTTTTTCCGTGGAAACTACGTAAATATTATTCGATCTCGAGTTAGAATTCTTTTCTCATTCTTTTTTCATTCATCTTTGCAATTTTCCTGTCCCACCAAATTTTCTATTCTCTTTCATGATTCCAAAATTTTTTTGAACATTCGGTGAGACATTAACAACCCATTAGACGAAAAAAAAATTAAACCAGGGATGTTAAATTTGATTGGACCGCGAGCAATTTGTTATAAAAGCGTATCTTAAATAGACTGGAAGAAATTTTCTACTAAGAAAACCGCATTAATTAATAAAAAAGATATTTCTGTTTTACATATTATAAAAAAGCAGCTAACGTCTTTTTAGTTTTTTTTTTATTCTGGTGGTATCGAGAGAAATTGCTGCGAGGCTCGCTAATATGACACCCTCGTTTTAGACATTAGAGTGAAACGAGAGTAACGAGAAAGTCGTCTAACGTATTTTTAACGTTCAAGGGACGGCTAGCCGTTTATCGAGGACATTAAGAATTCCATAACAAATTACGTCTTATAACGAAACGCGACAATACGAGGCCACGCCTTTGCATGGAATGTTTTAAACGTTCTTAAGGATAATAATGACCAGCAAATCGTTTATTATGCACCCTTATAACGGGTACAGAGTTTTGTATGTTGGGTGATTTTTATAAAAAAGTATCTAATCTGATAATTTATGAAATTTGAAGACATCCGAAGAGAAACACTTTATAAAAGAAAATACAGGGTATCTCGAAATATGTATGCCACACTTTAGAACTCATATTTGTAATTCAAGCTGCCCATGTTATCGGCAGATAAGTCAATAGATTCTACACTTGTCTTCTTTACCTTATATATCTCTTCATAAATATTGTATTTATAATCGTTCACAATGTGTATACATTTCTTGGAGAAACACTGTATAAATGAATGGTTTAGATGATATTCTTTTCAAGTAAATAATTTTTTTATATAAAATTCATTCGCATAACTACGAATATAAGAGATACATTAACTATTTTATTACAATTGTAAAAGATAATAAATAGCGTTAGAATTTTCGAAAATTAAGGTAACCGTAATAATTACACCTTTTTAACCTACTTCGAAAAAGGAGGAAGTTACTCAATTCGACAGTGGGTGATGTTGCTTTTTTTGTTATCTTGATTAGTTATATCTTATCGAATTCTTGGAAACGAGACACCGTGTATATCCTAGTTTAAAAACACTACCCTTTTTTCCCTTCTCCTTCGTTTTTATCACGCCATAATAATAACTTAACTCGCTCGCGTTCACGAGGAACGTTAACGAAATCTATTTCTGTTTCAACGTATGCAAGAACCATTCGAAAAGGAAATTGTATTTCTTCCGGCTACCGTTACACACGCATACATACTCTCGAATAAACTTGCCTAGAGAATGTTATTAATCCCAACCCCTTCGAACGGTTTAATAAATTTTCTTGACGTTGTTCTAGAATGATTCAATCATCAAATCTGACTCTGGTAATATTATTTATTAAATTGGTATAAAATTAGATTAAAACAACTTCGTAGATCTATTAGATCATAAATCAATGACAACCATACTACTCTGTGCTCGATTATTTTTAAAATTTCTTTTTCTATAAATTACACTAACATATTAGTGAAATTATACATACATATGTATGTAGTATAATTTGTTTATACCAACATATTATTTAATATCTAGCAAAATTTTCTACGAGTCTTGGGAATCTTTCTATCAGTTGGCAACCTCGATAGGAGGTTTTCCTGGAAACATCGAGTACCTACCAATCGCTTCTTTAACAAATTAACGATCTTTACTCCACAAACAAAAAAAAATAATAAAAAACAACAACTAATACTACGCTGATTTTCAATTCTAACTAGTCAAGGGTTAACGATCTTTGTCTGGAAAAGAAAAGAGACACGATTCCATCGTCCGTTCGTTTCCTCATTCGTACGTTCGACAGCGGATTTATGATTAAATTAAGGCACGTCGGTGCTTTCTTTAGCCGGATAATAAACGATGTTGGAGTGTGCGAGAGCGCGACGTGGTTTTTCCTACGGCTTTACTTTTTCATCGGAAAAGCGAAAGGAGGAAGCGAGGAGTCCGTCGCACGTCGACTCCGCCCTCTTCGACCAGCTTATACCCTTCAAACTTGTACCCTAACGATTATTTTCATATATCCGTCTTCCATCGTTCCACGGACTTGATGTGTTTCTTTCGATGCTAATACGCGTCATAATAAAATAAAGGCAAATTCTGCAAATTGGCACGACGTATGACTACACGTGTCCGCACTTCGGTTTACCCTTAGTGGCGCACTGACAAAGCTTAGGTAGGGCAGAGATCTTTGTTTTTAATTATATACCTTTGTTTTTGTCTGACCTTGTTATTAGACGTAATAAAATTGTAAGGGAAGAAAAGTCTGCTCATATTCTTCCACAGTTAATGTATTGACATAGGAAAGCATCTGTATAATACTACGTTGCTACAACAGCTAGTGTTTGTTTCATTTATAAATTAGATTCATGACTATTAACACTATGTCGCCTAGATTTAATATTTTGATCTTTTTTAATTGGTAAAACAAAGTTTTCTACGTTTCTTAAAATTGTTCATTACTACAGACCTTTTGTTAAATATTTCGTGGATCTTATGTAACCTATTGAGCGCGTAAAGGTTAGTAGACACTTTGCAACTTGTTGGTACTTAAAAATGTTACTGTTTTTAGTAAATAAAAGAATTATTATCGAAGAATCGATTAACATTTGTGTGCAACGAGATACAAATGAAACTCAAATAATTCTCGATCGAGTAAATTCTTATTCGATTTCTTTCGCTTTAATTTTCAACCATGATCGTTCCAAGAAAAAAAAAAAAAGGAAGAACAAGTAAACGAGATAAGATATTCGGTAGCGTGAATGATTAATCGAGCCTGTTCAAGGCGCGTTCGCACTCTCGGTCGCGAAGAGGGACTCGTTGAGGGCGTCAGGTGAGTGAGAGAATGAGAGAGAGATAGATAGAGGTGGTACTGCACGTGCGCACAAGGCCCACAAATCCGCTGAAATTCGATCGATTCGGCCGAGAGAGAGAGAAAAAGATTAAAGGAGGGGATGGACGCGTGCACGACGATCCGATGCGATCGCGAGTACCGGAAACGAGTGAGCGAAAGGAGGACCGGAAATAGGAAAGAAGATAGGAGAGAAGGAGTGTAGAAAAAAGAGTAGGTGGAAGTAGTAGGACAAAAGTAGGAGGAAAAAGGGTGGGGGGTACAGCACGCGCTTGGAAAAACGTCGAACCCGAGCAGCCGGTTAAAAAAGCCGAGTGCTCTCTTGACCCCGATCCGCGGTGCATTTCTTCTCGAGCGATCGAAACTCGACCTTGCCAGCTCTCCCCTACCACAATATCATCCTCGACAGAATCCTAACGAATCGATTCTAATGTCGAGCTGTGTTTTCTATCGATAGGTGTATGGATGCCATCGATTTTTTCGAATTTTACATTCTTCCCACGGATAGGGATGATTTTTTTTTTGTAAGACAAACATATTTCACGATGCAGTTACATGCATCATTTTGAATAAACATATTTCAAATGTTTCTGCAAGTTATTTTGTTGGGGAAATAATATTTTTGTTTAATACAATAAATTTCACAATATTGTTTAATAAATATATTTTATATGTCACTGAATATTTTTTAGTTGGTATGTTTTCCGCATCAATTGACGCACTTCTCTCAATAATGTGAATAAAAATTTATATCATTGATCCGGATGGTTTCCATACATTTCGTTGTTAAAGCATTTATTTATTTATTTGTTGTGAATTTATTAGGTTGCATAGAGAGAGAGAGAGAGAGAGAAAAAAAACATCATATTTTGATGTATGCACCTAGTAAAATGCGTTTTACTCTTGTCGATGCGATATTCGTTGATAAAATTTCAAATGCACGACTGCTAGCAACATTTCCAACGGTTTTTTGTAAAAATAATTAAAAATTCTGTATTTGAGGTAAACAAGCACGAGAGTCGCGTTTTATATGATCGAGAAAAAATTGACGCGCAATATGATCTCTGAAAAGGCATGACATTTGCATCCTAGTTTTATCGTAATTATTACCATTTTATTGATACAGTTCCGTGTTATTTTCAATGAAACTTATATAATATAGTCGCTATCAGGAAAATGATATTTACATAAAATACAGATCTTTTTGCCAACGCGTCCGTTGGATTAAAAAAGCTGGCGTAGAAGCCGTAGACGTGGAATCTTGTCGAGTGTAAAATATTTGATGATATCGATGATCATTGATATTACGCAACATCGACACACGTATCAACAACGATATCGACGCGTCTACTCGCGATAGTTCACCGACCGATAGGTGTTCGAACTTGGCACAAATTCCATTCTTAGCAAACAGATAACGTTATTATAATTTCAAATATGTAGAATAAAGCGTTTCTTCCAATTACGTGATATCTAAAAAATATGAACTATAGCGGAAGGTATCGATAACGAGACTAACAATAAAAACGTTTTCTTATAGACGATTCTACTCTATCCAGTATCTAGTCTAAATGAAATAAAAAAATATAAATGACTCTAGCATTTGTCCCTGGAATAAATTTGAAAAACCACATTGTCTTTTTTATCGACTGTTATAACCTATTCCTTGTAATATTGTCACTAAATTGTGGAACAAAATTAAATAAAAACTATGAATCCAAAATGTCCTCTGATAGTTTCTGAGAATAAATGAATATTGTTCTTCTCGGAAAGCCACGATTAGTAACAGCTTACAGATTCGTGCATTTAATTGCCACCTGTAGTCCTCGTTGTTAATAAAATTAAGGACTAGGAACTTCTCCCACCCAATTTAAAGAAAACCATCGCGAACAAACTATGCAATCGAAAAAAAAAACGTGCCACGTATATCCAATTTGGAATATTATTCCACTCGTTATTGTCAAAGCATTAAATTATTGTAATGGCTTGATTACGCGGTAAGGCGCATTCGACGAGATGACTAATAATACACGAGCGTAATTACGCGTATCGTTTCGAAACTCTGGGTAATAAAAATAATTTTAAAACTTATAGAGATATTACGGATTAGTATTACACAGTTTTACCTCGTATAACACGGTCTACGAATGACAAAAATTCTCATATACCGCGGTCGTTTACAGAGAACACCGTTTCAACATAACGTAACCCAAAAATAGCGGGCTCTTTCGTATAACACGGTACTTTGAAAACAATACTGGCATAACACGGTCCATAAATGTAAGAAGCCCTCATATAACACGGTATTTTGGAAACAGTCATAATAATTATAAGAATATTCATATAACACGGTATTGATACAACGGGGTTTAGAAATACTACTAACAATACTAGAAAAACTCATATAACAAAATCATACCGACATCCCTAAGCATAAGGTTATAACACCAATTGTTGTAAATTTGTTCAATTGGACGAAAAAAGAAGATTCGTTTTTCCTTTATTACAAATCTAATCGACCTATCTCAAAGCTGTCACAACTAAAGTAGTTAAAGCTTTATTTCTAAGGGGGTGTCGATATCAGACCTGTTTTTCGTAAGAATCGAACGAGATATTGACGATCCTATTCTTGTTGTAAGGTATACAGGATGTTACCAAGGTTGCAAGGATTTAGTCGCACACGTAATATCGAATGAACGCTCTGGCATCGCTTACGCGATTGTAAATTAGCCAACGGCTTTAAACAACGCAGGACTTCAATCAATGTAAGAAGCATATGACATTAACCTTCCGTAACGTACGCCCACATCCCGTGGCCATCGCGTTATAAATACGCCTACGCTCGCGTACTCCACCGTACTTCGTGTACGAAACTCCGTAAACAGCACTAAGTTTTGTGTTATCTGCTAAAAGAAAAAATATCGAAGATGCAAGGGACATACGTTCTCGCGATATTCGCTATCCTCGCCCTTCAGGACGTTCGCGTTAATGCCGGGGTAAGTGTCGATGGTGCATTCGTTCGGTGATATTCGATCGAGATCTCGAATTTCCGGTAAATCGTCAGTTGAATATATCGTATTATTATTTGAAAACTATCAAAGTAAGTAAAAAAGGAAAATCATTTAATTTGAAATTCATTAAATAGTTTGTAAAATAATAATCATTTTATCAACCTTCCTTTTGGGGGTTATTTTATGAAATAAATGTCAATATTTAACGGAAAATCATTTTGTATTAACGTTTTATTACGTTATTATTTATCGGAGAATAAACTTCGCCAAATTTCATACAGTGGCAATTTTGAAATTAGCGCGATAAACATATCTTTGTGCGTGGGTCGCGATAACTTCTTGGCACTGTGTTCTCTCTTTCATTCACCGTGAAAATCGATTTCAGCAGTCATTGACACCGCGACACTCGCGAATCTCTTATTTCTTTACGCAGTGCTATCAAATCGTCGAAATTTTCTTTATGACATAATAAATATCCAATAGACAATATAATTATCGTAACAAAGCGTGAAAAATTCTTACATGAAACATCAATTATATCGCAGGTTCTATTCATTCGATAATATCTCTATTCCGAAACAACATAAAGGTGAATATTAATTAGTTGGATCGTCGAGCGTATTGCAATCGATTTTCATTAACGTTTATAAAATACATACACGTATATACATAAGAATTATTCGACATGTACGTATATAAAATAAATCAAATGAGAATTGAACTTTCAATCGAACGAAATTAAACAGTAAAAAATCGAAAAATCACTTCACGAAAGCTTCGACTCTTTGAAAACTTCTTCAGGTAACCCTACTCTTTGTAGGTACGTCCCTGACGTCGAATACTACAAAATCGATATTACTGGTCGCTGCCACCGCGACGGATAAGATATCGAAAGGCAACTTTTCCGCAGGAAAACCTCGCAATTTTCTCGAGCGTGAGCCGTGCGTTGTAAACCGTTGTAATAAACTCTAATGAAGATACACGGGTCGCTCGTATGTACAGAAGCATATAAAACTGTACAGAAACGTAATCCATGTTTCGTGAAAAGAACGAATGAGAAACTATTTTCGAAATCACGACGAGTATTTAAAAAAAAAGAAACTAGAGAGAAGAGACGATTTATGTGTCCCCGATACCGAGGCGGATGCCACGCCGCCGAATCGATTTTACGGCTATCGAGAGCCGCTTCTTTTTCTACCATCTCTCTCCTGTACCCTTTTTTTTCTCCTCGTTCAGTCAGCCTCTCGTGAATTTTAAGAGGATCGAACTCGTTCGAGAATCGAATCTTTTGATTTCGAAGCGCGAGATATGACGTTAATCAAGAGATCATACTAGAAGAAAAATTGCTGAATGGAAGTAAAATTAACGACACAGCTAGGATAATGTAATAACGACTTGTAATCTTTTTTAAGGGTGATTCCTTGCCATGCCATCGATTAGAATTCGCTTAAACCGACATAAACCTATAAATTAATAAGCTAATATTCTCCATTGTTACTAAACTAATATTTTGGGGTACATACAAATCAAATAACAATGCCTCGTTATAAATAGGTCATAGGTATTCCCTGACTCTTGTATGGCACGAAAATTCGTATTTAAATGAAACAAGAGTTACGCGTACAAGTTAATTTGTTTTTAATTTTCCTGAAAAAGTTTACGTTTTACGAGAACTTTTACGATTTTTAGAACGTATTATGCAAAGGTTTCGTAATTTTTAAACCGTGTTATATGAGAAATATCAGACAATAGGTAGTTTTATGAGATATCACACAATTTTTAGATCTAGTTTTCAAGCTAACAATGTTAGACGAGTACTAACCACATTAGAAATGTGTAAAACTCGATACGAGAATCATTCCAGAATCTATAAAAATACTTTATTTATTTTCTTCAATTTTCTATCACAGCCACCAGATTGGGTACCGCAGGAAATGTTGGATATGGTCGCCGGTGACAAGGCTCGTTGCATGGAGGAACACGGAACGACGCAAGGTGAGTGATCTTCTCGTAATAAAAAGAAAAGTAAAGAAAAAAATAGAAAGAAGGAATCCTCGAGTTTAATCGAAAACTCTCTTCAACAGCTCTCATCGACCAAGTGAACGATGGGCATCTGGTGGAAGATCGATCCCTATCGTGCTACATGTTCTGCCTACTCGACGCTTTCAGCTTGGTAAATCTCGAGTTATCTCTATCCCCATAGCAATCGTGTAGTAACTTCTTCTAATTGGAAGTAAACCGAGATTGAAACTGAGATTTTTTTTTTTTTTTTTTATTTAAAGGTCGATGACGATGGCAATTTGGAATCGGAGATGCTGCTGGGATTCATACCCGATAATCTAAAGGAAATGGGTACCGACATTCTCAACGCCTGCGCCAAACAGGGTAAGAATATTCTTAAGATATACTAAATCGATTTTCACATCTGGCTTCTATTTCGATTGGTACCTTGATATAAGTCATCTAGAATAATGACGAATCAGTCATTCAGAAAAAAAAAATACAAAAATCGAATATACTTTTTTATACAAAATTGAAACCCAAATTGTCCTATAGAAAGTTATACAGAGTTTCATAAACGTAGTTAATATTCTTTTTTTATAATATTCGAAGATGAGAATATCGTGAAGAAAATTAGAAAAAAAAAATTGTTATGTTGTATAAATTTTGCTAAAGTATAGAATCGTTCAACTGTTCGACGAACGTTTCTAATCTTTGATGAGAATATCGTGAAGAAAAATGGTAAAAAGCATAGCGGAATCTGTGTTTCATAAAAGTTGAAGACACTGAGAAACCGGAACGACAAAATAAACTTACCTACCTCTATTTTGCCGGTGATAATATTCATGAAAAACCGGTATAATCCTACATAACTATACATTCGAAAGAGAATGGCCAACAATGTCAGCGCATATGGAAACTCGAAAGATCGCACTTGTGTTAATCGTACTTTTATTTTCATGCCGGATCTTATCAGATGGCGCGGATGGGTGCGAGAGGATATTCAACGTCGCGAAATGCGTTCAACAGAAGGTTCCAGAGGTAAGTAAAGTGCTTGTAAATTGCATAAATTGCGATATCCATACGTTTCATCTAATAAAAGAAGGAGACGAATAAAATCGATGAGAAACGGAAGTTTAAAGCTTCGAGTACGATGAGAGGGTCATCGCTTGTATTAGATTTGACAAATCGCGATTGCAATGTTCCCAAGTCTTATTTTCATTGACACTAACATAAATTCTACAATATTTGTATTCTTTTAAATACCACTAACAATATCAAATGCTTACACGTATGTAAAATCAGTAATCGTTGTTCAACTCTTAAAGTAATCGCGTATTTCTCTTAGAATACTCGGAAATGACTCAAACTCGTCTAACGAATTAATTACGCTCGAACAAAGGAAGCAACGTAAAGCATTCTTATCTGATTTTCAGCTATGGTTCATGGTTTAAAGAAAGAAAAAGATGCTACGAGGAAAGGGGACCACCCGAAAGCACTTACACGTTCCTTCGCGAAGAAACTTTACGCTTCTTCCGATACGAGAAGAAGTCCGACGCGAGAGACGTTAAAAAGGATAAAAATAGAAGCTCGTTGATGATTTCAAGTTACACACACATACATATACACGCAATATTTCCTATGTATACGTAATCATAGCTGTAGGTTTTAACGGAGAGACGAAAAATCAAATAAAATAGAACGACGTAGAAAAAGGAAGAAATGTTCTCTCTCTCTTTATTCTAATTCTTCTCTAGTTCTTTGTCATGCACACGGTAAGTGCATCTTTCATTTGCGGAAACGAACGATTTATCGAACCGACAATTTTTTCTCTCCCCCTCCCTCGCGTACCGATATCGTCGCAGTGTGTCGAGAATACGCGATTACGTGGATCTTCGAATCCCCGGTAGAATTCCGTCGCTGTAATTACAGAAGAAAACGCGTAGTAGTCCTGCATTAAAGATCCGGAAAGTGGAGATGATACCGGAGTAAGAACGCGTCTTGCGTAATGTCGTCGTCTTCTCTACTTCGATATAATGGTGACTTAACCGATTTATCATAAGTAATGCTTGAAAACGCGTTGAACGTTCGTTTGATAAAATTAATTTGTAAAAAGAAGATAAAAATGAAATAATATTAAAAGGATAGAGGTAACAATCGGCGTCCAACGCGAAAGTTCGATCGAACTTTTCGACTTTCATTACATCCCCAACTGTTGCCTGAGCGTACGGCAACTTATCAGCCTGGTAGGATTAAAGGATCGTATTAGATACGGCTGGCTAACTTTCGTAAAGTCGTTAACGATCTGCACGCGAGTTTCGTTAAGTATCGTAGATGAAAGTCGATTCCTTTCTTTGGGAGAGAAAGATGGAGATAGTGATAAACTACGTTGGTAGTGAGAAACCTATTTCTTTTGTCTTTGTTGTTTTATCTTTCATTTCGACATTTTCTTTGAAGTGTCATGTATTAATTGATTTATATGGTACATATATTGTAGGTATGATGTACCGCTTGGTCCACGGAGAGTGATTATATTATTCTGTTGCTAGTAGTCCGATTGAAATTTGTTGTTTGTTATAACATGGTTTAAAGGGAGAATTAAGATGATTATAGTAAATTGTGTATGATTCTTTTTGGATTGTTTAATAATTTTTACGATTTTTTTTTTTGTTTAGCTTGCTGAATTCGTCTCAATATTTGCTACAAGATGGAAGTACAAATAAGAGATTTATCAACATAGTTACTATAATCATCTCTAAGCTTCCTTTGAACCATGTTATATTGTCAAAAAAAAGGGAGCGGAATAATCTATAGCTGATCACGCGACATGGACCACCCTGTATATGTCTTGATTAAATTTCTAGAGATTTGGTTATATATTGAACGATGAACTCAGTAAAATGATGAATTCAAACAATGATTAGCCATCGTCAGATATTTGGCCAGATACCCAAGGATTTGATTAAGATACTGTCATATTCCTATGGCATATACAAATCGATATCTGTAGGCATATGAATTCTATATGAATTTTTTTTCATTGATTTATTAATTTTTTAACGAATCCATTAATATTTTAGCGAGTTTGCATGATTTATTCGCAACCTGCGTTTAATATACATCGAGCCGACATAATTTAAGTTTTAACAATAGATAAACCGCAATAGGATATAAAAGAATATGTTATCGCGTGCTCTATATAAAATGTCGAGCCTGAATCGACATAGTATCAAAAGGCTCAATAATTATGTAGCAAATTTGCATAGTTTCATTATCACGAAAAGTTCGAATTGAGCTACTAGATATTCCATAATTAAACCTGCCGATGATTGGAGTAACGTGGAAGGAGAAAGATCATTTCTCAATATCAAATAAATCAAGAATTACAGGCAATAATCTACAACGCAAGCAAAATCAACTACCTTCTCTGGAATTGTTGCCAGTTTTACGAGAACGCAATAACTTACATGCACCATGACAAAATAATGACTACTTTTGCAAAGATATCCGGAGCTATGGAAAGAACTTTTATCGAGTAAGAAAGTCCAAATTCATATTTTTCAAATGTTGAATAAATAAATTAGATTATTTTATCCTTATCTTTCTCTTCTTTGCAGCTTCGAAGTTCCTAGAGTCATAAGCCACGGCGTGGCCTACGTAATGCTTATAACATATCGGATAACATCCGAGTTCTAAATGGATCGCAAGTAAAAAAAGTAACAAAAATGATACATCAAAATTACTACGCAACAATAAACAACGATATTCGCTAGGAGATGCCGCGAGATAAATATCTCGGCTAAAAAGTGCTTGGTGGAATTAAAGGGGAAAAGAAAACGTCGATAACGAGACTAAAGGAGACGTGCCATGCCGTACTATCGTCGTGCAGCCATCATCGCAGATAAACAAAACAAAAAGAAAGAAAGGGAACTGGATAATTAACGAAGAAGAATTTTCAGAAAAAGCTTGCGCGACCAATATGATCCAGAAAAAATTCTGGATGACCAATACGAAAAAAAGATCAGTAAACGGAAACAAAAAATCTTGGAAAAAGAGTTCCCCATTCTTATCTACATATCGTGAGGTCAACATGGAAGTCCATCACGACGACCATCCATGAGTCTCGGAAAAACTCTTTTTCCTATCGAACATTAAAAAAAAAATAAATAAATAAGTAAAAAAACAGGAAAAAGAAGAAAAGAAAAAAATTCGGTATTTTTCCAATCAATGGCAAACACCATATGGAAAAAAAAACAGAAGAAAACAAGAGTAAGAGGCAAAAAGCGTCTGCGTTTCTCTTTATCTCTCTTTTTCCCTTCTCTCTCTCTGTTTTTTTTAACAAAGAGAAGAGAGAAAACTACAAGATCCGATAAAGAAGAGACACGAGGAGCGAGTGATGGGTGTTTGTGATGGTGCTGGTTGGTTTATGGTGAAGTACCTTAAGGTCGATCGAATGAACGGCGCCAGTGTGCGTCGAAGGATGATGCTCCTTCGTGTCGTTGGCGCAATTCGCGTTGTTGTTAACGTTAGGCAGGGAGCCACCCGCTCGGAACTGATTGCCCAGGTTAATGTGAAGATGCTTGCCACTGGACTGCGGAGGGCTGGCGCCGGCACTCTTGACGGAGAGCGGGGCATCCGGGACGCCGGATCCCGTGGGACTCGCGCCCACCGAGCTGCTTGCCGAGGCGACCTAAGCAAGTTCGTCCTTGACAAACCGCTTTTTTAAAATTCAAACCACGATAACAATTTCCAAGCACGATCGAATTGAGCTCTCGTATATTTTCGATAACCGTATATAGATATATTTTCACTGCCAATTGGAATAATGTCTTTTCAATCTACCTGATAATAATTAAGAGAAACGGATGGTATTAGCGTTCGGTGGCCATTTTTAAAAAGAAAACATGTATCTTTTTAATCTTGAAGATAATCTAGTCGTAATCGTGCTTGGATGCTAGCTAACATATCAATTAAATAGGAACAAGATCGATCGCGAATCACTATGAATCATTTTTTATTATAATAGTGTCTGGACTCTTCGCATATATCGAACATAAAAGAATGAGATCGAAGTGCGAATTGCTCAGAATTTGTTTTTCTTTTTTAAGAGAAAAGGAGGGACTAGATTGTATTTTCTTTGATTTAAAAAGACGTGGTACGTTACGAGCCTACGATAGAGCGTAAACTTTCCTTCGAGACGCACGCTTCGCTAAACAGGTTCCTTGTCCCGTATTTCGTGTACGCGGTACGACTAGATTCCATTCTCGGCGCGTATCGTAAAGTCGGATAGCCTGCAGCCGAAGGAATTTCGGCTGTCGGCTATTACGTACTACGCGGTGTACTTTCGAGAGAAATTCGCGATGGCTTGGATGAAACCGATAGAGCGTGAAAAGCAAAACGTGTATATTTTATATACACGGATACGCGCACAGACATCTGTGTAATGTATACAGGGTGTCCGGTTCAAGGTGGTCAAGCGGAAAACTACATGCACACATCGATGATTTGAGTCGAAAAGTCTAATGATATTTTCCGAAATTCGGCTTAGTTAAATAGTTATTAACTAACAAAGATCGGCCAATCACAGCGAGGAGCGATATGTAACGTTGTTTATCGTGGATTGCTCCTCCTACCGCTTCGTCTCTTGCCTAGCTGCGAGCTCGAGTGAACCGCCTTCATTTGTTAATCGCCGTAATTGGCCGATCTTTGTTAGTTAATAACTATTTAACTGAGACGAATTTCGAAAAATGGTATTAGACATTTCGATTCAAGTCATTGATGTGTACATGTATTCCTCCGCTTGACCACCTGGAACCGGACACCCTGTATACCGTTTAAACGTGTGCCGTGTTTATGTATATGTATAATTCTCTCTTTCTAATCTGAATCACGAGATTGGAACGATCGATATCAAACTTCTTACTCGTTTACGTTTTATATTTGCTTTTACTTGTCATTTAACTCGCTCGATCGCCAAGGGTCAACGGCCCACTTTCATTCGCGCTAGCACTCTCGAGTAATAACTATGTTTCTATTCCCCTTCTCCCGTTTGGTTTCTAATTTCTATGAAATCTACATCCATCCAAGCTCGTACGCATATTAACATATTCGTTCGTTAATTCGTTAACCGTGTTCGTAACGTCGTTGCAAATTACGTTCTAGCCTGCCGCTCTCTCGGCCCATTTATGCCAAATTTTATGCTAATTCACGTCGAGGCTTATAGCCACGGAGAACGAAATCGACGTTGGCTTTTTAGCAAGGTCGATCTAATTCGAGAAACGAACCGCTCAAGTTCGAGCTCACGCTCCTCCTCGTTGTCGAAGTTAACCCACACGCAGACGCGACGACGATTTTCGTTTTGGTTTGTTCCTCCGATCGATCGTTTCCAAATCCATTTTGGGCGAGTGCATAATATTTCAAAAGTCGTTATCGACTGAGAAACGAACGAGAAAATTGATTTAAGAAAGAAGGAGAGAGTGAAGTATCGAAAACATTGAAATAATGCTTCGTGCGTTTCGAACGTAGTATCGAATCTCGATGAAATGTCCGTTCCTTTTGAGTATATACCAGAGTTCTTCGAAGAAACACTTTTCAGATCTTTTTTTTTTCAATTATACGAGTATATAAATGGATTATGTCAAAGTGATAGACAATGACACTTTTATAGAACTAACACATAAATTGTCTATTTTTTGTTCTCCCAGATAGGTGAAGAGATTGGACGAGGGAATAAAATATTCTGTTCTATCAAAGTGTTAACATCATTTTCATATACCTCGTATTTATATACTCAGATAATCTGTATAGATATATTTTATAGGTATATAAAACACATCTGTTACTATGCTGTAAAAGTGTTAACATCGTTTCGAAGCACCCAGTATACAAAGGGTATCGTTTAACGTAAGCAAATTCGAATTTAGTCATTCGATAATTTTTATCCATGACGAACTTTACACATTTTTTTGTCACCCATAATTTAACCCTTTCGCGTCTAATAGGTCATATACATTCCATGGAAGGTCCAAAATGTTCTAAAATAATGAAAACATATAAGAAATTTTGTTTCATCGAACGACAAACGTCAAAGCATTAAAAAATTGACGTAAAATAAAAAGTACACGCTTTAGAAGCCATTGCTTTAATTACAAATTTGATTGATTTTTAGCGAAGCGAATGTCTTTACGTGCTACCCTATATAACCTCGACAAATTAAAGCGAACGTACGAAATATACGCCGTAGATGCGCGTGGAAATATGATCGGAGATCGTCGAAACATCGCGTGGAAAATATGGTGCTCGCTCGCGTGAAACAATTTCGTCGAATTACTATTATAGCCTTTGGTACGTGGGATATTAATGACTTTTCTGGAAAATTAATTTACCCCTTCGATGAAGGAATCGAAATAAATCACCCACCGTCGACCGCATACAAGATCTGCCTTTAAAGTACAAGAGATAACCCATCGAATTGGGTATATTCGGGGTAATCGAATCTCTCTCCCTCTCTCTTTCATTTCGAAATACCAGAAGAGATGCTTTTAGCTTTGAAGTTTCGTTCCTAGTCACGTTGCAACAATAATTGGAATGATTTATATCAGGCATAAACGTAATTTCAAAGCTGACGATTTTTATACATATAATATAATAATAATAAATATAATAGTAAATTAAATATATACACACATATATATAGATTAATAAAAAAATTTAAAGCGAACAAAAAAAAATAAATCTCATTTTCTTCGCGTAACGATTCAAAACACAAATCGTCTCGTGCAAACCTTTCGTCACGTAATCGTGCTGCTGACTGCTTCGATTTCATTGACGTAACCTCGAATTGTTATCAACTATACGCGCGCTTTATTATTGTAATCGAACGTCGACTTCGCGCTGTTTCTCTCGCGATGACCTCCGATCGAACGGAAATACGAGAGAAACATGTCGTATATACGTATTATTGTAACAACAATAATAAGGAAATTCGCGTTTCTATTTGAGAGAATCAAGAAAGAGAGGTTAGGAAAATGTGAAGGGAGAAGGAGGAGAACGAAGAGAATCTGCGCACGATTATATCCGCATCGAGAGATTCGAATTATCAGCGTTCTACGGATCTCGTTCTCAAAATCACGTTGCTTACGTAGAACGTTTCGCCACGAGCGAACGATAAGCCTGATTTCGTATCGAGAATCGCGCGTTTTTTTTAAATCTACGCGTATCACGTGACTTGGAAGTTTCATAAATTCTTTTTGGACGTTACAAAAAACGAGAACCGAAAAGTTGATCTTTTTTTATATGAATTTAAAAAATAATTCCAAGTTGAAGATCCTATAAACCGATATGACTCGATATACTCTCGTTAGCTGAACTTATAAAACCTTAAACATCGTTTTTTCGAAACAGCTTTTCCGTGGTCGATATCTATGAAACCACCGAATGGTTTTCCTTTAAATTTGGCCAGCGTATAAAACAAACATTTGTATTCTATAACGAACAAGAAATTCGATACCTCGAGTAGTTTTTCTTCAATTGTAAAAAAAACCTGGCGAACTTGTAGAGCAAAAGTGTTCATTTTAATACAGTAAATAACTATCTTTTTATAAGCTGGTTCATGGAAACCGTATGATTGTTTTTTGTACAAATGACCCTGGAGATAGATATCGCGTACACCAGAGAACGAGGAATTTCGTGCAGAGTGATAATCGAGGACGTGCGCAAGCCATAATTATTATCAGAAATGATTGAAAAAATACTATGATTAGTGTAATAATAAGTAAAAACACGAACAAAGTTTAACATTAATTAAATCGATAGTTACATCAATAAACATTCCGCAAATATAGCATTATTTTTAACTCGAAAAATGAGATTGCCTCTCCTTAAACGTGAAAGAAAATCTTACCGTTATCGATAAATCGTTGCAACTTATCTAACAAATACCGTAACGAATTTGGAATTTCCTGTTAACGAAGGAAAACTTATACAGGCGATCCTCGTAAAAGAAGAGCGTTACATAAAAATCGAATTATGCGACAGATTTCCACAATATAGATCACGTTTTATTAAAATCTTGTTATACTACCGCTTTACACTATTTTCAGACCACGGTCTAATCAAAACCATGTCATACGAGAGTTACTTATATTTTGAATAAATGCTTCGAAGTTACGTCAGTCTTGATTAGTCGATCCCACGTGCGCTAGGAACGAAAAGAACGAAGAATCTCGAATTATGCAAATCGCGGTACGTGCGGGAACGAGCTTATCCTATTTAACGTAGTATTTATACTTCGTCTACTCTCGCGGATCGCTGACGATGCGATTAAAGCGTGTAACGGACAACGACATATTCTACATGGTCGTTGTGTGTCATAGAGAAAGAAAGATAAAGGAAGAAGACGATGATGAAGATGTCGAGAGTAGAAAACGCGAGTTATTAGCAAGCTTTTGTTCTTCACGCGTTTCTTCAACGTGTAACGCACGTGTTTACCCGTGTCGTCTCTATACGTCGTAGATAATCGTTTTATCTGCTTCGAGGGGTATATTTGCAAAGGATAAAATGATGCTCGAAATAACTTATCTCTTGTACGCAAATATCGTATTGTTTTGTAAAGATTCCCTCTCGTGAACTCCAATTTTACCGAAACTCGATCGAATCGCCCGCGCCAAGTCACGTGACCGTAGGGTCCATTAATTTTCATTAAAGGAAACTCGAGAATCTGATAATGGTTTTCGCCATCGAACGTGACGTAACGCGAGTATCTTTAGTTATATTAAAAAGAAACTTCAAATTTATGACTTTATCGTAATTGTTATATGGAAGATAGTTTCAATGTTTTCAAAAGGAACGATATAACCATTTGCATCATTAACGTATATATACGCATGGTTTACCTGGTAATTATTAGAAATCATTGAAACATCAAGACTTTAATATGTTTTTTTTTTAATAGTGATAAGGTTATTACGAATCGGTGATTTCCAGTAATAACCAAGTAATTCGCGTGTATACATACGCTAGTGGTTCAAATAGGTCAATTAAACCTACAGTTAACCCTATGCACTCCAAAGTGACTCGACAAGACCGATTTTGATAACGATACGATGTCGAGTGACACAAGAAACCCGAAATAAAAGTTATATTTAAATTTCGTAGAAAAATCTCTATTACTCAAAATTGAAAATAACTTAAAGTCATCGTTAAATATTTTGGAGTAATAGATTTTCAAAATCTAGATTCTACGAAATTTAAATATAACTCTTATTTCGAATCTCTGGTGACACTCGACGTTAATTGTTTCACTCGTACTGGCAGATTTTTTTAAACTCGACTAAATTTTAATAGTAAAAGTAGAAAATAAAATAGTTGATAGTCGAGTGCAAAGGGTTAAACGTCTAAAAAAAAAATAGAATCTCATCTCTTGGCAAGATTATCGAAAAGAATAAAACGCGAAAAGTAGTTCGAAATCGTAGAAACCAAAGAAAACGTTGAGAAAGAAGGTGAAAGAGAGACAGACAGCGATAGAAGGAGAGTTTAAAGAGGGAGAAGAAGGAAGACGCAAATTACTTCGGGCCAATGAACGATCGAATTGGGAAGGAGAGCTCGGCACACGCGCGCTGTACGTGTGCACATACAGCCCATGTAATACACGCGCTATCGGAGCACGAACACACATAACCTATACACGTGCGAGCATACGGCAAGCACGCGTGGACAAACCAAGAGAAAATAAAAAGAAACGTCTAACATCATTTTTAAAAGATCAAGTTCAACCTTTGACACGTTTGCTCCTATCGATCGATCGAAGTATCGTATCTCTTTCAAAAGAAAATCGCGCGAAGGAAACATATCCGTGTGGCGGGTCCACGATTCGTATAATCAGCCAGCAGCTGCTACATTGCGACGTAATATCGCCGACGACGATTCTTCGCGCGACGTTATCGTCCCATCTCTCTCTCTCTCTCGTAATATGCATATATATCATTCGAAGAAATAATAAAAAGTAAAAAAAAGAAACGAAGTTTCGAACCACCACGTCGATTTTCTTCGATTTCGCAAAAAAGTACGCGCGCTCCAAAAGATAGGAAGGGAAGGAAGGGAGGGAGAAAATGCACGCACGCACTCGTCAAAGAGTAGAGTACACACACGGCAAAATGAAGTTGCACATCGTGTGCGCATAACGAGTCGCGCGAGCGAGAGAGAGAGAGGGACACACGCTTCTTGTTTACGTTCTGTAACGTGTCCCTCTGTCTTTTTCTTTCTCCCTCTCTCTCTCTCTTTCTCTAACTCTTTATCCGTCCCCTCTCTTCCGATCTCTCGCGGGTCGCGCGAGTCGCGAGAATACGAGCGAGAGAGATAGAAAGTAAGAGGGAGGGAGAAAGAAAGAAAGAGAGAGAGAGAGAGTGTCCCTTAACGGACAAGGATCTACTGTGATTTCCTTACTCTGCTCGTGACGCCCGATACTTCTCGCATGATAGCCTCGAAAGCGGCCGTCTCCTGCGCCTCCTTCTGGTAGATCAGGGCGATCTTTTCACTGAATTTCCGTGGGTTCGCCATGATGGCTCTGGGCACTGGACTTTTCCGACGGACACACACAAACACAGACACACACAATTGTGGTAGATGAGGACAAGCACTCGTTCGACGTTATAATCCACGATGTACGCGAACGACGTGCGCGTTTCCCTTCTGTCCTTACCCCCCCCCGGCGTGAGCCCCCCCGAACACCACTTTCCGGATCACGGTCTCACTCTCTTTCTCTTCTTTCTCTTCTTTTCCCGTCTCTCTTTCTCGGCCGTTCTCTCGCCCCGGAGGAGGATCTTCGCGTCGCACACGCTACGATAAGGGCACGGCACGAACTTTTAGTTAGCGATATATACACATACACACTTACAATAACACACCCGCGCACCACCGAGTTCCCTCGTTCGTTCGTGCTATCTCTCCTTCTCTATCGCTTTTTTTTTTTCTCTCTCTCTTTCTTTCTTTCTCTCTTTCGCGTTCGCTCGATCTCGCTCACTCCTCAAATCCGTAACCTACTGCCTTCTCGATGGCACTGACGATCTCCACCGATACGCAAGATTATGCGGTACTGCGCGCCACGCGTACCGCGCAGCAACACCTTTTTCGCGGGCCCATTGGTCGACACCGATTACGCGCGCCACCACTCGCACGAGCTGCACCGAATCGCCCTATTTTACGCGGTACCGTCGGTAACGTAGGTGGTTTACTCGTGTTATTCTGGTAGAAGAGAGAGAGAGAGAGAGAGGATCTTTTTTATTTGGCGGGACGTGCGCGACTCAATTTGCTTTTTGTCATTCCTTCATGGACACGTGCGATAGAAGAAAGGTTAATAGAAACGTATACACTGTTGGGAACAGACTAGTTAAGAATATTAGTGCGTTTTGTTCTTAACGTCATGACGCATAGCGTAATTATTTTTTTGATGTTCTTGACTCGTGAATAATTTCGATAACGCGTTACCGACCTCTGATTGGTCCGTGCGAATACCATGTTCGACTATCGAATTGTTACTGGCTCGTTCCGTGTCATCGATATCGATTTAGGTGCCGGAGCGATACTACAAATCGGTATGATTTTATCTTGAAATTTAATTAACGATATGAAATTATATTCGTTTAAACGGTTTTTTCATTATTTGTTGTAACTCGATGCGTTATTATAATAGATTTGTATTAATTTTTAATCGTTTTGCGAATATTAGCTAGACTTTTAATGGTACGATATAATATAGTTAGATTGAAATAAAGATATTAATTATGGTGATAATTTTTGTAAATATGTCCCTGAACGAAACTTCCTGCACATTTACAATCTGACTTTGTACATTTTTTATTATCATTAATATTTACAGATGTTTTATTAAATGCAAGTTTATTCACTCTTTGTATTTAAATGTATGAGTTACCTTTATGTAGATATTCAAATATTGTACAAGCTATCGATCTTATAAATGAGTTAGAGTCCAGAAAATATGCTTGGAGTATCGACATTAATATATTCGATCGTCCAATCTCCACCTCCGTCTTGTGTATAATCTCGGACAAATAGATAGTTAGCTATTAATAGCTGCGGTCTTCTTAAGTTATCGGGAGTTCTGTCGTCTTCATCCGTGTTGGGTATCATGCCGTAAACAGGCTCGTAGTAAATAATTACATTCATCTCCACCCTGACGTTAAAGCTTTTTCTATCTGTAACAAAGTATACACAAATTGATTTAGCATCGTAGAAGTATAAATCTATCTAAATTCAAATGGTGCATAAGATTAGAAGACTCGAATACCTTCGGAAATTGACTTTCCTATTACTTTAATATAGCCAGGAGTATACTCCGCTACATCGTCCTCTGTCATAGCTAGAAGGTTCCTTTGGGCCGGGCTTAACAGATCTATTTTTTCCTGTAATGATTTTAACGTATCGTTGTCCACAAGGCCGATTAAAGAATCGTAATTTTGGTTAACTAGTTCCATGGAGACCTTACAGGCAACCTAAAATAGCTGGTTTAATTAGAATGCAATTTTATCTAAAATATCTAAAATATTTATAAAAAAGGTAAGAGATTCTTTTGAAAGAATTCAGTATTTTGTAACATTGGATTAAGGATATAATTCATAATCAAGAATTTTAACTTACGTCTGTCATAGTTTTAACGAGAACCCTTATGTTAAACTCCCGATCTATCAAAGGACGTAATGTCACGTGTTCCATAAAAAGCATTGATAGAGTTGACATTACCGTCCTCGTTTTATAAACATAACCAGGTAAAAGTGGTAGAAATTTGCTAAAATCATTTTTATTATCCCAAGAAAAATAGTGTCTTATCGCATTGTGGTTTAAGGTTATAGACTGTACTACCGAATCTTTGGAACGACGTTGCTTCGTTGCCAAAGTATAATTATTACCAGCTAGAGACACATAAAACCTATGTAATGTTGTGCGCGTAACACTTTTCCTAATGATCGAAGATAACATTATTAATCTGTATGTGAATTGACTTCTTGTTACGCACCAAGGCGGAACGTTCCTTTAATTTCTTCTGGAGTATATAAGTGTTTTAGATCTTTTAAACAGACCTACCAACGTATACGGTTATCGCCTTTTATAAATGATATTTACGTCTGATATTTCGTATATCGTTTACTTTTATTTATAATTAAAATTGTTAATTCAAGTTAATATATTTTTTTATATTTCGCGCGTTTTTATGTACTAACAAAACAACGAACGTTACTGTTCGAAATCCTTGTCTATACTTATCTTACCATAGACGAAGTAATAGAAACTTTTGTCCCTCAAAAATACCAAATAATAAATGTTACCATACGTATAATCAATGTGAAGAGGGTGGACAAAATTGTTTCGTCATTAAACTACATAATTTTAATAAATAATTATAACAACATTGATTTTAATGTAATATGAGTTTCGTTAATTTCTAGACACTACTTGCAATTCTTTTGATAATGGATAATGAGTAACAATACCATGTGATATATTTTGTTCGGGTAGTACATACGTGATGCAAAATTGTACTTTCAACTTTACGCTTCTCCTAGGCGTAAAATCGGTAATTTAAATAAGCCATTTCTTGTCCACAAATTCAATAGAGATTGATAAAAAAAAAAAAATATATAGTGGCGACACCTAGTGGCGGCGGAACGAAGGAATGATTTAGAACAGGTTGGTCCAGGGTGTGGACACTCCTTACCCCCACCACCTTGGCAATTTAACGTAGTCCCCGCAGTTCACGCATGCGCATTTTGAAAAATAATCAACTGGAGGGCAGCACTAACGAGCGCAAAGCTGCCAACCGTGTTTATTGCTTCTGTTCGTATAGTAACTAGCCTGCCGAGGTCGAGATCCCCGAGAACGAGTGCAGTCCCCCCGCTAGCCCCTTAAACCTGTTGACCCGTTAGCCTTCTAAGCCCGCGATCCGGCTAATTGGAAGGGGCACATGAGATACATACATGTTAAAAAAGCCGTCTGTTAAATAAATAGTGAGATAGATTCATTCTTCGAAATTATTATTTTTTTATTTTACTTTTAATTATATTTGGGTATCCTATAACCAGATAAATTCGTCAATGGATATTAACTTGCTGAACAGAAGAATGGTTCGTGAGGAAAATGGTTTACATAAAAGAACGGGTTCATTTTAACTACAGCGCGCTACTGCTCGTGCACTATTACGCGATAACTGTTGTCTACTAGTATGTTTAGGTGAATAAATGACAATAATTTGATTATTAATTACCATCCTATAATTATAGAAAGAAAAAATTAACAAAAAAAGTCTCTTCTTTACGAATATGCAAGTCGCGTTTCGATAGTAAGACCAGTTCGGAAGTTACAACAGTTTAAATCTTAAGATTCATCTCAGCATAAAGTGCAATATAATAATATGTTATTATTTATTTTATGTGTATTTAAATAATATTTAAGTATCGTATTTATTTACAATAAGAATTATTATACATTATAACAAAAGTGCGTCCGATGTATTAAAAGTTATAATTATTCTATGATTTATATTACTTTCCGACTATTTGTAAAAATGTACATATATAAAATTGATATAAATAAACAAAAATAAGATACATTGCAAAAAATACTGGAATTTTTAATTGAAACCATGAATTAACCATCCAATTCCCTTATTTGTTCAACTTCTCGAGTTATTGCCTTTTGACGAAAACTCCATCAATGGAGAAAGTATCAGGAGAACATGAGCTACAAGGAGGAATTCGGATTTCAAGACCCACCTCTTCAAATAGTATGCTTTCCTGGTAGAAATCCCAGTTTACGGGGAATTTGCCGAATCGCTGAGAATCGAGAAAGTATCATGAGAACGTGAGCAGCAAGAAGAAATTCGGATTTCACGTGCCACTTCTTCAAATAGTATGCTTTCCTGGTAGAAATCTCAGTTTACGGGGAATTTGCCGAATCGCTGAGAATCGAGAAAGTATCATGAGAACGTGAGCAGCAAGAAGAAATTCGGATTTCACGTGCCACTTCTTCAAATAGTATGCTTTCCTAGTAGAAATCCCAGTTTACGGGGAATTTGCCGAATCGCTGAGAATCGAGAAAGTATCATGAGAACGTGAGCAGCAACGAGGTATTCGGATTTCACGTGCCACCTCTTCACATATTATGGTATCCTGTTAGAAATCCCAGTTTACGGGAAAGTGTTCCGAAAGCGTTCGTGAGAACATTGGCAGCGCCATCTAGCGGTGGAGAAAAGAGGCAAAATTTGATGATTTTTCAGGGGGGTCTTTAACAAATTCTCCTGGTCGCTATAATTAACCGATTCTTATGAACGATACCTTGTTGGAAAGCTAAAAGAACGGGCTACAAAATGGCTATTATAGAATTTGTATAATACCTCACTCTCAGTCTCTAAATCGCACTTAAACTTTTCAAATGTAATTTCTATGATGATGCTAACGCTAATAATAAAATTTGTTATAGCTATCTTATAGCTTGTTCTTTTAGCTTTCCGACGAGCTATTGATCGTAGAAATCGATCAAGAAATGTGATCAGAAATAATTTTTGAAGTAAATCTCTCGAAAGTCGATAAAACAGGGTCTTAATTGCACGCTGGCGCCATCTAGCGGTGGAGACAAGAGGCAAAATTTGATGATTTTTCAAGGGGGTCTTTAACAAATTCTCCTGGACGCTATAATTAACCGATTCTGATGAACGATACCTTGTTGGAAAGCTGAAAGAACGGGCTACAAAATGGCTATTATAGAATTTGTATAATACCTCACTCTCAGTCTCTAAATCGCACTTAAACTTTTCAAATGTAATTTCTATGACGATGCTAACGCTAATAATAAAATTTGTTATAGCTATCTTATAGCTTGTTCTTTTAGCTTTCCGACGAGCTATTGATCGTAGAAATCGATCAAGAAATGTGATCAGAAATAATTTTTAAAGTAAATTTCTCGAAAGTCGATAAAATAGGGTCTTAATTGCACGCAGGCGCCATCTAGCGGTGTAGAGAAGAGGGAAAATTTCATGCATTTGCAAGGTTTCCTTTAAAACACTTTTCTAGTCGTAATAATTAACCGATTCTTATGAACAATACCTTGTTGGAAAGCTAAAAGAACAAGCTATAAGATAGCTATAACAAATTTTATTATTAGCGTTAGCATCGTCATAGAAATTACATTTGAAAAGTTTAAGTGCGATTTAGAGACTGAGAGTGAGGTATTATACAAATTCTATAATAGCCATTTTGTAGCCCGTTCTTTCAGCTTTCCAACAAGGTATCGTTCATCAGAATCGGTTAATTATAGCGTCCAGGAGAATTTGTTAAAGACCCCCTTGAAAAATCATCAAATTTTGCCTCTTGTCTCCACCGCTAGATGGCGCCAGCGTGCAATTAAGACCCTGTTTTATCGACTTTCGAGAGATTTACTTCAAAAATTATTTCTGATCACATTTCTTGATCGATTTCTACGATCAATAGCTCGTTGGAAAGCTAAAAGAACAAGCTTTTAAGATAGCTATAACAAATTTCATTATTAACGTTAGCATCATCATAGAAATTACATTTGAAAAGTTTAAGTGCGATTTAGAGACTGAAAGTGAGGTATTATAAAAATTCTATAATAGCCATTTTGTAGCCCGTTCTTTTAGCTTTCCAACAAGGTATCGTTCATAAGAATCGGTTAATTATAGCGTCCAGGAGAATTTGTTAAAGACTCCCTTGAAAAATCATCAAATTTTGCCTCTTGTCTCCACCGCTAGATGGCGCCAGCGTGCAATTGAGACCCTGTTTTATCGACTTTCGAGAGATTTACTTTAAAAATTATTTCTGATCACATTTCTTGATCGATTTCTACGATCAATAGCTCGTCGGAAAGCTAAAAGAACAAGCTATAAGATAGCTATAACAAATTTTATTATTAGCGTTAGCATCATCATAGAAATTACATTTGAAAAGTTTAAGTGCGATTTAGAAACTGAAAGTGAGGTATTATAAAAATTCTATAATAGCCATTTTGTAGCCCGTTCTTTTAGCTTTCCAACAAGGTATCGTTCATAAGAATCGGTTAATTATATCGACCAGGAGAATTTGTAAAAGACCCCCCTGAAAAATCATGAAATTTTGCCTCTTTTCTCCACCGCTAGATGGCGCCAGCGTGCAATTGAGACCCTGTTTTATCGACTTTCGAGAGATTTACTTTAAAAATTAATTCTGATCACAATTCTTGATCGATTTCTACGATCAATAGCTCGTTGGAAAGCTAAAAGAACAAGCTTTTAAGATAGCTATAACAAATTTTATTATTAGCGTTAGCATCGTCATAGAAATTACATTTGAAAAGTTTAAGTGCGATTTAGAAACTGAAAGTGAGGTATTATAAAAATTCTATAATAGCCATTTTGTAGCCCGTTCTTTTAGCTTTCCGCCAAGGTATCGTTCATAAGAATCGGTTAATTGTTGCGACCAGGAGAGTGTTTTAAAGGAACACCTTGCAAACGCATGAAATTTCGCCTCTTCTCTCCACCGCTAGATGGCGCTGCCAATGTTCTCACGAACGCTTTCGGAACATTTTCCCGTAAACTGGGATTTCTAACAGGATACCATAATATGTGAAGAGGTGGCACGTGAAATCCAAATACCTCGTTGCTGCTCGCGTTCTCATGATACTTTCTCGATTCTCAGCGATTCGGCAAATTCCCGTAAACTGGGATTTCTACCAGGAAAGCATACTATTTGAAGAAGTGGCACGTGAAATCCGAATTTCTCCTTGCTGCTCACGTTCTCATGTTACTTTCTCGATTCTCAGCGATTCGGCAAATTCCCCGTAAACTGGGATTTCTACCAGGAAAGCATACTATTTGAAGAAGTGGCACGTGAAATCCGAATTCCTCCTTGTAGCTCATGTTCTCCTGATACTTTCTCCATTGATGGAGTTTTCGTCAAAAGGCAATAACTCGAGAAGTTGAACAAATATGGGAATTGGATGGTTAATTCATGGTTTCAATTAAAAATTCCAGTATTTTTTGCAATGTATCTTATTTTTGTTTATTTATATCAATTTTATATATGTGCATTTTTACAAATAGTCGGAAAGTAATATAAATCATAGAATAATTATAACTTTTAATACATTGGACGCACTTTTGTTATAATGTATAATAATTCTTATTGTAAATAAATACGATACTTAAATATTATTCAAATACACATAAAATAAATAATAACATATTATTATATTGCACTTTATGCTGAGATGAATCTTAAGATTTAAACTGTTGTAACTTCCGAACTGGTCTTACTATCGAAACGCGGCTTGCATATTCGTAAAGAAGAGACTTTTTTTGTTAATTTTTTCTTTCTATAATTATAGGATGGTAATTAATAATCAAATTATTGTCATTTATTCACCTAAACATACTAGTAGACAACAGTTATCGCGTAATAGTGCACGAGCAGTAGCGCGCTGTAGTTAAAATGAACCCGTTCTTTTATGTAAACCATTTTCCTCACGAACCATTCTTCTGTTCAGCAAGTTAATATCCATTGACGAATTTATCTGGTTATAGGATACCCAAATATAATTAAAAGTAAAATAAAAAAATAATAATTTCGAAGAATGAATCTATCTCACTATTTATTTAACAGACGGCTTTTTTAACATGTATGTATCTCATGTGCCCCTTCTAATTAGCCGGCTGGCGGGTTTAAAAGGCTAACGGGTTAACAGGTTTAAGGGGCTAGCGGGGACTGCACTCGTTCTCGGGGACTACACTTCTACTCGGGGATCTAGACTTTGGCGGGCTAGTTACTATACGAACAGAAGCAATAAACACGGTTGGCAGCTTTGCGTTCGTTAGTGCTGCCCTCCAGTTGAGGATTTTCCACAATGCGCATGCGTAAACGGCGGGGACTACGTTAAATAAGGCTCCTATGCTTATGCATTGAGTTACAACACCCTGGCGGCCACCAGCGGCCACTAGATAAGAAGAAGAAGACTTTTTACATTTACATATAGCTTGTCTGCCTGCGAAATATTCGTTCCTAACCTAGAATCGCTGTATTTATTCCTTGAAAAAACGATTGGCATTAATCCGAATTTACTACTCGAAGGGAAAGAATGAGGCTAACTAATACTTTGTTTACCAGAATAGCAAAATGGTCGAAGAAATATTCCAACCTACCAGACTCGTACATAGAACGTTCTATGCGACAAGTGTGTAAATTGTATATTAATACATTTTTTTACAGATATGTTAAATGTCAAAATTATGCTTATGTTATACCTATTGTATTTTATAACATAGATATATTGGAAAACACCTCGGGGCAAACCACAGTATCTCCCACGTACCGTCGAACGTAAGCGTTATTGGTTTTCTATTCACAGACCATGGACGAATGAATTTCAACTGGATAATAGAAAAATGTCATTACCACATTATATTCACGTTGAACCTATAAAAGATTGGAGCTTCTTCCGTGGAGATAGGGTAACCGAACTTTTTATCCGAACTATGGTTTTTATATATAATTACATTCGGGCTTATTGCTTTTAGTTATTTGATATATACAACATTTTATTGTATTAAATGAATGGTCTACAGTTCTTTGGAACTCTAAAAGATTGCAAGACAAAACAAATTATATATAGATAATTCTTTTAAATACAGAATATATGTGTTATAATAGGTTGAAGTTTTAGTAGGAAGGGACAAGGGTAAACAAGGAATAGTAAGAGATATAATACAGGAAAGAAATTGGATTATCGTAGAAGGTCTTAATACAAAGTTAGAATGTATGGGAAAAACCAAAGACTTTCCTGGTATATATATACAAATGGAACAACCATTATTGGTTACTACAGACGTCGTTTTGGTCGATCCCAGTGATTTGTATGTATATATAAACGTGTATATTGTAAATTTTCATTTTATTACAATTAATTTTTTTATTAGGAATGGAACTCCGATAGAATGGAGGTACACAGAACAAGGTGAGAAAGTACGCGTGTCGACTAGAACGGGTAGAATTATTCCAATTCCTATATCTGCCATAGAAACAAAAGATTATAAAGCTCCGCACTTGTATGTAGAGCAAGCCAAAGATACGACTAAAGCTGAAGTGGAAAAAGTGACGTTCGAAGTATGCGTTATGACAAAAATATCTAATACAAAATATTATAATCAAGTATATTTATATTTCTATCATTTTCAGCCGGCTTTAAAAACTTTTGAGATGGATATTATGGATTGTATGGGTATACAGGAAGATCGTATTCCTAAAAAATCGTACTGGTATTAAGTTATATTACTTGCAGATATATTAATAAATTTGTTACAAAGGAAGGAACGTCTATCGGTATGATTTTTATTCCTATATTTCAATCATAAGGACAATTTGTATGCGAGGTCTTGCATAAAAAATTGTGTAGAAAAATAATTGTTAGATCTACATCCGACAGGATGCTCACCTTTTTCTCCGTTTTGCATTTCTATAAATATAAACAGTGTTATCTATATTTTTTTTTTCTTTTATTTTTTATTAGAAAGTACACTGACATGGCATTTTTATAAATTGCTATATCTAGATAAAGTACTTTATAAACGTAGTATTAGGATTAGATAACATTGACATAAAGTGTATATCATATTTGTATCCCAATTAAAGCACAAAAATAATAAGGTCCATCTCGCACTTCACTTTTGTTAATTTATCTTAAACAACGTCACACATACATATCACAGCACGATTTTTTACAAACACAGATCCAGAACGCCGTTTCAAATTTAAATACTCCAATAGTAATATATTTTTCTTATATTAACAACAGTTTTATATTATATATGTCACTTCTCTAGATTGCCCATTTTTTTACTTCTTTCACATTTTTTATTTACAAATATCGCTTACTTTGCCTAATGATGGAGATTTCGGTGCGCTCGGTAAAGTAACATGCGCACGTGTTCATGTAATCTTGTCTAGGGACATCTACCAGAAACGTAGAGCCCTGACAACAAAAATCTGTCTATCTATCTATTTATATATATATATAACTTATATATTTAGATTCTACGTTTTTACGCGGATAAGGGAAAGAAAGCCTCTTTCACCTTTAGGCAAAGAAACAAAGAATGCATATTTGCGAAGCGATGTAACGATAAGATGTTAAAAATAATAATTTTCCGGCTAAATACTTTAATGCTCTCTTTTTTACATGAATGTAAATATTGTCCAAATCCGTGATGCATTGCGATAACTCGTTGTAAACTATTAAGCTGTTGTCTCCTAAAAAGGAAGAGAAGATTTGCGTATCCGGGTAAAGAGCCTCTAAAGAGGGGTGGGGGGGACTATGTATATCAATGTTAAGTCACGGGTACGTAGTTAACTATAAAGACTGCGACGGCAAACCACTTATTTAGCGAGGATGTAGGAGTCAACTATACGAACTTATTAACTCTGTTTAAGTCGATAGTGTTATTATTGCACTGCCAGCACTGTGATCCATTAAATATTATATCGAAAATCGAGTTAAGATGAATTCTAATCTCTCTCTCTTTCTCTCTAAGGCACTACAAGTATTCTCGTTGATCCCTTCGTGGCGTAATGTTAATAAAAATACATGTTTTTTTCTCTTTTTATATGTATTGACAAAAAGGAAAATCAATCAATTATTCAGGCAGTATAGCGACAGAAGGACGTATTAGCTATAAATTGGATTTCTATTAGTAACGATGCTATAAATAAATCATTAGTGATATCTAAAAGAAAAAAGAAAGCTTTTACAAATTCGAGGTTCGTTCCATTCCGAAGTGTAGTATAACTTTATGTGTCTCGATTGCTCCGTAAAGCGAATCGAATTGTCTTTTCGTTCGTACCACGCTTAGTCTATTTTCTAATTCACTATAAAATTCACGAGGACTTGGTGGCAGGGTGCCTGACTAGGAGGTTCACTTCCCCATCGTGTAGTTTTTTCATCAGAGACCACGCTTCTATCCTCGACATTCTCGTGACGTCGCTTCCGTTCACTTCGAGTAATTGGTCCCCTGCCTTCAAGGCACCTGTCTTTTCAGCAGCACCTCCTGATGATCAAAAAAATACAATTACCGATGAATTGGATGGAGATTTATCTGTGGTAGGGTAGAGGCGGGTACGCCCACAATATGAAGTGGGCAGACAGCTTGAGGGGTTTTAGTGGGTAAAAATCCCATACCACCTCGGATTCCTGCAAGGGTTTCGAGGTATCTTTAAAAGCCTTCCCCTCAAGTGATAACAAAAAAGAGACTTATGGATGAAAAAAGGGATAGGAGATGTTTGATCACTATCCTTTTATCTGGTTATCAAATTAGCGTTAGTATTATTTTGCTAAAACTGAACTTACCGGTGAATATTTTCTTGATAACCAATGGCCTGTCTCCGAGAGGACTATCTCTACCTCCTTCGAGACTGAAACCAAGACCAGCTCCGTCTTTGTAAACCGCGACCATCGACGGTGGGCCCCAAGCGGTGTCTTCTACAGCGTTCGTTTCGAATCCTAAAAGAATTGATCAAATAATGCAATTACATGTCTGTGCTACCAGATATACCTAGTAATGTTCTTCATTTAAAATATACTCCAAGATGACCTTTATAAGAATACGGAAACTTAAGTGCAGATGCACAAAGAAAATATTATATAGGTCTGCGAGACAATTTTTTATCTTCCATTCCATTTTTATCTTAATTAAGTATTATTATTGTAAAACCATAAGTATTACCTTCAACAATAGTTTCGACGCTAGCAGTCCTCGACCTTAATTTACATCCCTCTTCAATCCTCGCTCTAGATACAACCAAGACCACTTCGGACCTCGGTTGCTTCAAAACAGCAAGACTTTCTCTATGCGTGAGACCCCGCGTGCTCCGACCATTTATACTTAGTATCCTATCTCCTCTTTGGACACGACCATCCTTGTCAGCGATCGAATGAGCCAGTACACGGTGAACGGTGATCTCTTTGACTTCACAATCGGCACCACCAGCCAAAGTGATCCCAACGCTTCCCGTGGGGTTCTCTTTGTGAAGCAACACAACGACCACTTCGTGAGCGCAACGAGCTTCCTCGAGACTGGCCTCTTCAACCAGCTGAGCTAACTCCTGTTGAGAGATCAAACTGGTGCTACTGGCCAACGAGCTTATGCTACCAAACTGCTCTCCACAAAATCTCTCATTGTCTGTTTCTATTCCAATGGAAGAAACTGTCTCGTCAACGCTACTGTCCAAACTTGGAAATCGATTATGAGATGCGGTTGGAGTTGCCTGTTGTTGACTGGAACCATTCGTTGCGTCGATCTTGTCTAAAGCTTTTTTCATATCTGTGACACTAACGCTACGTCTACCCAAGTTCCTAGCAGTTGGGATCTTCGATGTATTGGTCCTAAGTTTTTCCGTTTCGATGTCTTCGCCATTGTCGAAGACTCTCGATCGTCCCAATGTCGGTATTTTCGAGATAAACGGCTTCTCTTCTCGCCAGGAGTCATT
The DNA here is from genome assembly GCA_916049575.1 of Ancistrocerus nigricornis. Taxonomy (NCBI): domain Eukaryota; kingdom Metazoa; phylum Arthropoda; class Insecta; order Hymenoptera; family Vespidae; genus Ancistrocerus; species Ancistrocerus nigricornis. The sequence goes on along the minus strand of OU696669.1, from coordinate 8,795,132 downwards.
CGAGTTTGTTCTTTTTACGAAACGGTTATTGTCCCTAGACTCCGGACTAGGTCTCGCGTGTGGCGAGAGACCAGTACCATTTTCGGCCCTACCTTCGACACTTTGCGTTCGTAACAATTTGGGGTAAGGATTTTCGACTTTGGGACCGCCCAGTATATCTTCTAAACTCATTTGACTCTTGGATCTACCGAACGTACCATCATCCACGTGTATCGCTGATCTCGACCTGCTCCTTGTCGTTAGGATCGTCAAGAGATCGTTCTGATCTTCCGTTGTCTTTTTTACCGGTGAGTTAACTTTACATCGCTGTTTCGTGACTTCTTGCGAAATGTGTTCGGGTTCCTTTGGAGGACATCTGTTCTTCGAAGCCACGTCGTTCGAATTGTAGTACTCGTCGAACGGTTTAATGCTACGAGTTGGGGGCTTGTTCTTCAAAGGCACTTCATTTTCTCGTCCTTGACTTGTCTTTTCAATGCTATTTGTTACTTTTTCTTCTGCCGACCTAGCCATAGCTTTTGCTTCAGCTCGTACCCACATCTTCAAGTCATTCGAGGGCTCCAACATTTCAGATTTTGGTGGTCTGGCAACAGGGGTGATGATACTTCTTTTAGGAGGTAATCTGGGTTCCTCGATTTTTCTAGGCAACTGATCTTCCTCTTCCAAGAACGTATCGGTCACTTCGATGTAAGCTATTTTGATGTCTTGTTTAGGGATACCGTTGTTAGCTAAGTTATTCTTTCTTCTAATTGTTCCACCATTCTCAGCCGTTGAACCAAGAGCGTCTTCCTCGTCCGAGAACTTTCTTTGGATCAACGGCGAACCGTTCAAGTCACGACCACTTCGACATCTCGCGCTAGCAAGAATATTTTTCCTGTTAATAGCTTCCACACTCTGTGGCTTGAGTACCCTCCTCGAAAGGGACTCGGCACTGGCTTGAGAACCCGAGGTCAAGGTCGACGACGTGCTACAGTTCGTCTCCGTGCTGTTCGACCTTCTCAAAGTTTGTCTTTGGGGAATCTGGGAGTTTCTAGTGTCCACTGGCTGAGGTGAGCGCGGGGTCGAGCCACTGTTGCTACTACTGCTGCTACTACTGCTCGAGGATGATCTTTCCGATGAGACGTAGGTTCTCTCGTTGCTGAGAACGTTTGGTCTCTGAACGTGGAACTGTTCGTTGCTCGTTATAGTCTCACCTTCGGGTTTGTTTTGGAAGGGTTTGTTAGTGCTCTCCATGATGAAGGATCTATGTCGATAGTTTAGCTCAGTGGACACGTACGATCTCTCGGATGACACTGTAGATCTTTCCGATGGAACAGGCGACATTGGTGGACTGAAGCCACGGGATATGCTACTTTGAGAACTGCTGACGGCCGAATCGTTATCGGAGTCGTCGTAATCCGTACGTGCCTTTCTCTGTCCGCTCGTTCTCGGTCTGCCACGCAACGCGTCTGGTGAGTTACTATTTGACACAAACTCGAAGCTGTAGTCGCTTCTCGTTGGACTGCAGATACTCTCCAGGCTTTTAGGTGGCTCGGATAAAGAGTTCGTTGTCGTTGGAGTCGTAGTGGTTAGCGTTGAAGTTATCTGAGAATTTTTCGTCGCGTACATCGATGAATTGGTCGAGTTACTCGAGGAGGAACCGTATACCGCGAGACTCTTCCTTTTAAAGGCAGGAGAGTATTTGGCATTTATCTGAGGTGCCGGCATTTTGAAGGATGTCGTTGCTTTTAGGGGTACGCTTGCTGTACTTGCGTTGCTTGCTATGGAACTTTGGGAACCCCATTTGTCTTGGATGTTCGCTTTTGGTAGCTGTGGAAGAAATTAGTTTTTGTTGGATTAATATAGTTGTAAATATGTAGGATATTAGAACATCCTATGTTCTAATAGGACGGTAATATATAATGTAATATTCCGATCTCGAACACTCACCTGACTTAATAAAATCGAATTACGTGACTTAATCTCTGGCAAATCAACGATAGGTTGTTCGATCGGCACAGTTTCTTTTTCAGGTATAACCAAACCACGTAGCTTCGAGATCGATCGTCTTCTCTGTTCGATCAGCTGATTCAAGCTAGTCTTCCTCATGTCCTCGCTGTTTCTTCTAAACGTCGAAGCTAAGGAATTCGTCCTAGAGATCTGATTATTCCCTGTAGGTACTTCGTTACTCGTCGAGCTGCGTTCTTGAACGAACGAGCTGGATCCAGAAAAACTGGTAGCTCGTGTCAAGGCTGGGGTCGTGAGTTTCGTTGGGCTGGTAGCTGGACTGTTCGTTACCGACGAGTAAAGTTTGCCAACTGTACTTTGAACAGTTTCTGGCGAAGATATCGAACTTGTCGAGGTGTAGGTCTTCGTTGTTAAAGGTGCAATAAAGCTTTTTGTTTCGAACGAAGCCGTTGGGGTCGTGGCTAACGCGTTACTACTTGGTTTCTGTGGTATTGGTGGTGCCATTTTGGTATGACCCGCATATCCTTTAACAGGCGAGTTTTCTAGAGTATAGCTCTTAGCAGAGTCCGTGAGGTCGAAGGAACTCTGCGTTCTATCGGCAAAGAACGACGTTCTCTCCTTTTGATTAAGACTCTTCTCATCCCCGCAAACATCCTCGCTCGATTTGTACTTGGATAATCTCCGAACGTTACTGCTGGCACTCGCCACTGTCACCGAATTCGGAAACAATGGGGCATCTAGGTTACTTTGCGATGAGAACATGGCAATCTTATCTCTGACCGATCGTTCGGATTTGTCATCTTGTCTCCAGGGATCAACGTTCAAACAAAACTTCCGCGGAGATTGGTCCACGTTTGGTGTGGTTCTGGCATGAATGTTGATCTGTTCTATCTTAGGTGGTCCTGTTAAAAACGTTTAGAATTAAAATAATATAGCCTACATAATTACACGTTTGATGGGACTTTAGATTACATTTTCAAACCGTTCACCATCATTTACGATCACTCTTAGAATAAGGATAAATTCTGTCATGGCACATATGACACTTAAATTATCCTAATGATATATGTGGACAAATATGACTAAATTCTCTTTATAACATTTACATATAAATTCATCTAAAGCTTTATCAAACGTGTACATTAAAAACAAATGTTCTTTTTGCTACTCTACCTGTCAAAGGCAAAGGCGGAGGCACTTCGGCAGAAATCTCATCCAATCTAATTTGCGTTTCTGCTTCGATCGTTGGCATTTCCTTATGATAATAAGCAGCAATCTCGATCTTCTTCTCCGACACTAAAATCGTCTCACCGTTTGCAATCTGCGCATTCTCCGATTGGTCATCGTGCGCGATCGAGGTGGAGAAAAGTCTGTTACCGGATTTTTCATCCAAAGTCGTCGACTCAGCAGACGTCGATAAGTAATTCTTCTCGCTCCTCGAGCCAACAACGTTGTTGCTGTCGCTCGCGAGCATCTTGAAGTTGTTCTCCTTGCCGGTGAACGATTTCTTCTCGTTTTCGTAGATACGAGCACCGGCTACGTTGTTGTTGTTAATCGTTGACGTGGTAGTCATCGTCATGTTTCTTGAGTTCGTCGACGTCGCCATCGTCGTTGTCGTTGCCGTTGTCGCACTCGTTGAAAATCTGTACTCGAACTGGCTATTGTTGTCGTTACCAAACTCCTGATACGCCGCTGGAAACTCGTCCCCGTCCGGGGGCAGTCGCTGACCGCCTGCACAATTGTCCATTCTATCATTTACCGAATCTGAAAAGAGAAGAGAAAATATTGAAATACTGGTATAGGTTGCTATGCGTTGTACATACGCGTAGGATGATTCTTATGTATTCGCGAGACCAGAGAGCCTAAGACCTTAGAAACTTTACTTTGAATTTCACGTAGTATTGTTGAATAAAATGATTATTTTCCTTGTTGCTTCGGTAATGATTTTAATCCAATTTTAATGTTTCATTCGTGTGTTTGTTAATTTTTGTTGTCTTTCAGAAGGTAGTTTAAAACTAGAACTACAAAACCCGTCAGAATGATGGATCGTTCGTTTCACAATTTTTTGAATAATACAATCATTTTATTAGAAATTTATTATCTACTTTAGTTATTCAATATTATTTATAATTGATAGCGAATAAAATGTTTTTGCTAAGTGCTTGTCAAATAGATAGATGCGATGAAAATAACTATTCGTTTAATTAAATAAATATTTATAAATCTATCGACATCATACATCACTTTAGTATCACTTTGAAGAAATCATATTTTTATTTGATTACAAAACATATTTCGGAAGCTCTTTTTTTGTTAAACACTAAGATAACTTTTCTTTGCACATACGTAAACACGTATCTAAACGCGTGATATCTATACATACAATATATACGAATGAAAGGTATGCTCGAGCCGGCACTCCTACGCGCGCGACTGTTTTTCGTCGATCGGTTTGGACAACTGGCGACGTCGATCTTTGAGGAATAAAAGCGTATCTTTCCTTCGATTTCATTGCTAATTCCCAAGGAGTGTCGTACGCGCGAGTAAATAACGGAATGACGTAACGAGTTCTCTAACGAGTCAAAAGCATTTGCGAACGATGAGACGGTGACGGAATATTTCAGTATGTTTTAAATAAAACCATCGATACGGGGTCGTTACGATCGGTTTTTGTCGATCGAGAGATCGATACTCTTTCCTATGACGAAATCACGGATGCCGGATACAATATTCTTTCATCATGTTATTCCTATCGACGAGTCCTCGCTAATCTAATCTCAATGACGAGTTACGATCTTTAAAACGATCGTTTCGTGGCTAACGGCTATGAATCATTCTTGGTGATAAATCGTGCAAAGATATAAAAGTAAAAAAAGAAGAGAGAAACTGGAAAAAATTGACGACGAACGTTCTTTACGTTCGATCGAGTTGACGAACGTTGGTTCCCGCAATGACCTATGAAACGAAAAAAAATCGGTAGAAATGTCTTTCAAGATGTTTTCAAAGAATAAGGAATTTTAATCTCCTTCTGTAACATCTGGGTGACCGGCAATAAGTGTGACGAAGAATGCACACGATTGTTAGCCACTACCGGTGCATTATCATCATCGCATTCCACAGAGTCTTACGATTCGCTTTTAACTGCAACTCGAGTTCCTCGCGAGCACCCCTTCCCGAAGATGGCCGCGACTCGAAGGACATACTCGATGACGTAGCGTTATCGTGAGAAAGCGATTTTCGAGGCAGGAAGAAAACAGAAGGGAATTTTTTATACATTTTTAAAGGAGAGAAAGAAGATTTCGTGCGAATTAAGAAATTTCGCGCGGTTAGTGTACGTTGAACAAGTTTATAGATTTTTAGTTTTTCTAATTTGATGTCAAATATGATTACTTGTATGCCGAGTGACACTTGACATGCACTTTTGTCGAGTGGGACTCGACATGCAAATTTTGTCGAGTGCCACTCGACATGCATTTTGTCGAGTGGGACTCGACATGCACTTTTGTCGAGTGGGACTCGACATGCAGTTTTGTCGAGTGGGACTCGACATGCACTTCTGTCGAGTAGGACTCGACATAAATTTTTGTCTAGTGTGCTCCGACATTGTTTTTTTAGACATCTTTTAGAATTGATTTAAAATAAAGAAGTTCCAGTGTCCAACCGTATAATTTAAAAAAAAAACAATATGGTAAAAGATAAGATTTCAAAACTCGATGATATGAAAAATAGAAAAATCGTATTGATTCGTGTATTCCATTTAATTTAAAAACGAAATATCGAAAGACAAAATTTGATTCCGATCGGATTCCCATTCGTCTCGATCAGAAGGCATTCCCGTGCCGCTTTTATCTTGACCGCTTCTCTGGAAAAGCGTCGAAACGAATGAAAGAACGTGCTAATGATCTATACGCGTATTTCGCGTGAGCGCGAGAAACGTGTGTTTACAACCAATGGAAAGTAAGAGATACTTGCATCGGTTCACTCGTGTGAACGGCCGATCGCACCATATTTGTACCGATATCAGGGACAACGTGCGTCACCGTGCGTTTATTCGTATCCACTCTTGCAGGCGACACTGACGATCCGACGTTTAAATCCACCAGCCTCTCATTTACGGTCCAGAATTATGTATTTTAATACATATTTAATATTTTAAACGAACGACGCGCCATGAGTTAAAGCTATGATGCACAAAATCAGACACTCTTTTCATTATGAAGAAACAGAAAGATACTTTTCCCATTTTTAATATTTTTCTCTAGTTTTTAATGAGACATCAGGGGAATGCGTCAATGTAAGAGGTCAGACATTTTCTTCGTGATTCAAATAAAAACAAAATAAGATAGGATGATTTCAATATTATTTTCACATTGTTACCTATTTTTTATTAACGAAATACCATGGGTACGAAAAGAAACAACGTGACTTTTATTGTAGATATTCCGGTAAGTAAACGTCGATCATCTCAGACATCACGTGATACACGCGAGCACGTACTCCATACGTACTATGTACACACATGTATAGATCACGAGAGAACGAAGTTTGCTTAAAATACGTAATTCGCGTCACAAAGCGCGAGCGCGCACGCACGCGATCCGTCAAAACGCAAAGTATTTGAGGGAATTCGATGGAGACGTATAGGTATATTATAATACATATTTAGCGCGCGTTTTGCTCTTTCCCATCCATTCTCCCCTTCCATTCTCCCAACACTTTTTCAACTACATAGTTCTAACTTATCTTGTTAAAGCCACTCTAAGTTCCGAGAAAGAGTCGTCGTCTTCGTTATTACGAGATTGCGCAAAACGAAGCGTTTGTGGTGTGGAAAAAAATGAGCTCGCCGTCCGTTCGCGACTCCTGTGTCATTAGTGACAATTTTGCGATGAACGTTTGTTCGTATAGTAAATACCTTTTTTTATAACAAATTTTGTGACACGATAAAATTAATAATTTCATAGTTTAAAAAATTTGCACTTACGTTTAGACTCCTTGCAGTGGCAAAGGAACACGCAAACGTATTGAAACTTTAACAAATCTCAAATGTATAACGAAAAGTATCGAATTGATTTGAATTGCATTATTATTCGAAGCTAACAAATTTCGAAAACCTTCATGATAATCATTAATACTATTTGTAATTTCATCGATATGATTGGATACTACCAAGGAATTTTAACTATTTTTTTTCAAAATATTTTAAGAAACCTGGTAATAGTGATAAAACACTTTACTAAAAATGGCAGGCAGCTCTAATTGCAAGTCCGAAATATATCCTGTTTTTTGCGACACGTCTAATATATTGTTTAACTTGTAAAAAATAGTTAATTTCGTACAAATTCAAAGCAATTGCATTGGTCGAAAACTCGCGAATAAGTGGATCCACCGTTTTCAACTCACAAGGCACAGTCATTAATAAAAGACCAACGATATCACCGACTTTGCTTAAAACACAACACCATTACAGTTTCACGAACATATTCAAACACTTTCTACGTTTCATTACCCGCACTGAAAAAAGAAAACTAAAAACAAAACCAGAATCCTCACGCGATAAAATTCTTTTCCTCTTTCTACAAACTTACGGAACATCGTGCTCGTGGAAGCAGTCTTTAGCCACGATCCCTTTCGAGGAAGCAGTCAAGAGATGCAGGAAGAACCAAAGCAAGAAAGAAATAAAGAAAGGAACGCGACTGGTCTTTGCCGGTTGTCAATCACAACCTCCGAACGTTTAACGAACGCGTTTGCTGGTATCGGAGTCTCGCCAAGGTCACCATCGTTGAGGTGGTCGTTGAGGTTACCTCGAGGTCCTCGTTCTTGTAGCATCTCTAGTATCCATGAAAGAATCCACTTGAATCGAAACTTCTTGACTTTTGGCCGAGGAAGAAGAAATTTCAAATGTTCTTGAAGAGCTTCTTGAAAGTGGCACGCATGCCGAGTTCCCGAGGCTGCTGGTGTCCAGACCGACTGTCGCTTCTAGGGATACCTCGCGGAGGGACCGAAGAGGACGGAAAGAAAGAAAGGGTAAGAGGGGGGAGACTGGAGAGGTAAAGGAGAGGACTCGTTCTTACCGGCAAGAAGGCTCTCGTAAGACTGGACGACATTGCTCCTCGAGGCCGCTTCCGCGGTTACCGCGCCGTCGGGCGCTCCTTTCCGTTTCAGTAAGAGAAAGAGAGAGAGAGAGAGGGGAACAGTGAGACGAGTCTACAAACTTATCTCTCTCTCTTTCCTCTAGCTTCGATCGTTAGAACAATCATTGAAAAAGTATAGCTTTGGGTACCCTACAATCGGTGAAATTTGTTGACTAACTTTTTGCATCTGACAAGCTTTGAAACTCGTGATATGTAAATGTTTAAAGCTATTCAAATTGAGTTTTAGATATTTAAGATAATATGAAGGGAATACATGGTACATTAACATAATTATTGACAAAGAATTAACTGTATTTACTATAAAAATAAAATTTAATAAAAAAAGAATCTAATTTAATAAATTTAATTAATTTAATTCAAATTGTAATGGGTAAAAGAATTCTTGAGTCTACTTTTAAGTATTGCACTAGGATTGTTAATATTGCTTATAACGAAATCAGTAAGGTATTCACTTTTATGAATGACTCGATTAACGATTCGTGCTAAGAAAACGTGATGTCTTCGTCTTGCCTACCATACTACATAATATCGAAGAATGAAATCATCAGTGATAATACCTTCGAGTCATTTTTCACGATTTTCACTTCCTTTTCCTTTGCCTCACTTATCGCGACTCTTTAACTCGCGTCAAACGAGAGACGTCCGCGTCAGGTAAAAACCGTGGAAATGGACGGCACCGTTTCACGCGGGAAAAATAACTAGCTATAGGTATATTATGTGTTCGATGTCTCAAGGTAGAGCTATTAATCTTGGCGAACGCGCTAACAATGCGAACTGCGTGACTCAATCGGCGGATATATACGTCGAACGCTTCGAAGACGCGTGGAGGAGGTAACTGAGAAGGAGGGAGACCAAACGTTTTGTCCGTAACAAAACGAATTAGGAAATTGGAAGGATGATTCTACTTTCATAACACATTGCTGACGGTATATTGTCAAATATCCGACATATTATCGGATATTATGTATGAATGCATTTAAAAGAGTGTGTTAACAAAAATACAATATTTTGTTAAAGACTCACGAATAAGATAAACTTAATAATAACAAAAGTAAAGTTTGTTTTTGCTGTTTCAAGTCATCGACGATTCGGAAACAAAAGGCGCTGATTCATATCTCCGATCAACTATGTGCTAATTCTTCGGATAAAATGAGAGAAAAACGTGAATTCCTAAAGAAATTATCTCATTTTTGCTACGTCAGTTCGTCTCATTTGATTATTTTATAAAATTCGAGAAAATTAATTAGTCCCAAAGAAGTGATCTCATTTTTGCCTCGTCACTTTATCTTCTTTTCCACACACTTCTCAAGCGCGTGGTTACTCATCCATAGTAACTTACGACGTAATTGTTACATCGTTTGCGATATTCCACGTACACGCGTGCAAACATTTACTTATATATGCATATGAATACATGTATATATCGATAGACAATCGCGTTATCTATCTTGACTTTCTAACGCTATTATCGCCATTGGTATTTCGATCGAGAAGAGGGTTAACCTCTTATCCGATGATTCGAAGCGAAAAGTCATGTAGCTCGATTATTAATTGCCACTTTTATCGTAAAGCGATGTCGCGAAGACTCGACGTTTGATCGATCGCGAGAGGTCATTTCCGTTAATTTATCAAAGGAACGATTAAGTAGCGAACATCTAGATGAAGAATACAAAATTCACGTCGTTTGAATGTAATTTTCAATATGACCGATTGGATATGATAAAATCGACAAATTTCTAATGCAATATAATGAAGGTCATACTCGTATAAGATCATATTTTGAAAATACGATCAAGAAATTGCGGGAATCCCCGTATAACACGGTATAAGAATTGTAGAAGCACTCAAATCACGATATGATACTTTGGGAACATGATCTATAAATTTTGGAAGCCCTTTTATAACATCATACTTCGAATGAAATTAACAGAAAATTTATCTTGCGTAGATAATCTTTGTTTAACACAGTTTCCAATAGAAATTTTCGTTTTATACGAGTATAAAAAATAGCAAGCATCGATTCATATATGTATTAACCCTTTGCACTCGAGTGTCGCTTCTGAGGCGACATATTTCCAACATTAGGGGAAGGTGGGGCAAGACGGGGTAGGGGGGCAAGACGGGGTACCCCCTTTATCTCATGATCTGAACGAAATAATTAAAAACTCAAATAGGTATTAGATGTGTCTCTACTAGCGTCGACGAAGAGCCAAAAGACAGCGTAGTAGGAAGCCGCGTGTAGGAGTTAAATCAAAATTTATACTTTTTGGCATTTTTCATATTATTTTTGTACTTTCTTTCACGTGCGATATTTGCATAAAAATCTGTACTATCCAAAGTGCACATACGTTTTCTTGATACAGAATTTAACCAGCTATAAGATACATATCTTACTTTTTACGTTCGTACATTGCATTGAGGTTTTATATTGATATGATTGCGATATGACGAGAAGGGGCAAGATGGGGTAATGAGAAATAATAAGGTAATTCTGTCTCAAGAAAACTTCTATGCACTAACAAACATCACAAGTGAAAGGAAGCATAAAAATAATACGAGAAATGTCAAAAAGTCTAAATTTTTATCTAACTCCTACACGCGGCCACCTACTGCGTTGTCTTATATCTCGTCGTCGGCAATAGTAACGACACACCTTATACCTACTTTTGTTTTAATTATATTATTTGTTTATCAATTTTGCTGGTTGATTGGAATATAAGCTTGTCCACGGGGGTACCCCATCTTGCCCTGCCGGTGGGGCAAGACGGGGAAAAATGACTTTTTTTACATTTTTGTTTATATAGTTCATAAGACTTTAAACAATTGGTTGGTTGGTGTTTCAAATGAAAGGCCGATTACCAAAGAGTAATTAGAAAGTAAAACGGATTCGTTAAATGCAAAAACCATTGTTTTATTCGTTGTCAAACCTTAAGTACCCCGTCTTGCCCCACCTTCCCCTATATCATTTCATTTCATGCTACATTCAGGCTACATTGAGAAAAAAAATATGTTCAAGGTTCTAGTAGGTAAATTGAAGACAAATTTGCGAGTACAAAAAAAATTAAGCATCGGGGAACAGTCAACATCGTATTAGGGGTGTGCGAGTACTCGTAATTTACAAGCCGAGCCGAGATCGGTTCGTTTCCTCAAGCCGAGTCGAGTACTTGAATTTTCCGAGCTACTCGAATCGTCGAACTGCTTGAAAATAATTCGAACTACTCGAAAACTTCGAACAGATCGAATATTCGAACTACCCGACTACATTCGAGCTACTCGAATATTTTCGAACTACTCGAATACGTTCAAGCTACTCGAATATTTTCGAACTACTCGTATTATCTTCAAAATCAGTCTTGTCGAGTGACACTCGACACCGAGTGCAAAGAGTTAAAACACGAATAATGTAGATCGACTCGCTTTGAAGGGTAAATACCGAATTTAGATACACCGTGCGAGTCCTTTCGGATCTCAGCTTGGGAAAGCATTTATCATCGAGAAAATGCTATGGACTCGTAAACGGCGTTTAGTCCAAAAGCCTCCGGGATCATAATTATTTTCCTCTGGCGCTCGAGCAGAACCAGCTCGATTGTGAGAGGAGGAGGTTCGTCGAATCACCGTAATACCGAGTGCGTCGAGTTATTGGAATAATTAGCCTCCACCTTGAAGGGAATACCTACATACATATACATACGAAACGGCTCGCGTTCGACCTGCTCGAATGATACGTGTCATTAAAGTAATGGCGTGCGAACGTTGTTGCTGCTGCTCATCGCGCGGGTATCGTTTCTCGTATTATTATACTACATTTGGCGAATTTAAAAGATAGGACATTACGGACAGGTACGGTACGAGGGATGTATTTACTGTGAAAAAAGGAACGACTTGGTCATTTATCGATATATGCTGATATATGTACGTATACATGCAATTTCGAAATGAATGATTATTCGATATGGGGATCCATTCGATGGTTCATCGAATAGGTAGGTATACGATCTTAAGATCGATCGTAAATTAATGTAAGGAAATCAAAGTGTTTGTTTTTGGATTATATATGTTATGTATAATGCACATGTATACGTGCATACGTACGAATGTAGGCTACCAACCGTACAGCACGATTATTCTGAAATTCGACGAAATTCCGTACAAGATGATACGTGAGGAGAATTGGTTATTTTTATATTGCATAAAGAAGAAATAATTCTTTGAAATTTAATTCTGTTTTCTTTTTGCACAAGTTCATAACCATCTTATTATGCTGGAATCAGGTGTACATACATCACGCAAAATGTAAGAATCCATTGAAATTTTGGAAGATTTTACGAACCGGTTATCTTGAAACACGTTCGAAGCAGATCTCGGTAGGAACATCGATAAAAATCATCTCGCGTCGACGAGATCGTCCGCGTAGTATGACGTCCCCTCGTCGGCTTATCTCATGGGAACGCAAGAACGCGGAATGCGAGGCATCAAAATCACGTTCGCGATGCAAAATGTTCGTGAGACTCGACGACGGTCGTGAGCGTGACGATGCCGTCGTATTTTAGGATTTCTTTTAAAATTCGCGTCACATCGGTGTCCGGGGTCGAGTGAGAGAAGTTTTGAAAAAGTTCAGAAAAAGGAGAGGAGAGGCATTTCCTTGTGGAATTCGTGATGTAATCCTCGCGAATCGACCATGCAACATTAAATGACGATTTCTTGTCGAACGTTCGGTGTATGAAATTCACGTTAGAATTAATTGACTTCAATTTACTCGATATCATAAAATAGATTATAAATTAATAAATGAATTTATTTTAAATTGATTATCGATATCAACATCGTATTTTATAAATTATTAAACAAATCTCCTATCGAATTACTTATTACATACATTTGATCTCCATGCAATACGGTATTCGTGCAAAAAACAGAATCAAATTCCAAAACAATATATTTTCTTTATACTTCGGTAGATATAAAAATAATATTTGAATCCTATTTTTACGGGGGTGTAAGTACCTATGTAGAAACGTTATAAAGATTCCAAGTTATTTTTAACCGATTAAATCACGCAACCTAATGGAAGGTTAACGTTCGATTGCCGTAATGGTAAAATCTATGTTTCGAAATATCTTCAAGAGTCTGGCAGAGAAGAGGTTCGGAAGATTCAAAGTCAAATTACGTCATTAGATTTATCGCGAAGAGAGTAATGCGTTCGCAAGGTCGTAGAAGTACCTTGTAAATGGTTATCAGATAACGCGGTTATCTCGATCTCTCGGTGTAACTTCTTTGGCAAATGGCACCTCGATGTTTACCAACACGAGTCACGATCGATACTTTTACATGGATGGTACCGAGCTGGGGTTTCCTTCGAGCCTTCTAGCTTCAACTTTTTCTTATCTCAAGCGATATGTATCGATAACGAGCGTTTAATTGAATAATAGCCATTCGATCGACCGGACTTTGATACTTTCTGACTCATCGTTTTGATGATCTCTCGATTGAAAGGAATGAGAAATATACGTAATTTTTTGAAAGTTAACGTTATAGTAACATTTAATCGATTGTATCGTATGGACTTTGTTTCCGAAATAATACGAATGAAATTCTTAAACATAATTTTATAAACTCAAATAGTTTCTATTTTAATACCAAAATTTTATTTTAATCAATTATATATTCCCCACTAGTTGTAATGATTTCTTTACTACTTATCAGGCGTGATCATAGAAACGGAAATTGATTACGACTCGTCTTAGTAGATAGAGGAAAGATTGTAAAATATATGATAAGACAGATAAGGTTACAAAATCTTGCACAAAATATGCAAAATGTATCAAAATTATAGTGTAGCTATATCGTGACAATGTAACGAAGAAGAATGGATCAAACCAGTTCTTTCAATGATAATGATGATCTCATCAATCTGAACGATTACATCAACTTTCTTTCAATTTTTGTTCACCGTAGGCGCCTTAACCGTTTGAACGCTTTTAAAGCGGAAATTTTGCGCAACCGAACGAACGAGTCGGTAGCCACGCGTTTCCGACGTTTTACCGCGAAGCTTTCTTCTTAAAAGCGAATTAACGATTGCCTATTGTCCGCGAGCGAGTGCTCGTAAGCGAATGAGACGTTTAAAAGTGTAAAGGAATCGTGGTGAAGGCGCGACACGAGAGAGCTCCGGCTACGAATATTCCGTTCAGTCAGATATAAGATTCCAGAATGCGGAAACATTGGCATCGACTTCGAGTACGAAACGGCTTTTACAGCAGCTCGTACATATCTATGTAGGTACAGTAAATGTAAAAAGTATTTTAAAAATGAATAAACTTTTTTTTTAAACGAGAAATGTGCTTTGAAATTTTACATAGAATTGAGAAATATGATAAGAAATTTCAAAAATGTCTTGAGATATAATTTAAAATGTTGTAAATAACATTTAGAAATATAATTACGAAATATGATTAGGTTCACGTTATAAAGTAATTTAAGAACCGATGCAAACAGAAATGTTAATAATAAATATATAACATGTTGTACTGCAAAGAGAAATACTTACCAAATGTAACCAATATAAATATTATAAACATATGTAACGAGTATTTCTGTAGTTCCATTACATAAATCGAAAATATAAACATAAAATTGTAAATCTTGTATCATAACTGTTCTGATTTCCAAAAGAAACTATAAAAATCGATCTATCCTATATTAAAAAATCTCGGAAAGTGATTCAATTTTAAGTAGCGTTAAACACGTATACTTTCTACATTTACTGTATATATATAAGTACATATGTACTTATGTACGTGCCTCGAGGCATCGATGACGATCGTTTCATCGTGGGAGCGTGCTACGACCTAGCGATTAGACTGGAGTCGCGCCTCTCCAATTCACCCGATTTACATACATTTACTTTTCTGCAAGAAATTTGGTATCTGTTGAACCGTGTGAACTCTCTTTCTACCCCTTCCATTGATTATCCGTAGATACCTATCTCCTAAAGTTTCAATGATTTCAGAATGTCGATCAATTTCTATCTACTGATTTCAAATGCAGATCGACGTCGTTTCCATCGAACGATTTCGTTCCCTTCGAACGACTCTCGATCGTCCAATAATTCTGGCAGATCGATTTCATCTCTATTCAACGATCATTTCGATGTCTTCCCAACTTTCATCGTCTAAGAAAAAAAGATATGGAAACAATGAGAAGAAAAGGGAAGCATCGTTATCCTCTCATTCTCGTTCTCTCGCACGAAACGTGCCGCGAGCTTTGTGTGTCCGCTCGCGATCCTGAATAGAAGGCGGGCGTTCGTTACCGGCTCTCCGAGCAAGTTCGTGACACGACGTGAGAGGATCTCAATGTGAAGTTCGCAACACGATCGAGGGCGAATTCTTGCTTACTTTCACCGGCGAGCGCGAAGGCCGGCAAGCCTCGTAAATCGACTAAGTATTTGCGGCTTAACGCCATTGTTGCGAACCGATCTCGCTTCACCGATCCTCTGACATTTCGAACGGTTGACGCCCGGGTGTGTGGGATCGCTTCGCGATTCTCCCTTTCGCGAACGTTTCCTTCGATCGATGACGATTTTTTTTTTCATTATTTTACGTGCAAAAATGAAATCCGAGAAATTCAAATTAAAAAATTCATTTGTTGCATCGTGATAAGTATATATTCTCGTAAAGACGGTGTTTTATTGACAAATTACTTTTTTTGGGGGATTTTTCTGTCTTATTATCTATAATAAATAAATTGTACGTATTATACAAATATTTTGTTTAATTAAAGGCACTACGTAAGGAAAATTAAGAAAATCTAGTATAACGTATTACGTGATACAAAATTTCAAATGGAACGCGAATATTGTTCAAATCGAAAACATTGTAGTTAAAACATCGGTAAATACTTTACAGAATTATTAAACGCATGCCCAATGTTATGAAAAGCAAATAATATAATTTTGTTAATATTTAGGATCTAATCCCATATAAGAAGACTAATTTTTACTTTTGAAATATATTAATAACCATATTATATATATATAATATAATATATATAATATATAATATAATATATATAATATATATATAATAATAGCATTCTATTTATAAAAGATTTGTGTCACAGTCCCAAATATTGTAATAAGAATAATCATCCCAAAATCCTATTTTGACGTTATTAAGGTTAACGTCACTTTTTTCTTTAACTAACAACTCCAGAATTAACACTAGACTTCTTTCCCACAAAAGTTCGAGCTCGTCACGATAGAAAGGAAGCAATTTCAGATTGGTCGAAATTATCTCGTGAAACATTGTTTGCTCTGCGGTCGTGGTAATAATTTAATGGCACGCTCGAGGCAGGAGGTAATAATCGAATAATCATATACCTATATACGAGATCTCGTAATGCTACAATTAGGTAGCTCGTTAGTCGAACTAACCGGACAGTAATATTTCTTCAAAGTTGTTTCCTTAAACAGTTTCTTGTCCACGACGCTAATACCTGATTCCTTCTCGTACTTCATATTTTGTTTAAAAAAAAACACTGTGTATGTAATTCTCACCTTTGCTCGTTTTGGTATCCTCCGGCCCGCGGAAGTCCTCGATTCGGTTCAAGCGACTCGTTTCATCTCGATCTGTGACAAAAAAAAACATAAAGGTAAATCATTCATCGATTTTTAACCACTGTTCTAGATTTTTATCGTTAAAATATCGTTATTGATCAGTTTTTTATACTACTATAATGTAGGATAAATTACTATCAAGAATAATTCTTTTTATTATATTTGTAATTTATTATCATATTATGTGCTCGCAAATATATTATTCTTGTTAATTATTTTCTCCTTCTCCTGGCTATCTATCCATTAAAAAAAGGCACTAGTATTATTATCGAATAAACTATACAATTCCATACAGAAGTCTCAACTGTAAATATCAAATTTCCCTTATAATGAATTCAAATCCCCCGAGTTTAACATTTTTCTAATATATAATAAATTTAAAAAATTCATATAACATTGTTTAGGTTAATAGAGACCTAAGAGATACCAAAGAGAAGGAATAAATCGATACCTGCAAGGGATAAAGTTAAATCTCAAATAATATAAAATAATAAAAAAATTCATCATCGCTTTATTACAAACTTAATCAAACTATCTCAAAACGGTCGATACAATTACAATCTTATTCCTGGTTACAAGAGCTACATACAAGAGCAAGTCTCGGGAGCTCAACAGTAGCGTTTTAAGATTAAACTCATGCGGTTGGTACGATCCATTAAGTGCTAGAAACTAGAAAAATTGTGGTCTACTCGGGGTGACGTTTCAATTAAGAAAAATTATCTAAACGGGCAAGAGCTTAAAGCGCGTCGCGAAAAGAGCACTGAATATAGAAGAAGAGAGGTTCCGAGCGATATCGTCTCGATGCCCAGTGGACACAGCTGCACGGTTGACTCCAGTTGACCCGTCTTTATTAAACATTCAATGTAATCGTACATACACACGTTGGTCTATACGGAAACGGTAAGCCTAACTCCTCTACCGTAGGCGCAATCGCGTTCTTCTTCTTCTCTTAGGCTATTACGATTACGTTCTCGCATCTTTTTCTTCTTTGTCGCGTAACGCGCGTGCGAGCTTCGACCGTGTTGTTTCCGTACACGCGAGACGTACCATTAAAGTCATTGAGCAATAAACCGCGTGCACGCAGAACTCGCGGAAGGTCAGAGAGGTTTCTTAAGGTTCGAGTTCTTCTTCTCAAACGACCTTGATCCTGTAAATACTGATTTTTCTTGTTTCATGGAAATACGTGGAAATTGGTGTGATAAATGGGACTAACGAAATGAAAATATCATTGGAGCGATAATAAAGCGATAAATCAATGCAAGGTGATGGTTGGCAATTGGAGAGAATGATTAGAATTTTTTGTAAAGTTCGTCGGTTTTGACATCAGTAACGAAAGTATTTTATAGGATATGTGAGCGTCAATGTGACATGACTTATATCGAACTCCTTTGCACTTGAGTGTTAGCTTGATAGTGGTATTTGAAGCTTGGATGTTACTTATGTTTGTATCTAAACGTTTTTTATTTTCAGAGTGCCTAGAAACTACTAATTTCTCGATTTATAATTGCTGGTAACATTCATTATAATTATGTTGTAGATAGTAACTTTATTTGTTAGTTTTTTTACTCCCATGTTAACTTGACAGTTAACTTACAATAATATTTATTAATAATATAGACCTTTCTTGGTCGAATTTCGGATAAAACTTTTATTCCAAAAATAAGATTTGTAACATATCATTCAAAAAGAATTACTCTTGTTTTGTCAGATAATTATTTTTATTATCATTCTTAGTCGTTGAATAACGTAATACATAGAACTCTTCTCAAAATATCATATCCAACAAACAATTATTACTTATTAATACATACAATAATATTATTAATCTACAACAATGACATTATTAATAAATAATAAGTCCTATACAAAAGGATTTTGATAATTTCTCGAATATAAAAATATTTGTCGACAGGATATCTTTTCAAAAGTCAAAAATACCCGAACGCATTTGTTTTTACTCGTCGACTTCGTAGCCCTTTACGAGCATAAAGAAAAGCCGACGACGCGTGTCCGCAGGGCTAAAAATACTCCCGTAGCGTAGGGAGGAAGGGTGTTGTTTTTTTGCAGGGGTGAAACGTTGGAAAGCGTTGAAAATATTTTCGTATTTACGAGTTTCCGGTAAAAGGGTCGGCACGATTTCTTTAGTCGCGCGCCAACGATATTTCTATTTCTAGCGATAACAGGATTAGGTGCAGACAATACGCTCGTGAATTCGAGCAACGAGACACGACAAGGCAATCAAGTTTTGCTCTCTGCAACGTAATCTCGTATGCTGAAAGTCTACTCCCGTTGCTGGAACGGCAAATCCGAAAGGGGTTAACGCGCAAGGCCCTGCTCTCGTTATAACTAGAACGATTCCGCATTTTTTATCGGTGACACGGAATCCGGTAATAGATTTCTGTCTAATTCTTATCAAGATTATACGATATCGCGTTCAAAAAGTGATTCGGAATTAAAATGATTGGGTATATCGTCGTCGAAAAGAAGCAAAATACAACAGATATTCGAAACTTGATTTCATTATAGACAAATTTTGTAAAAATGAAAGGACCTACTGATTGTTAGTATAGAATAATAGAATGAGTTCAAGTTCCTTTTTTTCTATCGCAATAAAAAAAGTATCTATAGCATTACGGTAGCTATAAAACAAGGACTCTAAAATTTATCGTTTTGCTTGGTAGTTTTAGGTTTAACTAAACTTAACCAAGAGATTAGACAAGCAGGGTGCTTAAAATGATAACTTTTAAAAAGACAATCGATGAATTTGCAAGTTTTAAACGATGTGTTTCTAATATCGATTGTAAGAAGACAAACATTCATTTATAAACATTTTTTAAAGCAGTATCGTTTATTAATGTTGAAATTAAAAAGAGAGAGAGAGACATGAAAAAGACAAAGAAGGAGAATGGTCGGAAGCAAGGTGGGAGTCTGCAATGAAGGAAGAGAAAAGAGAGAGAGAGGAAAGGGAGCAAAGAAAAATAAGAAGAGACGTTCTCCTCTCTTCCCTTCTCTCTTCACCATTCGGTGAGAGAGCTCTCGTGAGAGCGGGTGGCCTTGAGCAGGTCATCACCTCCGGCCGGTGATGCTGCGCTAGTGATGCTGCGCCGGTGATGCTGCTGCCCAAGCTGGACCATCTTAACTTCTTCTTACTTCTTGAACCTTCTCCCTTTTTCTCTTTCGTTCTCCTCTCTACCCGCCGCTAGCCTCTGCGAGGAAACGACGAGTCCACCATCTTCTCTCTTTCTTTCTCTTTTTCTTCTTTTTCCACGAGAGCTCGACTCTCGTCCCTTCTCAGACGTTCCTCTTTGCACTTTTCTACGAGACTTCGTTCTGGCGCAGAAACAATCCTCCTCTTCCTCTTTTTCTTCTTTCTCTTTGCTTCGAGTGAACTCTAGAAATTCGATTTCTGTCTCTCGTCGCACGAACTTTCCTTCGGGAAACCGGTCCTTCTCCTTTATCGAACAACTCGACTGTACCTTCGAAGTACGTCTGTTCGCAAGTATGCGAGAATCGACAAATAATTGTACCTTTTTTTTATTATTAACGCAAATATTTGTCTTTAGCACATTGAATGCCGAGTCAATTTTGAATAAACCTGTGTTTATATAATTTTATTAATAAGTTTGTTCTGAATTAAGTGTTATATTTTTATATTAAAACTTATACTTTTTATGACTGATGGTTATGTTCTCGCAAATATTGAGAAATAATACTAATAAACATTTCTAATGAAATATGACATTCAACGTGTTAGTGGTTTAAAGCTAAAATAGATTTTAATAAAATGTACGTGTATGTGTATAAATGAGTATACTAAAACAATGTCATCGGAGAATTATATAGAGTCGTCATATAATACAATATTATGAGGACATGGTTTGAAAATGAAAGTAGACCTCGTATAACGGAGTACTACGAGGACACGGTCTAACGATCATGTAATGTCTTCGTATAACACGGTGTCTTTAATAAAACACGATCTAAAAATTGGAGTAATTCTTATAAAACAAAATAAAAGTAGACCCTAATGCAGTAGGTACTATGAGAATATGGTTTATCGATTATGCAATGGCTTTAAATAACATGGAATCTTTGATAAAATGATTTCAACAAATTGAATACCTCTGATATATTCTAAATTCCGTCGTGTTCTCGTAACACACGGTACCTTAGAGTAAAATTAACAAATTCATTCGTACAGGCACTCTCTTAAAACAGCTTCGATATATACCACTGTAAGAATTTTCGTGCTACTCGATGGTCAGGTAGCTGTATATATTTGCAATGGTTATTTCGTTTTGGAAGAATGATCGAAATTGGGATAATTTCCATTTGCCACGCGAGACGAAGACCGTCTTATTCTTTTTCTCGAGACAAGCGAGGAAAAAGGTAGATGGTGAGCTCGTGAGAGGAAAAATAAGAAGGAGACGAAGAAAAGAGGAGAGTTGTGGTCCAGAGCTCGGTGCGTTGAAGTAAATCATCGAGCGTGACGAGGATTCCGTGTCATGTTCGTCTCTCTCTCTCTTTCTATCTCATACACACAAAATGTTTCAACCCGTGTATTTCACTCTCTCTTTCTCTCTTGTAGAAATCACGCAAATTGAGTTTGACAAAGTGGATCGGCCGCGCGTGGACCGCCCTTTCCGAGAGCGTAATGATCGGCGCGTGGCGTCAGCGTGGCGTCTCCGTACGTCAGCCTTTCGAGAAAGACGCGTGGCTCTTCTCAAAAAGAGAGAAAGGAGGAGAACGAGACCTATTTCGGTAAGGTCGAACTCGAGTGTTCAACGAGTATGCAGCGCGAGTCTTTTAAGTGAATGAGAAAGATAAACATAATAATTACGGCAAATTGCGGCCTGCCGATGAAAACTTTGAGGCACGAGCAGTGTAAGAGGGAGAAATAATCGAGAGTACTCGAAAGAATGTATCTACAAAATGAAAAATTGTTTTTTCGTGGTTATCTCAGAATCTGATTTTTAAAGTGGTACGTTGTTTTTCGTGACAAACGTATAATTAAATCGATTACCTGTGTTTCCTAGTTTTAAATAATTGTCGATAATTCAGTTTTTGTACACTTTCTTATCTCGTTTAACAAAAGAAAGGAAAAAGGAAGTTCTTTCAAAAGGGAACAATTTTCAAGCTTTTTGAAATTGATTATGGTTTATTTTAGAACAGAAATAAAATATGAATTAAAGAACAATTTTAAAATGAGAATAAAAATGTTTGCTTTTGCAAAAATGTTCCACAAAGTGGATTTCTCCTACTATCGCTTTGTCTCTCGAGCTTAAAGGGATCGTCTTTCTCTCTTTGTTAGTTAATAATTCGTAAACTAAGCCGAATTCCAAAAAACTGTATTACAATTTTCGACTCAATCCATACCTGTGCACATGTAGTTTTCGGCTGAGTTACTTAAAATGAGACCCCCTATATATACCTTACCCGGTGCATCAAGTTTCTCAAATTTCTTCACAGTCTCAGGAACATTCAATTTATTAAAAAACAAATACAATTATTCCTTTTCAAATAGAAATTATTCGAATACTTCTGCATCAATCGTAACACTTTATATTAACGCACCTACATAATAAACTAATCATAATCAAATTCCATCGATATCGTGCACTAAAATTAGTAGACCGTTTCGTTTCCATAATCATCTCAGTGCCGTTTAATCTCTTCTCCCGTTCGTTATCTATTATAATAAAAAAGAGAAATCCGATCATTGTACTATCCTGATAGAAGGCACAAGAAATAGAGGAAAAAAAACGAATGCATAGGTTATGGCGCTTGAAATATTCGTGTCGAATCCATTACCAGCGCTCGATTCGATCTAAAACGAAATCCTAATCCCTTGAGTAACCGTGGAAACGGTATATATCGCGTATTATACTCGTTCGACGTTTAAAGGAAGGCGTTATTAAAAGATCGAGGTGGTAGCTCTGGCTTTACTACAAAGGTAAAAGGAATATCGCGTCTATCGCGCGATTACGCGGAGGTGTGCCGTTTACTCGCGAGATCGAGACCGGAAGCGTGTTTCGCGGTTCGTGTAAGTTGCGATGTTAAAAAGAGGGAAATAGAAATTGATTAATAGTTTAAATAGAGTAATCATTTGTTCGTATATTTCCTGCGATGTTTGGCTGTCAGTGTAGATATTTATCACAATATACTCAATTATATGAGAGTGAGCAAATAAATGAAGAAAAGATAGGAAACGAAACATATAAGTGAAAGTATTATAAAAATAGGTAAGTAAAAACAAAGTAAAGTAAAAGACAATATTAAGGATCATATAAATATTTCCATTTTTTTATTTTTATAATACCTACCACTTATTAAAAGATGGAAATAAAGCACAACGATATTTTTATTAATCGGATGACATTTTATACATAGGATACTCTACTCTCTCCTCAATCTCCGTCCACCGTTTCTTCTTTGGTATAACATTAACAATAAGAACGTGTCATCATCGATTGGTCTTAATTTATGACATAAAAATAAAGATAAAAAAGAATAAAAATGAAGATAAAAATTTAATTTTGTATCGATAAGATTCGATTTATCGCTTCGTGGTATAAATAAATGTTTATAAATGTTCGTTCAAATCGGATTCACTAAAGACCCCTTTCCTTTTTGTTTCGTCGTTCGACACGAATAAATAAAATCGAATTCTCGAGGGAGAATGGCAAATCTGACATCTCCGTAGAGATTTACGCGAATAAAGCAAAGTTATCGACAGAAAGATAGAGAGAGAGAGTTGCCGGACTCTCGCGTGTAGGAAGAAGCAAATGCGATAACACGCGCGGAAAATAGCCCGGCGCCTTCGTTTTATCACGCGCGACGTTTTCTTCCCTTCTTTTTGTGCTGAACGTTGTTTTAAAGCGACACGTTCGCGTATCGCGTGCCGATCGCGTTTTTACTGGTGTGATCGTAACCGACCGAGAGATAACCGCCATTTTCGATCGGTCGATTTCCGTAATTACCTCCTCAATGCGGGCTCGACCGGCTCTTTCGACGTAATCGAAAGCAGTACAATTAAGAATGAGCTAATAAATGCAACTGGTATGAAATTTTTTTTTCTATTTCTATCTTTATCTTTCGTTAACTTAAAAGCGTTCAAATCTTTGAACTTTGTATAGTTCCCATTCCGCCATTTTGTTTTCTACTCGAATCTCTCGTCAGTATATTTTTTTTTCGTTGGAATAAATAGGTACTCTTCATTTTAAATACATAAAGGTTTAAGAAAAGAGAAACTAATCTTTCCAGTATTTCTCCAATTAATTTTAAAGAAATGTAATATCAATTATATTTATTTACTCTAGTAAGAAAAAATGGTAGCTATTCATAAAATTTCATCTTTTTAATTTTAATAAAACTTCGATTTAAATTATTAAATTATAAACAGGATCTACAACGTAAGCCAAAATTTGGTATAGTTTCTTAGCAATGATCATCCTTGTTTGGATTCAAATTCTTTATCATTATTAATGGAATAACAATCAATATTGACGAATAATCATTTATATTGACAATGGTGAATACACATACGAATCTAATAATTATAAAATCAGTGATTTAAACAAATCATATTTAGCAATTAAATATTAAAGCTACTAAAAAACTGCAAAATTTTTGTAAAACCATCAAATATAAGTTCTTTCTTCCAAAAGGGAGTTCTATCGTATTGGTAGCAGTAAGGAAAAACGAAGCTGCGCCGGAAATGAGCTTAGTATAATAATAAACTGAATGAGGGAGTATATCTGAAGGAGTCGCATGGTCTGACTACTTGGCGCCTGCCACGATAAACCAAGCACGAGAGGAACGATCGTGGGTGATTCGAGCTCGATGCGCGTGCGCATGCACGTAAGAAAGAAAGAAAGCAAGTAAGAATAAAAAAAGGAGAGCATGCGCCAAGGAGATGCGTTCGATGAATGAACTAATTGTATTTTCCGCGTACGGCCACGAATCGCGCTCTCTTTTTTTAATTTTATTCTTGGTTTCTCCCTCTTCCTCGTTTTCTCTCTGTTTGTCCGTTTCTCTCTGTCTTTCTCCTTTAGTTCTACCACTACTTCTATCATGTCTATTTCGACTTCGTTAGATGCCGAGACGTTGTTAACACGGTTTGTCGCGCGAAAACGAATCGCGATATCGCACACGACCGTTCCTATTCTTCCTCGAGTGTAAATCCTGGAGAAAGTAGCGTCCGTCTGGTGAAAAATTGTACCTAAGAGGATCCTCGCTTGTTTCCGGGAAGTAAAAATAATCGGTTTATCATCGTTAACAATTTTTCCTGTTTATCATTGGATTCTTGCGATTTGAAATTCGTTGTCGTCATGTTATGCTAGTATTTGTTTAATAGAATTTCTTCCGTAAATTATATATTATTTTTAATGTGTAGGTAACCAAAAGAATGTGGATTATAGAGGATTAAAGTAATAAATAAGGGCAGATTTATAAAAATGGTTAATGGTATAAAAAGATTTTCGTACTTACAAAATTTAAATATCTACCAATATGATGTAATTAATAAAATTTTGTCATTATTTTAAAATGATATCGTCAACATCGTCTGAATTTACCTTTATTATTATTTATTTCATTTATTTCTATAAAGTATTAACCCTTTCTTATCGCTCTTGTCGAGTCTGACTCGACAAGACCGATTTGAGTATAATACGATGTCGAGTGGTCCTCGACGCTCAATTTTTTTTTATACTTACAGATTTTACTCCAATTCACCTATCAACAACTCGAACAATTTATTTTTTTACAATATAGGTAATATATCACTTGAAATGAAATGATATGTTGGAAATATGGTGCCTCAGAGGGGACAGCGGAGTGTAAACGGTTAACCAAACCCCTATCAAAAGACATATTTTTCTTTGATCGACAGTAATTCTTTTATAAAGAAATAAAATTGTCAAGATTTCCAAGATCTTTATTACAAGGATCGAGCGAGACTTCGACCGTGGAAAGGAGTAGATCGTACTCGCGACTCGTTCCGAAGGAAAAAGTTAGCGGGGCGAAGCGATCGGCAAATAGTTTGAGGCAGGTGTAAGCCGTCCATGAGACCAGCTGCCTGCCAACGCACTTCGAGGAGAAGCCCTATCCTCTGCCCTTCGTTCCTTCATCCGCTACCTTCTTCACCGATTCGAAAAATATCGCGAGAGAGCGAACGCCCGCAACAGCTGCCGTCTCGATATTCCGTGGGTGGTATAATGATCCAGTGCGTTTCTCAAGGTCGCCACGGCTCTTTCTCTTTTATAAAGACGACACTATGCGAGGTTCGAATCAACGTCCGCTCTGAATACAGCCTAAGGGAGTATGTAACTCTAGTTTACTGCCTCGAACGAAGTACCTCGTACGAAGGAACAATTATTATAAACGCTATTCTCATTTCGTGGGCTTACTGCCATAACTGACCAAAACAACAAAATTGATTTATCATAAATTATGTTTAAAGTCATATTTTTTACTTTTAGTAGTGATAATTCAACTTTTATGAATTTGTCTTAAATGTACTGGTGAATATAGGTACTTGGTCACTTTTTGCAGAAAGCTTACGATGTGTTACATTACTTTTTTTGTGTTTTTATCCAAATATTTTGTCATTATCAAATTAAGAGTAGTAAAAGCGATTATCATCGATACTTTTACCAGTATTTAAAGAAATTTTGTTACGTTAGTATAAGTTTTTGATTTCTTACTATTCGTTTAAAAATCATTAATTGCTAATAAAGTTTTGATTCTGACTTTAGAAATATTGTCCCTGAGGAGACTAAAAATAATGACATTTTGAAAGGAACTGCACGACATTGGAATGAGAAATGGAGTCTTTTTTTTTACCAGCCTCTCTCGCTACAGCCGAAAAGTTTCTTTCCTTTTGACGAGCCGGATGCTTAGTACGCGTTACGATCCGGGAGAGATTCTTTTTTTTAACTTCGGAACAGGATGTATGGTGTACCGAGCTGTTTTTAGGGACTTTTTAAAATTCACCGTATAACCAGAGACTCAACAAATGTTTGTCTAATCATATGATATTATTAATAACAATGTTCAACTTCTTTTTCATAAATATTTCCATTAGACAAGTTGATTATTACTCTCGAAATCTCTTCTGCAAATCCCTGCAATCCTCCCTTTTCCAGGAGAATCAACTGCATCCGATAATCGAGTTAACGATCGATCATGATATCGAGCTCGATCACGTTCCAGAATCTAGGACGACTCAATTTCGATTCTCTATCGAGCCAGCAACCGATTTTGAAATCGAAATCCGAACGAAACTCACCAAAGAGATCCTAAGGGGCTAACGAGCGACCTTATTTCGTAAATGAATTTTTTTCTTTCGATCTTCCATTACCACGATTCCATGCTAAAAAGAGGATTCCGTTATAGTATTCCTCGAAGTAGTGGTAGTAATAAGAAAATAAATAGAGAAGAAGTAAAGAAATATCATAACGCGTGTCTCTTTCTTCAAAGTCGCGTGGAATCTAATCTCGCTTAAGATTGACTTAACGGAAGGGAACGAATCGTTCGAACCGGTTTGTTTGTGTTTATATAGACTACGTGTGGTACGAGCTTCGTGTCTACGACTCGCGTCAAAGTTATAGTCCACTTTATTCGTACTACGATCATTCGTCACGAAGGAACGCGAGATGTACGACGTAGATGATGTCGAGAAAATCATTCCAGATGGGATAAAGAAATCTCTTGATCTTTTTCATCGAAGGAAAATTACATACCTAATGTTTTTTCTTTTTCTTCCTTTGGTAAACGAATGCAACAAAAGAAATGGAATTCTTTTGTTGTTTCCAGTTAACAAGTCCTTCCTTCCTTTTTTTCTTCACCGCTCGCTGAACTCTTCTCTCTTCTTCGATAACTTCCGTTGACGTAACGACGAAATGCACATGTTTTTTCGCGGTTCGGCGCTTCGGACGAGTTCACGGAGCTCCGAACGAAAAGGAAACCGTTTCGTTGTCTTGACGACGCACGAGTAACAGGTATTTTCTTTTTTTTTTTTTAAAGAGTCTTAGTGTTCTTACCGTTTTATCTCTCTCATCGAGTTTACGGGTAATGCTCGTGAACACAGAAAAATTTTAAAAGAAACTTCCTTCTCTTTCACAAAACTACGATTTCCTTAGATCGACTAGCTTTCTCTCAGTCTGACTTTTCCGAAAAAGTCGAGAGAAGAGTCCGTGAGATCATTGGTCGATGACGAGTTTATGAGTAACGCACAGTTCGCAAAACGCACAAAGGCGATTCTTCGTTTTGTCACTCGAATGTCTTCCTTTCTTGAATCTCTGCCCGATATTATTTATGTAATCTTTCCAGCTAAATTCTAGCAGCCTTTTTTCCCTTCATCGAAAAAAGTACGAATTTGTAGGATAATCCCTGGATCACAAGTTTTTATAAGTCAATGCACAGTTCGAGGACACGCAAAAGATGGTACACCAAACGTTCGGTCTCTTCGAAACAATTTCTTTCTTCCTGGAATCTTCGCACAAGATTAAAAAAAGTATTCCTCTATTAGAATCAGTGATCTCTTTGTTGTACTTTATCGAGAATGACGCGAGGGGAATAAAAGTTTATCGGATCATTGGTTGATCGTGAGTTTTCATGGGTCAACGCACAGTCGGAGGACGCACAAAAGACGGTTCTCCGAACGTTTTGTCTCGAGTGTCGGGCAGAGACTGGCGAACGACTTTCTGGCTCCGCCTGGGACATCACTGGCATCCCTTTCCACCAACGACGCCTCTTCCTTACCAGTCTCTCTCTCTCTTTCTTTCTTTCCTCACGGAGAGGCTAAGGTACCTTTACTCGGCCGATAGGCTACCTTCGAGTTAACTCGATACGATCGTAAACGTGCATACGTATGTAAATGCGTCCAATAAATTCGTTGGAGTTGTGAGAGAGCTGCGCCTTTGGCTACGGTTAAATGCCGATTTTGTAACACGGTGCTTTTGTAAAAGCCCCGCGTTAGATCCCGTGCCAAGTAAATCTTTAGACGTAACACGCCGAAGACCACCGGACTTTTTAATGAGAACCTTGAAAATCGCATGACGTTCTTCGTTCTAACTCTCCGTTTCCACTGACTTGGCTTCGTTTATTTTACTATTTCTCTTTAACCCCTTGATTTAATTCGACAATCAATCAAATTAATACTAGAAATTTAGAAAAAATGAATCATAAGCTTGTTTAACCCTTTTAGTACCGGACGACGATATATCGTTTTGTATGCGATGGCGCCTTATTTCTCGCATTGTGAGAAAGCTCTATTAAAATAAATTTATCAAATGTTATAACTTGATTTAATTATTCTCCCTTTCTTCCGTAATACGCTGCATTTTGAATTTTTTAAATATCATTCTTAGTTTGGTAAAAGAAAAAAAAGAAAAAAACCCTCTTAATAAATTCGACAAATTCGCTTGGTACTAAAAGGGTTAAACAGAGACTAATGAACACTAAAAAGCAAATAAATAAAAAATATAAACTTTGAAGAATTGAACCACGAGTTTGACTCGTGCTTTTTATCCTAGTCTCGGAATTTGTACAACGAGTCTCACGCGACATTATAAAGCAAAGGGTTAAAAGTGTTTGTTGATACAAGTACGAAATATATGTAAACGTAATTCAATGTTCCAGAGAGGTCTAATCCGTTCCATGGGTTTTCTAATTTATTTTCAAGGAAGAAGCAATCACGAAAACGTGACGAGACGAACGACGTGAGCTTTCCGATGATACTTGCTTTGGGTCAGGTCATGTGAACGAGTTGAAAGCAAATGTAACTTCTCGTTGACGTTTGCGAGATCGTATGGCTTTGCGAAGAGTTGGATTTGTTTTTGTGCTACATCGCTTTTATTTCCGGGGAAGCCAATTTTTCTAATCTTCGTCCCGATATAGATCAAAATGTCTACTTTAAGCCATGATTATTATTGGAAATCCATTTATGATTATGTAATTAAATTATTTAAATCTGTTTGAAGTAGTTTTTTCATTTAAAAAAGGGATTTGAATTGATTGATTTTTGGTCGTGACTATGTAATAAAATAATCTAAATCTTTCTCGTTTAGAGAAAAAAAATTAATTTGAACCAGTGTAAGTGGAATAACTATTATATTATATATTTAAAATTTGTTGTGAACACTCTTCTTATTTAGAAAGAAGACTCTTCGGTTTGAATCAGTGCATGAATAATTTTTATTCCACTTGCATTCTTGTTCTTTAAGATTCACAGCAATGTCGATTAAAACGCTGCTATGAGAAAAATGTTTAAAAGTGCGATCGATGTTTTACTCGAAATCCGTGCGAGTAAGAACCGTAAGAAAACGATCGAACGGTATAAAGATCGAAGCGTGAACAAAACCGTATCTCGAGGCGAAGCTCGAATTGGTTCTTAAACTTGAGAAAAAATCTTTCTAGTTCTAGAATCCTTGAACTAGAAAGTATTGCAATGAATTATATCAACCAGTAAATTATATAGATCAATATATTATATTAATAAAGAGACATGACTATTGCAAAAATTATTCCAATTGATTATAATGTACTACAGTTTATGTAGATAGTGTCAATAAGAGCTATTACTTAAAATAAGTAAAGAAGTGAGAAAAAATACATATTTTAAATAAATTATTATAATTTTAAATGAACCTCGTTACATCTATCCAACTTTTGTATATCCTATATTCATTTAAAACGTTCGGACAATAATTCATCGTCTACTAGACAATAACAATCCACTCTGTATAACACTATATAGGTTAATTATATTAATAAACGCTTGCGCAGAAAATCTGCATATGCATCAGTGTCCCTGATGAAATCTAACGAGCGTTTCTCCCTCTCAATCAGAATTGAGAATCACTGAACAGTGTTTCGCCATAAGACGGCGGGAGTCGAGTAGCTGGTAAAAAAGGAGTCAGCCTGCTGCCTTTGAGGCTTCGAATTTCCTCCGGCCGGCAAGCATTCGGCTTTCTTGTAAAACCGTGCTCTCTGTTACATAGGTTTGCTTCTACCCGATGTGGATTTTATGAAAGCATCATCATCATCAACCTTCGATCCGTGTGCGTCCTATTCCTCTCGAACGTGCATATAAAACCCAGCTCGATGCGCATTCCGTTCGCGAAATGCGCGAAACCGCATTCCGTCGATCCCCACCTTGATCCAGAAAAACCACGCGATTTTATTTATTCCTGATTTTATTTAATCGTATCTTTTTAAAAGAGGAACGAGCCTCTCGCATATATTACGATCACTTTCGTCGAGATCATCGAAGCGAATCGGTCGATACCCGAGATATAAACCTTTTCGCATCTCGAGGCACGTTACTGGGGAAATACGAGATCGTTTAACGAGCAGGATTAGTGGTTCTTTAGCGGGAACCCGAACTTTTCGGCCTCTTTTTTTATTATTCGCTTCGGAAATTGCTTTCTCTTTTAGGGTTTCTTTAAAGGTGCACGGTGCTTCGAAATCTCCTTAAAAGTGGAAGAGAATCTTTGGGGGTTTTCGTTTAATAAGTTACTCTGCTGGAATTTCGTTTCTGTTGTAATACTTTAATAGTTCGATTATTTCGGTAATCCTAGCGAGATAATATGCTATTTCTGTTATATCTTAAAAAACTATTAATGTTTATTTTATTTCCATTCAAAGCATCTTTTACTTTTTTTTGATAACTCATCTAACAACCGACTCACTCAAAAAAATATATTCAATTTGCTCACTTATCGAAAAGAGTTTTTTATACCTGTCATAGATAAAAGGATGGATTCTAAGTCGTCGAAAAAAATCTATTTATTAAAACTTGATGTCAAATGATCATGCTGCTAAATCCGACGTTAAACTTGTTAATAAATAATATTTAAAAAAAAAACTTTTTAAAAACAAGCTTTCATTATGTTTCTTAAAACGACAATAATAAAAATATTTTTTTATTGGGACACTACTGAATGTTATTTATGTTATTATAGTTCGAATGGGTAGATCGTAATGAAAAATAGTATCAAATTTATCGCTGTAACACATAATATATTACGTTGAATTATAAGATAAGAAAGATCGAGGAATAAAACTTTGTTCGATTTTATAGGAATCGATGTTCCGTTGAATCTGTAGGACGTAATATCGCCGTTTTCGAAGAGTTGCTTTTCGAAGCACGAAGCGTGGCGAGACTATACCGCTAAATGCATTCGCATGCACGCCGCGCGGAATGTCGCCCGATATCCCGGACAATGACGAACGTGACGCCAATGGAAGATGTAGCCTCGTAAAGGCCGACTCATTGTCGCTTTCGAACAGTCCAACTCGCTCGGCCGAGTAACGGAGCCCGTGCGCGATCATCTCGCGAATTTCGCGAGGAATCCCTACGTTTGCAATGTATCTCTGTCTTTCTTTTTCTTTCTTGGAACGAGAACTCGGAGGTCGTTCGTTTTCTGCTTCACATAGTAGGTATTCTTTGCCCATCTTTTTATTATATCGATTGCTTGATGCAAGAGTGTCGTTATTTAAAAATCTTAATTTTTTAGGAGACGTAGATATTATTTGAAAGTTTTGAACACTAGTATAGTCAAGGCTTACCTTTATTGGAAAAGCTCTCTAACAAGTAATGGTTCATACTCAGATATAGCGTTTTACCAGCTAGAAGTAGTAGTAGGAATATTACATTGTTTAAAAATAATTAAAACGTCACCATTTTTTACACTCCTCCAGCAAGCAAATGATATCGTCTTGTACTATATTTTATGAAATTTTATACTATTTTAATATTACTACTTTAGTATTTAACCTATTCTTATTCACAACGATTAATGATACTCTGCGAAGTTACATAACCATATTTTTATTTTATATCATTTCTTTCTACTCGTTTCTATTAATACTTTTTTAGAATGATGATAACAAATATTATGATAACAATCTATCTGTCTATTTTTTTTTCTCACATTCTTATTCTTTCCTTATTACCGAGTTCGACGAACGTGTCATTGAATCGAGGAATTCTCCGATTCAACTCTACGAGAGTTGACGTCACACGAACGTAAAATCGAACGAATCGTGAAGAAACTCTGAAATACGTCTCGTTCGTTCATTTATCTTTCTCAAACACGTATAACAGAGTCAGCCAATAAAATTTGTGCCAAAAGACCAGATGTTTTTGTGTTTGATTATACAAATTTATAAAGGATTCGGAGCCTGTCAGATGACACGGTTTCAAAATTGAGGGAATCCTTACATAGATTGGACGAAACGAGCAATTACTCATCGTAGTACGAATCCCTACAGCTGATTCAGTTGTTCTTGACACGTATCTTTTCGATTAACACATAACTATACGAGCGTAACCCAACAATTTTTAAATATTATGACCTAGCTAAAATTCATAAAACTAAATCCCAAGACTCCACGTGCAAGAACGTGTCGTTACATTACATATAGTTATTCACAAAATTGAGCGTACACTATTTAAAATGGAATAACTTTTCTGTAAATGAACTAAGCTACTTGAATTTTGGCAAAAACATAAAAGGAGTAGCTTACTATATATCGTGGTTGTCTGGTTTTATAAAATACAGAATCGTCAAAATTAAAAAATGGCATTTTTTAAACTTTTTTATCTGAGCTTATATTGAAAATTTAAAAACTACATTTTGTAACTTTACGTAAGATATACATATATGCATATTCTACATTTCATTCAGATCCGTTATCGTTGCTCCGAGTTACCAACGTGTCGCTGAAAATCAGCCCAAGTCCCCGATTCACGACCTTATGCTAGAATCTTTAAACGTTTGTAACCCGGAACAACGATAACCGATTTGAATGAAATTAATAAAGCTGCAAAATACAGTTTTTAAATTTTTAATATAAGCTCAGATAAAAACACTTAAAAATGCCCTTTTTTATTTTCTTTATAATTTTGACAATTTTGTTTTTTTAAAAACCATAAAATTACGATTATAGTAAACTATTTCTACGTTTTTGCCAAAATTCAAGTAGGTTAATGGTAGTACGTGCAATTTTGTGAGTAACTGTACGTACACCTGACACCAAGCCGACGAATTCGTTCTCATAAACGTGGAACTTTAAAAGCGACTCTTACGCCAACGAGTTTAGAAAATATGTCAAAGAATGGTGACGATCGTTAAGCAAAATCGTATCGGCGAGGCAAACGGATTAAGAAAGAAAAAAAAAAAGAGTCTCGAGACGCAGAACGAATCGAGTAAAACGAATCGCGAGACGTCGACCGGTGGCAGCTGAACGTTCATGAGGAAACTGCAAAGCAAGAAAGAAGAGAGAAGCATAAAATGAAAAGAGAAAAAGAGATGGTTGGTGCAGGTTGCTGCTTTCGGTTGCTGGTCTCGACGACGAAGAGGTATCCGTGCAATGTCACCCGCTTATAGGCTACGAAGAAATTCCACTGGCGTAAAAATTGTTGGAGCGAGCGATCGTTCCCTCGCGGCGCTCCGGATCGTTTCCTCGATCGTCTTTTAGCGCCTCGATCCTCTCCGGCACGCCGACCCTGAGTTACGGCCGAGGATCCGTAGAGGACTCGACGACGACGACCCTCCGACAAGACGATGGTTACGACTTTCCGCTTATAAGAGAACGAAGAATTTGAAACCTCGAAATGTTTCTAGTTAATTAGATTTCTTTTGGGAAGGAAATCGGTAGACTCGACGGAATTGGGTCATTCGGTGGTCCGTGAAAATTATTACGTTCCTTTCTTTATTACTTTCTTTTATTTTAACACATCGACGACTGTATTTCGTTACTGCGTACTTCTTCTACATTATTTATGGTTTTTGAAAAAGTCTATTTAACGAATTCCAAAAGGTTTTGCAATTTTAATATTTCTATTGTAAGTTTCTAAGTTAGTATTTGATGTTTACATTTTTGGAAATTTCAAATTTTTATTTCAATTTTAAGCAAATACTTTAACAATATTTGTATTTGAGTGAAGAAATAAGAATAATATTATAAAATAATAGTTTTTTTGTTTGTTTTTCCCTCTCATATTAATATCAGAACTCTACGGTATTCGGCTAAAGCTCTCACGACGAACCACACATCGTGGAAGCGTTAAATTCCTTTTATTTTTGAGTATATTATTTGATACGTGGCAAATTTCTATGCAGTTTTTTAAAATATATCAAATCTCTGTCTTAATAATTTTAAACACATTCAGAACCTTTAGTGTATCAAATAATATACATTACGGATTTTAAGAAAAATTAATTACTACTCGTTGCAACGATTATAAATACTTATTACGCATTGTAAGTTTTCTATTCTGTTATAAACATCAAATCAACCTCTTTTCTCTCCCACCCTTTTCATTCGTCGTGACTTTTAAGTCCCTCAAAATTAGAAGAAAAAAAAATCCCACGCGTTCTTCGGGTTAATCGAATCAGCGAACTACTTGTCAGGAAGAATCACATCATCGTGTCGCGTGGTTCCGGGCTGCAACGATGGAATGTCGTCTCCCACGAGCGAGAAAGAGATAAAAGAGGGAGAACACGCAACGTTCGTATAGAGGTACGTAAGCACGAAGAATGGATCCTTTCGATCGGGATCGATCTTACCACGCGCGTGTCTAAACAAAAGGAGTGGAAGGAATCCTTTCTAACCGGAAAGGATCGGATACCAAGAGCAACGATATCGTAATGCAACGAGACGAGAGAGAATCAGACAATTTACAACTCGATAAATTCGCACGAGTCGGACCATCTTCCTCGCTCCGCCTCTTCTTTCTCATAAAATAAAGTAAATATATTGAATTCGTTCACGATTCTCTTAAGAACACGAACGAAGATTCTTTAAAATGCTGAAATATACAAGGAAATCTTTATTAATACTTATTCGAGCACGTATCGATACCTTCAAGGAAAAAGATTGCTATTCGAGTTACGATCGTTTCGAAATAGTTAGATATGTAATAGAGAAAAGATAAATTTTTGTTATCGTTTTTTTTCTATGATAAAAAAACAATTTCAGTTACAATCTTATTTTTTGGTATATGCGTTATTATACTAAGTACCAACCAAAATTGTCCCACGCGTCTCAACCCTTCTCCCATTATTCGTTCTCTAATAAAATATACTAATATTTTTTGGCAAAACAAGATTTCCGCATAGAAAATCTAAAAGCAACAGTTACAATCACCTTAATCTTCATTCAACTTCATAAAATAAAACGAAAATAGAGATATCTACGGATGAATCGAATTCATCGACGGTTTTCTCAAGAACGCGAACACAGACTCGTGTATCATCCTAATAACCCGTCGTTCGACTGGATTCCGCGCATGCCGATCTCGCTAATCTCGTTTCCTAGCTCTAAAATAAACGAGCCAATCTCGTTCCAGTCCGCTTATCGTTATCTTTCTCTCTCTCTCTCTCATTCTGGATTTCAAGAACGGATTCTCAGATTCGAATCGTCCTCGTAGACGCAGACTCGCGACCGGTTTCGATTTCCGGTCTTTATCGTAATTCTCGATTAACGGCTTGGGTAAAACGGTCCAGCAAATTTCTAAATCGTTTTAGTCTTGGTAGTACTCTTAGTCGTCTCTCCTCTAAGGTGGGAGTAGGTACCTAGTTCCTCTTTGCGCGGGTTCATCATGGCCTCCGTTGCTGCGGCCACGCCGTTCGAGCTAGCGCGATGGAATGCAGTTTATTCGATCGGATACATTAAGCGCGCGTGTTACTCGCTATGCATACGAGGGTGCGCATTCAATCGCGAGAGGAGCTTCCGAGAGAGAGAGAGAGAGGGAATCATGGAATTGTTTGCGAGAAGATCAAAGTACGGTGATTTTACGAAACTTATCGTTTCTTTCTTTAAAAGTGAGTATTATTTTTCTCAATGGTTACTTCGTTAACAATTTTATGTTTATGTATAATATAAAGCTATCGTACATGTGTTAATTCTAATGATTAGATTATAACTAATCATCGTTTTGTTAAAAATTTTCACAAAATTCTATTTATTTAAAAAAGAACAACAAAAAACTCAACATTGTTTAAGACTTTAACATTTTTCTTTTAAAACTTGTACTAACTATTATCCATTTAACGCCTTAAATCCATTAAAGCCTTCCAATTTTGAAATTCTTTACGTGGTCTAAGAAATGTCTCTAAACCTAGTGTTAAAATGATATTATCAGAAATTTTGAAGTTCTTTTAAAACATATTTTTGAGATCTTCTCAGATAAGAAATTGTTAATTATATAAAAAAATTATATTTTCGATAAAATTGTACTCTTCATTATGTATATTAATGATAAAGAAGATCGTATGAAACATATTTGATCTCGAAGAAAGTCGGAAATGTTGTTCGAACAAGTGATCGATTTCATAGGGAACGATCCGAAACGAAGATCAATCGGTAAGGGATAAAGAAGAGTAGGATCGATCGGTCTGCGCGTTGACGCGGCTCACAGAGCGTTCTTCTCGCTCGATCGCATAAATTAATTGTACATCGGTATGCGCGACCATTACTCGATCACGATTTCTCTCTCTTTCTTTCTTTCTCTAGCATGGAGCAAAGATCCATCGGGACCTTCTTCGGAAGTAAGACGACCGGTTTCCCAGCGCGATGCGATCTTCGCCCGAGTCGAAGGCTACCGAAGCGAGGAAGTCAACCACCTACGGTGGAACGCATTAAATCGCTTAAGGATCTAATTTGCGTTACCGATCTCTTCCGTCCGGATAACATCGAGAATATACATGACATGTACACGACGACTCGGTTACTTTTAGGAAAAGGAAATAAACTTTTTGAAAATTTCTTATAAGTCGTTCTAATATACAGAATTATGATAAATGAAATAATGTTAAAAGCTTATGCAAACTATTTCATTCTGTTATCAATATTTTAACGTTGTAGAAGTAACCCTCGATCAACACGGTAATTTAATAACACAATTCATGAGTGTATTAAGAATGCTTGGATAAACATTTTGAGAATGCTAATAATATTTAGAATATTAAATTAAGTTAAATTAAGTACAATATCATTCTTAGGTTTCACGAAAAGCTTTGGTAGAATTGTACAAGAGACTTTATTGGATTTTTACCTCAACTAACTCGAATTAGTAAAACACTGTATCATAGTAGGGAAAGAGGGGCATGAAAGAGCCACGTTTTTAAAAGAGCCACTATCATTTACACAGTAGTTTTCGAACTAATGTCGGACGAATTATAGTTTTTAAGTAGCAACACTGGTTGCTAGTTGGATTAACAAAAACTTGACTAGTTTTTCAAAAACTAATTCGTCCAACATTCGTTCAAAAACTACTGTGTAAATGATAGTGGCTCTTTCAAAAAGTGGCTCTTTCAAAAAGTGGCTCTTTCATGCCACTCTTCCCTATCCCACGAATCAGTTTTTAACAGGAAATCTTTCCTTTCGATCTATCTAAACATTCGTCACAATCTTAGCCAATGAACTAAAAAAAACTTGTAATGTTTTATTTACTAGATGAACCCAAACCTATAAGAAAAACGTATTCATCGAATTATAAAGCAAAGTAACGGCATCGATCGAATTCTCCAAGTTGCACCAAACGTTTTATGATACACCCTGTAGATCGTAGGTGTTAAAAAGAAAGGAATCCAACGGAAGGAGTAGGAGAGTAAACTCGTGAGTCGGTGATCGCGAGGATCGTTCTTCTCTATGCGCTCTTCTTTGAGTCTAGGCCAGCATCGTCGTCGAGTCTTGGAATGCCGTCTCCTCTCGACGAGACTTTGCGCGGTCTCTTCGATCGGCAACGAACGAAACAACTGTGAGAAAGGGAGACAGAAAGAGAGAGAGAGAGAAAGATATCTCGAAAAGGAAGCCGATTAAACGGGGGAATAGGACCTTGAGCGCGGTCAGCTACTGTCCACCAGCCGCCATCTTGCGATTTTACCACATCGACTTAGCGAATACGAGGATGCCCTTAATGCGTGACGTAATGTGGAGAAAGGTCGAAATAAAATAAAGTTAGTTCGTTAGGGAAATAAGCTTATCTCTTTCTCCTTCGACGTTGCTTTTCCACGGAGCTCGGAACCCACACATTTTATACATATCCATGTATTACTTTCACTTATATGATTTCGTATAACACACCATTAATGATCGTCACACCAAATAGGGGGCTCCGGGATGAGTTCTTTCTTGATATTCATTGTCACGAGGTCGATATTTTTTATGATTCGTTGGAAAATTTACGATATAGCGACGGAAGAGTTCAGCAATTTTTGAGATAGTCAGATTTGCATTTATATAAACGATTTAACAAAATATTGTTAGATTCAAATTGTGTAATCACGATTAAGTAAATTACGATAATCTATTTTTTTCTATTTCTTGAAAGAAAATTTTAAGTTGATAAATTTAAATATACGAGTCAATCTTTTCATATCAAATTTGTTTATTGTTATAACTATTGTTAAACCTCGTAACTGGTTCGAAGGTCTCTGCTGATTCGTTTCGAAGTCTCGAAGACACCGACACGGCACCTCGATATTAGACCACGACTCGCGAAGTTCTACGCGCGGAAGCCGGAAAGCGAACGAGCCGATTGCGCAGGCTTCGCTTCGGAATTATTCAATGACTCTTAATGGTTTCGTTCTCACACCCACGCCCGACACTGGATCTACACCTAGAGTCGCCTACTAAATGGTTTCGTACGTTTTGTATGATCGATTCTGCGATCACACCTTTTTCACCTTTAATTCAATTTTTTATCTCTTAATCTTACGTAGGAATTTTGTAATCATCGATGTTATTTATCTTCTTATAGTTAAGCTTTATTATCGTATCGTATTTACGAAAAAATAAGTGAAAGATTTTTATAACGACTTGTTCATATTACAAAGGAAAAATGAGTGTTTTAAAAAGCGTCCGCAGAAATTTATTCTAAAGAACATAATTATATAAACAAACATGTCATCAAAATGAACACTTTCGTCAATAATTTATATACAATAATAGTAAAATGAGTTCTAAGTAAATTGGTAATTTTTTTATGCGTTTTCTGTTATCAAATGAGCTAAAGCAAACACATGTGTATACATGGAAAAGACAATCGACGAATATTCAAAGTCGATTTTCTATAATCTTCTTTTATTTTGTCGTATATCACTATCACTACCTTCCTGTTTATATCATCAATTACACGGTAATGTTTATTCTAATATTCCTGTCACGCCCCCAACATCTTGATTCTTTTTTTTATTCATATTTTTCCTTCGTAATCAAGAAGAATTTAGCGATATACTCGGTAAACGTCTAAATAGGAGTTTAGAGAAAGAAGCACGTGCGCGTATCGAACGTACAACCGACAGATCTTAAATACTCCTCTCTGATGCAATCGGCATCGCGTACATATAATATGAATTTCCGGCAATTAGGCAGGAGTGTCGACCCAGATACGTAAAAACGGACATCGAGGTATCATTTTTCAAAGTACCTACACGCTGTGGGAGGATACGTCTCCGTAAAGAAGTAACGTATTATTCTTTTAGAAGAGAGTAGACACTTCTTCTTTTTTCTTCTTTCCTGACACAAACAGTACGTATTGGAAAATAACGAGGGACAATCGCGTATATAAACGATGAATGGACTCGTTTTATCCGGCGGATACGGACTTTCAAAGCTCTTTTTCGACAACGAAATCATATATAATACCGTTCTGTTATGTAAATCTAAGAAGAAGGCTGAGAGACGACAGAAAAAAAAAAACGTGTTTCGCGGTATGCAAATTAAAGAAAAAGTTCGTGGTTTAAGAAATTTCGTGTCTCGCCGAAAAAGGATTGTGGAATTAGTCAGTTTGCCTTAACGTCATTTCGCATTACCGTTTTTTTACTTTATTTTTCAGTGTGTATGCGTACCAGAGTAATGCAAGTAAACTTTGGAACGTTTAACATGGACGAAAATCGATTAACCGGTGCACGATAATGAGACAAAACCCAAAAAACGGGAAAGCAGTACAGGCATTCCAGATAAACCACTATTGAAACTATGCTAAACAAAATCATAATAGAAAAAAAAAATCTTTTCACCGATGTGTAGCAAAACCTACTGAAATACGATGTGGTCACCTGTAGGTATTATCTAAACGAGAACAAGATAGAAATAAAAGAAGGGCAACTGTTGAATTTATCGAAAACAATATGAAAATTGCTAGAAATGATAGTGCAACTGGTAATTAACCCCTTGCCTTATAATATCGTGTGAGACTCGTGGTGCAGACAAATATATAAAGCACGAGTTGTACATGATTTAATTTTAATGAATTTATTTTGTTATTTTTTACTGTTCGTTAGTCTTTATCTAGACAAGTTGTTGAACTGTATTGCTTGTTACTACATTTGTTTTTTTCTGAATTTCTAATACTAGTTTCATTGTGTGTCAAATTAAATCATAGGGCAAGGGGTTAAACATATTCCCAGACAGGGTAAAATGATTTTTATTTTACCAATTTCTTTCTTTAAAGTCGATTTTACGAATATCGTTTCCGACTTTCTACTCGTTAGCCATTATGTTATTGTCTATCGGTGATTCCTCGAAGCAAGGTAGGTAAAAGAGTATCTCATTATTTCAAGAGGAAAAGGCAATCGATCATCCACGGATCTCGGTTATATCCAGAAGCGAAGCTGAATCTCTCTCTCTCTTTCTTTCTCTTTCGCGAATTTGACGTTTCGTTGGATAGTTTATGATTCCTAGCAAGCGAGCGACTTCTTCTCGTGGGCGGAGAACTCCACGAATGACGAAGGCACGAGATCGAAAGGAAACGGGCAGCTCGATCTATCTTCGAGTCGTTGCATAGAGAATTTCCACGTCGAAGGGTGCGCCCCTTAACACGCCTTTGTCTTTATTCGAGACTCCATCTCTCTCCCTCTCATTCTTTCTATCGTGTAACCTTTGCGTTTTGTAAAGTGCGTCGCGTGGGTGTGTATACCGGCTGTCCTCGTTGCGAATGCTTTCGTTTTTTATCGCGTGGACCTTCTCCCGGAAAACATGAATCGTTTATGGCATGTGTATATCTGTTTGTTATTTTTATACACGAGATAGTCGAGGTTGACCGTCTCGTATCGAGGACGATACAACGAATGCAGTAAATTTAATGAGAAATTAAATTATCAATGATAATTTGTATAGAATATTTAAGTATTCTATGTAATATCTGAAATTTATAATAAACTGCAACATATGCCAGATTGGAGCAAAGTAACTCCCTTATTTGGTTTGTTAAACGAAATTTGTTTCTTTTCAATGTTAATGATTCTAAATATGTTCTTTGTTAATCGTTCAAAATGATTTCGAGCTATTAAACCGTTTGATATTGCGGACCACTGTGAGGTATCGAAATGAGAAAAAATAAAATGATTTCGAATTCGTTAATGTAGCAAATTAAAGTGTAGGGTCTGAATGATGTGATTTCAAGAAGATGGTAGGTACATCATCCCACCCCGTCGACGTTTGAAGTCATTAACGTTATTTTGAAAAGAAAAATAAACATATTCCGTTAAAAAAAATAAGGAAAATTACTTTTGCCCACCCTGTATAAAAGAAGTGAAGCAGAATCCTCCAAATTCCAACATTTTTTTCAAGAAAAAGGTGTGACTGAAAATCTGTAACCGGCTCGACGGTACGTGCACATGCACATATAAGATGTCACATATACGTATACATAAGTATTCGTGTGAATATCACGAGACTCGGAAAGGCGTTAACGAATACAAGAATGTCGAATTTGTTAAGCTCGACCGACTTCTTTCCCCGCGCACTAATGGCAACGACTGCGGCAACAGCAGCGACCTTTTAATCGAAACGACGCGAGACTAAGAGTTAGATAGAAGTTCGCTCGAATTGCTCCTTACCGTTCTCGAGGCCGTCCATCTTGCTCTCGTTCGACAGTCGAGACTCCGATCTCCTTGTGTCCTTGCTCTCGTTATCCTCACTCTTTTTCTCCCTGCGACAATAGAGAATATCGCTATTGTTACTTCGTAGTTTCCACACTCGCGTCTAAACACAAACAATTTCAATGAAATCGAATTGAATGAAACATTTTTTACGATTAGAATCTATTCCCAGCACTTACGTCACGTGATCGAACTTCCTTTTCTATTCAATTTTCCTGAATTCTAATGATGGAATTAAATAATAATATCGAAATTGGAAATTCGATTAAACACTTAATCGAATCGATATTCTTTTCTATTTCAGTTTTCATTTTTCTTATTTCAATTCACGGAATTAAATAATAATTTTGAAATTGGTAACTTGATTAAACACCGAAGCGTGTAACAAGTCGTGTGATCGAACCTTAACAGATCTCGTGGATTAGAATGATGGACGATGATTGAAACTATTTTTTTTTTAAATTTAATTTTCTTTTTTTCTATGTCTAATGAATGGTCCTCGATAGGTCGACATGTCTCGACTATATAACCGCTCGATCGCGATGCTACTTCGTAAGAAAACGAAGGAAAACTACCGGCGC
Source organism: Ancistrocerus nigricornis (assembly GCA_916049575.1). Classification (NCBI taxonomy): domain Eukaryota; kingdom Metazoa; phylum Arthropoda; class Insecta; order Hymenoptera; family Vespidae; genus Ancistrocerus; species Ancistrocerus nigricornis. The sequence goes on along the minus strand of OU696669.1, from coordinate 8,751,943 downwards.
CGGTTCCGCTCCCGCCAACTATATGCCCGGCTACTCGAACGGTACGGAATCGAGACCAGTTTCCAGGCAAATTGGATTCTTATGGATCAAGATATCAAAGTCTCGACGATGAAACGTAACGCGCGCATGAGCGCCGACAAGATTTATTTCTAGCTCGTTTAAGTCCACTTTTTTTTATCTCCTTCGTCCTATCACCTTTCAATTCTCGACGATAATTCCATTATATTCTATTATAAATTTATGATTCGGTGATCGAGAGTTGATGATAGTAAATTGAAAAATTAATAACTAGAGACTAGATTATCGTATGTTGATCGATGATCAAGTGTTATTGAAAAAAATGAATATATAAATTGATATATTAACACTAGATTTACGGATGTTGTTTATATACCTATTTTTACTTAAGTAAAAAAAGAAGAATATAAAGAGGAATCAACATTTACATATATTTCATTACTTAACTACAAAGCCACGTATGATTTTTTTTAAATAATTGTAAAGTTTCATATATATATAGTAATCAAATTTTTAATAAGTCAAATTGGCTCAGTCCGTAAATCTAGTGTTAAAGAAATCTGGAGCGATCAAAATCATAATCCGTTCATAGATCGAACATTAATCCTTCCTAGCCCTGTATCAAGTCTGACTCGACATTTTATTTTAAACATTATCAAATAAATAATATAATAACAAAATGAACACGTATCACTTACAGCCAGATGTACAAAGTATCACGAAATATAGTGTTGATTAAAAAAAATAAATTGAAAATCTCGTCAAGTATATAAAATTTTGAAGTCATAGAATGTTACACGTCAAGGTCGTTCAGTTCTTTCATTCAACGACATTTACGTGACAAAGAATCGGAGGACAATCGCGTACACGTCACACGAGTGAGATTCTAGAGAGCTCTCACAATCAACGACGACGAGAAAGCATTCTTCGATAGCGAATCCGTCTATCCGTTCTCGTTTGCGCAATCTGGTAGCTAAAATACTTTCCACAGAAACCGCAACTTGTCCTTTGCGCGCGGCTTACGCTGTTGGCGAACGTAAATCAGGTCTTGCCAGGCTCGTTGACCCTTTCAGTACTTTTCTACTCGCTCTCAATTTTATCCGGCTGGCTAGTTTCTTTCGCTCCCGAAAATATACGAGATTACGAGTTTTCTAGTATGAATAAAATCATCCACGATGATACTCGTCTTAAGCTCGAGTATTTTTTTTTTTTTTTAAATCGGTTCACGATGAGAGCTTTACGCGTTCCTCTATAAATAGTGGATTACTCGAGAAGCTAAAATGAGTCAACGTCGGGATGACATATTCCGTGAGGAATCGTAATTAATTTACTCCTTTTATGGAGAACGAGAAATTCTTTTCGATTTTATGCCGATCGTCGAGCTATGTTTTCATTAGTAAGAAAAAATAATGCGTCTTTTTTTTTTCTACTAATCATGAATGTCATTAAGCGATGTAAGAGATATATGGTCGGTCCTAAGTTTGTAGAATAAGCTAGAAATTCTTATGAAAAGAGTCGAGATATAATAAATGGCGTTATAAATTATTGATATAAATTGGCTAATTTACTTGTGGACATTTTATGATTTAGTATCTAAATGTCTAATTTCTAGAGTGTTTTCAATTTTGGACAGGCCACAACTCTTTCCATCGATATAGTAAATATTCGTACATTTTACAAAATCGAATAACTTTTTTTTTATAAAAATTAATTATAAGATATAAATAATGCTTGTTGTGTATATAAGCAATTGTGTTACACCCAAGTAACGTTAAGTAATTCAATGATTTTTATGAAATAATATCGTTGAGGAAGAAGTAGCAAAGATATTGGTTGTTCGTTTTCGAATTTTGGTGAGACCAATCACGTCTGAGAATATTTCTTAGATACCTTAGATATATAATAAATTATTATTTGTACCCCAA